>CM038669.1:123099512-124475321 GCA_021605145.1 Aegilops bicornis
AACAACTTGACCTTGCATGGGTATTCCTAAAAAAGTATAGCTGGGCTAGCCATTTTCAGCTTGAAAAAAATTAATATCTGGGCTGGATATATGGCCTGGGCTAGATGGGCCACACCTGCGATTAATAGCTGCAGCGATGTTTTCATTGTTGTTCGGAGGAGAAAAATTAATATCTGGGCTAAACATCGCTCAAGAAAAACTTCTGCAGTGCTCACACTGAAAAACACAAATCGCTTTCGAGCTGCTTGGTCCCAGCTGTCGGCCGCTTCTTGTGTAATTCTCTCGTTTATTGACTACATAGGTTCACAATGGTGTGGGACCATGATGTCAGGAAACCAGGAGGAAGCAAAAAAAATTATAGTTTTATATACTAATAAGGAGGCACTTGCTGTCATCCTCTCCAAGTAAAGTCATCTCCTCATCCTCATGTCCGTTGACCATGTTGACAACGCGAGACGGCGGAGCCACGGCGAGCGCAACAACTCGAAGGCCGACAGAGAGGGCCTTGCGAGCCCATGGATGGTCTGATACAGCGCCCGCTGCTCATTCAGGAAGCCAGGATCATAGGGCCACATGTCCGCGACGGCATTGTCGTTCACCAGTGCTCGTTGAGGAGACAGAGGTTGCAGCACAGGTCCTCCTGCGCTGGTAGCTCTTCCGCCATTAGGGCGTCGAAGTGCGGCCGCACCTTCTCTATGGTGAACACGGCATGAACCAGCTTGGACAGTGGCGCCGGCTCCTGTTCGGAAGCTACGTCCATAGTCTGATTGTTGTCGCTCAGCTCGGCGAGGTAGCTGGCGAGCCAGCATGTCCGACTGCTGGACCGACCCGCTACCAAGCACGAGTCTGACTGCCCTAGCCCACCCAGACCACCTCCCTCACCCGTGCGCACTTTCCGCCCGAAACGGTCAGCGCCGCCCGCCCCGCTTCTCGATGCATGCAATTGCTCTGCCTTCAAACGACACAAGTGACGTCGGTCCGTCCTTCTGCCGCCCACATTAATGAAACGCGGTTGCCGAGGCGGCTACTCCGGCGCCACACGTCCGTCCCTCCGCCGCCCACCATTGCTATATAAACTGATGCGCCGGCCATAGCAGCAGTCATCCGCATCCGTTCCTATTCTCCTGTCCACACCACTACTGCCCACCATGGCTTCCTTGCGCTCCAGCGCTCTTCGGGACGGGCGGACAACGGACTACAAGGAGATGGCAGCCATTGCTGCCGACTGGCTGGCCGGCAGGCAGCCGGAGGACGACGACGTCCCAATGGAGAACATGGTAGTCGACGATCCGGCGCCAACCCCCTCCTCCGAGCCATCCTCGCCGGTGCATTGCACCATGACCATCGGCGAGGCCCGTCCCCAATATATGGACACGGTGAGGCAGAAGCGTGAGGAGCAGTTCCGGGAGGCGCAGGCCGACGCCGCCTACAAGCACCATCTCCTCTAGGAGCACCTGCAGGCGGAGCGGGCGGAGCAGGAGGCGCTGCTCGACTCGTACCGCTCCGCCCATGAGGGCCGCCTCGAGCGCTGGCGGTACCGCATGCGGGTGGCGGAGGCTGCGGCCGCCTACAAAGAGGGCGATGAAGCAGCCGAGGCACTGTTTGGCGAGACCGGGGAAGAGGCAGAGGACAATGCCGGCTCCGACGAGGCCCTGCTCCGTCGAGGCCTCGCGACGCCAACAACGAGGCAGAGGACACCGCCGGCTCCGCCGAGGCCCCACCCTGCCGGCAACGAGGGGGAGGATTTTCCCTCGCTCTGCCGAGGCGCCGCCCGCCGGCAACGAGATAGAGGACATCGCCGGCTCCGCGGAGGCCCTGCCCCGCTGCCAATGAGGTCGCGCCACACAGAAAACGAGGAAGAGTAGAACACGGTAGGTCGCCGCCGCTCGGGTCCAAGTAAGGCCACCGCTGCTACCCTTGATTGCCGGGTAATCGAGCTATACATCATGGAGCAATTCTATGATTACAGGCTGATTGAAGAGAACTCCATGGTTGAGCAAGCTCATGAGATAGTCATTTGCTAGAGAACTTGAGCACTTCAGTTGTATGCTACCGGACAACGTGCAAAGTAAAAAGGAACAGAAGGAGTACAAAGAGTTTGAGCAGCTTTTTAGCGTTCCTGTACATTGCAATCACAGCAATTCACATGTCATAGAGAACATTCAAAACAATCGATGATTATGCATCTCAGCGATTCACATGTCAGAGCCAATATTTACTTCACAACTAAAGAATAAAGAAAAAATTGATCGACGCTGCTGACAGCAAAGGGCGTCCCATTCGAAAATATCAAACGCATGTCTTCTTGCTAAAATCAATGAGCAAAATTTGATAAGGTTTTCCCATTCCAAAATATCAAATTCCTACGATTGTGGAATGGGCAGGGTTTGCCATCAGTTCGGACATTGACATGGCACCTCGTGCTAAATAAATCAGTTGTTCTTTTTGTGCAGTTCCACCAAAATCAACCAAATCCAGCGTAGCTTGTATAATTTCGCCCTTATATGTTGCAACGCCTTGAACTTATCGGCACCTCCTTTCTTGTGGTGGAAATGAATGATTCGATGTATTCATGAACATTTTATGCAGTTCCCATTGAAATCAAGCTGAGCACCCCTGTTTGCACAAATACAAAAAAAGTGATTAGTATAAAGCAAACTGTAATATGAATTGACAGTTTAAACAGGCACCCACATGGTCCATGTAGAGCACATTTTTACAAAAGTGGAACTCACCGGAAAGAATCCTAGAACAACATTGTACTCGCGCATCACAGCAAGAAAATGGAGATTTGTTAGTCCTTCTGAGCTGAAGTTAGTTTGGTCTTGTGGGGGGTAATGTAACCATCCTTCAACTGCTCCTTCTGATGAGAAGATAGACAGGGCTTCTTCATCCTGGCATAATCGGAACTAGTCACTTCACGTACTCCATATTCTTCTTCAGAGGAGGATGATCGTGTTGTGCAAAGACAAGAGGATAACTAAATGCTAGCATCCCTGTTTGCTCGAAAAAAAGGAAAGGAAATATTTAAAACAACACAGATGAAGCACTTCTCAAGGACAATACCACTTTTTGATGACAACATCTAAATAGTAGCACAACACCAATAGAGATGACAAAGCTCAATCATATTGATGAAGTCAGTGGGCGAGTACCAACCTTTGTCAGGAGGCTTATTGTGTAGAGCATACAGATGAAGCACTTTTCCGGAACCATCTGTTGCTATCTACTGTGGTGGCCATGCTTACTATATACTCCTCGATTAGATTAATGTTTCCAACATCTTCTTGTGCAGTTCCACTAAAATATATGGTACCTTCAAAGAAGATCCCTGTTTGCACAAGTAGAGATAATTACGTATTACATTAAGGGTGGCATCAAATCAGTGGCAAAACAATTGCTCGTTCCATCCATAGCAATAAATTAAGATGCAAAACTATATCATTACTTGTGTCATCACAGTTCCAGTGCTTCATTACAGCACCAGGAGTTGATTTTTGTTTTTCTTCCGCTTGTTCTTCCCCTTCATCACCTGGTTCAATAACAGACAAGCTTGGCCTTCAATGTATGATTTGGCATGTCAATTAGGTTGCACAAGTATAGCACTAAACAATGACATTAATTTTCTGATGAAAGTGGCAAAATATAGGCCAACAGCCAGAAATACCCTTATCTTACCTCAATGGGATATTACGGTGCACATACTGATTGGAAGTCTTGTCTCCATTTGTGCGATTCACTACAATCAAGCAACATTACCGTACAAGTAGCACAACATATGAAACCACACTTCAGAATCATGTGAAAGAAGGCTAGTACTGACCTCTCATGACGCGGAATTCAAACAACTCACAAGAAGAAGTTCTGAACCAAATTTTCCAACACAGATAGGAAGTAAGATCTCCTCTTGTGCAGTTCCACTAAGATCAAGCAATCAAGCAACGTTGTCGGTGTGACATTTTGGTTGAACTGCACAAAACACTCCTAAAACAAAAGTGTTTTTTGCAGTGCGGCAAAAGGTCACAATGGCAACAAGGTGAAGTAGATAACCCTGTTTACACAGAGGTGCAAAGGAAACAACTAGTGGTCAATAACGGTGGATGACACAGAAGCCAACAAAAAGAAGCATCTACATTATCTAAATGGGAAAGAAAGCAAGACAGTAGCATTTCTCAAACGGTGGCATTGATTAATATTAACAGAGAGATTATATTAATAATAAAATTCGTTAAACATGCAATTTCTTTTAACTATGGCATTGCATCAATTTTCCAGCGGCATTATTAGAGGGTGTTTGTTTACAGGGACATTTTGGTGGAGGGACTAAAAAACTCCATGTCAGTCCCATCTAAACTAAACATGAGGGATTTTTAGGGACTAAAAGTGGGCATTTGGGACTAAAGAATGAAGACCCCGAGGCAGTCTTGTTGGGACTTTTTCCAACAGTTGCCCCTGCCACGCATCGCACCTTCTCTCTATTAGTTCACTACTAGGGGTAACATGGTCTTTTAGCATGCCATTTAATAACCTCTAGTCCATGTTTAGTCCCTGTAACCAAGCAAGTAGGGACTAGGGAGTTTGTAACCAAACAGGGCGTTAGATTAACAACAGCTAAAGAGTTGCACGGGATAGTGGATGCACCAGCACCATGTGCATCTACCGATGTACTGGGGTGATGCACAGTCTGTTGCAACAAAGAACAAACAACCAAAGAAGCATATTTATGTTGGTCCCAATTTTGTTATCTTTAGACACCTTTCCCTATGTGAGCGCAACAAATCTAGTCCTGCTCAAACTATACAGCCTTGTCCCCCAAAACAAAAGATCAGTTCGTTACAGATGTGCATACTGCGTTTGTCATTGTTTTCCCTTTTTGACCAACGTAGGTGCTGGATAGCCAATCTGTACTAGTACTTTCCCCACTTCCTTTGCTCTGTGAACCACGTCCTAGATTTATGCTATACAACTTTCCCCACTACTTTCCCCCATTCCTGTCCTTTTTGAACCACGTCTTAGATTCATGCGATACAACTTTCCCCACTACTTTCCCCCATCCTTTCCTTCTTAAACCACGTCCTAGATTCATGCTATACAACTTTTCCCACTACTTTCCCCCATTCCTTTCCTCTTTGAACCACGTCCTAGATTCACGGTATACAACTTTCCCCACTACTTTCCTGTTTGATCCAACACCTAGATTCAAGTGCAGAAGCGGAAAAAGCCCACATGCAGCTAGAGCAATGCATGTGGAATAAGTAAATTATACCTTAAGGTTCTTGGGGTGTGGTTCGGTGGGCGAGTGGAGGCCGTTCGACCCACACTATGTACGGCGGTGAAGAAGAAGGGTCGGAGGCCCTCTGCGGCCACTTGGGTGAAAGTGAACAGAATCTTGATAGTGGATTCCCTCCCTCGCCGACGGCGACAGCGTTAAGCCTCCTTCCCTTCCCGGCGGACGGCTCTTTGACCAGCAGTGAGGGGAGAGAGAGAGGCCAGCGAAGTCTTGTTTAGATCTGGAGAGGGTGAGAGAGTGTGAAGAGAGCAACTACAAGCAGACCAGCAGTGAGGGGAGAGAGAGAGGCCAATGAAGTCTTGTTTAGATCTGGAGAGGATGAGAGAGTGTGAAGACAAAGAACTAAGCGGTGAGGCTCCAGCGTGTATATATATTGGAGAGAGTGTGAAGAGTGCAAACCCTAGAAAACAAGCGCCGAGGCTGCAGCTTATACGTGATGAGGTGATTATACGGTCACTACGAGATCGTATAGCTCCGTATCCATCCATTTTGACCAGTCAAAGAATCCTCCTGGCACTAATTATGCTCAAGTGTAGTTATCGAACCCGAGACCTCAAGTTTGATGAGCGAACACGCTAACCAGCTACACAACCCTCCCGTTATGTTCACCGAGAGGAAAATAACCTTTTATACATTCATGCATTCGTGTGACAAGCATGTCGTGTTTTTTGTGTGTGTGGGAGTCATTGGGATTTAAATAATAATCGTGTCATGTGGCTTTGGTGGTAAGAGTATCCATAGTGGTGCAGAAATAATGCAGCCTTAGTCAGCTTACCTCTCTCCACGTAGTATGTTGGGTCCCACCAGTCAGAGGGTGAAACAAACAAATTAATAAGAAAAATTAAAAGCGCCCGGTGATGTATCTTACCTCACACATCTCGCTCTTTGCTGGGAACACTATCCAATTGATCCCTCTATTCGCTCACGTACTATTTTAAGTGAATCCTTATTATAACATGCACACAATTTTGGACACTTGTATTCGACCTAAGTCAGTGTGCCACCGTATCTCGTACGACTCCCTTCATCTAGGTGTAATAAGTCACGTTAGAAGGTGCAAGGACCAAGGTGCAAGCAGATTGGAGGAGAAGGAGAAACTTGACCGGTCATTCCTCCAATCAAAGCCCTGATTTTTGTCTCTAAACGCAACAATTAATCCAAACAATTAAGAGATGCCTCTTCTCTTCTTGTACGTACTCCATTTGTATCTCACTTCCTGTGGCTTCGCACTCGCACGATTTTCCTATTCTATGAAGATGTGTGTGCGTGTGCGTGTGCATGTGCGTGTGTGTGTTTAACAACATGTGTGTGTTAGAGAGCGCGACAGATCGACCTAATCCTACAGAGAGATGGTGTGTAGTTTACGATTTAAGCCGCGAGAGTCGGTGCACCTCTCGTTTTCGAGCGTCCGGTAGGGACAGGCGGACAGCTACCACGCCCGCTCCTGACCAGCCTGGCCCACCCAAAGCCCCTCCATCGCCCGTGCGCGCTTCCCGCCTCAAATGGTCAGCGCCGCTCCGAAGAATCGGTGCCGCATTCATGCCCGGGCAGAGCGGACGCGACCTCTCACTGGCGCCTACATTGAAGGGAGAAGCAGATTCAAGAGTGATGGTTGCTTCGTCCGTCCAACTTACTGCTGGGTCTATGTGATTTGATGGCTCATTGGTCATTATTACTGAGGTGGTAGGACTGCTGGATGTCCCACGCTTTTGGCGAAAGGAGGTACTACTAGATTACAATTTTCTCCATTCTTATGGCTGAGGAGTGCAAGAGCAGTGAAAACACGCAGGCTCAGTGATTACATGGCCCACCTCACACTATCACCATATTTCTGGACACCGTGCGACACCTAACTCTTTACATAGTACTACTTGTATAGTACGTCATCGTAATTTATCGACAAAGATAGTACAATGCTATGAAGCTTCCGACACATTACATGTATCTTAAGTCCAACGTTGCCCATTGCAACATTTCATCAAATACAAAGGAGACTAACATGCATTCTATTGCATCTCAATGATTGACAGATCATAGCAAATATGTACTCCCTCCGTTCCCAAATAAGTGTCAACTTTATGCTACATACGGAGCAAACACTACAGGAAACTGCTAGTTTGCTGTTTGTGGATAATAGACGGCAAAGACGTAAATCCAGACGGCAAAGAGTTTGCCGTCAGGAAGTAGACGACAAAGATTAATCGGCAAAGAATACTTTTTCATCTGCTTTTTTTTCCTGACGGCAAAGACTTTGCCGTCAGTCTGTATTTTTGCCGTCAGTCTGAAAAAGTAGACGGCAAAAAATTGCACCAGACGGAACGGATGGTCTGACAGACGGCGTCAAGTGTTTTGCCGTCTACCGGCCGTCCAACCAAACGGCAAAGTCTATTATCTTTGCCGTCAACTATCAGTGTTGGCAGACGGGAAAGAAGCATACTTTGCCGTCTGTCACAGTTGGCCCAGTGGGCATAATTGAGATGAGCATCCCTGTGGCAAAGAAATTGAAGAAGCGTGATTAGAATAAGATTACTGGGACTAGTTGATGAGACATAAACTCATCACAAATACAGTACATAGAAGCCAATAGAGGTATGTGTGGGGCAAAGAAGTAGAGAAATATCCACATGGAGTGATGTGGGCAGCTGGAGCAGTGGTGCAAGCCGGCTGTAAAGGGAGTTGTACCTGAGGGATGTCGGGACGTAGCTCAACCTAGAGGAGGGTGGCAGGAGGAGGAAACTACCCACGTCGTGGCAGTGAGCAATGGACGAAGGCAACCTCACCGGCTTTGTGAGAGAGAATGGCGGGGACCCCTGATCGGGACGTGCCGACAGTGGGTTTTCGCCGTCACCGATGGCGACCACATCTACACTAAGCATCCACCCCTTCCCCCGGCGGACGTGATCCACCGGGATGTTAGAGATGTGGCCACAGTGGTTTTGTGCGAGAGAGTGTGAAAACTGAAGAGAGCAACCCCAGCAAGCAACCGTGTAGGCTCGTCCTGCCTATGTATATAGTGGAGCGGTTTCCTTTTCTCTCCATATGAACCTATTTTATATTGCGTATGTGCCACTGAAGAAAAAAAACTTTATTTATAAATGACGCAGCACCTACTACTCGTTCTCCTATAAACCTTGCACTTGGCATCTCCAAACTATTAACCTTGCGATTGGCTCTTCGCCTGAGGGAGTCCTGGACTATGGGGTGTCCGGATAGCCGAACTATCATCTTTGGCCGGACTCCTAGACTATGAAGATACAAGATTGAAGACTTCGTCCCGTGTCCGGATGGGACTTTCCTTGGCGTGGAAGGCAAGCTTGGCGATACGGATATGTAGATCTCCTACCATTGTAACCGACTGTGTAACCCTAACCCTATCCGGTGTCTATATAAACCGGAGGGTTTTAGTCCCAGAGGACGAACAACAATCATACCATAGGCTAGCTTCTAGGGTTTAGCCTCTACGATCTCGTGGTAGATCTACTCTTGTACTACCCATATCATCAATATTAATCAAGCAGGAGTAGGGTATTACCTACATCGAGAGGGCCCGAACACAGGTAAAAACATCGTGTCCCTTGTCTCCTGTTACCATCCGCCTAGACGCACAGTTCGGGACCCCCTACCCGAGATCCGCCGGTTTTGACACCGACATTGGTGCTGTCATTGAGAGTTCCTCTGTGTCGTCACCGATAGGCCCGATGGCTCCTTCGATCATCAACAACGACGCGGTCCAGGGTGAGACTTTTCTCCCCGGACAGATCTTCGTATTCGGCGGCTTTGCACTGCGGGCCAATTCACTTGGCCATCTGGAGCAGATCGAAAGCTATGCCCCTGGCCATCAGGTCAGATTTGGGAGTGTGAACTACACGGCCGATGTCCGCGGAGACTTGATCTTCGACGGATTCGAGCCACAGCCAAGCGCGCCGCACTGTCTCGATGGGCACGATCTAGCGCTGCCGAGCAAAGGTGTCACGGGAGGCCGCACCAGCGTCCGCTCCGACCCTTAGCTCGGAGCCGACTCCCCCGATCGAGGACGAGTGGTTGGACACCGCCTCGGGGGCTACGATCTCAACGGCGATTGAGCCGAACTCCATCCCTGTCCTTTGCGAAGACCGTGACTCCAAGGTGCCGGACTCCTCTCTGGACTCCGAACCCTCCGCGCCCCTGCCAATCAAATCCGATTGGGCGCCGGTCTTGGAGTTCATCGCCATGACATCTTTCAGCACTTGCCCTTTGGCGACATCCTGAATTCACTAAAGTCTCTCTCTTTATCGGAGAGCCTGGCGGACTACGGTCGGAAGGTTGGGATGCGGACGGCGAAGAAATTCAACGCCCACCCACCACCCACTTTGTAGCCACCGTCGAAAGCTTAAACGACGTGCTCGATTTCGACTCCGAAGACATCGACGGTATGGACGACGATGTAGGAGATAAACAGGAACCAGCACCCATAGGGTACTGGACAACCACCTCATCCCATGAGGTATACATGGTGGATACACCTAAAGGACGCGACGACGAGGAACAACGGGACACTACGAAGGATAAATCCCTCGAAAAGCAGTCAAAACGGCAACGTAAACGCCGCACCAAGTCCCGCCTCGACAAAGACCCAGCCATAGAGCAGGGCGAACCGGTGGACGACGAACATGCTATTGAGCAACCGTCCGAACAGGACAACTTGGATAAACAACCCATCCCCAGCGAAAATAACAGTCCGGACGATCTCACGCCGGACAAATTGTTGGAGCAGAAGAACCTCCACAAAAGGCTCGTCGCCACTGCGTGTAGCCTGAAAAAGCAAAAGCGGAAGCTCAAAACAGCAGAAGATGCACTCAAAATCAGATGGAGCAAAGTACTCAACACATGAGACAAATACGGGCGATGCCGCCGAACAAAGAGCTACCCAAAGAGAAAACTACTGCCCGAATTTGATGAGGAGGCCGTAGAGCCCCCACAATCAAAAAGTAAGAAGGCCACCCGGTCGAATGGACGACCCCACGGCAAAAAGAGAGCGGCAAATGGCGCCGCACACAAGCCGGTACGTGATCCGCATAAGGATTCACATAAAAAAGGATGGCCCAGTTTGGTCCATCTATGGGCCGAGAAAGCGAGCTCTTCAAAGCAACGCAACACGCCAAATATCCGAACATCACGGCACACCCAAATATAGGGGTGCCGCACACCCCCTGTGTTTCACCGATGAGGTGCTGGATCGCGAATTCCCAGCGGGATTCAAACCCGTAAACATAGAGGCATACGACGGAACAACAGACCCTGGAGTCTGGATTGAGGATTACATCCTCCACATACACATGGCTAGAGGAGACGATCTCCATGCCATAAAGTACTTACCCCTCAAGCTCAAAGGGCCAGCCCGACATTGGCTCAAAAGCCTCCCTAAAAATACCATTGGAAGTTGGGAAGAGCTCGAGGATGCTTTTCGGGCAAATTTTCAAGGGACTTATGTCCGTCCTCCGGATGCAGACGATTTAAGTCATATAACTCAACAACCCGGAGAGTCAGCCCGCAAATTCTGGAATAGGTTCCTCACCAAAAAGAACCAAATAGTCGACTGTCCGGATGCCGAAGCATTAGCAGATTTCAAACACAACATCCGAGACAAATGGCTCGCCAGACACCTTGGCCAAGAGAAGCCGAGAACCATGGCTGCATTAACAAGCCTCATGACCCGCTTTTGCGCAGGAGAGGACAGCTGGCTAGCAAGATGCAGTACCAGCGACCCAAGTACATCCGAAGTCAGGGATGGGAATGGGAAACCACGACGCAACAAGGACTAGCATCGTATTAAGGGGAACGGTCCAAAGAGCGCGGCAGTCAACGCCGGATTCAAAAGCTCACGGCAGAATAATAAAAAACTGCCCCTTAAGGACAATAGCGATGAGCTATCCAACTTAAACAAAATCTTGGACAAGATATGTCAAATCCACAGTACTCCCGAGAAGCCTGCAAACCATACCCACAGAGATTGTTGGGTCTTCAAGCAGTCCGGCAGACTCAACGCCGAACACAAGGGGCTCGACACGCCAAGTGAGGATGATGACGAACCCCACAAGCAGAGCACCGGAAAACAAAAGAATTTCCCACAAGAGGTTAAAACAGTAAACTCACTTCACGTGATAAAAGGGAAAAATAGAGCGGCGCCCATTAAGATGCGCGCCGCACATACTACCCTAGCGGAGTACCAACACTGGTTGTCAAAACCAATCACCTTCGACCATCAGGACTACTCCGAAAGTATCCGGAACGCAGGATGGACTGCCTTGATATTGGATCCTATAATCGATGGATTCCAATTTACACAAGTCCTCATGGATGGCGGCAGTGATATAAACCTGATATACCAGGACACAATCCGCAGGATGGGGATAGACCCAACCAAAGATAGCCATAGCAACACTTCCTTTAAAGGAATAATGCCAGGCACATATGCCCATTGTACGGGCTCCCTACTGCTAGAAGTCGTGTTCGGCTCATCCGACAACTTCCGCCGCGAAAAGTTAGTATTCCATGTCGCCCCATTTAAAAGTAGCCATCAAGCACTATTGGGACGCGAAGCTTTCGCCCGCTTTAACGCAATACCGCATTATGCATCTCTTACACTTAAAATGCCCAGTCCACGTGGCATCATCTCATTAAAAGGGAGTTTTAAGTTTACTCGAGCACGGATGAATGCGAGGCTGCCTTGAGAGCCCCACACCAATCCGGCTCCGCTAACCAAAGCACCTGAATAGGTCATTCGAACCCCGGACACAGCTAGACGAGTCCGGCGCCTACTAGCGGCATACCCCCGTACAAGGGGTTGCACGCACGTACAAAAAGAGACAATAAAGCTCAATTTTATTCACCTTCCGAACCGTATTCTGTTTATTTAATATAAAGTACATTTCTCGCACGATATTTTTTCTTTTCAAACTAAGTTCTTCTCTTTTACAGATGAACACCGTGCTACACCCGTCTAGGATACGGCACAACGGAGAAACAGGCGCAGACGTGCAGCAGGGACCCGTCGCAAGGATTCTTTTCAGATTAAGACCCTGCGTAAACCTTTTTTACTGTCTCTTGTTGATACACATCCCCCGGTTTCTTACTATAACCGAGGGGGAGGCTGGTGTTTTGGCATCGGTCGCACCAGAATTTTTCCGCGTACCTGGACACCAGGGGCTTAGGGCATTATTCTGCCCGTTTTCATAAAGACCGAATACCTTAGGGAGTGTTCGGCGTCTCGAGTTAAGCCTTATATGCATCAGCTCCGAATCATGTCTTTGGTCAAATGTTGGGTTTGCCCGGCTCCCATGTTTTGGTACCTTACGCCCGTTATATCGGCTAAGGTAGCACCGGGAGAACCACCGCGATTGTGCCCGGTTGAGCTGGGTTGAGCACCTCAAAGGAGAAAGCTAAAATCGATTGTCATGATATAGCGTGAGACTGGTCAACCACTCGATGACCCAGCGGAATGTTTAGAATTCCCCGCATTGACGAAGGGCCGTTTCGGTCGTCAGCACATACGCCGCCCAATTCGGGAGAGCGCGGTGCCCCTAGGGGCTATATAGTAGCCCCACCATCGAGCTCCTATGGCTAAGTGAAAGTGATAAAGCATTATAGTCCGGTTGGCTAGTTTGCTACGCTATCACCTCCTTCACAGGACCAAGACGTTGGATTAAGTGTGAAAATGCGCCTTTTTTGCAAACACCCCCGCACTATGTGCGTGGGGGCTGAAGCCGAAGACTGCCATCTTTCAGGTTATATACACATATACATCAACGGCCGCACATGAGGCATTTTAATACTTGAACGCACAAGTATAAAAAGCTCTTATATTATATTGAAACATTGTTTTCACAAATCATACATGTCATTTAAACATAATATCCTTCGAGCACTGCGTCTCTATTAAACGAGCACCCTGCAGGACTTCCTCAAAATAGTGCTCGGCAGGTACTCGGCTTCTGTCCGAGTCTTGGGATGCAACATCGGTGGCCTTCATCTCTGCCAAGTATGCCTTGACACGGGCAAGAGCTATCCGCGCTCCCTCTATGCACGCCGACCGCTTCATTGCGTCGATATGCGGTACCACACCAAGGAACTGCTGCACCAAGCCAAAATAACTCTTCGGCTGGGGTCCGCCTGGCCACAAATGAGTCATGACATGCTTCATGGCAAGTCCGGATAATCGATTCAGCTCGGCCCATTCGCCAACCGATCGGTCAACGGAAGAGGACGCCCGGACTATGGAATTGCGACCAATATAGCTCTTCCTTCGTGCCCCTTCCGGCCTCGGAAGTGCTCAATCGCGTCATGGCGCTTCGCCGCTAAGTCCAGATAAGCATCCTCCGAACTCCACAACTTGTCCAACTGAGCATACTTCGGATCCGTGAACTTCCTCCGCAGCAGAAAAGGCTTTCCAGCAACAACATCCACAGCCTGACGCAGCTCCTCCTTTGCAGCTCTGATTGCGGAGCGGGCATCCATGGCTTCGGCGGTGGCCTTTTTCAGGTCCTCTTGCTCTGCTTGACGTTCTTTTTCAAGAACCCCGCAGCGGTCGGTAGCATTCTTCAACTTTATGTCCATATCAGCCATTTTCTCTTTGCTTCGGCAGTGAGCAGCCCGTTCGGCTTTTAGCTCTTCGGCCGCCCTTAAAGCGGCCACATTACTATTTCTGGCTTGCTCTTTCGCTCGGGCGAGTTCCGCCCGCAGCTCCTCCACACCAGCGGCACCGTCTGCATCAAAAGCATACAAGTAGTAAGGCATGGGCGTCAAGCTCCCTTATCAGGTGTCCGCGGAGAAGTCGCATACCTTGTGACTCGTCGAACCGTTTATTGACCAGTGCGATGTCCGCATCCGCCTCGTCAAGTTGCCGCTTTAGTTCGGCAAATTCATCAGTCCGGCTGGCCACCGGACGCCCCGCCACCTGTTTAGGAGTGGCGATATGTTATAACTGAGATTATGATCCTCGGCACGCTGTCAATTTTGACAACATACCGAGTCTCAAGGGCTACTATCTATACAGGGCGCATTCTATATGCATAACCGCCGAAGGTACATCATTTTTGTACCTCGAACCCCGTCACAAGAAGCTTCGATGGCTTCATGCAATCTGCTCTCGCGGATGCAATTCTTTCAATCACCGTACCCATTAAGCGCACGGTGATCTTCTCGAGATAGCCGCCGCCGAGCAGATCCTTCAGCTCCTCCGACCAAGCACACCAGTTGGCGCCCGGACCTTCCGGCCCGCACGGACTCGAAACCCTCCGTGGCGACACCTCGTGGTCGTCCGCCTCGCATGAAGGTGCGACACGTGGAGGCGTTCGCTCTCCATCATCTTCGGAAGAAGATCCTCAAGACGAGCTCTGCGAGAAGGGCTGAGATCCGAACTACAAGGTACAATTTCGGTTATCTTCGTAAATAAATGCAGGGATGTTCCTTATTTACAAGACCCCTTCTTTTACTTACGGCTCATTGGAGGGCTGATCCCCTTGGGGAAATAGTGCGGCTGGGTTACTTCCCAGCGCCGGACTCTCAGACGAAGATTTCTTTCCCCTCTTTGAGGCCTTGACCTCCGGATCTTCCGAAGCGGTCCTCTTCTCTCCTTGGAGGGTGGGATTTTTTATCCCTCCTTCCTCGGAAGCCTCCTTTGTGGGGGCAGTTGCTTCCCTGCTCCCCCGTTCGCCGTCTTTAAAAGGCGCGGCCTTCAACATCTTGGTCAGCATGGGATCCGGCGTGGTCTCTGGGAGGGGAGCCGGACACCTTATCAACTTTGCCTTCGCTATCCACTCCTGTTCAAGAACAGCTCCTTTAAGGGCGAGTCTATGATAAATGAACGGACAGCCTGTCCGGATACAGGACTACTTACTTGAATATCTGGGCGATTGCAGCTTAGTCCTGCATCCTCAGTCAGGTCCGGACACTTCTCTTGTGATCCGAAGAACAGTTTATACATCTCCACAGGTGTCGTACCCATAAAATGTTGGAGAGCTCGTGGTCCCTCCGGATTGAATTCCCACAGACGGAGGGGCGGCGTTTGTAGGGCGAAGCGCCCGAATCAACATAACCTGCGCCACTGCGACCAGATTGATCTCTCTTTCTTGGAGGTCTCGAATACGGCCCTCGCAATGTGAGGAACGCCCTGGACGGCCCCAGTCGAGCCCCTTGTTGACCCATGACGCCACCACTGTGGTGGACTGAGCGAAGGCGGAAGCGCCACCCATTTGGTGCCCACAGGAGCGGTGATATAAAACCACTCTGTTGCCACAAACCAAGCTCCTCTTGAAAAAGAGCCCTCGGGCCAAGGAGCATCGGCACACTTGCTTATGACCGCCCCTCCAAGCACTCTGCTTGTTGCCCTCGATCATCTTGGCTCCACCTTGAAGGTCTTGAGCCACAATCCAAAGTGAGGGGTAATATGGAGGAAGGCTTCACATACGACAATAAATGACGAGATATGGAGGATGGACTCCGGATTCAAGTCATGGAAATCCAGCCCATAATAAAACATGAGCCCCCGCACAAAGGGATCCGGCTGGAAGCCTAAACCCGAAGGAAGTGAGACACGAACACCACGCCTCGTCGGGCTCGGAGAGGGAATGACCTGCCCGAGCAGGCAGCAGCCTATGCGAAATCTCGACAAAGTTAGATACAGGCGTCTCGCAGCTTTAGCACATCTTCTTACGTGGACGGAAGAAGACATCCATCGTCCGAGCTGGTCGGAGCCGGACATCATCGAAGGTCCGAAGCGCCTAAATCTGAAGCTTTGGGTGTTAGAAATCGAAGCGCGAAGCGAACTCGATGGAGGGTGGAAAAAATAAGAGGGCCTTGGTCTCATTATAAAGAGGTTGAATACCGAGACCCTCCCCGTGGTCGATTGGGACTCGCCTTCGATAGAGGAGGCGTGCTAACAGGCACGGTTGGGTTACCCACGTCGTATTGATGAGAATCCCGGAATAACAGGCGCGATTCACGCTTTGATAAAGACGCGTGCCAAGGAAACCTCCTCGCTAAACGCGCTTAAGGTGGAACAGTAAAAGCGATTCCTATAAAGGCCTGGCCGTGTTGTGATGTCACGCCCTTGAGAATCACGTCGCCAGATCTGTGCAAAAGTTATTCTCTCTACGGTAGTATGTGGAACTTGTTTTGCAGAGCCGGACACTATCCTTGTGTTCAAAATCTTCTATGAAGTATTCGGAGGAGGAACCCGCCTTGCAATGCGGAAGACAATATGTGCGCCGGACTCGTCATCATTGAAGCCTGGTTCAGGGGCTATTGAGGGAGTCCTGGACTAGGGGGTGTCCGGATAGCCGAACTATCATCTTTGGCCGGACTCCTAGACTATGAAGATACAAGATTGAAAACTTCATCCCGTGTCCGGATGGGACTTTCCTTGGCGTGGAAGGCAAGCTTGGCGATACGGATATGTAGATCTCCTACCATTGTAACCGACTTTGTGTAACCCTAACCCTATCCGTGTCTATATAAACCGGAGGGTTTTAGTCCGTGGGATCGAACAACAATCATACCATAGGCTAGCTTCTAGGGTTTAGCCTCTCGATCTCATGGTAGATCTACTCTTGTACTACCCATATAGTCAATATTAATCAAGCGTGAGTAGGGTATTACCTCCATCGAGAGGGCCCGAACCTGGGTAAAAACATCGTGTCCCTTGTTTCCTGTTACCATCCGCCTAGACGCACAGTTCGGGACCCCCTACCCGAGATCCGCCGGTTTTGACACCGACATCGCCTCTTCGGGAAGTCGAGCAATAATGGTACTGCAGCATATATCGTTCTGGCTATATGAGACCGAATGAATTGCTGCACGTCCACCACGTGGCGAGGGTCGAGGGGCGAGGGAGAGTGCATACTATTACGTATGTTTCAATATGGACTACATACGGAGCAAAATGAGTGAATCTACACTCTAAAATACGTCTATATACATCAGTGTTTGGAGTATGTACTAGTAGTTCATATTGAAATCTACTAAAGGGCATATATATTCCAAACAATATGATAATATCTCTAACCAAGGTACTAGGGATGAGGAGTAAATGAAGGGACTACTACTAAAATTTTCTCCTCATCCTGCGAGCCACCGCGCGCGTGGGCGAGGGAGCAGGCGTAAGGCGTACAGTACTACTACTACTCATGCAGTCCCTAGCCATTGAAACAGAGACAACTAAAGAAAAAAATGATCCACGCAGTCCCTAACCCTTGAACCATAAACCCTAACCAGGCTTTAATTTGCTGCCAACGTCGGCGCGTCCTAAGAAATCAAGTTTGCAACCCTTTGACCATCGGATCATTTTGTGCAGTTTCACCAAAATCGAGATGAGCATCCCCGTGGCAAAGAAACTGAAGAAGCGTGATTAGAATAAGATTACTGGGACTAGTTGATGAGACATAAACTCATCACAAATACAGTACGTAGAAGCCAGTAGAGGTATGTGCGGGGGAAAGAAGTAGAGAAATATCCACATGGAGTGATGTGGGCAGCTGGAGTAGTGGTGCAAGCCGGCTGTAAAGGGAGTTGTACCTGAGGGATGTCGGGACGTAGCACAACCTAGAGGAGGGCGGCAGGAGGAGGAAACTACCCACATCATTGCAGTGAGCAATGGACGAAGGCAACCTCACCGGCTTTGTGAGAGAGAATGGCGGGGACCCCTGATCGGGACATGCCGATAGTGGGTTTTCGTCGTCAGCGACGTCGACCGCATCTACACTAAGCATCCACCCCTTCCCCCGGCGGACGTGATCCACCGGGATGTTAGAGATGTGGCCACAATGGTTTTGTGCGAGAGAGTGTGATAACTGAAGAGAGCAACCCCAAAGAAGCAACCGTGTAGGCTCGCCCCGCCTATGTATATAGTGGACCGGTTCCCTTTTCTCTCCATATGAACCTATTTTATATTGCGTGACAAAGCAAGAAAAAAACTTTATTTATAAATGACGCGGCACCTACTACTCGTTCTCCTATAAACCTTGCACTTGGCATCTCCAAACTATTAACCTTGCAATTGGCTCTTCGCCTCTTCGGGAAGTCGAGCAATAATGGTACTGCAGTATATATCGTTCTGGCTATATGAGACCGAATGAATTGCTGCACGTCCACCACGTGGGCGAGGGTCGAGGGGCGAGGGAGAGTGCGTACTATTACGTCTGTTTCAATATGGACTACATACGGAGCAAAATGAGTGAATCTACACTCTAAAATACGTCTATATACATCAGTGTTTGGAGTATGTACTAGTAGTTCATATTGAAATCTACTAAAGGACATATATTACAAACAATATGATAATCTCTCTAACCAAGGTAGTAGGGACGTGGAGTAAACGGAGGGAGTACTAGTAAAATTTTCTCCTCGTCTTCCGAGCCACCGCGCGCGTGGGCGACGGAGCGGGCGTAAGGCGTAGTAAGCAAGCTTCACCTCATCCTGCGAGCCACCGCGCCTATGGGCGGGGGAGACGACGTACTAAGCAAGCTTCTCCTCATTCTGCGAGTTGACGGGACACATCAAAAGTACTCCAGTGTATAGAGCCTTGCCTCTAAGGAAGGCCCCACGTGGTTTGCCTCTTTTCTAACATAACCTTCAAGTCACAATTTGTTTGTTCACCCGTGGTAGACGATCCTCCCTCCATCTAGTGGACAACCAGTACACGTGTCAAGTTACCTCGTGGGCTGCCTTTTCGTATATAAATGAGCACCACCGTGTACCCGCGCAGGTGTGGTTAGGAAAGAGACGGGAGTACGTGCGCTGTGCGTGCACCTCTTCTCTTCGTGCACGTCCCCCACCTATGTGGGTGTGTGTGAGAGATACAAACCTAGACAAATGGCTTGTGCGTTCATGAGTGTTTTTTGTTTTTTTGGGGGGAGGTTGATTTCGTGAATGTATTTGTGGGAATATGTGTCGATGAGATCTAAAACAAAATTTTGGATGCAATGTGTGTGAAATGGAGGCTTATCCATATCAAATATAGAGGGTCGGGTGATCCATGAGAAGAGAGGGAGGGGTCATAGATATTGATAGAGTCGAAGAGAGGATCAAGTGGGTGGGTGCGAGATCGATGAAGAGAGCCATCGAAATTGTGTGTGTGTGCAAGTCAAAGATATAGGGCGACTGACCTAGCTACCGGAACGTTAGAGGGCACATGTGAAGTTTGTGTGTGGCAGGGAGACATGACTAGAGCGCTCGATGTATCGGTGTGTGTGTGTGTGTGTGCGAGGGGGTGGGGGGAGGGGTAGGCAGAGGCCTAACTATAGAGGTAGAACAACTTGTATATGTGTTGAGAAGGAGAGACCCAGCTATGTCTTGAGGGAGATCGGTCGACATCCATACATAACTGAAGGACGGGAAATAGGATGGGACAGAGAGAGAGAGGAGAGAGAGAGGGAGGGAGAGGGGTAGAGTGTTGGATGGGTGATGGAGTTGCTTCTCGAAGATGGTGGGAGAGGCCAACTAGACAAACTGAGGGTGGAACTGCAATATTATCAATAAGAGTGGGGATGTGTTTCTGTGTGCCTGTGCGTGATAGATCTGTCGGGACACATCCATGGATGATGAAGGGGAACCATGTGTTTGGTAAGCAAACCTAACTAGATCGGTAGATCAATTGTTGTTTGTCGGAGGAAGGGAGAGACATAACTAATGAGGTAGATCGATCGACGCGTGGTGAAAAAGCGAGTTATAAGGACCTAGCTAGCTATATGTATAGCGGAGATCGATCGGTGTACGTCCATTTGTTAGAGGCAAATAAGGCCCGACGAGACGGATAGACAGAGAGAATGGAGCTAGGAGGTGGTGCGAGAGGCCCATCTACTAGATAGATAGGGGGAGGAGCGTGTGGTTGTGAGATCGATGAAAAGAGGGGCGAGAGTTTATGTCACGACCGGTTTTCCAATAAAAATATTTATTGAGAAACCGACCTATAAATTCCAGTGTGAGGAAAATCCTCCATACTGGTAGACAAAATCTTGATACAATAAGCTAGTAGCATATGATATATTACAGGGTCGAGCTGAGGTTGCTCAAAAAATTATTACAAGCACGCCAATAATTATACATAGTGGCGGATATGACACAGTGGAGTGGTGGCATACTACTGACTCGGGGTAAAGTGGTGGAATAACACAATGGAGCGGGTGATATGACTCCTACACTGGCGGCTCATCGAGCGTCGAGGTGAGGCTCGGTGAATTTATTTGGGTACCGGAAGCGAATATATCACAGTGACTAATCCAGGGGTCGTACGAGACTGACTGGGATTCCTCTAGGCGTCGGACTCGCTATCGAACTCTTCACCCATGAGATCGCCTTCGTCAGCATTTGGCCAAATCAACAAGCCAGGTGAGTACTTTGAAAGTACTCGCAAGACAGTTCGGACAAAAGATATAACAAATGTATGCATGAATGCGACATGAATAATTTTAACAATGCGCAATCAAATCAGTATAGCAAGGTAAGTAAAAAGGGAATCGGTGGTAGTCCGCTCGAAAACCCAAAGAAAGATAAACTCAAAACCGATCGGGTGTCTGAGGCGACGCCTCGAAGGGCGAACAAATAAGTAAAGCATGCCACAGTCGGGAGTCTAAGCGACACCTCAAAAAGGGCTTATATTGAAAGAAAAGACATGCGTGCCGCAGTCGGACGTCGGAGCGACATCACAGAAGCGCTTATAACAAAATAAATAATAACAATGCCGCAGTCGGAGGTCTGAGCGACATCGCAGAAAGGGCTTATAACAAAAGTAAATAGTAACAATGCCGCAGTCGGACGTCTGAGCGACATCGCAAAAAGGGCTTATAACAAAAGTAAGTAATAACAATGCCGCAGTCGGACGTCTGAGCGACATCGCAGAAAGGGCTTATAACAAAAGTAAATAATAACAATGCCGTAGTCGGACGTCTGGGCGACATCGCAGAAAGGGCTTATAATTCACTTCTCATATCGGTTAATTTGCAAGGAGTAGTGCTCATAGGAAAAATATTCATCACATGATAATAAATGGGTTAGTCCATCCACAGGAATAAACAATTAACACTCATGTGGTTCTCAGGAGTTTCACACTTTGAGACCGACATTTGACAAGATAAGATGAACATGATTTGGACATGAATAGAATGAATTCAAGGATTTTTGACTCTGCAGAGTTTGTACTAAAATATCCACAGCCAACGGATTTCCGTAGTCAAGAAGGACTAGTTCCGTTTACGGTATTTCGGAGGAAACACAGCTAACCAGTACACACCCATCCTACCTCACGTTGCCAAGAATCACCCTAGACAGCGTTCAAGAAAAACTTTGAGACGGGGAGATCACTATCTCGAATAGCATGGGATCAAATTTATATACGCGCGCTCTAAGGTGTGCCCCCCTCTTGGTCCCAACCGGAAACACCCATGCCCCCTGAGGCTTTAATCAATGGCCATGGAACCCTCATCCCGGCCTCTCGATTTGGTGTGTACCAGAAAGTGGTTTGCAACTTACTAAGCTGTATCCCTTGCGGAAAACATGTGGTAGTACGAAAGGGAGGCAGACGGGAATTTGACTAATTTATGTTGACCTTTGGGTCAGCGATCGGCATAAGAGGCGGCATGCTACAACACTGCCATCTTACCCATTCTCATGCCAACTCATGGCCATGCAACAAGTTTCCAACAACTCATGGATTTCGCGAAACTCACTTGCCTTAACTCATACGAGATAAACTTTCATCGATATGCTCATGAACATGCCATGATACTAAATTAATGCAAACATGCCCAAACACTCATTTTATCAAAAGTTCAAACATGCTTGCCTAGTTCGGAGTAGTCGGGGCCTAGCTCGGTGAAGTTCGCGGTCCCGTCACCTCCTTCGGTATCTACGGTATACAAAAATATACGCACTAACGTAAATACCAAGGGTTTCTCAAAAGTTATTCCAAATATTTTTCAAATAAATCTGATAAAAACTAGACAAAATTTTGAAGAGGACAGAAAAAGAATCACTCAAAAATCCTTTTCTGTTTAAAAGTTATAAGTGTTTTGGTCCAAGGACCTTTCTGTAATGTAACAGAAAATACTGGGGGCGTAAACAGAAAAGTTCAGAAAACGATTCGGTTTGGAAAGCTTATTTATCAGAATACGCTTTCAGAAAACGTTTCAAAATAAAGACAGAGAGGCTGACGGGCGGGTCCCACCTGTCAGGTTTAAAAATTCAAACGGGGAGGGGGGGTGGAGCTCGTCGGCGCCCGAGGGCTGCGGTGGTCGCCGGCGGCGATCCACGGCGAGGCAGGAGGATCGGGTGGTACCTCCGTGCTCAGGGCGCCATTCCGCGTTGGTGGGTGGTGGTGGTGGTCGCCGGCGAGTACCACGTCGACGGCGGCCCTTGCTCCGGCGGACGGCGATTCGGGAGGGGTTGGATCTCGCCGACGAGTGTTGCGAAGAGCCAATTGAGGTGGGGGTTAGGCTACTGGGTGCTCGAGAGGGTTGCTGACGAGGTTAGGGCGCCGGGGACGGCCTCACCGGAGTGAATCGAGGTGGAGGCCGAGGTAGAACGGGGCGGCCGGAGTTGGGGTAGGAGACCTCCTCGAGGTCCTCCTAGTAGCCCGGCGGAGTGTAGGTGAGGTGTAGGGATGCTGCGTGCTCGAGGGCGAGCTCGGGGTCCCTTTTTATAGGCGATCAGGGGGGTGGCCATGAACGGAGTTCTCCGGCGAAGGTTACGGTGCGCAGGGCTTGGTCGGGGTGGTTAAGCAGTTGAGCATCAACATGGATGTCTACTGGCTCCATTTAGACGCTAAACGAGTTTGAACGAGGAGTTTTGGGGGGAGTTCGACGGAACGGGGCGGCGCGGGCCCGTCGGCAGTAGAGGGCGCGCCCTGTGCTTGCCGGCCACGGCGACGGTGCAACGGGGGTGCGCTTGGCGTGCAAGAGCCACGCTGGAGGGCTGTGGAACGTTAGGCGGCGACGGGTGGTGTGTCGAGCGGGCTCGGGCCCTCGGCCGCGCCACGGTGGCGCGGCCACCACAGAAACCGCTTAACGCCGGGCGAGGCTCGCCGCCACCGATGCCTCGTGATCCGTCAAGGGGGCGGCGGCGCCCGCCAGGGGAGGAGAGTTCAGCGAACGCGCCAGCGACTGCTGACAGGTGACCCGACCCTGACGAAGAAACTGAAACTCTGAACTTCTGAATTTACTGAAAGTGCAAAGTGACAGTGCATGCTAGGTGTTCGACAGAATGCTTTTGGCATGAGGGGATTTTTCCTTGAGCTTAATTTTGGTGGAGTGGCTTCTTATTGCAACTGGAGGTTGCCTGAATTTTGGTGGAATTTTTGGAGAAGAGGAGATATGAATTTCACCAAATTTGACAAATCTGGTTCAAACTTGCAGAAGCTGAAACTTGAAAATTTTGAAAAGAAGAAGAGTGGATCTTGATGGTTCTAGGTTGTGGGTGCTAGGGACTATCCAGAGTAGTTGGTTTGAGAACAAAACTCAAAGGCATATAGGTACTTGCTTTGCAAATCACCTAGGCTCAAAATAATGGACATAATTGTTTTGGGAAAAGAATTTAATGAAATAAAATCCAAAAATGAGTTGGACTTGTAGGAACAGAATATTTGAATTGTCCCAAAGGGGAAGGAGGGGTTTTGGGGGGATTTACCACATGAGGCATGGTAAAACCATGGGTGGATTCAAAATAAGAGAAGACCCAAAACTCCTAGGGTTTTCTTCTAAAAGAAAAATAAATCCCAAAAACAAATTTGAGAAGGGGGAAAAATCAGAAGAAAGGTTTTTAATAACCAACACCAGAGTTGAAGAAGATGCCAAAATAAAATCTTTTGTCAAAGGGGAAATTCTTGAGAGAAGGAGATTTTGGGAAGGGTTTAAATGACCTCCTTCAAAACCAACAAAGTTTTTGCTGAAAACCAAAACATAATTTTTGGAGTGTTACAACACCTACCCCCTTAGGAAAAATCTCGTCCCCGAGATTCCAGCTGATCCTCAAATAAATGTGGGTGCTCTGTCCGAAGAAAATCCTCTCTTTCCCAAGTGGCTTCACTCTCGGTGTGGTTGCTCCAATCGAACTTTGAAGAACTTGATGGTTTTCTCGGGTTCTCCTTTCAGACTCTTCCAAGATTTTTATTGGATGCTCTCGATATGTGAGGTCTGGCTGCACGTCAATGTTTTCATGGGGTACTTGTTTCTCTGGGTTGCTCACGCACTTCCTCAATTGCGAGACGTGGAACACGTCGTGGACGTCGGATAAATCTTCGGGTAAGTCTAGCTGGTAGGCTACCGTGCCTTTCCGTGCCACTATGCAGAATGGTCCGATAAATCTTGGTGCTAGCTTCCCTTTAATCTTGAATCGATGCAGGCCTCTCATAGGGGATACTCGTAGGTACACAAATTCACCGGGTTCAAAGTTGATCCCCCGATGTTTTTGATTGTAATAACTCTTCTGTCGACTTTGGGCTGTCTTGAGTCGGTCCTTAATCACCTTGACCTTATCTTCAGCCTCTTTGAGCATGTCTGGGCCGAAGATATGGCTGTCTCCGGTTTCCGACCAATTTAGCGGGGTACGACATCTTCGCCCGTACAGAGCCTCAAATGGTGCCATTTGCAGGCTGGCCTGATAACTGTTGTTATATGCGAATTCTGCGTATGGTAAGCTCTCTTCCCAACTGGTCCCATAGGTGAGGACACATGCTCTCAGCATATCTTCTAGAATCTGGTTTACTCGCCGCTTTTCCCATACATGCTGGGGTGGTATGCGATCTTGAATGCCGCTTGAGTTCCCAGAGCTTGTTGTAAGTGATCCCAAAATCGGGAGACGAATTGAGTGCCTCTGTCCCAAGATTATTTTCTTTGGGACTCCATGTAATCAGTCTATACGTGAAAGATAGAGAATAGCAAGATTCTGAGTGGTGTGGGTTGTCTTCACGGGGATGAAGTGTGCTACTTTAGTCAGTCTATCAGTGATGACCCAAATGGCGTTATTTCCGTGCCGTGGTCGAGGTAGCCCAACAATAAAATCCATCCCAATCTCGTCCCATTTCCACTTGGGTATTTTATTTGGCTGTAAAAGTCCGGCCGGTTTCTGGTGCTCGGCCTTGATGCGTTGACAGGAGTCGCAACATGCGATGACCGTGGCTATGTCCCTTTGGAGACCGTGCCACCAATATTTTTCCTGAATATCCTTGTACATTTTTGTCCCTCCAGGATGTATCGAATACGGGGCGGTGTGGCCTTCAGCTAAGATCTGATGTTTAAGGTTCTTGATATTTGGTACACAAAGTCTATCCCCGTACCACAATATTCCCTGCTTATCGATAATGAATTCTGGGGCCTTGCCCAAACTCACTTTCCATTTAATGCCTTCAATCTTTGGGGTGTCCATCTGAGCCTCTTTAATTTTCTCCATTAGGGTAGGCTGTATTTCTAAATTTGATATGTTGCCTTCGGTGACTACCAAAGAGTTGAGTTTAGCAAACTCCCGCCGGAATTCAGGCCTCAAGTTTGGCAGGCCGTCAGTCGTTGGGCTAGGGTTCCGACTTAGAGCGCCCGCCACTACATTTGCTTTACCTGGGTGGTAGTGGATTCCAACATCATAATCCTTCACTAGTTCCAACCAGCGTCGTTGCCTCAAATTCAGTTCCGGTTGTGTGAAAATATACTTGAGGCTCTTATGGTCCGTATATATCTCACAACAATTTCCAAGTAAAAAGTGTCTCCATTCTTTGAGTGCATGGATAACTGCTGCTAACTCCAGGTCATGAGTAGGATAATTTTCTTCATGCTTGCGAAGTTGTCTGGAGACATATGCAACTACCTTGCCTTCTTGCATCAACACGCATCCGAGGCCTTTCCGGGATGCGTCGCAATATACCTCAAAATTTTTGTGTATGTCCGGCACAATTAATACTGGTGCTGACGTTAATTTCCTCATTAATTCTTGGAAACTTTTCTCGCAAGCTTCCGTCCATTCAAACTTCCTATCTTTCTTGAGTAGTTGCGTCATTGGCTTTGCTATGGTGGAGAATCCTTCAATAAATCTTCAGTAGTATCCTGCCATTCCCAAGAAACTTCGTACGTATGTTACGCTGGCTTGTGGCTTCCAGCCAAGTACGGCCTTGACTTTTTCCGGATCTACGGCAATACCTTCTTAGGTCAGTACGTGGCCCAGAAAACCTACTTTCTTTAGCCAAAATTCACACTTGCTGAATTTAGCGTACAATTGATGTTTCCTGAGCTCCCCTAGTACAATTTGGAGATGTTCAGCGTGCTCTTCTGGTGTCTTGGAGTATACCAGAATATCATCGATAAATACCACAACAAACTTGTCCATAAACTTCATGAATACTTTGTTCATGAGGTGAACAAAATATGCGGGGGCGTTTGTTAGTCCGAATGGCATTACGGTGAACTCATACAATCCGTATCTGGAGGTGAAAGCTGTCTTGGGAATATCTTCTGCTCGCATTTTTAATTGATGGTATCCCGACCTCAAGTCAATCTTTGAGAATACCTTGGCATGAGCGAGCTGATCAAATAAATCATTTATCCATGGCATCGGATATTTGTTCTTGATTGTGACCATGTTAAGCGCTCGATAGTCTATGCACAATCTCAGTGTTCCATCCTTCTTTTTGGCAAATAAAATTGGTGAACCCTGTGGTGAGGAGTCCGGCTCGTATATAACCCTTGTCCAAGAATTCTTTTATTTGCTTCTTTAGTTCTACCAATTCAATGGTGCCATTCTGTATGGTTTCTTGTATATGGGGGCGGTTCGGTGCTAGCTCAATGCTGAACTCTATCTCTCGGTCCGTGGCATGCCCGGCAGTTCTTCAGAAATACGTGCGGAAATTCACACACCATCGAACCTTGCTCAATTCAGAAATATCCACCTTGTTCAATCTCGGTTGCCAGGATATTTTTCTTTCCTTGGCTGAGACTTTTATGGTCTTCCCGTGGTGGTGGGTGAGAATCACGGTCCGGTTGAAGCAGTCAATAAAACCTTTGTTGGTGGTTAACCAATCCATCCCTAGGATGACATCCAGCCCTTTATTTTCCAACACGATAAGATTTGCTTGAAAGTTCAACCCTTCAAACTCGATAACCACACCCCGGCAATAACTCGGGTAACTTGCTTAATTCTGTGGGACTTGACGATCATAGATTTTTCCAAGGGAAGCATCGAAAAATTATTTTGCAAGGCAAAACTTTTGAAACGAATGAGTGAGAAGCTCGTAATCAAACAAAACCATGGCAGGTATTGTGTTGACAGGAAACGCACGCAGTACGATATCTGGGGCATTTTGTGCTTCCTCTTTGGTCACGTGGTTCAGATGACCCTTCCTGTGGTTGTTATTTGGGTTGAAATTGTTGCGCTTTGGTGCCGAATTATTGCCTCCGTTGTTCGGCTTTGGGGTCGAGTTCCTTGGTTTGGGGCACTGCTTGGCATAGTGCCCTTCTTCTCCACAAGTGTAACAGGTAACGCCTAGGCGGTATGTGCACTCCTTGTCCCTTGCATGAAAATTCTTGATTGGGTGTGAGACGCTTGTCGCGGGTTTGGGTGTCCAATTTTTCTAAACATCTGTCTTGCTGCGGTGGTTGCGGGCATGATTAGTCTAGTCCCTCTTCCGCTTGCGGAAATCTTCTAAGTTGCGTCTCTCATTCTCCAAGGTAATGGCCTTATCCACCAGCGTCTTAAAATCTGGAAAGGTGTGCACGACCAGTTGGCATTTAAGCCGGGTGTCGACCGATCTAGGAATTTCTCCATCTTCTTGTTTTTCCGACATACGCTCCTCGTTGGCGTGGCGAAGACGATGAGAGTAAACTGACTGTTGTATTCTGACACCGTCATTGTCCTTTTCTTGAGGTCATCAAATTCTCTCTTTTTGATCTTCATAAGACTCTTAGGAATATGTGCCCCACGAAAACCTTCTTTAAATTCCTCCCATGTTATATTATTTTCGTTGGGGTGCATGTGTAGGAAATTTTCCCACCACGATGTGGCTGCTCCAGTGAGATAGTGTGGAGCATAAAGCACTTTCTCAAGATCTGAACACTGGGCAATAATTAATTTTCTTTACATGTCTCGAAGCCAGTCCTCGGCTTCAAGAGGTTTGTCAGTGTGAGAAAATGTCTGGGGACGCGTCTTCTGTAGCTCAGATAACTTTGATTGCTGTTGATACTGTCCACGGTGATTTCCCATATTGATGACTTGGTTCATTATTTCCTGATGTTGTTGCTGACTTTGCTCATAAAGACGGCACATTTGGGAAAGTGCCGTTTCACTGTCCTGTTGACTTGATCGCCTCGTGTGAAATTGTTGCTTGGGGGTGTGCCAAAATTTTCCTCTCGACGGAGTTGGCATGGAGCTGGCCCAAGGACGAGACATTGTTCACTCTGGGGATAAATTTTGCAACACTCATAAGAAAAGAAATTGAGTCGCAAAAATCAATAAATTCATGAAGACGGAAAAAGTCGCAAATGCTCCAAGATTTTTCAAGAGAATAAACGTTTGCTCACAGAGAAGGACTGCTCATTACATATCTTACACGCAAGCAGTAATTATACAATACATCACTCAGGGTATGCGTACATAATCCTGACATGTTATTTAGGCTAGTGCACTCCTCTAGTTCCTACATGATGCGCAAACAAACTACTTCTCACAGCCTAGGTACATATAAACATATCGTACAAGTCGGTACATCGCATGGCTGCTAAGCGTCTGTGATCGGAGATGGTAAGGATTTCCCTTGGCCTGCCAAGGGTGAGGCGCGATGAGGCCGGGGACTCAACCTCCTCTTCGGTGATAGGCTCCAGACGTGAAGTGCTGCGCTGAGTTGGTGGAGCAGGTGCCCTATCTTGGGACAACTCGAACATGAGCGGGCACGAGGGGTGGTGCAGAAACGAACCGGAGTAGGCACAATGACATGGTTGAACTCCTCCGTGGTAGGCAGGCTGACGAGTAGTGGTGAGAGCGGTGGGAGAAAAAGATGCCGATGATGAGACGAAAGTCGTGGCGGTGCGGCGCGCAGGAGCTCCCTCCTGTTGGCGGCACAGCCATGGATCGAGTCCATGCGGGCAGCTACAAAGTCGCCCACCAGGTTGTCGAAGGCTGCCTCCAAAGCCGGAGATACTCGATAAGCATCTCCAAAGCTTCGTCTCGTTCTCCTCTGGGGCAAGAGAACGCGTAGTGGCAGGTGTATGGCACGTGACATGGCAGGTAGCGGTAACGACGAGTCTTCATCGAAGGAAGGATATCCCTGAGACGAGCTATCGCCTCACGGGCTGCCATCTGCAATGCATGCTTCTCCGTGGGCATGGCTCTCCCCAAGAACCGGAAACGCTCAACTCGCCCTCCCATGAATTGCACCGTGGCTTGGTGCATGGTTAGACGGTCATTGACCTTGTGCTGAGAGAGTGAGAAGACTGGGCGCACAGATGGCCCCATCGCGACTTGGACGATGAAGGAGAGAAGCTTGACGAACCCATCGGGCATGTTGGCGAACATCTGTGACTCGCAGTCGTTGCCAGCCATCTACAAAAGTAGGCAAAAATCCTGAGTAGTCAAATCATAAATTTATGCTGACTGTCAGAAATTGACTACATTTGTAAAAATTAATTAATAGCTCTATATGATAATAGCCGATTAGCGACCGCACCTAGTGGCTTCCTACAATCAGTCTGGCTCTGGTACCAAGCTTGTCACGACCGGTTTTCCAATAAAAATATTTATTGAGAAACCGACCTATAAATTCCAGTGTGAGGAAAATCCTCCATACTGGTAGACAAAATCTTGATACAATAAGCCAGTAGCATATGATATATTACAGGGTCGAGCTGAGGTTGCTCAATAAATTATTACAAGCACGCAAATAATTATACATAGTGGCGGATATGACACAGTGGAGTGGTGGCATACTACTGACTCGGGTTAAAGTGGTGGAATAACACAATGGAGCGGGTGATATGACTCCTACACTGGTAGCTCATCGAGCTTCGAGGTGAGGCTCGATGAATTTATTTGGTTAGCGGAAGCGAATATATCACAGTGACTAATCCAGGGGTCGTACGAGACTGACTGGGATTCCTCTAGGCGTCGGACTCGCTATCGAACTCTTCACCCATGAGATCGCCTTTCACAAGACATCTGGCCAAATCAACAAGCCAGGTGAGTACTTTGAAAGTACTCGCAAGACAGTTCGGACAAAAGATATAACAAATGTATGCATGAATGCGACATGAATAATTTTAACAATGCGCAATCAAATCAGTATAGCAAGGTAAGTAAAAAGGGAATCGGCGGTAGTCCGCTCGAAAACCCAAAGAAAGATAAACTCAAAACCGATCGGGTGTCTGAGGCGACGCGTTGAAGGGCGAACAAATAAGTAAAGCATGCCACAGTCGGGCGTCTAAGCGACACCTCATAAAGGGCTTATATTGAAAGAAAATACATGCGTGCCGCAGTAGGACGTCGGAGCGACATCATAGAAAGGGCTTATAAAAAAAATAACAATGCCGCAGTCGGACGTCTGAGCGACATCACAGAAAGGGCTTATAACAAAAGTAGATAATAACAATGCCGCAGTCGGACGTCTGGGCGAAATCGCAGAAAGGGTTTATAACAAAAGTAAATAATAACAATGCCGCAGTCGGACGTCTGAGCGACATCGCAGAAAGGGCTTATAACAAAAGTAAATAATAACAATGCCGCAGTCGGATGTCTGAGCGACATCGCAGAAAGGGCTTATAATTCACTTCTCATATCGGTTAATTTGCAAGGAGTAGTGCTCATAGGAAAAATATTCATCACATGATAATAAACGGGTTAGTCCATCCACAGGAATAAACAAGTAACACTCATGTGGTTCTCAGGAGTTTCTGTCACCAAGACTGGCATTTGACAAGATAAGATGAACACAGTACTTGGACATGAATAGAATGAATTCAAGGATTTTTGACTCTGCAGAGTTTGTACTAAAATATCCACAGCCAACGGATTTCCGTAGTCACGAAGGACTAGTTCCGTCTACGGTATTTCGGAGGAAACACAGCTAACCAGTACACACCCATCCTACCTCACGTTGCCAGGAATCACCCTAGACAGCGTTCAAGAAAAACTTTGAGACGGGAGATCACTATCTCGAATAGCATGGGATCAAATTTATATCTGTGGCGCTCTAAGGGTGCCCCTCTCGATCCCAACCGGAAACACCCATGCCCCGACCGGATGAAAGGGTTTAATCCAGGCCATGGAACCCTCATCCCGGCCTCTCGATTTGGTGTGTACCAGAAAGTGGTTTGCAACTTACTAAGCCGTATCCCTTGCGGAAAACATGTGGTAGTACGAAAGGGGAGACGGACGGGAATTTGACTGATTTATGTTGACACTGGGTCAACGATCTGGCATAAGACTGGCATGCTACAACACTGCTATCTTACCCATTCTCATGCCAACTCATGGCCATGCAACAAGTTTCCAACAACTCATGGATTTCCCGAAACTCACTTGCCTTAACTCATACGAGATAAACTTTCATCGAGATGCTCATGAACATGCCATGATACTAAATTAATGCAAACATGCCCAAACACTCATCATATCAAAAGTTCAAACATGCTTGCCTGGTTCGGAGTAGTCGGGTCCTAGCTCGGTGAAGTTCGCGGTCCCGTCACCTCCTTCGGTATCTACGGTATACAAAAATATACGCACTAACGTAAATACCAAGGGTTTCTCAAAAGTTATTCCAAATATTTTTCAAATAAATCTGATAAAAAACTATACAAAATTTTGAAGAGGACAGAAAAAGAATCACTCAAAAATCCTTTTCTGTTTAAAAGTTATAAGTGTTTTGGTCCAAGACCTTTCTGTAATGAAACAGAAAATACTCAGGGCGAGCAGAAAAGTTCAGAAAAGCGATTCGGTTTGGAAAGCGTATTTATCAGAATACGCTTTGAAACGTTCAAAATAAAGACAGAGAGGCTGACGGGCGGGTCCCACCCGTCAGGTTTAAAAATTCAAACGGAGGGGGTGGAGCTCGTCGGCGCCCGAGGGCTGCGGTGGTCGCCGGTGGCGATCCAAGGTGAGGCAGGAGGATCGGGTGGTACCTCCGTGCTCAGGGGCCATTCCGCATCGGTGGGTGGTGGTGGTGGTCGCCGGCGAGTACCACGTCGATGGCGGCCCTTGCTCCGGCGGACGGTGATTCAGGAGGGGTTGGATCTCGCCGGGGAGTGCTGCGAAGAGCGAATTGAGGTGGGGGTTAGGCTACTGTGTGCTCGAGAGGGTTGCTGATGAGGTTAGGGCGCCGGGGACGGCCTCACCGGAGTGAATCGAGGTGGAGGCCGAGGCGGAATGGGGCGGCTGGAATTGGGGGAGGAGACCTCCTCGAGGTCCTCCTAGTAGCCTGGCGGAGTGTAGGTGAGGTGTAGGGATGCTGCGTGCTCGAGGGCGAGCTCGGGGTCCCTTTTTATAGGCGATCAGGGGGGGTGGCCATGAACGGAGTTCTCCGGCGAAGGTTACGGTGGCGCAGGGCTTGGTCGGGGTGGTTAAGCGGTTGAGCATCAACGTGGAGGTCTACTGGCTCCATTTAGACGCTAAACAAGTTTGGACGAGGAGTTTTGGGGGGAGTTCGACGGAACGGGCAGGCGGCCTGCCGGGCGGCAGAGGGCGCGCTACCGTGCTTGCCGCCACGGCGACGGCAAGAACGGGTCTTGTTGGCGTGCAAGAGCCACGCGGAGGGCTGTGGAACGCGTTAGGCGGCGACGGTGGCGTGGAGCGGGCTCGGGCCTCGCTGGCCGCCACGGTGGCGCAGCCACCACAGAAACCGCCAACGCCGGGCGAGGCTCGCCCGCCACCGACGCCTTTACATCTGTCCAAGGGGCGGCGGCGCTCCGGCCAGGAGGAGAGGCCGTCATAGCGTGCAAGCGCCTGCTGATAGGTGACCCGACCACGAAGAAATCAAACTGAACTTGAATTTCTTGAAAGTGCAAAGTGACAGTGCATGCTAGGTGTTCGACAGAATGCTTTTGGCATGAGGGGATTTTTCCTTGAGCTGAATTTTGGTGGATTGGCTTCTCATTGCAACTGGAGGTTGCCTGAATTTTGGTGGTATTTTTGGAGAAGAGGAGATATGAATTTCACCAAATTTGACAAATCTGGTTCAAACTTGCAGAAGCTGAAACTTGAAAATTTTGAAAAGAAGAAGAGTAAATCTTGATGGTTCTAGGTTGTGGGTGCTAGGGACTATCCAGAGTAGTTGGTTTGAGAACAAAACTCAAAGGCATATAGGTACTTGCTTTGCAAATCACCTAGGCTCAAAATAATGGACATAATTGTTTTGGGAAAAGAATTTAATGAAATAAAATCCAAACATGAGTTGGACTTGTTGGGACAGAATATTTGAATTGTCCCAAAGGGGAAGGAGGGGTTTTGGGGGGATTTACCACATGAGGCATGGTAAAACCATGGGTGGATTCAAAATAAGAGAAGACCCAAAACTCCTAGGGTTTTCTTCTAAAAGAAAAATAAATCCCAAAAACAAATTTGAGAAGGGGGAAAAATTAGAAGAAAGGTTTTTAATAACCAACACCAGAGTTGAAGAAGATGCCAAAATAAAATCTTTTGTCAAAGGGGAAATTCTTGAGAGAAGGAGATTTTTGGAAGGGTTTAAATGACCTCCTTCAAAACCAACAAAGTTTTTGCTGAAAACCAAAACAAAATTTTTGGGGTGTCACAGTTTACACGTGAGTGGGACCGTATGAGAGACACGAGGCAAGGACACATAAAGGAGGAGATTGAAGGTGCATGTGTATGTTGTAGGCAGACATCGCTGGAGTGGTTTATCGATCGGTGTGTGTCGGAACGGAGTTGTGGATACTGTGGGAGAACGACCTAAAGAAGAAACAAAATGAATGTGCGCGATGGATAGAATGCTGGGGGAGGGGGAGGGCGAGGAGGGTGTGTGCATGCATGAGAGAAAGTTAGTGGTAGCTACAAAGGTTAGAGGATTGTGTGGGTGTAAGAGACTAAAAAAGATCATAATTTGATATGAAAGTAGATTCATATATTTGAATAGGAGATCATAGTATTTTAAACATATGCATGCATGAATATAGCGGTGATCTGGCGTGTTGTGGTTTTGCACATGTTATAACATAATGTGATAATGCATGGCGTTTGCAACTCACAGCTAAATGTCAAACAATCTAAACCATACTATACATCGAACAATATCACATTTATTTGAATTTGTGATAATGTGTGCCGTTTGCAGCTTACAACTAAATATCGAACAATCTAAACAATATTATATATCGAACATTCTCACATTTTATTTGAATTTGTGGTAATGTGTGGTGTTTGCAACTCACATCTAAATACTTGTAGGCGTAGGGGGCGGGGCACCATACATAATGTGATAAACACATTATACATATGAGACATGGTTTATTTTGTGAAGATCTAGCTAGAGCTTGAAATGTACTATGATTTGAAATCAACATAAAGTGGATTGAAGAAATCGAGTTCGAGTTCATATAGTACACATAGTTCATATGTAACTCGAGACTAATAATGTGGTGTGTTGTGAAGATTATACACAAACGATGGTTTAAATTGATAATAATGACGATTGTAGATCTTACTAAAACAGAGAAACGAATTCAAACTCTTTGACTTCACAACAATCATTATTGTAGATCTTATTCAAATAGAGAAATGAATTCAAATTTAGTTCATATTGACGCGGTAGTATATACGTTTGGAATGCACTAAAACGTTCATTTGAGTACTAGGTTGCATACATTATACATGTAGCGAAGTATTTTAATTGAACATAACATGAATTCAAAGTTTTGAGTGACATTTGTAGTGCGAATTGATTTGGTACAGTACACGTTAGGCTTGTCCGGAAATTTCAACCCGCGCCTCGTTAGCCCGAAATATTTAAGATATATCTTTGTCTCGTTGTGCTCCGACAACTCCCTCCATCTCAACCCGCGCCTTGCTATTCCAAAATTACAACACGCGTGAAAAATCCCACCTCCTGTGAAATCCCGACACGCAAAATGCCCGTGATACCCCTGAACCGAAAGAACTGCCTCAAATCGGTGGGGGTACTTCCGTAACTTACCCCACATTTCAGACAAGCGCGTCCCTAAGCCATGGTTCCCCACTCCCATCCCATCCGCCAACCCATTCGTACACCAAGGACGGGAAAAACCGCAAAGCCCCACACCCTGCTCCGTCCGCCACCTAGCCGGAGCCTCTTCCCCGACGACATCCTCCACAGCAACACCTCGACGTCCCTCATCCACCGTACCGGATAAGGATCCGTCGTCGATCTGGTCATCTCGCCGGTTCAGCCACCCCATCCTCCACCTCCAAGGAGCTGCCCCGATGTTCCCCTCGTCTTTCGCGCCACCTCCATTCCCACACCGCCATCTTTACCTACACAACCGGAAGAGCATCAGCATCACCGTATCCTCGGATGAAGCTGCGGCCTAATCAGTGCCACCAAAGAGGTTGTACACTAATCACCGCATTTTCTTCTTGATTCAATCTCACGGTGCTGCCGGCGCTCGGTCCTGAGCCGACACAGCGCGGCTCCATCCACCGCAAGGCCGCTGCCACTTCCTCCACGGCATCGCTCCTCGGCGGCAACGTCCACATCAAGAGGAGCTGCTTGCTGCTTTAGCTCTCGCTCATTTTGCTACTCTGCTCTTGCTCTCGGTCCCCCACTGGTGTGCTCTTGCTCTTGCTCTTGTTTCGCGCTGCTCTCGCTCTTGCTCTTGCTTGCGATGCTGCTCCGTTTGGCTACACTTGATCGATTGAATCGACTTTTGGGTCGATCGATTTTCGAGGTGGGGGGCTCACGGAGTTAAGGAAGAACCAGCCAGTAGCGGGAGGGGGCTTCGGAGAAGTACCCCACTATCTATCTTAGGGTTCAGGGTGGGCGGTGGTCGCCGGTGGTGGGCGGTGGCGTGGGGATCGCCGGAGAAAAAGCTCGGCATGGGGGGGGCCTAGAGGGACGGCCGGGGCGGCGGCGGACCGGCGGTGGGGAGTGTTTATGGGGCGGGCAGGGCAGCTGTTTGGCCGGTGGTGGCTGGCGGCTCAGGGGGGGTGGAGGTTGATGATGAACTGCAGGCCCTTGATTTCGTATCCAACGGTTGCAAAATCGACTGACCAAAGATGAAAAAGTCAGCCGACTGACGTGTAGCCTCACCTCTAGTGCGTTCATTTTTGACAGTAAAATTCAGTTTCGACAGCAAAATTCAGTTTCGATAGTTAACTTCAGTTTTGACAGTTAAATTCAGTTTCGACAGTTAAGTGCAGAGATGAGCGGCTGATGTATACATCTAGCACTTTGTGGTCATGTATTTTACGTTATCTATTGGAGATGCTATTAGAATTCCACTCAGGTTAACGTTGTCTCTCTTGTCCTGCTTCAGCCTCAGCGTCATACAACTCACCGGAGCTGCTCCAACGACGAAACCCTCCATCACAGCGGAGCAGTACCTCGGGCTACATCTCCAGAAGCCTAAGATCTTCTTCCCCTCCTCCGACAGCCAAGTCAGCCGGAGCATCCTCACCGGCTAACCCAATCACGCTGAGATCGACATGGCTTCGCCAAAGAGGTTGTACACTTCTTGTGGTTTGACTTAATCTCACCATACTTCTTTGCATCATGTGATCTTCCAATTCTTGTGAACCAAAAACCCAGATTGGCGTAAATCTGTTTTTAAATTCCTGCTTTGCACATGCATTCATATCCTATTCTGTCTATTTCCTATCTCTGCATTGTTAGAATCCTCAAATTCAAACAAGCCCTTGCTGAATTACTTACATTACAGATATGTGTTAAAGAAAACCTTGTGTGGTTTGTCCTGCTCCTGCGGTGCTGTGTTCCACCCCAGCTCAGCTGCTCCAACGATGGAAGGGTTCACCACAGCAGTGATCCGCTCTCCAAACTGTCTTTCGCCGCCTCAGATCTTCTTCCCCGCTACCGGCTGCCACGACAACTGCATTACCATCATCAACGGAGCAGATGACCTTGAGGACTACACGGGTCCGCAAGAGAGGTCACACTCTTCCGTGTGTGCTTATGTTATGCATCGCTTAATATGATGACATGCTACTTTATCGTCGTGTTCACCTATTAGACTCTGACTCAGGTCCAAACTTATCTTTGAAACTTGAGTTTTTAAATGGTTGTGGGGTACATATTGGGGCAGCAATCAGTACTATTTGTCTACTACCTGGTTAATCTCGGGTGTCTACTACGAGTTTCATGTTGGGTGCAAACAAACATTAAAGGAGCCATTATCTGTATTTTTGAACTAAAGCTATTATCTGCCTGCTATCATTGGTTTTGGGTCTATCAACAGTTTGCTACCATCACTCTGGATTTGTGCATGCACTCCTTACATAATCTCACTATGTTGTATTCATGTGCATGTCAGTTATTTTACACAATGGAACTGAACATGTAGAGCAAAAGAGACGAGCCTTGTGTGGCAATAAAATTTCATGCAGATGTCGCTCCATGGTGGGCGCAAAGGCAGCCCCCCTCCACCCATTTCGGATCATAATCAAGAGGAAGATAATTGTTCTGAGGGGATTCGTATGAAGACCACTCCTATTTACCCCATGAGGTCTTCTCTCTAACTTGGCATGCTGATGTTGGTTATATCATGCATATGGTGCCTTGCATTGCTTACTTTATACATCAAATATGTCAACTGCTTAGTTTAGACATGCTTTGTGTGAATGCCATCTATTTAGTTTATTCATCATTTATGTGAATTATGCAATTCCATCTTGTTTAGCCAGGCATCATATATGTGAATTTTGCAATGCCATCCTGCTTAACCAGTCATCTTATATGTGAATTATATCAGGCCATTTTTTTACGTTATGTATTACATTTGTCAACAATGTTAGTACGTTCAACTAGTCTTCGTGTGCATCAGCCATTTGACACGGTGATGAAAAAATTTGGAGTGAAAACAAGGTCTTCAGAGTAGACTATGCTATCTGACGAAGCGCATATCTCGCTAGTTACGGATAGCTCCTCAGAGGAGGATTCAGAGACAGATGACCAGTCCTATCCCCCCCCCCCCACCCCGAGGTGCATGCTCTAACTTGGCAGGGTTATGTTGCTCATATCGTGCATATGGTATCTTGCATTGCTATGTCATTTGCTTAGTTTAGACATGATTTGTGTGAGTGCCACCTGTATAGTGTCGAATTACCATATATGTGAATTATGCAATGCCATCTTTTTGCAAGACATTATATATGTGAATTATGCAATGCTATCTTGTTGCAAGGCATTATATATGTGAATTATGCAATGCCATGTTGTTTAGCCAAGCGTCATATATGTGAATTATATCATGCCATCCTTTTTTTGTATTTCTCATTGCTTTTGTCGACAATGTTTGTATATTCAACTGCTCTTCCTGTGCATCAGCCATTTGAATTGGTGATGGATAAATCTGGAGTGAAAACAAGGTCTTTAGAGGGAACAATGCTACCTGGTGAAGCAGATATGTTGCTGCTTACAGATAGCTCTTCAGAGGAGGATTCAGAGGCAGATGACCAGTCCTATTATCCCCCTAAGGTTTATGCTCAAACTTGGCAGGGTTATATTACCCATATCATGCATATGTTGTATTGCAATGCTTAGTTTTTACATCATACACACAATGTTGAATGCCATCTCCTTAGTTGACACATCATATATGAGATTGCCCTCTGCTCACTTCCTTAGTATATAAATCATATATTTGAATGATATCATGCCATGATGTTTACATAGACAGCATGTATCTGAATTATGGCATGCCAACCCATTTTCTGAAGACATAATATAGTTATATCATCTCATCCTGTTCACATAGTCATCATATTTTGAATTATGTCATTCTATCCGTGAATTATATCATGACATCATGTTTCCATTGACGGCATGTGTTGTGATTTATGGCATGCCAACCAATTTAATAGACACATCGTATAGTTATATCATGTCATCCTGTTTACATAGTCATCATATTTTGAAGTATGTCATTCTATCTTGTTTAGTTAGCCATCATACATGTGAAATTGTGTCATGCTATCCTGTTTAATTAGCCATCATATATTTGAAATTATGTCCTGCTATTCTGTTTGGTTAGACAACATAAATGTGAATTATTTCATGCCCTGTTTTCTTCCCTACTATCCATTGCACCTGTCTATCATACAATGTCTGTACATTCAATTACTTTTCTTGTTTATCAGCCATTTCAATTGGAGGGGGTGATGGCAGTATCTGTGGGAGTAAAAACACGGTCTTCAGAAAAGATCGTGCTACCTATCGATGGAGATAGAACCACGGTTGTACTTGCCCAAGAACCAGCCCCACCACACATAACCCAGACTCACGCAGATTGTACCCCTACCCAGTTGGACAGAGAACCAGCTACACCCCTTCTAACCCCAACCCCAGCAGATAGTAACCCAGTTCCAGTTGACACAACACCGTCTCCACCACAGAGCACCCAAACACGAGCAGTTAGTAAGGCAACTGCAGTGCCCAAAGCACGAGGACAACCACTCTGAACCCCAAGTCAATGCTTAAAGCACAAGAAGAATTGTTCTCAGGTCAGTTTCCATAGCTATGGTTCATACTACTTTGCTCTTGCATCACTGTATTTACTCATACCAACTAATTTCAAATTTGAAGGATGCAATTGAAACTCCAATGGCGCAATGGTATGTTTTAAACCTGTTTCTTTAACGTGTTTGCTATTGTAACTTGCTCTATGTTGATTTCAGTTTCAATTGAATAAACAGTTATGTTCTCATGCCATGCACATTACAAGTGTTGTTATTGCTGTGTAGTTTCCCACACATATTCTATCTATGCTACTTTGTCTTAAATAGATATGATTCGAACTGTATCTATCTTGATTTGGCAACATAAACTAGAATGATATAGACCATATAGTGACCATACTACATAGATATATGTTTGTTTCATGATGTTATCCTATCCACCTTACTACTGAAATGGTTTACCAAAATGAGTTTCATATGCTACATTGTAAACCTGTGATGTGTTTGTTTGTTTCTCCTTTAGAACGCGGATAAAATATTGGAGAAGAGTACCCCCGTTATGCAATGGTAAAGAAAGTAATGCAGATCAGGTTCAAGATAGTGAGACATCCCTGTTGTTCTCCCAGAAAGCTGATAAAAACCATATTGAAGACACTGAGACAACCCCAAAGTCATGTCTTGATGTAGTGTTTGAGTTACTGGCTACTACTGCTGGTACCAGCTCTTCGTACTCGCTGCCTGAATCAGTTCGGCTTCTTGAGTCTCAACTTCAAGTTGAAAGACATCGATCAGATGTTATGACGAGGAAGTCAAGGACCGAGGAAGTCCCCGCAGAATTCAGATGCATACTTTACGGTGCAATGACAAGTCTTTGGAGGATTTAAGCGCCAAACAAGAGAAATTTAATAAGCTTGCTAAGCATCTTGCTAGCATTATGGGTACCAGGATATTGTTTCTTGAGCTCTTGAAGTGGTTTCAGCTCTGGACTTGTTTTGTCTTGGCGTTTATATGCTGCTTTGTTCCCTATATTTGCACTGGTGGCGAACTTTGATGCCCAGTAGATGTAATATGTGTAATAGCCGTGTTAGCCTAGCGTAAGTTACTTGCTTATTTATTACCTTGTCTAGTTTATTTGTTTTCTTGTAGTCAGTGCAGTTCTTTTTCCGCGGTTTGCTAGTGGCCGGAATAACTTATTTTTTAAAACTAGGCCACATTAACAATGGGCTACTGCTACCTCTTGAGCACTGCGTTGGATTTCCCCGAAGAGGAGAGGATGATGCAGCAAAGTAGCGCAAGTATTTCCCTCAGTTTTTGAGAACCAAGGTATCAATCCAGTAGGAGGCCACGCGCGAGTCCCTTGTACCTACACAAAACAAATAGCTCAACGCAACCAACGCGATTAGGGGTTGTCAATCCCTTCACGGTCACTTACGAGAGTGAGATCTGATAGATATGATAGATAATATGTTTTGGTATTTTTAATATAAAGATGCAAGATAAAATAAAAGGCAAAGTAAAAAAGCAAAGCAATAATAAAGTGATTGAAGATTGATATGATGAGAATAGACACAGGGGCCATAGATTTCACTAGTGGCTTCTCTCAAGAGCATAAGTATTTCTAAGGTGGGTGAACGAATTACTGTTGAGAAATTGACAGAATTGAGCATAGTTATGAGAGTATCTAGGTATGATCATGTAAATAGGCATCACGTCTGAGACAAGTAGACCGACTCCTGCCTGCATCTACTACTATTACTCCACTCATCGACCGCTATCCAGCATGCATCTAGAGTATTAAGTTAATGAAAATAGAGTAACACCTTAAGCAAGATGACATGATGTAGAGGGATAAATTCATGCAATCTGATAAAAACTCCATCTTGTTATCCTCGATGGCAACAATACAATACGTGCCTTGCAGCCCCTCATCCTTTGGGAAAGGACACATAAGATTGAACCCAAAGCTAAGCACTTCTCCCATTGCAAGAAAAACCAATCTAGTAGGCCAAACCAAACTGATAATTCAAGAGACTTGCAAAGATAACCAATCATACATAAAAGAATTCAGAGAAGATTCAAATATTGCTCATAGATAATCTTGATCATAAACCCACAATTCATCAGTCTCAACAAACACACCGCAAAAATAAAATTACATTGAATAGATCTCCATGAGAGAGGGGGAGAACATTGTATTGAGATCCAAAAAGAGAGAAGAAGCCATCTAGCTACTAACTATGGACCCGAAGGTCTGAGGTAAACTACTCACACTTCATCGGAGGGGCTACGGTGATGATGTAGAAGCCCTCCATGGTGGATTCCCCTTCCGTGAACTCAAAACAGGCCCCAAGATGGGATCTCGTGGATGAGAAGGTTGTGGTTGTGGAATTAGGTTTTGGCTCCGTCTACGATCGTTTGGGGTGCGTGAGGTATATATAGGAGGAAGGAGTACGTCGATTGGAGCAAAGGGGGCCACGAGGTAGGGGCGCCCCACCCTCCTGCTCCTCAAGGTTTCATTCCGTTTGGACTCCGTTTGATATTCCGTTTCTTTGAAACACTGAAATAGGCAAAAAAACAACAATTCTGGGCTGGGCCTCCGGTAAATAGGTTAGTCCCAAAAGTAATATAAAAGTGGAAAATAAAGCCCAATATGGTCCAAAACAGTAGATAATATAGCATGGAGCAATCAAAAAATATAGATACGTTGGAGGCGTATCAGGCATCCTCAAGCTTAATTCCTGCTCGTCCTCGAGTAGGTAAATGATAAAAAAGATAATTTTTCATGCGGAGTGCTACTTGGCATAATTTCAATGTAACTCTTCTTAATTGTGGTATGAATATTCAGATCCGAAAGATTCAAGACAAAAGTTCATATTGACATAAAAATAATAATACTTCAAGTATACTAACAAAGCAATTATGTCTTCTCAAAATAACATGGCCAAAGAAAGTTATCCCTACACAATTATATAGTCTGGCTATGCTCTATCTTCACCACACAAAGTATTTAAATCATGCACAAACCCGATGACAAGCCAAGCAATTGTTTCATACTTTTGACATTTTCAAACTTTTTCAATCTTCACGCAATACATGAGCGTGAGCCATGGATATAGCACTATATGTGGAATAGAATGGTGGTTGTGGAGAAGACAAAAAAGGGGAAGATAGTCTCACATCAACTAGGCGTATCAACGGGCTATGGAGATGCCCATCAATAGATATCAATGTGAGTGAGTAGGGATTGCCATGCAACGGATGCACTAGAGCTATTAGTATATGAAAGCTCAACAAAAGAAACTAAGTGGGTGTGCATCCAACTCGCTTGCTCACGAAGACCTAGGGCAATTTGAGGAAGCCCGTCATTGGAATATACAAGCCAAGTTCTATAATGAAAGATTCCCACTAGTATTTGAAAGTGACAAAATGAGAGACTCTCTATCATGAAGATCATGGTGCTACTTTGAAGCACAAGTGTGTTAAAAGGATAGTAACATTGTCCCTTCTCTCTTTTTCTCTCATTTTTCTTTATTTGGGCCTTTTTTATGGCCTGTTATTTTATTTTATTTTATTTTTCGTCTGGAGTCTCATCCCGACTTGTGGGGGAATCATAGTCTCCATCATCCTTTCCTCACTTGGGACAATGCTCTAAAAATGATGATCATCACACTTTTATTTTTCTTACAACTTAACAATTACAACTCGATACTTAGAATAAATTTTGACTCTATATGAATGCCTCCGGCGGTGTACCGGGATATGCAATGAATCAAGAGTGACATGTATGAAAGAATTATGAATGGTGGCTTTGCCACAAATACAATGTCAACCACATAATCATGCTAGCAATATGACAATGATGGAGCACGTCATAGTAAACGGAACGGTGGAAAGTTGCATGGCAATATATCTCAGAATGGCTATGTAATGCCATGATAGGTAGGTATGGTGGCTGTTTTGAGGAAGGTATATGGTGGGTGTATGATACCGGCGAAAGGTGCGCGGTATTAGAGAGGCTAGCAATGGTGGAAGGAAGGAAAAATGCATATAATCCATGGACTCAACATTAGTCATAAAGAACTCATATACTTATTGCAAAAATCTAGAAGTTATCAAAGCAAAGTATTACCCACATGCTCCTAGGGTGATAGATTGGTAGGAAAAGACCATCGCTTGTCCCCGACCACCCCTCATAAGGAAGACAAACAATAAATAAATCATGCTCCGACTTCATCACATAACGGTTTACCATGCGTGCATGCTACGGGAATCACAAACTTTAACACAAGTATTTCTCAAATTCACAATTACTCAACTAGCATGACTCTAATATCACCATCTTCATATCTCAAAACAATTATCAAGCATCAAACTTTTCTTAGTATTCAGCGCACTCAAAAGAAAGTTCTACAAATCTTATATACCAAGCATATTAAGATTATTAAGCAAATTACCATGCTATTTAAGACTCTCAAAATAATCTAAGTGAAGCATGAGAGATCAATAGTTTCTATAAAACAAATCCACCACCGTGCTCTAAAAGATATAAGTGAAGTACTAGAGCAAAAACTATAAAGCTCAAAAGATATAAGTGAAGCACATAGAGCAAAACTATGAAGCTCAAAAGATATAAGTGAAGCACATAGAGTATTCTAACAAATTCCAATTCATGTGTGGCTCTCTCAAAAGGTGTGTACAGAAAGGATGATTGTGGTAAACTAAAAATCAAAGACTCAAATCATACAAGACGCTCCAAGCAAAACACATATCATGTGGTGAATAAAAGTATAGCTCCAAGTAAAGTTACCGATGGAAGTAGATTTAAAGAGAGGATGCCTTCCGGGGCATCCCCAAGCTCTGACTTTTTGGTGTCCTTAGATTATCTTGGGGGTGCCATGGGCATCCCCAATCTTAGGCTCTTGCCACTCCTTGTTCTATAATCCATCAAAAGATTTTACCCAAAACTTGAAAACATCACAACACAAAACTCAACAGAAATCTCGTGAGCTCCGTTAGCGAAAGAAAACAAAAGACCACTTCAAGGTACTGTAATGAACCCATTATTTATTTATATTTGTGTTAAACCTACTGTATTACAACTTCTCTATTGATTATAAACTATTTTACTAGCCATAGATTCATCAAAATAAGCAAACAACACACGAAAAACAGAATCTGCCAAAAACAGAACAGTCTGTAGTAATATGTAACTAATGCAAACTTATGGAACTCCAAAAAATCAGCCAAAATAGGATGACCTAGGCAATTTGTTTATTGATCAGCAGCAATTGGAATCACTATTTTATCACGTTCTGGTGAGTTTTAACAATTGTTTTCGTGAACCGAAAGTTTCTGGAAATTACAGCAAGATCAAATAACTATCATCCAAGAAGATCCTATAGGTTTAACTTGGCACAAACACTAATTAAAACATAAAACCATATCTAAATGGAAGGTATATGGATTATTTATTCCTAAACAGAAACAAAAGAGCAAAGACTAAAATAAAATTGGGTTGCCTCCCAACAAGCGCTATCGTTTAACGCCCCTAGCTAGGCATAAAAGCAAGGATAGATCTAGGTATTGCCATCTTTGGTAGGCAATCCATAAGTGGCTCGCATAATAGATTCATATGGTAGTTTTATTTTCTTCCTAGGGAAGTGTTCCATGCCCTTTTTAATGGAAATTGGAATCTAATATTCCCTTCCTTCATATCAATAATTGCACCAATCATTCTAAGGAAAGGTCTACCAAGAATAATAGGGCAAGAATGATTGCAATCTATATCAAGAACGATAAAATCTACGGGCACATAATTCCTATTTGCAACAATAAGAACATAATTAATTCTTACCATAGGTTTCTTAATAGTGGAATCCGCAAGGTGCAAGTTTAGAGAGCAATCATCAAAATCACGGAAATCTAGCAAATCACGCAAAGTTTTGGGAATAGTGGAGACACTAGCACCCAAATCACATAAAGCATAAAATTCATGATCCTTAATCTTAATTTTAATAGTTGGTTCCCACTCATTATAAAGTTTTCTAGGGATAGAAACTTCCAACTCAAGTTTTTCTTCATAAGATTGCATCAAGGCATCAACGATATGTTTAGTAAACACTTTATTTTGACTATAAGCATGAGGAGAATTTAGCACGGATTGCAACAAGGAAATACAATCAATTAAAGAGCAACTTTCATAATTAAATTCCTTGAAATCCGATATAATGGGTTTAGCAACATCTAGGGTTTTACTCTTTTCTATCCCACTTTTATTAATTTCATCATCAAGATCTAAATACTCCAAATTTTCGGAACGCCTTCTAGGTAAAGGAGGATCATATTCAGTCTCATCAAGATTCATATTGCAAAACAAAGATTTAATAGGGGACACATCAATAACTTTTAGATCTTCATCTTGATTTTCATAGGAATCGGAAGAACACGCTTTAACAAAGGCATCTTTCATAGCACGCATCCTAGCGGTTCTTTCCTTGCACTCATCAATGGAAATTCTCATGGCTGAGAGACTCATTGATATCATGCTTAGGAGGAATAGATCTAAGCTTTAAAGAATCAACATCAAGAGAAATTCTATCAACGTTCCTAGCCAATTCATCAACTTTAAGCAATTTCTCTTCAAGCAAAGCATTGAAATTCTTTTGTGAATTCATAAACTCTTTAACACTAGTCTCAAATTCAGAGGGCATCTTATTAAAATTTCCATAAGAGTTGTTGTAGGAATTTCCATAATTATTAGAAGAATTACTAGGGTAAGGCGTAGGATTAAAGTTCCCTCTACACACGTTGTTACCAAAAAATATTCCTACCAACAAAATTCACATCCATAGATTCATTATTATTCTCAATCAAAGTAGACAAAGGCATATCATTAGGATCATAAGAAACACTCTTAGTAGCAAATAATTTCATAAGTTCATCCATCTTTCCACTCAAAACATTAATTTCTTCTATCGCATGCACTTTTTTATGAGTAGATCTTTCAGTGTGCCATTGAGAATAATTAACCATAATGTTATCTAGGAGTTTAGTAGATTCTCCTAAAGTGATTTCCATAAAAGTGCCTCCCGCGGCCGAATCTAAAAGATTTCTAGAAGCAAAATTCAACCCGGCATAAATTTTTTGTATAATCATCCACAAGTTCAAACCATGAGTAGGGAAATTACGTATCATTAATTTCATTCACTCCCAAGCTTGTTGTGACGCCCCCGATTCAATCGTACACTAATCATGCACGCAAACGTGTACGATCAAGATCAGGGACTCACGGGAAGATATCACAACACAACTCTAAAACATAAATAAGTCATACAAGCATCATAATACAAGCCAGGGCCTCGAGGGCTCGAATACAAGTGCTCGATCATAGATGAGTCAGCGGAAGCAACAATATCTGAGTACAGACATAAGTTAAACAAGTTTGCCATAAGATGGCTAGCACAAACCGGGATACAGATCGAAGAGGCGCAGGCCTCCGCCTGGGATCCTCCTAACTACTCCTCGGTCGCCGCCGGGCTGCACGTAGTAGTAGGCGCCTCCAGGTAGTAGTCGCCATCGACGGTGGCGTCGCTCTGGGCTCCATCGTGCAGTCGTAAGCAATCGAGTAGAGATAGGGGAAAAGGGGAACAAGGCAACCGTGAGTACTCATCCAAAGTACTATAAGCGAGAGCTACACTACATATGCATGGATATATGTGTAAAGGGCCATATCGCGGACTGAACTTCAGAATGCCGTAATAAGAGGGGATATCTAAGCTCGTCAAGACTACGCTCGCAGCCTCCGCCTTGCAGACATGTAGAAGAGAGTAGATCAAGTCCTCCAAGTAGCATCGCATAGCATAATCCTACCCGACGATCCCTCCTCGTAACCCCGAGAGAGAGCGACCACCGGGTTGTATCCGCACTTGAAAGGGTGTGTTTTATTAAGTATCCGGTTCTAGTTATCATAAGGTCAAGGTACAACTCCAAGTCGCCCTGTTATCAAGATCATGGCTATTCGAATAGATTAAACTTCCTGCAGGGTGCACCACATAACCCAACACGCTTGATCCCATTTGGCGGACACACTTTCTGGGTCATGCCCGGCCGCGGAAAGATCAACACGTTGCAGCCCCACCAAGGCACAACAGAGAGGCCAAAGACACCGGTCTAAACCTAAGCGACAGGGTCCGGGCCCATCGCCTAATGCACACTGACGCGTTGCGTGGGAGGCCGGAAGGCAGACCTAGCCTAACAGCGTTCAGTCCAATCCGGTAGCGCCGCTTCGATCGGCCCAGCGTCACGAAGTGCTTCGGCTGATACCACGACGCCGGATACCCATAACTACTCCCGCGTAGATGGTTAGTGAGTATAGACCAAATGGCCAGACTCAGATCAAATACCAAGATCTCGTTAAGCGTGTTAAGTATCCGCGAATGCCGAACTGGGCCAGGCCCACCTCTCTCCTAGGTGGTCTCAACCTGCCCTGCCGCTCCGCCACAAGTAACAATCGGGGCCGTCGGGAACCCAGCCCACCTCTACCGGGATGGAGCCACCGTCCTTTCAGCCCCCATCTCCTAACAAAGATATCTGTAATGTAATAGTGTAAAGTATATAGTATATGCCCGTGATCACCTCCAAGTGATCACAGCCCAAAGAGTATAGCATGGCAGACGGACAAGAGTGTAGGGCCACCGATGGAACACTAGCATCCTATACTAAGCAAGAGGATAAAGGTGTAAAGGTAACAACAAGAGTAGCAAGGACAAAGGCTATGCAAAGAAGATAGGATTAATCGAAGTAAGAACATGCTACACTACTCTAATGCAAGCAGTATAGAGAAGAGTAGGCGATATCCGGTGATCAAAGGGGGCTTGCCTGGTTGCTCGGGCAAGAGAGAGGGGTCACAACTCCGTAGTCGCATCGGGCAGCAGCTGGCCGGTCTCGTAGTCTACCAGAGAGAAGAGGGGGAAGAAACAATGAATACCATGCAAACAGATGCATCTCGAGCATGACAAGACAAGTAACGGTGCTAGGGGTACCCTAACGCTGTATGAGGTGATACCGGTGAAGGGGGGAAGCATCCGGGAAGTATTCCCGGGGTTCCGCGTTTTCGGGCAGAGGAGCCGGAGGGGGAAAGTTGCGAGTTTGATAGGTTAGGGGGTGTGGCGGATGAACGGGTTGCGTATCCGGAATCGTCTCGCTGCTCGAGCAACTTTCATGTAGAAAGTATTTTAATCCGAGTTACGGATTAAAAGATATGATTTTCTAAAGATTTTATTAATTTACGAATTTAATTAATTATTTAATTAATTGAAAATGAATTAATGACATCGACATGATGTCATGCTCACATCAGCAGTCAATAGAGTTGATCGGTCAACCTGACCAAAGGGGTCCCATCGGTCGCTGACACATTTTAATTAATTATTAATTAACTAATCAAAATTAATTAGGGGTGGGCCCCACTGTCATACTAATTAATTAGCTAATTAACTAAGTTAATTAGTTTAATTAACAGATTAGTTAGGTTGGTTAATTAATTAGGCTAACCTAATCAGGTTTAATTAAGTTAATTAATTGTTTTATTATTTAATTAGTAGTTTAATTATTATTATTATTAATTATTATTATTTACTTACTATTATATTTTTATTAATTCCTTTAAAAAAACATTCTGGGCGGGGCCCCCATGTCAAAATCTCAGTGAGAGCCTTAGCGGGGTTCGGGTTACGGGCACCGGCGTCGCCCGTGCGAAGACCGAGCCCGACCCGGGGTGGGGGGGCAAGGCAAGGCGTGGCCGTGGCCGAGCGTAAGGGAGGCACGGGGTCGGTAGGCGAGGCGAGCGCGGTGAGCGACGGTGGTCGCAAGGGGGGCGGCACAGCCGTAGTAGCAAGAAAGACGCAGCCACGGGCGCTGGAGCGCGGCTGCGACAGAGAGGAGGGCGCTACAGGAGCGACCACCATGTGGTCGAGCGCGGCGACGGGCGCCGGTGATGGGCGAACGAGCTAGGGAGGAGGCCGAGCACGAGGAAAGAGGAGGGCTGGGCTCACAGTGAGCCGGACGGGAGGCAGCGGCTCGAGGTGATTGGTGGAGAAGCGGAACGACGAGGTGGCAGCCGAGGAGGCGGGCGACGGGGTTCGGCGTGGTGACGGCGAATGACAGCGAGCGCGTCCACCGAGGATCGGCTCGGGTGCCGATCCATATCCGGCGGCGGGAGCTACGGCGAGGTGATCCTCCGGGCGGCGGCGACGTGGTTCCGGCGACGGGTTGGGCGGCCATGGATGGAGCGCGCGCGCCAGGGAGCCCGCGATCCGGAGCGGCGGCGTGGCGCGGTCGGGGGGATCGCCTCGATCCAAAGCAGTGCGAGGAGAGGGCGGAGTGGGGAGTGGGGAACGAGGGAAGAGGGTTGGACCAGGCTAGGGTTTGTGGGTGGTGGGGGGTTATGCGGGGAGAGGTGGGCGGCCTGTGGGGGTGGCCGAGTGGGCCAGGGGTTGAGGCCCGGTGGGGAAAAGGGAGGGTTTCTTTTCTGTAATTTTTATTTCTTTTACTTTCTATCAAAAGGATAGCTACTGTTTTATTTTGTTCCTCATTGCATTTTAGTTTTGTAAAGTACAAAATAATCACTAAATTAGTAATAGGAATTATACCACTGCCACAATTAATTTGGCACCTAAACATAATAGTTTGTAATTGCTTATTGTTTTAAAAGCATATACATAATTGTTATTTCTACTATTTTATTCATTTTAGAGCGTTTAAACATTTTATAAAGGTGTGGTTTCTCCACCACAATTACCTATGTATTATTTGTCACCTCTATAACATTTTAGTTTTAATGTTTGAAAACTTTTGTTGTTTGCCTTTAACTCAATTTTTGAATTTGAATCGGTTTTGAACTAAAGCGAGATTAACAACAGTAACTGTGGTGACGTGGCATCGTTAACGTGGGATTACTGTAGCCTAATTATCCGGGCGTCACAATTCTCCTCCACTACAAGAAATCTCGTCCCGAGATTTAAGAGGCAGAGTAGAGGGAGAAGGTTCTGGTTACGAATTTCTAGAGAGTGTTCTCGGTCTAGGTTGCTCTTCTCGAAGAGGCCGATCCATAACCTTGATGTCTTCATTTCTCTGCTTCAGGTTCTCATGATGAAGTTGGCATCCTTTCTTTGGGAACTCCATCGTACTTACGGAAGAATAAAGGGTGGGCATTCTGGGAGAACGGACGTCGGAAAGGTTGACTATCGGGTCGACAACATCGAGGAAGGTGGCGGAAAGTAACTCTCGAATCGAATCTTAAGAAATTATCTAGAGCAAAGTAAGGAGGTAACCTGGAAAGTTTCGAGCGGGCAGGCAATCGTTCGATGCCTGTAATAGGGCGTGAAAGGGTCAAAACAACGGGAATAAGTATTGTGTCCGATAGCAGACCTGAAGGAGGCTCGTGAATTACATACGAGGTCACGCGCGAGGAACAACCTTGGGAACAGGGGTGTAGGAGAGTCAGGTTTCGATCCCGTGGAACTGTGGCTTATGGGCCCACCATGTGGGTTAAGAGTAGGAAGGGCGGTAACGTCTTGCACGATCATGTAAGCAAGGCATGTCGAGGATAGCACATCGCTTATGTCGGCAACAACGTCAGTACTAAGGGCGAGGGACAAAGAGAACCATTTTCCTGCTCGTTGAACGAGGCGGACCAATAGGCAAAGTTCTCATCCATCAGTGGTTACCGGAATGTCATCAACAAAAGTAGCAGGGTCTTTCTGACAGAATTTTACATCGAGGGGTTTGCACAAGCAGGGGATTATTACTGCTTATATCATATAGATCATAGAAAGGGTTTAGCAAACCAATGGAAAGGAAAGGTGATTACCAGGTTTAATCCGAACAATGGGGAGGAAATGTGTATACACACATATTTCAGGGTATATCCTTTCCAAGGACAAGCAGGGCATGATATCCATGAGAGGATAGAAAGTAGGGAACCGTTGAGGTAAAGGGAGAGGAATTTCATACGTTACTCATTCAATGGTGTTTGGATAATTTGATAAAGAAAATTTAGCATTGTCATGGTCTTCAAGCAAAGATCAGACTTTGGATACACAAAGGATCCATCAAGGACAACTTATAGAATAAGTCTTACAACTTCCTCATGGAAGAATGGATAATCTTGCAGAAAAGGAAACTATAACAATAGGGCCTCCGGCCAGGTGTGCTAGGCACGACATCACCTTACCGGGTCACATAAAGACCATTGTTATAACTCTTGGAAATATGTTCTAACCATCATATCTAATCGAGACCCAGATATGATTGGTGCCAGGATGCCTCACACTCGGGATGCCTGAGAAGAAAAGGTGCAACACAAATTGACGAGATGTCATTTCAAGATTCTCGGGATATGAACTATGGAAGCGAGTTCCAAAACAAGAGTTCATCATTTAACCAAGGAGAGGACGAGGAGGTGGCTGATGGACTCAGCGACAATTCCTCGAGATTTCCAAAAGGATGGATTTCCACAACTATGTGAATAAGGAGATAACATTTGTCAGATCAGATGATATAATGTTGTATGCCCGAGGAAAGACATACACCATTAAACATTGGTTGAAAGGTGCACCCGAAATATGGGCTGGGTTTGCACGATCAATGTTAGAATGGTGACTTGACGAACAAAAGAATTGGAATGAAACTCGACCATTCACTCCAAAGCAATAGGGTTGCTAGAAGTTTTGAATTCGCACATCATAGTTCAAATGTCGGTATTCCGGTTAGAAACAACACGGTTACCAAGAAAGAATGGTGAGGGTGAGAAGTATCACCATACCAAGAATTCTCAAGAGGTGGTGAATTTCTCACGACATTCTTGACATAGGAGATGGTAATACTTCAAGGTAGAACATAACATAAGTCGGTTAACAAGGAACTCAAGGTATAGCCACAACACGAACAAGTTTGTGTTGGAAAGAAAACAAGGAAGTAGTCGATGACATCACAAATCATCGAGGGCAAGGATGGTAATTCTCATCATGAATTTGATTGATATTCTGGAATAGCTCAGAATGTTGATAATGATCACGACACATGTGTCAAGAGATTACATGAAGATGTAATCGATCCGCGATCACATCAAGTCAACGGAAATGATGAAGCCAAAAGTCATTGGAACCATGGGTACGACACAAACTCGAAATCAAGCTTGCTGTCCACGGACAAACGGTATGACGAGGAAGATCGATTGTAAGATTAGCTATCGTCGCAATTTGGTGCTCCAAGAATAAGGACCAGGTAGGACAGTTAGAATCATCACGACAATGATATAGCCAAACAGGCTAGGAATGGCGTGATCGGGTACAAACTCGTACTTATAGAAGCTTACTGAAGAGTTTTTTTTGAACCGTAGTGCGGACTTGGTTCAGTTATCGGTGTCTTTGAGTGTTTAATAACTCAGAGCCCGTGAAAAATTGGAATCAGTGGGAAGGTAGCACTTGATGAAGAACTCATAAGAAGTTATGCAGTTCCATGATAATCTCGAGATTCCAGGGGGGTAATACTCGACGACAGATCAAAGTAGAGGTTGGATTAGGGTAATGCTCTCATGTAAGACAAGTACTCTAACTTGTCCGAGAAATGGAATCAAGAAGAAAATATGGTCGGAACCACGGTTGCAAAAGACCAATTACCATATATAAGATGAACTTATACCGAATAGGGTTTAAGAGAAGCATCCATGATAAGATCAGCATCGTGTCCATGGGCATGAACGCAAGGCTCAAGGTCGACTCCCACTTCTGGTATACACAACTTTTCATTTACTGCTCTTAGTTAAGAATGTTTAGAGTTTGAAAGTTTAACTGGCGGAATACCAGAAGATTATGACCCATGAAGACTTTTGGGTTCACAAAAAATAAGGAAGGTATATGTTCAACCCATCGGGGCATCTTAGAAACATATACCACAATCTTTAGGAGTAATTAACTCAAACTCGAAGGCAGAGCATGGTTGAGAAAGCAGAGGATACAATTTACCAAAGGCATTATTTATCCGAGGAAAGGCCCACAAGTTTATTGAATATGAAGGGCGTTGTCAGATAAATCCAACAAAGGATCTGGTGGTCCATAAGGGATCTGATGTGAGCATCGGTATTCAACCAGAAGAAGAAAGAATGCAAGGACATCATATGATTGAACAATTGACTAATTCAAAGCTCAAGTGCAAAGATGTATGATTACCAATTCAAGGGACCAGAAGCAAATGCTCTGGTTAAGGATGGAATAGTTGAATAGACTTAGGGGTACAGCCGACGGCAATTTAATTGGTTGAGAACCAGCTCACGTTTGAAATGACGTCTGAGCCGGAAGGATGAATTCTAGGATCTGATTGAGGATTGCGAGCAGTCGCAACATATTGAATCAACAGACTCAAAATGATAATGACAAGGTATGCCATTAAGATTACGAGACTTATGGGATTAACCATAATGCAAGCAAGCAAGAATTTCAAGAGCAATAGGCTGCTCAGGATTTTCGGAAGATCGGGTAGTATTTGAATGTATTTTTGTGAAACGCTTGAACAATTTTGGACAAACGGATACTCGGCAAGTGCGAGGAATTATCCGTTTGGGTATTCAGTTGACATAGAACAGCAAGGCAGTAAGCTCAAGGATTATCGAAACAACGACGAGTGTTTCGGGGTATCTTGTCATAACAAGACAAACTGGGGATGAATGAAAGAATAACAACTGCAAGTAGTTATCCATAAGGGTTGACGGTGGAAGGGAATTGCAAACGCGATGAACACAAGTTCTCGGGTTAACAGCGGAGAGTATCTTGAGGGTCTTCACGCAGCGTGAGCGATCGTTCGTAATAAGGGGCTCTCTAGGAGGAAGTAATTACGAGAACCTAGAGTCGGAGTTAGTAAAATCGTTTAACCCGAATAGAAGAGAGTTCAGAATCCCAGAGTAAAGGTCGAGGAGTAAAAGATCCTAGTATCACCCAATGGCGACGTGGGCCCGTAAGGCACACAGTCATGTTAGTAAAAGTTTTGTAATGTCTAGACTCGACTACAGCCAAGGAGTTGGGAAGGGGGATTCCTACAGGCAGTCGGCTCTGATACCAACTTGTGACGCCCCCGATTCAATCATACACTAATCATGCACGCAAACGTGTACGATCAACATGAGGGACTCACGGGAAGATATCACAACACAACTCTAAAACATAAATAAGTCATACAAGCATCATAATACAAGCCAGGGGCCTCGAGGGCTCGAATACAAGTGCTCGATCATAGACGAGTCAGTGGAAGCAACAATATCTGAGTACAGACATAAGTTAAACAAGTTTGCCATAAGATGGCTAGCATAAACTGGGATACAGATCGAAAGAGGTGCATGCCTCCTGCTCGGGATCCTCCTAACTACTCTCGGTCGTCGCCGGGGCTGCACGTAGTAGTAGGCGCCTCCGGTGTAGTAGTCGCCATCGACGGTGGCGTCGCTCCTGGGCTCCATCGTGCAGTCGCAGCAATCGAGTAGAGATAGGGGAAAAGGGGAACAAGGCAACCGTGAGTACTCATCCAAAGTACTGCAAAGGTGGAGCTACACTAGATATGTATGGATATATGTGTAAAGGGCCATATCGGTGACTGAACTGCAGAATGCCGTAATAAGAGGGGATATCTAATCTCGTCGAAGACTACGCTCGCAGCCTCCGTCTTGGCAAAGCATGTAGAAGAGAGTAGATGAAGTCCTCCAAGTAGCATCGCATAGCATAATCCTACCCGACGATCCCTCCTCGTAACTCCCCGAGAGAGCGACCACCGGGTTGTATCCGGCACTTGAAAGGGTGTGTTTTATTAAGTATCCGGTTCTAGTTGTCATAAGGTCAAGGTACAACTCAAGTCGCCCCACATCAAGATCACGGCTATTCGAATAGATTAAACTTCCCTGCTGTGGTGCACCACCTAACCCAACACGCTTGATCCCATTTGGCGGACACACTTTCTGGGTCATGCCCGCGGAAGATCAACACGTTGCAGCCCCACCTAGGCACAACAGAGAGGCCAAGACGCCGGTTCAAACCTAAGCGCACAGTGGTCAGGCCCATCGCCCAATGCACACCAAGACGTTGCATGGGCGGCCGGAAGCGCACCTAGCCTAACAGGCGTTCCGGTCCAATCCGTGGCGCGCCGATCGCGACGTCCACGAAGGCTTGGTGATACCACGACGCCGGGATACCCATAACTACTCCCGCGTAGATGGTTAGTGCGTATAGACCAAATGGCGGACTCAGATCAAATACCCAGATCTTGTTAAGCGTGTTAAGTATCCATGACGCCGACCAGGCCAGGCCCACCTCTCTCCTAGGTGGTCTCAACCTGCCTGTCGCCTCCGCCATAAAGTAACAATCGGGGCGTCGGGAACCCAGGCCCACCTCTACGGGATGGAGCCACCGTCCTTTCGGCCCCATCTCCGAACAGTATCACAGGTAATGTAATAGTGTAAAGTATATAGTATATGCCCGTGATCACCTCCCGAAGTGATCACAGCCCAGTAGTATAGCATGGTAGACGAACAAGAGTGTAGGGCCACTGATGGAACACTAGCATGCTATACTAAGCGAGGATAGCAGTAAAGGTAACAATGAGTAGCAAGGACAAAGCTATGCAACAAAGATAGGATTAACTAGAAGCGAGAACATGCTACACTACTCTAATGCAAGCAGTATAGAGAAGAGTAGGCGATATCACGGTGATCAAAGGGGCTTGCCTGGTTGCTCTGGCAAGAGAGAGGGGTCGTCAACTCCGTAGTCATACTGGGCAGCAGCAGCGTCGGTCTCGTAGTCTACCAGAGAGAAGAGGGGGAAGAAACAATGAATACCATGCGAACAGATGCATCTCGAGCTAGGGGTGCCCTAACGCGGTATGAGGTGATACCGGTGAAGGGGGGAAGCATCCGGAAAGTATTCCCGGGGTTCCGCGCTTTCGGGCAGAGGAGCCGGAGGGGGAAAGTTGCGAGTTCGATAGGTTAGGGGGGTGTGGCGGACGAACGGGTTGCGAATCCGGAATCGTCTCGTCGTTCTGAGCAACTTTCATGTAGAAAGTATTTTAATCCGAGTTACGGATTAAAAGATATGATTTTCTAAAGATTTTATTAATTTCTGGAATTTAATTAATTATTTAATTAATTCAAAATTGAATTAATGACATCAAGATGATGTCATGTCGACATCGGCCGATCAACAGGGTTGACTGGTCAACCTGACCAGTGGGTCCCACTGGTCAGTGACACATTTTAATTAATCAGATTAATTAACTAATCAAAATTAATTAGGGGGGTGGGCCCCACTGTCATACTAATTAATTAGCTAAGTAACTAAGTTAATTAGTTTAATTAACAGATTAGTTAGGTTGGTTAATTAATTAGGCTAACCTAATCCGGTTTAATTAAGTTAATTAATTGTTTTATTGTTTAATTAATAGTTTAATTATTATTAATAATAATTATTATTATTTACTTACTATTATATTTTTATTAATTCCTTTAAAAAAACATTCTGGGCGGGGCCCCCATGTCAAAATCTCAGTGAGAGCCTTAGCGGGTTCGTTACGGGCACCGCGCCGTCAGGCGAAGACCGAGCCCGACCCGGGTGGGGGCAAGGCAAGGCGTGGACGTACGAGCGTAAGGAGGCACGGGTCGGTAGGCGAGGCGAAGGCGGTGAGCGACAGTGGTCGCAAGGGGGGGGCGACCGTAGTAGCAAGAAAGACGCAGCCACGGGCGCGGGAGCGTGCGCGGACGGAGGAGGGCGCGCGCGGGAGCGCGACCACTGTGGTCGAGCACGGCGACGGGCGCCGGTGACAGTGGCGAACGAGCTAGGGGAGGGAAGGCCGGAGCATAGAGGAAAGAGGAGGGCGCGGGGCTCACAGTGAGCCGGACGGGGAGGCAGCGGCTCGAGGTGGTTGGTGGAGAAGCGGAACGACGAGGTGGCAGCCGAGGAGGCGGGCGACGGGGTCCGGCGTGGTGACGACGAACGACGGCGAGCGCGGGCACCGGGGATCGGCTCGGGTGCCGATCCATATCCAGCGGGGGAAGCTCCGGCGAGGTGATCCTCCGGGCGGCAGCGACGTGGTTCCGGTGACGGGTCGGGCGGCCATGGATGGAGCGCGCGCGCCAGGGAGCCCGCGATTCGGAGCGGCGGCGTGGCGCGGTCGGGGGGATCGCCCCTCGATCCAGAAACGATGCAAGGAGAGGGCGGAGGAGTGGGGAGTGGGGAACGAGGGGAAGAGGGTTGGACCGGGGCTAGGGTTTGTGGGTGGTGGTGGGGTTATGCGGGGAGAGGTGGGCCGGCCTATGGGGGTGGCCGAGTGGGCCGGCGGGGTTGAGGCCCGGTGGGAAAAAGGGAGGGTTTCTTTTCTGTAATTTTTATTTCTTTTATTTTCTATCAAAAGGATAGCTACTGTTTTATTTTGTTCCTCATTGCATTTTAGTTTTATAAAGTACAAAATGATCACTAAATTAGTAATAGGAATTATACCACTGCCACAATTAATTTGGCACCTAAACATAATAGTTTGTAATTGCTTATCGTTTTAAAAGCATATACATAATTGTTATTGCTACTATTTTATTCATTTTAGAGTGTTTAAACATTTTATAAAGGTGTGGTTTCTCCACCACAATTACCTATGTATTATTTGTCACCTCTAGAACATTTTAGTTTTAATGTTTAAAAACTTTTGTTGTTTGCCTTTAACTCAATTTTGGAATTTGAATCGGTTTTGAACTAAAGCGAGATTAACAACAGTAACTGTGGTGACGTGGCATCGTTGACGTGGGATTACTGTAGCCTAATTATCCGGGCGTCACACTTGTGCAACATGTTCATGATCAAGTTGGTTAAAATTCATAATATCATTTTTAAGAGAGATGATCTTAGCGGGAGGAAAATACTTAGAGATAAAAGCATCTTTGCACTTGTTCCAAGAATCAACACTATTTTTAGGCAAAGACGAAAACCAAGCTTTAGCACGATCTCTAAGCAAAAAAGGAAATAGCTTCAATTTGACAATATCATTATCAACATATTTCTTCTTTTGCATATCACATAAATGAACAAAGCTATTTAGATTAGTAGCGGCATCTTCACTAGGAAGGCCGGCGAATTGATCTTTCATAACAAGATTCAACAAAGCAGTATTGATTTCAAAAGATTCGGTATTGGTAAGAGGAGCAATCAGAGTGCTAAGGAAATCATTATTGTTGGTATCGGTAAAGTCACACAATTTGGTATTATCTTGAGCCATCGTGACAGACAAGCAATCCAACACACGAGCAAACAAAAAGCAAGCGAGAAAAAGGCAAACGGAAAAGAGAGGGCAAATAAAATTGCAAGGGTGAAGTGGGGGAGAGGAAAACGAGATGCAAATGGCAAATAATGTAATGCGAGAGATAAGGGATTGTGATGGGTACTTGGTATGTTGACTTTTGAGTAGACTCCCCAGCAACGCCACCAGAAATTCTTCTTGCTACCTCTTGAGCACTGCGTTGGATTTCCCTGAAGAGGAGAGGATGATGTAGCAAAGTAGCGTATAGTATTTTCCTCAGTTTTTGAGAACCAAGGTATCAATCCAGTAGGAGGCCACGCGCGAGTCCCTCATACCTACACAAAACAAATAGCTCAACGCAACCAACGCGATTAGGGTTTGTCAATCCCTTCACGGTCACTTACGAGAGTGAGATCTGATAGATATGATAGATAATATTTTTTGGTATTTTTGATATAAAGATGCAAGATAAAATAAAAGGAAAAGTAAAAAAGCAAAGCAATAACAAATTGATTGAAGATTGATATGATGAGAATAGACCCGGGGGCCATAGATTTCACTAGTGGCTTCTCTCAAGAGCATAAGTATTTCTACGGTGGGTGAACGAATTACTGTTGAGCAATTGACAGAATTGAGCATAGTTATGAGAGTATCTAGGTATGATCATGTATATATGCATCACGTCCGAGACAAGTAGACCGACTCCTGCATGCATCTACTACTATTACTCCACTCATTGACCGCTATCCAGCATGCATCTAGAGTATTAAGTTAATGAAAACAGAGTAACGCCTTAAGCAAGATGACATGATGTAGAGGGATAAATTCATGCAATATGATAAAGACCCCATCTTGTTATCCTCGATGGCAACAATACAATACGTGCCTTGCTTCCCCTACTGTCATTGGGAAAGGACACCGCAAGATTGAACCCAAAGCTAAGCACTTCTCCCATTGCAAGAAAAACCAATCTAGTAGGCCAAACCAAACTGATAATTCGAAGAGACTTGCAAAGATAACCAATCATACATAAAAGAATTCAGAGAAGATTCAAAAATTGCTCATAGATAATCTTGATCATAAACCCACAATTCATCGGTCTCAACAAACACACCGCAAAAAGAGGATTACATATAATAGATCTCCACGAGAGAGGGGGAGAACATTGTATTGAGATCCAAAAAGAGAGAAGAAGCCATCTAGCTACTAACTATGGACCTGAAGGTCTGAGGTAAACTACTCACACTTCATCGGAGGGGCTATGGTGATGATGTAGAAGCCCTCCGTGGTGGATTGTCCTTCCGGTGGAGCTCCGGAACAGGCCCCAAGATGGGATCTCATGGGTACAGAAGGTTGCGGCGGTGGAATTAGGTTTTTGGCTCCGTCTCTGATTGTTTGGGGGTACGTAGGTATATATAGGAGGAAGGAGTGCGTTGGTGGATTAAAGGGGGGCCCACGAGGCAGGGGGGCGCCCTCCACCCTCGTGGCCGCCTCCCTCCTTTCTTGACGGAGGGTCCAAGTCTCCTGGATCATATTTGTTGAGAAAATCACGTTCCCGAAGGTTTCATTCCGTTTGGACTCCGTTTGATATTCCGTTTCTTCGAAACACTGAAATAGGCAAATAAACATCAATTCTAGTCTGGGCCTCCGCTTAATAGGTTAGTCCCAAAATTAATATAAAAGTGGAAAATAAAGCCCAATATGGTCCAAAACAGTAGATAATATAGCATGGAGCAACCAAAAATTATAGATACGTTGCAGACTATCAGCTACATATTTACTGTAGGCCTCCTATGGGTCGTAGAAACAATGGGCCTTCTAAGGGCCGTAGACACAATGGGCCGTCTATGGGGCGTGGACACAATGGGCCTTCTACGGGGCGTAGACACAATGGGCCTTCTACGGGCTATATCATCAATGGGCCTTCTACGGGCCGTATGATCGGTTGGCCAAACATGGGCCAATAACAGACCACATTATGGCCGTAAATGGGCTAGAATTGAAATAGTCCGTTCATGGGCCACCATAACGGGCCGTCGTTAATAGGCCGTATTGTGACGCTTATGAAAACGCCCAACGTGTTAACGGGCCGATCAGAACCACGCTTTGTATTTGGCCCACAAGCTGAAAATGACAGTAACGGGCCGAAAGTAAACGAAAGCTGGAAATGAGCACACGAATAAATGGGCCCTAAGAAGGCCGAAGGATAACATGGGCTAGAAATGAACCAGCGGAATAATGGGCCGTTAATGGGTATAAATTGATACACTGTTCATTACGGGCGAGTTTTACCACGGGCCGTTAATGGGTCGAGGTTTACTAAGGGCCTCATATGGGACAAAAGACGTCATGGGCCATACATGGGACGGAAGTTAAAACGAGCTGAAATTATAATGGACGGCCCAGATGATGCTACTGGGCCTAATTCGGATAGGCCGTAAACGGGCCCTGGGATAGCGGGCTATAAATGGGCTATATCCGAACATACCGTTAACAGGCTTGCCTTGGGCCTGCCCGCTACCTTTTGACCATGTCAAACGGGCCGGCCTTTTCACACGAATGGGCCTCTGTTGGGTCGTGCCATGTGTCGGTGTATCATAGGCGCTTTGGGTCTAATGAGTGGATGACGTCTGTCCCAACGGTGAGCCGACACGTGTTTCCTCCAGCCAATGATGATTTTACACATGGAAAATCCCCATTGGTCGAGGCTGTTAACGGGTTATCGGATCCAAAACCGAACCCAATAGCTTAACGGCGTTCCGTTACGGTGGATGCCACGTGTCGGTCACCCTTGATGAAAGCACTTCTGTGACGCGTGATTTATCGTCATGGAAGTGGACACTTCCGTGATGATAATTTCGGTAATGTCATGGAACACTTCTACGACAACACAGGTATGACTATCTTGATTCTGTCATAAATTTGTCATGGATGTACATGCATGACAGAAAACGTGACCTACTGTGACAAACACGTATCATCACGAAAGTGTTTTTTTGTAGTGATAACTAGTAGCTAGATGGCTTCTTCCCTCTCTTTGATTCTCAATACAAAGTTCTCCTCGATGTTCTTGGAGATCTATTCGATGTAATACTCTTTTGCGTGTGTTTGCCGAGATCCGATGAATTGTGGATTTATGATCAGCTTATCAATGAATATTATTTGAATATCCTCTGAATTCTTTTATGCGTGATTTGATATCTTTGCAAGTCTCTTCGAACTATCGATTTGGTTTGGCCAACTAGATTGGTTTTTCTTACAATCGGAGAAGTGCTTAGCTTTGGTTTCAATCTTGCGGTGTCCTTTCCCAGTGACAGTAGGGGCAGCAAGGCACGTATTGTATTGTTGCCATCAAGGATAAAAAGATGGGGTTTTAATCATATTGCTTGAGTTAATTCCTCTACATCATGTCATCTTGCTTAAGGCGTTACTCTATTCTTTTATGAACTTAATACTCTAGATGCATGCTGGATAGCGGTCGATGTGTGGAGTAATAGTAGTAGATGCAGAATCGTTTCGGTCTACTTGACACGGGAGTGATTCTTATATTCATGATCATTGCCTTAGATATCGTCATAACTTTGCGCTTTTCTATCAATTGCTCTGCAGTAATTTCTTCACCCACTGTAATATATTCTATTTTGAGAGAAGCCTCTAGTGAAACCTATGGCCCCCGAGTATATTTTCCATCATATAAGTTTCCGATCTACAATTCTAGTTTCCTATTTACTTTCTTCAATCTTTTACTTTCCTTTCCATAAACCAAAAATACCAAAAATATTACTTTACCGTTTATCCATCCCAGGTTGCAAATAACCGTCAAGGGATTGGCAACCCCTTTATTGCGTTGGGTGCAAGGTTGGTGTTTGTTTGTGCAGGTATTCGGTGGCTTGTGCATTGTCTCCTACTAGATTGATACCTTGGTTCTCAAAACTGAGGGAAATAATTATGCTACTTTGCTGCATCACCCTTTCCTCTTCAAGGGAAAAACCAACGCAAGCTCAAGAGGTAGCAAGAAGGATTTCTGGCGCTGTTGCCTGGGAGATCTACGCCAAGCCAAGACATACCAAGTACCCATCATAAACTCTCATCCCTCGCATTACATTATTCGCCATTCGCCTCTCGTTTTCCTCTCCCCCGTTTCTAAAACTATTTTTGAAAAAGATTCACCTTTTCTTTGCCCCTCTTCCGTTCATATTCTTTGATTTCCTTTTTGTGTTGTTGTGTGTTTAAACGCCCGGTTAGCTCTCATGGCTAGCCCTTTCTCTCTTCCTTTGTCTCCCAATTTTGAATTTCTTCACTTCGAAAAAGACAAGGAGAAAACTTAAAAGATGCTTGGTATAGGATGATAGAATCCTATCGTAATTGCACTATAGAAGAGATTTCAAGATTTTACTTCGTAATTTTTATGTTGGGCTAACCATGTCCCATAGACAACTCTTGGATTTTTGCCACTAAAGGGAATTTTGTTGAAATTGATCCCAAGATTGCGTATGAGATTATAGAGGGAATAGTAGGAGTACTACCCCCACAAAAGGGACCACATCATACTCAAGAAGGGACCCAAGTTTTTGAGAAACTATGCGAAGTAACAATTTTTTTTGCAAAAATCTCTTGAACCTCTCAAAAATGTTAGCAGGAATCTTCACCGCATGAATATGTTGATCACTCTTTGCAATAAGCGGTTGGATGCTCTAGATCTAAAAATCTCTCAGTATGACGGGAAACGTAAGGAACCTCCCAGATTCGAGCATAATTCCATTAAAAAGATAAAGGCCAAAGATGATAACACTTAGTTCTATATTCATGTTTTTTATGCCTAGCTAGGGGCGTTAAAAATAGCGCTTGTTGGGAGGCAACCCAATTTTATTTTAGTTCTTGCTTTTTAGGTCCTGTTTTGCAATAAATATTTCATCTAGCCTCTGGTTAGATGTGGTTTTGTGTTTTGATTAGTGTTTGTGCCAAGCAAGACCTTTGGGATAGCCTACGGTGATAGTTGATTTGATCTTGCTGAAAAATAGAAACTTTTGCGCTCACGAAAACAATTCTAATTTTTAGCTGGAGAGTAATTTTTAGTTGATTCTTTTGAAGATTAATAGACAAATTATCTAGTACTTCCAAATTTCTCAGGATTTTTAGAGTTACAAAAGTATTCAAAATTCCCAGATTGCTATAGACTGTTACATTTTGATGATTCTGTTTTCCACGTGTTGTTTGCGTATTTTGATGCATCTATGGCTAGTATCGGGGGGGGGGGGGGGATTAACCATGGAAAATTTGGAATACAGTATATATTACACCAATATAAATAAAAAGTGAGTTCATAATAGTACCAAAAGTGGTGGTTTATTTTCTTATACTGACGGAGCTTACGAGATTTTCAGTTGGAGTTTTGTGTTATGAAGTTTTCAAGTTTTGGGTAAGTATCTTATGGACTATGGAATAAGGAGTGGCAAGAGCCTAAGCCTGGGGATGGCCAAGGCACCCCAAGGTAATATTCAAGGATGTCAAAAAACCTAAGCTTGGGGACGCCCTGGGAAGGCATCCCCTCTTTCGTCTTCGTCTATCGGTAACTTTACTTGAGGCTATATTTTTATTCACCACATGATATGTGTTTTGTTTGGAGTGTCTTGTATGATTTGAGTCTTTGCTTTTTAGTTTGGCACAATCATCCTTGCTGTACAGACCTTTTGGGAGAGACATGCATGAATCGTGATTTATTAGAATACTCTATGTGCTTCACTTATATCTTTTGAGCTAGGCAATTTTTCTCTAGTGCTTCACTTATATCTTTTTAGAGAACGACGGTGGTTTTATTTTATAGAAATTGATGAACTCTCGTACTTCACTTATATTATTTTTAGAGTCTTTATAACATCATGGTAATTTGCTTCAGTTATAAAATTAGACCTAATATGATAGGCATCCAAGAGGGATATAATAAAACCTTTCATATAAAGTGCATTGAATACTATGAGAAGTTTGATTCCTTATGATTGTTTTGAGATATGAAGATGGTGATATTAGAGTCATGCTAGTAAGTAGTTGTGAATTTGAGAAATACTTGTGTTAAGGTTTGTGAGTCCAAGGGAATACTTACATCTTTTATGCCATAGGGTCAAGCCCCCCATTTGAATTTATCTCTTCTTTCTTAGAAACAAACTTGTAACCCTCCACCATACCCCCATCTCTGAGGTGCTTACACACCTCCAAAGTAGGACTGGCCCCCCTTGTAATCATGTAAGCTAACATTTTGACAAAGTAATATAATATATGTGTTAGTCGGATCCTTTCCTACTGTCTTTGACCCCTAAAAAAAGGTTTGTGAGTCTCGTAGCATGCACGTATGGTGAACCGTTATGTAACGAAGTTGGAGCATGAGATGATTTTTGATTGTCTTCCTTATGAGTGGCGGTCGGGGACGAGCGATGGTCTTTTCCTACCAATCTATCCCCCTAGGAGCATGCGTGTAGTACTTTGTTTCAATGACTAATAGATTTTTGCAATAAGTATGTGAGTTCTTTATGACTAATTTTGAGTCCATGGATTATACACACTCTCACCTTTCCGCCATTGCTAGCCTCTCTAGTAACGCGCGACTTTCGTTGGTACCATAAACCCACCACATATCCTTCCTCAAAACAGCCACCATACCTACCTATTATGGCATTTCCATAGCCATTCTGAGATAAATTGCCATGCAACTTTCCACCATTCTGTTTATTATGACATACATCATCATTGTCATATTGCTTTGCATGATCATGTAGTTGACATCGTATTTGTGGCAAAGCCACCGTTCATCATTTTTTATACATGTCGCTGTTGATCCATTTCACATCCTAGTACACCGCTGGAGGCATTCACATAAAGTCATATTTTTGTTCTAGTATCGAGTTGTAATTCTTGAGTTGTAAGTAAGTAGAAGTGTGATGATTTTCATTATTAGAGCATTGTCCCATGTGAGGAAATAAAATAAGGAGAAAGGCCAAATAGAAAAAAGAGAAGGCCCAAAAAACGAGAAAGAAAAAAAAGAAAAAAATGAGAGAAAAAGAGAGAAGGGACAATGGTTACTATATTTTTTTGCCACACTTGTGCTTCAAAGTAGCACCATGATCTTTATGATAGAGAGTCTCCTATGTTATCACTTTCGTATACTAGTGGGAATTTTTCATTATAGAACTTGGCTTGTATATTCCAATGATGGGCTTCCTCAAACGCCCTAGGTAAGCATTGGTGCTATACAAACGGTTTTTAACCCCTTTCCGCGGCGGCATTTGGGACCGTCGCCAAGTGAGTGTCTGTGATAGGGTGTCCTTCCCACACGACCCAGAAACCGTCGGGGATATGGAGAAGTGATCCAGAGGCCTTCCAAGTAATCGTGTGCGATGCAGCACACACTAAATGCTTTCGCACATGTGGTATCGGCAATTAAGAATTTCTAATGATGAAGTGAAACCATACGGTCTGTCATAATGAATTGTTTGGGAAACAGTATGTAAGGCACACGGGCCAACATATGTACTGTGTGCGGTTTGTGCCCCATTGCACACGAGTTTTCTGCATAACCCGTCTGCCATGCTAGACTCCATCGCACACGTTTGCCAATAATTACCGGCTGTGATAATGTTCTATCACAAATGGTCCAGTAGCCCCTTTGCACACATACAAGTGTTGCAGACCATTTTGTGATTTGTTGGGTGTCACCGACGGTTACCGCAGGAGTGACGTGTGCTTTTCGTTTGGATCCCAAACGTTTCCTGAAAAAATTACAATTGGGATTGTATTTTACATTGGGCACGGTTTACTCACAGTTCTCGCGTGCGATAATGCGATATCACAAACGGTTCCGGAGACCTGCGCACATGTAGTAGCGCAGCAAATCGTTTGCAATCTGCTGTGTATCACCGACGGTTCCGCTACGATTGACGTATGCTTTCCGATGTGGATCGCACACACTCATTTAGTTGAACCGTGTGCGGAGCAATTGCCAGGTTAAAACAAAAAAAATTCCATTTTGAATCGGCATGCAAAAAGCAAATTCGCCACAATACTCAATTGAACAAATAACAAAAATATCATATTTTGAATCGGCAAGCAAAAAGCAAATTCGCCACAATATTCAATTGAACAAATAAAAAATATCCCATTTTGAATCGGCACGCAAAAAGCAAATTCGCCACAATATTCAATTGAACAAATAGTGTCCACAGGAAGAACATTCATCAGATTTACAACAATTGCAGTTGAACATATGGTAGCTAAATTCCAATGATTTGTCCACACATATATGCATTACATAATTAATTATAGTGTACAAAATACGAAGACCTCATCAGATGGAAAACAATGGATCCATGCGTTATATGTTTAGCGGCTAACTCTTACTCAATGTTTCAGGAGAAGGCATGTTGAAATCTTCATTATCACCAGTGGGATTGATGTAGTGATCCAGGAAGAAGTCACCGATAAATCTCCAAACCATCAGCAATTCACCAGCCGGGAGTGGTTCAAGGTTCCTCGGTTTTAAGATGAGCTGCAGTAGTTGTAAGATCAGAATGTGCCATATGAGTGGAGTAGAAGATATTAATTAAGATAGACTTACTGGTACTAATTTGCGAGGATCGTCACAACTATCAGCAAATTTGTAGATGGAGATCATGTGTATGCAAACATAGTATCCACAAAGGTTGGTCCCTGCTTCTTCGAGGACACTAATTTTTTGTACAGAATTAGTCATGTATTTGTCCTGTTAGGAACAACCTAACCGGTGTTAGATGTATTATTTTTTCTTTGGACAAAATAGAAAGAGGTTTATTTAGAAGCTTGAACATTTTACTAGCGCAAGGAAAGGTATTTGCAGACTGTTGGATAAATTTTCCGAAAATAATGGCACAAATGCAAATTAATTTCAACATCATAGTATTCAGTACCTATCCATGAATTGCTGAAGATGCGTCAGATACTGAGTGTTTGTTGACTCTTTGAGAGAATCGATGTAGTAAACCGTGTTCTTGTTTGGAACAATGAATACCAATATCCAATGATCGCTACGTATTCAGAAAGTCATGAACTTACGAATTATTTCAAAATCTAAAAGACAATCAGTGTGTGTGTGGTTGTTTACTTGACTTACTGTTCATGATATGGCCAGAGAAATGATTGTGCATGGGATGTGCTTTCGAAGAGACAGACGACCGTGCTAACGGCCCAGTCCCGTAGGTCCTTACCATGTATTATTGTGCCATCTGCTAATTCAGGATCTATGAAATATATACCCTCCCTTTTTCTTCTCTGCACGTTCAATCCCCTAAGAGGAATAAAATGCAGTTAGCTCTTTATCATTTACAGCCTTGTTTGGAGAAGTTGATCAGAGTTTGTTAAGTACTTATAAAATCAGGCATCTAACAAGAGTGGCGTCGAGCACGTTGAAGTTGAAGAAGAGATGTAAGTCCTCGAAACTCACATTGATGGAACCAACATCGTGTCGGAAATTATCTCTATTGTAGTGGACTAGCAAAGCATGATGACCTGCTGGCATTTGATCCATGCAATATTCATGTAAATCGCGGCAACTGGAGCTGCACTCATCAAAGTATTCACCAACAAGAAATGGATGGTCATGGACGTAATTGCGTGCTTCAAGTACGTCTGCTTTACTTTTAGCAAGCAACAAACATACTTCTTCATCATCCATGACGTCAGAAATAATATTACTCCCTGATTCAAACAAGTTGTTGTTAATTTGGTTCTGGGCGATGAGTGCTTTAAGTAAGAGGCAATCGTTCTCTTTCCTCTTCACTCTCATGCTGCGCTTCCTCGTGGTCGTGGGTGTAGCCTTTTTGGCCACTTCCTGCTTGGTCCTTGAAGCATTTCTTGCAGAACGTCTGGTTGCCTGCAAGGTAGACTGCCGAGCAGACGGTGAAGCTTGGACGGACTGCGTAGCAGACGGTTTATCTATGTCGGACCGCTGAGCTGACGGTGCTGCTGTGACAGACTGCTGGGCTGTAGGAGCAGAGGCATCGGACTGCTGGGCTGTAGGAGCAGAGGCATCGGACTGCTGGGCTGTAGGAGCAGAGGCATCGGACTGCTGACCATGCGTTAAAGCTATGTCGGGTTTCTGCGCAGGTGGTGCCAACTTGTTGGTGATTTGAGGAGGCCGTGCCAGCGTGTTGGTTTGCTGAGCAGGAAGTGCTGACGCATTGGTATGCTGATCACGCGACTACGGACCGACGACCACTTGATGTGATGTAATGGTGTTTCTCCCAAGGTCCTTTGCTCATCGAAGTCTCCTAGGACATTCTTTAGGGCAAATTCATTGAATCCAGGCTTTACTTCAGTCACGTAGCACTTCACACAGCCCGGCTTCAATGGCACATTGTCCAAGAAGAAGCCATCTTAATGATACGTCTCCATCGTATATACTTTTCCAAACACTTTTGCCCTTGTTTTGGACTCTAACTTGCATGATTTGAATGGAACTAACCCGGCCGACGCTGTTAAAGCAGACTTTCCATGGTGTTATTTATGTGCAGAAACAAAAGTTCACGGAATGACCTAAAACTCCACGGAACGTCTATTTGGAAATAATAAAAAATCCTTTCAAAAGATGAAGACCAGGGGGCCCACACCCTGTCCACGAGGGTGGGGGCACGCCCTCTGAGGGAGTCCTGGATTAGGGGGTATCCGGACAGCCGGACTGTGTACATCGTCCAGACTATTGAAGCGTGAAGATACAAGACTCAAGACTTTGGCCCGTGTCCGGATGGGACTTTCCTTGGCGTGGACGGCAAGCTTGGCGATCCGGATATTATATTTCCTTCCTTGTAACCGACTCCATGTAAACCCTAGCCCTCTCTGGTGCCTATATAAACCGGAGAGGTTGGTCCTTAGAAGGCCGATCACAATTACAATCATACCATCATAGGCTAGCTCTTAGGGTTTAGCCTTTACGATCTCGTGGTAGATCTACTCTTGTACTACCCATATCATCAATATTAATCAATCGTGAAGTAGGGTTTTACCTCCATCGAGAGGGCCCGAACACAGGTAAACATCTGTGTCCCTTGCTTCATGTTACCATCAGCCTTGATGCACAGATCGGGACCCCCTACCCGAGATCCGCCGGTTTTGACACCAACATTAGTGCTTTCATTGAGAGTTCCTCTGTGTCGTCACTGTCAGGCTCGATGGCTCCTTCAATCATCATCAACGATGCTGTCCAGGGCAAGACTTTCCTCCCCGGACAGATCTTCGTGTTTGGCGGCTTCGCACTGCGGGCCAACTCGCTTGGCCATCTGGAGCAGATCGACATTTCGCCCCAGCCACCAGTCGGGTTGAAACCTGAACTACATGGCGGACATCTGCGGGACTTGATCTTCGATGGATTTGGGCCTATGCCAGAGCACCGGGACAGTCACGACGAGCACGGCTTAGACCTGCCGTCGGACGATGCTCGGGGTATCACCCCCGTAGTATCCCCGGACCTAGATCCGGAGCAGGCTGCGCTGCCTAAGGACGGAGGGATGGACCCCGCCCCCCAGGTCGCACACTCATCGGCGGTGGAGCCGAACACGGGTCTTACCTCTGCGATGGCCTGTGACTCCGAACCCCCGGATTCGTATCCGGACGTTGGTTCCAGTCCGCGCACTCCCGAGCCCGTCGGGCCAGGATGGGCTCCAGTAATGGAGTTCGCCGCTGCGGATATCTTCCAGCACTCGCCCTTTGGCGACATGCTGGACTCATTAAAGTCTCTCTCTTTGTCAGGAGGCTCTTCGCCGAACTATGTTCGGCTCGAGTGGGAGGCAGGCGACGAAGGAATTCGTTGCCCACCCACCACCCACTTCATTGCCACGGTTGATGATTTAACCGAGGTACTGAACTTCGACTCCGAAGACATCGACGGTATGGACGACGATGCAGGAGAAGAACATGAACCACTGCTCACTGGGCAATGGACAGCCACCTCTTCTTATGATATATATATGGTGGAGACTCCGAAGGAAACAAATGGCGATGAGGCAACGGAGGATAAAACCTCAGGAAAAAAGCAAAGAATGGACGTCGTCAGCGCCACTCCAAGCCCCGCCACAGCAATACCGGCCCAGGAGACGAAAACAATCTGAATGGTGCCGAAGAAGTATACAACCCTGATCAGCCCGCCTTCGAGCAGGCCGAACAGGAGGATGAGCAGGTCAGCCCAGAAGAATAGGCGACGGACGAATACTCGGAGGAGGACAACTACATGCCCCCCTCCGAAGACGATATTAGCCTCGGCAACGACGAGTTCGGCGTGCCTGAGGATCCCGTAGAGAAGGAGCGCTTGAAGCGTCGGCTTATAGCCACTGCAAGGAGCCTGAAAAAGAAGCAGCAGCAACTCCAAGCTGATCAAGACCTGCTCACAGACAGATGGACTGAAGTCCTGGCAGCCGAGGAATACGGATTCGAGCACCACACGGTTGACCGGCCACCTCGTGGCCGGGATAAAATGGCATACCAGTCCGCATACCAGCCAACACCCCCACGCCAACATACTACGGACCGGGGCAACAAAGCAGGACAACCAAGTTCGATCTACGGATCGCGGGGCGCGCCTCGGCACATGACGAGGACCGTCACGCCGGATACACCTTCAACAAGTCCGGCCGGGCCGAACATAGCCACCAGAGCAATTCAACCTGCGTAGCCACATAGCCCGCACATGTAGGCGCCACACCCTCTCCTTCACTGATGAAGTAATGGATCATGAATTCCCAGAAGGGTTCAAACCCGTAAACATCGAATCATACGATGGCACAACAGACCCCGCAGTATGGATCGAAGATTTTCTTCACCACATCCACATGGCCCGCGGAGACGAACTGCACGCCATCAAGTATCTTCCCCTTAAGCTCAAAGGACCAGCCCGGCACTGGCTAAACAGCCTACCAGCAAATTCCATTGGCAGCTGGGAAAACCTGGAAGACGCATTCCTCGACAACTTCCGGGACACATACGTGCGACCACCTGACGCCGATGACTTGAGCCACATTACTCAACAGCCCAGATAGTCAGCCAGAAATTTCGACTCGGTTCCTAACTAAAAGAACCAAATAGTCGATTGTCCGGACGCCAAGCCTGGCGGCTTTTAAGCATAATATCCGTGACGAGTGGCTCGCTCGAAACCTCGGCCAGGAAAAGCCCAAGTCCATGGCAGCTCTCACAACACTAGTGACCCGCTTTTGCGCGGGCGAGGACAGTTGGTTGGCTTGCAGCAGCACTACGCCACATTCTGGCAATTCGGATGGCCGCAAGAATAATGGCAAGCCATGGCGTAATAGACATAAGAGACGGAACAACGGCAACAGCACTGAAGACACAGCAGTCAATGCCGGATTCAGCGGATCCAAGCCCGGTCAGCGGAAGAAGCCGTTCAAAAGAAATAATCAGGGACCGTCCAGTCCGGACCGCATACTGGAGCGCTCGTGCCAAATTCATGGCACCCCGGACAAGCCAGCCAACCACACCAACAGAGATTGTTGGGTGTTCAAACAGGCCGGCAAAATAAACGCCAAGACAAGGACAAGGGCTGCACTGACGATGACGAGGAGCCACGACGTCCGAACACGGGGGATGAAGAAATTTCCCCGGTGAAAATGGTCAGCATGATCTACGCCACGCACATCCCCAAGCGGGCACTAAGGGACGTCTATGCGATGGAGCCAGTCGCCCCCAAATTCAACCCATAGTCAGCTTGTCCGATCACCTTTAATCGTAGGGATCACCCTACTAGCATCCGTCACGGCGGCTCGGCCGCATTGGTCCTAGACCCAATCATTGATGGATTCCACCTCACACGCGTCCTTATGGATGGTGGCAGCAGCCTGAACCTGCTTTATCAGGACACAATGCACAAAATGGGCAGTGACCCTTCAAGGATCAAGCCCACTAAAACCACCTTTAAAGGTGTAATTCCTGGAGTAGAGGCCCGCTGTACGGACTCTATAACATTGGAAGTGGTCTTCGGATCTCCGGATAACTTCCGAAGCAAAGAGTTAATCTTCGATATGGTCCCTTTCCGCAGTGGTTACCATGCACTGCTCGAACGAACCGCATTCACTAGATTCAATGCGGTACCACATTACGCATACCTCAAGATCAAGATGCCAGGACCACGCGGGGTCATAACGGTGAGCGGAAATATGGACCGCTCTCTCACGAATGTAAGAACATACCAGAGTTCTTTGCGGCGGAAGTACAATGCGGCCTTCTCCGACAAACCAATCCGGCGACAACAACTTCGCGCACAGTAAAGCGAGTCCGGAGCACCTCGCAATAGGATCATCAGGCGCGCCAAGAGCGCGACTAGTAGTCCGGCCTCCGCTTAAGCCCCATCAAAGCAGCATTTGTGCCACACGCACACAATTACGCACTTAAAATACCATGGGCATAGGCGGAGGCGCATCAACGACTCAGTCAATAGTGCGGGTAACCGCCAAATACTTTCATACTCTTTCCCTCTTACCTTTCAGGACATCGTGTTGGCGCAGCATCCTCAAAAGAGCCGAATTGCCGGACCTATAGGGGAGAGACATCCAAGGAGGCAACAGACATTGTGCATGTAAGGAAATACCTGTGGAATCTATTTACGATCATTATACCTGCTGTATCTATCTGAACACAGCCTGCCCTTGGATAGGACATGTCAAATAGTCCTATTTTTTCTCTGCTTAATGCATCCATTGTAAATGTACGCTTAAACGTATTTTTCGTCAATGGGAGATTATATATAGCGTCAGCTTATTATTCTTATCTGAGCATTTTTTCTCTTATAAATGTTTATTTGATATTGCATCCGTACACCTTGGTGCGGCCGGTTTGCCAGGGGCTTCCCATGGCGCCCCGTAATATGGCAAATAAAGTCCGAACACTTTCAACAGTGCGGCCCCCCGAACTTATATCACTATCTGCATCAGCTCCGAATCATGTCTTGAGTCTACAGTTGGGATAGCCCGGCTCCCTTGTTTTGGTGCCTTACGTTCCGTTATATCGGCCATGGTAGCGCAGGGAGAACTACTGCAATTGTGTCCCGGTTCTTCCGGACGAGCACCTTAGTAGAGAAAGCCGAAAACTGACCGGCATCATGTGGCGAGAGCTGGTCGCTGTTCGAGAGGTTTTAATCCTTAAAGATTTTCCGCTTTAGGCGATAAATCGGCTTCTTCCGATCTAGGCGTGTATAGCTCGATTCGCCTTCCGATTCTAGGGGCTTCACGAAATTTGAAATTGTAGACTTCTATGGCTAAGTGAAAGTTATAAAGCCGCATAGTCCGATTGCCTTGTTCGCTGCATCGGACACCTCCTTAAGGGACCAAACATTTGGATAAAGAGTGTCCGGGTTTTCCACGAACACCCCAAAGATTAGTTACATGGGGGAGGAAGCCGACGACTGGCCTACTTTCAGAATTTTATAAACAGCCGCACATAAGGTAATATTTTAAATAACAAAAGCGCTACATAGCGCAAGTAACTTCGGCTTTAAATTACAAACATGACAGAAGTGAACTCATTCCAAAATGGCGTCCTTGGTACACTCATCGGCGAGACGAGCACCCTTCATCACGCCATCGTAGTACATCTCGGGATGGCGGCGCGCTTGCCCTCCGGCGGCCCGGCCTTGACCAGCTTCTCCGCATCTAGCTTGCCCCAATGCACCTTGACGCGGGCAAAGGCTCGGCGGGAACCTTCGATGCAAACGGATCGCTTGATCACCTCAAGCCGCGGGCAGGCATCCACCATCCGCTTGATCAGGCCAAAGTAGCTACTGGGCAGGAGCTCACCAGGCCACATCCTGACTATGAAGTCTTTCATAGCAAGTTCGGCCGCCCTGTGGAGTTCGATCAACTGCTTCAATTGGTCGCTCAGAGGCATCAGATGATCGGCCCCAGCATACTGGGACCAGAACAGCTTCTCTGTTGAGCTCCCGTCCTGGGCACGGTAGAACTCCGCAGCGTCTGAGACGCTGCATGGCAGATCTACAAATGCCCCTGGAGAGCTCCGTATTCTAGTAAGTAAAAGAAACGCCTCCTCCACATGTTTGCTTTGCATAAAGAATTTCTTACCCGCTGCTATCTTTTTGGCCTCCTGGATCTCCTGCTGTGCTTTCTCGGCCGGCCTTGGCATCTTTCAAACTTACAAGGGCCTTCGCAAGCTCGGCCTCCTTCATCTTCAGATTATGCTCCACGGACTCGCACTTCTTGCCGAGGTCCCGGAGCTCTTGCTTCTCGCCCACTCTAGTAGTTTGCTTTTCGCGCTCCTTGCATTCCACGGCCGCTTTGTCTTCGGCCTCGGACAGCGCTTTCTTCAGGGACGCCACTTTGGCGGTGGCCCCTGTTACACAGTCACGACGCTTTGGCATTAGACTGACAAATTTTGCCTATCTTTAAAATACATACGAACGGGGAATCGCTTACCTTTATGCTCCTTGAGCTGCCTCTTCATGAGGCCGAGCTCTCCCTGCGCCTGCTCCAGATCCCGCTTCAGTTCGGCAACTTCGCAAGGGCGGCAAAGAAGCAAAGACGGCCTGCTTATTCACATAAACGTTTTTTAGACTCTTGCGGATTGTAATTGACCCTCCGTTTGGCTTTTCTTTCCGAACACCAACTAGAGTATCACGGGCTATTACCTATCGGGTGGTAATTTCATACATTTTTATTACTTACCTCAAAGCCTGTCAGGAGGCTTGTGCAGGCTTCGGTTAGTTCATTTTTGGCGGACAGAACCTGTTGAATCACCGCACTCATAAGAGTACGGTGCTCTTCTTCCATGGAAGTGCTTCCATAAGACTATCCGGCGCCGTTGATGCGACAGAAGTCCTTGGCACGGGCGGCTCACCCTCCCTAACGAGGGGCTTCCCGCCTAAGTCCGGAACCGTCGGACTTTCCGGAGCAGTGTTCGGTCGACAGTCCGCTTTGTTGCGGCTCCCATCGACGCGATCCACGGGGATTTTGAACCCCGCATGTCCGACATTTGGAAGTCCGCCTTGGGGCATCTCCAGGGTCACATCCCCCTGTTCGGGGAACCTTCGGGACAACACCTCCGTGTCATCCGCAGGCTGAGGAGTGGTGGCCGTCGGGAGCGAGTTCATCTCTGAAGCGCTCAGAGACCCATCCGAAGACGACATCTCCGGATGAGCCCGGGCCAGACTGCATCAATGTTCGGCATTATTAAACAATTATGAAGTGAAAATCATGGTAGAGTGCGGACACTTACGATCGCGCCAGGGGATTCCCCCTGGGCAGCCACCCTTCCTCACTATGAGCAGCCATGGTGGAGTAGTCTGGAAGGGACGTCTTTCCCTTCTTGGACGTCCCAGCCTCCCCTTCCGGGGCGGCTTTCCTCTTTTTCTCCTCCCCAATATGGGGAGGTGGAGTTTCTTCTTGCCTCCCCCCGCCTCCGCGGGAAGAATCTATTTTGTCGTCGTCGGACGACGTGGGTATGACGGCCTTGCGTCCAGGGCCTCTCCCGACCCCATGGCCCGTCCCCTCAGGCCTCTCATCCTTTCCGGATGGGGCGGCTTCTTCTTCTTCCTCCTCTTCGGGGGAGGAGTGCGCCTCGTCATCTTCGGACGAGGCTTCTGGCACAACCTTACGATGGAGACCCTTTCGGGTCCCCGGGGCCTTCTTCTCGGCCTTCTTCTCCGGCACCTTGTATGGTGCCGAGACTAGCATCTCCGCCAGGAGAGCATCCGCTGGGCCTTCTGGCAGCGGAGCCGGATAGTAGACCTTCTTCGTTGTCTCCACGTAGTCCTGAAGCAAATATGCATGATTACTTAAGGGACTCCCATGAATATATTGGGAAAAACTGGGTCCGGTGGCATTCTGAGAACTCACCTGACTAGGAGCCCGCGCGGCGTGAAGCCCGCGGTCCTCGGATGTGGGAGGAGGTACTTCGGAGGCCTTGAACAGAACTTTCCATGCGCCTTCGTGCGTCATGTCGTAGAGCTTCCGGAGCGTCTGGTGTTCGGCATGGACGAACTCCCACAGATTAACTGCCCGCCTTTGGCAGCGCAGGATCCGGTGAACGAGCATGACCTGGATCACGTTCACAAGCTTGATGTTCTTGTCCTTCATGCTTTTGATGTATGTCTGGAGTCTGGCCAGCTCCGTGGAATCACCCCAGGACAGGCCCTTCTTTTCCCAGGAGGTGAGCCGCATGGGGGTTCCGGGTCCGAACTCGGGGGCCGCTGCCCAGCTGGCGCCGTATGGCTCGGTGATGTAGAACCACCCCGATTGCCATCCTTTTATGGTTTCCATGAAGGAACCACCCAGCCAGGTGACGTTAGGCATCTTGCCCACCATGGCTCCTCCGCACTCTGCTTGCTGGCCGCTTAGAACCTTCGGCTTCACGCAGAAGGTTTGCAGCCATAGGCCGAAATGAGGCCGGATGCGGAGGAAGGCCTCGCAAACGACGATGAATGCCGAGATGTTGAGGACGAAATTCGGGGCTAGATCGTGGAAATCTAACCCATAGTAGAACATGAGCCCGCGGACGAAGGGATGGAGTGGAAATCCCAGTCCATGGACGAAGTGGGCAACGAACACGACTCTCTCGTGGGGTCCCGGGGTCGAAATGACCTACCCAGCATCCGGTAGCCGGTGCGCTATGTCTGCGGCCAAGTATCCGGCCGCCCGAAGATTTGTGATGTGCTTCTCCTTGACGGTGGAAGCCACCCACTTGCCTCCTGCTCCGGACATGTCTAGTTGTGCTGAGGAGATTTGGGCTTGGGCGCTGGAGCTCGAGGGGGCAAGAATGGGCAAAGAAGGAAGAATGCGTGGGTAAAAATGAAGAAATCTTATCCCTTTATAGAGGCGACGAAAGCAGTGCGCCTCCCGACTTGCCCATTGGGAATCGCTTGCTTCCCAAGCGCCACGATTGATAATGTGGTGGGATTACCCATACCCGTATTGATGACAATCCCGTGATAAGGGGGGCACGATCTCTGCTTTGACAAGACGTGTCAAGGAAACCGCCTCGCAATATGCGTTGTGGCTGGTTGTGGAAAGACGGTTCGAATAATAACCCGACCGTAATGACACGTCGCGTTGCTTAAAAAGTTGTCAGCAGATTGCATTTGTGAAACATCATTCTCTCTACGGTGGCATGCGAAGATCATCTTGTGGATCCGGACATGGTTTAAGTGTTCGATAATTACCTTGGAGTATTCGGAGAAGGAACCCGCCTTGCAATGCCGAAGACAATACTGCGCGCCGGACTCATCGTCATTGAAGCCTGGTTCAGAGGCTACTGAGGGAGTCCTGGATTAGGGGGTATCCAGACAGCCGGACTGTGTACATCGTCCGGACTATTGAAGTGTGAAGATACAAGACTCAAGACTTCGGCCCGTGTCCGGATGGGACTTTCCTTGGCGTGGAAGGCAAGCTTGGCGATCCGGATATTACATTTCCTTCCTTGTAACTGACTCCATGTAAACCCTAGCCCTCTCCGGTGCCTATATAAACCGGAGAGGTTGGTCGTTAGAAGGCCGATCACAATTACAATCATACCATCATAGGCTAGCTCTTAGGGTTTAGCCTTTACGATCTCATGGTAGATCTACTCTTGTACTACCCATATCATCAATATTAATCAAGCAGGAAGTAGGGTTTTACCTCCATCGAGAGGGCCCGAACCTGGGTAAACATCTGTGTCCCTTGCTTCCTGTTACCATCAGCCTTGACGCAAGATCGGGACCCCTACCCGAGATCCGCCGGTTTGACACACCTCCCTCCCTAGGGCGCCCCTACCTCGTGGGCCCCTGGAGCTCCTCGACCTCAAATCCAACTCTATATATTTGCTTTGGGAGAAAAAATCAAGGAGAAGAAATCATCACGTTTTATGATACGGAGCCGCCGCCAAGCCCTAAAACCTCTCGGGAGGGCTGATCTCGAGTCCGCTCAGTGGCTCAGGAGGGGGATTCATCGCCGTCGTCATCATCAACCATCCTCCATCACCAATTTCATGATGCTCACCGCCGTGCATGAGTAATTCCATCATAGGCTTGCTGGACGGTGATGGGTTGGATGAGATCTATCATGTAATCGAGTTAGTTTTGTTAGGGTTTGATCCCTAGTATCCACTATGTTACGAGATTGATGTTGCTATGACTTTGCTATGCTTAATGCTTGTCACTAGGACCCGAGTGCCATGATTTCAGATCTGAACCTATTATGTTTTCATGAATATATCTGTGTTCTTGATCCTATCTTGCAAGTCTATAGTCACCTACTATGTGTTATGATCCGGCAACCCTGAAGTGACAATAATCGAGACCACTCCCGGTGATGACCATAGTTTGAGGAGTTCATATATTCACTATGTGCTGCTTTGTTCCGGTACTCTATTAAAAGGAGGCCTTATATCCCTTAGTTTCCATTAGGGACCCGCTGCCACCGGAGGGTAGGATAAAAGATGTCATGCAAGTTCTTTTCCATAAGCACGTATGACTATATTAGGAATACATGCCTACATTACATTGATGAATTGGAGCTAGTTCTGTGTCACCCTATGTTATGACTGTTACATGATGAACTGCATCCGACATAATTCTCCATCACCGATCCAATGCCTACGAGCTTTTCACATATTGTTCTCCTCTTATTTACTTTTCCGTTGCTACTGTTACAATCACTACAAAACACCAAAAATATTACTTTTGCTATCGTTAACTTTTGTTACCGTTACCACTACTATCATATTACTTTGCTACTAAACACTTTGCTACAGATATTAAGTTATCCAGGTGTGGTTGAATTGACAATTCAGCTGCTAATACTTGAGAATATTCTTTGGCTCCCCTTGTGTCGAATCAATAAATTTGGGTTGAATACTCTACCCTCGAAAACTGTTGCGATCCCCTATACTTGTGGGTCATCAAGATTATTTTCTGGCGCCGTTGCCGGGGAGCATAACTCTATTCTTTGAGTCACTTGGGATTTATATCTGCTGGTCACTATGAAGAACTTGTAAGACGCTAAGACAACAATTTATCCCTCAACTACGAGGGGAGGTAAGGAACTGCCATCTAGCTCTGCACTTGATTCACCTTACATTTTGAGTAAGCTTGCGACACCTAAACCTGCTTCTCGCTATTCGCTCGATATATGTCGCATGTTATTGATGATGCCACTTCGCTATGCATGATACTTATGATGAAACTACTTCTATGCTTGATACTACTGTGCCCCTTAGTGAATTTCTTGATGAACAAATTGCTAGGGCTAGAGAGAAAGAAATTATTGAAACTGATTGTATTGATGAAATTGATGATGAAGACTTGCCTGTTATTCCTGAGGGTTATGTTTTTGATAAAGAAGCTTCTGCAGCTATTTTAGCTTGCAAAGATAGATATGAACTCAAGAGATTATTAGCTAAATGGAATCAGCAATCTCTTAAAGATAGAATGAGACCTGACCCTGCTTTTGCTACTTCACCTATCTGTGTTACCGATAAGGATTATGAATTCTCTGTTGATCCTGATATAATTACCTTGGTTGAATCTGATCCTTTTCATGGCTATGAATCTGAAACTGTTGTGGCACATCTTACTAAAGTAAATGATATAGCCACCCTATTCACTAATGATGAAAGATCTCGCTACTTTTATATCCTTAAAACATTTCCTTTCTCATTAAAGGGTGGTGCTAAGATATGGTTTAATTCCCTTGATCCTGGTTGTGTGCGTAGTCCCCTGGATATGATTTATTACTTCTCTGCTAAATATTTCCCTGCTCATAAGTGATGTCTACTACGCAAGCTTCTTCTTGTAGACGTTGTTGGGCCTCCAAGTGCACAGGTTTGTAGGACAGTAGCAAATTTGCCTCAAGTGGATGACCTAAGGTTTATCAATCCATGGGAGGCGTAGGATGAAGATGGTCTCTCTCAAGCAACCCTGCAACCAAATAACAAAGAGTCTCTTGTGTCCCCAACACACCCAATACAATTGTAAATTGTATAGGTGCACTAGTTCGGCGAAGAGATGGTGATACAAGTGCAATATGGTAGATAAGGTTTTTGTAATCTGAAAATATAAAAATAGCAAGGTAACAAGTGGTAAAAGTGAGCGTAAACGGTATTGCAATGCTAGGAAATAAGGCCTAGGGTTCATACTTTCACTAGTGCAAGTTCTCTCACCAATAATAACATAATTAGATCATATAAATATCCCTCAACATGCAACAAAGAGTCACCCCAAAGTCACTAATAGTGGAGAACAAACGAAGAGATTATTGTAGGGTCCGAAACCACCTCAAAGTTATTATTTCCAATCAATTCGTTGGGCTATTCCTATAACTGTCACAAACAGCCCTAGAGTTAGTACTAGAATAACACCTTAAGACACAAATCAACCAAAACCCTAATGTCACCTAGATACTCCAATGTCACCTCAAGTATCCGTGGGTATGATTATACGATATGCATCACACAATCTCAGATTCATCTATTCAACAAACACATAGAACCTCAAAGAGTGCCCCAAAGTTTCTACCGAGAATCAAGACGAAAAATGTGTGCAACCCCTATGCATAGGTTCATGGGCGGAACCCGCAAGTTGATCACCAAAACATACATCAAGTGAATCACGTGATATCCCATTGTCACCACAGACACGCACGCAAGACATACATCAAGTGTTCTCAAATCATTGAAGACTCAATCCGATAAGATTACTTCAAAGGGAAAACTCAATCCATTACAAGAGAGTAGAGGGGGAGAAGCAACATAAGATCCAACTATAATAGCAAAGCTCACGACACATCAAGATCGTTCCAAATCCAGAACATGAGAGAGAGAGAGAGAGAGAGAGAGATCAAACACATAGCTACTGGTACATACCCTCAGCCCCGAGGGTGAACTACTCCCACCTCGTCATGGAGAGCGCCGGGATGGTGAAGATGGCCACCGGTGAGGGATCCCCCCTCCGGCAGGGTGCCGGAATAGGGTCCCGATTGGTTTTTGGTGGCTACAGAGGCTTGCAGCGGCAGAACTCCTGATCTATTATGTTCCCCGAAGATTTTAGGGTATATGGAGTTATATAGGCGGAAGAAGTACGTTGGTGGACCTCTGGGCTGTCCACGAGGTAGGGGGGCGCGCCCTAGGAGGTGGGCACGCCCCCCACCCTCGTGGGAAGCCCGGGACTCCCCTGGTGCAACTCCGGTACTCCGTGGGCTTCTTCTGGTCCAAAAATAAGTTCCGTGGATTTTCAGGTCAATTGGACTCCGTTTGATTTTCCTTTTTGCGAAACACTGAAACAAGAGAAAAACCAGGAACTGGCACTGGGCTCTGGGTCAATAGGTTAGTCCCAAAAATAACATAGAAGTGTAAAATAAAGCCCATAAACATCCAGAACAGTAGATAATATAGCATGGAGCAATCAAAAATTATAGATACGGTGGAGACGTATCAGCATCCCCAAGCTTAATTCCTGCTCATCCTTGAGTAGGTAAATGATAAAAAGATAATTTTTTATGTGGAATGTTACTTGGCATAATTTCAGTGTAATTCTTCTTAATTGTGGTATGAATATTCAGATCCATAAGATTCAAGATAAAAGTTCATATTGACATATTCGGATCCATAATTTTTTATGTGGTATGAATATTCAGATCCATAAGATTCAAGATAAAAGTTCATATTGACATAAAAATAATAATACTTCAAGCCTACTAACTAAGCAATTATGTCCTCTCAAAATAACATGGCCAAAGAAAGTTCATCCCTACAAAATCATATAGTTTAGTCATGCTCCATTTTCGTCACACAAGAATGCTCTCATCATGCACAACCCCGATGACAAGCCAAGAAATTGTTTCATACTTTAGTAATCTCAAACCTATAAACCCTCACACAATACATGAGCCCGAGCCATGGACATAGCACTATGGGTGGAATAGAATATGATGATGGGGGTTATGTGGAGAAGACAAAAGGGAGAAAGTCTCACATCAACGAGGCTAATCAATGAGCTATGGAGATACCCAACGATTGATGTTAATGCGAGGAGTAGGGATTGCCATGCAATGGATGCACTAGAGCTATAAATGTATGAAAGCTCAATACCTATAGGGTTAAGGAAAAGCACAAAAATCTCATCCCACACATCCTCTCCTCTATAGTTTAACCCCTTTGCCACCTCCCAAAGGGAGGGTGATTTGTAAAGTCATCATGTAAATATCCTCATGTAATTTGTTCCCCCCTATTATATTAATACAAAAATAGTAGGAGGTTCTCCTACTGTTAAAAGGTTAAAAAAAACAAAAGAAACTAAGTGGGTGTGCATCCAACTTGCTTGCTCACGAAGACCTAGGGCACTTGAGGAGGCCCATTGTTGGAATATACAAGCCAAGTTCTATAATGAAGAATTCCCACTAGTATATGAAAATGACAAAACAAGAGACTCTCTATCATGAAGATTATGGTGCTACTTTTAAGCACAAGTGTGATAAAAGGATAGTAACATTGCCCCTTCTCTCTTTTTCTCTCATTTTTTGGGCCTTCTCCTTTTTTATGGCCTTTCTCTTTTTTTGGGCCTTCTCTTTTTATGGCCTTTCTCTTTTTTTATGGCCTTTCTCTTTTTTTATTCCTCACTTGGGACAATGCTCTAGAAAATGATGATCATCACACTTCTATTTATTTACAACTCAATGATTACAACTCGATACTAGAGCAAAGTATGACTCTATATGAATGCCTCCGGTGGTGTACCGGGATATGCAATGAATCAAGAGTGGCATGTATGAAAGAATTATGAACGGTGGCTTTGCCACAAATACTATGTGAATTACATGATCATGCTAAGCAATATGACAATGATGAATGTGTCATAATAAACGGAATGGTGGAAAGTTGCATGGCAATATATCTCGGAATGGCTATGGAAATGCCATAATAGGTAGGTATGGTGGCTGTTTTGAGGAAGATATAAGGAGGTTTATGTGTGAAAGAGCATGTCATATCACGGGGTTTGGATGCACCGGCGAAGTTTGCACCAACTCACAATGTGAGAAAGGGCAATGCCCGGTAACGACGAGGCTAGCAATGATGGAAGGTAGAGAGTGTGTATAATCCATGGACACAACATAAGTCATAAAGAACTCACATACTTATTGCAAAAATCTACAAGCCATCAAAACCAAAGCACTACGCGCATGCTCCTAGGGGGATAGATTGGTAGGAAAAGACCATCGCCGTCCCCCGACCGCCACTCATAAGGAAGACAATCAAATAACACCTCATGTTTCAAATTTGTTACATAACGTTTACCATATGTGCATGCTACGGGACTTGCAAACTTCAACACAAGTATTTCTCAAATTCACAACTACTCAACTAGCACAACTTTAATATCACCATCTTCATATCTCAAAACAATTATCAAGCATCAAACTTATCTTAGTATTCAACACACTCATAAGAAAGTTTTTACTAATCTTGAATACCTAGCATATTAGGATTAAGCACATTACCATGTTGTTTAAGACTCTCAAAATAATAGAAGTGAAGCATGAGATTTCCGATATTTCTTCAAAATAAAACTACCACCATGCTCTAAAATATATAAGTGAAGCACTAGAGCAAACAACAAACTACTCCGAAATATATAAGTGAAGATCAATGAGTAGTCGAATAATTATGCAACTATGTGAAGACTCTCCCAATTAATAATTTCAGATCTTGGCATTTTATTCAAACAGCAAGCAAAGCTAAAGAAAATAAAACTAAGCTCCAAGCAAAACACATATCATGTCATGAATAAAAATATAGCTCCAAGTAAAGTTACCGATGAACGAAGACGAAAGAGGGGATGCCTTCCGGGCCATCCCCAAGCCTAGGCTCTTGGTAGTCCTTGAATATTACCTTGGGGTGCCTTGGGCATCCCCAATCTTAGGCTCTTGCCACTCCTTATTCCATAGTCCATCGAATCTTTACCCAAAACTTGAAAACTTCACAACAAAAAATGTCGGGGAGGCTGATCTGGCCCACGAAAACCTATGGGACCGGCGGACCGAGCCCCTTTCGGTTCGGCCGGGGGCGGACGTCGCACGAAGAGCAGATCGAGGCGAAGCACACGAGCAGTTTACCCAGCTCGAGCTCTCCGAGAGATAACACTCCTCTGCTGCATGTCTGAGTGTATTGAGTTCTTGCTCAGAGGCTGAGTGCTACAAGACACACAAGCTGCTAACGAGACCGAGCGTGAGTGTTCTCTGCTTCAACCTTTTCCCTCCACCTCCCCACGTTGCGCATGGGCCTCCTTTTATATGCTAAAGGGTCTCCGACAGGTGGCAACGTAGACAAGGGTAAAAATGGAAAAGGAGTGGTTGGTACAGCTACTTGTACGGTGTATCATACCTAACCCCTGACGGCAGGGGACAAAGGCATTAAATGCCCGCTCACGCCGCCTCTAACAAAGGCGTAAAGGGACCGTCAGGCGCCACCGCTTGCCACGATGGCAATCTTGTCGGCGCCGCTTGCCATCAGCGCTCCGTGGCCGTCAAGACCTCTTGCCACGCGCTGGAAAGGTCCTGAGGCGACACGTTAGTGGATGTGCCGGAGCGCAGTACAGAGTAGGGTCTGCCATGCAAGCGCCTTTGCCGCGTTGTTGTCTTGTCGCGTCCGGAAGCTTGTCGCCATCGGCCTTCCCGGCAAGCTCCTCTTGCCGGGCCTTGTCTCCTAGGCGCCTTGGGTGGCCTTCCGGCAAGCTCCTCTTGCCGGGCCTTGTCTCCTTGGCTTGAATACTTTGTTCTTGAATGGCTCCAAAGGAACCACGGAGGACCTTGGCGGTCACCCGGTAAGCCTTGCCGCGGAGGGCTGCAAATCGCCCGTGCACAAGTTCGGGATACTAGGGTACCCCTACTCTAGTACACCGGCCAGAGCCCCGGGCCTGGGCCACACACGGTGCCAAGCGCTGTTGGGCCAGGCCCAAAACAGGGCACGGGCACGCGCGGCCTGGGTTACGCCGTAACTCACCCCGGACCCACCACGCCCTCCACGAACGGCACGCATCGAATGCGGCGTCGTGTGAGAGATCGTGGGTGGTTTCTTTATTCGGAAAGACGGAACGTCCGCCCCCTCCCTCTTTATAAGCAGGGGAAACAGGGGCAGTTCGCCCATCTCGCCAGTTGCTGTCCAATCTCGAAAAACCCCCGCTGCTTCCCCCTTCTTCCCAAGGCTGAAGAGAGAGCAGCGCTCTGCCCCCCATCGCCACCAGCATCACCAACACCGCCGATCTCTCACCACCTCCGCCATGGCTCAAAGCCGACAAGGGAAGGCCGTGAAGTCGGCCGAGGCGCGGCTTATGACATGCGGAAGGAGCGGCAATCTTTCCCCCAGCTCGGCCGCGAGGGAGCCGAGGGAGTACTACTACCTCTTCGGTCGACGGAGACGCGAGCGCATCCGCGCACGAAGGTACTCCTACCGCTGCTTGAACCGGCTCCGAATGGGTACCCTTTCTTCGCGTTGTTCTTCATCTGCGGGCTCGCCCGCCTTTCTCTCAATTTTTCTGCGATATCATGAACACCTACGGGTTCCGCCTCCTTGACTTCACCCCCAATGCTGTTACGACCATGGCAGTTTTCGCACATCTCTGCGAAAACTTTGTCGAGTCCATCCAAACGTAGCCCTTTTCCGCCACTTCTTTATGCCGCGAGTTGAGAGAGGGAGCCTCTTTCCGGTGGGATCGCCTGGATCTCGAGGACCGCAAGAAGGAAGCTTATCTCGAGGGAAAGCTCCAGCAAATGGGATGAGTGGAGAGCGGTAGGTCTGGATTGTCGAGGAGAACCCGCAGCTGCCATCGCCAGCCGCCAAACCTCGAGAGGCGCTGCAACGATTGGAGCAATCTGACCCCGGAAGATGCTAGGCTGAAGATTGCCGTCATCCGGATCCTACGCCTAAGGCTTGCCGGACTCACTGTAGGCGCCGTTGGCGCAGATTTCCTTCGTCGCCGCATCGCCCCCCTGCAGGAGAGGAGGAGACCCGCCTAGGAGTTCCAGAATGCGGCGGATATCATGAGGCTGCGCCCGGGCCTCAACTTCCATTTCACTGTCCTGGAACTGGATGCGATGCTCTTGGAGCTGTTCAAGCACGATCCTGAGCATCCCAGAGCGTTCAGTTGCGAAGAATGTCGCCCCGCCAGGCAACAATTCCTCGCCGACCGCATCCGTGCAATGATGCCGCCAGCGACTTCGCATGGAATCGCTCCAACCGGCAAGAGCCTGCAGATGACGTCGTGCGAGTGTTCTTTGACAACCTGGTAGAAGTGCTGGTCCGCCCGATGAATGTAAGAGCCTCACCCGCGACACCACCGGCGATGATGAGATGCACAGATCGCCACCAAAGCTGGAAGAGGCGGCAGAGGCGCCGCTGGGCGAAGTTCGGATTCACCGTGGAGGAGGCAGAGGCAGCAGAGGCGGCAAGCCTTGTCGAGCGAGGGAGTTTGCCGGCGAGGAAGAGCTTGTCGGGCTCGGCTGAGTCGAAGCGAGCCACGAGGGCGCCTCCTCCCTCCTTCAGACAGCTTGCCGCGAGCGGAGCCCCAGCTCCACTAAGAAGGCGTCTCCGCAAGGCCGGAGACGAGCGGGCGGCAGACGGGTCAACAGCCGCCCGCGCTGGCGACGCGCTTCCACCGCGGCAAGCACTTTGTTGCCGCTGGAGCACCTCACGCCACAAGGCAATCGGGCGGGGCCTCGCAGACCACCGCTTCGCTTCCCGCCAAGCGGCCAAGGGAACCTACTCCTCCGCCGTCGATCGGAGGCGAGCCAGAATTTGATCTCTCGGCCAGCTCCGACGAGGAACAAGAAGAGTAAGATTCTTTGCAGCATTTGTAGTTCTTCGGCTTGTTGCTTTGTCTTGTATCTGATTTGCTTCACTCTGAACCCATTCCTTTTCAGGACGCTGGCCCAGAAAGCGTCGAAGAGAGCCAAGGCCCCGGTGATTGTCATCGACAGCAGTTGGCGCGTCCGAGACCACCTTGCCGGACGCGGCAACTCTTCCTCAAAGCAGCCCCCAGCGCAGCCCCCAGCGTATGTATGGTTTACTTCCTGCTGTTAGGCGTGCATGGGTGCCCTTTCTTTCTTGATATCTCGATCGCTGATTTGTGTAGGAGCAGAGCAGCCTTACCAGGAGTGCCACAAGCCGCTCCCCGACATGCCTTCGCTTCGACTACACCGCCAAGGGAGGGTTCCCGGCAAGGGAGCATTCTCCGCAAGGGAGACTTCTCCGCAAGGCGGTTCTCCGGCAAGGACAGCTCTCCCAAGCAAGGGACAACACCAGTGATCCCCGGTGGCGGAGACCATGACTATGCACCCTAGCACCAGTAATCCTCTTGCTTGAAAACTTTCCTTGTGTTCTTCTTCTTCTGATTTTCTTTTTGAATATTTGCTTGACTTTTCTTCATTTTCCGGTCGCCAGATCCATCCGCCACAGAGCCAATGGAGACCGAGGCCGCCGGCGAGGAGGACGCGCGCGGCAATACTGACGACGCCGCTGCCATCGGAGAAGAAGCTGGCGCTGACGAGCCCGCCCGCGAAGAGGCCGCCAAAGCTGCCGCCGCAGAAGCCGGCGAGGGGTCCTGCGGTCCGTGACCGACGGGCCCGAGGCCGCAGGAGCGCCGGTGCTACGCCGACCGCCGATCCCTCCGCCATGGCAGCGAGGCTTCAAGAGCCCCTGCCCGGCGCCTATTTGAAGGTCGGCGATGGCGTCTTCATCAAGCTCCCATGGGCGCCGAGCCTGTGGCGCCGAAGGAGAAACTTTTGATGAAGAGCTGCTCGCCTCCGGATCGACGCTGGTCGACGCACCAAACAGCAAGAAGGGCGAAGTTCGAGGAGGAGCAGCTGCTGCGAAGCCGCTGTCGCTCTACCGCGCCGACAAGCCAAACTGGAATCCCGGAAGCGCTTTGTCGCGAAGGCGGGAGCAGACATCGAGAAGCGCTGGAGGAGCTCCGGGGCCTCAACCAGAAGCTCTCCGGTCCTCGGCAGAGGAGCGGAGCGACTTCGCCGAGGAGCGCAAAGCCTTCCTCCTCGAGAAGGCTGAAGCCGAGGAGCAACAGCGGCTTGCCGCCGAGAAGCTATCTCGCGCAGAAGGCGAAGTTGGCGCAGAGGAAGGTTAATCTTGACAGCCATGAGGAGGATCTAGCCACGCCACAGCAAACATTTGGCGGGGCTCTCAAGGAAGCAAAGGATGCCGCCCGCTGCCGAGGCCGCCAAGAAGGAGCTGGAGACGAAGGTGATGCAGCTGGAGGCCAATCTCAAGGAGAGCGGCGAGGAGCTTGCTGCACTCAAGCATGAGCGCGAGAAGGACGCCTACACTCTTGGCGAGCTGCAGGGCCGTCTCGCCGAGAGGAGCAAGGAGCTCAGCGGCGCCAAGGACTCCAACACAGATCTTGAGTTGAAGCTGACCACCTTGACTCAGGCGTTGGACGGCGCCAGGGAGCAGGAGGTGGCCTTGAAGGAGAAGATCAAGGCCGACGAGGCGCTGCTGGCGACTGCTGCTGCCGCCCGGAATACCTTTAGGGAGAATGTGGAGCACTGGACCGAGGGTCTCGTGGATGTTGCTGCAGCCATCAACAGGGAGCTGGCGTAGCTGGGGATGGAGGATCTTGGATATTCCTCCGATGAGCAGCTCCGACCCAGCGCCAAGCTCAGCTTGTTCTTCAAGGGCGTGGACGGCCCTCCAAATGACTCCGGGAAGAAATCCCAAAGCAGCTGGCCGAGGATTCGCGCCAGATCTGCGCGGGAGCTCTTCAAAAGGTGCTGATGAAGGTGGCCTTCCGCAACCCATGCCTCAACCTCACCAACGTCCTCAAGTCCTTGTCACGGATGCCGATGTGGAAGCGCTCAAGACTTTGTCGCACCCATCGTGGATAGGGTGAGCGGGATCAAGAGGGTTGAGGGCGATCGCGTAGATTAGGCCTCCCGCTTTCTCTTTTTCTTGCCGCTGCTGGTCATGTTATGAGAACAATCTATTAGAGCTGCGACAAGCTATCTTGTAATATAACTCTATTTCGGGTAGCAATTGCTATGTTATTTCCTTTACTTGGTTCCTTCCTTTGTATGTTTTTGACCTACGCTTTTAGGGAACTTGTCACGAGGCACTGGCATGAAGGCCGAGTCTTGAGACGGGACGCCAAGAGTCTGGCGGTGCTGCTACCGACAAGAAACCTTGTCGCAACTAGTCGCAGCTCACTTAAGTTGTTGAGCGGACTCGAAACAAAGTAAGGCGCAACTAGCTACGAGTTGGTTCCTCCAGACAGTGTTTTCCATACAAAGTACGGTCGCTCGAGGAAGATAACTTAAAAATTTTAAAACTGATTGCTCAAACTTTAGCAACTTAGCTTTTCTGTCATTTGCTTCCCGGTAAGGCTAGACTTCCTTGAGCGACGCTTGGTCCACACCATTATCCTCTCCTTTCCCCCCGGCAAACTTGTGGGCGAGGGAACCTTCCTTTCTTTGAGAAAGAGAAAGAAGAGAAAATAAAGATATGGAGCCTTATGGCTCGTTATTGCTTACCGGGGTAGGTGCTGCACAAAGTGTCGATAACGCATGCAAAATAGAAGTAGAAAGCATGAAATTGACAAGATGTGCAAAGCACATTAGCTTTACTTATGCATCGGGTCTGCGCTACCGCTTTGTACAAAGGATTACATGCAACATCAGCAAGACTTGTACAAAAGGTGGTTGCCGGAACAGGTTCCATAAGCTGCGCCTCTACGGGTAAAACTTACGAAGATGCTCAATGTTCCGTGAGTTGCTCACCAGAATGCCATCTTCGGTCTCAAAGGCGGACAGCGCCAGGCCTAGTGACTCGTTTCACCCGGTAAGGGCCTTCCCACTTCAAGGCCAACTTGTTGGAATTCTTGGCGGACTGAACGCTACGAAGAACAAGGTCGCCTTCCTCGAGACTTCCGGCATTAACTTTGCGGTTATGGTAGCGGCGCAAAGCTTGCTGGTATCGAGCAGCTCGTCTGACTTTGAAGACGATCCTTCTCAAGGAGCAGCGCGTCATGTTGTCGTGAATCGCTCTTGCTCAAGCTCATCATAAGCGAGCACTCGAGGTGATCCGTATACGAAGTTCCGTGGGGAGAACTGCCTCTGCTCCATAGACTAGACCGAAGGTGTGCGGCGATGGCTCGATTTGGCGTCGTCTGATCGACCAAAGAACCACCGCAGCTCCTCAATCCAGTTCTTTCCGCACTTGTGCAGCCCGTCGAAAGTTCTGGTCTTGAGCCCGCAGCACTTCAAAGATTCGCCCTCTCCGCTTGACCGTTACTTCTCGGATGAGCAAAGCGAAGCAGACCTTGGCGCCAAGATCTTGGACGTCTTGCATGAAGGTGCGGCTCGTGAATTGCGCGGTCGTTGTCGGCGATGATCATGTTAGGGATTCAAACGGCAAACAATCGACCTAAAGAACTTGATCACGACTGTCTTTGTCACCTTCCTCATCGCTTCCACTTTCGGCCACTTTGTGAACTTGTCGATTGCAACGCATAAGTACCCAAAGCCCCGACAGCTTCGGGAAAGGGGCCGAGGATGTCGAGCCCCTGCACCAAAAATGGCCAGGATAAAGGGATCGTCTGGAGAGCTTGAGCTGGCTGGTGTATCTGCTTGGAATGGAACCGCACGCTTCACACTTGGTTACTTGTGCAGTTGCATCCCGGAGGATGTCGGCCAAAACAAACCTTGCCTAACGCTTTGCGGCAAGTGCTCCGCGCCAATGTGGTGACCACATATGCCTCCATGTATCTCGCCAACAGCTTTTGTCCGTCTTCCGGTGAATACACTTCAATTTCACACCGTTGAGTCTCATACATGCAGTGTCTTGTCGACAAACTGGTACATACTTGACTGCCGGGCTACTCTTTCCGCTTCTTCTTGCTCTTCGGAAGTTCTCTGTCTGAAGGAAATGGACAATCTGTTGCGCCCATGCTGGAGCTTGCGGCTCGACAACAAGGACTAAAGGCACATCTGTTGCTGCGGGAACATCAGCTTCCACGGCAAGAACCTGCGGCTCAGCCGGTGCTTGACGTTCCCCGGCAAGCTTGCCGGAGCAAAACTTGTCGGGAGCGTCTGCTTCAACGAAACAAACCTTGGCGCTTGTCGAAGCAGACTGCCCCTCAGCTCTGTTGGTGTCGATCTTGGGGACCTTCTTGGCGACGGCTTCGGGAAGCTCTGCCGGAAAGTAGTCACCAGAGATCAACTTCCTCTTCTTGTTCTGTCCAGTTGATGGTGTTAAGGTTGGTTGAGTTAGCTTGAGCACAAAAATCCCTGGTTCCACAGGCAACTTAAGTGCAGCGCACTTTGACAGGCCATCAGCAATATCATTCTGAGCTCTTGGAACATGTTCCATTTGTAGGCCGTCAAAGTGTTCTTCTAGCTTTCTCACTTCATCAATGTAGGCTTCCATCAATGGACTCTGATAATATTTGTTCACTTGGCGGACGACAAGCTGCGAATCACCTCTGACAATAAGCTTCTTAATCCCAAGGTCTACTGCAATCCTGAGACCGGCAAGCAAACCTTCATACTCTGTTGTATTGTTTGTTGCTTGCTCCTTGGGAAAATGCATTTGGACTATGTACTTGAGGTGCTCTTCGGTGGGTGCTATAAGCGACGCCAAAGACCGGGCGCCTTTGCAGCGAGAAGGCACCATCAAAGTACATCAGCCACTCTTTGCTTACTTCCTTGACGGGAATGCTCGTCTCTGGAATTTCTTCATCTTGCGTTGGGGTCCATTCCGCTATGAACTCTGCCAATGCTCTGCAAATACGTCGACGGTGCTCAATTACTTTCCTGGGAACACCGGGGATGTCGGACGGTTGCCATGCAAATACGTTGACGTTTGCCCGCAAGAAAGCAACGAGCGCGCCTTCCTATTTAGGGTCGAGAGAGGCACTGATGGTGAAGGTACCACCAGTGCCGTCCTCCTTGGCGGACACCTTCTTGGTCTCTGGTGGAGCTGTCATCGCCTTCTTATACTTGCTGCTCGTGGAGCTCGATGGTGCGTCCTCGACGATAGCGCAGCACTCCGAAGAGGCGCGCTTGCCGGAGTGGGCATCAGAGCTCTTGCCGGACTTGGTCTTCTTCTTCCCCCCGGGAGCTTCAGCGGCAAGTGGCTTGCAATCCGTCGCGGCTGCTGCCTCCCGGTAGATCTTGTCGGCACAGATAAGGGCATCCTTCTTGTCGCCATGGATAGAGATGACGCTTATCGCCTGGCATCTTGAGTAAGTTGTATGCATAATGAGAGGCTGCCATGAACTTAGCGAGTGCCGGATTTGCCAAGTATCCCATTGTAAGGCAATGGGAAATCAGCAACGTCGAATGTGACCCTCTCGGCCCTAAAGTTCAGCTCACGCCAAATGTTACCGCAACGTGATCTTCCCTTCGCTTGCTCCTTCCTGGATTTATTCCTTGGAATGTGCCGCCTCTTCGAGCTCGCCGTCAGGATCCGAAGCTTCGGAGCACCGCGGAGGAGATCAGGTTTAAGCCGCCCCGCCGTCAACTAGCATCTTGGTGACCTTGAGGTTGCGGATAGTTGGTGAGACCAACATCGGCAAGCACCCGACCACGCTTATGCGATCAGGGTGGTCCTCAATATCAAAGATGATAGGCGTGCGGACCACTTCGCAGGCTTGCGTGACTCTACGGATGGTTCATTGCATTAATTTCCGCATCCACCGCTTGAGTTGGCGGTGGGAAGTATGCAGGAAGCACCTCCGCCAACGCAGAGGACCTCTGTAGCTTTCGAAACTCCTGCTCATCGGCCTCGTCATCATCCATGTCTTCATCGCCGTCTTCGCCTTTCATCCTTGTCGCGGCGCTGGGAGGTCTGTCTCCTTGCCGCTGCTTGGCCTTGCATGGCGTCCTCCCCCGCCGGACGCTTTCTTGCTGGCTCCTCCAGCACCTTCCTGGGCCTTCTCCTTGTCGCGTCGCTCGTATTCAGCTTTACATTGCTCGACAAGCTGCTCGACCTTCTTGCAGCTCGAGGTCGTGACCCTTGGTGCGGTGGATCTTGCAAGATCGCTTGCCGGAGCCGCCCCGCTTGTCGGCGGCCGCCACAGTGCTGGTGGTTGGCGCCAGGCAACCTCCTTGTCGGAGCTACCAGCCTTGGCGTTCTTGTCGCCACCTCCGTTGCGGACTGCTCGACGACTAGCACATCTTCGCTTTCTTTTTCCTGTTGCCCCACGCGGCTCTTCTTTGCCGGGCGGTCTCCTCACCGCCGATCCTCCTGCTTGGTATTCTCTCCGGGAGTCTCCTCCTCCTCAAAGACGCGGCGCACTTGTCGGCCAGTATGTATAGCTCATCGACGTCTCTGATCTTGCACATCGCCATCTCCTCCCGCATCCTGCGGTTTCGCACATTCTGATGGAACGCGCTGATCACCGCGGCAGGGTGGATATCTGGGATGTTGTGCTGTACACGGCTGAATCTTTGAATATACTTGCGCAGGGGCTCTCCTTCCTTCTGGGCGAGCAGATGAAGGTCGCTTTCTTGGCCATTGGGTTTGTGGCCGCCTGTAAAGGCGTCGACAAACTGATGGCATAGATCTGCCCAAGAAGATATGGAGTTGTCCGGCAAGTGCATGAGCCAGGACCTGACGTTGGGCTTGAGTACCAGCGGGAAGTAGTTGGGAAGGATCTTTTCGTCTCGCCCCCCGGCAGCCTGCACCGCGATGGTGTAGATGCTGAGGAACTCCGACAGATGCATCTTGCCGTCATACTTCTCCGGTACGTCTGGTTTGAAGTTTTTCTTGCTGGGCCACTGGACTTGCCGCAGCTCACGAGTGAACGCAGGGCAACCTACCGCAGACGGCAAGTCGCCTGGTTCCTCCGGGCGCGTGCATGTCAACAGAGGGCCCAGCGCGCTTGTCGGATTGACGTCGCGCTTCTCTTCGGCGCTCGATGCGAGTTTGAGCGTCCTCTTGCTATCGATCGTGTAGCACTTGGCGCTGATCGCGATGAGCTCGTGGATCCGACGACGCAGTGGAGTCGCTGTCGAGGTGGATCCGGCGAGTCGGTGATCTTGGCCTTCGAGGCGGAGAGTGCATGGTGGTTGCACCCCCACCGGTCTCGTCGCCACCGGATCGTGTTGGGCAGTCTTGCCGCGGCAGCGACGCACTCGGTTGCCGCGGAGCGTCGCCGTTGGCGAAGCCGATGGGACTCTGTATGGTGGCCCTCCACTCGTCGACCTTGTCGGCCGTTGGAGGGTAGTCGAGGAGTAGTTGAGCTCTCGCCAAGGCTTCCGCTGGAGTGGTGGGTGGCAATGGTGAACGGTGCGAGGAGCGGGATATGCTCGGACTTCTAACTATGTTAGAAGGAGCAGCATCCCGTCTAGGCGAACGTATCTCGCTCGTGCCAGCATGTTGGCGTGCACGCTGGTCTTGAGGGCCTAGAGATCCTCCAGCTCGGTCTTGATCCAACGAGCGTATGGTATTGTGAATACCATGACGCTGTTGGTCCCGCGGCTCCTGAGATGGGCGCGGGACATGTACGGACGCCGAGGTTTGCGCGGCCCTGTCCTTGGACTTGGCAGCGTCACGAACTCCTTCACCGGCGCCCGTTCTTCCGCCAGCGTCTGTTCCACCACCCGTTTGCCCCGGTGATGGTGGGTTCGACGCGGACGGCTCCGCTGCCGCCGAAGCCTTCTTCTTCGGTGGCATGTTGATGAAGATGCTGAAGATGATGAAGATGTTGCTCGTGTGAACGCCGGATCAGGTTCACACAGCCTCGACGCCCCCTACCTGGCGCGCCAAAGATGTCGGAGAGGCTGATCGTACCCACGGACACCTATGGGACTGGCGGACCGAGTCCCTTTTGGTTCGGAGGGGGGCGGAGATCGCACGAAGAGCGGATCGAGGCGAAGCACACGAGCAGTTTACCCAGCTTCGGAGCTCTCCGGAGAGATAACACTCCTACTGCTGCTTGTCTGATTGTATTGTGTTCTTGCTAGGGAGCGATGAGAGCTACAAGACCTAGCGTGAGTGTTCTCTGGTTACGTTGGAATCGAACCTGGAGGGAACTGATCGACTGACCAACCCCCCCTACGTTGTGCATGGGCCTCCTTTTATATGCTCAAAGGGGCTCCGATAGGTGGCAACGTAGCTGGGGGTACAAATGTAAAACTAGTGGTTGGTACACCTACTTGTATAGTGTACAATGTACTCTACCTAACCCTGACGGCAAGGGACAAAAGCATTAAATGCCCGTCCCTGTCGCCTAAACAGTGCAACAGGGACCGTCAGGAGCGCCAATTGCTCGCCACGATGGCAAGCTTGTCGGCCGCTTATCGCTGCTCCCTCGCCGGCTGCACAACCTCTTGACACGCGGCGCATGGAATGGTCCCATGTCGACACGTTGGTGAATGATCTGGAGCGGAGATGAAGAGAGGTTGTCACTGCGGCAAGTGCCTTGTCATGCGGCTGAATCCTTGTCGCTCGGAGGCTTGTCGCTCTCCGAGCCTTCCCGGCAAGCTCCTCTTGCCGGGTCTTGTCTTCTGCGTGCCTTGAGTGGCCTTCCCGACAAGCTCCTCTTGCCGGGGCCTTGTCTTCTTGGTTAAATACTTTGTTCTTGAATGACTCCAAAGGAACCACGGAGGATCTTGGCGGTGACCAGGCAAGCCTTGTCGCGGGGTGCTGCAACTGCCCGTGCACAAGTTCGGGATACTAGGGTACCCCTAATCTAGTACACCGACAGATATAAAGAGATAGGCATAACACTAACACCGGCTCCAAGATCACATAAAGCAGTTTTAACATAATTCCTTTTAATGGAGCATGGTATAGTGGGTACTCCTGGATCTCCAAGTTTCTTTGGTATTCCACCCTTAAAAGTATAATTAGCAAGCAACGTGGAAACCTCAGCTTCCGGAATCTTTCTTTTATTTGTAACAATATCTTTCATATACTTAGCATAAGGATTCATTTTGAGCATATAAGTTAATCGCATACGCAAAAAGATAGGTCTAATCATTTCAGCAAAGCGCTCAAAATCCTCATTATTTAATCGCATACGCCAACATTCTCGGAATGACCTGAAACTCCACGGAACTTCTATTTGGAACTAATAAAAAATCCTTTCAAAAGATGAAGACCAGGGGCCCCACACCCTGTCCACGAGGGTGGGGGCGCGCCCCGCTACCTCGTGCGCCCCCTGGAGCTCCTCCGACCTCAACTCCAACTCTATATATTTGCTTTTGGGGAGAAGAAATCATCGCGTTTTACGATACGGAGCTGCCGCCAAGCCCTAAAACCTCTCGGGTGGGCTGATCTGGAGTCCATTCGGGGCTCCGGAGAGGGGGATTCGTCGCCATCGTCATCATCAACCATCCTCCATCACCAATTTCATGATGCTCACTGTCGTGCGTGAGTAATTCCATCGTAGGCTTGCTGGACGGTGATGGGTTGGATTAGATCTATCATGTAATCAAGTTAGTTTTGTTAGGGTTTGATCCCTAGTATCCACTATGTTCTGAGATTGATGTTGCTATGACTTTGCTATGCTTAATGCTTGTCACTAGGACCCGAGTGCCATGATTTCAGATCTGAACCTATTATGTTTTCATGAATATATCTGTGTTCTTGATCCTATCTTGCAAGTCTATAGTCACCTACTATGTGTTATGATCCGCAACCTCAAGTGACAATAATCGGGACCACTCCCGGTGATGACCATAGTTTGAGGAGTTCATGTATTCACTATGTGCTAATACTTTGTTCCGGTACTCTATTAAAAGGAGGCCTTAATATCCCTTAGTTTCCATTAGGACCCCGCTGCCACGGGAGGGTAGGACAAAAGATGTCATGCAAGTTCTTTTCCATAAGCACGTATGACTATATTAGGAATACATGCCTACATTACATTGATGAATTGGAGCTAGTTCTGTGTCACCCTATGTTATGACTGTTACATGATGAACCGCATCCGGCATAATTCTCCATCACCGATCCAATGCCTAGGAGCTTTTCACATATTGTTCTCCGCTTATTTACTTTTCCGTTGCTACTGTTACAATCACTACAAAACACCAAAAATATTACTTTTGCTATCGTTACCTTTTGTTAGCGTTACCACTACTATCATATTACTTTTCTACTAAACACTTTGCTGCAGATATTAAGTTATCCAGGTGTGGTCGAATTGACAACTCAGCTGCTAATACTTGACAATATTCTTTGGCTCCCCTTGTGTCGAATCAATAAATTTGGGTTGAATACTCTACCCTCGAAAACTGTTGCGATCCCCTATACTTGTGGGTCATCAACCAATCAACCATACATATTTAGAGAGCAATTTTTATGGCTTGCACCGATGACAACTTACTTGAAGGATCTTACTCAATCCATAGGTAGATATGGTGGACTCTCATGGCAAAACTGGTTTAAGGGTTTTTGGAAGCACAAGTAGTATCTGTACTTGGTGCTAAGAATTTGGCTAGCATGAGGGGGAAAGGAAAGCTCAACATGTTGGATGATCCATGACAATATACTTTATCTCAGATATAAGAAAACATAACCCATTACGTTGTCTTCCTTGTCCAACATCAACTCTTTAGCATGTCATATTTTAATGAGTGCTCCCAATCATAAAAGATGTCCAAGATAGTATATTTATATGTGAACCTCTCTTTCTTTATAATTCCTATTAATTGCAACGATGAACAAGGCTATGTTTGCCAACTCTCAACAACTTTTAATCATCATACTCTTTCTATGTGAAGTCATTACTCTCGATAAGATCAATATGATCTCTTTATTTCTTTTTATTCTCTTTTTTTCTTTTACTTTTATTCACTCAAGATCATAGCAAGATAATCAAGCCCTTGACTCAACACTAATCTTTACTATATAGCTCACGGACTCGATTACATAGAGAGATCATAAAGCAAAAACTCAAAACTAGATCATACCAAAACATTATTCTACTAGATCAAGATACTACTAAATAGGATCGAACTAAGAAAAATGGTAAAGATAGGAGTGTGATGGTGATACGATACCGGGGCACCTCCCCCAAGCTTGGCAGTTGCCAAGTGGAGTTCCCATACCCATGTGATTATATCTCCTTCTTTGGTGATGGTGTAATATTCTTGGCAATGATGCCCCTCAGGATACGATTCTCCTCCTCAAGCTTATTGACTTGCTGCTTGAGGTCCATTATTTCTTTACGAAGCTTTCCTATAACGGCTAAGGCTGCTTGCACCCAAGGGTGTTGCATAGCTGCGGGAGAACAAGTGACACTCCTCTTCATATTTTCATAAGAAAGAAATCTAACATTCGAAGGGCTAACCGAGTTTGGAATAACTGAGATCTGTAGTTCCCCCATCGTGAATCCAGCTCGGAAGCGAGAAGTGACTTCTTGATCCTCCGCCATGGCATCTATGCTCATTAAGTCAGCCTCCACCTCTTCCTCCATTGCTGGCCCAAAGTGGTCAGCATCGCTGTTTATCCTTGATCTCGATGCCGGATGAGACACCAGGCTCTCCCCGACTGACTCTTGAGAAGACATCTCGCTCTAATCTGCAGCAGCAACAACTCGAAACAAGAACAGAGGATATTTGCGTGATACAGGGGTCAAAACCTTCGGGAGATTATATAATGAATTTTTACCAACCAAAATACGTAACGTGCAAGAAAAAGGAGTCCGGAGAGCACACGAGGTGCCCACGAGGTAGGGAGGCGCGCCCAGTAGGGTAGGGCGCGCCCTCCACCCTCGTGGAGACCTCGTGTCCTTCCCAGACTGCTTCTTATTTTTCTATTTTTCTAAATATTCCAAAACGGAGAAATATTGCCATAAAACTGTTTTGGAGTCGGTTTACTTACCATACAACATACCTATTCCTTTTCGGAGTCTGAAACGTTCCGGAAAGTGTCCCTTATGTATTCCTCCGGGGTTACGGTTTCAATAACATTGGTTTCAACATTTATGGGATTACCAGAGATATAATGTTTGATTCTTTGACCGTTCACCACCTTCGGATTTGTGCCTTCGAAGTTATTGATTTTTATGGCACCGGAACGATAGACCTCCTCGATAACGTAAGGACCTTCCCATTAAGAGAGAAGTTTTCCTGCAAAAAATCTTAAACGGGAGTTGTATAGCAATACATAATCACCTACGTTAAACTCACGCTTTTGTATCCTTTTATCATGCCATCTTTTAACTTTTTCTTTAAACAACTTGGCATTTTCGTAGGCTTGGGTTCTCCATTCATCAAGTGAGCTAATATCAAATAACCTCTTCTCACCGGCAAGTTTGAAATCATAATTGAGCTCTTTAATAGCCCAATAAGCCTTATGTTCTAGTTCGAGAGGTAAGTGACATGCTTTTCCATAAACCATTTTATATGGAGACATACCCATAGGATTTTTATATGCAGTTCTATAGGCCCATAATGCATCTTCAAGTTTCTTGGACCAATTCTTTCTAGACCTATTGACAGTCTTTTGCAAAATTAATTTGAGCTCTCTATTACTCAATTCTACTTGACCACTAGACTGTGGGTGATAAGGAGATGCAATTCTATGATTAACATCATACTTAGCAAGCATTTTACGGAAAGTGCCATGAATAAAATATGAACCACCATCAGTCATTAAATATCTAGGGACTCCAAACCTCGGAAAAATAACTTCTTTAAGCATTTTAATAGAGGTGTTATGATCAGCACTACTAGCTGGAATAGCTTCTACCCACTTAGTAACGTAATCAAGATCAACTAAAATATGTGAATAACCATTAGAGGCAGGAAAAGGTCCCATATAATCAAAGCCCCAAACATCAAATGGTTCAATAACGAGTGAATAATTCATAGGCATTTCTTGACGTCTACTAATATTACCAATTCTTTGACATTCATCACAAGATAAGACAAACTTACGGCATCCTTGAAGAGAGTAGGCCAATAAAAACCGGATTGCAATACCTTATGTGCAATTCTATCTCCAGCGTGGTGTTCTCCATATGCTTCAGAGTGACACTTGCGTAGGATCTGTTCCTGTTCATACTCAGGTTCACAACGTCTAATAACACCATCTACTCCTTCTTTATAAATATGTGGGTCATCCCAAAAGTAATGTCTCAAATCATAGAAAAACTTTTTCTTTTGCTGGTATGTGAAACTAGGTGGTATAAATTTAGCAACAATGTAATTAGCATAATCAGCATACCACGGAGTACTATGAGAGGCATTTATGACATTTAATTGCTCATCAGGAAAGCTATCATCAATAGGTAGTGGGTCATCAGGAACATTTTCTAACCTAGACAAGTTATGCAGAACGGGGTTCTCAGCCCCTTTATATCAACAATATGCAAATCAAATTCTTGTAGCAAGAGAACCCATCTAATAAGTCTAGGTTTAGCATCTTTCTTTTCCATAAGATATTTAATAGCAGCATGATCCGTGTGAATAGTTACTTTAGAATCAACAATATAAGGCCTGAACTTATCACAAGCAAATACGACTGCTAAGAATTCTTTTTTAGTAGTATCATAATTTCTTTGAGCATTGTCTAGAGTGTTACTAGCATATTGGATAACATTTAATTTCTTATCAACTCTTTGCCCTAGAACAGCACCTACATCATAATCACTAGCATCACACATAATTTCAAAGGGTAAATTCCAATTAGGTGACTGAATAATAGGTGCATAGATCAATCCTTTCTTAAGTATTTCAAATGCTTCTACACAATCATCATCAAGGACAAATGGTATATATTTTTGTAATAAATTAGTCAGAGGTCGAGAAATTTTGGAGAAGTCCTTAATGAACCTCCTATAAAATCCGGCGTGACCAAGGAAACTTCTTATACCTTTGATGTCCTTGGGACATGGCATCTTTTCAATAGCATCAACCTTGGCCTTATCAACTTCAATACCTCTTTCAGAAACTTTATGCCCCAAGACAATACCTTCATTAACCATAAAGTGGCACTTTTCCCAATTTAAGACAAGGTTAGTTTCTTCACATCTCTGCAAGACTCGATCAAGGTTGCTCAAGCAATCATCAAAAGAGGATCCATAGACGGAAACGTCGTCCATGAAAACCTCACAAATCTTTTCACAAAAGTCAGAGAATATAGCCATCATGCATCTTTGAAAGGTAGCAGGTGCATTACATAAACCAAAAGGCATACGTCTATAAGCAAAAGTACCAAAAGGGCAAGTAAAAGTAGTTTTTGATTGTTCATTGGCTGACACCGGTATTTGAGAGAAACCAGAATAGACGTCTAGAAAGCAAAAGTGTGTATGTTTGCATAATATTTCTAGCATTTGATCGATAAAAGGTAAGGCGTAATGATCTTTCTTAGTAGCTTTATTTAATTTACGGAAATCAATTACCATCCTATAACCTGTAATAATTCTTTGCGGGATCAATTCATATTTATCATTAGGAACGACGGTAATACCTCCCTTCTTAGGGACACAATGGACAGGACTTACCCACTGGGAGTCCCGGATTAGGGGGTGTCCGGATAGCCGAACTATAACCTTTGGCCGGACTCCTGGACTATGAAGATACAAGATTGAAGACTTTGTCCCGTGTCCAGATGGGACTTTCCTTGGCGTGGAAGGCAAGCTTGGCGATACGGATATGTAGATCTCCTCCCATTGTAACCGACTCTGTGTAAACCTAGCCCTCTCCGGTGTCTATATAAACCGGAGGGTTTTAGTCCGTAGGACGAACAACAATCATACCATAGGCTAGCTTCTAGGGTTTAGCCTCTCACGATCTCGTTGTAGATCTACTCTTGTACTACCCATATAATCAATATTAATCAAGCAGGAGTAGGGTTTTACATCCATCGAGAGGGCCCGAACCTGGATAAAAACATCGTGTCCCTTGTCTCATGTTACCATCCGCCTAGACGCACAGTTCGGGACCCCCTACACGAGATCCGCCGGTTTTGACATCGACATTGGTGCTTTCATTGAGAGTCCCTCTGTGCCGTCGCCATCAGGAAGGATGCCTCATCCCGTCTTTAAATACGACACTGTTGCTAAAGGAGCTTTGGCTATCGGCCAAACTCTCCGGCTAGGCGGTTTTCTTATGACCGCCTGTTCGGCCGCCGCGCCGACGATGACTTCTCGGGTCATCAGAAGCAATCTTCACGTCAACTCGGAACTCGCCGAGCAGTTAGATCCGACAGAGCTCTCTTCCTTAAACGAGCTCCTTGATCGCATCGCCGCCAGGAGTCGCCATGCATCACGATCGATTGGGCCTAAACCCGATCTGAGAGAGATTAACTCTCCCCAGGTCACCCATCACGTTGCCGTGGTGGAGGAACAATGCGGCGACCCTTCATCTATCTTAAGGACTAGCTATGTCCGGATTCCCGATCCCTCCAAGCCGGATACCCGCGGAGGGGAGGACAACACTCAAGACCTGAACTTAGAGTCAGCCAACGGGCTAGATTCATTGGACAACATCCAAGAATCCAAGCTTCCGAGTTCGGAAACTCCTTGGCCCTTGAGCCTCAGATTGGGTGAGGTTTCGGATCTAATTCCACCCACCCACCCGAACATAGGCGATCTATCCAAAATTAGGGAAGAGCCCGACGAAACAAAGACATCATTATCGGGCTGATTCCTCCTGGTTATGAACAGGATAAAGGATCATCACGAGGAAGACGCAATTTCATTCTTCGCAACAATTGCACGGACAAGGGAATCCTCAACGCCATAGGTCGCCGTGAAATTACACGCTTTGCTGACTTGGCGTCAAGTAATCTGAAAGTACTCGCGATGGAAAGCGCCTGGAAAACCGAAGTAATATTTTGGGACAATCCGGCCCTGAATACAAACCCAGTCCGAAATAAAAGGGTGCATTATCGCCAATCACCCGGGTTAAACACCAAAAAACAAAAACTCCCTACGGGGCATGGAACCGTACTGGAGGGATGGCTCAACGGACCCTGTAAAATTCATAGTACAGAGGGCGCCACACCAAGTCATAGCCTTAGAGCATGTTGGATACTTCGGCAGGTGGCCAAAAGCGGCGAAGAGCTTCTAACCCCAGCATCCACAGAGCACCAACCCAGGGATACCAGTACGATATTAACAGTCTTCGAGACTTTCGCATCAAACAATATGCAAAAATGAACACTCCGCAGCCTTGCCGAAGTCTACCAAGTAGCGACAATAAATCCATGGAGTGACACGGCTATTACCTTTAATGACAGTGATGAACCTAAATTCAGAACAGCCCGAGCACCAAAGAGCATTGGTCCTCGGTCCAATAGTGGGCGGCTTTTCGCCTTTACCAAGGTACTCATGGACGGTGGCAGCGGATTGAACCTCATTTATGAGGAAACCCTTGAAAAATGGAAATAGATCGGAGCCGCATTGAGCGAAGCAGCACAACCTTTAGAGGAATAATACCCGGTCGGAAGCATCTTGCACAGGAAAAATCACACTGGATGTGATTTTTCGCACGCCGGATAATTACAGGTCCGAGGAGGTCACGCCCAAGTGGCCCTGCTCAGCAATGGATACCACACTCTATTAGGGCGAGAGGCATTCACAATTTTTCAAGCTATACCCCATTACGGGTACATGAAGCTCAAAATGTCCGGGCCCAACGGAATCATCACTCTTTCTAGTGACCTAGACATAGAACTTCGCGCCGAAAATAAGACAGCCGCACTGGCCCTTGAGGCACTATCCGAAGCTCTAGCGGCCGAGGAACTGATCACACAAGGCTCCACGGTGAACAAGGATGATGTGATACTCGATAAGAGATCCAAGTCCACCTCCTTTAAACCAGCGGACAAAATAGTCAAATTCCAAGTCCACCCAACGGACTCTACAAAAACGGCCTTCATCGGGGCACAATTAAACCTTGACGTAGACGCCGCACTACGAGAATTCCTACGTGAAAATTGGGACATTTTTGCATGGCACCCTTCAGACATGCCAGGAATCCCACGCCGGCCGGGTCGAAAGCACAGCCTAAACATCCTAAAAGGATTCAAGCCACCAAACAGGCTCTTGGCGTTTCTCCGAACCTAAGAGACAAGCCATTGGAGAGGAGCTAGCCAAACTATTGGAGGCCGGATTCATCGAGATATAAAACATCCGGACTGGCTAGCAAACCCGGTGATGGTACCAAAGAAGGACAAATCTCGGCGCCTATGCGCCGATTTCAAGGACCTTAACAAGGCTTGCCCAAAGGATCCCTCCTCCCCGCATCGATCAAATTATCGACGCTACCACAGGACACGATTCATTGTGTTTCTCGACGATACTCCGGCTACCATCAAATCAAGATGGCAGAGTTCGACCAAGCCATAACGGCATTTATCACCCCATTCGGCCAATTCTGCTTCAACACAATGCCCTTCGGGCTCGAAAACACCGGCGCAACATATCAGCGCATGATTCAGACATGTCTGGCAAACCAGATCGGCAAAACAGTGGAGGCATACGTAGATGATGTGGTCGTCAAAATCAAGCATGTTGAAACTCTCGTAGACAACTTGAGGCTCATATTCGATAATCTTCGAACATATGACATCAAGCTTAACCCAGAAAAATGCGTTTTCGGCGTACCAGCTGGAAAGCTCTTGGGCTTCATTGTATCCGGTAGAGGAATTGAAGCAAACCCAGCCAAGATCCGAGCTCTGTCACAATTGGATATTCCAAAGGACCTCAAACAAATACAAAAATTGACTGGATGTGTGGCGGCTCTAAGCCGCTTTATCTCCTGTTTGGGAGAAAAGGCATTATCCCTCTATCGCCTCCTCCGGCGCACCAAACACTTCGAGTGGACGGATGCCGCCATGGCCGGACTCGAAGAAATAAAAGCCACATTGGCAACAAACCCGGTCCTGGCCGCGCCCAACATGGGCGAACCAATGCTATTATACATCGCCGCAACTCATCAAGTTGTAAGCGCGGTGCTCGTTGTCGAACGAGAAACGGACGGACACAAGTTTCCCCTTCAAAAACCAGTTTACTACCTGTCCACTGTCCTCACTCCATGCAAGTCACGGTATCCGCATTATCAAAAGATAGTGTATGCGGTGTTTATGGCATCCCGAAAGCTGCGGCACTACTTTCAAGAGTGTTCGATAATAGTAGCCTCCGAAGTACCTCTTAACGACATTATAAACAACCACGACGCGACGGGCCGGATTGCTAAATGGGCCATTGAGTTCCTCCCGTTCGACATAACATATAAGCCACGGCGAGCTATTAAGTCGCAAGTTTTGGCCGACTTCGTCGCCGAATGGACTGAAGCCGAACTCCCTAAAGAGTATGGCACATATTCCAACTGGATCATGCACTTCGACGGCTCCAAAATGTTGGCTGGTCTGGGGCTGGTGTCGCTCGACGCCCCCAACAAGAGATACAGTTCAATACGTACTCGAGATAATGTATACGGACTCCAACAACGCGCGAATACGAGGCCCTTCTACATGGTCTCCGGATGGCAGTATCCATGGGCATTCAACGCCTAGAGGTGCGCGGGGATTCGAACCTCGCGATATCCCAAATAAATGGAGACTTTGATGCCAAGGATCCGAAAATGACAGATTATCGCAACGCCGTCCTAAAAATGTCAGCTCGGTTCGAAGGGCTCGAATCGCACGCATTGGCGCAAAGCGCGATGCCGCCCCCCCCAATATCTTCTTAGAGAGGCTCCTCAAGCCATCCGTAGTATGGGAAGGGGAGTCCGGAAATAATAGCCCGTACTCAACAGCACTGCCTAACACCGAACATTCTGACACAACTGGAGGCTCTGCCAACGAAGTAACATCTTCAGCCCACGTAATAATGGCAGTCATTGCCCCGTGGGCGGAACCATTCCTAGCCTACCTAACCAGGCAGGAACTTCCCGAGGACCAAAACGAGGCACGCCGCATAGTGCGGCGATCTAAAGCCTATAAAGTCCATGAGGGAGAGCTTTATAAGAAAAGCACGACCGGAGTCCTTCAAAGGTGTATCTCCGAAGAGGAAGGGCAGAATCTTCTCGCTGAAATTCATGCCGGACTCCGCGGGCACCACGCCGCAGCCCGGGCCCTTGTAAGCAAGGACTCCCGTACATGATTTTATTGGCCGACGGCCTGGGCAGATGCTCAGTACTTAGTCCAACGATGTGTCGGTTGCCAGCTCTTTGCTAATCAAAGCCACATGCCACCCGCCGCCCTCCAAACTATACCCATCACCTGGCCCTTCGCGGTCTGGGGGCTTGACATGGTTGGGGCCCTTAAAGGAGGAACCCACAAGCAAAAATACCTACTGGTCATGGTGGATAAATTCACCAAATGGATAGAGGCCAAGCCTGTTAAGACGGCCAAATCCGGACCGGTGATAGACTTCATATCAGGGGACGTACACCGTTACGGCGTCCCCCACAGCATCATCACTGATAACGGCACGAACTTCACGGCCGACGAGGTCAAACTCTGGTACAAAAACAAGGGCATCAAGCTCGACTATGCTTCAGTCTATCACCCTCAAACTAACGGTCAAGTCGAGCGAGCAAATGGTCTAATCATGAGCGGCATCAAACCCAGATTAGTGCGTTCCCTCAAGGAATCTAACACGCCTTTGGGTAGAGGAGCTCGACTCCTTACTCAGGGGGGCTGCGGACCACGCCGAATCGCACCACCGGATTCACACCATTCTTTATGGTATACGGCGCAGAGGCAGTTCTGCCCTGCGACATAATTCATGACTCACCTCGCGTGCGCATGTACGAAGAAAGAGAAGCCGAGCTCGATCGGCGGGACAGTTTGACGCCTTGGAGGAGGAGCGTGGCGTGCCAAAAGCCCGTTCCGCATTCTATCAACAAAGAGGCTCGAAGATATCAAAGCAGAGAAGTACCGGCCAAAACTTACAATGTTGGCGAGTTAGTTCTACGCCTGCCGGACAAGAAAAAGGACAAACTCAAGCCCAAATGGGAAGGTCCCTTTATTATCGACCAAGTCCTGACTGGTGAAGCGTACCGTCTGCGAGATGCATCGGATAACCGACTCGAGCCGAACCCATGGAACGCAGCCCGTCTCTGAAGATTCTACGCCTAGCGCCGGATTCTGAGTTCGTCTCCTTCCTCTGCCTATTTTTTACACATTAGCTGTCTTATATTTCTCTCCTTCTCCCTCTTTTTCTCTTACAGCCTTTAAAGGCTCGTTCGCGCATTGTTCGCACACATTGACGCGCTATCCGCGCTCATTATACCTGGGGGCTTCTTTAACAGAAGCTTAGTTGTACGGGCTTCATGCCTAACACATGTGTAACGCTTCCGCTTGTGACTTTTATTCACCATTTTATGCATCGATATGACTTACGTTTTGGCCAAGCTGGGTTGCCTGGCTCCTGTGCTTACCCCTACATTCCCGATTGTTCGGCTAGGTGGTAAAGGGAGCACCTCTGCGATTGTTCTTGTCGAATTGACGGATGTGTACCTCGGTAGGTGAAGCCGAAAGCTAGAGTACTTAAGGGAATATTCGGTCGGTGAACTAAAGATGATTTCTCACTTATTTATTTATCTGCCCCCATATGCTTTTCTGCTTTTTTCGCAGTCCGGACATGCACTTTAAGGCATGCCTCCTAGGGAAAGGAACCCCTAACGAAACTATTCTCCCTGGAAGATGTTTCTTACTAACCATGTAATATAACATAACTAGTTGGGCACTTATGCATTTCAAGCACTAATGACCCCTAAATGGGTCTCCATGCATGCCCCGGTTCTTACATAACCGTGAGGGTATTCGGACACACTCGGACTATAGGGTCCCGAGGTTGAAGCGAAAAGGTCCGCCATGACAAACGATCTACAATCCGGCTAGAAGGCATTTTTACATGTCATCTTCAATTACATAGTCAATTTGACTGGGTGTATTCCTCCTCAATACCATCTAATAGGTTGTCTAGTTTACAGTCCTGTTGGGAATACTTTGTGGCCAATTCTACTTGGCCGTACACTAAGCTCACAGGGATCTCCTTCCCATCGGGCCCCACAGGTCCGACCTCGGCCATGTGGTTTGGGTCAGCCTTCGTGTACCGCGTCTTCACCATGGCCTAGGCCTCCCTGGCGCCTTGACGGCAGGCCGATATCTTCCATAATTGGAAGCACCGCCGCGCTCCCTTAAGCCTCTTTGCAAGCTCTCCAAGGCCTTCGGGGCAGGGAGACAGATGGCCACAAGGCCTGGGCGACGCCTTTTATCACCTGCCGAACTTCGTTAAATGCAGTTGTAAGCTTCGGGAAGAAGGTCACCCAGAACTGGGCATTTCCTCTGCAGGGCGACACAGAGCATACCTACAGACATAACTCATTAGTCGACTTCCTCGCCGAACTCTTTTTCAAAGTTCGTTCAAGCACTTACTAAAAATGCCGCGTCGAAGCCGTCGATTCTCCTTCACGGAGTCCGACAGCTGGGCACGGATATCCTTTAGTTCCTTGCCCAGCTGGGTGTTGGCATCTTGGATATTATTCTTCTCCTGCCTCACCCTCGTAAGCACGCTCTCCTCGGCCTTTAACCGGCTCAAGAGTTGTTGCTTGTCCGGATATACTCTAGCGCCATCTGCAATGATATTGTCAGATTTACACACGCGCCGCACTTCACAACATACTTATCTTTCGAAGCGTATATTACCAGAGGGGGTCTCCTTGGCCTCCCCTGCAGCGGCTAGTGCGGCCTCAATTTGGGCTTTGCACTCTTCTAGCTCCTAGGACAATTGGGTATTCTTTTTTGTAAGATCCTGCATAACAAATGATCCTTAAATCAGTTATTCTAACTATTTCAAGTCTCGGGGGCTACTGGTATATATAACCATCAAATTTTCTCACCCGTATGTCTTTCACATACTGCTCCGTGGCTCTGGCTAGACCATTTTGAGCGGCACGGAGGTGCACATCTCCCGAGTTGAAGGCATTCAATTCCTCTTGGGAGAAACATGCGTCATGAAGAACTGTCCGGCGACGCTTGTGATTCATGGCACTCTCCACCTTGGTTTTGGTGGCAGATAGTCCGTCGGCATCCTCTGTCGGAGGAGTGTCCGACGCACGCCTCGTGTTCGCCTCTGCTTCTGGACCTGGCTTTGGAGCCTGGCTGGTGGAGGATCGATTGGCAGCCTCGCCGGATATAGTCCAGCGAGCGCTCTTTTTCCTGAAGAGAGCACGAGCGTTAGTATACCTTCCGGGAATAAAACCTGGAAATAAAATGGCACGCCATACCGTTGCGTCGGCGTCTCAATCCGGACCGCACTTCTTTTCAGCCTGCTGGGCCTTGCTGCCCCTTGTTGGCTAGCCACCGTAGGCTCGGACTTCCGCCTCAAGGGCTCCCCCTACAAAACACCATTCATATACGGTGATCAAAGATAAGCACGGATGGATCATTTTCAAAGTATTGGGACTTCGGTCTCAGTTACCTGTGAGGCTGGAAATATTCCGGGGTAATCGGCCGTAATGGCGACCAAGGCATTGTCGATGCTCAGTTGGTAAAATACCCCATCGATCAGCTCCACGGATATGTCCGGATCCTCTTGGGAGGCCGGATCGAGAGACCGTTCCGGATCCTCGGGTTGTGGAGGAGGGCTGTTTATATCCTTTACGGCCCGACGCAATTCCTGCGTCGAAATCACAAGATAAAGGTACTTAACTATGGGAATATGTAACGGATGGGCATAAATAAGTGTCCGCTTACCCAGCTTGGAGGATCGTACATAGAAAATCCGCCCTGTGGATAGACGCGGAGGAACTCCTCTTCTCCCTTGTACAATGCGGACAAGGCCTTCGTCGAAAGCAACGATCCGGCCCCTTACGGCCGCAGTGGGTGGCATCATCCTCCCGTTGAAATCCCACATGGAGTGGCCTCTATCTGAAGCGGCTGCACCCCGCATAATGCATGTGGCCATGACCACGATCATGGTCAGTCCGGAATGAGCTAATAATCTTATCCGGCTCATCGTAAAGGGCGTCCTGTCGTTTTTCCTTCCGAGGGCTCTGTGGCGCCCGGCTTAGGCGCTTCTTCAAAGGAGCTTTATTGAACTCGGGAAGGCCGATCCAACAGGTCCAGCAGGGGACATCTTCTATATAAAACCATTACGAAGGCCGGTCTTGACGCCTTCTTTGGGGTTCCAGATAGATATCCGGTCCCGGCGATGCGCCATAGTTCGGCTCCGCCCACTTGATATATCGACCCCTCCTAAGAACGGGGCACAAGGCAGAACAGCTTCTTCCGCAGCGCGAAATGAGCCTCGACGCCCAAGAACAGCTCGGAAAGGGCTACGAAGCCCGCAATATGCAATATGGAGGCGGGCGTAAGGTTGTGCAGCTGGAGGCCGTAGAACTCCAGGAGCCCCCGGAGAAATGGATGAATTGGAAATCCGAGCCCTCTTAAATAAGGGACAAGGCATACCCGCTCTCCTTTGGAGGGATTGGGGACGCTCTCCGCCTGCTTTCCGCCATTATAGGTGGTGAGTCCGGCTCGAACCGGGACCATAAACGCTGGGGGAAGAAATCCCTTGGTTTGGAGCGTCACTAGCTCGCTGTGTGGGACAGAACATCTCTCCCAATCTCCAGGCTGAGGTCTGGGAGGGCGAGAGGAGGAGTTGTGTCGACTGGCCACGATGGAATGGATTTCTGTCGGATGCGCTCCGAATGCTCGCGAAGGGAAGATGGTGTGATTCGGATCTAAATCCTCGTCTCTTTTATAAGGCAGCTTATTTGTGCAGCTAGGGGGGTAAAAGTAAAAACACCCTGGCTTTTCGCATTCGTTTGACACATGGAAGACGGCCATTATTGGGCGTGGAAGCCAAGGAGCACAGTATTCATGAGAAGCCGGACACTATTCAACAGGTACACAGAATTTGGAGAAGAACCCGCCTTGCAATGCGGAAGACAAATCTGCCACGGACTCATCGTCATTGAAGCCTGGTTCGGGGGCTACTGAGGGAGTCCCGGATTAGGGGGTGTCCGGATATCCAAACTATAACCTTTGGCCGGACTCCTGGACTATGAAGATACAAGATTGAAGACTTCGTCCCGTGTCCGGAAGGGACTTTCCTTGGCGTGGAAAGCAAGCTTGGCGATACGGATATGTAGATCTCCTCCCATTGTAACCGCCTCTGTGTAAACCTATCCCTCTCCGGTGTCTATATAAACCGGGGGGCTTTAGTCTGTAGGACGAACAACAATCATACCATAGGCTAGCTTCTAGGGTTTAGCCTCTCTGATCTCGTGGTAGATCTACTCTTGTACTACCCATATCATCAATATTAATCAAGCAGGAGTAGGGTATTACCTCCATCGAGAGGGCCCGAACCTGGGTAAAAATATCGTGTCCCTTGTCTCCAGTTACCATCCGCCTAGACGCACAGTTTGGGACCCCCTACCCGAGATCCGCCGGTTTTGACACCGACACCCACTGACTATCAGCAACGGGATAAATTATACCTGCCTCCAGGAGCTTTAGTATTTATTTTATTACCACTTCTTTCATCTTGGGATTCAGCCGTCGTTGATGATCACGAACTGGTTTGGCATCTTCTTCCAAATTTATTTTGTGTTGACATAGAGTGGGACTAATGCCCTTAAGATCATCAAGAGTATATCCAATAGCAGCACGGTGCTTCTCCAGTGTTCTCAATAACCTTTCTTCTTCATGGTCTGAAAGGTTAGCACTAATAATAACATGATATATCTTTTTCTCATCAAGATAAGCATATTTAAGAGTATGAGGCAACGGTTTAAGCTCAAACACGGGATCACCCTTGGGTGGAGGAGGATCCCCTAAGATTTCAACAGGCAAATTGTGTTTCAGGATGCGTTCCCGTTTAAAGAATACTTCATCTATTTCCCTTATTTCATTCATAAACATATCATTTTCATGGTCTAGCAAATATTGTTCTAAAGGATCACTAGGAAGTACGGCAATATAAGCAAGACCAATAATTTCATCCTTATTAGGCAATTCTTCTTCACGGTGTTGTCTACTAAATTTAGAGAAATTAAACTCATGAGACATATCACCCAAGCCAATAGTAATAACATCCTTTTCACGGTCTATCCTAGCATTAACTGTGTTCAAGAAGGGTCTACCAAATATAATGGGACGAAAGCTATCTTGTGGGGAACCAAGACCAAGAAAATCAGCAGGATATTTAGTTTTCCCACATAAGACTTCAACATCTCTAACAATTCCTATTGGTGAAATACTATCTCTATTGGCAAGTTTAATTGTGACATCAATATCTTCTATCTCAGCAGGTGCAATATCATGCATAATTTCTTTGTATAAGTCATAGGGTATTGCACTAACACTAGCACCCATATCACACAAGCAATGATAACAATGATCTCCTATTTTAACAGAAATAACAGGCATGCCTCCCACAGGTCTATGTTTATCTTTAGCACAAGGTTTGGCAATTCTAGCAGTTTCACCGCAGAAATAAATAACGTGCCCATCAATATTATCAGCCAAGAGATCTTTAACAATAGAAATATTAGGTTCAACTTTAACTTGCTCAGAAGGTGTATAAGTTCTAGTATTGCTTTTACGAACTACAGTTGAAGCTTTAGCATGATCCTTTATCCTAACGGGGAAAGGTGGTTTCTCAACATAATAAGTAGGAACAATAGGATCATTATAAGTGATAGTCTTTTCTTCAACTTTAGTAGGTGCATCTACTTTTACTTCTATGGGAGGATGATATTTAAACCACTTCTCCTTGGGGAGATCAACATAAGTAGCAAAAGATTCACAGAAAGAGGCTACTATCTCAGAGTCAAGTCCATATTTAGTGCTAAATTTATGGAAAAAATCGGTATCCATAAAAGATCTAACACAATCAAACTTAGGTGTCATACCTGACTCCTTACCTTCATCGAGATCCCAATCTTCAGAGTTGCGTTTAATTCTATCCAATAAATTCCATTTGAATTCAGTAGTCTTTATCATAAAAGAGCCAGCACAAGAAGTATCGAGCATGGTACGATTGTTATCAGAAAGACGAGCCTAAAAACTTTGAAGAATTATTTCTCTTGAGAGCTCATGATTGGGGCATGAATATAACATTGATTTAAGCCTCCCCCAAGCTTGAGCGATGCTTTCTCCTTCACGAGGCCAAAAATTACATATATAATTGCGATCACGATGAACAAGATGCATAGGATAAAATTTCTGATGAAATTCCAATTTCAATCGTTTATAATTCCATGATCCCGTATCATCACATAGCCTATACCATGTCGATGCATCTTCCTTCAAAGATAAAGGGAAGACATTCTTCTTAACAACATCATCGGGTATACCTGCAAGCTTAAATTATCCACAAACTTCATCCACATATATTAGGTGCTCATCAGGATGCTTTGTTCCATCCCCTACAAAAGGATTAGCTAGCAGTTTTTCTAACATACCCGAAGGAACTTCAAAGGGAACATTTTAATTTTCAGTAGGTTCGGTAGGTTGAGGAGAAACTCTTTGCTCTACTGGTCGGGGTGAAGATACCCCGAACAAGCCCCTCAGAGGATTACTTTCCATAGTAACAAGTGACAGTAAATTTCAGTACACTATATAAATTTTTCCTTACCAAATTCCACCTACCAAAGGCGCTTCACTCCCAGGAAATGGCGCCAGAAAAGAGTCTTGATGACCCACAAGTATAGGGTATCTATCTTAGTCCTTTCGATAAGTAAGAATGTCGAACCCAACAAGGAGCAGAAGGAAATGATAAGCGGTTTTCAGCAAGGTATTCTCTGCAAGCACTGAAATAAGTGGTAACAGATAGTTTTGTGATAGGATAATTTGTAACGAGCAACAAGTAACAAAAGTAAATAAAGTACAGCAAGGTGGCCCAATACTTTTTGTAGCAAAGGACAAGCCTGGACAAACTCTTATATAGAGAAAAGCGCTCCCGAGGACACATGGGAATTATCGTCAAGCTAGTTTTCATCATGTTCATATGACTCGCGTTCGGTACTTTGATAATTTGATATGTGGGTGGACTGATGCTTGGGTGTTGTTCTTACTTGAACAAGCATCCCACTTATAATTGACCTCTATTGCAAGCATCCGCAACTACAATAAAAGTATTAAGGTAAAACTAACCATAGCATGAAACATATGGATCCAAATCAGCCCCTTACGAAGCAACGCATAAACTAGGGTTTAAGCTTCTGTCACTCTAGCAACCCATCATCTACTTATTACTTCCCAATGCCTTCCTCTAGGCCCAAATAATGGTGAAGTGTTAATGTAGTCGACGTTCAGATAACACCACTAGAGGCTAGACAACATACATCTCATCAAAATATCAAACTAATACCAAATTCACATGACTACTAATAGCAAGACTTCTCCCATGTCCTCAGGAACAAATGTAACTACTCACAAAGCATATTCATGTTCATAATCAGAGGGGCATTAATATGCATATAGGATCTGAACATATGATCTTCCACCAAATAAACCAACTAGCATCAACTACAAGGAGTAATTAACAAAGATTAGCAACCTACTAGTACCAATCCGGACTTGGAGACAAGAATTGGATACAAGAGATGAACTAGGGTTTTGAGAGGAGATGGTGCTGGTGAAGATGTTGATGGACATTGCCCTCTCCCGATGAGAGGAGCGTTGGTGATGATGATGGCGATGATTTCCCCCTCCGGAGAAAGTGTCCCCGGCAGAACAGCTCTGCCGGAGCCCTAGATTGGTTCCGCCAAGGTTCCGCCTCGTGGCGGCGGAGTCTCGTCCCGAAAGGTTGCTTATGATTTTTTTCCTCGACGAAAGACCTCATATAGCAGAAGATGGCCACCGGAGAGCCAACAGGGGGCCCACGAGGCAGGGGGCGCGCCCTGGGGGGTAGGGCGCGCCCCCACCCTCGTGGCCAGGTGGGGTCCCCTCTGACGTACTTCTTTCGCTCAATATTTTTTATTATTTCCAAAAATAACTTTTGTGGAGTTTCGGGACTTTTGGAGTTGTGCAGAATAGATCTCTAATATTTGCTCCTTTTTCAGCCTAGAATTCCAGCTGCCGGCATTCTCCCACCTTATGTAAACCTTGTAAAATAAGAGAGAATAGGCATAAGTATTGTGACATAACGTGTAATAACAACCCATAATGCAATAAATATCTATATAAAAGCATGATGCAAAATGGACGTATCAGTCTCCTACTGGATTGATACCTTGGTTTTCAAAAACTGAGGGAAATACTTACGCTACTTTACTGCATCACCCTTTCCTCTTCATGGGAAAACCAACGTAGTGCTCAAGATGTAGAAAAATTGCAGCTTATATGTAGTAAGGAAGGTAGATAATGAAGATATATACGCTCTCTGTTATTTTATAGCCAATTTGGGAACATACGGAACAAAATTGGAAGAGGGATTGCGAGGAAATATGCCTCACCGCGATGGAGAGCAGTAACTAACAGGCTTCTTAATGCAAACCCGGCCGGACCACATGAGAGGCGAGGGTTACTGCATCGATATGCTCGAGGGTGGTTGGTGAGCAAACAAAGAATGTGGCGCTGGCCATGGTTGGGGAAACAGCGATGGAGGTAGGCTTGGCCGAAGAGCGGGCACACACACGGTCGATTCGGCGGTGCCAGAGAGGGTTCTGCTGTGGATCTGGGGGAGGGGGAGCTGGCGAAGGAGATTGCGTGGACTAGTTGAGTGAAACGCGGGCGGACGGTGGGGGGTGTTGGGGACTCCGGGTGTTGGCGGTCTAGGTGAAAAGGATGAAAAATATCCCCGGTCACCGCGCGCGCGGAAAGGCCTATGCAAACGGTTGCCTCTAAGCGCTCGTGTGCACAAACTGAATAATTTCGTTTGAAATGAAGACGCGAGTTCATCGTTTCGCCTCTAATTTTTTCCCATGTAAACCAATCACAATTTTACCACGGGTTTGATTTGCTGGCGCTTTTCAGGTCTCGTGTGCTATATGTAAGACATTTTTTGGCATTTACCGTGCATGTTGGCATATAAATCAATTCCTAGACGAACTGCATTTCCTGTCGAAAGGGATGAGGATTGCCATTCAATCTGGGAGCATCCAACGGTGCAGACGTACGATCCGTGGGGTTTGGGTTCTGGCCAATCAGAACGCATGACTTAGATCGCACGCACAGCAAAGGGGGGGCATCGGCCACGGTTTGGTAGGCACACGGCTTTCGTGTGTGAACCGTGTGCTATTTGAAAACATTTTTTTGGAGGGGCTATTTGAAAACATTTACGGTCTGTCGAAGGATGAGGATCATCGTTCGATCAAGGAGAATCCAACGGTGCGGATATGCGATCCGTGGGGTTTGGGTTCTGGCCAATCGGAACGCACGACTTAGATCACGCGCATGGCAGAGGGGGGGGGGGGTGCATCGGCCATGGTTTAGTGGACACACGGCTTTCATGAGCGAACCGTGTGCTCTTTGAAAACATTTACATTACCTAACATCATATTTTTGTTCGAATGAAAACATGAGTTTCGTTTCGCCTCCAATTTTTTTCCACGGTAAGAAATCACGAGTATAGTGGAGAGTGTCATATACTAGTATCATGAATATACACTATATATGATACTAGTGTATGATACTACCTTTAATTAATTATAGCGCATAGTATAATACATATATAGAGAGAGCATAGTATCATATATAGATCATATTTATTGTCATGCATGACACAAATTAGTATCGCATTTAACATGATACGGTATCTACCTATATGTTACTCTAACCCTCTTTATATATATTTAATTCTTTGCCACATCAGCATACTTGCGCTATTTCCGGGTCCATGACATCGTCGGCTATGATACCACCACTACGGCCAGTCTTATATAGTGGGGAGTATCATATACTATATATATAGTATCATGCATATGATACTACGTACGTACCTTCATAGTGCATATATATAGTATCATAGAGTAATATATATATATATATATATATATATATATATATATATATCATAGATGACCGTATTTATGGCCATGCATGACACAAAGTAGTATAGCATTTGTTATATATATATATATATATATATATATATGTTATGGTATCTACTAATGTTACTGCTTCTTTGCCACATCATCATATTTTCTATTCCTGACTCCTGAGTGCATGATACCGGCTATGATACCCCCACTATGGCCACCCTCATAAGGATGGTCATAATATGGGAGTATCAAGCGGTATGATGCATGCCAACTAGACTTTTTGGATGATGTGGCACACAGTTAAATGAGGAAAGAGAGGGTGTAGTATCATATCATGATACCGTATCATATTAAATGTTGTACTACTTTGTGTCATGCATGGCAATTAATAAGGCAACCTAAGATACTAACTTATGATACTATGCATGCGCGCATTATAGAGGTATTGTCGATCATATACTGGTATCATGCATATATATACTCCCTCCTTTCTGGTTTATAGGCTTATCTCAAAATTTTAGTTTTTCCATTTTATAAGGCTCAATTTGATTGTTCCCCATCACATGTTCAGATTCCAAGGTGCATTAAATCATTGCATGTATGCAATTATTTATTAAGAGAAAGTTGACCAATGCATGTACTTTATGCATGCATGTATTGCAATTAATACATTGGAAAACATAATTTTTTGAGGAAAACAAAAGCATTAATTGGGTGTTTTTGCAAATTAAAAAAAGTATTCCACCAATCACCATCTACCTGTGTTGGTGAGATTTTTGAATTGAGCCCTATAAGGCTGGCCATAGTGGGAGTAACATAACCGGTAACATGCACTTGGGACTAGCAAACATGCGTATGTGGCACACAATTAAAGAAGAGAGAGAGAGGGTTAGAATAACATAGGTAGATACCGTATCATGTTAAATGCTATGCTACTTTGTGTTATGCATGGCAATACATATGATCATCTATGATACTACTTTATGATACTATGCACGATGGAGGTAGTATCATGCATACACTAGTATCATATGCATGATACTAGTATATATGATACTCCCTACTATGAGTAGCCTAAGGCTAGTTGTAATGGGGTGTATCATATACTAGTATCATGCATATGATATATACTAGTGTATGATACTACTTCCGTAATGCATAGTATCGTAATTAAGTTAGTATCTTAGGTTGCCTTATTAATTGTCATGCATCACACAAAGTAGTACAACATTTAATATGACACGGTATCATGATATGATACCACATCCTCTCTTTCCTCATTTAATTGTGTGCCACATCATCCAGAAAGTCTAGTTGGAATGCATGATACCGCTTATGATACTACCATTACAACCAGCCTAAGCCGGAAAGGAGGGAGTAATACTACCTCCGTCCGGGTTTAAAAGTCCCAAAGACAACTTATTTACTACCAAGACGTGCTGGGACCTGTGACTAATTTGATGACTACATACGCATTACCCCAACCTCTCTCATGCATGCAGCCAATGAAAGGCCAAACACTTGAGTACGCATGCAACCTGTACCCGCTACACACTCTCTCACCTCTGCATGCAACCAATAAGATGGCAGCACTAAAGAACACATGCAATTACCAAGGTTGTAGGACTTGTAAAAACGGACTACGCTTCATGGCCAACAGGCCTTTTAATCCCGGACGGAGGTAGTACTAGCTAGTCTATGATATACTAGCTACCTCACTAAGAGCATGGTTAATAATACAGCCAAGGGTCGGCTATAAGATGTTGTCATGTCATATACAACCAACTTCTTAGCGGGCATGTACAATAATAAGTTTTAAATATGTACTAGTTTATCAATAGTTGGCCCACCTTACATCCTCGCAAAGTGTCTTAGGTCTCGTGTTGCAGCTGGCTCCACTACAAAAAAATACACTTCCGTGATGATACGTGTTTGTCACAGTAGGTCTCGTTTTTTGTCATGCATGTACATCCATGACAAATTTATGACAGAATCAAGATAGTCATACATGTCTTTGTCGTAGAAGTGTTCCATGACATTACCAAAATTATCATCACGGAAGTGTCCACTTCCATGACGATAAATCGCGCGTCACAGAAGTGCTTTCGTCAAGGGTGACCGACACGTGGCATCCGCCGTAACGGAACACCGTTAAGCTATCGGGTTGGGTTTTGGATCTGATAACCCATTAACAGCCCCGACCAATGGGGATTTTCCACGTGTAAAATCATCATTCGATGGAGGAAACATGTGTCGGCTCATCGCTGGGACAGATGTCATCCACTCATTGGGCAGAAGGCGCCTATGATACATCGACATGTGGCACGGCCCAACAGAGGCCCATTCCTGTGAAAAGGTCGGCCCGTTTGACTTGGTCAAAAGGTGGCGGGCTGGCCCATGGAAAGCCTGTTAACGGCCTGTTTGCATATAGCCCATTTACAGCCCGCTAACCCAAGGCCCGTTACGCCCTATTTGAATTAGGCCCAGTAGCGTCATCTGGGCCATCCTATATGATTCCAACCCGTTTTCACTTCTGGCCCATGTATAGCCCATGATGTCTTTCGGCCCATATGAGGCCCTATGTAACTCTTGGCCTATAAACGGCCCGTGGTGAAACTGGCCCGTAATGAACAGTGTATCACTTTACACCCATTAACGGCCCGTGGTGAAACTGGCCCGTAAAGAACAGTGTATCACTTTATACCCATTAACGGCCCATTATTCCGTTGGGCCGTTTCCAGCCCATGTTATCTTTCGGCCTTCTTAGATCCCATTTATTCTTGGGCTATTTTCCAGCATTCGTTTACTTACGGCCCGTTACTGTCATTTTCTGCTTGTGGGCCAAATTCAGCCCGTGGTTATAGTCGGCCCGTTTGTGGTCCGTTAATACGTTGGTCCGTTTTCATAGCGTCATCAAATACAAACTATTAACGATGGCCCGTTATGGTCGGCCCATGAACGTACGATTCCAACTCTAGCCCGTTTACGGCCAAAATGCGGTCTGTTTGGCCCATGTTTGGCCAATCGATCATACGGCCCGTATAAGGCCCATTGATGATACGGCCCATAGAAGGCCCGTTGTTTCTACGGCCCGTAGAAGGCCCATTGTTTCAACTGCCCGTAGAAGGCCCACTATTTCTACGGCCCGTAGAAGGCCCACTATTTATACGGCCCATAGAAGGCCCACCGTTTCTATGGCCCGTAGGAGGCCCAGTGTCACTACAGTAAATATTAGCCCATAGTTATTGTGGCCTAGTTTTAAAAAATAGGTTATTGCAGCCACTAGCAAACCGCAGAAAAAGAAATGCACTGACTACAAGCAAACAAATAAACAAGACAACAAGGAAATAAATAAGCAAGCAACTTACACTAGGCTATCACGGCTATTACATATTACATCCACTTTGGGCATCAAAGTTCACCACCAAAGTGCAAATATAGGAAACACAATGACATATAAACGCCGCAGAAAAACAAGTCCGTAACTGAAACCACTTGAGAAGAGCTCAAGAAACAATATCCTGGTACCCATAATGTCGGGCAAGATGCTTAGCAATCTTATTAACTTTCTCTTGTTTGGCGCTTAAGTCCTCCAGCGCTTGCTGTTGCACCACAAAGTATGCATCTGAATTTTCAAGGGACTTCCTCAGTCCTTCGGCTTCCTGTCGCATAACATCTGATCGATGTCTTTCAACTTGAAGTTGAGACTCAAGAAGCCGAACTGATTCAGACAACGTGTTCGAAGAGCTGGTGCCAGCAGTGGTAGCCAGTAACTCAAACACTACATCAAGACAGGACTTTGGGGTTGTCTCTGTGTCTTCAATATAGTTTTTATCAGCTTTCTTGGAGACCAACAGGGATGTCTAACTATCTTGAACCTTATCTGCATTACTTCCATTACCATTGCATAACAGGGTACTCTTCTCCAATATTTTATCCGTGTTCTAAAAGAGAAACAAACAAACACATCTCAGGTTTACGATGTAGTATATGAAACTCATTTTGGTAAACCAGTTCAGTAATAAGGTTGACATGATAACAGCATGAAACAAACATAAATTTATGTAATATGGTCACTGTATGGTCTATATCATTCTAGTTTATGTTGCCAAATCAAGATAGATACAGTTCGAAGCATATCTATTTAAGACAAAGCAGCATAGACAGAATATAAGTGTGGGAAACTACACAGCAATAACAACACTTGTAATGTGCATGGCATGAGAACATAACTGTTTATTCAGTTGAAACTAAAATCAACATAGAGCAAGTTACAACAGCAAACAACCAAACACGTTGAAGAAACATGTTTAAAACATACTCGTTGCGCCATTGGAGTTTCAATTGCATCCTTCAAATTTGAAATTAGTTGGTATCAGTAAATACAGTGATGCAAGAACAAAGTAGTATGAACCATAGCTATGGAACCTGACCTAAGAACAATTATTCTTCTGGTTTAAGCATTGACTTCGGGTTCGGAGTGGTGGTCCTCCTGATTTGGGCACTGCAGTTGCCTTACTAACTGCTCGTGTTTGGGTGCTCTGTGGTGGAGACGGTCTTTGTGTCAACGGAACTGGGTGTCTATCTGCTGGGGTTGGGGTTAGAAGGGGTGTAGCTAGTTCTCTGTCCAACTGGGTAGGGGTACAATCTGCATGAGTGTGGGTTATGTGTGGTGGGGCTGGTTCTTCGGCAAGTACAACCGTGGTTCTATCTGCATCGATAGGTAGCACGATCTTTTCTGAAGACCGTGTTTTTACTCCCACATATACTGCCATCACTCCCTCCAATTGAAATGGCTGATAAACAAGAAAAGTAATTGAATGTACAGACATTGTAAGATAGACATGTGCAATGGATAGTAGGGAAGAAAAGAGGTCATGATATAATTCACATTTATGTTGTCTAAGCAAACAGAATAGCAGGACATAATTTCACATATATGATGGCTAATTAAACAGGATAGCATGACACAATTCCACATGTATGATGGCTAACTAAATAGGATAGAATGACATACTTCAAAATATGATGACTATGTAAACAGGATGACATGATATAACTATACGATGTGTCTATTAAAGTGGTTGGCATGCCATAAATCACAAACATGCCGTCAATGGAAACATGATGGCGTGATATAATTCACGGATAGAATGACATAATTTAAAATATGATGACTATGTAAACACGATGAGATGATATAACTATATTATGTCTTTAGAAAATGGGTTGGCATGCCATAATTCAGACACATGCTGTCTATGTAAACATCATGGCATGACATAATTCAAATATATGATTTATATACTAAGGAAGTGAGCAGAGGGCAATTGCATGTATGATGTGTCAACTAAGGAGATGGCATTCAATATTGTGTATATGATGTAAAAACTAAGCATTGCAATACAACATATGCATTATATGAGTAATATAACCCTGCCAAGTTTGGGCATACACCTCAGGGGGATAATAAGACTGGTCATCTGCCTATCAATCCTCCTCTGAAGAGCTATCTATAACCAGCAAGATATCTGCTTTAGCAGGTAGCATTGTCTGCTCTGAAGACCTTGTTTTCACTCCAGATTTCTCCATCACCAATTCAAATGGCTGATGCACAGGAAGAGCAGTTGAATATACAAACATTGTCGACAAAAGCAATGAGAAATACAAAAAAAGGACGACATGATATAATTCACATATATGACGCTTGACTAAACAGCATGGCATTGCATAATTCACATACATAATGCCTTGCAACAAGATAACATTGCATAATTCACATATATAATGCCTTGCAACAAGATGGCATTGCATAATTCACATATATGGTAAATAGGCACTAAATAGGTGGCATGCACACAAAGCATGTCTAAACTAAGCAAATGACATAGTAATGCAAGATACCATACGCACGATATGAGCAACATAACTCTGCCAAGTTAGGGCATGCACCTCGGGGGGGGGGGGGGATATGACTGGTCAACTGTCTCACGAATCCTCCTCACGAGGAGCTATCGGTAACCAACAAGACATGCGCCGTTAGATAGCATTGTCTCGCTCTGAAGACCTTGTTTCCACTCCAGATTTTTTCATGACCATGCCGAATGGATGATGCATGGAAGAGTAATTGAATGTACTAAAATTGTTGACAAATTTAACACGTAATAAAAAATGATGGCATGATATAATTCACATATAAGATGGTAGCTAACCAGGGTGGCATTGCAAAATTCACATATATGATGCCCGGCTAGACAAGATGGCATTGCATGATTCACATATACGATAAAGAAACTAAGCGGATGGCATTGACACAAAGCATGTCTAAACTAAGCAGATGACATCTTTAATGTATACAGTAAGCAATGCAAGGCACCATATGCATGATATTACCAACATCAGCATGCCAAGTTAGAGCGAAGACCTCATGGGGTAAATAGGAGTGGTCTTCTCCTTCTGAATCCCCCTCAGAATAGTTATCTTCCTCTTGATTACGATCCGAAATGGGTGGAGGGGGGCTGCCTTTGCGCCCACCATGGAACGACGTCTGCATGAAATTTTATTGCCACACAAGGCTCGTCTCTTTTGATCTACATGATCAGTTCCATTGTGTACAATAAGCGGCATGCATAGTAATAAAACATAGTGAGATTATGTAAGGAGTGCATGCACAAATCCAGAGTGATGGTAGCAAACTGTGGATAGACCCAAAACCAATGATAGCAGGCAGATAATAGCTTTAGTTAAAAAATATAGATAATGGCTCCTTTAATGTTTGTTTGCACCCAACATGAAACTCATAGTAGACACCAGAGATTAACCAGATAGTACTGATTACTGCCCTAATATGTACCCCACAGCCATTTAAAAACTCAAGTTTCAGCATTAGTTTGGACCTGACTCGGAGTCTAATAGGTGAACACGATGATAATGTAGCATGTCATCATATGAAGCGACGCATAACGTAAGCATACACGAAAGAGTGTGACCTCTCTTGCGAACCCGTGTAGTCCTCAAGGTCATCTGCTCAGTTGATGATGGTAATGCAGTTGCCGTGGCTGCCGGCGGCGGGGAAGAAGATCTGAGGCGGCGAAAGACAGTCTGGAGAGCGAATCCCTGCTGTGGTGAACCCTTCCGTCGTTGGATTGAGCTGGGGTGGAACACTGTGGCAGGAGCAGGACAAACCACACAAGGTTTTCTTTGACACATATCACATGTGAAGTAATTGAGTAAGGGCTTGTTTGAATTTGAGGATTCTAACAATGCAGGGATAGGAAATAGATAGGAATAGGATAGGAATGCACGTGCAAAATAGAGAATTTAAAAACACAGGATTTCTGCCAATCTGGGTCTTTGATTCACAACAATTGGAAGATCACAGGATGCAAAAAAGCATGGTGAGATTAAGTCAAACCACAAGAAAATGTATGGTTATAATGCTATTATGCTACTATCTCTTAGTCTTGTGCTTGATGAATAGGAATATGAAGAGGAGGAGAAGTGGAAATTAGAATTCCTACGGTTTTTCTTTCAAGGAGGCACTAAAGAAACAAATCCTACAGTTTTCCTTTGCTCCATTCCTTTGCACCAAATTCATGAAAAGTAGTACCATAGGAAACTCTCCAATTCCGATGTTTTTCATTCACTTTTCCTTTCAAGCACTGGCGATTCTAATAGGCAGGCTTGAGCAAGGAAAATCCTACACTACAAAAATGTTTTTCTGCTACTTCTATTACTTTGGACCCAGGCCACTGCCATACAAGCTCAACTCCCAGGCCCATTGACAAATGCACAGCTCAAACACACAGAGATAAATAATGATGGCGTTTAAGAGAGTCCATCACGGATAGCTAAGTTGCCTGGTACCTCACTTCTTGTCATATAGTAGGATAAAATAATCGTATTTCCCGTTAATACGAGTGCTCAGTGGACAATATATATAACATGTAGAGTAAAAAAGAGATGCAACAAGTGTACAACCTCTTTGGCGAAGCCATGTCGATCTCAGCGTGATTTGGTTGGCCTGTGAGGATGCTCCGGCTAACTTGGTTGTCGGAGGAGGGGAAGAAGATCTTAGGCGTCTGGAGATGGAGCCCGAGGTACTGCTCATTGTGATGGAGGGTTTTAAATCGTTGGAGCAGCTCCGGTGAGTTGTACGACGCCGAGGCTGAAGTAGGTCAAGAGAAAAGCGAACAACGCCAACCCGAGTGGAATTCTAATAGCATCTCCAATACATGACGTAAAATACATAACCACAAAGTGCTAGATGTAAAATAGATTCACCGCTCATCTCTGAACTTAACTGTCAAAACTGAATTTAACTGTCGAAACTTAACTTAACTGTCGAAACTGAACTTAACTGTTGATACTGAATTTTGCTGTCGAAACTGAACGCACTAGCAAGGTGTGGCTACACGTCGGTCGACTGACTTTTTCATCTCTGGTAAGTCGATTTTGCAGCCGTTGGATACGAAATCAAGGGCATGTGGTTCATCTTCAACCTCCACCCCTCGAGCCGCCACCACCACCGCCAAACAACAGCCCGTCGCCCGTGGCGGCAAAGCGCCGCCCCGCATACCGAAGCACTCCCCACCGCCGGTCCGCTGCCGCCCCGGCCATCCCTCTAGGCCCCCCCGTGCCGAGCTTTTTCTCCGGCGATCCCCACGCCCCCGCCCCGCCCATGCCCGCCACCGCCGGTGACCACCGCCCCATCCTGAACCCTAAGATAGATAGTGGGGTACCTCTCCGCAAGCTTCCTCCTGCTCGGCTGGTTCTTCCTTCACCGGTGAGCCCCCAGCCCTGAAAATCGATCGACCCAAAAGTCGATTCGATCATCAAGTGTAGCTAAATCGGAGCACATCGCGAGCAAGAGCAAGAGCGAGAGCAAAAGCGTGAGCAAGAGCAATAGCAAGAACAGACCAGGCAGGGGACCGAGAGCAAGAGCAGAGCAGCAGCGCGAGCGAGAGCTAAAGCAGTAGCAGCTCCTACTGATGTGGACGTCGCCGCCGAGGGAGCGACGCCGTGGAGGAAGTGGTCGGCGATGCCTCCATGGATGGAGCCGCGCCGTGTCGGCTCGGGACCGAGCGCCGACAGCACCGTGAGATCGAATCAAAAAGAAAATGCGGCGATTAGTGTACAACCTCCTTGGTGGCGCCGATTAGGCCGCAGCTTCATCCAAGGAAACGGTGATGATGATGCTCTTCCGGTGGTGCAGGTGAAGACGGCGGTGTGGGAATGCAGGTGGCGCGAAAAGGCGAGGAATGTCGGGCAGCTCCTTGGAGGTGGAGGACGGGCGGCTGAACCGGCGGGATGATGAGATCGACGACGGATCCTCATCGATACGGTGGATGAGGGACGTCGAGGTGTTGTTGTGGGCGATGTCGTCCGGGGAAGAGGCTTCGGTGGGTGGCGGACGGAGCAGGTGTGGGGTTTCATCGCGGGTTTTCACGGCCTCGGTGTATGAATGGGTGGGCGGATGGGATGGCAGTGGGGAACCATGGCTTAGAGACGCGCTTGTCCGAAATGTGGGGTAAGTTACGAAAGTACCCCCACTGATTTGAGGCGGTTCTTTCGGTTCAGGGGTACCACGGGCATTTTGCGTGTCGGGATTTCACAGGAGGTGGGAGTTTTCGCGCGCGTTGTAATTTCGGAATAGCAAGGCGCGGGTTGAGATGGAAGGAGTTGTCGGAGCACAATGAGACAAAGATATATCTTAAATATTTCGGGCGAACAAGGTGCGGGTTGAAGAGGCGGGAGTTCCGCAACACGATAGACAGAGACACTAGCTTGAATTTTCGGCATGACAAGGCGTGGCTTGAAATTTCGTAAGAACAAGCTTAACATCTACCAGAAAAAGACAATTTGCACCTCAACACGCACAACACACACACACAAACACCATTTAGACTAGAGTAAGGTACACGTGCATTGCACGCATGAGATTTGGCAACCAAATTATGAATAAATACCACAATATAGCATGCAAGCTTTGAGTCATATATGCATGATGTAGATGTTCATTTAATTCTTATAGTTCATTTCATTCAAAATCGTCTAGTTTTTATAAGAAAGCTAATCTATTTTAAGATTCATGGAAATGTGCGTCGTAAGACATAAAGTAAAAACAAATAATGGCAAATCATGTAGAAAAACATTTGGGCAATTCTGATATGGAAGATTCTAGAACAAATAAGAAGTGCTTGTGTTTTGATGTTTGTGCATTATGCTTAAGTTCAACCATGGAGTCTTCTAGATTATACATGTGGCGAAATCTGGTGGAATCTAGATGATATCCAACGGTCAAGAGTGCTCAAATTTGCCATCTTTGGACCATCGGATTCGCCTCATCCAACGACCATCTTTCAAAGTTAAAGTTACCCTTTACAATATAAAAAATAAAAAATGTAATATATATATAGGGGTATAGATATAGATATGTGATGCGAAAGTCGCCGATCATCTCCAATTAGAATAGTGTGTCCATGCACGGATGCGGCGTGGCCAAATGATGTACGCCATCGGTATCTCAAATTCAAATCAGTCGACCTTGTTCAACGTGTATACATTACAACATGCTTGTTTCCAAACCACACCGCTGCAGATCTCCGTTATATTCATGCATGCATGGGTTTCAAACATCAGGATCTCTTATTCAAATATTTGAATTCAACTTTACATTGATTATGACCTCACCTATTCTTTTACACCCACACAGTAGTCTTCTCTTTATAATTGTACCAATAACTTTCTCTCGTGCATGCATGCACACACACTACCAGTCGGCATTATCCATCGCACGCATGCAATCTTTTTCTTCAGGTCGGTCTCCCATGAAGGCACACACCCACACACATCCCCCTCTCCATCATATCAGGCATTCTTTATCTCTCACGCGTGCATGCGCAACGATCGATGTTCCTCTATGTATGTGTGTGTATAGCTAGGTCTTTCATAGTTTTCCACACAAACTGATCAATCGATATATCCAATGAGGTCTCACCCTCTTTCCCACGTCCACATCGATCAATCTATACCTCTCTATATAGGATTAACATATATAGCTAATACACCCACATTAATTATATATCCAACGTCCCCCTCTCATCATCCATGCCTTCCGCTTCATCTCTCGGGACGGGCACAATGGCGAAGACAGGCGATAAGGCCCTGCCCCCTCCCCGACATCACTATATATCGAGGCTAATATGAATGTGATCATTAGACAATTGCTGCTAAAAATGGTTTAAGTTCATGAATTGACCCTCCTCGTAAAGGATTAGCAATGCTTGGCCCCCTAGCTCATCTATTTTTCATGGCTCCGCCACTTCACGCAACAGCGCACGTGTTCGCCCCCTCTCTCTAAATATCGATCTCGCACTTGTGCATTCCTTCATAGTCTCCCTCCACTCGGCCCCTCGCACCATCTTCTAGCCCCCACCAGATTTTTCCACTTGTACAATCTAGCAGACTCCATGGTTGAACATAAGCATAATGCACAGACCTTAAAACAAAAGTGGTTCTCTTTTGTTCTCGAATCTTCCGTATCATAACTGCCCAAACATTTTTTCTAGTTGAATTGCCATTATTTGTTTTTACTTTATGCTTTACAACACAAAATTCCATGAATCATAAAATAGATTAAGGGCTTCTTTGATTCAAAGGATTCTCAAAGGAATTTTGGAGGATTCTAATCATTAGGAATTTTTCCTATCTTGGTTGTTTGATTCGTAGGATTGTAAACCATAGGAATTTTTCCATATGATTCATTTGCACTAGATTTCATAGGAAATATCCCATCCACTCAAACGTCTTTGAAAGAACTCTGCGGTTTTTTCTATGCACAATCAAACACTCGTACAATCATGTAGGATTCAAGACGACATTCCACTATAATCCCATGTTTTTCCTATTCCCGCGTTCTTAGCTTTTTTATAAAAAAAATTGAATGAGATGAACTATAAGAACTAAACGAAGGGCTACATCAGGCATATATGACTCCGCTTACATGCTATAGTGTGGTATTTATTCATAATTTGGTTGCAAAATCTGATGCGTGCAATGCACGTGTACCTTACTAGTACTTCGAGTATGTGCAAAACACGTAAATTAGAATACCAATGGCACACTACACAGTGTCTCTCTTACTGTTCATGAAGCCACGTGGCACATGTGGAGGCATTGTCGCGACCTCCTTGCGTGGATTGATCACAGTGACGTTCTGCTGGTTCCAGAAGATTGTACTCGTCCTCCCTGAGCCATACTGGCGGTACATGCACGGCGAAGATGTGCATGCACGCCACGACGCACTCATTCCTCGCACGCGCTGCAGCGGGTACACGGGCGGACGCAATTTTGTACCAAGATCCACCCCATGTGATAATTTGACGCGTGTAAAGTCGTTCACTTCATTGATGGTCAATTAATACAGCGCATGCAAATTGAGTGGACGTGAGGGCGGAAGAAATACATTATTACTCCATTGCGGCGCATGCAGTAGTTAAATTAAATGGAGTTGCTGGTAGTACTTCCATTGGTCTCTTCGTATTTTGTGCCAATTTTGTGATAACATAATATTTACGCATTTGAGCAGTGTAGTACTTGAAATTTATGTTCCGCTAAACTAATCGGGAGCCGTTTCGGCCCTCGAAACCAAAACCATCAATTAATCTTTACCTTGTTCCCATCACATTCGAAAGCCTGCTCACACCTACTAGTATGTACCAAATCTGAACGTGTTCCCACTATGCAGGTATTAGTACTAGTGCTAGTACTTAGGTTATAAAAAGGGGAACTACCTAACCGAAAATTACTCTACCTTTCCTCCTCATAAGTGCTTCTTCTTCGTCCGTCGTTGCCATGGCCGGTGAGCAGAGCTCTAGGTCGAGAAATACTCGTAACAAGGGAGCGGCAACAAAGGTTGCGGGAAAAAAAAGAGGGCTCGCCACCACGCAGAGACCTCGAAAGATCTCTCACGGGCAGGCGATGGCTCCCAGGAGCGCCCTAGCCGCGGAGGCGAACATGCCGAGCCGGCGGAGCTGGAGTTATTATCCCTAGACGGCATGCCCGATCATCTCAATAAGCACCTCAATAAGAAGAAGGAGTTCATCCAAGGCTTGATGGAGTTGCTGAAGGAGAGCCTCGACGACATGCCCGCTGAGCTCAATCAGCACGGGAGTTGACCGCCGGCTTGGTGATGCTGCTGAAGAAGAGCATTGCCTCAGGGAAGAAGGCGACCGGTGAAATCCTGCGACTTCAGGAGGACAAGGCGAAGCTCTGCCACGAGATCGATCTGTTGAAGGAGAAGAACGCCGGCTGGAAGAAGCTGCACGAGAATAGTAGTTCCTCAATGAAGATGCTGCAGGCTCTCATCATGGAACAGAAGGAGGAGTTGGCGAAGCTCCGCATCGAGCACCCGGCCGCTGTCAAGGTACGTAATGTGGCCGTGGAACAGATGATGAAGGCTCGCGTCGAGAAATCCCGCGTCATGGACAGAATGAAGAAGATGGCAGAGGAGACGCTCAAGGAGATGGAGGTCGTGGAGGCGATGAAGAAGCGATTCACGACTCGCGGCAAATTAGATCATTTGGGGTGATAATCTTCCTTCTTCTTTTGCTCCTGTGTTTCATCTTTTGCTTGGTGTTTGGCACTTGCGTGTCACGTTCTCTGCGAGGCATGAATAGAACAATGGTTTTTTTAGGGAATGAATAGAACAATGCTAACAATGAGATGACTAGCAAATTAGATCATTTTTTATCGCCATATGGCACTGGGCTGCCGTGTTTCGTGCTCCTCCGTCGCAGTACTACTCCAATGGAAAACTTGAGTATACCGCACGGTTATTTGCTCCTCCTCAATCAGGTCATCGGCGCATTTATACGAGCAGTTGTAGGACCTTGAAGTATGTCTAGAGGGGGTTATTAGACTACTTGACCAATAAAAAACTTAACCTTTTCCTAATTTTAGAGTTTGGCAAATTTTAGCTATTTTAGGACAAGTCAAGCAATCATCACAGAATTCAAGCAAGCATGCAAAGAGTGTATAGGCAGCGGAAATTAAAGCATGCAACTTGCAAGAAAGTAAAGGGAAGGGTTTGGAGGATTCAAACGCAATTGGAGACACGTATGTTTTCGGCATGGTTCCGATAGGTGGTGCTATCGTACATCCACGTTGATGGAGACTTCAACCCACGAAGGGTAACAGCTGCGTGAGTCCACGGAGGGCTCCACCCACGAAGGGTCCATGAAGAAGCAACCTTGTCTATCCCACCATGGCCGTCGCCCACGAAGGAATTTCCTCAGTAGCGGTAGATCTTCACGAAGTAGGCGATCTCCTTGCCCTTACAAACTCCTTGGTTCAACTCCACAATCTTGTCGGAGGCTTCCAAGTGACACCTAGCCAATCTAGGAGACACCACTCTCCAAGAAGTAACAAATGGTGCGTTCATGATGAAATCCTTGCTCTTGTGCTTCAAATGATAGTCTCCCCAACACTCAACTCTCTCTCATAGGATTTGGATCTGGTGGAAAGAGGGTTTTAATGGAAAGCAACTTGGGGAAGGCTAGAGATCAAGATTCATATGGTAGGAATGGAATATCTTGGCCTCAACACATGAGTAGGTGGTTCTCTCTCAGAAATGGTAAGTTGGAAGTGTAGGTTTAGTCTGATGGCTCTCTTCACGAATGAAGAGGAGGTGGAGGAGTATATATAGCCTCCACACAAAATCTAACCGTTACACACAATTTACCAAACTCGATGGGACCGAATAGTTAAACTCGGTCGGACCGATTTAGTAAACCTAGTGACCGTTAGTGATTTTTGGTGGGACTGACATGCATCTCGGTGAGGCCGATTCGGTTAGGGTTAGGGCATAACTTAATCTCGGTGAGACCGATTACACAAACTCGGCGAGACCGATTTGGTAATAAGCTTTCCAGAGAGTTGGTCAGGTAAACTCGGTGGGACCGATTTGCTCTTTTCGGTGAGACCGAAATGTTACAAAAGGAAACAGAGAGTTTACATTGCAATCTCGGTGGGACTGATCGCTCACTTCGGTTAGACCGAAGCGTTACGAAGGGAAACAGAGAGATTGCAACCCCATCTCGGTGAGACCGAGATCCCTACCAGTAAGACCGATTTTCTTAGGGTTTGTGGCGGTGGCTATGACTTTTGGAATCGGTGGCGCGGATAGAAAGAATCGGTGTGACCGATTTTGAAAACTTTAGAGTTTAGGTCATTTGTGGATGTGGGAAAGTAGTTGAGGGTTTTGGAGCATATCACTAAGCACATGAAGCAAGAGGCTCATTAAGCAACACCTCATCCCTTCTTGATAGTATTGGCTTTTCCTATAGACTCAATGTGATCTTGGATCACTAAAATGTAAAATGAAGAGTCTTGAGCTTTTGAGCTTGAGCCAATCCTTTGTCCTTAGTATTTTGAGGGATCCACTTTCATCATCCATGCCATGCCATTCACTGAGCTTTCCTGAAACAATAGTCTTGGAATAGCATTAGCTCAATGAGCTATATGTTGTTATGAATTACCAAAACCACCTACCGATTTTGGCTTTAGGTTTAGGTCATTTGTGGATGTGGGAAAGTAGTTGAGGGTTTTGGAGCATATCACTAAGCACATGAAGCAAGAGGCTCATTAAGCAACACCTCATCCCTTCTTGATAGTATTGGCTTTTCCTATAGACTCAATGTGATCTTGGATCACTAAAATGTAAAATGAAGAGTCTTGAGCTTTTGAGCTTGAGCCAATCCTTTGTCCTTAGTATTTTGAGGGATCCACTTTCATCATCCATGCCATGCCATTCACTGAGCTTTCCTGAAACAATAGTCTTGGAATAGCATTAGCTCAATGAGCTATATGTTGTTATGAATTACCAAAACCACCTAGGGATAGTTGCACTTTCAGCAGTCAAATCACAAGTCCCCGCCTTCCAGCAGTAATGAGCCGTCAAATCACAAAGGCCCTCACCTCTCGTGAAACCGACCAAGCTAGACTGCCCCGCCCTCTAGCCTTTTAAAAAATGTATACTTTTGTACAGCAGTAGTATCGATGGATTGCGCCATGGAGCAAAACTTGAAATTAAAAAAAAGGTGGTACATATAGAGAGCGCTCGTCGCCAAATTATGCATATAGTACTATTAAAAAGGCTAGTCACAATAATGGTGTCCAGCACAACCCACCCCTCAAATAAAACTAAGAGGGTGCTTGGATACGTTTTAGTCCCATGACTAAAAGTAGTGGGACTAAAACATGCTAGCCTCATCCAAATACTAAAAAGGCTAAAATCAAGTTAATGAGCATTTATTATCCTCCAAACCCTCCAATCCAGAACTACTTTGTGTTAAAGGAGAGGAGTTAAATGAGTAGAGAGAGGACTAATCCACATTTTAGTAGGGGTACCCCTGACTAAAAAAATTTAGTCTCAAGACTAGTTTTAGCCCCTCTTTCGTCAGGGTTGCTTGGAACTTTAGCCTCTTAAAGAGACTATTTTTAGTCAGACTAAAATAAGTCCCTTGGATCCAAGCACCCTGAAATTCTTTGACAACTAAACTGTTGGCTATATGATGTTGGCCATATATATTGTACGTATATAATGTGAAGAAACGAGTGGTAGTACTATACCAACTAAAAGATGAAATGTAAGAAATACTAGTATGTACGTACTGAAGAGTTAAAGTAACGAGAAGAAACATAACATAGTTCTGCTGGGGGCTCAGCACAACACACCCCTCAAATTAAATTAAGCACATCTGAAATTAAACTTTGCAACTATTCCGGTAGACACTGCATTAGAACCACCATGAGCAACGACACCGCCACCTTACTCGGAGTCCTTGTCCACGTCCTCGACTTCGTCCTTGTTCCTCTTCCTCTTGGCCGATACTTCTTTGCTTCAACCGCACACTTGGCTGTTGCTCTTCATCCAACCCTTGAAGATATTGAAGCAAAGGTAGCCATCCATTGCAGCATAGTGGATGTGGTCTATATCTAGTACATTCCGCTGCCATGCATGACGATGAAATGTGTATGGAGGTTTCTCCAGTTTACCGAACGAAGGATGAACCATTGCTCCTGCCAGGGTCAGCATTGAAGGCTGACGAGAGGACACCAGTCGATTCTTCTGGAGGTCGAAGGTGTTGCCTACAACGAGTCCTATTAGACGCAGGACTTCTTTGTCGTTACCAAAGTCTCTGAGAACGAATTTGACTAGGTTGCTCTCGAGGAAGTCCTTAAAATCCTGGCACTCAACGTCGGCATGGCATATGTGGTAGACCAAGCATAAGTCATGCACGCAAACCTGGATCACGGCGGGCTTCTTCCTCTCTTCGTCCTTTAGATCCTTCTCTCATCCCAGGACTGTGGTGTACTCAACATCTAGCCCAAATGACCCACTCATCATCCGAGTCTTGAACATGCGTCTCAAGCGAGAAAGGCATCCTTTCACCGTCGGCGGAAGAACGAGGCGTGAATGACGTCGAACTCATCGCCGATGATGGTTCTAACCTTGTACTCACCGCCCGATCGTGGATATTTGGGACGCCATGGATTTGGGAGGAGGGTTAGGATTAGTGGAACTGCCGTAATGTGAATGGGCCGGGACGACTAGGAGCAAACCGCCGTAATCTTGAAGGACGCGAGGGGACGAGTAGGAAGCGAACTGCCCGGCGTCTTGAGCGGCAGGGTAGTAGCTTTCCATTCTCCCATGATACGGGCTTCCGAGAACCCTTGGATCTGAGATCGAACGGTTGCATGGCGTGATTCTAGACCTATGGGTAAATATCCTATCCTAGAGGTTTATTCTGCAAATTTTCAGCAACTTCGCATGCGACCGTTTGATCTCAGATCCAAGGGCTGCCAGCAGCCCGTATCATGGTCGCGCCTACCACGACCGTCGCGTCGCTCGCGCGGTGGCTGTTGGGGAACGTAGCAGAAATTCAAAATTTTCCTACGTGTCACCAAGATCTATCTATGGAGAAATTAGCAACGAGGGGAAGGAGAGTGCATCTACATACCCTTATAGATCGCTAAGCAGAAGCGTTCAAGAGAACGGGGTTGAAGGAGTCATACTCGTCGTGATCCAAATCACCGGAGATCCTAGTGCCGAACGGACGGCACCTCCGCGTTCAACACACGTACAACCCGGTGACGTCTCCCATGCCTTGATCCAGCAAGGAGAGAGGGAGAGGTTGAGGAAGACTCCATCCAGCAGCAGCACAACGACGTGGTGGTGATGGAGGAGCGTGGCAATCCTGCAGGGCTTCGCCAAGCACCGTGGGAGATGAGGAGGGAAAGGGGTAGGGCTGCGCTAAGAGGGAGAGGTTCTCATGTCTCTGGCAGCCCCAAAACCCCCACTATTTATAGGAGGAGGGGAGGTGGCTGCGCCCCCATCTAGGGTTCCCACCCTAGGGGTGCGGCAGCCCTAGATGGGACTTGGAGGGGGCGGCCAAGAGGGGGAGAGAGGGGGCACGCCCTAGGGTGGGCCTTTAGGCCCATCTGCGCCTAGGGTTTCCCCTCTCCCCTCCTAGCTGCGCCTTGGGCCTTGGTGGGAGGTGCACCAGCCCACTCTAGGGCTGGTCCCTTTCCACACTAGGCCCATGCAAGCCTCCGGGGCTGGTGGCCCCTCCCGGTGGACCCCCGGAACCCTTCCCGTGGTCCCTGTACATTACCGGTGACCCCCGAAATACTTCCGGTGGCCAAAACCTCACTTCCTATATATTATTCTTTACCTCCAGACCATTCCGGAACTCCTCGTGATGTCCGGGATCTCATCCGGGACTCCGAACAACATTCAGTAACCACATACAAACATCTTTATAACCCTAGCGTCATCGAACCTTAAGTGTGTAGACCCTACGGGTTCGGGAACCATGCAGACATGACCGAGACATTCTCCGGTCAATAACCAACAGCGGGATCTGGATACCCATGTTGGCTCCCACATGTTCCACGATGATCTCATCGGATGAACCACGATGTCAAGGACTCAATCGATCCCGTATTCAATTCCCTTTGTCTAACGGTATTGTACTTGCCGAGATTCGATCGTCGGTATACAGATACCTTGTTCAATCTCGTTACTGGCAAGTCTCTTTACTCGTTCCGTAACACATCATCCCGTGATCAACTCCTTGGTCACATTGTGCACATTATGATGATGTCCTACCGAGTGGGCCCAGAGATACCTCTCCGCTTACACAGAGTGACAAATCCCAGTCTCGATTCGTGCCAACCCAAGAGACACTTTCGGAGATACCTGTAGTGCACCTTTATAGCCACCCAGTTACGTTGTGACGTTTGGTACACCCAAAGCATTCCTACGGTATCCGTGAGTTGCATAATCTCATGGTCTAAGGAAAAGATACTTGACATTAGAAAAGCTTTAGCATACGAACTACGATCTTTGTGCTAGGCTTAGGATTGGGTCTTGTCCATCACATCATTCTGCTAATGATGTGATCCCGTTATCAACGACATCCAATGTCCATGTCTATGTACCCACGCATGTATCTGAGTTTCCTATCAATACAATTATAGCATGGATAATAAACGATTATCATGAACAAGGAAATATAATTATAACTAATTTATTATTGCCTCTAGGGCATATTTCCAACAGTCTCCCACTTGCACTAGAGTCAATAATCTAGTTCACATCGCCATGTGATTAACACTCACAGGTCACATCACCATGTGACCAACATCCAAAGAGTTTACTAGTGTCACTAAACTAGTTCACATCATCATGTGATTAAGACTCAATGAGTTCTGGGGTTTGATCATGTTTTGCTTGTAAGAGAGGTTTTAGTCAACGGGTCTGCAACATTCAGATCCGTATGTACCTCGCAAATCTCTAGGTCATATTGTAAATGTTGCTTCCACGCTCCACTTGGAGCTATTCCAAATGGTTGCTCCACTATATGTATCTGGTTGGCTACTCAGAGTCATTCAGATAGGTGTTAAAGCTTGCATCGACGTAACCCTTTCCGTCGAAATCTTTATCACCTCCATAATCGAGAAACATATCCTTATTCCTCTAAGGATAATTTTGACAGCTATCTGGTGATCCACTCCTTGATCACCTTTGTACCCTCTTGCCAGATATGTAGCAAGGCACACATCAGTGCGGTACATGATAGCATAGCATACTGTAGAGCCTACGTCTAAGGCATAGGGGACGACCTTCGTCCTTTCTCTCTTTTCTGCCGTGGTCGAGCTTTAACTCTTAACTTCATACCTTACAACTCAGGCAAGAAATCCTTCTTTGACTGATCCATCTTCAACACCTTCAAGATCATGTCAAGGTATGTGCTCATTTGAAAGTACCATTTAGCGTTTTTGATCTATCCTCATAGATCTTGATGCTCAATGTTCAAGTAGCTTAATCCAGGTTTTCTATTGAAAAACACCTTTCAAATAACCCTATATGCTTTCCAGAAATTCTACATCATTTTTTATCAACAATATGTCAACAACATATACTCATCAGAAATTCTATAGTGCTCCCACTCACTTCTTTGGAAATACAAGTTTCTCATAAACTTTGTATAAACCCAAAATCTTTGATCATCTCATCAAAGCGCACATTCCAACTCCGAGATGCTTACTCCAGTCCTTAGAAGGATTGCTGGAGCCAGCATACCTTTTAGCATCCTTAGGATCGACAAAAACTTTCTGATTGTATCATATACAACCTTTCCTTACGAAGACTGGTAAGGAAACTCGTTTTGACATCCATCTGCCAGATTTCATAAATGCACCTATGCTAACATGATTCCGACGGACTTAAGCATCGCTACGGATGAGAAAATCTCATCGTAGTCAACTACTTGAACTTGTGAAAAACTCTTCGCCACAAGTCGAGCTTCATAGACGGTGACACTACCGTCCACGTCCGTCTTCTTCTTAAAGATCCATTTATCTCAATGGCTTGCCGATCATCGGGCAAGTCCACCAAAGTCCATGCTTTGTTCTGATACATGGATCCTATCTTGGATTTCATGGCTTCTAACCATTTGTCGGAATATGAGCCCACCATCGCTTCCCCATAGCTCGTAGGTTCATTGTTGTGTAGCAACATGACCTTCAAGACAGGATTACTGTACCACTCAAGTAGTACGCATCCTTGTCACCCTCACGAGGTAATGCAGTAGTGACTTGATCCAAAACTTCATGATCACTGTCATAAGTTTCTACTTCAATTGGTGTAGGCGCCACAGGAACAACTTCATGTGCCCTGCTACACACTTGTTGAAGTGACGGTTCAATAAACTCATCAAGTCTCCACCATCCTCCCACTCAATTCTTTCGAGAGAAACTTTTCCTCGGGAAAGGACCTAATTCTAGAAACAATCCTTTTTGCTTCCGGAACTGAGACTGGAGGTATACCCAACTGTTTTGGGTGTCCTATGAAGATGCATTTTATCCGCTTTGGGTTCGAGCTTATCAACCTGAAACTTTTTCACATAAGCGTCGCAGCCCAAACTTTTAAGAAACGACAATTTAGGTTTCTCCAAACCATAGTTCAAACGGTGTCGTCTCAACGGAATTACGTGGTGCCCTATTAAAGTGAGTGCGGTTGTCTCTAATACCTAACCCATGAACGATAGTGGTAATTCGATAAGAGACATCATGGTACGCACCATATCTAATAGGGTGCAACTATGATGTTCGGACACACCATCACACTATGGTGTTCAAGGCGGTATTTATTGTGAAACAGTTTCCACAATGTCTTAATTGCGTGCCAAAGCTCGTAACTCAGATACTCATCTCTATGATCATATCATAGACATTTTATCCTCTTGTCACGATGATCTTCAACTTCACCCTGAAATTACTTGAACCATTCAATAATTCAGACTTGTGTTTCATCAAGTAAATACACTCAGTATCTACTCAAATCATCCGTGAAGTAAGAATATAACGATATTCCTTTGCATGCCTCAAAGCACTCATTGGACTGCACACATCAAAATGTGTTACTTCCAACAAGTTGCTATCTTGTTCCATCTTCTTTTGAAACCGAGGCTTTTAGGTCATTTTGCCCATGTGGTATGATTTGCATATCTCAAGTGATTCAAAATCAAGTGAGTCCAAACGATCCATCTGCATGGAGTTTCTTCATGCGTATACACCAATAGACATGGTTCGCATGTCTCAAACTTTTCAAAACGAGTGAGTCCAAAGATCCATCAACATGGAGCTTCTTCATGTGTTTTATACCATTATGACTTACATGGCAGTGCCACAACTAAGTGGTACTATCATTACTATCTTATATCTTTTTGGCATGAAAATGTGTATCACTACGATCGAGATTCAATAAACCATTCCTTTAGGTGTAAGATCATTGAAGGTATTATTCAAATAAATAGAGTAACCATTATTCTCCTTAAATGAATAACCGTATTGCGATAGGCATAATCCAATCATGTCTATGCTCAATGCAAACACCAAATGACAATTATTCTGGTTTAATACTAATCTTGATGGTAGAGGGAGCGTGCGATGTTTGATCACATCAAACTTGGAGACACTTCCAACACATATCGTCAGCTCACCTTTTAGCTAGTCTCCGTTTATTCCGTAGCCTTTTATTTGGAGTTACTAACACTTAGCAACCGAACCGGTATCTAATACCCTGGTGCTACTAGGAGTACTAGTAAAGTACACAATAACTTAATGTATATCCAATATACTTCTATCGACCTTGCCAGCCTTCTCATCTACCAAGTATCTAGGGTAATTCTGCTCCAGTGGCTGTTCCCCATTATTACAGAAGCACTTAGTCTCGGGTTTGGGTTCAACCTTGGGTTTCTTCATTAGAGCAGCAGCTGATTTGCTGTTTCATGAAGTATCCCTTCTTGCCCTTACCCTTCTTGAAACTAGTGGTTTCACCAACCATCAACAATTGATGCTCCTTCTTGATTCCTACTTTCGCGGTGTCAAACATCGCGAATATCTCAAGGATCATCATATCTATCCCTGATTTGTTATAGTTCATCACGAATCTCTAGCGACTTGGTGGCAATGACTTTGGAGAAACATCACTATCTACGGAAGATTAACTCCCACTCGATTAAAGTGATTGTTGCACTCGGACAATCGAGCACAAGCTCAACGATTGAGCTTTTCTCCCTTAGTTTGCAGGCTAAGAAAATTGTCGAGAGGTCTTATACCTCTTGGCGTGGGCACGAGCACGAAATCCCAATTTCAGCCCTCGAAACATCTCATATGTTCATGACGTTTGAAAAATGTCTTTGGTGCCTCAACTCTAAACCGTTTAACTGAACTATCACGTAGTTATCAAAGCGTGTATGTCCGATGTTCGCAACATCCACAGGCGATGTTTGGGGTTCAAAGACACCTTTGAGCGGTGCATTAAGGACATAATCTTTCTTCTGTCCGCATAATTGCTACTGTCAACTTTCAACTATATTTTCTCTAGGAACATATCTAAACAGTGGAACTAAAGCGCGAGCTTACGACATAATTTGCAAAGGGCTTTTGACTATGTTCAGGATAATTAAGTTCATCTTATGAACTCCCACTCAGATAGACATCCCTCTAGTCATCTAAGTGATTACATGATCCGAGTCAACTAGGCCGTGTCCGATCATCACGTGAGACGGACTAGTCATCATCGGTGAACATCTTCATGTTGATCATTATCTACCATACGACTCATGCTCGACCTTTCAGTCTCTTGTGTTACGAGGCCATATGCGTACATGCTAGGCTCGTCAAGTCAACCTAAGTGTTTTGCGTGTGTAAATCTGGCTTACACCCGTTGTATGTGAACGGTAGAATCAATCACACCCGATCATCTCGTGGTGCTTCGAAACGACGAACTTTCGCAACGGTGCACAGTTAGGGGAAACACTTTCTTGAAATTATTATGAGGGATCATCTTATTTACTACCGTCGTTCTAAGCAAATAAGATGTATAAACATGATAAACATCACATGCAATCAAATAGTGACATGATATGGCCAATATCATTTTGCCCCTTTTTTATCTCCATCTTCGGGGCTCCACGATCATCATCGTCACCGGCATCACACCATGATCTCCATCATCGTGTCTCCATGAAGTTGTCTCGCCAACTTATTACCTCTACTACTATGGCTACCGGTTAGCAATAAAGTAAAGTAATTACATGGCATTGTTCAATGACACGCAGGTCATACAATAAATAAATACAACTCCTATGGCTCCTGTCGGTTGTCATACTCATCGACATGCAAGTCGTGATTCCTATTACAAGAACATGATCAATCTCATACATCACATATCATTCATCACATTCTTCTTGGCCATATCACATCACATAGCATACCCTGCAAAAACAAGTTAGACGTCCTCTAATTGTTGTTTGCATGTTTTACGTGGCTGCTATGGGTTTCTAGCAAGAACGTTTCTTACCTACGCAAAACCACAACGTGATACGCCAATTGCTATTTACCCTTCATAAGGACCCTTTTCATCGAATCCGATCAGACTAAAGTGGGAGGCGGCACCCGCTAGCCACCTTATGCAACAAGTGCATGTCGATCGGTGGAACACATCTCACGTAAGTGTACGTGTAAGGTCGGTCCGGGCCGCTTCATCCCACAATGCCACCGAATCAAGATTGGACTAGTAACGGTAAGCATATTGAAAAAAATCAACGCCCACAACTACTTTGTGTTCTACTCGTGCAAAGAATCTACGCAATAGACCTAGCTCATGATGCCACTGTTGGGGAACGTAGCAGAAATTCAAAATTTTCCTACGTGTCACCAAGATCTATCTATGGAGAAACTAGCAACGAGGGGAAGGAGAGTGCATCTACATACCCTTGTAGATCGCTAAGCGGAAGCGTTCAAGAGAACGGGGTTGAAGCATTCATACTCGTCGTGATCCAAATCACCGGAGATCCTAGTGCCGAACGGACGACACCTCCGCGTTCAACACACGTACAGCCCGGTGACGTCTCCCATGCCTTGATCCAGCAAGGAGAGAGGGAGAGGTTGAGGAAGACTCCATCCAGCAGCAGCACAACGGCGTGGTGGTGATGGAGGAGCGTGGCAATCCTGCAGGGCTTCGCCAAGCACCGCGGGAGATGAGGAGGGAAAGGGGTAGGGCTGCGCCAAGAGGGAGAGGTTCTCATGTCTCCGGCAGCCCCAAAACCCCACTATTTATAGGAGGAGGGAGGTGGCTGCGCCCCATCTAGGGTTCCCACCCTAGGGGTGCGGCAGCCCTAGATGGGACTTGGAGGCGGCCAAGAGGGGAGAGAGGCGCGCCCTAGGGTGGGCCTTTAGGCCCATCTCGCGCCTAGGGTTTCCCTCTCCTCCTAGCTGCGCCTTGGGCCTTGGTGGGGCGCACCAGCCCACTCTAGGGCTGGTCCCTTTCCACACTAGGCCCATGCAAGCCTCCGGGGCTGGTGGCCCCTCCCGGTGGACCCCCGGAACCCTTCCGGTGGTCCCGGTACATTACCGGTGACCCCCGAAATACTTCCGGTGGCCAAAACCTCACTTCCTATATATTATTCTTTACCTCCGGACCATTCTGGAACTCCTCGTGACGTCCGGGATCTCATCCGGGACTCCGAACAACATTCGGTAACCACATACAAACTTCCTTTATAACCCTAGCATCATCGAACCTTAAGTGTGTAGACCCTACGGGTTCGGGAACCATGCTTGAACATGACCGAGATGTTCTCCGGTCAATAACCAACAGCGGGATCTGGATACCCATGTTGGCTCCCACATGTTCCACGATGATCTCATCGGATGAACCACGATGTCAAGGACTAAATTGATCCCGTATTTAATTCCCTTTGTCTAACGGTATTGTACTTGCCCGAGATTCGATCGTCGGTATACCGATACCTTGTTCAATCTCGTTACCGGCAAGTCTCTTTACTCGTTCTGTAACACATCATCCCGTGATCAACTCCTTGGTCACATTGTGCACATTATGATGATGTCCTACTGAGTGGGCCCAGAGATACCTCTCCGTTTACACAGAGTGACAAATCCCAGTCTCGATTCGTGCCAACCCAACAGACACTTTCGGAGATACCTGTAGTGCACCTTTATAGCCACCCAGTTATGTTGTGACATTTGGTACACCCAAAGCATTCCTACGGTATCCAGGAGTTGCACAATCTCATGGTCTAAGGAAAAGATACTTGACATTAGAAAAGCTTTAGCATACGAACTACGATCTTTGTGCTAGGCTTAGGATTGGCTCTTGTCCATCACATCATTCTGCTAATGATGTGATCCCATTATCAACGACATCCAATGTCCATGGTCAGGAAACTGCAACCATCTATTGATCAACGAGCTAGTCAACTAGAGGCTTACTAGGGACATGGTGTTGTCTATGTACCCACACATGTATCTGAGTTTCCTATCAATACAGTTATAGCATGGATAATAAACGATTATCATGAACAAGGAAATATAATAATAACTAATTTATTATTGCCTCTAGGGCATATTTCCAACAGTGGCGCCCTTGGAGATTTAACACGGTGCGTTAGGCTATCTGATGTTGGCATGTCACACATAGTCATCACTTAGTCACTCATACTACACCAAGGTTGGCTATAAGGTTGGCTATAAGTGTAAATTTTTTTACACCTCTCTATCTCTTTCTTCGTACTCCCTCCATCCCATAATATAAGAATGTTTTTGACACTAGTGTAGTGCCAAAAACGTTCTTATATCATGGGACACAAGGAGTACTAGTATTTATTGCATTTGCCAAGGAGTGACCTCTTCCAATGAAATGGTGTTGCTAAGTTTGCTTCATTTAATTAGCTATAGACTCAAAATTGTCTTTTCACCTAGGTACACGCGCTTAGCACGATTTCTTCCTTGGGTCACCAAACTAATCTCTCTCTTCTTGATTAACTTGCCACATCAGACTTTATGCCTATGTGGCAAGCTTAAGCACCTGTAGGAGCAAGTAAAAGTAAGTACAATAGTGCCTTTACATGGCATTTTTGCATATGTGGAGGAAAGAGAGGCAAGGAAAAAGTGGAGAAGTGGGCTCTCATGCAAGAGCCAGCCTCTACTACATGGTGGAGCATTGGGAGAGGCACCTGTATGGAGGTGGTTAGGAATCTGGGAGACTCACGCCGGTCGTAGCGCCGCAGTTAAAATGATAATGACAAGTCAAATCATGGGGCCCCACCTGTCCAGCATAACTTCATTGTCAAATCACACAGCCCTACGTTTGCAGCAGCCTACTCCCTCGTCTTCTCGCATCTCTGTCGAACCGACTAGGCGGAACTGCCCTGCCACTTACCGCGCAGGAAAAGCCCCGCCCTTGACTTTTAAATAGTATACAGTATACTAATTTTGTATCCATGGATTGCGCCCGCACCATGGAGCAAAGCGTCTAGAAAACGGCGGTACACATGTATGTAGTATACAACACGCCCGTCGCATTCGCGTCGCACCCCAGACGGTCGGTCGGTCTGGCACGCTGCTCTCCGAATGGAAAGCGCGTCATATTGCGTTTGCACACACATGTGGGACGGCAATTGAGAACTGACCATAGGCACACTCCCCGGCCCCGCAAGTCGGGTAACTTAATAGAACAGGGAGACGAGTGATAGTACTAGAGAAGTGTTGTACTACGTTGGTGCCTAGACGATCCCTGCAAGACATGGAAGATCAGTTCATCCATGCATGTGACCAGACTCCAGTAGACACACCTGGATTGGCTATCGTCTACATATCGTGCAGGCGATGTTGTACATGGCTGTCGTTGTGGTGAGAAATCTAAAAAAAAGGTTTCTTGTCATCTTGCAAAATTAGGTGTCATGTGATTCGGATCACTGCAAGGGTTAAACAGCGACAACTGAGTTGGGCTAGTCATTGGGGGCACATGCACGAACAGTGACTACTCGGCTGCCATCTAGGTCAAGCCGGCTATGTTAATTAGGACATCTATCGACATACCCCTTTTCTACGAGTTTATCTTTATTTGAGCTTTGTTCCTCGTCTAGTTTGTCCGTCGGGATTCATGTTGTCTCGTTTGGGCAGTGAGGTTATGATTTCTTGTCATGTGGCATTTTTTCGTGTTATATGTTATAATCCGGCGCTTCAGATCAAAATGACGACAACTGCGCCTCCGGTCCACGTGCATGAAGACTTCTCGACAGTCATTGACGAGGTCAAGCCGGCTCCGTGGACAAAAGAAAACTAGTACTACTCCACTATATAGGCAGGAACCTCCGCGCTTGCTTGCTAGTGTTGCTCTCTTCACACTGTCTCGGCCTCTCCAGATCTAAACACGACAGCGGTGGCCACACTCTCTCTATCTCTCTCTCTGCTCACCGCTGGTCACAGATCTAGCCGGATCCTCTCCGCCGGGGAAGGTGAGAAGGTGCAACATTCACGCGGTCGTCCTCGGTGACGGCTCTTACCCACTGCTGGGCGCGTCCCGATCAGCCTGCCTTGACGTTCTCTCCCAAGCACCGCTGGCGAGGAAGGGCCTCCGACCCCTTCTTCCTCGCTGTCGTAGTGTGGGCAGATCCAGCCTCCCGCCGCCCACCTAGCGACATCCGGCGACCATCAGGTATAACTTCCTTCGAAACCGGCCTTGCTCTACTTCCCGAGCTCCTGACGTCGCTGCATTTGTATCTTTTACTATTTCTCAGGCCCCCTCGTAGATAGGATCGATCGGTTGTTCGAAAACCACCTAGTTTTTTACGTTTAAGAGCTAAAACTAGTTCATGCACTCAAATCTAGTACTACTTGGTTCAAACAAGGAAGAAAGGGGGTGGGGTTGGGGGAGGATTTGTTACCTGAATCTAGGACTTGGTCGAAAGAGGAAATAATGGGGGGCGAAAAGTAGCAGAGACTGGATATCCAAGTGGTCTCTAGGTCTAATAGGGAAATAAAGGGAAAGGCAGTACAAACTCAATATAAACTCGATCTATTGGTTGAAAAAGGAAAGAAAGTGGGGACTGGGGGACAAGTCAACAGAGTAAGTCCAGCACTAGATTTGCTAGCCTCACATAGTATAAGGTGGCTATACCGAACAAAAATGGGACCAACCCAGATATCCTGTTCTGATGTTTGTTGCCCCGAGCCACCCTTATGTAATGCCACTAGTAAAATCTAGCAGTCGCACTGTTAAAAGTAAGGACACGTTAAACCAATGTTGTTTTCAATGTAATGCGTCCAGCAATATGAATCAATGGCACTTCTTTACATGTCCTGCTAAAATTTCCCATTAAGATAAGTTGGTTCTTTTCGTTAGAAATGCAACTGTCCTGGTCCGCCTACTCTCCTGTGCCCAAAGTAATGTCGTATTTAATGGTTGTAATAGTTAATCCTAATGCCCACACTAATATCTAGCAATGCCAGTGCTTTAGAAATTGCTACTGTCCTTGTAGGATTGCCATTCAGATAAGGAACATGCTTCTTTTCATTTGATGCATGTTTCATCACTTGTTAGTCACCCTCCTTTCCACCTTTTTTGTGCAAACAGAGATATACATTTCACGCTCGATCTTAGTTGAACTGCACATATGATATCCAAATTATAGTTGACTATTCCAGGAGCTTCACAACCAACCTTGATGTTGCTCAATTTTATTGCAACTAATGAAGAAGAAGCTCTGTGGGTTTCGTTTCGATGGAAATGGAACCGGGTTGGAGCCCTTTTCTTAAAAAATTGAAGAAGAAGCTGCTAGCTCACGGGACATTGCTTCATTTTAGGTGAACTGCACCAAAAGGTCCCATGAATTGAATCATCCATGTTGGTGACTGAAAGAGCCAGCTTGACATCGATCTAAGCACCCGGCCTCCATCCTTGCGATGCACGGTACACCTTGTTTTCCACCTGCTCGACCCTAGTGTCACTGATAAAATGAAGTAATAATACAGTTAAAATAGAGCAAGTGTCATCTCTATCATTTCATTTCCAATGTAGATAAAGAAGGTGCTTCTCTTTGTTAATGTATGTTTCATCAACTAGTCCCATTGTTAATGTTTAAGCGTTTCTGCAAACTGGGGTGCTTAATTTTAGTTGATATGTACAAAAATAGAGATTTGAATGTCTCAAGGCGCCTCCTTGTACTACCGTTGTACACTGATGTTCATCACTGGCCGAAGGTGTATCTGGGAGACTTGGGACGATGTCCAGTATGAGGCGTACCGTATGAGGCGTCAGGGCCCATCTCGCCCTCATGACATGGCATACTATGATACTATCGCAATATTTTCTTCTATTTATTTTGTGTGTTTCATCAACTAGTGCCACTATAATGTAATCACGCTTTTTCATTATCTCTGCAAACAGGGTTATTCAGCTGCATTTTGGTGGAACTGCACAAATGTACGTATGGAACCAGCATATATGCAGAGTGCGAGGTGTGCCAAGTAAAAAATTACCGACACCAACCATGCTGCATGCACGCATTGGCATCCACCACCACCAGTGGGATGTGTGGCGCTCTCTGTGGACGGATCTTTCTCGGCAGCAAATCATCTAACCAAATACTAGTAGCTTATATTGGCAGTTTTCTAGGGAGTACTCTTTTCTGAAAGAAGCACCAATCTATCTTTCTTTATTTGTACACTGTGTCACAACTTTGACCCAAAGGTCCAGAGCTATTTTAGGGTGATTGGCGTAGTACTCGGAGACTGACTGTAAGCATGATTTTCATTAGCTGTCACACTGATTGTAAGCATGAGCAGGTGGAAGATTAGGTTAGTGTGAAGCTTACCTTATACCCTACCGCCGCCGTTGAAACGAGGCGAGCGTCGAGGGAACCATGGAGAACAGCGGGGAAGCGACGTCGCACCATCCGGCCTCCTCTTGTGGTGGGAGAATGAATACTCCTGTGGCTCCGGCTGGCTCTGCACCCTCACAAACGGCACACCATACTCGATCGATTCATTTTCCTCTGGGTGCTTGACCTTCGACATGTACGCCCTCCACCTCCGCCTGACTGTCGCCTCGGGCGAATTTGTCTGCTCCATCGCCCAGAGGAGATACTCGATGAACTCGGAGGACTGCGGCGTGACTGCCGCCGAGGAGTACATGTACATTGCCGCCCTCATCGCCGCCGTCTCACTCTTTCGCATACATTGTCGCATGGCCCGCACCGTCCTTCAAATCTCCCACTCATTGTCAAACCAACTAAGGATCTCCTTCAACCTGGCTAACTTTGCACAGTCGCCGGCGATCTGCTGATTCATTCTTGCATCCTCTCCATAGATGTCCTTCGAGTGGTCCGGTGCTAGCTTTGGAAGATGGGAGGAGAGGCGGTGGTCTTGCAATAGAGAAGAGGGAGAGGCGAGACGGTGGTTTTGGAATGGAGATGATGGAGAGCAGAGGAGGTGGTTTTGCAATGGAGAAGATCGAGGAAGAGGAGAGGCGAGACGGTGGTTTTGGAATGGAGATGATGGAAAGAAGAGGATGTGGTTTTGCAATGGAGAAGATCAGAAGAGGGAGAGGCGAGACGGTGGTTTTGGAATGGAGATGATGGAGAGGAGAGGAGGTGGTTTTGCAATGGATAAGAGGGAGAGGAGCGTGTGGTAGCGATTTAGGATTGGACGAGAGGGCCGGTGCGCTGTGACTGGGTCAAAATCAAAATCAATTTACCCTTCAATTAAGAAAGCGACCCCACATTAACTAGTTTCCCTTTTATTCTGGGTCATAATCGACCATGATTTTCGCACATAAAATATATGTTATACGTTGCAAAAATAATATAATTTGAAAGTACATTCAGAATCTGAACCGAACGATACAATTTTTGGTGACATGCATTCACATTTTGCTTGTCAAATACAGTATGTGGTCAAACTTTGACCCAAAATACGCAAAGCAACAAAAAAATACTTCCAAGACCAGCGCCGCTCTTCCGCCCTTCTCCTCTTAAACCACCGCCGCTCCTCTCCTGTTCCAATCTAAATGCAGCACCGCTCCTCTCCTCTTCCATTTCAAAACCACCACCCCTCCTCTCCTGTTCCAGTCCAAAACCAGCGTCGCTCATCTCCCGTTCTAATCCAAAACCAGCGCTGCTCCTCTCCTCTTCCATTCAAAAACCACCGCCAAGTAGTGAAGGTGCTGTGGAGAAGTAGATCGATGGAGGAGTACAACCGATACGTGAGGATCGCAGACGGCGAACCTGTGAAGCTAGCTAGGATGTTGGAGATACAGTCTTGGTTTGACAACAAGGACCAACTAGCGGCGACGGCGACATCCATGGCCAAATATCTGCAATGAGCGAAAAGGCGGCGATACTCCGGAGGTAGTCGCCTTTGGAGTACATAGAGCTGCTCCTCCGGGCCATGGAGCAAACAGATTCACCGAATCCGATCATGAGGAAGCGGTGGTGGGAGTATCGATCCCAGATGGAGCATCCATCGAGATTGAAGGATCGAGCATCTGAGGTGCCGTTTGTGAGGGTGTCGTGCAGGCGAGCGGTGGAGTCTTCGTCGACCAAACCAACTGCAAGAGGAGAAAAGCAGTTGGCCCGATGACGCTTCCCCGCCATCGTCTCCCTCGCCATTCACATCGTCTCACAGGGAGGTTGTCTGCCGCCGAGGAATAGGAGGGGGCTGCCCCCCAGCCTAATAGTCGGGCAGGTTGTGAATTGTCAGGAGGAGCTTAGGGTTGTCAGTATTTGTAGGTTGTGAATTGTGTTTTGTGTTGTGTATTTTGAGAGTACTTTCAGATATGAATGGCTTTTGAATTTCAGATTTGCAGTATTGAGCATATGAAGTATTTTATGAATTCTAGAGATCTATTTTTAGCACTTAAAAAAATGTAGTTTCATAGGAGTATAAAAGTGCACACAATGCGATTCTCAGAGAAGAAACTGCAAGTTTCAGTTTGAGATAAGCGCAAGTTCAGTTTCAGATAAGAAAAAGCAACTTTCAGAGGCAGAGAAATTAAATTAACACGGCCTAAACAAAAATGGTTAAAATCATGTTTGAAGTTTAATTCAACGGCGAAAATGGAACTACCAGCAAGTTCACATCATGATGATCAACATTCATGCATAGCACATCTTCATATGATGCAGATCAAAATGCCCACACAATGTCGAGTGTGCAAAACACGAGAAAAGCGAGGGACGAAGTTTTGGCAAGTGTTGGACGTGGTTTTGGGCTGCCCCGTCTAGGCTTTCATTTTTAACAAGCGCAGCCCACGACCTCGTATGGGAGGTCCATAGGCATGTTTGTATTTTCTTAGGGCCGTCATGTATCTGTTGGGGAACGTAGCACAAATTCAAAATTTTCCTATGTGTCACCAAGATCTATCTATGGAGAAACCAGCAACGAGGGGAAGGAGAGTGCATCTACATACCCTTGTAGATCGCTAAGCGGAAGCATTCATGAGAACGGGGTTGAAGGAGTCGTACTCGTCGTGATCCAAATCACCGGAGATCCTAGTGCCGAACGGATGGCACCTCCGCGTTCAACACACGTACAGCCGGTGGCGTCTCCCACGCCTTGATCTAGCAAGGAGAGAGGGAGAGGTTGAGGAAGACTCCATCCAGCAGCAGCACAACGTGGCGTGGTGGTGGTGGAGGCGTGGCAATCCTGCAGAGCCGCCAAGCACCGCGGGAGAGGAGGAGGAGGAGGCGGGGCTGCACCAAGAGGGAGAAGTTCTCATGTGTCCAGCAGCCCCAAAACCTCAAGTATATATAGGGGAAAGGGGCTGCGCCCTTTAGGGTTTCCCACCCCAAGGGGTGCGGCCAGCCCTATATCCCATCTAGGGGGGGCGGCCAAGGGGGGAGGAGTGCCTCCCAAGTCAAGTGGAGGCCTCCCCCTTTAGGGTTTTCCCCTTCCCATGCGCATGTGCCTTGGGGAGGCTGGTGCCCCTGGCCCATTAAGGCTAGGGCGCCCCCCTACAGACCATTCTACTATATTGGACGTGGTGGAACAATTTCCGGACATCCGGACCCCTCCGGAATCCTCCGGAACCTTCTGGAAGCTTCCCGGTACAATACCGAAAAAACCCGAACTTTTTCCGGAACCCGAACAACAACTTTCCATATATAAATCGTTACCTCCGGACCATTCCGGAACTCCTCGTGACGTCCGGGATCTCATCCGGGACTCCGAACAACATTCGGTAACCACATACAAACTTCCTTTATAACCCTAGCGTCATCGAACCTTCAGTGTGTAGACCCTACGGGTTCGGGAGACATGTAGACATGACCAGGGCGTTCTCTGGTCAATAACCAACAGCGGGATCTGGATACCCATGTTGGCTCCCACATGTTCCATGATGATCTCATCGGATGAACCACGATGTCGAGGGTTCAATCAATCCCGTATTCAATTCCCTTTGTCTAGCGGTATTGTACTTGCCCGAGATTCGATCGTCGATATCCCGATACCTTGTTCAATCTCGTTTCCGGCAAGTCTCTTTACTCGTTCCGTAACACATCATCCCGTGATCAACCCCTTGGTCACATTGTGCACATTATGATGATGTCCTACCGAGTGGGCCTAGAGATACCTCTCCGTTTACACGGAGTGACAAATTCAGTCTCGATTCGTGCCAACCCAACAGACACTTTCGGAGATACTGTAGTGCACCTTTATAGCCACCCGATTACGTTGTGACGTTTGGTACACCCAAAGCATTCCTACGGTATCCGGGAGTTGCACAATCTCATGGTCTAAGGAAATGATACTTGACATTAAAAAGCTTTAGCATAATGGCACGATCTTTGTGCTAGGCTTAGGATTGGGTCTTGTCCATCACATCATTCTCCCAATGATGTGATCCCGTTATCAACGACATCCAATATCCATGGTCAGGATACTGTAACCATCTATTGATCAACGAGCTAGTCAACTAGAGTCTTACTAGGGACATGGTGTTGTCTATGTACCCACACATGTATCTGAGTTTCCTATCAATACAATTATAGCATGGATAATAAACGATTATCATAAACAGGAAATATAATAATAACTAATTTATTATTGCCTCTAGGGCATATTTCCAACAGTCTCCCACTTGCACTAGAGTCAATAATCTAGTTCACATCGTCATGTGATTAACGCTGATAGGTCACATCGCCATGTGACCAACATCCAAAGAGTTTACTAGTGTGCGTAAACTACTTCACATCATCATGTGATTAAGACTCAATGAGTTACGAGGTTTGATCATGTTTTGCTTGTGAGAGAGGTTTTAGTCAACGGGTGCGAACCTTTCAGATCCGTGTGTACTTCACAATTCTCTATGTCATATTGTAAATGCTGCTTCCACGCTCCACTTGAACCTTATTCCAAATGGTTGCTCCACTATACGTATCCGGTTTGCTACTCAGAGTCACTCGGTTAGGTGTTAAAGCTTGCATCGACGTAACCCTTTATGCCGAACTCTTTATCACCTCCATAATCGAGAAACATGTCCTTATTTACTCCAAGGATAATTTTGACCGATGTCCAATGATCCATTCTGGATCATTATTGTACCCTTATGGTGACTCATGGCAAGGCACACTTCGATGCGGTACACAAGATAGCATACTATAGAGCCTACGTGCGAAGCATAGGGGACAACCTTCGTCCTTTCTCTCTTTTACGCCGTGGTCGAGCTTTAACTCTTAACTTCATACCTTACATCTCAGGCAAGAACTCCTTCTTTGACAGATCCATCTTGAACACCTTCAAGATCATGTCAAGGTATGTGCTCATTTGAAAGTATTATTAAGCATTTTTGATCTATCTTATAGATCTTGATGCTTATTGTTCAAGTAGCCTAATCCAGATTTTCATTCAAAAACACTTTTCAAACAAACCTATATGCTTTCTAGAAATTCTACATCATTTTTGATCAACATATACTCATCAGAAAATCTATAGTGCTCCCACTCACTTCTTTGGAAATACAAGTTTCTCATAAACTTGGTATAGACCCAAAATCTTTGATCATCTCATCAAAGCGTACATTCCAACTCCGAGATGCTTACTCCAGTCCTTAGAAGGATAGCTGGAGCTTTGCATACTTGTTAGCATCTTTCAGGATTGACAAAACCTTACGTTGTATCATATACAACCTTTCCTTACGAAACTGGTAAGGAAACTCGTTTTGACATCCATCTCGCCAGATTTCATAAATGCAGCTTGTGCTAACATGATTCCGACGGACTTTAAGCATCGCTACGGATGAGAAAATCTCATCGTAGTCAACTCCTTGAACTTGTGAAAAACTCTTCGCCACAAGTCGAGCTTCATAAACGGTGACATTACCGTCCACGTCCGTCTTTTTCTTAAAGATCCATTTATCTCAATGGCTCGCCGATCATCGGGCAAGTCCACCAAAGTCCATGCTTTGTTACGATACATGGATCCTATCTCGGATTTCATGGCTTGTAACCATTTGTCGGAATTTGGGCCCACCATTGCTTCTCCATAGCTCGTAGGTTCATTGTTGTCTAGCAACATGACCTTCAAGATAGGATTGCGTGCCACTCAAGTAGTACGCATCCTTGTCACCCCACGAGGTACGTCGGTGACTTGATCCGAAACTTCATGATCACTATCATAAGCTTCTACTTCAATTGGTGTAGGTGCCACGGAACAACTTCACGTGCCTGCTACACACTAGTTGAAGTGACGGTTCAATAACCTCATCAAGTCTCCACCATCCTCCCACTCAATTCTTCGAGACGAACTTTTCCTCGAGAAAGGACCCGATTCAAGAAACAATCCCTATTGCTTCCGGATCTGAATTAGGAGGTATACCCAACTATTTTGGGTGTCCTATGAAGATGCATTTTGTCCGCTTTGGGTTCGAGCTTATCAACCTGAAACTTTTCCACATAAGCGTCGCAGCCCCAAACTTTTAAGAAACGACAACTTAGGTTTCTCCAAAGCGGTGTCGTCTCAACGGAATTACGTGGTGCCCCATTAAAGTGAGTGCGGTTGTCTCTAATGCCTAACCCATGAGCGATAGTGGTAATTCGATAAGAGATATCATAGTACGCACCATATCCAATAGAGTGCAACTATGATGTTCGGACACACCATCACACTATGGTGTTCGGCGGTATTAATTGTGAAACAATTTGCACAATGTCTTAATTGTGTGCCAAACTCGTAACTCAGATATTCATCTCTATGATCATATCATAGACATTCTATCCTCTTGTCACGAAGATCTTAAACTTCACTCTGAAATTACTTGAACCATTCAATAATTCAGACTTGTGTTTCATCAAGTAAACATACTCAACATCTACTCGAATCATCTGTGAAGTAAGAACATAACGATATTCACTGCATGCCTCAGCACTCATTGGACTGCAGATATCAAAATGTGTTACTTCCAACAAGTTGCTATCTTGTTCCATTTCTTTGAAACCGAGGCTTTTCGGTCATCTTGCCCATGTAGTATGTTTTGCATATCTCAAGTGATTCAAAATCAAGTGAGTCCAAACGATCCATCTGCATGGAGTTTCTTCATGCGTACACACCAATAGACATGGTTCGCATGTCTCAAGTTTTTTCAAAGCGAGTGAGTCCAAAGATCCATCAACATGGAGCTTCTTCATGCGTTTTACACCAATATGACTTACATGGCAGTGCCACAAGTAAGTGGTACTATCATTACTATCTTATATTTTTGGCATGAAAATGTGTATCACTACGATCGAGATTCAATAAACCATTTATTTAGGTGCAAGACCATCGAAGGTATTATTCAAATAAACAGAGTAACCATTATTCTCCTTAAATGAATAACCGTATTGCGATAGACATAATCCAATCATGTCTATGCTCAACACAAACACCAAATGCAATTATTTAGGTTTATCACCGATCTCGTTGGTAGAGGGAGCGTGCGATGCTTGATCACATCAAGCTTGGAAAAACTTCCAATACATATCGTCAGCTCACCTTTAGCTAGTCTCCGTTTATTCCGTAGCTTTTATTTCGAGTTGCTAACACTTAGCAACCGAACCGGTATCTTAATACCCTGGTGCTACTAGGAGTACTAGTAAAGTACACATTAACATAATGCATATCCAATATACTTCTATCGACCTTGCCAGCCTTCTCATCTACCAAGTATCTAGGGTAAATCTGCTCCAATGGTTGTTCCCCTTATTACAGAAGCACTTAGTCTCGGGTTTGGGTTCAACCTTATTACAGAATCTGCTCCAACTGTTTTGCCGTTTCATGAAGTATCCCTTGTTGCCCTTGCCCTTCTTGAAACTAGTGGTTTTACCAACCATCAACAATTGATGCTCCTACTTGACTTCTACTTTCGCGGTGTCAAACATCGCGAACACTTCAAGGATCATCATATCTATCCCTGATATGTTATAGTTCATCACGAAGCTCTAGTAGCTTGGTGGCAATGTCTTTGGAGAAACATCACTATCTCATCTGCAAGATCAACTCCCACTCGATTCAAGTGATTTTTGTACTCAGACAATCTGAGCACAAGCTCAACGATTGAGCTTTTCTCCCTTAGTTTGTAGGCTAAGAAAATCGTCGGAGGTCTCATACCTCTTGACGTGGGCACGAGCCTAAAATCCTAATTTCAGCCCTCGAAACATCTCATATGTTCCGCGACATTTCGAAAACGTCTTTCGTGCCTCAACTCTAAACCGTTTAACTGAACTATCACGTAGTTATCAAAACCTGTATGTCCGATGTTCGCAATATCCACAAACGACGTTTGGGGTTCAGCACCTGTGGCGGTGCATTAAGGACATAAGCTTTCTACTGTCCGCATAATCGCTACTTTCAACTTTCAACTATGTTTTCTCTAGGAACATATCTAAACAGTGGAACTAAAACGCGAGCTTACGACATAATTTGCAAAAGGTCTTTTGACTATGTTCAAGATAATTAAGTTCATCTTATGAACTCCCACTCGAATAGACATCCCTTTGGTCATCTAAGTGATTACATGATCCGAGTCAACTAGGCCGTGTCCGATCATCACGTGAGACAGACTAGTCATCATCGGTGAACATCTTCATGTTGATCGTATCTACTATACGACTCATGCTCGACCTTTCGGTCTCTGTGTTCCGAGGCCATGTTTGTACATGCTAGGCTCATCAAGTTAACCCTAAGTGTTTCGCGTGTGTAAATCTGTCTTTGACCGTTGTATGTGAACGTAAGAATCCATCACACCCGATCATCACGTGGTGCTTAGAAGCGACGAACTTTAGCAACGGTGCACAGTTAGGGGAGAACACTTCTTGAAACAAGATGCATAAACATAATAAACATCACATGCAATTATATAGTAGTGACATGATATGGCCAATATCATATAGCTCCATTGATCTCCATCTTCGGGGCTCCATGATCATCATCGTCACCGGCATGACACCATGATCTCCATCATCATGATCTCCATCATCGTGTCTTCATGAAGTTGTCTCGCCAACTATTACTTCTACTACTATGGCTACGGTTAGCAATAAAGTAATGTAATTACATGGCGTTGTTTAATGACACGCAGGTCGTACAATAAATAAAGACAACTCCTATGGCTCCTGCCGGTTGTCATACTCATCGACATGCAAGTCGTGAATCCTATTACAAGAACATGATCAATCTCATACATCACATATCATTCATCACATTCTTCTTGGCCATATCAAATCACATAGCATACCCTGCAAAAACAAGTTAGACGTCCTCTAATTGGTGTTGCATGTTTTACGTGGCTGCTATGGGTTTCTAGCAAGAACATTTCTTACCTACGCAAAACCACAACGTGATATGCCAATTGCTATTTACCCTTCATAAGGACCCTTTTCATCGAATCCGTTCCGACTAAAGTGGGAGGCGGCACCCGCTAGCCACCTTATGCACCAAGTGCATGTCGATCGGTGGAACACATCTCACGTGGAAATGCGTGTAAGGTCGGTCCGGGCCGATTCATCCCACAATACCGTCGAAACAAGATTGGACTAGTAACGGCAAGCATATTGAACAAAATCAACGCCCACAACTACTTTGTGTTCTACTCGTGCAAAGAATCTACGCAATAGACCTAGCTCTGATACCACCGTTGGGGAACGTAGCAGAACTTCAAAATTTTCCTACGTGTCACCAAGATCTATCTATGGAGAAACCAGCAACGAGCGGAAGGAGAGTGCATCTAAATACCCTTGTAGATCGCTAAGCGGAAGCGTTCATGAGAACGGGGTTGAAGGAGTCGTACTCGTCATGATCCAAATCACCGGAGATCCTAGTGCGAGCAGACGGCACCTCCGCGTTCAACACACGTACAGCCGGTGGCGTCTCACGCCTTGATCCAGCAAGGAGAGAGGGAGAGGTTGAGGAAGACTCCATCCAGCAGCAGCAGCACAACAGCGTGGTGCTGGTGGAGGAGCGTGACAATCCTGCGAGGCTTCGCCAAGCACCGCGGGAGAGGAGGAGGAGGAGGCGAGGCTGCACCAAGAGGGAGAAGTTCTCATGTGTCCAGCAGCCCCAAAACCTCAAGTATATAGGGGAAAGGGGCTGCGCCCCTTTAAATTCCACCCCAAGGGGTGCGGCCAGCCCTAGATCCCATCTAGGGGGGGCGGCCAAGGGGGGAGGAGTGCCTCCCAAGTCAAGTGGAGGCCTCCCCCTTTAGGGTTTCCCCCTTCCCGTGTGCATGGGCCTTGGGGAGGCTGGTGTCCCTGGCCGATTAAGGCTAGGGCGCCCCCCTACAGCCCATGCTACTGTATTGGACGTGGTGGAACAATTTCCGGACCTCCGGACCCATCCGGAATCCTCCGGAACCTTCTGGAAGTTTCCCGGTACAATACCGAAAAAACCCGAACTTTTTCCGGAACCCGAACAACAACTTTCCATATATAAATATTTACCTCCGGACCATTCCGGAACTCCTCGTGACGTCTGGGATCTCATCCGGGACTCCGAACAACATTCGGTAACCACATACAAACTTCCTTTATAACCCTAGCGTCATCGAACCTTAAGTATGTAGACCCTACGGGTTCGGGAACCATGCAGACATGACCGAGACGTTCTCCGGTGAATAACCAACAGCGGGATCTGGATACCCATGTTAGCTCCCACATGTTCCATGATGATCTCATCGGATGAACCACGATGTCGAGGGTTCAATCAATCCCGTATTCAATTCCCTTTGTCTAGCGGTATTGTACTTGCCCGAGATTCGATCATCGGTATCCCGATACCTTGTTCAATCTCGTTTCCGGCAAGTCTCTTTACTCGTTCCGTAACACATCATCCCGTGATCAACCCCTTGGTCACATTGTGCACATTATGATGATTTCCTACCGAGTGGGCCCAGAGATACCTCTCCGTTTACGGAGTGACAAATCGATCTCGATTCGTGCCAACCCAACAGACACTTTCGGAGATACCTGTAGTGCACCTTTATAGCCACCCAGTTACGTTGTGACGTTTGGTACACCCAAAGCATTCCTACGGTATCCGGGAGTTGCACAATCTCATGGTCAAAGGAAATGATACTTGACATTAAAAAAGCTTTAGCATACGAACTAAGATCTTTGTGCTAGGCTTAGGATTGGGTCTTGTCAATCACATCATTCTCCCAATGATGTGATCCCGTTATCAACGACATCCAATGTCCATGGTCAGGAAACTGTAACCATCTATTGATCAACGAGCTAGTCAACTAGAGGCTTACTAGGGACATGGTGTTTTCTATGTACCCACGCATGTATCTGAGTTTCCTATCAATACAATTATAGCATGGATAATAAACGATTATCATGAACAGGGAAATATAATAATAACTAATTTATTATTGCCTCTAGGGCATATTTCCAACAGTATCAACCGGCCTATGGACCTCCCATCCGAGGTTTTATTTTTGGCAGCCTAATTTATGTATTTTTTTAAAGAAAACGCAGAGGTCTGTTCTATTTTTCTATATAAGAATAGGAACGCCAGGTCCAACTTATGTTTCCCTTCTAACTATATTATATATATTTAAATTATTTTATATGTTAATATATATTATTTTTATTGTCATCATATATTTATGAGATACTTACATATGTAAGAAAACAATATCCCACATCTTATTAACTTATAAAAATAATTTCTTAACAAATAAAACCTGGATTGTTTTGTACGAAAATCCTTGTGATTGTGTACAAAAGCTTGGTAAGATTTAAGGACGAATGTAATAATATCACTTATTATTTAAATATAATTATACCAAAATGCTCAGCCCCTTTTTATTTTTTGATAACATTGCTGGCCCAACCCAACATTACAATTAGAATCAGCCCAGCAAAATCGTGTATTTCGAGAAAGTGCAAATGGCCTGTAATTTTTTAGGAAATAAAATAAATGGGCCGCATGGACGCTACATTATTTGTTCACCCAGCCCAGCTAATGGCTGTAATTCAAAAAAAAATCAAATTGACTATAAATTCTACCGCGCAAAAAAAAGACTGTAAATTTTGAAAAGATGGGTTTAATACGTGCCACATTTTTGGAGGCTGAAATGTGGTCCAATAGGTCGAAGCCAACGCAAGTCGTTGTCAATTTAGTCAACAAATGATTCTGACATGTTAGCTGTTGGATTTACATCCAACGACCGGCATCCATCTTCAATCTCTCGTCTTCTTCCTACAGCGCCGAGGACCACCTCCGCCTCCTGCGCTAGCAGCTCGCTTAGCATGCTTCGCTATGAAGCGCTACTCCACCGTTGGCCAGGCCATCCCTCCACCCTCCACACCTCATGTTCTTCTCCACCATTGCCGAACCACACCGCACTAGAACGATTAACCCTCGTACACCTCTCCGTCTGCGACTCTACTCCCGTGTCTTACCATCTCTGGCTCGTTGCTGTCCGAGGCCTCGCCGTCGTCCACCACCTTGGATGCGCTCAGCGCGGCGTGGTCAACATGGTCAACTAACGACACCATCGGAAGTATGTTGTGCGTGGAGAGGCTGACAGCTAGGTCCACAGCCGCACACAAGGAAATGCCTCCTTATTACAGCGCAAAATATTGATTCCTCCACACGACATCTGGGACCCACCGGAAGGGCCTACGTATTTCACAAAATAACGTGCCCTCCCGACATGTCGACCCACCAGCTATCTTCGCACGCGCAAGGAAGTGCCTCCTTATTATGCACAAAAAATGAATATTCCCCACCGGTGGAACCCGGCATATTGGGAGGCTGACTTGTGGGCCTACCAAGTTGTGACGGGACGGAGGGCTTTGTCAACTTAGTCAATATGAACGATTCAAGCTCCTGTTACCGTACGATATTCATCCAACGGCCGTAGTGCTTCTTCAACCTCTGGTCTTCTTGCTCCAGCCGCCCAAACCAGCGCCGGTCGTGCCGCGTGCTCCTGCCTCCCGTGGCGGCCGTGATGCCGGAGGCCTCACCGCCCTACTACTCCCACCGCTGGCGGGCTATCCTCTACTCACCCACACCCCTGTTATTACGTAGCAGCAATGACCTCACACCATGATCGAACCAATTGAACCCTCGTACTCACATTGGCGTGGGCATCCCTTCTGCGTCTTCCTCGGCTCCGAAGTCGTCCCTTCCTAGTCCTTGCCGTCGTCCACCGCCCGTGGTGCTCTCCGTGGGCGTGGTCAGCGTGGTCGAGCGACTTCCATCGGACGTGGGTATGCGTGGAGAGGCCGAGCCGGGTCCACGGCCGCATGACAAGGAAGTGCCTCCTTATTACACGCAAAATAATTATTCCTCCACCTGACAGCGGGGACCCACCGAACGGGCCACCGTGTTTTGCGAAAAAATGTTTCCCCCTGACTACTGGGACCCACCAGCTACATCTTCGCACGCAAGGAAGTGCGTCCGGGCAAAAAATGAGTCGCCCCCACACTGCTGGGACCCACCAGCTACATCTTCGCACGCAAGGAAGTGCATCCGGGCAAAAAAAATGATTCCCCCCCTAACTGCTGGGACCCACCAGCTACATCTTCGCACGCAAGGAAGTGCCTGAGAGTCGGAACCCACCTGGTCGAAGCGTACGTAGCGTTGTCATTCTGGTCGCGAATGTGTACGTACATATATACTGGTGGATGTAGAGGCGCGCATGTGTCGTAGTAGAGGCACGCACGTAGCATGTACACGTACGTATAGAGGCCAAGGTGCAAGAAAGAAAACACGGCCACGTATGTGTACATACGGGCGGGGTCTCAAACGCCTACTCGCGCATACGTACGGCCAGGGCTCGTGTACATGGCTGGGTCACAACAGAGAAACAATGTCGTCATCGTGTTCATGGGGAGGCAACGGAATGCTCGTGTTGATGGGGAGGCAATGGAATGCGTTGTGTTCATCGGGAGGCAACGAAACGCGTGGGAGCCAACCGGCTGGGTCAGAACGGAATGCGTGGTCGTGTTCATCGGGAGGGCTTGGAGGAACAGGCGATGGAAACGAGGCCTGGCGTATAGCAGAACGGAGGAAACGGCCTTGTGTTCGACCGGCCACGTTTGAAACGGGATCATGTTCGCCGGGAGGTGCGGCGTGCCGCAAAGCGGATTTAAACGGACCTCCCTACGGTTTGAAACGGGGGTCCTGTTGATCGGGAGGGGTGTGGCGTACCGCAAAACGGAGGAAATGGACCTCCTACGGTCGAAACGGGGGTCCTGTTGATCGGGAGGGGTGTGGCGTACCGCAAAACGGACGAAACGGACCTCCTACGGTCGAAACGAGGGTCCTATTCATCGGGAGGGGTGTGGCATACTGCAAAACGGGACTCCACGGGATATTGTTCATCTCCACCGTCGACCTCCTCCAGCCTCCACGGGCTCTTGTTCATCCAGCCTCCACCGCGCGCTACTCCACTGGCTACTGTTCAACCACCCCTCCACTGTCTACTGTTCATCCAGCCCTCCACACCACGGGGGCATGTTCAACCACCCCTCCACGGGCACCCCTCCACCGTCTACTGTTCATCCAGCCCTCCACACCACGGGGTCCTGTTCAACCACCCCTCCACGGGCACCCCTCCACCGTCTACTGTTCATCCAGCCCTCCACACCACGGGGTCCTGTTCAACCACCCCTCCACAGGCACCCCTCCACCGTCTACTGTTCATCCAGCCCTCCACACCACGGGGTCCTGTTCATCCAGAGGCAACGCCACCGCTCACTGTTCATCCAAACCGCCATAGCGCTCATTGTTCATCGAGGCGGCATCGATCGGCTTGATTAGCAGATGGCGAAGGAATCCTTCGATCGGGTTGATTAACAACCATCGATCGATCGCTCGGAGTTCGATAACAGCGTAACTGCGGTCTGTCGCTCGGGTTGATTAGAGCCCAACGCCTCGCTTCGGGTTCGATTAGAGCCAGCGGCTTTCGCACACACAGCGTCACGTGTCACGAGAAAGCAGCGCATCGCTCGGCCCCCGACCTCCCACCGTAACCGGGAACTCCCCGAAATTTTCCTCCCTCTCGCTTCTACCAAGGTTTTTTCCGTCATGGACGGCCCGAAGAATGTCATGCAGCTGCGTCTCCGGCCCGCCCAGGACGAAAAGCCCATTTTCTGTCATGATTTTTGGTCATAGAAGTAGGAGCCCACCACATCTATGATGATACCGGGTTTTATCACAATTATCGTCATAGAAGTGTCATATGTATGACAGAAAAAAATTCGTTCGGCCCAAAATGTCACGTATGTGTCTTTTTTTTGTAGTGCTCTACTAACCAAGAGCTCGCATCTCTTCTCTCTCCTTTTCTCTTTCCTCCAACTAAAGCACATATATATTATTCTATTCCTTATAGCCTGCTTAGACTACCCAATGGGAGTAACATATATAGGTAGTAACTTTACACGTATCGATAAAAAAGATGATGTGGCAAGCAATAAATGAAGAAAGAGAGAAAATTGGTAGCATAGCTAGTCACTAGGAGTATGAGTACCATCACACATCTCAAGGCAAGATGAGTCTATAGCCTAATAAATGAAGTGTTGCATGTTACTACACATATGTTACTCCCCACTATAGAGGTAGTAACATAGACTAGTAACATTCTATGTTACTACCCATTGTGGCTAGTCTTATGTCACTCCATTGTACTTGCTCTAATGTGTAGTATCATAGAGTAGCTAGTATCATATGTAGTACTTTATTTATATTGTCATGCATGACACATAGTAGCATAGCATTTATTATGATATGGTTTCATGATATGATACTTAACCCTCTCTTTCTTCATTTACTTAATTCTATGACAGCTCATCAAAATTGCCTAGTTGGCATGCATGATACTAGCTATGATACCCCCTTACTATCAGCCTAGCAAAGAAGGTGTACAGATCATTTGTGCGTCGCTTTGTGAGTTTTCATCCGTTTGTTCGAGAAGCGGGAGAAGTTTCAAACATTTCGGCCGTGAGGGTGCGGCCCTTTGGCGAGGCCTAGTTGGTATTTTAATTACAGGAAATTCAGATGGATTTGGACATCATCAAAACCGATGTGCGTGCTCTCACGGCCCCATGGAAAAAAATTGGTAAAGTTTGGCACAAGTTTTGACGACCGCTCCTTCCAAACTGGAGCATCTCACATGAAGGATCATGGTTTTCCAAAAGTAGGTGTCAATTCAAACTCCTGTGGCTCGTGACTTCATCGCTTGGCCTCATAAAAATTTCCACGATGCGCAATCACCATTATACCACGGGTTTGATTTTACGGCGCATTTCGGTATCATTAGCTATATTTAAGACATTTTTGAGATTAACGTGCATTTTGTACATAAAAATAAAATTACAACCGAATCGCATGTCTTTGTCGAAAGGGATGAGGATCACCGTTCGATCTGGGAGCATCCTACAGTGCAGACGTACGATCCGTGGGGTTTGGGTTCTGGCCAATCAAAAAGCATGACTCAGATCGTGGGTGGGGTGGCGGGGTTTGGTTGGCACACGGCTTTCATCAACGAACCGTGTGATATTCGCAAACCAGATTGCATATTTTTGTTCGCACATACTGTAGTGAGATCAATTGAGTGTGCTACCTCTATGATATAATAATAATAATAATAATAATAATAATAATAATAATAATAATAATAATAATAATAACAAAAAATATTTCATATTCATTGCCTGAGCTAACAGCATATCAAGGTCAACATATTAACGGTTCTTGCATCAACAGAAAACCAGACATAACTCACAAATTCAGTACACGCAATAGTTCTAAATTGAACGAATTAAGTTGCAGGGTAGGCATAAAGACTAGTCTTACGGCTTAATTCCCATGTACATGTGGTAACTGGGATCATTATGTTGACCCCGAATGAACTTGGGTTTTTTGATGATTTTATGCTGCTCTGTTACACGGGTGCGTGATCCCTTCGCTGGCAACTCATCATATTCATCGTACTCGTCCTCATCGACAACATCGTCGACACCCAGTACCCTTCTCTTCCCATGCATCACTAAATGGCAGTTCTTATGCAAGGGGTCTTCCACAAAGAAAATCTGGGTAGCATCGGCTGGCGGGAATGAATGGGTCTGCGTGATATGCCACCGTTGTCCAGTTAACACAGGTCTTCTTGTACTCATTAATCCTTACCTAACCAAGAGGGATCCATGCGCACCTGAATAATGCCACCTTAACTTTCACATAGTCAAGCTCCCAAATCTCTTTGATGGCTCCATAGTATACCCTTTTATCAGCTTCATTTACAGTCATGCATTCTATTCGAACAGAGTTGTTCTAATACGAGGTCTTCTGATCACATTCCTCAGTGTATAACGTGTATCCATTTATGTCATATGCTTGGTACGTCAACACCGTAGGTGATGGCTTTTGTGGAAACCACGTAGCAATGTCATCGATGGATCCTTGTGCCAAACGATTCTTCAGCCATTCGGCGTAGTTCTTAGTGTGCTTCTTCATCTCCACATCTGATGAAGGCACCATTGGCAAGAAGCTTTGGCTTATCTTCGCCAAGTGTTCTTCGGCATAAGCGATGAGAGCTGGGCTGTTAAGTAGTACCATCAAATGGGCTTTCTCTGCCAATTCTCCGGGTGCAGCAATTTGCGTGCCAGCAAGGACTGGCTTACCTTTCAGCCTTCCCTCGTGGTGAGAGAGGGGCAAACCTATAGATCTTTGTTTCATGTAGTCGGTGCAAAAATCAACCAACTCCTCCGACTGGCTTACCTTTCAGCCTTCCCTCGTGGCGAGAGAGGGGCAAACCTATAGATCTTTGTTTCATGTAGTCGGTGCAAAAATCAACCACCTCCTCCGCGGTATAACCTTGTAGGATGCTTGCCTCTGGATGGTTTCGGTTCCGACAAAAGCGCTTCAGTATTCCCATGAACCGCTCGAAGGGATACATGTTGCGAAGAAACACAGGACCACAATTATCTCATCGACAAGGTGCACAGTGAGATGGACCATGACATCATAGAATGACGGTGGGAAAAACATCTCTAGGTTGGACAATATTCTTGCAATATCATCTTGCATATGATCCAACTCTTCAGGATTTACAAATTTCTGCCATAGTTGGTTGAAGAAATCACAGAGGTCAATGAGTGTGTTTCTTATATCTTTGTCCATCAGATTCCTGATAGCCACCGGGAGGATTCGTGTCAACATTACATGTCAATCATGTGACTTCATGTGTCCCAACTTCATTTTACCTGAGCTCAGATCCACGAGACTTCTGATGTTTGCGCGGTAGGAAGAGGGCGTCTTAACTGACAACAAATAGGTGAAGAACTATGTTGCTTCTTTTGTACTGAAATTGTAACTCTCGCGAGCTTTGATGAATTTGTCATCATCTTATACTTCACTCTTGCGTTGTGATTGATCAGCAAGCATATCGAGCCGTCCGTCACCATCCTTTCTTTTACCTTTAATCTTGAGCAGAGTACCAAGGATGCTTTCACATACGTTCTTCTCTACGTGCATGACATTGATGCAGTGACGTACATGTAGAATCTCCCAGTAAGGTAATTTATAGAACACCGATTTCTTCTTAAACATTTCATCCTTGGGATTTAGTTTCACCGTCTAAGGGTGGTTCTTGCCAAGCACAACATTATTTTTTTAGCCATGTTGTGGACCACCTCCTCTTCATAGAGTCTTGGGCCCTCAACTGCCTCTGTCGTACCATCAAATTCAGCTTTCATCTTTCGGTATGGGTGATTTTTCCGTAAGAACCTACGATGACACAAATACACGGTTTTGCGTGAGTTGGGAAGTCTTCTGCTAGCTGTCCCATCCATGCATGTGACACACCATACATCTCCCCTTGTTTTCTGCCCCGGTGTGTTGCCTAATGCCCGCATATCTTGAATGGTGTGCACCAGCATCGCATGTAGATCGAAAATCTCCTTTCTGTAAGCATCATAACATTTTATAGCAGGCGCATCCATCCACACTATCAGCAGTTCTTCTACCAGTAGCTGAAAGTAAATGTTGATGTCATTTCCAGGTTGCTTCGGGCCTTGGATAATCATTGACATCATAATGTATTTTTTCTTCATACACAACCAAGGAGCTAGGTTATATATGCACAGAAGCACCGGCCATGTGCTATGATTGGTGCTCATATCGCCAAAAGGATTCATCCCGTCAGTACACTCCCCGAGCCTTATACTTCTAGGATCCTTGGCAAAATTTTCAAACTTTTTGTTGATTAATTCCCACTGAGCCCCATCTTTTAGGTGCCTCATAAACCTATCTGCAATTCGCTCATCATGATGCCACCGCAACCTATTTGCCTCTCTAGGGTTTGCAAACAAATGCCTCAACCTTGGAATTAAAGGCAAGTATCAAACAACCTTGAACGGGATTCCTGTCTTGATCTCGTCGTCCAATTTGTACTTGTCCTTTGCTCTCCTGCACTTGTATCGTGCATGCTTGCATGTGGGACATGCACGCAAATCTTTGTACTCACCACAGTACAATATACAATCATTCACACAAGCATGTATCTTCTGTACTTCAAGTTCCAATGGGCAAACAATTTTCTTCGCTTCATTCGTGCTTCTGGGGAGCACAATATCTACCTGAAGAATTTCTTTGAAAAGACCTAACATCTCTGTGAAGCCCTTGTTTGATAGACCATTTGCTGCTTTAAATCTGAGAAGCACCAGGATGGCACTCAACCTGAAATATTTCCTTTTGCAACCTAGATACAAATCTTTCTTGGAGTCCGCATCAATGGTTGGCAGATCCTTGTACCCAATCATATCCTTTTTTGGGCCCTCGAAATCTGCAATCATAGCAGCAAAATCTGGCATATCAAGATCCTCGTCATCTGCATCGATGTCTTGGTTTTCCAGTGGGCGTTTTGGCTTTCCGGTGTTCCATTGGTAGCTTGACGCCTCTGCCCCGATGTTAGATTCAACATCCATGTGACACTGACCAGGGTTCGGCATCTCGCTACCCTGGGTATCTTCATCCATGACCTCCTCTTCACTGTGTCTGGTCCAACGTGTATATCCACGCATGAATCCCCTAGAGGCTAAGTGCATCTGGACATCTGCAACTTCATGTGACTCTGTATTGGCACAATCAGTACATGGACACATGATGTAATACGCATCACCAATTCTCCTCTTTGTACTTTCAGCCAAATTCATGAACTCTGTCATGCCACTGATAAAATATGCGGTTTTTCGATTCTTCATCCATCGAGATCGTTCCATCTGCAGCACATGAATGGTAATTAAAAACAAAACAACAACATTAAAACACGGATTAACTGCTGCCCAAAGATGCGTGCATAAATCACAAGGTTTTATTTAAATCAATAAAGAGGCTAGCCAACTCGCATACAGAAGGCTCCCTCGATTGGGGATTCGTTGGCAATTGGATCGTGGTCAATCTGGTCTTTGACTTTGTTTGGGCCATTAGATGCTCGCTGCTCTCGCTGTTGGTTTTAACCGCGTGGTAAGTTTGCATGGCCAATGACTGGTGGGCTCTTGTTCTATGCCTATTGGCTGGGTAGGCCATTTTGAGGTGCGGGTGCGCCCTCTCCCCACACGCCGCGTGCGCGTCGCATCATTTGCGGGGGGCGTGGGTAGCCCTGCCCTCGACAGCACCTCGGCCCAATCCAATCCCCCGCATGCTGCAACCCTCCCTCCCTCCTCGATCTCTCTCCCTCAGCCGCCACGAACCCTAGCTCCCTTTCCTACGATCCCGCAGTCGCTGCCGCTGCTCCTTCAGACCTCCCTCGTCAGCCGCTGCCGCTACGGCTCCTCCGTCCACCGACTATGTCCGTGCAAGCGGCCAGTTTCCTTCCGCCCCGACCTTCTCCACTCTCTCCCAGTTCATCATTCGTCCCTTGCTGCTCGAGGTGCTCATCTTCCCAGGCTGCGAGGAAGCAACGTGAGGAGGAGAGACCTCGTCTCGAGAAGCCGCGGGAGGAGGGGCTCAAGCAGAGAAGAGCAGATGCCAGCCAGGTAGTCGGCTTGGCTCGACGCCGTCATTCGTGTCCGGGCATGGCGAGACCCTAAGCGCCGTCCTTGAGTGTCTTCGCGGCTGCAGGTCCGCATGTGAGCCCCCAACCATCTCTCTCTCCCGCACTCATTTTCCCTCTCACGTTTAGCATTTGAGGTTGTAGATCTAAGCACTAGTTGTTTGTAAAAATGCTCAAGGAGGACTGCTTAGAGGAAGGCAGTATGTTCTACAGTTTCAGTTACATGATTACATATAGCTAAAGAAAAATTTAGATGATTCTATAATTATTATTGGAGATTTTCACTCACAGTAAATTTCTACAGATCTGCACTACAAGCTGGACCATATAGAATGATCCAATGATAGGATCCTGTTGTGTTCTAATGAATAGATTGTTCAAAGGATCTGTTTAAAGACAACAGGCATATATTTGTACAAAGATCATATTATTTCGATGCCCATGTAAGTTCTCTTATCTCTTTGGTGTGCATCTTCTTTAGGACTTACCTCATTGCAATTTATAGTCGTGCTTTGCATAGCTAAATCGGTATCAAGAATATTGTATTGTTTATTTCTTACCATGTCTGATCTACTAATATGGCTACATCTGTACAACACTTTTATAGATGAAGTTGGTGGTTCATGCAGACCCAAGGTGCAATCGATGTAAGATATCGGAGGAAGCAAGAGGAAAATGCAAGTGTGTATGTGTGAAAAATTATTGGTTTAACTCAAGGTATTGTTGTACATGTTGTTGTCATCACGCTCAAATTCCAGTTATTATCACTATCAAATAGTGTCAAACACTCAAATCATTGTTACGAATTTACAGAGGATCTTGAGAAAATCCTCGAAGGCATAAAGACCACACAGGCACTTACTTTTTTATGGTTTTTCTTCACAGCTGATGGCAAGCTCCTTTCTTGCTAATTGTGATTTCTTCTGTACATGACCTCTCACCAGAGTAAGTAAATAGACCTGTGATGTTTCTTTCTGATTTTCTTGGAGTTTTCAGGGGTATTTTGAGCTTCTAGATTGATTGTTTCATGAAGCATTATAGATCAGACCGTCAAATTGATGTGTAGTTTACAGTTAAGTATCAAGTGGATGTGGTTCTATCTTATTTACCCAAGAAGCTCTTATTTGACAAATCACCATCCAGTTTGTTGTATGGCTGATTCTGATGCACTCAAAGTGAACAATGAATAATAATGATTCTTCTTATAAAATTACATGATTAATTAAACCTCAGTTCCTCATGTTTACTTCGCGGGACTGAAAGAAAAGATTTGTCTTAATTTATCAATCATGTGTCAGCCTTCATTTGCATCTCATCCTCAAAGAAATCGGATATGATTTAATTCCATTAGCAAATTATTCTGGTTAGACTTCAAGCTTGGGCCAGTAATTTTTATTGTGTAGATAACAACACGTGGACCTCCTTCAGAGTCATGAGAAGAAAAACTTTGGGTTAACCGTTTATTCTAGATTTGTGATTTATGATGTTTAGGTCAAGGATGTCGAGTTCTCCTGCTTGCTCTAGTTTGAACCTTTTATGCTCTGTTTGACATGTAACTTGTATTGCCTTATTGGTAAAGATTCAAATTACACCTTGCTTCTACAAACTATTTTATTTTCTTGGAGAATATTATATTCACTGGTTGACGGGTTGATCTATTTGTGTTTTGTACCATGGTTGACGGAACATCTGATATTTGAAACCATGAATCGGGGATCATAGGGTTATTTTAGCATATGTAACTCAGGAACAGCGACAAGTTATTTAGGTGTTGGTCATCACAATACACTAGTTGAGGCGATAAATCTTGTTTAGTCAATTCCCACTATTATTATGATCTCCTGGTTTGCAAAAATAAGTTCTCCCGTAATCTTTTTACTAAATCCATAAAAAACAAGTTATGTGATAGAGTTGTTACTGTGTGGGCCAGGATGATGTTTCTATATGCCCTACAATACTCACATAATTTCTGATTCTAATAGGCTTCCTGCACCGACATCTGATGCCTTTCTATTGTAAATCTTCACCAAGTTGCCATTTGTTTTTGTGGAGATACAAACCAGATGTATGACCATGAGTGAAGGAATGCTATTCCATGAGTGAAGGAGCTCGAGGTGAACAGGCGGTGTGGGAAGGCGAGAGGAACCAGGAGCTCATCCCTCCTCCCATGGCTGCCTCGTGGATCTGGAGTATAAGGAGGACAAAATGTGCCTGTTATAGGCGGCTCAAGCGATGCAAGCCGGCGGCGAACTAGGTCCTCCACTCTTTCTCCCCCTCTCTTAATTTCTTCCTCACACGTATTTTACTTTGCTATTATATGGATTTTTAAACTTGACGTGTGCAAATCTGACATAGAAGAGAGGAAGAGTAATTTTAGCTAAGAGTGGAATTTAGAGTTCAAAGAATCAGTTGATGCTCTTGACCAAAGAGCGATTTTTGTTACAATTCAAGATCATCGGTCAGCCATTGTTGTTAGATTGATGTTGCCTTGATTACCACTTTGTTTGGTGGCTACACTATAAATTCTTGAGATGTAGTGCAATGGTTGATAGTTTGTTGCATAGTCATATTGATTCTGCTGAACTAATACTCTCTTTGTATATCTAGGATTCATACTAGAACATGTCATTCCAAATTGCGACAATGATCTTTCTACTGATGAGTAGTCCTTTTTTATACTGAATTTTGATGCATACTCTATCTAGAAAAGAAGGCCTCCTCGGACATTAAGAAGGTACAACTAGGTAGCAATGGAAGTGCTCCGTTCAAAAACAAGTAATATCTCTGAATTATTACAGTAGAATGTATGCATGGTAAATACCATGACTGTAAGTGCATCTAGTGCCCCTTAGTGATTTTGGTGTATTGAAGACTTATAGGTTAAGGGACTAATGTGTTTATGAGTGTACACAAGTCTATAAGTCTATGAGGAGTTTGATATTTACAGAGAATGTCGACCCCTAGAAATGAAGTTCTTCGACTGAAGACTTTGATATTCTGAAGACTTTCTGAAGACTTTGAAAGTGAAGAAATTGGTGTGACCTTGAAGACTTGGTATTCATTTGAGGAACATGAAGCGTGAAGACTTTTGTTTTCGTAGTTTCGCTTTCTCTTTCTTGAGTCATAGGAAACACCGTGATCGTTAAAGGGGGTCGAGGCAATACTAAGGAAAAATTTCCATGTGATGCTCAACTCAAAATCCTACACCTACCAATCCCTTGAGTGAAGCCTTTGGAAATCTCATACAGTTTAGTCAATTTCTTGATGTAGACGAAGTTCTTCTAGTCACGAGAATTTGTTCTGACCGAGGAGTTAGGAATTCGCCAAAGGCGGATTGCCTACAGTGAGGAACATGATAGCCCCGAGGAATTTGAACCTCAAATTTCTGACCGTTCTTGTGCTACGCTACCTGTCCCAAAATATCTTATCCACCTAACGGTCATATCATTGAAGGGCATTTATGTCTTATCTTGTCGGGCTGCTCCCTAGGCTATAAATAGACGCCCCCTACAACCACTAGCTAGTTGGCTGCTCCGAGAGAATCTGACACTTGTCATTTGAGAGCATCCCATCCTCCGAGGACTTTGAGCGAAAATCATCGAGTGAGGAAAACCCAACCCAAACACCTACAAACCCAAAGTGATTGAGCATCATCAAGAGATTGATCCTGTGGATCCGACGCTTGTTACCTTTGAAGACTGTGCTTCTTCCAGACGGTTAGGCGTCATGGTCTAGAGCATCCAAGAGGAATTGTGGATCGCCGAGTGACCGAAGTCTGTGAAGGTTTTGAAGTCGCTCAAGACTTACACGAGTGATTGGACGAGGTCTGTGTGACCTTAGTTCAAGGAGAATACGGTGAGGACTTGGTGTCCTGAGCTGCGTGCTCGCCGATCGGGTGTCTGGGGCTGTGTGTCCTCGATTTTAAATACTCGGCCGCTCCAACCAGACGCATACAACTTAGGCAAGAGTTGGAACTGGTCTACCAAATCATTGTCTTCACCAAGCTTATCGGTTCTATTACCTCAACTCTTTCATTTCCTCATTCTTGTGTTGAGTGTTTGTTCATATCTATGTTTGAAGACTTTGATCAAGACTTTCTCTATTTCCTCGGTTCAAATTCTTTAGTCTGCTTTGTCTTCATCTTGTGTTATCCTGTGATTACGCTTTACTCAGACTGTGATTGTCTTCATTTCATCGGGATGACCATGCCCGTATTCTGTTATGCTTATTTACTGAGTACTTATTCCGCTGCAAGTAGTTCTTCGCTAAGGAATTTCCTCACCGGCAAATTCCTCAGTGAAGAATTCATAAAAATCGCCTATTCACCCCCCCTCTAGTCGATATAACGCACTTTCAATTGGTATCAGAGCAAGGTACTCCTTTGTTCTGTGTGATTTTGGTTTAACCGTCTGGAGTTTTAGTTATGTCGACCGCAGGTATGATCAAGGTCTCTGCTGCCTGTCCTACCTTCGATGGGACAGACTACCCCTATTGGAAGAATATGATGCGAATGCATCTTGAGGCAATTGATAACGATCTCTGGTATGTTGTGGAAAATGGTGTTCCCACTGTCTCACCCTCTCTGAACGCTACCGATGTGAAGAGATTCAAGCAACTCGATTCTCAAGCGAAGAATATCATATGTGGCCATCTGAGCAAAGGACGGTATGGTAGAGTGAGTGCTTTGGAAACCGCTAAGCTTATCTCGGGATAGGTTGTCCAAAGTAAATGAAGGAGTCTCAACTCAGCATGACTCTCGAGTTGATGTTCTTCGCATTCTCTTGACCGCTTCAAAAGACTCGACTATGAAAATGTTCAACAAACCTTTGATCGCCTCACTGACATCTCAAATGAGCTTCAAGCGCTTGGTGCCACTGACATCACCGATCATGAGGTGGTTAAGAAATTATTGAGATCGCTTGATTCCTCATTTGATACTCTGGCACTGATGATTATAGAATGTGCTGACTACAAGTCACTTGATCCTGTTGATATCCCCGAGAGGCTAAATACTCATGAGTTCGACTTGCTGAAAAGAGAAATCTCTATGGTTCGAGCTATGGCAAATCACGTGCTCTCAAGGCCAAGGCGGGTCTGCGAATCTGAATGTGAAGATTCTGTTAGCAGCCTTGGTGATCTTGAAGAATTGAGCGAGGAGCTAGCCTGCTTTCGTGAAGAAGTTCGGAAGTTCCAAGTTCTCAAGACGTGGTCGCTTTGGAAAATCCTCAAGGAGCGGTGATTCCTCATCCAAGACTATAAGAGAAGGCTATGCCACAAATGCAAGAAAATTGGTCACTATATTCAAGATTGTCCTCAATGGGAAAAGGAATTAAAGAAGAAAAAATACAAGGATTACAGTTCTGATGACGCTAAGAAGAAGAAGAAATCATCAAAATCCTCAAAGTCTTCATCTCACAAGAAGAGCAGCTCCAAGAAGGCTCGGTCATTCATTGGCAAGGAAATGGACTCTGAAGCTGAATCGAGGAACATGAGGAGGAGGAGGCAACCGAGGAGTCCGAGTGCAGTGTGGCGAAGTCCGCTCTTGCTATCGCTTTCACAAGAAGTCTATCTTCAACTCTGAAGAAACTGTCCTCACCAACAAGGCTGATGAAGATAACGATGACTACGCTCCCACCTATTCTTCATGGCAAAGGGTGCCAAGGTAATTAAATATACCTCCTCTGAATCTAGTGAGAATGAATCTGATGATGACCTCAAGCCCAGCTACTCTAAACTTGCTAACATTGCTGTAAAACAACAAAGGGCTTTTGAAAAGGTTCAAAACATGTTAGACAAAAGTGATGATATGTTGGGTGAAGAAATGGATCGCACTAAAGCCTTGACTGAAAATCTTCAAAGACTTCAGTCTAGGTTTGACAGCCTTCAAGGTCATCATAACACTCTCTTGTCTGATCATGAGAAGCTTTCTTATGAATTTCTTCATAAAAATCGCCTATTCACCCCCCCCTCTAGTCGATATAACGCACTTTCAATTGGTACCAGAGCAAGGTACTCCCTTGTTCTGTGTGATTTTGGTTTAACCGTCTGGAGTTTTAGTTATGTCGACCGCAGGTATGATCAAGGTCTCTGCTGCCTGTCCTACCTTCGATGGGACAGACTACCCCTATTGGAAGAATATGATGCGAATGCATCTTGAGGCAATTGATAACGATCTCTGGTATGTTGTGGAAAATGGTGTTCCCACTGTCTCACCCTCTCTGAACGCTACCGATGTGAAGAGATTCAAGCAACTCGATTCTCAAGCGAAGAATATCATATGTGGCCATCTGAGCAAAGGACAGTATGGTAGAGTGAGTGCTTTGGAAACTGCTAAGCTTATCTGGGATAGGTTGTCCAAAGTAAATGAAGGAGTCTCAACTCAGCATGACTCTCGAGTTGATGTTCTTCGCATTCTCTTCGACCGCTTCAAAAGACTCGACTATGAAAATGTTCAACAAACCTTTGATCGCCTCACTGACATCTCAAATGAGCTTCAAGCGCTTGGTGCCACTGACATCACCGATCATGAGGTGGTTAAGAAATTATTGAGATCGCTTGATTCCTCATTTGATACTCTGGCACTGATGATTATAGAATGTGCTGACTACAAGTCACTTGATCCTGTTGATATCCCCGAGAGGCTAAATACTCATGAGTTCCAGCTTGCTGAAAAGAGAAATCTCTATGGTTCGAGCTATGGCAAATCACGTGCTCTCAAGGCCAAGGCAGTGTCTGAATCTGAATGTGAAGATTCTGTTAGCAGCCTTGGTGATCTTGAAGAATTGAGCCAGGAGCTAGCACTGCTCGTGAAGAAGTTCCAGAAGTTCCAGAAGTTCTCAAGACGTGGTCGCTTTGGAAAATCCTCAAGGAGCAGTGATTCCTCATCCAGTGACTATAAGAGAAGGCTATGCCACAAATGCAAGAAAATTGGTCACTATATTCAAGATTGTCCTCAGTGGGAAAAGGAATTAAAGAAGAAGAAATACAAGGATTACAGTTCTGATGACGCTAAGAAGAAGAAGAAATCATCAAAATCCTCAAAGTCTTCATCTCACAAGAAGAGCAGCTCCAAGAAGGCTCGGTCATTCATTGGCAAGGAAATGGACTCTGAAGCTGAATCTGAGGAACATGAGGAGGAGGAGGCAACTGAGGAGTCCGAGTCTGGTGTGGCGAGTCTGGCTCTTGCTACTGCTTTCGTCAGCAAGTCTATCTTCAACTCTGAAGAAACTGTCCTCACCAACAAGGCTGATGAAGATAACGATGACTACGCTCCCACCTACTCTTCATGGCAAAGGGTGCCAAGGTAATTAAATATACCTCCTCTGAATCTAGTGAGAATGAATCTGATGATGACCTCAAGCCCAGCTACTCTAAACTTGCTAACATTGCTGTAAAACAACAAAGGGCTTTTGAAAAGGTTCAAAACATGTTAGACAAAAGTGATGATATGTTGGGTGAAGAAATGGATCGCACTAAAGCCTTGACTGAAAATCTTCAAAGACTTGATCTAGGTTTGACAACCTTCAAGGTCATCATAACACTCTCTTGTCTGATCATGAGAAGCTTTCTTATGAATTTCTTCAAAGAAAGCAAGATCTTGAGAAGCTAAGAGTGAGTTATGAAGATCTTCAAAAGGAGCACGATTCATTACTTGCTCAACAAATCAGCGCTTCTCGGGAAGAATTTGTTCCTCCATGCTTAAAGTGCATTGAACGTGAATCTGCCAATTCTTCACCTGAATGTTCAAATGCTTCAATTGTTACAAATTCTTCACCTACCTCTGCTATCACTAATTCCTCATCTGAGGAAATTGCTAGTATCACCGACGATGCGGTATTGAAGGAATTGTACATGACAGGCATGTATAAAAGACTCAAAGGGCATCGACTCTTTGTGATGTTCTTAAAAAGCGAGATACTCAACAGAACCCTAGGAAAGAGGGTATTGCCTTTGAGAGGAAACTCAATGCTGATGGAACATATTGGAAGCCCGAGCGGTACCCAAAACCTCATGGATTGCTGCAAAGGGACCTCCAGTTGATCCATCTAACTTATCTGGCTTTACATGTGAATCTCCTCATTCTTCTGATGAGTCATTTGACTCCAACTATAAACTATTCAAAAATCAGAATGGTGAAGTATTTGCTAGGTATGTTGGCACTAACTGCAGGAATGGTTCTCCTATGAAGAAAATATGGGTTCCCAAAAGGTGCCTTGAAAGTCTTCAGGTGAATGTCCTCATGACACCACCTGTGAAGAATAGGAACCCCAGATCAAACTCTTCATTTGGACCAAATGCTTCATATGGATCCAAGTCCTCATACGGACCAAATTCCTCACATGGATCAAATTCCTCAAAAGGATCAAAGTCCTCATATGATTATCATCATGCTAACAACTCTGTTTCGCAGGGTAGAGCTAAGGGCTATGAATATGTGCATTATTCCTCAAACCATTATGTTCATAAGTCCTCAAAGAATTTCTCTGCTTATTCATATGCTTACCCTAACCCCTCTTATGTGAAACGAAATGGTCTGGCTTCTTTGCCACCATTCTCATATGGAGCTCGCAGAGTGATGAACTCTTTGCCACCCCTTCAGATGTGGGTGGTGAAGAAAAAGAACTAATCTCTTCTGCAGGATCAGGTCTCCAGACGTGCTTTAACGTCTGAAGAATTTGCTGGGGGCCTGACAAAATTGCCTGAAAGGACGCAGGCTAATCATGAAGAAATGAACTTTCATTTCACACGTCCTCCTACTACTATATCTGTTTTACTGCTTGATGAAATTCATCTGATGAATTTGATATCATATTCTTCACTGATGAAGTATATGAGTTCGTAAGCTGCACTAATTCATCTGCAGGATGATCAACCCAAAGCCACTGAGTGGGTCCTCGATAGTGGATGTACAAATCACATGACTGGTGACAAGAATCTATTGATGGATGCTCCCTTATCACCATCACATCTAAAGCATATCATCTTTGCTGACAAAGGCAAAAGTCAGGTATTGGGTCTAGGTAAGGTTGGGCGATCTCTAAGGACATACACATGGACAAGGTCATGCTTGTTGAGTCCTTAGGATACAACCTCATGTCAGTCTCAATGCTTTGTGATCTTGATATGGTTGTTGTCTTTGTCAAGTATCGTTGTGTTGTGATTATGGAAGTTGACCATTCCAAAGTCTTCGAAGGCTTTAGGAGAGGAGATTTGTATATTGTTGATTTCTCTCTGGGACCACAACCAGCCGTGTGTGTCTACTTGCAAAAGCTTCAGAAGGCTGGCTATGGCATCGACGACTTGGTCACGCAGGCATGAGGAATTTGCACACGCTTGCGAAGAAGAAGCATGTCATGGTATTGAGAATGTCAAATTCCTTAAGGATCACTTGTGTGGAGCCTGTGAAGCTGGAAAAATGACCAAGGCCAAGCATCCAGCGAAAACTATCATGACCACTACTCGACCATTCGAATTGCTTCACATGGACCTCTTTGGTCCTAATCATTACTCAGCAGTCACTAATGATGCATCTCTATATGGCTTTGTTATTGTTGATGATTACTCTCGTTACACATGGGTACACATTGTTACTTACAAACATGAAGTGCAGGAAGTCTTCAAATGATTTTCGTCGAGGGCTTCAACCAACTTTGGTGTGAAGATCAAGCACATCAGGAGTGACAATGGAACTGAGTTCAAGAATTCTAGTCTTGATGACTATCTCGATGAACTTGGTATTACTCATGAGTTATGTGCTCCCTATACTCCTCAGCAAAATGGCGTCGTGGAGCGCAAGAACAGAACTCTTGTTGAGATGGCTCGCACTATGCTTGATGAATACAAAACGCCTCGTCGTTTTGGATTGATGCAATTGATACCGCGTGCCACATCATCAACAGGGTATATCTTCACAAATTCTTCAAGAATACTGCCTATGAACTCCTCACTGACAAGAAACCCAATGTGAGTTATTTCAAAGTCTTCGGTGCTAAATGTTGGATTAGAGATCCTCATCACAATGCTAAATTTGCACCGAAAGCACATGAAGGTTTCATGCTTGGTTACGGAAAGGACTCGCACACCTATAGAGTCTTCAACAACGCTCTTCACAAGGTTGTTGAAACTGTAGATGTGCGGTTCGATGAAACTAATGGCTTGCAAAGAGAGCACCTACCTTCTGTGATAGATGAACCAGCACCTGAGGATTCTATCAAGTTCAAGGCGACTGAGGATGTCATTCCTACTGAAGAATCTTCTGAAGAATTCATTCCAGAACATGAAGAACGTCGAGCTGATGCACCTGAAGATAATGCTGAAGAAAATGGTGCTGAAGAAAATACTGATCAAATTCCTCGCCGACAACCAGCTCATCCTCGCGTTGCAAAAGAAGTGCAAGTTGAAAAGATCATTGATGACATTGAAGCACCAGGTCCTCTCACACGCTCAAAAGCTTCACATTTATCTAACTTTTGTGGGCACTATGCTTTTGTCTCTATCACAGAGCCCACTAAGGTAGATGAAGCATTTCTGGAGCCTGAGTGGATTCAGGTCATGCAAGAAGAATTACATCAGTTCGAGCTCAACAACGTCTGGGAACTGGTCAAACGTCCAGATCCTCGCAAGCATAATATCATTGGCACAAAGTGGATCTATCGCAACAAGCAAGATGAAAATGGCCTTGTGGTGAGGAATAAGACTCGACTTGTAGCTCAAGGCTACCCACAGGTTGAAGGAATTGATTTCGATGGAACTTTTGCACCTGTTGCTAGACTTGAGGCTATTCGCATTTTACTTGCTTATGCTAACCATCATGATATCACTTTATATCAAATGGATGTGAAAAGTGCATTCCTCAATGGTAAGATTGAGGAAGAAGTATATGTTGCTCAACCCTCAGGTTTTGAAGATCCAAAGAATCCTGACAAAGTCTTCAGACTCAACAAGGCCCTCTATGGCCTCAAGCAGGCCCCTCGGGCGTGGTATGATACTTTGAAGGAATTCCTCATGAAGATTGGATTCACACCCGGTTCACTCGACCCTACTCTCTTTACTAAATCTTATGATGGTGAACTATTTTTGTGCCAAATATACGTTGATGATATTATCTTTGGTTGTACTGATCAAAGTTATAGTGATGAATTTGCCTATATGATGAGTGAAGAATATCAAATGTCTATGATGGGAGAATTGAAATTCTTCTTAGGTCTTCAAATTAAATCAACAACGCAATGGCATATTCATATCTCAGGAGAAATACCTCAAAGATGTTACGAGGAAATTTGGCATGCAAGATTGCAAAGGCGTCAAAATTCCTATGCCCACAAATGGCCATCTATGCACCGATGAAAATGGTATTGACTTGATCACAAGGTATACCGCTCCATGATTGGTTCTTTATTGTACTTATGTGCATCTAGGCCAGATATAATGCTTAGTGTTTGCATGTGTGCCCGATTTCAAGCTACACCGAAGAAATCACACCATAAGGCTGTGAAACATATTCTTTGATATCTAGCTCACACACCAACACTAGGATTATGGTGCCCCAAGGGCTCTGCTTTTGATCTCATTGGATATTTCTGACTCTGACTATGCTGGTGATCGTGTGGACTGCAAGTCAACATCTGGTACTTGTCATTTCCTCGGACGATCTTTGGTCTGTTGGTCCTTGAAGAAACAGAACTGCGTATCACTGTCTACTGCGGAAGTTGAGTACATTGCTGCTGGTTCTTGCTGTGCTCAATTGTTGTGGATGAAGCAAACTCTCAAGGATTATGGCATCAACGTGAAGAATGTGCCTCTCTACTGTGACAATGAGAGTGCCATCAAGATTGCTCACAACCCAGTTCAGCACTCGAAGACAAAGCACATTCAGATTCGTCATCATTTTCTTTGTGATCATGTGTTGAAGGGCGACATCTCCATCGAGCATGTGAAGACTGAAGAACAGCTGGCCGATATCTTCACAAAGCCCTTGGATGAGAAGAGATTTAGCAATTTACGGTGTGAGATAAATATCTTAGAATCTTCGAATGTTCTTTGAAAAGGACACTCATCCTAACACTTATGCAAAATTGATGACTTAGATGTGCAACACATGAAGAAGCGTTTTCTTCAATCAATGAAGAACAACACTCTAAGTGTGAAGAAATTAATGAAGAATTTGATTCTCAGAACCCTACGACAATTGTACGCGGTGTCTGAAATCATCATTCTTATACGGTGGGTCACGCCACCACCAAAGTTGAAAATCTTCAATTTGAGTTTTTTTCCTCGGTTTTTCAAATTCTTCAACTTTACAAAATCTTCACTATCTCCGTCGTTTTTCTTCATTTGCTATATATATATATATATATATATATATATATATATATATATATATATATATATATCATTTGCTATATATATATATATATATATATATATATATATATATATATATATATATATATATATATGGGTTTATGTCCTCTGACAAAGATTCACTTATGGCTATTTCTTCAAGTTGCATTTTACGCTAAGTGAATGTGATCGGACCCTTCCCCTCTATGCTATACTCAACCCAATCTATTCACAAATTCTTCATGTGCGTTCTATTTGAAACTCGTTCAAAATCTTCATTGTGTCCTTGTCAGCTGAAGAAATTGCGAACGGAACTTTAAAACTAATCTTATCCAAATTTTCGGCTTTGCCGCTCAAACCGTTCCGCATCCCATGATAGACTTATCTATTCACCCACGATCTAACACGATCTCCACTTTTTAGTACGTGGGTGACACATGTCATGCGAATGAGAAGGGTCAGGGGCACGTTCTTCCTAAATCTTCAGGCGAACAGTTTTTCACCGTGGCTATAAATACCCCTCTCCCCTTCCTCAATTCCTTTACTCCGCTCGACCGCTCTCTCTCCCGCTCGAGCTTCTCAAACCCTAGCGCCGCCGCTACTCCATCGTTGCCGATGGGGAAGAGCTTCACTGCCTCGACCTTGTCGCCGTCGTACTCGCGCCGGCCGCGGAAATCTTCACTCCGCCGCCGCCGTAGTTGTCTTCCTCCGCCAAGTTAGGGCGTGGAAGATCTGAACTGACGAGCTTCAAATCTACACTTCTCAGTTCGTCGTGTTCTTCATCCAGGGTAATTAAAAGTTACTTTTACTGCCCTCTTTGATTCAAATTTTGTCTACAAAATCTTCAAAGGTGTTTTATTCTTCAAATCCTCACACATAAAACACCTCTCTAGTCATCTGTTCTTGATTCGTTTCTCTAAGCATCATTTTTCTTCAAGATTCCTCAATTGTGTAGATCCTCGATCTATACAACTTTGGAACCTAAGACAAAGAACGCTTAGTGAAATTCTTCAAGGCTCATCTGGTCAAATTCCTCAAACTTGTTCTTTTTGAAAAACCTTACGAGAACGCATATGACCTCTCCAAATTCCTCGCAACTATACTGCTCATTCACGGTACTCATGTCCGCTTTGAATCACTAGGTTCTCATCAACTTAACTCATTTGCAATGTTCCTCGAAGAAAAGTTGCATACTTCTTCAGAGAATTCGATTGTTCAAATTCCACAACTGAAGAATATGGCAGACGATAAGAAGCCACAGAAAGGAGGAAAAAGGCCTGAGGTCATGACTGCTTTTGAAATACCTGAGGACATCTATGCTGACTATTGCACACCTGATGAGGCCAAGTTCGGAAAGGAGAACAAAAATCAGCGCAAGGTGCGCATACAGAGGATTGAAAGGAGATGGGCAAGAGAATGGAGGGAAATGCAGGTATGTGACTCCAAAGTATATGAAGAAATTCGCACTTAATCCTCCATGCCCAAGTGCTCCATTGGCACCTGGCCAAGAAGTTGACCCCACCAGCATCAAGCGTGGTGAGGATTTTCCTGAAGAATGGGCCAAGCGCCAAGCCAAGTTGGCGAGACAAGCCAAAGAAGCAGTGAGGAAATTCAATGAAGACTCTGCTGCTGCTGCTGCCACTAAGGCCTCTGTCAAGCCTAGGAAATCAATGGCAAAGAAGCCCGCTCACAAGCCAAGTGCTTCATCAACTGTGCCCTCACAGCCAAGTTCCTCACCAATGCCCTCACGGCCAGAATCTTCAAAGCCCTCACGGCCAGTTCCTCATGCTGCTCCTGGTCCTCCAAAATCCTCAGCTCCTCCTCCAAAGTCCTCAGCTGCTCCGGCAAAGTCCTCAGCACCTGTGCATCTGGCCACGTGCCAAAGGACTGCATGCATCTCTATTGCCTCTGGTGTCTCAGCTAGTTCCTCAGCTGCACCAAATTCTTCATCAGGCCCCACTCTGCTGAAGACAAAGGCAACAGCTGGACGAGGTCCTCGGCCAAGTCCGAAGAAGAAACAGATTGCCTTCCAAGTGCCATCTGATGATGAAGCTGATGATGATGAACTTGCAGAAATCATCAGAGACAGAAAAGAAAAGGCCGCTAGAGCCAAAGGCACACCTGCCCTTTGCTTTTGGATCCTAAGATGATCCTCGATTACATTGATCTCTGGCACAAGGACCCAAACACTCCTATGCCTGATTTTCATTTGACTCCTGGCCAAAGTCACATGCTGACCCATTTCATCACTGAAGAGAAATGGAAATTTGAGAAGGCCAGACAGATCAAGAAGGCTCAGTTCAGGAAGGAGAAGTTCCCGAAGAAAAACGTTGTCAAAATGACAACTGATGAACTCATCAAAATTCAGTCTGAAATCAAAGCTCTCAGCGACAACTTCAATGCCTACTATGATGATTGGCAAGGAGCCAAAGTCAGGTTTGTTAAACTGACTGAGAAGTTCACCAATGTTGCAGCTCCAACGCAACAACAAGTTCCTTGGGCTGAAGCTTCTGCTCAGCCCTCTTCATCGAAGAACATGCCAAGATCGCTGATGACTTTCAAAGCTCTTGAAGAAAATGCTAGTTCCAGGCTGATGACTCCATTCGATTAAGCTCACGAAACTGCCAGGCATCCACTAGTGGTGCGCTGAAGAAAATGAAGAAGTCGAGCAAGCTGCATCGATTGCGCTGAGGCAAATCAACCAGATTCCTCAGCTCCTCCTGCGCCTACACCAACTCCTATCCTTCCATCTGCATCAGATGTGAAGAAGACCAAGGCTGCAGAGCGAGCTGCTGTGAAGAAAAGGAAAGCATCAGTTGCTTCAGTTTCTTCAGCTCCGAAGAAAATGAAGCCTATGACCAGCTCGTTTGAGAATCCCATTGATGATGTTCCAATCTCAACTATGCCATCAAAGGACCTTGTTCCTTTTGGTGAAGAATATGTGATCCCTAGCATATCTGATGAAGAAAATCATTATGCTGCTTCGTTAGAGGAGATTGATGAAGAAATTGAAGTGGATGCGATCCCTTCAACACATGTTGTCTCCTCGCCAATGCATCAGTTCACAGCTGAAGAGGTTGGCGTTGAAGAAATTGAAGAATAAGACGTGGATATTGGATGCACTACGCCAGTGATGAATGATGACTTTTGGGACAGTCAGCACCCCAATTCTCCTCTCTTCACCCCAATACAACAAATACCTCAGTCCCCTGCACCAACCGTTCAAATGGGCTCTGAAGAAACTCACCCCACCTCGCATGTGCATGAAGAAATTCCAGCCACTAGTGCTGAAGAACCTGCTGCTGCTGATCATATGACAACGCAGACTGCAACTGAAGAGGAACCAGAAATTCCTCAGCCTGAAGAACCTGAGATTGCGATTCCTGAGGTCGTGATGCAACTCACTGACACTCCACTGCCAAAGCCAAAGGATCCTTTCTCACACAAGCAAAAGTTCAAGGCTGAAGATTTCTTTAGCGAGCATGTATTCTTCACCGACTACAACCCATATGACTCTGCTCGCATAAGGAAGAGGCGTTTCTGGACTGCTAGTCAAGACAATTTCTATTCCTCTGTGCTTTTCAACAAAGACAAAGTCTTCGATCACGCACACATTCCTCATATGGACATGGAGTCTCTGCCGGGCTTCGAGCCAGTCCTCAGTGTTCTTCACGATGCTGGATTGCTAAATTTCTACACTGACATATGTGATTGGAATGAAGAACTCATTCTTCAATTCTATGCGACGCTGCACATCACATGAAGTTCTGAAGATGTGAATTCATGGGTGCTGGACTGGATGTCAGAAAATACTCACTACAAGGCACCAGCAACTGAATTGCTTCGTGCCCTCCCACTCAGTCCTCCCCTTGAAGGTGCTCGTTGCGTCTACAATGAACCTGAGCTTACAAATCATTACATGCAAGTGCTGATGAAGCCTTTGAAGCCAGGGCAGGCCCCTCGAACCAAATTCCTCGTCAAGGAATTATCAGATGTGCCTCGGATTTGTCTATCGCATTAAGCGAAGACAATGAGTCCTATCAAAGGCCACGACTCAAATGACGAAGAAGTCGTTGGCATCATGAAGAATATGCTTTTCAATATCATTCATGGCGTTCCCGTCAACTTCCATGATTTCTTCATGAGGACTCTAGCCAATATTGCTATGTCACCATTTGAGCTGAAGCCTTATGCACCATGGATTATGAGATTCATTAGAACAAGGTCTTCACTCAATTGCAAGGCTGATACTCTGAACCACTGCAGCTACTTGCCTCCGATTGAAGTCCTCAAACGGACATTTTCCTCAGCTGATGACAAAGGCAAGGCAACTGCTGTGATAGATGAAGGCATTCGTCCATTGGATGGTCAATTTTGCAAGGTTGCATCCTACTCCACCAATGATGACTATGCCACACATGACTCTGCCGCCAACAACTCTGCCAAGCAAAATCCTCAAGCCACAGCACCCAGGGTGATGACTGATCGTGAGTTACTCCTCAGTCTTCATCAGAAAGCTGATCGCAATCATAAATGGGTCAAGCGTCAGTAATTCTTCACAACATGACCTCAACACACAAAGCAGTGAAGAAAAACCAATACTACCTCCATGAAACCTTCAACAGTGCCTGGGTTGTTCTGTCTCATGTCTACAGCGTAGAAGATCTGAAGAAAATGGGTCTGAAGGAAGAATTTGACTGGTCTACACCTCCACCGAAGAAATTCAAGAAGGTCAAGGTTCCTTCCTTGGTGGCCAGCTCTTATTCTTCATCGCACGACACTGATGAAAATGAAGACTTGGACGACACTGCGGCAGGCCCTACTACGACAACCGACCCCGACAACGCTGGCGCTCCTTCATCAACTTGATATTTTTCAGGGGCGTTAGTCCTCAGTTTCGATCCTTTTGGTCATTCGATGACAAAGGGGGAGAAATTTGAGTTAGTCCTCAAGGGTGTCTATTATATGGGCGTTTTTTTGCTAAGTTACAACTCTCGTTCTTCTGAAACTTTATTGGATCAAGTTGTAATCTTAAACCCGATGGTGCTCTGATACTTTTGATGTGTTCCTCTGCATGCTTATTCCTCGTTATATGTTAATACACGCATGCTGAACTACATCGATCACCATATTTCATCATGCATTTCAAATTCTTCATATTATATGTCAAATGCGTGTATGAATTACAAGATATAGGGGAGATCTCCATGATTCAACTCTTCAAATGTGCATTGCCTCAAAAGCAAATTCCTCACTATGCACATCTTCGTGGGGAGTTCTTCTATATCTTGCAATCTAATTCCTCAATATCAGTATTTACACTTCATATGTTTATCCCGTTGAAAACTTTTAGCCTATATTGTCATCAATCACCAAAAAGGGGAGATTGTAAGTGCATCTAGTGCCCCTTAGTGATTTTGGTGTATTGAAGACTTATAGGTTAAGGGACTAATGTGTTTATGAGTGTACACAGGTCTATAAGTCTATGAGGAGTTTGATATTTACGGAGAATGTCGACCCCTAAAAATGAAGTTCTTCGACTGAAGACTTTGATATTTTGAAGACTTTCTGAAGACTTTGAAAGTGAAGAAATTGGTGTGACCTTGAAGACTTGGTATTCATTTGAGGAACATGAAGCGTGAAGACTTTTGTTTTCGTAGTTTCGTTTTTCTCTTTCTTGAGTCATAGGAAACACCGTCTTGTTAAAGGGGTTGAGGAAATACTAAGGAAAAATTTCCATCCGATGCTCAACTCAAAATCCTACACCTACCAATCCCTTCGAGTGAAGCCTTTGGAAATCTCATACAGTTCAGTCAATTTCTTCAAAGGATGAGACGAAGTTCTTTCCGGTCACGAGGAATTTGTTCTGACTGAGGAGTTAAGAATTTGCCAGTGCGGATTGCCTACACAGTGAGGAACATGATAGCCCTGAGGAATTTGAACCTCAAATTTCCGACCGTTGCTGTGCTACATGCCAGCTGTCCCAAAATATCTTATCCACCTAACAGTCATATCATTGAAGGGCATTTATGTCTTATCATGCCGGGCTGCTCCCTAGGCTATAAATAGCCGCCCCCTACAACCACTAGCTGGTTGGCTACTCCGAGAGAAATTGACACTTGTCATTTGAGAGCATCCCATCCTCCGAGGACTTTAGCGAAAATCATCGAGTGAGGAAAACCCAACCCAAACACCTACAAACCCAAAGTGATTGAGCATCACTGAAGAGATTGATCCTGCGTGGATCCGACGCTTGTTACCTTTGAAGACTGTGCTTCTTCCAGACGGTTAGGCGTCATGGTCTAGAGCATCCAAGAGGAATTGTGGATCGCCGAGTGACCGAGTCTGTGAAGGTTTGCAAGTCGCCTGAAGACTTACCACGAGTGATTGGATGAGGTCTGTGTGACCTTAGTTCAAGGAGAATACGGTGAGGACTTGGTGCCCTGAGCTACGTGCTTAGCGGCTGGGTGTCCGGGACTGTGTGTCCTCGAGTTTAAATACTCAGCCGCTCCAACCAGACGTACAACGGAGACAGCAGTTGGAACTGGTCTACCAAATCATTGTCTTTACCAAGCTTACTAGTTCTATTACCTCAACTCTTTCATTTCCTCATTACTGTGTTGAGTGTTTGTTCATATCTGTGTTTGAAGACTTTGACTGAAGACTTTCTCTATTTCCTTAGTTCAAATTCTTCAGTCTATTTGTGTTCATCTTGTGTTATCCTGTGATTACGCTTTCTGTACTCTGTGATTGTCTTCATTTCATCATGATGACTGAGGGAGTCCTGGATTAGGGGGTGTCCGGATGGCCGGACTATAACCTTCGGCCGGACTCCTGGACTATGAAGATACAAGATTGAAGACTTCGTCCCGTGTCCGGATGGGACTTTCCTTGGCATGGAAGGCAAGCTTGGCGATACGGATATGTAGATCTCCTCCCATTGTAACCGACTCTGTGTAACCCTAGCCCTCTCCGGTGTCTATATAAACAGGAGGGTTTTAGTCTGTAGGACGAACAACAATCATACTATAGGCTAGCTTTTAGGGTTAAGCCTCTCTGATCTCATGGTGGATCTACTCTTGTACTACCCATATCATCAGTATTAATCAAGCAGGAGTAGGGTTTTACCTCCATCGAGAGGGCCCGAACCAGGGTAAAAACATCATGTCCCTTGTCTCCTGTTACCATCTGCCTAGACGCACAGTTCAGGACCCCCTACCCGAGATCCGCCGGTTTTGACACCGACATTGGTGCTTTCATTGAGAGTTCCTCTGTGTCGTCACCTTTAGGCCCGATGGCTCCTCCGATCATCAACAATGATGCGGTCCAGGGTGAGACTTTTCTCCCCGGACAGATCTTCGTATTCGACGGCTTTGCACTGCGGGCCAATTCGCTTGTCCATCTGGAGCAGATCGAAAGCTACGCCCCTGGCCATCAGGTCAGATTTGGAAGTTTGAACTACCCGACTGACGTCCGCGGAGACTTGATCTTCGACGGGTTCGAGCCACAACCAAGCGCGCCGCACTGTCACGATGGGCATGATCTAGCTCTGCCACGAACAGGTGCCTCGAGGCCGCACCAGTGTCCGCTCCGACCCTTAGCTCGGAGCTGACTGCACCAATCGAGGACGGGTGGCTGGACACCGCCTCGGGGGCTGCAATCTCTACGGCGATCGAGCCGAATACCAACCTTGTCCTTTGTGAAGCTCGCGACTCCAAGGTGTCGGACTCCTCTCCGGACTCCGAACCTTCCGCGCCCCTGCCAATCGAATCCGATTGGGCGCCGATCATGGAGTTTGCCGCCGCGGACATCTTTTCAAAGACTTCGCCCTTCGGCGACATCCTGAATTCGCTAAAGTCTCCCTCTTTATCGGAGAGCCTGGCGGACTATGGTCAGCAAGGTTGGGATGCGACGACGAAGATATTCAAAGCCCACCCACCACCCACTTCATAGCCAATCGCCGATGAGTTCACCGACATGCGCGACTTCGACTCCGAGGACATCGACAGTATGGACGCCGATGCAGGAGACAACCAAGAACCAGCACCTACAGGGCACCGGAAGGCCACCTCGTCATACGGCATATACATGGTGGACACCCCAAAAGAAGGGAATGGCGATGCAACAACGGAGGATGACCCCTCCAAGAAGCAGCCTAAGCGCCGGCATCAGCGTTGCCGCTCTAAATCCCGCCAAAGCAAAAATGGCGATTCCGGCACAGGAGATAATAACACCCCGGACAGTGCCGAAGACAACCCCCTCCAGCAGGATTCAGCATAGAGGATGGAGAAGCCAGCCCTCATGAGAGAGTGGCAGACAGAGAGGTAGAGGACGATAATTACATGCCTCCCTCCCAAGACGAGGCAAGCCTCGACGACGACGAATTTGTCGTGCCTGAGGATCCCGTCAAACAAGAGCGTTTCAGACGCAGGCTTATGGCCACGGTGAGCAACCTCAAGAAAAAATAGCAACAACTTAGAGCTGACCAAGACTTGCTAGCCGACAGATGGAATGAAGTCCTTGCGGCCGAAGAGTACGAACTCGAACGCCCCTCCAAGAGCTACCCAAAGCACAGGCTGCTACCCCGATTAGAGGAGGAAGCACCTAAACCTATATCACCAGCGCATGACGCGGCCGACCGGTCACCTCGTGGCCGTGACAGAGAGGCCTCTCGGCCCTCCACTCAAGCCGCAACCCGACGTCGCTCCAAAAATACCAAGGCACGGGGAAATGCGCCAGACCTGCGAGATATATTGGAGGACAAAGCAAGGCAAACAAAATCGATCTACAGATCACGTGGGCGCCCCACAACACGTGATGATAACCGTCATGCCGGATATGGCAATTCCGACCGGGTCGAACACAGTAGACAAAGCTCATTTGAGCTACGTCGTGATATAGCCCGATGCAGGCGCCAAGCACACCCACTATGCTTCACGGATGAAGTAATGGATCATCAAATCCCGAGGGTTTCAAACCCGTAAACATCAAATCATACGATGGCACAACAGATCCTGCGGTATGGATCGAGGATTATCTCCTTCATATCCACATGGCCCGCGTGATGATCTACACGCCATCAAATACCTCCCACTCAAGCTTAAAGGACCAGCTCGGCATTGTCTTAACAGCTTGCCAGCAGAATCAAATGGTTGTTGGGAGGACACGGAAGCCGCATTCCTCGACAATTTCCGGGGCACCTATGTACGACCACCGGGACGCCGATGACCTAAGCCACATAATTCAGCAGCCAGAGGAATTGGCCAGACAATTCTGGACATGATTCCTAACTAAGAAAAATCAAATAGTCGACTGTCCGGACGCAGAGGCCCTCGCAGCCTTCAAACATAACATCCGTGACGAATGGCTTGCCCGGCACCTAGGACAGGAAAAGCCGAAATCCATGGCAGCCCTCACAACACTCATGACCCGCTTTTGCATGGGAGAAGACAGCTGGCTAGCTCGTAGTAATAACATGACCAAGAGTCCTGGTAATTCGGATACCAAGGACAGCAATGGCAGGTCGCGTAGCAACAAGCACAAGTGCCGCATTAATGGCGATAATGCTGAGGATACGGCAGTCCATGCAGGATTCGGAGGCTCTAAACCCGGTCAGCGGAAAAAGCCATTTAAAAGAAATACTCCGGGCCCGTCCAGTTTGGACCGAATACTCGATCGCTCGTGCCAGATATACGGCACCCCCGAAAAACCAACCAACCACACCAACAGGGATTGTTGGGTGTTCAAGCAGGCAGGCAAGTTAAATGCCGAAAACAATGACAAGGGGCTGCATAGCGATGACGAGGAGAAGCCCCAGCCACCAAACAAAAGGGGACAGAAGGGCTTCCCCCCACAAGTGCGGACGGTGAACATGATATACGCAACCCACATACCCAAAAGGGAGCGGAAGCGTGCACTCAGGGACGTATATGCGTTGGAGCCAGTCGCTAAAGTTCAACCCATGGTCCTCCGCCCGATCACTTTTGATCGAAGGACCACCCACTAGTATCCGTCATGGCGGATTCGCCGCATTGGTTCTAAATCGAATCATTGACGGATTTCACCTCACTAGAGTCCTTATGGAATGGCGGCAGCAACTGAACTGCTTTATCGTGGATACGGTCGAAAAATGGACATAGATCTCTCAAGGATTAAACCCACAAAGACGACCTTTAAAGGCGCCATACCAGTGTAGAGGCCAACTGACAGGCTCGGTTACACTTGAGGTGGTCTTCGGATCCCGGATAATTTCAAACGAGGAGTTAATCTTCGACATAGTCCCGTTCATGATGGCTATCACGCACTTCTCGGACGAACCGCATTCGCTAAGTTCAATGCGGTGCCGCACTACGCATACCTCAAGCTCAAGATGCCAGGCCCTCGAGGAGTCATTACGGTCAATGGAAACACCGAACGCTCTCTCCGAACGGAGGAGCACACGGCGGCCCTCGCGGCGGAAGTACAAAGCAGCCTCTCCAGGCAATTCTCGAGTCCGGCCATTAAACGTCCGGACACCGTCAAGCGCGCCCAGAGTAACCTACAACAAGACTGCCTGGCACATTCCGAGCATGCATAGCAATGCGGCCCCAACCCCAGCCCTCGCGAAATTGCGAAACCGATTACGCTGGCATACATAATTACGCTCTGGAAATACCATGGGCATAGGGGGAGGGGCACGACCACGGCATGCCCAAAATGCGGCTCAACCGCACTAGGGGCTCCCGATTTTGTCATTCTTTTTTTCTTACTTTCAGGACACCACTCTCCGGAAGGCCTGTCCGTCAATATAATCGCCGAACACACGATGCAACAGCCAGGGAGGCAGAAAGCTACGTCGAGCGTCCATGTGGTCTCTATAACGAGCAGTATACTTGTTTCACATATCATCCCGCAGCTCGCCCCTGGAGGGGGACATGTCAAATAGTCCCATCTCTTGCTTATCGCACTATTTGTATCTTTCTGCTTTTACCGCAGACTTTTCGAATAAACAATACATAGCTTTTGTCTATTATTGCATTCCTTTTCTATGTAAATATGTTCAGTTATGACATTATGCAACCGTACACTTTGGTACGGCCAATACACCAGGGGATTAAGTACCCCAGAATATGGTGTGAGAAGTCCGAACACTCTCACAAGTGCGGCACCCCGAACTTATAGCATTATATGCATCGGCTCCGAATCATGTCTTGGGTCAATAGTTGGGTTTGCCCGGCTCCCATGTTTTGGTACCTTACGTTCCGTTATATCGGCTAAGGTAGCACTTGGGAGAACCAACTGCGATTGTGCCCTGGTTGAGCTGGGCTAAGCACCTCGGTAGAAAGCTAAAACTGACCGTCATGATAGGGCGAGAGCTGGTCGCTGTTCGAGAGGTTTTCGAGTCCCTAAAGACTTATGCCGCTTAGAGCGAGGAGTCGGCTTTGTCCGGCCTAGGCGTGGATAGCGCCCCGAACTCGGTCTACCGAATACTAGGGGCTTCGTCAAAATTTAAAATTATAGAATTCTATGGCTAAGTGAGACTGTTCAAGCATTATAGTCCGGTTGCCTTGTTTGTTGTGTTGAGGGCCTCCCTCGAAGGACCCAAGAATGGGAAAAAGAGCACTCAAGTTTATCCCGAACACCCCAGCACTCGTGGCACGGGGGCAGAAGCCAACGACTCGCCATCTCTCAAATTTAATAAATGGCCGCACAGAAGGTAATATTTTAAATTCAAAAGCGTTGCTTAGCGCACATGAACAAGTTTTCAGCGTACAGGATCACAAATGCGAGTTTACTCAAGAATTACATCTTTGGAGCATTCATCCGCTATAAGGCGGGCACCCTTCAGGACGCCCTAATAATACATCTCGGGCTTGTGATGCTCCTTGCCCGGCGGTGGTCCGTCCGTCACAAGCTTCTCAGCGTCCATCTTGCCCCAGTGCACTTTAGCACGGGCAAGGATCCTATGGGCACCTTCGATGCATACGGAGCGCTTGATGACTTCAAGCCATGGACAGGCATCCACCAGCCGCCTCACCAGCCCGAAGTATCTCCCAGGCATGGCCTCCTGTGCCACGGCGGACTATGAGACCCTTCATGGCCTGTTCGGCCACCTTATGGAGCTCGACCAGCTGCTTCAGCTGGTCGCTCAAGGGCACCGGGTGTCCGGCCTCAGCATACTGAGACCAGAACACCTTCTCCGTCGAGCTCCCCTCCTCGGCCCGGTAGTAGGCGGCAGCGTCGGACACACTGCGTGGCAGATCTGTGAATGCTCCTGGGGACCTCCGGACTCGGGTAAGTAACAAGTAATTCACTTTCACATGCTTGCTTTGCATAAAGAATGCCTTACCAGCCGCTATCTTCTTCATCGCCTCAATTTCCTGGAGGGCCTTTTGGGCTTCGGCCTTGGCAGATTTGGCGCTCTCAAGCGCCGAGGCGAGCTCGGACTCTCAAGTCTTTGAGTCAAGCTCCAAACTCTCGTGGTTTTCACGAGAGCCCGGAGCTCTTGCTGCACCTCCGCCACCCGCGCCTCCTGCTTTTCTCGCTCGGTGTGCTCCATGGCCGCATTGTCTTCGGCCTTGGACAACACTTCCTTCAGGGTCGCCACCTCGGTTCTGGCCCCTGTAATACTCACGTTGGTCCTGTCATTTTTTGCAACCACATCTTTTTTATATATACTTAAATAAGGTATTACTTACCTACCTTGTCCTCGAGCTGCTTCTTGGCAAGGCCGAGCTCGTTCTCGGACCGGCCGAGGCTCGCTTCAACGTGATCGACCTCCATGATCGGTCTGGCAGATGTCAAGAAGCAGCCTGCATTCCCATATTGAATACTTATGTTAGACTCCTGCGTATATCTATTTGATCCTCAGTTCGGCTTTTCTTTCCGAACACCAAACTGAGCATCAGGGGCTACTGTCTATGCGGTAATATTTTTACATATCTTAAATACATACCTCAAAGCCAGTTAGAAGGCTGGCACAGGCTTCCGTCAGCCCGCTCTTGGCGGACTGAACCTTCTGGGCCACCGCACTCATAATAGTGCGGTGTTCCTCGTCGATGGAGGCGCCGTTAAGCACCTCTAGCAAATTATCCGGGGCCTCCGGTTGGACGGAGGTCACCGCGGCCGTAGGGCTTGCCCTTCTTACTAGGGGGTCGCCTGCGGGATTCCGGAACCACTGAAGGTTCCGGTGCGGTGTCCGGCCCGGGGCCGGACTTAGAGCCCTTGGGGTCTTATCCCCTTTGCGCCTGGAGTCCGGGAGGTCGCCTTGCGGCGCCTCCAGGACCACCTCCTCCTGGCTTGGACACTTTTGGGACTCCACCCCGGCATCGTCCGTAGGACGAGGGGAGGTAGCAGCCGGAAGTGAAAGACTATTCACATCTGACGAATCCAGGGATCCGCTCGACGAAGCGTCGAGCTGGGCCGCGGGCGGACTGCATGATTATATTCGGCGTCAGAAGATACTGTGCAATAAAGGAACGCCATGAGTTATTCTGGTATCCGGATACTTACGATTTTGCCAGGGGCTTGGCCCTGGATGGCCACTCCTCTTCGCCGTCGTCGGCGTTGGTGGAGTAGTCCGGAGGAAGGGTCCTTCCCTTCTTGGACCCTCCGCCCCCCCAGTTAGGCGGCCTTCCTTTCGTCTCTCGCTGGAGGGGGAGAGGCCTCTTCTTCCTCCTCCTCGTCTTCGTGGGAGGAGTGCGCCTCGGAGTCATCGGACGATGAATCCGACACCGCCGAGCGCCGGGAACTCTTTCGAGTTCCCGTGGCCTTTTTCTTGGCCTTCTTCTCCGGCACCACGTAAGGTGTCGGAGCGCAGCCCCTGGCCAAGCGGGCATCCACTTTGGGTCTTCGGCAGGGAGCCGGACAGTTGATCTGGCCGGACGTCTCCTGCCAAGCCTGTCAAAGGTAAGGGAGTTTAGATCCCGCATAGAGTCAAACTATGAAAAACAAGTATCCCGTAAAGGGTAAAACAGCTTACCGTGTTGGCTTGATTCTGCGCTGAATCCGCGATCCTCGGTAGCAGATGCGGGGGCCTCGGCGCCCTTGAACAAAGACACCTTCCAGCGTCTTCAGACGTAGTGTCGAAGAGGCGCTTTCGAGTTCGATGTTGCGCGGATCAAACTCCCACAAGCTGAAAGCCCGTTGTTGGCACGGGAGGATCCGGCGGATGAGCATGACCTGGACTACGTTGACAAGTTTGAGCTTCTTGCTCACCAGGTTTCGGACGCAGGTTTGGAGTCCGGTCAGCTCTTTTGAATTACCCCACGATAGGCCCTTCTCTTTCCAGGAGGTGAGTCGCGTGGGAATGCCAGATCGGAATTCGGGGGCCGCTGCCCATTCAGGGTCACGCGGCTCGGTGATGTAGAACCACCCCGATTGCCACCCCTTTATGGTCTCTACGAAGGAGCCCTCGAGCCATAGGACGTTGGGCATCTTGCCCACCATGGCACCTCCGCACTCCGCTTGGCGGCCGCCCACTACCTTCGGCTTGACATTGAAGGTCTTCAGCCATAAGCCGAAGTGGGGCTAGATGCAGAGGAAGGCCTCACACACGACGGTGAACGTCGAGATGTTGAGGATGAAGTTCGGGGCCAGATCGTGGAAATCCAGGCCGTAGTAGAACATGAGCCCCCGGACAAATGGGTGAAGTGGGAAGCCTAGTCCGCGGAGGAAATGGGTGAGGAACACCACCCTCTAATGGGGCCTTGGGGTGGGGATGAGCTGCCCCTTGTCTGGGAGCCGGTGCGCGATGTCATTGGACAAGTATCCAGCTTTCCTCAGCTTCTTGATGTGTCCCTCCGTGACGGAGGATACCATCCACTTGCCTCCCGCTCCGGACATTGCTGGAGAAGGTTGAGGTGGGATGTGCAGACTTGGTATTTGGAGCTCGAGTCTTGTGAAAATGGATAAGCAAAAGAGGAAGAAGGCGTAGATGAAAAAGGTGGATCCTTATCCCCTTATATGGGCGGATGAGACTGCACGTCCCCACCCGCCTGGTAAAACTCGCTTATCTCCCAAGCGCCGTAATTAATGGCATGGTTGGGTTACCCACGCCCGTATTGATGAGAATCCCGGAATAAGGGGGACACAATCTCTGCTTCGACAAGACATGCCAAGGAAACCGCCTTGCTAAGTGCGCTGAGGTGGGACACTAAAAATGATTCGAATAAAGGCTTGGTCGTGGTGTGGTGTCACGCTGCGGAATACGTCAGCAGATTGGACTTGTGTAAATATTATTCTCTCTACAGTGTTATGTGGAACTTATTTTGTAGAGCCGGACACTATCCTTGTGTTCAAAATCTTCTATGAAGTATTCGGAGGAGGAACCCACCTTGCAATGCCGAAGACAATCTGGCGCTACCGTATTCATCATTGAAGCCTGGTTCAGGGGCTCTTGAGGGAGTCCTGGATTAGGGGTGTCCGGATGGCGGACTATAACCTTCGGCCGGACTCTGGACTATGAAGATACAAGATTGAAGATTTCGTCCCATGTCTGGATGGGACTTTCCTTGGCGTGGAAGGCAAGCTTGGCGATACGGATATGTAGATCTCCTCCCATTGTAACCGACTCTGTGTAACCCTAGCTGTCGGTGTCAAAACTGGCGGATCTCGGGTAGGGGGTCCCGAATCTGCGTCTAGGCGGATGGTAACAGGAGACAAGGGACACGATGTTTTTACCCAGGTTCGGGCCCTCTCGATGGAGGTAAAACCCTACTCCTGCTTGATTAATATTGATGATATGGGTAGTACAAGAGTAGATCTACCACGAGATCAGAGAGGCTAAACCCTAGAAGCTAGCCTATGGTATGATTGTCGTTCGTCCTACGGACTAAAACCCTCCGGTTTATATAGACACCGGAGAGGGTTAGGGTTACGTAGAGTCGGTTACAATGGGAGGAGATCTACATATGTGTATCGCCAAGCTTGCCTTCCACGCCAAGGAAAGTCCCATCCGGACACGGGACGAAGTCTTCAATCTTGTATCTTCATAGTCCAGGAGTCCGGCCAAAGGTCATAGTCCGCCATCCGGACACCCCTAATCCAGGACTCCTCAAGAGTCTCGAACCAGGCTTCAATGACGACGAGTCCGCGTGCAGCTTGTCTTCGGCATTGCAAAGCGGGTTCCTCCTAATACTTCATAGAAGATCTTGAACACAAAGATTGTGTCCGCTCGCAAAAATAATTTCCACATACCACCGTAGAGAGAATAATATTTACACAAATTCAACTCACGACGTATTCCGCAGCGTGACATCACACCACGGCCAAGCCTTTATTCAATCGCTTTTACCGTCCCCACCTCAGCAGACTTAGCGAGGCGGTTTCCTTGGCACGCCTTGTTGAAGCAGATCGTGTCCCCTTATTCCGGATTCTCATCAATACGGGCGTGGTAACCCAACCGTGCCATTAATCTATGGCGCTTTGGGAGATAAGTGAGTTTTACCAGCTGGTGGGGTGCATAATTTCGTCCGCCCATATAAGGGGATAAGGATCCACCTTTTCCATCTACGCCTTCTTCCTCCTTCGCTTATCCATTTTCGCGCACTCGAGCTCTAGCGCCCAAGTCCGCACATCCCGCCTCAACCCTTTCCAGTCATGTCCGGAGCGGGAGGCAAGTGGATGGTCTCCTCCGTCATGGAGGGACACATCAAGAAGTTGAGGGAGGCCGGATACTTGTCTAACGACATCGCGCACTGGCTCCCAGACAAGGGGCAGCTCATCCCCACCCCCAGGCCCCATGAGAGGGTGGTGTTCCTCACCCACTTCCTCCGCGGACTAGGTTATCCACTTCACCCATTTGTCCGGGGGCTCATGTTCTACTACGGCCTAGATTTCCACCGCCGCCTCAACTTCATCCTCAACATCTCGGCGTTAATCGTCAGGTGTAGGCTTTCTCCGCATCAAGCCCCACTTCGCTTATGGTCAAGACCTTCAATGTAAAGTCAAGGTAGTGGGCGGCCAACAAGCGGAGTGCGGAGTCGCCATGGTGGGCAAGATGCCCAACGTTACATGGCTCGAGGGCTCCTTCGTGGAGACCATAAAGGGGTGACAATCGGGTGGTTCTACATCACCGAGCCGCAGGACCTTAAATGGGCAGCGCCCCTGAATTCGATCCGGCTTCCCTACAAGGCTCACGCCCCGGAAAGAAACGGGCATGTCGGGGTAATTCGAAGAGCGAATCGGACTCAATCCTGCATCCAAGATCTGGTGAACAAAGAGGTTAAACTCACAACGTAGTCCAGTCATGCTCATCCACCGGATCCTCCCGTGTCAACGACGGGCCTTTAACTTATGGGAGTTCAACCCGGCCCAGCACCAAACTCTGACCAGGCTCTTTGACACAACGCACGAGGATGCCTGGAAGGTGCTATTCAAGGGCGTCGAGGTTCCCCCTCCCATCGCCGAGGATCGCCGATTCCGCACGAAACGACAAGCCAGCGTAGTAAGCTTATTTTACCCTTTACGGGATACTTGTTTTTCATAGTTTAACTCTATGCGGGATCTAAGCTCACGTTCCTTTGACATGAATGGCAGAAGAAGACCGGACAGATCGACTGTTTGGCTCTTTTGCCCGAAGATCCAGCAAACGCCCACTTGACGGGGCTGCTGGTCCCGGCACCTTACGTGGTGCCGGAGAAGAAGGCCAAGAAGAAGGCCACGGGAACTCGAAAGAGTTCTCGGCGCCCGGTGGTGCCGGATTCATCGTCCGACGACTCCGAGGTGCACTCCTCATCCGAAGACGAGGAGGAGGAAGAAGAAGCCTCTCCCCCTCCGGCGGGGGGAGGAATAAAAAGGAAGGCTGCTGAGGGAGTCCCGGACTAGGGGGTGTCCGGATAGCCGGACTATCGTCACGGCCGGACTCCAAGACTATGAAGATACAAGATTGAAGACTTCGTCCCGTGTCCGGATGGGACTTTCCTTGGCGTGGAAGGCAAGCTTGGCGACACGGATATGTAGATCTCCTACCATTGTAACCGACTGTGTGTAACCCTAACTTATCCGGTGTCTATATAAACCGGAGGGTTTTAGTCCCAGAGGGATCTAACAACAATCATACCATAGGCTAGCTTCTAGGGTTTAGCCTCCTTGATCTCATGGTAGATCTACTCTTGTACTACCCATATCATCAATATTAATCAAGCAGGAGTAGGGTATTACCTCCATCGAGAGGGCCCGAACCTGGGTAAAAACATCGTGTCCCTTGTCTCCTGTTACCATCCGCCTAGACGCACAGTTCGGGACCCCCTACCCGAGATCCGCCGGTTTTGACACCGACATTGGTGCGTTCATTGAGAGTTCCTCTGTGTCGTCACCGATAGGCCCGATGGCTCCTTCAATCATCAACAACGACTCCGTCCAGGGTGAGACTTTTCTCCCCGGACAGATCTTTGTGTTCGGTGGCTTTGCACTGCGGGCCAATTCACTTGGCCATCTGGAGCAGATCGATAGCTACGCCCCTGGCCATCAGGTCAGATTTGGAAGTTTGAACTATACGGCCGATATCCGCGGAGACTTGATCTTCGACGGATTCGAGCCGCGGCCAAGCATGACGCACTGTCTCGATGGGCATGATCTAGCTCTGCAGCCGAACAGTGCCCTGGAGGCCGCACCGGTATCCGCTCCGACCCTTAATCCGGAGCCGGATTCCCCGATCGAGGACGAGTGGTTGGACACCGCCTCGGGGGCTACAATCTCTACGGCGATCGAGCCAAACTCTATCCCTGTCCTTTGCGAAGACCTTGACTCTAGGGTGCCGGACTCCTCTCCGGACTCCGAACCCTCCGCGCCTCTCCAGACTCCGGACCCTCCGCGCCCCTACCAATCGAATCTGATTGGGCGCCCGTCACGGAGTTCACTGCCGCGGATATCTTTCAGCACTCGCACTTTGGCGATATTCTGAATTCACTAAAGTCTCTCTCTTTATCCGGAGAGCCTTGGCTGGACTGTGGACAGGAAGGTTGGGATACGGACGATGAAATTCAACGCCCACCCACCACCCACTTTGTAGCCACTGTCGATGATCTAACCGACATGCTCGACTTCGACTCCGAAGACATCGACGGTATGGACGACGATGCCGGAGACGACCACGACCCAGCGCCTACAGGGCACTGGAAGGCCACCTCCTCGTATGACATATACATGGTGGACATCCCAAAAGATGGGAACGGCGATGGAACAGCGGAGGATGACCCCTCCAAGAAGCAACCGAAGCACCGACGTCAGCGGCGCCGCTCTAAATCCCGCCACCGAAAAAACGGTGATTCCGGCACGGGAAATAATAACACCCCGGACAGTGCCGAAGAGAACCCCCTCCAGCAGGACTCAACGCAGGAGGAGGAAGAAGCAAGTCCGCACGACAGTGCGGCAGAAACAGAGGTCGAGGACAATAATTATGTGCCTCCCTCCGAAGATGAGGCAAGCCTCGACGACGACGAATTTGTCGTGCCTGAGGATCCCGCCGAACTGGAGCGTTTCAAACGCAGGCTTATAGCCACGGCAAGCAGCCTCAAGAAAAAGCAGCAACAGCTTAGAGCTGATCAAGATCTGCTAGCTGACAGATGGACTGAAGTCCTCGCAGCCGAAGAGTATGAACTCGAACGCCCCTCCAAAAGCTACCCCAAACACAGGCCGTTGCCTCGATCAGAGGAAGCACCCAAGTCACCAGTGTACGACATGGCAGACCGGCCACCTCGTGGCCGCGATAGGGAGGCCTCTAGACCCTCCATTCAAGCCGTACCCCGGCGCCGTTCAAAAAGTACCAGGGAAAGGGAAAACGCGCCGGACTTGCGAGATATATTGGAGGATAAGGCAAAACATACAAGATCGATCTACGGATCGCGTGGGCGCCCCACGACATGTGATGATAACCGTCATGCCGGATACAGAAACTCCGGCAGGGCCGAACACAATAGACAAAGCTCATTTGAGTTGCGTCGTGATATAGCCCAATACAGAGGCGCCGCACACCCACTATGCTTCACAGATGAAGTAATGGATCATCAAATCCCCGAGGGCTTTAAACCCGTAAACATCGAATCATACAATGGTACCACCGATCATGCGGTCTGGATCGAGGACTATCTCCTCCATATCCACATGGCCCGCGGTGATGATCTACACGCCATCAAATACCTCCCCCTGAAGCTTAAAGGACCAGCTCGGCATTGGCTCAACAGCTTGCCAGCAGAATCAATTGGTTGTTGGGAGGACCTAGAAGCCGCATTCCTCGATAACTTCCAGGGCACATACGTGCGACCACCAGACGCCGATGACCTTAGCCACATAATTCAGCAGCGAGAAGAATCGGCCAGACAGTTCTAGACACGGTTCCTCACAAAGAAAAATCAAATCGTTGACTGTCCGGATGCAGAGGCCCTTGCAGCCTTCAAACATAACATCCATGACGAGTGGCTAGCCCGGCACCTAGGACAGGAAAAGCCGAAATCTATGGCAGCCCTCACAACCCTCATGACTCGCTTTTGCGCGGGAGAGGACAGCTGGCTAGCTCGAAGCAACAACTTGGCCAAACACCCTGATAGTTCGGATACCAAGGACAGCAATGGCAAGTCGCGTCGCAACAAGAACAAGCGCCGCATCAACGGCGATAATACGGAAGGTACGGCCGTCAATGCCGGATTCAGAGGCTCTAAACCCGGTCAGCGGAAGAAGCCATTCAAAAGAAATACCCAGGGCCCGTCCAACTTGGACCGCATACTCGATCGCGTGTGCCAGATACATGGCACCCCTGAAAAACCACCCAATCACACCAACAGGGATTGTTGGGTGTTCAAGCAAGCAGGCAAGTTAGGTGCCGAACTCAATGATAAGGGGCTGCATTGCGATGACGAGGAAGAGCCCCGGCCGCCGAACAATAGAGGATAGAAGGGTTTTCCCACACAAGTGCGGACGGTGAACATGATATACGCAACCCACATACCCAAAAGGGAGCGGAAGCGTGCACTCAGGGACGTATACGCGATGGAGCCAGTCGCCCCAAAGTTCAACCCATGGTCTTCCTGCCCGATCACCTTCGATCGAAGGGACCACCCCACTAGCATCCGTCACGGCGGTTTCGCCGCATTGGTCCTTGACCCAATTATTGACGGATTTCACATCACTAGAGTCCTAATGGACGGCGGCAGCAGCCTGAACCTGCTTTATCAGGATACAGTGCGCAAAATGGGCATAGACCCCTCAAGGATTAAACCTACAAAGACGACCTTTAAAGGCGTCATACCGGGTGTAGAGACCAATTGTACAGGCTCAGTCACACTCGAAGTGGTCTTCGGATCTCCGGATAACTTCCGAAGCGAAGAGTTAATCTTCGACATCGCCCCATTCCGCAGCGGCTATCATGCACTGCTCGGACGAACCGCATTTGCAAAGTTCAATGCGGTGCCGCACTACGCATACCTCAAGCTCAAGATGCCAGGCCCTCGAGGAGTAATCACGGTCAATGGAACACACCGAACGCTCTCTCCGAACGGAGGAGCATACGGCGGCCCTCGCGGCGGAAGTGCAAAGCAGCCTCTCACGTCAATTCTCGAGTCCGGCCACTAAGCGTCCGGACACCGCCAAGCGCGCCCGGAGTAACCTGCAACAAGACCACTTGGCACGATTCAAGCACGAGTAGCAATCCGGCCCCAACCCCAGCCCTCGCGAAATTGCGAAGCTAGTATTACGCGTACATAATTACGCTCTGGAGATACCATGGACATATGGGGAGGGGCAAGACAACGGCACGCCAAGAATGCGGCTCGGCCGCACGAGGGGCTCCCGTTTGTGTCATTTCTTTTTTTCCCTTTTTTCTTCCTTATTTTTACTTTCAGGACTCCATCTTTGAGAAGTCTTGTCTGGCACTTGAATCGCCGAACTCACGATGCAACAGCCAGGGAAGCACTAAAGCTCCGTCGAGTGTTCAGGTGGTCTCTATTACGAGCATTATACCTGTTTTACATACCATCCCGCAGCTTACCCCTGGAGGGGGACATGTTAGATAGTCCCATCCCTTGCTTATCGCACTATTTGTATCGTTCTGCTTTCATTGCAGTATCTTTTTGAATAAACAATACATAGATTTTGTCTATTATTGCACTCCTTTCTTTTTCTATATATATATGTTCATTTCATGACATGTGGCACCCGTACACTTTGGTACGGCCAATACACCAGGGGCTTAAGTACCCCAAAATTATGGTGTGATAAGTCCGAACACTTTCACAAGTGCGGCACCCCGAACTTATAGCATTATATGAATTGGCTCCGAATCATGTCTTGGGTTAATAGTTGGGTTTGCCCGGCTCCCGTGTTTTGGTACCTTACGTTCCGCTATATCGGCTAAGGTAGCACCGGGAGAACCACTGCGATTGTGCCCCAGTTATGCTGGGTCGAACACCTCAGTGGAGAAAGCTAAAACTGACCGTCATGATAAAGCGAGAGTCGGTCGCTGTTCGAGAGGTTTTTTCGGGTCCCTAAAGACTTATGCCGCTTAGAGCGAGGAAACGGAACTGTCCGCCAAGGCGTGGATAGCGCCCGAACTTCGGTCTTCCGAATACTAGGGCTTCGCTGAAATTTAAAATTATAGAATTCTATGGCTAAGTGAGAGTGTTCAAGCATTATAAGTCCGGTTGCCTTGTTCGCTATGCGTTGAGCGCCTCCCTAGATGGACCCAAGAATTGGAACAAGAGCGCTCAAGTTTATCCGAACACCCCAAAGCACTTTCGTGGCATGGGGGCTGAAGCCAACGACTTGCCATCTCTCAAATTTGATAAACGGCCGCCTGAAGGTAATATTTTAAATTAACAAGCGTTGCTTAGCGCATATGAACAAGTTTTCAGCGTCTGAGGATAACAAATGCGAGTCTATTCAAAAATTACATCTTTGGAGCACTCATCCGCTATTCGGCGGGCACCCTTTAGGAGGCCCTCATAATACATTTCGGGCGTGTGATGCTCCTTGCCCTTTGGTGGCCCGTCCGTCACAAGCTTCTCCGCATCCAGCTTGCCCCAGTGCACTTTAGCACGGGCAAGGGCCCGACGGACACCTTCGATGCAGACGGAGCGCTTGATGACTTCAATTTGTGGACAAAGGCCCACCACCGCTGAACCAAGCCAAAGTAGCTCCTGTGCATGGCTTCTAATGGTCACAGCCGAACTATAAGGCCCTTCATGGCCTGTTCGGCGACCTTGTGGAGCTCGACCAGCTGCTTCAGTTGGTCGCTCAGGGGCACCGGATGTCCGGCCTCAGCATACTGAGACCAGAACATCTTCTCCGTCGAGCTCCCCTCCTTGGCACGGTAGAATGCGGCAGCATCAGACGCACTGCAGGGCAAATCTGCGAACGCTCCTGGAGAGCTCCGATTCCGGGTAATAATAGGTAATTGACTTTTACATTCTTGCTTTGCATAAAGAATGCCTTACCCGCCGCTATCTTCTTTAGTGCTTCAATTTCTTGGAGGGCTTTTTGGGCCTCGGCCTTAGCAGCTTTGGCACTCTCAAGAGCCGAGGCAAGCTCGGACTCTCGGGTCTTCGAGTCACGCTCCAAACCCTCGTGTTTTTTCACAAGAATCTGGAGCTCTTGTCGCACCTCCGCCAGCTGCGCCTCCCCTTTCTCTTGCTCGGTGCGTTCCACAGCCGCTTTGTTTTCGGCCATAGACACCGCTTCCTTTAGGGTCGCCACCTCGCTCGTGGCCCCTGCAGTACCGATGTTATTCCTGTTCTTTTTTGCAACCAAAACCTTTTCTGTAAGGTATTTCTTTAATAAGGTATTACTTACCTTCCTTGTCCTCGAGCTCCTTCTTGGCTTGTCCGAGATCGTTCTCGGACCGCTCGAGGTTCTGCCTCAATGCATTAACCTCCGCAGTCAATGCGGCAGTGGTCAGCAGCGTAGCCTGCATTCCCATATTGACATACTTATGTTAGACTCCTGCGTATATCTTTTTAGATCCTTAGTCCGTTTTTTCTTCCCGAACACCGAACTAAGCATCAGGGGCTACTATCTATGCGGTAATATTTTTTACATATTCTAAACTTACCTCAAAGCCTGTTAGAAGGCTGGTACAGCCGTCAGCCCGCTCTTGGCGGACTGAACTGTCCGGATCACCGCACTGATAACAGTGCAGTGCTCCTCCTTGATGGAGGCGCTGTTAAGCGCCTCTAGTAAGCTATCCGGTGCCTCCGGTTGGACGGAGGACGCCGGCGTCTTACCCTTGTTACGACGGGACCGCTTGCCGGACTCCGGAACCACTGAAGGTTCCGGCATGGAGTCCGGACAAGGGTCGGGCTTAGAGCCCCTGGGGGCCTTGCCCCCAACGCGCCCAGAGTCCGGGAGGTCGCCTTGTGGCGCCTCCTGCGCCACTTCCTCTTGACCAAGCCCCTCTTGGGGCCCCGCCGCAGCGTCGTCCGCAGCGTGAGGTGAGGAGGCGGTCGGAAGTGAAGTACTCTCCATTTTCGACGAACCCAGGGACCCGCTCGTTGAAGCGGCGAGCTCGCCCATGGGCGGGCTGCATGATTGTTTGACGTTAGAGAATATTATGCGATAATGAAAAGCTATGGGTATCCGGACACTTACGATTTCGCCAGGGGCTTGGCCCTTGTTGGCCAATCCTCATCGTCGCTATCGACGTTGGTGGAGAAGTCCGGAGGAAGGGTTCTTCCCTTCTTGGACCCTCCGGCCTCCCCAGTTGGGGCGGCCTTCCTTTTCCTCTCCTCCTCCACTGGGGGAGAAGCTTCTCTTTCCTCCTCCTCGTCCTCAGGAGAAGATTCTGCTTCGGAATCTGACAGCACCTGGCGTCGGGAGCTCCTTCGAGTTCCCATGGCCTCCTTCTTGGCCTTCTTCTCCGACACCACATAGGGTGCCGGAGCCAGCGGCCCCGTCAATCGGGCATCCGCTGGGTCTTCTGGCAAAGGAGCCGGACAGTTAATCTGTCCAGACGTCTTCAGCCAGTCCTGTTAGAGATTAGGGAGTTTTAGATCCCGCATAGAGTCAATCTATGAAGAGAAGAGTCCCGTAAAGGGTAAAATAACTTACCTCGCTGGCTTGACGCAGCGAGCTGTATCCGCGATCTTTGATAGCGGACGCTAGGGCCTCGGCGCCCTTGAACAGCACCTTCCAGACGTCTTCGTACGTAGTGTCGAAGAGCCGGCTCAAGGTTTGGTGCTGTGCTGGATCAAACTCCCACAAATTAAAGGCCCGTTGTTGGCATGGGAGAATCCGGCAGATGAGCATCACCTGGATTACGTCGACAAGCCTAAGATTTTTGGCCGCCAGGTTTCGGACGCATGTTTGGAGTCCGGATGTCTCGTCCAAATTCCCCCACGTCAGGCCCGTCTCTTTCCATGACGAGGGCCGTGTGGGGAAGCCAGATCTAAATTCAGGGGCCGCCGCCCATTCGGGGTCGCGGGGCTCGGTGATGTAGAACCACCCCGATTGCCATCCCTTTATTGTCTCCACGAGGGCGCCTTCGAGCCATGGGACTTTGGCCATCTTGCCAACCATGGCGCCTCCGCCCTCCGCTTGACGGCCGCCCACTACCTTCGGCCGGACGTTGAAGATCTTCAGCCATAAGCCGAAGTGGGGCTGGATGCAGAGGAAAGCCTCGCACACGACGATAAACGCCGAGATGTTGAGGATGAAATCCGGGGCCAGGTCGTGGAAGTCCAGGCCGTAGTAGAACATGAGCCCCGGACAAATGGGTGAAGTGGAAAACCTAGTCATGGAGGAAGTGGGGGAGAAACACCACCCTCTCACGGGGCCCAGGGGTCGGAATAAGCAGCCCCTCATCGGGAAGCCTGTGCGCGATGTTGTCAGACAAGTATCCGGCCTCCCGCAGTCTTGTGATGTGCCCCTCCATGACGGAGGAGGCCATCCACCTGCCTCCCGCTCCAGACATGGTTGGAGAAAGGTTGAGGTGGGATGTGCGGACTTGGGCGCTGGAGCTCGAAAAGTCTTGGAAATGGATAAGCAAAGGAGGAAGAAGGCGTGGGTGAGAAGGTGGATTCTTATCCCTTATATGGACGGACGAAGCTATCGTCTCCCACCAACTGGTAAAACTCGCTTATTTCCCAAGCGCCGTAATCAATGGCGCAGATGGGTTACCCACGTCCGTATTGATGAGAATCGCGGAATAAGGGGGCACGATCTATGCTTTTATAAGACGTGCCAAGGAAACCGCCTCGCTAAACACGCTGAGGTGGAACAGTGAAAAACGATTCATATAAAGGCCTGGCCGTGGTGTGATGTCACGCCGTGGAATATGTCAGCAGATCTGTGCAAAAATTATTCTCTCTACGGTGTTATGTGGAACTTGTTTTGCAGAGCCGGACACTATCCTTGTGTTCAAAACCTTCTATGAAGTATTCGGAGGAGGAACCTGCCTTGCAATACCGAAGACAATATGCGCGCCAGACTCATCGTCATTGAAGCCTGGTTCAGGGGCTACTGAGGGAGTCCCGGACTAGGGGGTGTCCGGATAGCCGGACTATCGTCACGGCCGGACTCCAAGACTGAAGATACAAGATTGAAGACTTCGTCCCGTGTCCGGATGGGACTTTCCTTGGCGTGGAAGGCAAGCTTGGCGATACGGATATGTAGATATCCTACCATTGTAACCGACTCTGTGTAACCCTAACTTATCCGGTGTCTATATAAACCTGAGGGTTTTAGTCCGTAGGACGAACAACAATCATACCATAGGCTAGCTTCTAGGGTTTAGCCTCCTTGATCTCGTGGTAGATCTACTCTTGTACTACCCATATCATCAATATTAATCAAGCAGGAGTTGGGTATTACCTCCATCGAGAGGGCCCGAACCTGGGTAAAAACATCGTGTCCCTTGTCTCCTGTTACCATCCGCCTAGACGCACAGTTCGGGACCCCCTACCCGAGATCCGGCGGTTTTGACACCGACAGCCGCCCCAACTGGGAGGGCCGGAGGATCCAAGAAGGGAAGGACCCTTCCTCCGGACTACTCCACCAACACCGACAACGGCAAAAAGGAGTGGCCATCCAGGGCCAAGCCCTGGCAAAATCGTGAGTATCCGGATACCAAAGTAACTCATGGCGCTTTTTCATTGCACAGTACCTTCTGACGCCGAATATAATCATGCAGTCCGCCCAAGGCCGGGCTCGACGCCGTCGGCGGTTCCCTGAGTTAAATCGGGGACGTGAACAGCACTTCACTTCCGGCCGCCTCCTCTCCCCACGTTGCGGATGATGCCGAGGTGGCGTCCCAAAAGGGGCCAGGCCAGGAGGAGGTGGTCCTGGAGGTGCTGCAAGGCAACCTCCCGGATTCCAGGCGCCAAGGGGATAAAACCCCAAAGGGCTCCAAGTCCGGCCCTAGGTCGACACCGCACCGAACCTTCAACGGTTCCGGCATCCGCAGTGCCCCCTACTAAGAAGGGCAAGCCTACGACGCCGGTGACCTCCGTCCAACCGGAGGCACCGGATAATCTGCTGGAGGTGCTTAACGACGCCTCCATCGACGAGGAGCACCGCACTATTATGAGTGTGGTGATCCAGAAGGTTCAGTCCGCCAAGAGCGGGCTGACCGAAGCCTGTGCCAACCTTCTAACAGGCTTTGAGGTATGTATTTAAGATATGTAAAAATATTACCGCATAGACAGTAGCCCCTGATGCTCAGTTTGGTATTCGAAAAGAAAAGCCGAACTGAGGATCAAAAAGATATACGCAGGAGTCTAACATAAGTATGTCAATATGGGAATGCAGGTTGTGCTGCTGACCTCTGTCGCACTGACTGCGGAGGTCGATGCATTGAAGCAGAGCCTCGAGCGGTCCGAGAACGAGCTCGGCCTTGCCAAGAAGCAGCTCGAGGACAAGGAAGGTAAGTAATACCTTATGTAAGTGTATAAAAAAGATGTGGTTGCAAAAAATAACAGGACCAACGTGAGTATTGCAGGGGCCACAACCGAGGTGGCAACCCTGAAGGAAGCGTTGTCTAAGGCCGAAAACAATGCGGCCGTGGAGCGCACAGAGCGAGAGAAGAAGGAGGCGCGGGTGGCAGCGGTACAGCAAGAGCTCCAGGCTCTCGTGGAAAAACACGAGAGTTTGGAGCTTGACTCAAAGACTCGAGAGTCTGAGCTCGCCTTGGCGCTTGAGAGCGCCAAATCTGCCAAGGCCGAAGCCCAAAAAGCCCTCCAGGAAATTGAGCCGATGAAGAAGATAGCGGCGGGTAAGGCATTCTTTATGCAAAGCAAGCACGCGAAAGTGAATTACTTGTTACTTACCCGAGTCCGGAGCTCTCCAGAGCATTCGCAGATCTTCCCTGAGTGTGTCCGACGCTGCCGCATTCTATCGAGCCAAGAGGGAGCTCGACGGAGAAGGTGTTACGTCTCGGTATGCTCGGGCCGGACACGGTGCCCTTTGAGCGACCATTTGAAGCAGCTGCTCGAGCTCCATAAGGTGGCCGAACAGGCCATGAAGGGTCTCTTAGTCCGGCTGTGGCCTGGGGAAGCCATGCCTGGGAGCTACTTCGGGCTGGTAAAGCGGCAGGTGGATGCCTGTCCAAGGCTTGAAGTCATCAAGCGCTCCATATGCATCAAAGGTACCCGTAGGGCCCTTGCCCATGCTAAAGTGCATTGGGGCAAGATGGACGCTGAGAACCTTGTGACGGACGGACCACCGCCGGGCAAGGAGCATCGCAAGCCCGAGATGTATTATGAGGGCGTCCTGAAGGGTGCCCGCCGTATAGCGGATGAGTGCTCCAAAGATGTAATTTTGAGTAAACTTCGCATTTGTAATCCAGACGCTGAAAACTTGTTCATATGCGCTAAGCAACACTTTTGAATTTAAAATATTACCTTCATGCGGCCGTTTATCAAAATTGAGAGATGGCGAGTCGGTAAACTTCGCCCCCATGCCATGAAAAGTCTTTGGGGTGTTCGGGATAAACTTGAGTGCTCTTTTTCCCATTATTGGGTCCTTCGAGGAGGCGCTCAACACAACGTAACAAGGCAATCGAACTATAATGCTTGATCACTCTCACTTAGCCATAGAATTCTATAATTTTAAATTTGTTGAAGCCCCTAGTATTCGAAGACCGAGTTCGGGCGCTATCCACGCCTAGGCCGGGACAATGCCGACTCCTCGCTCTAAGCGGCATAAGTCTTTAGGGACTCGAAAACCTCTCGAACAGCGACCAGCTCTCGCCCTATCATGACGGTCAGTTTTAGCTTTCTCCACTGAGGTGCTTAGCCCAGCTCAACTGGGGCACAATCGCAGTGGTTCTCCCAGTGCTACCTTAGCCGATATAACGGAACGTAAGGTACCAAAACATGGGAGCCGGGCAAACCCAACTATTGACCCAAGACATGATTCGGAGCCGATGCATATAATGCTATAAGTTCGGGGTGCCGCACTCATGAGAGTGTTCGGACTTCTCACACCATATTCTGGGGTATGTAAGCCCCTGGTGTATTGGCCGTACCAAAGTGTACGGTTGCATAATGTCATAACTGAACATATTTTTATATAAAAAAAGGAATGCAATAATAGACAAAAGCTACGTATTGTTTATTCGAAAAGTCTGTGTTAAAAGCAAAACGATACAAATAGTGTGATAAGAAAGAGATGGGACTATTTAACATGTCCCCCTCCATGGGCGAGCTGCGGGATGATATGTGAAACAAGTATACTGCTCGTTATAGAGACCACCTGGACACTCGACGTAGCTTTCTGCCTCCCTGGCTGTTGCATCGTGTGTTCGGCGATTGTACTGCCGGACAGGCCTTCCGGAAAGTGGAGTCCTGAAAGTAAGAGAAAAAAAAGAATGACAAAATCGGGAGCCCCTGGTGCAGTTGAGCCGCATTTTGGGCATGCCGTGGTCGTGCCCCTCTCCCTATGCCCATGGTATTTCCAGAGCGTAGTTATGTACGCATAGTACCGGTTTCGCAGTTTCGCGAGGGCTGGGGTTGGGGCCGCATTGCTACGCGTGCTCGGAACGTGCCAGGCGGTCTTGTTGTAGGTTACGCCGGGCGCGCTTGACGGTGTCCGGTCGTTTAATGGCTGGACTGGAGAATTGCCTTGAGAGGCTTCTTTGTACTTCTGCCGCGAGGGCTGCCATATGCTCCTCCGTTCGGAGAGAGCGTTCGGTGTTTCCATTGGCTGTAATGACTCTTCGAGGGCTTGGCATCTTGAGCTTGAGGTATGCGTAGTGCGGCACCGCATTGAACTTTGCAAATGCGGTTCGTCCGAGCAGTGCATGATAGCCACTGTGGAACGGGACTATGTCGAAGATTAACTCCTCGCTTCGAAAATTATCCGGGGATCCGAAGACCACCTCAAGTGTAACTGAGCCTGTACAGTTGGCCTCTACACCTGGTATGACGCCTTTAAAGGTCGTCTTTGTGGGTTTAATCCTTGAGGGATCTATGCCCATTTTTGCACTATATCCCGATAAAGCAGGTTCAAGCCTTTGCCGCCGTCCATAAGGACTCTAGTGAGGTGAAATCCGTCAATGATTGGGTCTAGAACCAATGCGGCGAATCCGCCATGGCAGATGCTAGTGGGGTGGTCCCTTCGATCGAAAGTGATCCGGCAGGAGGACCATGGGTTGAACTTTGGGGCGACTGGCACCAACGCACATACATCCCTGAGTGCATGCTTCCGTTCCCTTTTGGGGATGTGGGTTGTGTATATCATGTTCACCGTCCGCACTTGTGGGGGGAAACCCTTCTGTCTCCTATTGTTCGGCGGCCGGGGCTCCTCCTCGTCATCGCTATGCAGCCCCTTGTCGTTGTTTTCGGCGTTTAACTTGCCTGCCTGTTTGAACACCCAACAATCCCTTTTTGTGTGGTTGGCTGGTTTTTCGAGGGTGCCGTGTATCTGGCATGAGCGATCGAGTATTCGGTCCAAATTGGATGGGCCCACAGTATTTCTTTTGAATGGCCTTTTCCGCTGACCGGGTTTAGAGCCTCTGAATCCGGCATTAACTGTCGTATCCTCAGCATTGTCGCTGTTAATGCGGCGCTTTTGCTTGTTGCGACGCGACCTGCCAATGTTGTCCTTGGTATCCGAATTACCAGGGCTCTTGGTCATGTTATTACTACGAGCTAGCCGGCTGTCTTCTCCCGCGCAAAAGCGGGTCATAAGTGTTGTGAGCGCTGCCATGGATTTCGGCTTTTGCTGTCCAAAGTGCCGGGCAAGCCATTCGTCACGGATGTTATGCTTGAAGGCTGCAAGGGCCTCGGCGTCCGGACAGTCAACTATTTGATTTTTCTTGGTTAGGAACCGTGTCCAGAATTGTCTGGCCGATTCATCTGGCTGCTGAATTATGTGGCTTAGGTCATCAGCGTCTGGTGGTCGTAGGTGCCCTGGAAGTTGTCGAGGAATCCGGCTTTCAGGTCCTCCCAACAACCAATTGATTCTGATGGCAAGCTGTTAAGCCAATGCCGAGTTGGTCCTTTAAGCTTTAGTGGGAGGTATTTGATGGCCTGTAGATCATCACCGCGGGCCATGTGGATATGAAGGAGATAGTCCTCGATCCATACCGCAGGGTCTGTTGTGCCATCGTATGATTGATGTTTACAGGTTTGAAACCCTCGGGGATTTGATGATCCATTACTTCATCTATGAAGCATAGTGGTTGTGCGGCGCCTCTGTATTGGGCTATATCACGACGTAGCTCAAATGAGCTTTGTCTGCTGTGTTCGGCCCGGCCGGCTTTACCATATCCAGCGTGGACGGTTATCGCCACGCGTGTCGTCGCACGCGATCCATAGATCGATCTTGTTTGCCTTGCCCTGTCCTCCAATATATCTCGCAGGTCTGGCGCATTTCCACGTGCCTTGGTATTCTTTGAGCGACGCCGGGGTGCGGCTTGAGTGGAGGGCCGAGAGGCCTCTTTGTCGCGGCCACGAGTTGGCCGGTCTGTCGCATCATGCGCTGGTGATATAGGTCTAGGTGCTTCCTCCTCTAATCGGGGTAGCAGCCTGCGTTTTGGGTAGCTCTTGGAGGGTCGTTCGAGTTCGTACTCTTCGGCCGCAAGGACATCAGTCCATCTGTCGGCTAGCAAGTCTTGGTCAGCTCTAAGCTGTTGCTGTTTTTTCTTGAGGCTGCTCGCCGTGGCCATAAGCCTGCGTTTGAAACGCTCTTGTTCGACGGGATCCTCAGCCACGACAAATTCGTCGTCGTCGAGGCTTGTCTCGTCTTCGGAGGGAGGCATGTAATTATCATCCTCTACCTCTCTATCTGCCGCTCTCTCATGAGGTCTGGCTTCTCCATCCTCCTGTGTTGAATCCTGCTGGAGGGGGTTGTCTTCGGCACTGTTCGGGGTGTTATTGTCTCTGGTGCCGGAATCGCCGTTTTTGCTGTGGCGGGATTTAGAGTGGCGCCACTGACGCCGGCTCTTAGGTTGTTTCTTGGAGCGGTCATCCTCCGTTGTTCCATCGCCGTTCCCTTCTTTTGGGGTGTCCAACATGTATATGTCATACAACGAGGTGGCCTTCCAGTGCCCTGTAGGCGCTGGTTCTTGTTCGTCTCCTGCATCGTCGTCCATACCGTCGATGTCTTCGGAGTCGAAGTCGAGCATGTCGATTAAATCATCAATAGTGGCTACGAAGTGGGTGGTGGGTGGGGTTTGAATTTCTTTGTCGTCCGCATCCCAACCTTGCTGACCATAGTCCGGCCAGGGCTCTCCTGATAAAGGGAGAGACTTTAGTGAATTCAGAATGTCGCCGAAAGGCGAGTGCTGAAAGATGTCTGCGGCGGTGAACTCCATGATCGGCGCCCAATCGGATTCGATTGGCAGGGGCGCAGAATGTTCGGAGTCCGGAGAGGAGTCCGGCACCTTGGAGTCGCGAGCTTCGCAAAGGGCAGGTATGGTGTTCGGCTCGATCGCCGTGGAGATTGCAGCCCCCGAGGCGGTGTCCAGCCACCCGTCCTCGATTGGCACAGTCGGCTCCGAGCTAAGGGTCGGAGCGGACACTGGTGCGGCCTCCGTGGCAATCGCTCGGGCGGTAGAGCTAGATCATGCCCATCGTAACAGTGCGGCGCGCTTGGCTGTGGCTCGAGCCCGTCGAAGATCAAGTCTCCGCGGACGTCGGCCGTGTAGTTCAAACTTCCAAACCTGACCTGACGGCCAGGGGCATAGCTTTCAATCTGCTCCAGATGGCTGCTTAATTGCCCGCATGCAAAACCGCCGAATACGAAGATCTGTCCGGGGAGAAAAGTCTCACCCTGGACCACATCATTGTTGATGATCGGAGAAGCCATCGGGCGTAAAGGTGACGGCATAGAGGAACTCTCAATGAAAGCACCAATGTCGGTGTCAAAACCGGCGGATCTCGGGTAGGGGGTCCCGAACTGTGCGTCTAGGCGGATGGTAACAGGAGACAAGGGACATGATGTTTTTACCCAGGTTCGAGCCCTCTCGACGGAGGTAAAACCCTACTCTTTCTTGATTAATATTGATGATATGGGTAGTACAAGAGTAGATCTACCACGAGATCAGAGAGGCTAGACCCTAGAAGCTAGCCTATGGTATGATTGTCGTTCGTCCTACGGACTAAAACCCTCCGGTTTATATAGACACCCGGAGAGGGTTAGGGTTACGTAGAGTCAGTTACAATGGGAGGAGATCTACATATTCGTATCGCCAAGCTTGCCTTCCACGCCGAGGAAAGTCCCATCCAGAAACAGGACGAAGTCTTCAATCTTGTATCTTCATAGTCCAGGAGTCCGGCCAAAGGTCATAGTCCGGCCATCCGGACACCCCCTAATCCAGGACTCCCTCACTAGCCCTCTCTTGTGTCTATATAAATCGGAGGGTTTTAGTCCGTAGGACGAACAACAATCATACCATAGGCTAGCTTTTAGGGTTTAGCCTCTCTAATATCGTGGTGGATCTACTCTTGTACTACCCATATCATCAATATTAATCAAGCAGGAGTAGGATTTTACCTCCATCGAGAGGGCCCGAACCTGGGTAAAAACATCGTGTCCCTTGTCTCCTGTTACCATTCGCCTAGACGCACAGTTTGGGACCCCCTACCCGAGATCCGCCGGTTTTGACATCCACATCCCGTTTCCATGCCTGTATTCTGTTATGCTTACTTCTGAGCACTTATTCCGCTGCAAGTAGTTCTTCGCTAAGGAATTTCCTCACCGGCAAATTCCTTAGTGAAGAATTCATAAAAATCGCCTATTCACCCCCCCCCCTCTAGTCGATATAACGCACTTTCAATGACCTTGCAAATTTACATCTGTCCCCTTCTTCTCCTTTTCTCGGGAACTTGGCAGAAGCTCTACATATGCAAATGGAGGTTCAGACACAGCTCCATGAACAGCTATAGGTGCCTTCTCTGTTCCTGTTTTCGAGCTCTAATAGGATGTTGTTGTTGTCGCCTTGTCGGCATATATTTCTGATAGTAGGAGCATTCTTTTTCTTGTTTCACAACAATTATTGCGCTTTGTGTATATATGAACCCAAATCCATATTTAAATGGGTGCTAAATGCTTTTGCGGCATGGTGGACTTTGGAGACTAGCACTTTTATAGTATTGTTACGGACTCTGTTTTTTTACTAATAATCTATTGATTCTGCCGAACTAATCATCTCTTTGTATATCTATAGGATTCCTACTAGAACATGCCATTCCAAATTGCGGCAATGATCTTTCTACTCATGAGCAGTCCTTTTTCATACTGAATTTTGATGCATACTGTATGCAGACAAGAAGGTCCCCTCGGACATTAAGGTACGACTAGGTAGCATTGGAAGTGCTCCGTTCCAAAACAAGTAATATCTCTGAATTATTACACTAGAATGTATGCATGGTAAATACCATGACCTTACAAATTTACATCTGTCCCCTTCTCCTTTTCTTAGGAACTTGGCAGAAGCTCTGCATATGCAAATGGAGGTTCAGACACAGCTCCATGAACAGGTATAGGTGCCTTCTCTGTTCCTGTTTCGAGCTCTAATAGATGGTGTTGTTGTCGGCACATATTTCTGATACTAGGAGCATTATTTTTCTTGCTTCACAATAATTACTGCACTTTGTGTATATATGAACCCAAATCCATATTTAAATGGGTGCTAAATGTTTTTGCGGCATGGTGGACTTTGGAGACTAGCGCTTTTATAGTATTGTCACAGACTCCATTTTTTACTAACCAAAATTGATTCATCAACATTGCCCTACTGTTTTTGATGCACAAAATTAGTCAATCAACACATTGGTCTGCTGAAAATCAACACATTGGACTGCAGCCATACTAATTACTGCAGAATATGGTGGTCCGCAAAATCTACAAGAACAGCCATCCTAGGTGTAGAATAACAAGGGGTGTGTGCTGCGAAAAATTAAGAGAGGGGGACAATGAAAAGCAGTTACCTCAACAGTACATTGCTAGACGACCTCACTGCGGTGCTCAGGGTGGCAAACGAAGAGGCGCCCAATGTCCTCGTGGTGGAGATAGGGGAGGAGTTGGGCGTCCTGGCGGTGGAGAACAGGGACGCGCCGGCGTCCTGGCCGTGGAGAATGGGGAGACGACGTGCATCCTTGCAGTGGGGAATGAAAGAGCATATTAGCATCTTGTTCCTGAAAAAATATAGTGCAGTGTGGTGTTTCCCGTTGATAGTAAGCTGACTGCCAATTCCATAGCCTTTACAGTTTTAGGAGGTGCTACAAGATTATTTTGCATTGTTATCATACTGTGGTGTTTCCCGTTGATAGTAAGTTGACTGCCAATTTCACAGCTTTTATAGTTTTAGGAGGTGCTGCAAGATTATTTTGCATTGTTATCATATATGATTTTCAGATTATTCTATCATGAAGGATTGGTTTATTATTGAGGTAGCCTTAGATGGAGGAGCTGAATGCAGTTTTTATATCTTTTTCAAAGTCCTAAATGGTCCCATGAAAATCCCTATATGTGCAGTTTCAGAGCCTCATCACACTATGGTAAAAAATAGGTATTTAAGTTATCGAAGGCTCCATTTTTGTCTATTATATAGATTATATAGCTTTGTGATCGAAGGTAGGTTGTCACATAGGGTTTGTTGCTTGTGAAAATTATATACAGCCATGACCATGAGTGCCTGACAAAATAATCTCAGCTCATGTTACTAGGATCGGGGAACCTCGACCATTTTTCTGAAACATGCCGCATCTCATGTACTTTCCCAGCTACAATACTATGTACTTCATTCTTACATTTGCTTTTGGAAGTTATATCGCTTTCTTTTCCCTCATAAACTTGCTAATGATATTGGCGAAGTAATCCCACTTCAGATTTCCCATTGAATGAATAAATAATTTAGATTGTTCAAAATTTGTAGGTCAAGAGCCATGAATAGGAGCAAGGCATCACACCCCGGCTCTGAGAAGAAAAAGATATGAAGACAGAGATAGATCAGTGTTCTGCTCCGAAGCAAAAACATTTTGCATGTACTCCCTTCGTCCAGAAATACTCGTCGGAGAAATGGATAAAAGTGGATGTACCTAGAACTAAAATACGTCTAGATACATCCATTCTTCCAACAATTATTTCCAGACGGAGGGAGTAATAATGAACTGTAGTTTACCACAATCTCTCTAAAACAGGCCTACCTATTACCAGTCCATTGCTTGCCTTTTTTAGGAAGTACTCCCCCCGTTCCAGAATATAAGGTGTATTGGTTTCTGTGCAAGTCAACCATTTGAAAGTTTGACCAAGATTATAGAACAAAATAGGAACATCTACAATACCTGATAGATAAAATATGAAACTACCTATCATGATTGATCAAATGATATAAATTTCATATTGTGGGTATTAATATATTTTTCTAAAAACTTGGTCAAACATGCACTCATTTGACTTCTGAAAAAACAAATACACCTTATATAAAGGAACGGAGGGAGTATGACTCAGTCTTATATATTTACATTCGCGTTATTTAGTTGTGGTTTGTATGCTTGAAAATACGTTTTAACCGAGCTTGAAAATTCTTATGTGCAGTGAAATTGTATCTAATACTTTGTAAACAACAAATGAAACACATTTCAAATAACTCTTAGTCTAAATTGACACCTTGTGCCATTCGACATCATAATCATAAATGGTTGCTAAAGAGTTTGAATTGGTAAAGTGGTTTCATCCGCTGTTTCAAGTCTGGACTGTTCCTTAGTGCTAAAACATAATTTAATTTTCAAAACACTTTGTGTTTGAAATGAACATTGTGCTATATGGCGTAATGGGCCATTTGTGTCACCAGTTGAGTACGCTTCTCCCTCCCAAAGGAGGAACCAAGGAAGAAAAGAAATACACAGTCACGATTTGCGCTGCCGCTTCATATTTTACTCCGGACGAGCCACATAAAGAATTGTTCCTGGGCCAGGCTAGGTATTTGGACAACCCACACAAAGAATTGTTCCAGTACTGGGCTAGGTAGCATATGGCCTTTCAAATACCTATGCCTCCTTATGCACAACATAGAGAGGTTTTTGCACATGGAAAATAAATTTTTAGTGCAAACACTGCTAAAAAATACAGCCTTAACTGGTCCATACATGTTATATAAACATGAATTTTTTTTCAAGCTCAGATTTCTCAGTGTGATAACCATATTTTCAACTAAAAAAATGATTCCTTAGTTGGTCTATGCATGTTATAGAAAATATGATTTTTTTTCAAACTCAGGTTTCTCAGCGTGATAAACATATTTTCAGTATAGTACTTATGACTTAACACATGGGCTTACTACTACCAATATCGAATATGTCCTTGCAAAATGAAACTATTTTCATCGACAACATGTCTTTAGCGGGTCTCTGCGCCATTTGGCGCAACGGGTCAACTAGTTTTAATAATTACTGAGGGCCAGACGTGCAATGACAAAAATTAATGGCCAGTCAATTTACACACAGAGTACTAGTACAACACTACACTTAGGAATTGAATACCTTAATTAAGCCACTCACGAAAAGAATACCTTAATTAATTAGTCGTGCAGCGACCTCCACCCAGCAGACAGACAAGCGCGATGCGGCGGCACGCTGAGACAGCAGGGTCGAGGAGCAAAGCTTAGGGCGGCTGCCGCCTGAAGTTCGACCTCCACTATCCCGCCATCGACCGCGATGGATGTGCTCGAATCACGCCGCCGCCGACCATGATGGTTGAGCTCCTCCTATCTCCTGCCTCAGACCGAGGATTGACCTCCTATGACACCGCCACCGCCCACCGACTGAGGATTGACCTCTTCTCCGGTAGCTGCTGCCTAGGCCGCCGCCACCATCTCTATATGCAGAGCGGCTGTTTTTTTTATGGATATCCGCAGAGCGGCTGTTTACACGGTATCTCACCGTAACTCAATTATATGGACATGGTAGTACATCACATACGGTTATGTAACGGCAACCGTGTCTAACCTACATTGTCTTCTCACACGGTTTGGTGCGGAAATCATGTGTGACGTTGTAATACCTAACACAAACGACATGTATAAGCGATTGTGCTGTATCGACATATAGTGCCATAAGTAGTTCCCGACCGTTAGCTTATCTCCACAGTTTCCCCATTTCCCCCAAATCCCTACATAGCCTCCAAATTCCCTCGCGTTGCGCTGACATTGGGGGAATGCGGACGAGTGGTGTTGATGGTTTCGGTGCGGCTGCTCCTGCTCGTATCGCCGCCACGACGGCGGTCGCCGCCGAGCACTTGCCTAAGGTCATCAGAAGGCAGGTGTACTACAGATCCGAATTGTCCTATCAGGTTCCAATCTATCACGATCTTTTTTAGCATGTCCAAAGTATAGATCTTTGCTGAATCCGTCCTAAATGACCCCCTCACCCCCAGGAAAGCGATCTGTCGCCGGATCCGGAGCTTGGCTCCAGACTCTCGCAAAACGAGTTCGACTCTGAGTTTTGCGCCACTGAGAAGTAACAAAAGCTGAGTTGTGTGCACGGGCACACTCCCGCTCGACATGTATGCATGGAGGGATTCGACATTGGCAGGCGGTTTCTCAATTGCCCCTCAGAGGTTAGTGAGGGAGTCCTGGACTAAGGGGTCCTCGGGCGTCCGGCCTATTATCCATTGGCCGGACTGATGGGCTGTGAAGACATGAAGGCCGAAGACTGTACCCTTGTCTGGATTGGACTCTCCTTGGCATGGAAGGCAAGCATGGCGATCATCTATGATTATTCTTTCCTATGTAACCGACTCTGTGTAACCCTAGATCCCTCCGGTGTCTATATAAACCGGAGGGCGTAGTCCGGATAGCATACATATTCATTACCATAGTCATACAGGCTAGACTTCTAGGGTTTATCCATTACGATCTCGTGGTAGATTAACTCTTGTAATACTCATATTCATCAAGATCAATCAAGCAGGAAGTAGGGTATTACCTCCATAGAGAGGGCCCGAACCTGGGTAAACATCGTGTCCCCCGTCTCCTGCAACCATCGACCTTAGACGCACAGTTCGGGACCCCTACCCGAGATCCGCCGGTTTTGACACCGACAGTTAGTGCTAATTAAGTTCATCATTTTACTTCAGTTAATGCCACCGTTCATCCAGAATACTATTTAACATTGGCAGGGATATGAGGCTTGTGCCTTTGTTAACTGGCTGGATGAAGAATGGCATGGCAGGGCTCAGAGTGTTATCACCAAGCTCGCACAAGATAACGTAAAGATGAAGAAGAAACTGGTTGATCTGGAATGTACAATCAGTACGACGAAGCAAGAAAGAATCAATCACAGGAAACAGATGAAAGCAAGAGACAAGAAGGAACTAGCATGTGTAGTTGTGGTTGTCGCATTAGCCATGTTCTATGCGCTGTTTGCAATGATGATTAGGGGTTTTGTTTGACAGTATTGCTAAAGCACATCTAGGTCCTATGCCATTGATGTTACGCGAAGATTCATGTAGATATTTTTCTTTGTCTTTTTTCTTTTCCTTTCTAGTTTGATTATTACTGGCTTTATCAATAAGAAGAGCTCAATGTATTGCTTGCCAACTGTCCTACTCCGTTCGTCCCGGTACCAGTGCATAATCCCAAAACTCGTTCCTTGTTTTTGTCCTGAAAAAGGAAACCAGCCAAATAGCCAATAGGAGTCATGCGCAACCCCGGGAATTTGGAGCGGCTGGGTACAAATAATTGCGGTTGATTATATCAGTGGTTAGATAATACGTCAACCCCCGCTTCAATTGGTAGTTCCTATTCTCTGCATACCTCGCTTAAGTGTCCACCATCTTCATCGTCCCCAGCAGGCCGCGCTACACACTGGCACACACTCAGCAGCCATGTCGAGCGACAGAGAGGACGACAGTTCGGCCAGCAGTTTGGCGCCCGATGATAGGTCAACATCGGAATCATCCCACTCGTCTTCCATGAGTCCGACGTCAAGCCCAGACCTCGATTATATCCGGTTCATGGAAGGGACGCTGCCTCCGGAGTCGTCAGACGACAACCAGATGGACGAGGAGCCGTCAGAGGATGAAGAAGAGGACGACGATGATGAGGAGGAGGAATGGTCGAACAAGGAGGAGGACGACACCGACAACAACAACGATGACAACGACGGCGGCGATGAAAAGCCAACGGTCAGCAAGAAGCGTCCTCGCCAAGATGATGTCGCGGGGCCATCCAACAACAACAACAACAACAACAACAACAACAACAACAAGGACTAAATTAAGCAGACTATATATATCTCTGTTTATCCTGTCAATCTCATCGCAGACGGTTAGTAATATGTATTCGACAGAGTTCTTCTACATTATCGCCAACAGGTTGGTTTGTTGAACTGTGTGCCCTGACGAGCACACAATTCACAAAAAAAGACCGTATGGGCTGTCTATAATGATCGCACACAATTCCGATTACCGACCTGCTTGTCGGGTATCACACACATCTTGTTACACCGAATCGTTTGTGTTCACCTCAATCATCGCAAATGGTTCATCGGAGTGAACTATATGCCATATATTGCACACACCTTGATTTGGCTGCCCATTTCTGCTCATAAGAAAGTTTTTTTACTAGTCTTGAATACCTAGCATATTAGGATTATCTAAGCAAATTACCATGTTGTTTAAGACTCTCAAAATAATATAAGTGAAGTATGAGAGAATAATAGTTTCTATAAAACAAAACCACCACCGTGCTCTAAAAGATATAAGTGAAGCACTAGAGCAAAACTATATAGCTCAAAACATATAAGTGAAGCACATAGAGTATTCTAATAATTTCCGAATCATGTGTGTCTCTCTCAAAAGGTGTGTACAGCAAAGATGATTGTGGTAAACTAAAAAGCAAATACTCAAATAATACAAGACGCTCCAAGCAAAACACATATTATGTGGTGAATAAAAATATAGCTCCAAGTAAAGTTACCGATGGAAGTAGATTTAAAGAGGGGATGCCTTCCGAGGCATCCCCAAGCTTTGGCTTTTTGGTGTCCTTAGATTATCTTGGGGTGCCATGGGAATCCCCAAGCTTAGGCTCTTGCCACTCCTTGTTCCATAATCCATCAAATTTTTCACCCAAAACTTGAAAACTTCACAACACAAAACTAACAGAAAATCTCGTGAGCTCCGTTAGCGCAAGAAAACAAAACACCACTTCAAGGTACTGTAATGAACTCATTCTTTATTTATATTGGTGTTAAACCTACTGTATTTCAACTTCTATATGGTTTATAAACTATTTTACTAGCCATAGATTCATCAAAATAAGCAAACAACACACGAAAAACAGAATCTGTCAAAAACAGAACAGTCTGTAGTAATCTGTAACTAACGCAAACTTCTGTAACTCCAAAAATTCAGCCAAAATAGGACGACCTAGACAATTTGTTTATTGATCAGCAGAAAATGGAATCAATATTTTATCACGTTCTGGTGATTTTTAACAATTATTTTCGTGAACATAAAGTTTCTGCAATTTTCAGCAAGATCAAATAACTATCATCCAAGAAGATCCTATAGGTTAAACTTGGCACAAACACTAATTAAAACATAAAAAAGATCTAACCAGAGGCTAGATCAAAGATTTATTCCTAAATAGAAGCAAAAAGAAAAAAACTAAAAATAAAATTGGGTTGCCTCCAACAAGCGCTATCGTTTAACGCCCCTAGCTAGGCATAAAAGCAAGGATAGATCTAGGTATTGCCATCTTTGGCTTTCAAATTTTTAGCGGAATCATGCTCGAATCCGGGAGGTTCTTTACGTTTCCCTTCATATTCAGAAATTTTTAGATCTAAAGAATCCAACCGCTTATTGCAAAGGGTAATCAACATATTCATGCGGTGAAGATTTCCACTAACACCCTTAAGAGGTTCAAGAGATTTTTGTAAAATTTTCGTTACTTCGCAAATTTTCTCAAAAACTTGCGTTTCTTCCTGGGTATGATGAGGCCCCTTTTGTTGAGGTAGGGTTCCCACTATACCTTCTATAACTTCATGCGCAATACTGGGATCAATTTCAATAAAACTGCCTTTGGCAACACAATCCAAGAGTTGTCTATGAGACATATTCAGTCCAACATAAAAATTGCGAAGCAGAATTCTAAGGTTTACTTCAAAGGTAAAATTATGATAAGACTCCATCATTCTAAACCAAGCATCTTTTAATTTTTCTCCTTGTGTTTGTTTGAAGTGAAAAACTTCAAACTCAGGAGACAACGGAGTTGATAAAGGGCTAGCCATGACGACAAAGCGAGCGGTAAAGAGGCGAACGGAAAAGAGAGGGCGAATAAAACGGCAAGGGTGAAGTGGGGGAGAGGAAAATGAGAGGCAAATGGAAAATAATGTAATGCGGGAGATAAGGGTTTGTGATGGGTACTTGGTATGTTGAATTTTGCGTAGACTCCCCGGCAACGGCGCCAAAAATCCTTCTTGCTACCTCTTGAGCACTGCGTTGGTTTTCCCTTGAAGAGGAAAGGGTGATGCAGCAAAGTAGCGTAAGTATTTCCCTCGGTTTTTGAGAACCAATGTATCAATCCAGTAGGAGGCCACGCACGAGTCCCTTGCACCTACACAAACAAATAAATCCTCGCAACCAACGCAATAAAGGAGTTCTCAATCCCTTCACGGTCACTTACGAGAGTGAGATCTGATAGATTTTATAAGATAATATTTTTTGTATTTTTATGATAAAGATGCAAAGTAAAGAAAGTAAAATAAAAACGGCGCCAAAAATAACTTGTTGTCGGGAGATTAATACGATGGAAAATAGACCTGGGAGCCATAGGTTTCACTAGTGGCTTCTCTCAAGAGCATAAGTGTTACGGTGGGTGAACAAATTACTGTGGAGCAATTGACAGAATTGAGCATAGTTATGAGAATATCTAGGTATGATCATGTATATAGGCATCACGTCCGAGACAAGTAGACCGACTCCTGCCGGCATCTACTACTATTACTCCACACATCGACCGCTATCCAGCATGCATCTAGAGTATTAAGTTCAAAAGAAGAGAGTAACGCTTTAAGTAAGATGACATGATGTAGAGGGATAAACTCATGCAATATGATATAAACCCCATCTTGTTATCCTCGATAGAAACAATACAATACGTGCCATGCTGCCCCTCATCACATCGGGAAAGGACACCGCAAGATTGAACCCAAAGCTAAGCACTTCTCCCATTGCAAGAAAGATCAATCTAGTAGGCCAAACCAAACTGATAATTCGAAGAGATTTGCAAAGATAACCAATCATACATAAAAGAATTCAGAGAAGATTCAAATATTGTTCATAGATAAACTTGATCATAAACCCACAATTCATCGATCTCAACAAACACACCGCAAAAGAAGATTACATCGAATAGATCTCCACAAGAGAGGGGGAGAACATTGTATTGAGATCCAAAAAGAGAGAAGAAGACATCTAGCTAATAACTATGGACCCGAAGGTCTGAGGTAAACTACTCACACATCATCGGATATGCTATGGTGTTGATGTAGAAGCCCTCCGTGATCGATGCCCCCTCCGGCGGAGCTCCAGAAAAGGCCCCAAGATGGGATCTCGTGGGTACAGAAGGTTGCGTCGGTGGAATTAGGTTTTTGGCTCCGTATCTGGTAGTTTGGGGGTACGTAGGTATATATAGGAGGAAGAAGTACATCGGTTGAGCAACATGGGGCCCACGAGGGTGGAGGGCGCGCCCAGGGGAGTAGGGCGCGCCCCCTACCTCGTGCCCTCCTGGTTAATGTCTTGACGTAGGGTCCAAGTCCTCTGGATCACGTTCGTTCCGAAATCACATTCCCGAAGGTTTCATTCCTTTTGGACTCCGTTTGATATTCTTTTTCTGCGAAACTCTGAAATAGGCAAAAAAAAACAGCAATTCTGGGCTGGGCCTCCGGTGAAAGTGTATAATAAAGCCCAATAATGTCCAAAATAGAATATAATATAGCATGGAACAATCAAAAAGTATAGATACGTTGGAGACGTATCACACACCCACTTAGTTTTCTTTTTTGAGCTTTCATAAACTTATAGCTCTAGTGCATCCGTTGCACGGCAATTCCTACCCACCCGCATTAATATCTATTGATGGGCATCTCCATAGCCCGTTGATACGCCTAGTTGGTGTGAGACTATCTCCTTCTTTTTTGTCTTCTCCACAATCACCGTCTATTCCGCCTATAGTGCTATGTCCATGGCTCATGCTCATGTATTGCGTGAAACTTGAAAAGGTTTGAGAACATCAAAAGTATGAAACAATTGCTTGGCTTGTCATCGGGGTTGTGCATGATTTGAATATTTTGTGTGATGAATATGGAGCATAGCCAGACTATATGATTTTGTAGGGATAAGTTTTCTTTGGCCATGTTATTTTTACAAGACATAATTATTTGTTTAGTATGCTTGAAGTATTATTGTTTTTATGTCAATATTAAACTTTTGTTTCGAATCTTATGGATCTAAACATTCATGCCACAATAAAGAGAATTACATGGATAAATATGTTAGGTAGCAATCCACATCAAAAATTATATTTTTATCATTTACCTACTCGAGGACGAGCATGAATTAAGCTTGGGGATGCTTGATACATCTCCAACGTATCTATAATTTTTGATTGTTCCGTGCTATTATATTAGCTGTTTTGGATGTTTTATATGCATTAATATGCTATTTTATATGATTTTTGGGACTAACCTATTAACCTAGAGCCCAGTGCCAGTTTTTGTTTTGTCCTTGTTTTAGAGTTTCGCAGAAAAGGAATACCCAATGGAATAAAACTTTCGCGATGATTTTTCTTGGACCAGAAGACACCCAGGAGACTTGGAGTGCAAGTTAGAAGAGCCACGAGGTGGCCACAAGGGTGGAGGGCGCACCCCCAACCTTGTGGGCCCCTTGGGACCCCCTGATCTAGATCTTCCTCCTATATATACACATATACCCCAAAAATCTTCCAGGGGAGCCACAAAATCACTTTTCCACCGCCGCAACCTTCTGTACCCGTGAGATCCCATTTTGGGGCCTTTTCCGGCATCCTGCCGGAGGGGGATTCGATCACGGAGGGCTTCTACATCAACACCATTGCCTCTCCGATGAAGCGTGAGTAGTTTACCTCAGACTACATGTCCATAGCTAGTAGCTGGATGGCTTCTTATCTCTCTTTGATTATCAATACAAATTTCTCCTCGATGTTCTTGGAGATCTATTCGATGTAATACTCTTTTGCGGTGTGTTTGCCGAGATCCGATGAATTGTGGATTTATGATCATCTTATCTATGAGTGCGTTTGGTTTGATAGCTCGGATGAGCTACTACTGAGCTAGCCCAACTAGCATAGGTTGGCTTTGCTAGCCTTGCCCTGTGTTACATGTTTGAATTTTTGCACGTGGTCGTTTGCCATCGAGAGCGAGCCGATTTGGGATTGTATTTTGCATTGGGCACGGTTTAGTCCCAGTTCTCGTGTGCGATAACACGATATCACAAATGGTTCCGGAGAACCAACGCACACATAGTAGCGCTACAAATCATTTGCGATCTGCTGTGTATCACCGATGGTTCCGCTATGATTGACGTATGCTTACCGATGTGGACCGCACACACTCATTTAGTTGAACCGTGTGTGGACCAATTGCCAGGTTAAAAAAAATCCCATTTTAAATCAGCACGCAAAAAGAAAATTCACCACAATATTCAATTGAACAAATAAACAAAAATATCCCATTTTAAATCAGCACGCAAAAAGAAAATTCACCACAATATTCAATTGAACAAATAAACAAAAATATCCCATTTTGAATCGGCACGCAAAATGCAAGTTCGCCACAATATTCAATTGAACAAATAGTGTCCACAGGAAGAACATTCATCAGATTTCGAAACAATTGCAATTGAACATATGGTAGCTAAATTCCAATGATTTGTCCACACATATATGCATTACATAATTAATCATAGTGTACGAAATACGAAGACCTCATCAGATGGAAAACAATGGATCCATGTGGTATATGTTTAGCGGCTAACTCTTACTCAATGTTTCAGGAGAACGCATGCTGAAATCTTCATTATCACCAGTGGGATTGATGTAGTGATCCAGGAAGAAGTCGCTGATAAATTTCTGAACCATCAGCAATTCACCAGCCGGGAGCGGTTCAAGGGTCCTCGGTTCTAAGATGAGCTGCAGTATTTTTAAGATCAGAATGTGCCATATGAGTGGAGTAGAAGATATTAATTAAGATAGACTTACTGGTACTAATTCGCGAGGATCGTCACAATTATTAGCAGATTTGCAGATGGAGATCATGTGTCTGCAAACATAGTATCCACAAAGGTTGGTCCCCGCTTCTTCTTGAGGACCTTTGAAATTTTTGTACAAAACTAGTCATGTATTTGTCCTGTTAGGAACAACCTAACCGGTGTTAGATGTATTATTTTTTATTTGGACAAAATAGAAACTGAGAGATGAGAAATTTCGGGCTCAGTGTGGGATCAAGCGAGAGCAAGTGGTACATCGCAGTTTCGAATTCCTAACGGTACTCCTGCACTGTTCCTGTCTGCCATAATTGAACCAGATTGTGCATATGGACTTCGAATTCTTCAGGCCCGAATTCCTCTTCCACGGATGCTCTGAATGATGCCCAAGAAACGCCCGGATGCTTCTACCTGTACGCCTGCAGCCACATCGCGGCCAATCCTTCCATGTATAGCGCGGCGGTGGTCACCCAACTGTGGAGCGGTACCCGGTAGAGCTCGAAGTAGGACACACAACGCTCGAGCCAGATGCGCGGTGTGGTGCCGTCAAACCAAGGAAAATCATGCTTGGGTGGCTTTGTGTAGTGGTCGTTGACGCGCTCTGTGGGTGACGGGGCCCCTGCGAGCAGCAACGGGGGCTCGTGATTGACCAGCCGTGTGAACGGAAGCTGCGCTGCGCCATCTGTGTACAAGGGCGGTGGCGTGGAGCGGTTCGGCGGTGGCAGTGGCGGCGGTGCCCGCGTAGAGGAGTCTGCGGCCAACGAAGGAGACATGGTGCCCGTGCTTGCTGACGCTGCTGGATCAGGCGTAGGTGTGGCCTTGCGGGCCTCGTCCACATCCGCCTGGGTGAGATCTATCTGCTTGGACAGCAGCTTGAGCTCCTCCGAGACTTGACTGTTGTAGGAGAGCTGCGCCTGGTGGCGCTTGTCGGCCGTCTTCTGGTTCACGTCGAGCCGGCAGATGACTGACTCGAGAAAATTCTGCAATTTATCCGTGGTCTCCGACATGGCATCGAGCACACGACGGGTCTGGGCCGAGGTTTTGGACGGAGACGCCATGGTCTTGCTCCAAATCGAACCGAACCCCGAGCAGGATTTCGGGCGAGCTCACCGGAGCGGCTCGCACCTGACCCGGTGGAATTTTACCGATCGATCGAGAGGGTGTGAGATCAACAACGACAACGATTTGTGGGAAAAAATTTTGGCTCTGAATACCAGATTGTGATGAACCAGAGAGAAAGGGGATCGAGAGTTGGTAGGTGAGAAGAGGGAGCAGGTGAGATGAGAGAGACGAAGGGGGTGAGGTTGGATCGATCAATTTTCTAATCAAGTCATGCCCCTCTCACAGTGGCTACAGGAGTTTAAGTACACACCCCAGGTACACGCCCGATTGGGCCTGGTGATTACAAGGCCGATGGCCCAATTCAGCTCTATAATTGGCCCAGCACTCCCGTGCATCCCTGTCACTCTGTATCCGTTTCAGAGGACTGAACAGGAGGATCAGGTGTGACAACATCCTGATATGCACTTGATATATGTGGATGAAAATTTTGGATTATTTAAGCTTGCAGGTTTATCCAGAGTTGAAGCTAAGAAGAAGGTTTTCCCTTTATCTTTGAAGGGAAAAGCATTGACATGGTATATGCTATGCAATGATATTGGATCTACGAGCTGGAATCGATTGAAATTGGAATTTCACTAAAAAAAATTATCCTATGCATCTAGTTCATCGTGATCGGAATTACATATATAATTTTTGGCCTCGTGCAGGAGAAAGTATCGCTCTAGCTTGGGGAGGCTTAAGTCAATGTTATATTCATGCCCCAATCATGAGCTCTCGAGAGAAATTATTATTCAGAACTTTTATGCTCGGCTTTCTCGTGATGATCAACCCATGCTGATACTTCTTGTACTGGTTATTTTATGAATAAGACTATTGAATTCAGGTGGGATCTGTTGGAAAGAACTAAATGCAACTCTAAAGATTGGGAACTCGACAAAGGTAAGGAGTCAGGTATTAAGCTTGAGTTTGATTGTGTTAAATCTTTTATGAATACCGATGCTTTTCACAAGTTTAGCACTAAATATGGACTTGACTCTGAGATAGTAGCCTCTTTTTGTGAATCATTTGCTACTCATGTTTATCTCCCTAAGGAGAAGTGGTTTAAATATCATCCCCGCTATTAAAGAAGAAATTAAAGAACCGATAATAGCTAAAGATGAACTATCATTTACAATGTTGATCTAGTTGTGCCTACTGCTTATGTCGAAAAACCACCTTTCCCTGTTAGGATAAAGGAACATGCTAAGGTTTCAACTGTGGTTCACAAATGTAATATTAGAGCACCTAAACCTGCTGAACAAATTAAAGTGGAACTTAGTGTTGCTATGGTTAAAGATCTCCTGGTAGAAAATATTGAGGGGCATGTTATTTACTTCTGTGATGAAGCTGCTAGAATTGCTAAACCTGATGAAAAAGATAAACATAGACCAGTTGTTGGCATGCCTGTTGTCTCAGTTAAAATAGGAGATCATCGTTATCATGGTTTATGTGACTTAGGTGCTAGTGTGAGTGCTATTCATTTTACCCTATATCAAGAAATTATGAATGACATAGCACCCGCTGAAATACAAGACATAGATGTTACTATTAAACTTGCTAATAGAGACACTATCACGCCACTTGGGATTGTTAGAGATGTTCTTGTTCTTGGTCCCCCACAAGATGACTTTTGTCCCATTATTTTTGGTAGACCTTTCTTGAACACTGTCAATGCTACTATAGAATGTCATAAACAAGCTGTCAGTGTTAGCTTTGGTGATGAGTCTCATGAATTTAATTTTTCCAAGTTTAGTAGACAACCTCATAAGAAAGAATTACCTAATAAGGATGAAATAATTGGTCTTTCTTCTATTGTCGTTCCTCCTACTGATCCATTAGAACATTATTTGCTAGACCATGAAAATGATATGCATATGCATGAAAGAAATGAAATAGACAAATTTTTGTTTGAACAACGACTCCTGCTAAAGCACAATTTGCCTATTGAAACTCTAGGAGGTCCTCCTCCACCTAAAGGTGATCATGTTTTTGAATTAAAAGTTGCCCGACACTTTGAAATATGCTTATCTTGATGAGAAAAAGATATATCCTGTTATTATTAGTGCTAACCTTTCAGAATATGAAGAAGAAAGGTTATTGAAAATTCTGAAGAAGCACCGTGCCGCTATAGGGTATTACTCTTGATGGTCTTAAGGGCATTTGTCCCACTCTCTGTCAGCACAAGATTAATATGGAACCTGATGCCAAACCTGTTGTTGATCATCAACGATGTTTGAATCCTAAGATGAAAGAAGTGGTAAGAACTAAAATTCTAAAGCTTCTGGAAGCATGTATAATCTATCCCATAGCCGATAGTATATGGGTAAGTCCCGTTCATTGTGTCCCTAAGAAAGGAGGTATTACTGTTGTCCCTAATGATAAAAATGAACTTATTCCACAAAGAATTGTTACTGGCTATAGAATGGCAATTGATTTTATAAAATTAAATAAAGCAACTAGAAAGGATCATTACCCCTTGCCTTTTATCGATTAGATGTTGGAAATATTATCTAAGCACACACACTTTTGTTTTCTTGATGGATATTTTGTTTTTTCGAAAATACCTGTTTCACAACCTGATCAAGAGAAAACCACCTTTACTTGTCCTTTTGGAACTTATGCTTATAGATGTATGCCTTTTGGTTTATGCAATGCACCTGCTACCTTTCAAAGATGTATGACTACTATATTCCCCGATTTTTGTGAAAAGATTGTTGAGGTTTTCATGGATGATTTCTCTATTTATGGAACTTCTTTTGATGATTGCTTGAGCAACCTTGATCGAGTTTTGCAGGGATGTGAGCTAACTAATCTTGTCTTGAATTGGGAGAAGTGCCACTTTATGGTTAATGAAGGTATTGTCTTGGGGCATAAAATTTCTGAACGAGGTATTGAGGTGGATAAAGCTAAAGTCGATGCAATTGAGAAAATTTTGTGTCCTAAAGATATTAAAGGTATTCATAGTTTTCTCGGTCATGATGGTTTCTATAGGAGGTTTATTAAAGACTTCTCTAAAATTTCTAGCCCTCTTACAAATCTTTTACAAAAGGATGTTCCATTTGTTTTTGATGATGATTGTGTAGAAGCCTTTGAAACACTTAAGAAAGACTTACTTCTGCACCTATTTTTCAACCACCTGTTTGGAACTTGCCTTTTGAAATTATGTGTGATGCTAGTGAGTATGCTGTTGGTGCTATTTAGGACAAGAGTTGATAAGAAATTAAATGTTACCCATTATGATAGTAAAACACTAGACAGTGCCCAAAGAAATTATGCTACAAGTGAAAAAGAATTTTTAGAAGTTGTTTTTGCTTGTGATAAATTCAGATCTTATATTGTTGATTCCAAAGTAATAGTTCACATTGATCATGCTGCTATTAAATATCTTATGGAAAAGGAAGATGTTAAACCTAGACTCATTAGGTGGGTTCTCTTGCTACAAGAATTTGATTTACATATTATTGATAGGAAGGGAGCTGAGAACCCCGTAGCTGATAACTTTTCTAGATTAGAAAATATTCTTGATGGCCCACTACCTATTGATGATTGTTTTCAGAATGAACAACTAGCTGCAATAAATGTTTCTCATAACACTCCTTGGTATGCTGACTATGCTATTTATATTGTTGCTAAATACATACCACCTAGTTTCACATACCAAAAAAAGAAAAAAATCTTCTATGATTTAAGACATTATTTGGGATGACCCTCATCTTTATAAAGGAGTAGATGGTATTATTAGACGTTGTGTACCTAAGCATGAACGGGAACAAATCCTGTCGAAATGTCATTCTGAAGCTTACGGAGGACATCATGTGGGAGATAGAACTGCTCACAAGGTACTGCAATCTAGTTTTTATTGGCCTACTATATTCAAGGATGCCCATAAGTTTGTTTTATCTTGTGATGAATGTCAAAGAATTGGAAATATCGGTAAGCGTCAGGAAATGCCTATTAATTATTCACTTGCTGTTGAACCATTTGATGCTTGGTGTTTTGATTATATGGGACCCTTTCCTTCCTCTAATGGGTATACACATATCTAGGTTGCTGTTGATTATGTTACTAAGTGGGTAGAAGCTATTCCAACTAGTAGTGCTGATCACAACACTTCCATTAAAATGCTTAAAGAAGTTATTTTCCCAAGGTTTGGAGTCCCTAGATATTTAATGACTGATGGTGGTTCACACTTTATTCATGGTGCTTTCCGTAAAATGCTTGCTAAATATGATGTCAACCATAGAATTGCATCACCCTATCATCCTCAATCTAGTGGTCAAGTTGAACTTAGCAATAGAGAAAGAAAATTAATATTACAAAAGACTGTCAATAGGTCCCGAAAGAATTGGTCTAAGAAATTGGATGATGCACTTTGGGCCTACAAGACAGCTTATAAAAATCCTATGGGTATGTCTCCTTATAAAATGGTTTATGGAAAAGCATGTCATTTACCTCTAGAGTTGGAACATAAAGCATATTGGGCAATTAAAGAACTCAACTATGATTTTAAACTTGCCGGTGAAAAGAGGTTATTTGATATTAGCTCACTAGATGAATGGAGAACCCAAGCTTATGAAAATGCCAAACTATTTAAAGAAAAGGTTAAAAGATGGCATAACAAAAGAATCCAAAAGCCGGAATCCAAAGTTGATGAATATGTTCTTTTGTACAACTCTCGTTTTAGATTCTTTGCAGGTAAACTTCTCTCCAAATGGGAAGGACCATATATAATCGAGGAGGTTTATCGTTCTGGAGCCATCAAAATAAATAATTTCGAAGGTACTAACCCGAAGGTGGTCAATGGGAAAAGAATTAAACACTATATCTCAGGTATGCCTATTAATGTTGAAAGCAATATTATTCAAACCATGACACCAGAGGAACGGATAAAACAAACCTTTCGGAACACTCTAGAATTGTGAAAAAAGAGGAGGTACGTGATACGGTAAGTAAACGGACTTTAAAAAATCTGTAAAAAATATTTTCTGTCTGTCTTGGAATATTACAAAAATTAGGAAAATAAGAAACAACCAGGAAGGCAACCCTGGTGGGCACAAGACACCAGAGCGCGCCTGGCATGCTAGGTGGGTTGTGCCCACCTCGGGAACCTTCCCGACTCTGTTTTCCCCTCGTTTTGCTTGTTTCCCAAGATGAAAAAAATCTTTGTATACCCCCGAACGTATTGACCACCGTATCACAGTGAAATCTTCTATTCTTCTTTGTTGTTTTTCTATCAGAGCCATCAAGCCATGCATCATGTCTTCCTCCTCCTCCAACAAAGTAGAAGAGGATGCTTGGTTGATGAAGATAGAACTAAAGAGAGAGGCACCAGAGGAAGCCATCAAAGGTGATAAGGTCAAGGAAGTCAAGGGAGATCAAGTTTCGGCAGTAGGGCAGGCCGTTCCAGCAGCAGAATAAGAAGGCATCCTTAAACCTTACTATGATCATCTTACCCCTACTGAAATTGAAGCTTTTAGGTTCATTGAAATGGTTCGTGCACAAAATAAGTATCTTAGTCGTGAAAATATTCTATTGCAAGAGCATGTCATTACCCTCCGGAGCATCATTCGTAGATTGGAGTACCTCCTGAGCCTGAAGTGTGACGCTACCTCTTCATCAACACCTCCTTCTTCATCACCAAAGGAGACTTGAGTTCACGGTATGGTCACTCCCCTTGGCTTGTGCCAAGCTTGGGGGAGGTGCCCCGGTACCGTATCACCACCACTCTCTTTGCCTTTATTTATCTTAGTTCGATCTTTAGTCATCTTTTGATTCTGTGGAATAAAAGTTTAGTTTGAATCTTTTCTTTTCAAGTGTTTGCTTAGTGATCTATCTATTTATGTAATCGTGTGCGAGATATATAATAAAGATTGGTTCAAGTTTTGCTTTCTTTACTTTTATGTTTCAATAAAAATAAAAGAAAATAATGAAAACGATCATATGCTAATCTTATGGTAAGTAATGACATCACATAAGGAAAAGTATAAGTGGTAAAATTTATTGGAAATTGACAAACATAGCATTGGTCAATGTTGCAACTCATGAAAGAATTAATAAGGGAAGAGAACATTCACATGCAAATACACTATCTTGGACATCTTTTATGATTGTGAGCCCCCATTAAATTTTATATGCCAAAATTGTTGATGTTGGACAAGGAAGACAACGTAATGATTTATGTTTGTTCATATTCACATAGAAGTTATATTGTCATTGATCCTTTAACATGTGGTGCTTGCTCAATATCTCTGCTAGCCAAAAATTCCGCACTAAGTAGAGATACTACTTGTGCATCCAAAAACCCTTGAACCCAAAATATTGTTTTGAGAGTCCACCATACCTACCTATGGATTGAGTAAGATCCTTCAAGTAAGTTATTGATACGTCTCCAACATATCTATAATTTTTTATTGTTCCATGCTATTATATTATCTCTTTTGGATGTTTAGTGGGCTTTACTAAGTACTTTTATATGATTTTTGGGACTGCATATTAACCTAGAGCCCAGTGCCAGTTTCTGTTTTTTTGCCTATTTCAGTGTTTCGAAGAAAAGGAATATCAAATGGAGTCCAAACAGAATGAAACCTTCGGGAGAGCTATTTTTGGAACGGAAGCAATCCAGGAGACTTGGAGTGTACGTCAGGGAAGCAACGAGGTGGCCACGAGGCAGGGAGGCGCGCCTGCCCCCCTGGGCGCGCCCCCACCCTCGTGGGCCCCTCGTGGCTCCCCTGACCGACTTCTTTCGCCTATATATATATATATATATATATCCATATACACTAAAAACATCGGACAACAGAATAGATCGGGAGTTCCGCCGCCGCAAGCCTCTGTAGCCACCAAAAACCAATTGGGACCCTGTTCCGGCACCCTACCGGAGGGGGGATCCCTCACCGGTGGCCATCTTCATCATCCCGATGCTCTCCATGACGAGGAGGGAGTAGTTCACCCACGGGGCTGAGGGTATGTACCAGTTGCTATGTGTTTGATCTCTCTCTCTCTCTCTCTCTCTCTCTCTCTCGTGTTCTTGAGGTGGTACGATCTTGATGTATCGCGAGCTTTGCTATTATAGTTGGATCTTATGATGCTTCTCCCCCTCTACTCTCTTGTAATGGATTGAGTTTTCCCTTTGAAGTTATCTTATCGGATTGAGTCTTTAAGGATGTGAGAATACTTGATGTATGTCTTGCTGTGCTTATCTGTGGTGACAATGGGATATCACGTGATCCACTTGATGTATGTGTTTGGTGATCAACTTGCGGGTTCTGCCCATGAACCTATGCATAGGGGTTGGCACATTTTTTCGTCTTGACTCTCCGGTAGAAAATTTGGGGCACTCTTTGAAGTACTTTGTTTTGGTTGAATAGATTAATCTGAGATTGTGTGATGCATATCGTATAATCATACCCACGGATACTTGAGGTGACATTGGAGTATCTAGGTGACATTAGGGTTTTGGTTGATTTATGTATTAAGGTGTTATTCTAGTACGAACTCTATGATAGATTGAACGGAAAAAATAGCTTCATGTTATTTTACTACAGACTCTTGAATAGATCGATCAGAAAGGATAACTTTGAGGTGGTTTCGTACCCTACCATAATCTCTTCGTTTGTTCTCCGCTATTAGTGACTTTGGAGTGACTCTTTGTTGCATGTTGAGGGATAGTTATATGATCCGATTATGTTATTATTGTTGAGAGAAATTGCACTAGTAAAAGTATGAACCCTAGGCCTTGTTTCCTAGCATTGCAATACCATTTACGCTCACTTTTACCACTTGTTACCTTTCTGTTTTTATATTTTCATATTACAAAAACATATATCTACCATCCATATTGCACTTGTATCACCATCTCTTCGCCGAACTAGTGCACCTATACAATTTACCATTGTATTGGGTGTGTTGGGGACACAAGTGACTCTTTGTTATTTGGTTGCAGGGTTGCTTGAGAGAGACCATCTTCATCCTACGCCTCCCATGGATTGATAAACCTTAGGTCATCCACTTGAGGGAAATTTGCTACTGTCCTACAAACCTCTGCCCAACAACGTCTACAAGAAGAAGATTGCGTAGTAGACATCTGTTATCATCAGTGCAACAAGGCAATAAAAATTTCTTCTAAATGTGTTGGATCATTTAGTGTAAGAGAAATTAAGCGTTGTACGAACTTGTGATGGAAAATAATAAAAGCGACAGACTGCATAATAAAGGTTGCTATCATAAGGGGCAACTACAACATAAATGCGCGCGTTGCCGCGCTCGTGATCTTAGCAACAGAAAGAATAAAATATTAGAGAAAATTTGGAATGACGCATTTGATAGTTTGAAAGGAAAAATTATAAAGTCTTATAGTGGGGCATGTATGATAAATAGGTTGCAGAGTAGATTGAGGATGAGCTATACAGGAAGTGTCCCACACTTCTTTTGATTCTAATTTGGTCTATTTGATGGTTCTTACTAATTTACTGAGATAAAAGGCGTTAGGAGCTGCAATGTTCAGGGAAATTTTAGTAAGTGAAAACAAAGCAACGGCTAATACCTGACTGTCAAGGTGAAACTTGGTAATTTTCACGAAGGTGAGGATCAAGCGCGGAAGGGTGGCATGTAGTATCCGCAACAACATGCATCAAAGCAATTGATAGCTTGAGATGCATAAGTAAAGAATCTTTACAATCCATAAAACTGCCTTAACACTTCCTAGGATCAGAGCACTACAATAACATCCTATAACTATAAGAAGGCTTAAATGATAACGACTCCCTGCTTATGATGTACTGTTAAAATAATTAGAGTAGAAGCCGGGTGTCACCTTCTCAAGAAAAACATGATGTTGCGAATGAACTCCCTAAGCACTCGGAGAACCATAAAGCGGCAAATGCATTGAACCTCATTTTTTGTATTCCCAGAGGTCCGCAACAGAGAAGTTACAGAATAGGTCACGCCCCTAGGCTGCGTGTATGGTCATCATCTGAAAATACAGAAACAGACCGCATGAGTGGAAAGGGAGATGATCTAAAACAATCTCGTATGAAAAAGGTCTGCAAGAAAAGTAGGCAAACAAACAAACAAGCCAACAGAACTTACATAAAGGTGGGTCAAGCTTCGTCGCTATGATTCCGCCGCCGCTTCCCCAGTACAGGGTGATCATATTTAAGTACGGAATGGGGAGGGGCGTGCCTCACAGCTGCAATGGAAAGAAGACGGACCCATGAGGAAGACAACCGGTGATGGATGCCAACGGCGCATGTGGCCGCTGCAGCCGCCATGGAAGAACGCTGCAGGATGCGACATTAAAAAAGAGGTAAAGGAAAGAGCCACCATGGGGACCTGCAGAGGAGGAGTGGAGGGAACAGAGGCAGAAGCAAACCTAGCTCGATGCCGAGAAGGAGGACGACGGCGGCCGGAGTTGAGGAACATAGGAGCAGTTCGCAGCTCAGGGATGGGGATTGTGCTGCCGACCGGAAACCTGGACGAATCAGGATATGGGACTGGACTGGGCCTTCTACCTTACGACCCGACAACGGACGGAAACCGCAGCTCATTCTGCAAAGTAGCGGCCCGCGAAACGGTGCATTCTACGTGTGATGTGTAACTATGTGAAGTGCTGGGAGGACCAACTGATCCAGAGCGTCCATGAGCATGATCGGACGGCTGGCGAGATGTGTTAATTGTATGAACTGTTGCTTGGCCAACTTGACGGGGACGTTCTGCACCTTGGGTTAGAGTTTACCTTGTTGATGTGGACCATCATTGTCGTCGTCGTATTCTAAGATCCCGCTATCAATCCGACGTCCCAACACAGCAGGCCATTGATTCATCGCGATCGCTGGTGATCTCACAGGTCGGGGGGAGAGGGAGATGGGAGGAGTTGTAGGAGGCGATCAATGGAGAGGTTTAGAGATGGCGGAGGCACCACGTCCACCCATCCATCTTATCCTTCGTGGTACGCCGACGGAGTCGAGCGGCGAGGGATGGGAAACAGTGATGGTTCTTTTTCTTATTTTCTTATATATAAAAAGTTTGTCTGCTTTTTTTTGACGGAAAAGTTTATCTGCTTTTCTTTTTTTGAGATAAAAAAGTTTGTCTGCTCGAGTGTGCATGCAAGTATGAGGTCTGGGCCGTGCGGTTCACAACATGTCAGCCTATTAACCATAGAGCATGCAAGTCCGTCGCCGGAGCAGCAGCCCAAGAGACGTTTGGTCGGCCCATAACGAGCACTCTGGCGTGAAAATGGGCCCAAACACATGAAGTGGGATGATGGAGCGATTAAGAATGTTTAGCGAGCAGATCTGAAGCGTTGAATCCACAAATCGGACGGTTTAGAGTGTCAAATCGCCGTGGAAGGCCCTAGCTGGCTCAGTTTTACTGTTTCTCAATATAATGTGACGTTCTTTTGCACTAAGAGATTGAGCATACAAACCAAAAAGTGCATGAAAACCTCTGCTTCCCTCTGCGAAGGGCCTACCTTTTGCTTTTATGCATTTACTTTTATGTAAGAGTCAAAGTATTCCTCCCTATTCCTTTTTATTTTTCTCCTTTTGCAAGCATCATGTGGCGAGGAAAGATCTAGGAACATATATCCAGTTAGATATGAGTGGGCATGAGTTATTATTGTTGACATCACCCTTGAGGTGAATGCACTAGGAGGCGAAACTATAAGCCCCTATCTTTCTGTGTCCGGTTGAAACTTTTTGTTCATGGGCATGCTGTGAGTGTTAGCAATTATAGAAGATTAAATTATGGTTGAGTATGTGGACTTGCCTAAAGGCTCCGATACGTGACCCTTCCTGAAAAGATGATGAATTGTAGTTGCAAAGTTGACTGAGAACATAGTTAGTTGGTTTTCAATAGAGTTTATGCTCTATACTTCAATGTTGTGATGAATTGTTACTTATTCATGAGAAGTTATATGATAAGGTTATGTGATAATGTTTTATGATAAAGTTTGTTGTTGTTATAATAATTAGCATGATGCTTCTATGTTCGTATTTTTTTTCATCGACACCTCTCTCTCTAAGCATGTGGGCATGTTTTTCGATTTCGGTTTTCGCTTGAGGACAAGCGAGGTCTAAGCTTGGGGGAGTTGATACGTCCATTTTGCATCATGTTTTCTTACTGTTATTTAGAATGTTTTTATGCATAATAATGCTTTATGGAGTAATTATAATGCCTCTTCTCTCATAATATGCAAGGTTTACACAAAGAGGGAGAATGCCTATAGCTGGAATTCTGGACCTGAAAAAGCTATGTCAGAGTTACCTATTCTGCACATCTCAAAATGAACTAAAAATTTACGAAGAATTGTTTTGGAATATATGAAAAATACTGGAGAAAATAACTATCGAAGGGAGCCCACATGCGCGCCCTGGTGGGTTGTGCCCTCCTCGGCCCACCTCCGATTCCCATCTTCTGGTATATAGGTCATTTTGACCTAGAAAAAAATTAGAGGGGGACTTTTGGGACGAAGCGCCGCCGTCTCGAGGTGGGTCTTGGGCAGGAGCACTTTTGCCTTCCGGTGCAGCGATTCCGTCGGGGGAACTTCCCTCCCGGAGGGGGAAATCATCGTCATCGTCATCACCAACAACCCTCTCATCTTTCGGAGGGAAATTCATCAACATCTTCAATAGCACCATCTCCTCTCAAACCGTAGTTCATCTCTTGTGTTCAATCTTTGTACCGGAACCTCAGATTGGTACCTGCGGGTGACTTGTAGTGTTGATTACATCTTGTAGTTGATTACTATATGGTTTATTTGGTGGAAGATTATATGTTCAGATCCATTATGATATTTAATACCCCTCTAATCTTGAGCATGATTATCATTTGCGAGTACTTACTTTTGTTCTTGAGGTCACGGGAGAAGTCATGTTGCAAGTAATCATGTGAAATTGATATGTGTTTGATATTTTGATGATATGTATGTTGTGATTCCCTTAGTGGTGTCAGGTGAACGTCAACTACATGGAACTTTACCATATTTGTGCCTAAGGGAATGCATTGTGGAGTAGTTATTAGATGATGGGTTGCTAGAGTGACAGGAGCTTAAACCCTAGTTTATGCGCTGCTTCGTAAGGGATCGATGTCAGTGTCAAAACCGGCTGATCTCGGGTAGGGGGTCCCGAACTGTGCGTCTAAGGATTGAGGGTAACAGGAGGCAGGGGACACAATGTTTAACCAGGTTCGGTCCCTCTTAATGGAGGTAATACCCTACTTCCTGCTTGATTGACTTTGATGAGTATAGGGGTTACAAGAGTTGATCTACCTCGAGATCATAATGGCTAAACCCTAGATGTATAGCATGTATGACTATGATCGCCTCTACAGACTAACCCCTCTGGTTTATATAGACACCGGAGGGGGCTAGGGTTGTATAGAGTCGGTTTACGGAGGAAGGAATCTTCATATTCGAATGCCAAGCTTGCCATCCACGCAAAGGAGAGTCCCATCCGGACACGGGGTAAAGTCTTCTATCTTGTATCTTCACAGCCCATTAATCCGGCCCATGTCACATAGCCCGGACGCCCGAGGACCCCCTAATCCAGGACTCCCTCAGTAGCCCCTGAACCAGGCTTCAATGACGACGTGTCCGGCGCGCAGATTGTCTTCGGCATTGCAAGGCGGGTTCCTCCTCCGAATACTTTAAAGTAGCTGACCAACAAAAACTATGTACGGATCTGTTTAACAGTTACAACCTCACTACCACAAGGGCATTATACTTAATCAAAAAAACATAATATGTCTTCACGGATAGTTTTGCTGGTGAGATGTTACGTCTTGCCTCTTTATTATTTCGAATCGCTTTTCAATCTCCCGTTTCGCGTTTTGAGACGCAACCTCCAGCGACACGTCTTGTCAAAACAGAGATCATGTCCTCTTATCACGGGATTCTCATCAATACGGTCCTGGGTAATCCAACCGTGCCGTCCGCACGACCCCTTGGGAATAGGCGAGTTTTAAGGATCGTGGGGGAAGCTCTATATTCACAGCCTTTATAAGGAGATAAGAATCCTACCTTTTCACCCCACGCCCTCTTCTTCCTCAGACCATCCGTCCTCGAGCTCCAGCGCCCAAGCTTCGATCCCTTCCGTCCCCAGAAAACACTCTAGCCATGTCCGGATCTGGAACGCAAGGCAAGTGGATGGCCTCCAAGGAGCTCCGGGAAGCGGGGTATTTAGCCAAGGAAATTGCCCACCGGCTTCCGGCCAAGAAACACATCGTCCCTACTCCAGAGCCCCATGAGAGGGTAGTATTCATTCCTCATTTCCTTCGCGGACTAGGGTTTCCCCTCCATCCTTTTGTCCATGGCATTATGTTTTACTACGGGCTAGATTTCCATGATCAAGCACCGAATTCCTTTCTCAACATTTTGGCGTTATCGTCGTGTGTGAGGCATTCCTCCGCATCCCTCCCCACTTCGGCCTATGGCTCAAGGTCTTCAATGTGAAGCCAAAAGTGGTGGATGGGCAGCACGCGGAGTGTGGCGGCGCCATGGTGAGAAAGCTCCCCGGCGTCACTTGGCCCAAAGGCACCTTCGTGGAGACCGTGAAGGGATGGCAGCAGGAGTGGTTCTACGTCACGGAACCCCGCGACTCCACATGGCCGCTCCTCCAGAGTTCAAGTCCGGGCCTCCACTGCGGCTGACATCCTGGCTCAACAAGGGCATGGACTGGGCATCATCCGACGAGGTGACGATGCTGCAAAATCGCATCAAGGGTATGGTAGACAAGAATACCAGTCTTGCTAGCGTGATGCAGGTAATGCTCTTTCGCCGGATTCTCCCCTGCCAAGGCCGGACTCAACGCATGTGGGAGTTCAACCCGGCCGGTCCTTGGACCCTGCAGCGGTTCTTCGGCACAAAGCACGAAGACATGTGGAAACTGCTATTCAAGACTGAAAAGACGTGGCCGAAAATGACCGAAGACCTCGGCCTCGACCGTACTCATGCGGCGTCCCCCGTAAGTTTTCATGATAACTTTACTATTTGTAAATCCAAGGGGCATACTAAGCTTTCCATCCTTCCCACAGGGCTGGACGAAGAAGGCAGAGCGGATTCACTGTCCAGCTCCGCTACCCGAAGACCCAGCCATCCCTCTGCTAACGAGGATGCTGGTTCCGGCGCCCTATCAGGCGCTGGAAAAGAAGGCCAGGAAGAAGGGCAAGGAGGACAAAAGTGGCCTCCGTCGTAAAGGTGCTTCGGACGTAGTGTCCGAAGACACCGAGACTCACTCCTCCCCTGACGAAGATGAAGGGGAGGAGGAAGAGAGTAATTCTCCCCTTAAGGGGGGAAAGAAGAAAAAGGGGGCTTCTGCAGATCTGGAGGCGTCCAAGAAAGGTAGAATCTCCCTCACGGATGACTCCGAATCGGACGCCGCATGAGTGGCACCGCAGGCCGAAGCCCCTGGCCGGATCGTATGTACCCCTAAGGCACTTGTACTTATATACCTTTCTGCCTTGTGATTGTAATATACTGAATTACGTGCTGCAGTCCGGCTCGCGTCCACCCCCAGCAATCCTCATATTTGGGGAATTCGCTGGATCAGGACGTGATGGATCCTCCGCCGGCCTCCTCCCCCAAAGCTACGGACAATGCCGAAGTGCTGTCTCGAAGGACCCTTCCGGGTCAGGGAGAGGTGCGGGAAGCCGTCGAGGTGGCGCCAGAGGGCAATACCTCTACTACCGGAAACATGCACTACAAAAAAAAGACACATCCGTGACATTTTGGGCCGAACGATTTTTTTTCTGTCATACATATGACACTTCTATGACGATAATTGTGACAAAACCCGGTATCATCATAGATGTGGTGGGCTCCTACTTCTATGACAAAAATCATGACAAAAATGGGCTTTTCGTCTGGCGGGCCGGAGACGCAGCTGCATGACATTCTTTGGGCCGTCCATGACAGAAAAAACCGTGGTAGAAGCGAGGGCGAGGAAAATTTCGGGAGTTCCGTTCACGGTGGGAGGTCGGGGCCGAGCGATGTGCGCTTTCTCTTGTACCAGACGCTGCGTGTGCGAGGCGTTGGCTCTAATCGAACCCGAGCGAGGCGTTGGGCTCTAATGAACCCGAGTGATTGCAATCGCAGTTACGCGTTATCGAACTCGAGCGATCGATCGATGGCTGTTAATCGAACCCGATCGAGCAATTCTTCGCTATCGCCGCTAATCAAGCCGATCGATGCTGCCTCCGGATGAACAAAGTGAGCGCTATGGGGGGTTGGATGAACAGTGAGCGGTGGCGTTGCCTCTAGATGAACATGACCGTGGTGTGGTGGAGGGCTGGATGAACAATAGATGGTGGAGGGGTGCCCGTGGAGGGGTGGTTGAACAGGACCCCATGGTGTGGAAGGCTGGATGAACAGTAGACGGTGGAGGGTTTCCCGTGGAGGGGTGGTTGAACAGTAGCCTGTGGAGTAGCGCGCGGTGGAGGCTGGATGAATAGGAGCCCGTGGAGGCTGGAGGAGGTCGATGGTAGCCCGTGGGGGCTGGAGGAGGTCGACGATGGAGATAAACAGTATCCCGTGGAGTCCCGTTTTGCGGTATGCCACACCCTTCCCGATGAACAGGACCCCCGTTTCGACCGTAGGAGGTCCGTTTCGTCCATTTTGCGGTACGCCACACCCCTCCCGATCAACAGGACCCCTGTTTCGATCGTAGGAGGTCCGTTTCATCCGTTTTGTGGTACGCCACACCCCTCCCGATCAATAGGACCCTGTTCCGAACGTAGGAGGTCCGTTTCCTCTGTTGTGCGGTACGCCAGGCCTCATTTCCATCGTCTGTTCCGTCCAAGCCCTCCCGATGAACACGACCACGCATTCGTTCCGACCCAGCCGGTTGGCTCCCATGCGTTTCGTTGACTCCCGATGAACACGATGCATTCCGTTGCCGCCCCATGAACACGACGCATTCCGTTGCCTCCCCATGAACACGACGACGACGCTGTTTCTCCGTTCCGACCCAGACATGTACACGAGCCCTGGCCGTACGTATGCGCGAGTAGGCGTTCGAGACCCCGCCCGTATGTACAAATATGTGGCCGTATTTTCTTTCTTGCACCCTCGTCAACAGACGTGCGTGTACATGCTACGCAGCGCGTCTACTATGACACGACGCGCCTCTACTACGACACGGCGGCGCCTCTACATCCACCAAGATATATGTACGCACGTTCGCGACCCTAATGACAACGCTACGTATGCTTCGACCAGGTGGGTCCCGACTGTCAGGGACTTCCTTGCCTGCGAAGATGTAGCTGGTGGGTCCCAGCAGTCAGGGGGGCGAATCGTTTTTTTTTTGCCCGGACGCACTTCCTTATGTGCGAAGATGTAGCTGGTGGGTCCCAGCAGTCAGGGGCAAACGTTTTTTTCGCGAAATATGGTGGCCCGTCTGGTGGGTCCCCGCTGTCAGGTGGAGGAATAATTATTTTGCACGTAATAAGGAGGCACTTCCTTGCTGCGGCCGTGGACCCAGCTGTCAGCCTCTCCACGTACAGTCCACACCCAATGGAAGTCGTTCCTTGACCATGTTGACCACGCCGCGCCGAGAGCACCAGGGCGGTGGACGACGGCGAGGCCTAGGAAGGGGACGCGAGCTGTGGAAGACGCGGCAGCTTGATGCCCACATGTAGAGGAGTACGAGGGTTCACCGGTTCGGTGTGAGGCTGCCGTCACGCAGAATAACAGGGGTGTGGGTGAGTAGAGGGATGGCCCGCCAGCGTGGGAGAAGTAGCGGCGAGGCCTCCATCGCATCGCAACCGCCACGGGAGGCAGGAGCACGAGGCACCACCACCGCTGGTTTGGGCGGCCGGAGCAAGCAGACCAGAGGTTGAAGAAGCACTACGGCCGTTGGATGGACATCGTACGGTCACTGGAGCTAGAATCGTGCATATTGACTAAGTTGACAAAGCCCTCCATCCCCGTCAACTTTGTAGGCCCACAAGTCAGCCTGCCACTATACTGGGTCCCAGCTAACAAGGGGAGTATTCATTTTTTTGTGCGTAATAAGGAGGCACTTCCTTGCGTGCGAAGATATAGCTGGTGGGTCCAAGCCGCCGCCGTGGTAACGTTTTTCACGAAATACAGAGGCCCTTTCGGTGGGTCCCCGATGTCAGGGGGAGGAATCATTTTTTTGCACGTAATAAGGAGGCAGTTCCTTGCGTTCGACCGTGGACCCAAATATCGGCCTCTCCACGTGATACCCACTTCAGATGCATGTCGGTTGTTGACCACGTTGACCAGGCCATGCCGAGAGCACCAGGGCGGTAGACGATGGCGAGGCCTAGGAAGGGAACGACATGGAGGCGGGGAAGACTCGGCAGTTGTTTCCCACGTGGAGGGGAGTACGACTGTACGAGGGTTTATCGGGTCCTCTCGCCGTCACGGAGAATAACTGCAGTGTGGGTGAGTAGAGGGATGGCTAGGCCAGCGATGGGAGTACAAAGGCGGGCGGTGAGGCTCAAGGCAGCAGCTGGACGCTGGGAGGAGGGAGCAGGCAGTCCGGGCGCTTGTTTGAGCGGGCCGGAGCAGGAAGAGCAGATTGAAGAAGACAATGGCCGTTGGATGACCATCCAACAGCCATCGCTAAAGGCCAACCTTATTTTAGGAAAACCTCAAATCTGTGGAAAATAGCATACAACCCATCTGCCATTATTTCTAATAATTTACAGCCCATTTGCTAATTATTAAGGTTTTTTTAGAGCCCATATTATTTTTGTTAGCATCACAGCCCATATTGTGGCCACGGTTAAAAAATTATACGAAATTTTGATATTTCAAAAGCGGTCCGAACAATTTATAATCCCAAAATTTCGACTCACATTCAAACTGATTTTAAAAATAAATGTATATCAATATAAAATCCAACAAATTCACCATGCATAAAAATTAATGTAATTTAAAATCACGAAATAAAAAAGATATTTGAAACTAATTGTCGGTTTGATGTGTTTTAAAAATGCACAGTCCATTTCTCATTATCGATGGGCTATTTTCTCGCCACCAATGAAAGCTCTCCTCGTTTTAAAAGATTTGCAGCCCAACAGGCTCGACAAAGCGACTTACTTGGCAAATCACAAAAACTGGGTCAGGGTCAGGACCCACTGTCACCTCTCCACGTGACAAGATTTCTTCGATGGAAGTCGCTCTTGACCACGTTGACCACGCCGCTGGAGAGCACCACGGAGGTGGACGACGGCGAGACCTAGGAAGGGACGACGCGGAGCCGGGAAGACGCGCAAAGGAAGCCCGCGCGGAGAGGAGTACGAGGGTTCACTGGTTCGGCTGCGGTGTGAGGCTGTCGTCGCCGCAGGGCCTGGCCAGCGGTGGGAATAGTAGGGGGTGGTGAGGCCTCCGCGGCAGCACAGCCGGCCACAGGAGGCAGGAGCATGCGGCACGACCGGCGCTGCTTTGGGCGGCTGGAGCAAGAAGACCAGAGGTTGAAGAAGCACTACGGCCGTTGGATGGACATCGTACGGTCACTGGAGCTAGAATCGTTCATATTCACTAAGTTGACAAAGCCCTTTGTCCCCGGCCAACTTAGTAGGCCCATTAAGTCAGCCTCCCACCAAGGTGGGTCCCAGCTAGCCGGGGGAGTATTCATTTTTTTGTGCGTAATAAGGCGGCACTTTTGGTGGGTCCGAGCTGACAGCGGGGGGAACGTTTTTTTCACGAAATACGGTGGCCCGTTAGGTGGGTCCCAGCAGTCAGGGGGCAAACATTTTTTTCACAAAATACGATGGCCCATCCAAAGGGTCCTCGCCGCCGCTTGGAGGAATCATTATTTTCCGTGTAATAAGGAGGCACTTACTTGTCGCGTCAGTGGACCCACCGAGACTCTCCACGACAAGATACTTGATGGAAGTCGCTTGACAACGTTGACCTCGCCGCTGCCCGCTGCATGCATGCGCCCATGGGCGTGGTGCGCCTCCACCGTCGACCTCTCACGTCATCTTACGACGACTCTCGGTTGTTGACTACATTGACCACACCGCGTCGAGCGCACCTGCATCGGAACGACCGGAGATGGGGAAGACAGGAAGTGGAGTCGCAAATGGAGAGGAGTGGAAACTTCATCGTTCGGTGCGCTGAAGCACAGGCCGCTGCTACCACGGGAGATGTGGAGCAAGAACAGAGGTTGAAGAAGTAGCACGGCTGTTGGATTAACATCCAACGGTCCAACTGCTAGACTTATTTGTTGATTAAGTTGACAAACCGTGCGTACACATCCGCTTAGTAGGCCCACAAGTCAGTCACCAAATCTGACGGGTCCCAGCTATCAACGGGATGAATAAGTTTTTTCACAAAACAAGGAGGCACTTCCTTCCGTGCGAAGATACAGCTGGTGGGTCCCAGCTGTCAGGTGGAGGAATTTTTTTAGCTTAATAAGGAGCAACTTTCCTTGCGTGCGACCATGGACCTCGTGGGTCCCAGCCGTCAAGCTCTCCACGTACAGTCCTCTTACGATTACTCTCGTTTGTTGACCACGCTGCACCGAACGCAGCGAGGCGGTGGACGATGGCGAGGCCCCGGACGGGAACGACTCGAAGATGGGAAAACGCGGCAGTGGAGTCGCAGATTGGGAGGAGGAGAAGGGTTATAACTGGTTCTGTTGCGGCGTGGGGTTGTAGTCTGTGGAGAATAACAGGAGGTGTCAAGGGGTGGAGGGATAGCCTGGCCGGTGGTGGGGTAGCGCTTCACAGCGATGCGTGCTAAGCAGAGCCGATAGCCGCCGGAAGCCGGACCAGCGGTCCCGGCGACGCTGGAGGAAGAAGACGAGAGATTGAAGGTGCATGCCGGCCGTTGGATATAAATCCAATGGCTGTGGATGACACAATCATTTGTTGACCAAGTTGACAACGCCTCGTAGGCTTCGACCTATTGGCCCACATGTCAGCCTGCAAAACTGTGGCATATATTTAACCCATGTTTTCTAGAATGTACAGTCCATTTGCTGGGCTGGGTGAACAAATAATTTCGCGTCAATAAGGCCCATTTATATTTTCTAAGAAATCCCAGCCCATTTGCACTTCCTTGAAATACACGTATTTGGTGGACTCGTTATATATATAATGTTATGTTAGAAGGAGCAATTAATATCAAAGAATAAACCGGAGAGGCACATTTTTATATACATAATTAAGAAATTAGCGAGTTATTGCTCAAAAAAAATGAGCATGTTATTATTAAATTGGTCCTTAAAATCTTCGCAAGCTTTTGTACGCAATCACCAGGATTTTCCTTGCCTGTGAGTCAAAAACAACCAGGATTTTCCTTGCCAACTTCCGCTAAACATTTACTTTTATAAGTTAATAACACGTGGGATGTTTTTATAATGTATATATAAGTCTCTATAAAATATACGATAATAGTAATAATATAAATATATATAATGTGGTTAGAAGGGAAACATAAATTGGACACAACAATACTTTTATAAGAGACATGCTTTTATACCCCACAAGAGGCATACTAACAAGTTCACACACAAATACAATGTAAAAGGTAAACATTCATATCAAACTCAGGTTCACAGGACACGTTCATATTCATAGCCAACATTCACTATCAACAACTCAAAAGATTCATATATACACAAGCTCAGCATATCTATGCATCCAAATGATTGATAGATCACACGACAATATTCATACATAATTCACAAAAAAGATTCAGATATACACATGTTCAGTATGTTTATGTATCCTAATGATTGAGATCACAGCCAATATGATCCATGGACGAACTTTAATTACCTAGGGTATAGACTGGTAAATGGTGTTCAATCGGAGGTACTTCTTGCTAAAATTAGTTCTTGTACGAGTAAACTTTTGAGTACATAAGAGGCAAAGATGCATAAATCTGAACTTTGCTTGTAGGTTTATCCTCAAATAGTGGCCTCGCGTCGAGGGAGGTTTGAGCAACTCGGCCACTACTTTCATCCAACTAGTTTATCGCTCATCTTGGTCCTCAGATCTCGCCAAAATTCTACATTGCGCATTTAGAAAGGAGGCGGTTGAGAAAATGAACCACCCAAATTTTTGTGCAGTTCAAGCTGAAATGGAGCATCCTTGGCGTGCAGATCGATTAAGTGCCGAGATGAATATACGCGACAACCAACTTGTCTGGAATCTTTAGACTCCATGCCATATAGTTCGCTACCATATGTGCCGATAACCAAAAGGCACAAGTTGGGACCAAAGACTGGACTGCGTTTTTCTGGGCTATGCACCAAGCAATATTTTTGGCATTCACTCTCCTAATACTTGGAGTTTGACAATTGGTTGACGCCGATTGATACTCAAATCAATATAGGCACTTCTTGTCAACATCGATGCTTGTCTGAGTGAACTTTGGAGTACATAGCAATAGCATAAGTACCTGTCCAACTGATCATTTTGTGCAGTTCTACTGAAATCACCCGATGTAATGATTTGCCTGCGAGTTCAGGCTCCAAATTACTCCTTTATGAAATCGACAAACAGTAGCACAATACCAAATTACCAATACATATGACAGGCACAATAATCAGGATAAAGACCAAGTACCAACCTGTGTGAGGTAGCATATCAATTACTATTTCCTTCGACCGAAGCCGAGATAAGCCAAGCGATCGACAAAGAAAGGAAGAAAGCAAGCGGTGATTAGCGACTGACAGTAAAGGACGGAAGCTGTCGAGGCAATGAATCACCCAAATTTTTTGTGCAGTTCCACCAAAATCGAGCATACCTATTGGAACATATATTGAGAGAGTGTGATTACTGTAATCGTGGGACTAGTTGATGAAACATACACTAACAAATAGAAGCACCCTCATGATCTTAATGTGTAAAGTTAGCAACATAGTAGTCTTGCTTAAAGAGAGGTATTAGTTTATTTAGTCCGTGCCAATTAGCTCAACTCAACACTCAAAGCATTGCCATTTATCATAGGTTGCAAAACTTTAACGTGCAAAGATAAAGGAGTTTCTCATGACAAGAGTACGATACAAATAGAGATGACAACAAACTAATATGGATGAAGGCCTTAGTCTGCATCAACCTAAAAAAAGCTTATTCATGTAGTCCCATAAGAGATGATAAAGCACTCACTGGAATCACACAATAGTATATATTTTTGTGCACTTCAAATGTATGGTTGAAATCACTCTTGTTTACCAGTGTTGAGATTATATCGAAAAATTATCAAGAACTTCCAGCAGAGTTAAAGCACTGGCTGGGATACAGTTCATTGTATTGTCTTGTGTAGTTCCACTGAAATGTATGATTGGCACAACATGATCCCAGTTTGCACAAGTAGGAACAAGGCGAAACCTTCATTAGCTTAGTGAGAAAGGATAGGAAGACATTAGCATATTACTCAAACAGTAGCATCAAATTCATGATGGACAATACGCAAAACATTGCCTCATTGAACCAATGGAAATAAATTGACATGCAAAACAATAGCACTATTATGTCATGACACTAATAATATTCCCTCCCTGCTCCACCACATGACTCACCTCCATAGACAAACATGCACACATACATGATTCAGCATAGGGTCCTACTAAATACTTGTTTAACTCCAACAGGAAAATTAGGCAGTAATAAATTAGTGGTACTTAAGTACTCCTAATTAATTAAGTGAGACAGCAGAAGTTGAAGGGCTCCCTGGAGGATCGTCTCACATGTAAGGTAGTCGTTGTCGAGCCCTTGAATGGCCTCGACCGAGGCCTCTAGCTTCAAAGCAAGATCGCCTTGGCAATCGCTTATTCTTCTTCGCCTTCCTCTTCATGCTCTATTTCTCTTTCTCCTCACGGTTGGTGAAACCAAGTACATGATTGGCCTTCTAATTTAGAATTGGTTTTGTCATGAGGGAGTACAAGTGTACTAGTAAAAACAACATTATTTTCTCATGGTAGTCGGAAAATAGAGATGAACACATGCATTAAATATCATTCTTACCTAAAGGAAGGTTATGGCGCCAATATGGATGATGAGGATTGGAACACAGATCGCCCTTTGTGCAGTTCCACCAAAATGAACCAACTGTTCCATTCTGACATTCCAGCTTAAACAAAGACAAAAGTCACTTCTTTTAAGAAGAGTTTTGTGCAGTGCGCCAAAAGGTCACAACAGCAACCATGTGAATTGGATATCCCTGTTTGCATAAAAGGCACAGAGGAAACAGTCAGAGTCTCAAACAATTACAGGCAAAAACATTTGGCTAAACTTGTCATGGCTTATAACAGTGGCATGGCTTCATTTTTACCAGGGACATTAGATTAAGAACAGCTAAGGCTGCGTTAGGTTCATGTGTTTGGTGCAGGATTTTGTAGGAACACAATTCCTACGGTATTCTTTCCTTCCAACCGTTACGAACACGGGAAAGGTGAATAGTGTTTCATAGGAAAGCTGGTCCGGTAGTACTGATTCCATAGGATTAGAAACATCCACGCTGCTCATTTTTTGGGCGGAAGTTCGAGGCAGCGCCATGCCATGCGTTAGAAAGGTTGCTGTGCTGTGTTGCCGGAATAAAAAAATCAACCTATGTGTGGGACGTGAGGTGAGGACAAGAGTAGTCACTGTGCAGCTGAATCAACAAATAGCATCTCATACTATCAAGCATGCTACTCTAAAAAAACAAATCTGTACATTTCGTAGTCCATCCGAACACATTCTCTTGAGTTTCCGCCGGTTCGCTGTTCCATAGTTTTATACCTACATTCCTTTCCTATTCCTCTATTTTCTACAAGACCTATGTTTTCTGCCCCTTTATTCCGAACGGAGCCTAAATATTTGGTATAAGGGCATGGGACAGTGGGTGCACCAAAGATCCAAAGACCATGTACGTAAACAGGGGCATAAAGTGGTGATTCATAGTTTGTTGCCCCGAGAAACAAACATCCAAGAAACATATCCGGTTGGTCCCATTTTTGTTCACGCTTAGCCACCTACTCCTATGTGTGGATAGCAAATCTAGTCCTGGTCATACCACCGTGTACAGCGTTACCCCTATATTTTTCTTTTTCACCAAGAGACCGGTTGGATGACCTGCATACTACTTTCACCCCTTTCCTTCCTGTTTGTACCAAGTCCGATGTACATACTAAATTCCCCCACCCCACTTTATTTCTTGTTTGAACCAAGTACTACAAGATTCGACTCCATGAAGTAGCTTTACCTCTAACAATAGAAGAAAAAAAATGTGACGTTGGACCATCCGATCGAGAGGGGCTGAGAGGTAGAAAATAATGCACATGCAGCAACGTAGCGAGCTGCGGAAGTAGAGCTAAGGCGGTTTCGAGCGAAGATATACCTGAAGGTCGTCGGGATGTGGATAGGTGGGCGGCGGGAGGCCGGATCCGCCCACAGGCAACGACGAAGGGATCGGAGGACCTCCGCCGGCGCCGCCGAGATAACGGTGCGGCCAGCAAGGGTCTCCTCCTCATTGTCGACGACGGCCTAAACGCTGCCCTCCTCCCTTCACCGACGGAGGGGATACGTCTGGATCTGTAACCAGCGGTGAGGATAGAAAGCCGTGTTTTTTTGAAGGGAGAAAGACATTGTTACTACCCCTATCTTGTTTAGATCTGGAGAGGATGAGAGTGTGAATAGAGCAACCCTAGCAAGCAAGCTGGAGGCTCCGGCCTATATATACGTAGTGGGGTAGTTTTCCTTTTTCACTCCATCAAAACAATCGTTTAAGATTGTGTACTACTACATGCCAGGTCGCGGTTTTTTTTAGTTGTTGATTATTTTTTGAGATAGCTATCCGCTTGTTCCAAGTGGTGATACAATGTGCCAGGTCGCACTTTGTATCGTTCAAGTATGGTACTACAAGTCCCTCCATTAAATGAACAACCACCCCCTCATAAAAATTGTGAACAAGCCTACAACGAAAATTAGCGGAAACGTGGGTTGCCCCAACATGCATTATTATTTATATTTTCTACTCCCTCCGTTCCTAAATATAAGTCTTTTTTATTAGCCACACCTAAGACAAGAATTTTTTATTAGCAGTGAACCCAACATGTCATAGACACAAAAATTGTGGCAAGATTCCCTTAGGCAAGCCAAAGTGTGTCTAACAATTTGAGCAACTCAGGTTAGGCAAGTGTGGGAAAAATAACGTGGAAACATAAGACAAACATAGTCACAATCCAAACAGCCCCGTAATTTTTTGTGACATGCATGAAAATTTGGTTAGTTAAATTTATAGTCAAAATTTGGCAAGGTGCATCAAATCAACACATGCAAGTATCAAAAGGAAAGTCACGGCATGCATGCATGCGTTGTACTCCCTCTGCTTTCCAAATATATGTCATTTTAGAGATTGCATCAAGTGACTACTTACGTAGCAGAATATGTCTACTCCTACATATGAAGTAGCCCATTTGAAATGTGTAAAAAGACTTATATCTAGTGCAGTGCTTTGATGTGTCGCGTCAACTCGTACAAGACCGAGAAATTTGATTACTACAACACCCTCTCCCTCATGGATCGAGCTTCGGTGCCTTAACTGCACTCGCTTTTGCTGCATGACAGAGGGCCAACCACCTGTTGAGCCCACTGTCATAGACGCAAAGGCAGGAGCAGTAAGTAGAAGCTGCCACACACTATCCCTCCCGCACGAGGTGGACGGACATGCAGCAGTGGATTTGATACTATAGAAGTAGGAGTAACATCATTGTTCGTCTTCTCGAAGAGGCGAAGAGCCAAGCGCAACCCGAACATGGCAGTTGCGAACGCTCGCGTGGTGCGGTTCCTTGGAGTACTAGCCATGCTCTTGCATGAGACAAAATTGCTATTGTTTAACAATTAAACTCCATTATCCATTGGTTGATACTCATTCTGCATAGGTCCACGCGCTTAGCACCGTTTCCTCCTGGGGTCACCAATGTTTATTTGCTAATTAATAGCATTGCATGCAATGAACTAGCCATTGCAAGTCATTAAAAGCATGCACACCTCTCATCTCTTATTGGTTGATATGTCAAGAAACAAGAAACAAGGTAGAAGTTAATGCACCGCGCCTAAGTGTTTTGGGACTACTCCCTCCTTTCCGGTTTATAGGGCTTATCTCAAAATCTTAGTTTTCCCATTTTATAAGGTTCAATTTGGTTGTACCCCGTCACAATTTCAGATTTCAAGGTGCATTAAATAATTGCATGCAAGTATTAAAAGAAAATTGACCAATGCATGTACTTTATGCTTGCATGCATTGCAATTAATACATTGGTAAACATGAACTTTTGAGGAAAACAAGAGCATTAATTGGGTGCTTTTGCAAATTACAAAAAGTATTCCACCACTCACCATCTACCTTGATTGGTGATTTTTGAGTTGAGCCTTATAAACCGGAAAGGAGGGAGTATTTGGTTTTCGTAAGATGACTTACACACCTAGACGGAGGGAGTAGTATAGCCCTGTAAACCGGAAATGAGTATTTGCCTTTCTAGAGATTTCAACAAGTGACTAGACTACACCATGTGCAGTACTCCCTCCCTTCCAGTTTATAGGGCTCAAATCTCATGAACCAAGGCATTTTGCGATTGTAGGAATGTATCTCGTACTTTACAAAACTACCCTAATTAAACTCATGCATTAATTACGTAGTTCTCTCGTTTTCCTCTTCGCCTTGGTCGCAGTGCACAATATTGAGCACTCCTATATGACTAGCCGCTCTATCTACATGCGGGACATTTCAAAGCATCCGGACCCGCGTGCCATCCACCAAATCACAGTGAGGTGCTACAGTCGAGACTCACCCGTCACCCCGGTGTGGCCGTCTTGACCCGTCATATCACAAAACCCACACCTTTACCAAAGAAGTGGTAAGGTGGCCTCCAAGTTGGACTGACGAAGCAACCATCATTTCACCGAACGCCTGCTCAAGCCCTTTCTTCCCTTTCTTGAAGAAAACCTCACCTGTGCTACTCACTTCGCCATATTTCTTCTTGCATCGACGAAGGAAAGGTGGGCGAATCAGTTATGCTGCTATATTTTCATTCCAAGAATCTTCTTTTGCTAAGCAATCACCAATTCTCACATCCTATTCTTTTCCCTGCTTTCATTGCAATTGTGGTTTCCTTCGATTGCTTTTTGTTTGTCAGTTCATTGATGGATCCCGGAGCACTAGGCAAAGAGTTGCGGCGGACAACCCATCGGAGACAGCGATCTCCGTGAAGCAAGCACCGACCAACGAGTTGACCATGTTGGCGGGCCAACCCATGGAGACGAAGAACTCCAAGAAACAAGCACTGGCCAAAGAGTTGAGGATGTTGGCGGACGAACTCCTCAAAGAAAGTTGGAAGAACAGCAAGGGCCCCACCGTGCCTAACCCAGGAACTCTCATTGCCACCTATGTGAGGCTCAAGACCGAGTTTGAGGAGATAGTCGATGAGAAGCAAGATTCTCGGCAAGGTGATGGCCCCCATCGAGGACGAGGAGATGGCCCCGAGAGGGATGAGATCCCCCGGTGAGCTGCACAAGGTAAAAAATAATGGCTTATTACCATAGTTGTGGTTTTTGATTATTTGCAATGTGCTTGCTAATATGTTAGGGTTGTGCAGTGCGGTGGACGCCCTTGATGATTCCGGCGTCGTGGGTGGCCCTGCTGGCATCGCCTCGAGATAGATTCCGATGCCGCTGTCCATCCCGTGGACATCGCCTGCAGATTGATTTCGATGTCGCGTCAGTCCTGTGGACATCGCCTGTAAATCGATTCCCATGCCGATGTCCGTGCTATGGTCATTGCCCGAGAGATCGATGACAAGAAATAGTTGGTCGCGCTTAATCCTTCGTGGTAGTTTGCATTGCCTCGTGTTTAATTACCAGAATGATGCGTGTTATCAAACCATCTTAGGGCTAGTGCAATCGCCTTGTGTGGGCGAATCTTGCTACTTTTGTTTGATAGTGAATCATGCGATGAATCATGCGAACCCTCTCCGAGTTATGGAAATGTATGTATCCTCACCAGCTTTTGATGTAATATATGGCATGCTTAGATGTAAGTTTGAACTGTTTATCATATCAGCAGGGCTTGTTTGATGATTCTTGGTGTTAGTAGGCTAGCCATCGTGCGAGCTATAGTACTCGCAAAACACTCACCGAAGAGAAACGTTGGGGCTGATGAGCTCGTGGTACGCTTATACTTATCCCTCGTCGATCAACCAATAGCCCTAGCTCCTAAAATTGTAGGCTTAGCGATCGATCGGACAATAGTCGCATATACATTCAGGCCTCATTTGGTTCATAGGGTAGGAAAATCGTAGCAAAAGTACAGTAGAACGTGCAACACAAAATCATAGTAGTGCAGAGACGTACTCTTCTGCTCCAAAATAGATGACCTAGGCGGGCTAGTTTGACCTAGTGGGTTTCAGTGATATGATGTGATGCACGGTGTCGCCCGGTCTTGGCGTGTGGTAGCAGATTGCGGGTACAGTAAGTTTTCTTGAAGAAGCGGAATTCAACGAAGTCATGATGGTTCCTTCGTCTCAACAACTTACAAAGTGGGAAAGGTTGGGCCTGCGATACGACCGGGTAGACCAGGATAATTTTGTGCATGGCGGTGGACCAGGATGGTCGACGTCCCCACATGTCGGCGAATGAAAGTATTATTTCCGATATAGAGGACGAGCAATGAGTATTCATTGTTTATTTTGATGAAAGCTATTGTCTCCATCGTTACAACGGAGGAGTGTGAAACACGGCAGCCCAAAGTGAACTTGGCATGTGCACCACTCCTCCTTCCTCATGTAATGCCCAAAGTTACAACTTTTCTCACTTTCTCTCTATCTATTTCCTCTCAAATGTTTTTTACCTTTCTTTTTAAGACACAATTATTTTTTATGCCTTTTTTAGAATTATTTTTTATACCTAGGAGCACGTGTAGAGACGGGCTTTGCAGAGCCCACTCCTTGACTTTGTCAATGCCTCTCTCTCTCCTCCACATAAGGAGTACTACTTGCTATGCATGCATGCGCGGGCAGTGGCGCCTTGAGGGGCTGTATGTGAGAGCGGGCTCGAAGCGGTCCGGACTCCAGCATGGCCCACCTCACATTATCACCATATATTTCTTGGAGTCCAGGTACGGCGGGCGGGCGATCTCTTCTCCTCCCCTGCTTTCTCTCTTCTCACCGACGCTCACGAGCGATTAGATTTCGACTATCGATGGTTTATTCAATTACGGTCCCACATGTCGGTGAAATTGCAAGACAACATGTCCCCTCTGGTGAGCGGCGTGCGAGCCGGATTGTCGGGGTTGCGACGCGTACGAGTCGTAAGTGTGCCGCCTTTTCCTTTAGAACTTGCCAAGCGTAACATTTTCGCGCGATTGATCGATAGAAATCCAGAACAAAATGACGAGGGCGGTGCTTTCCCGCTTGTTAGGCGGGCTAGTTCGAGTGATATGACGTGCTACAGTGCCGTCCACTTGCTCCATTTTTATGTAAGCAAGAGTTTACACTCTTACGCGGGAGGAGTGCGAAACACCGCAGATCTGATTTTGATCGAGGGATAACTGTTCCCTGCCAAATAATGGAGGATTGTTAGCGATTATAGCATGATAGTTAGGGTATCACCAGCGCTGGCCCACAAATTTACACCGGCATCTGTCCGGGGACACTGATGGATGCCATCCGATGCTGCCCGCATACCTTTTGACAACTATATGAACTAACCGGACGAAATTCGTGCAAACAAAGCAAATTTCAAATAAACCGGATGAAATTCATTACATTTCAAAAAAAATTCCTACAAACTGGACGAAATTCATTACATATTTTGCACAAACCGTACTAAAACTCATCAGAACCTAATCTAAACGATCGCCGGCGCCCGACCACCATGTCCGGCCATGAACCCGAGAAAGCCGGTTATTGCCTTTGCCTCCTCCTCATATGCCTCGATAACCTCCTCCTCCAGAGCACAAGGTTCTGAAGATTTCCGCCTCCACGTCGCCGTCAAGCGGCTAATCGGCCGCCGATGTTTACCACACCAAGCTTGGCGTCGACTGAGTGGAGTAGCAGTGGCCTTCCCAGGACCAGAGCGGCGGCGACCTACCGTGTACTACTCTTCCTCGCTGCCGGCTGCGCCCACGCACACGCGCCGGCTTCATGGTCGTGGCGCTGGAGGGCGGCCGGGGGGGGGGGGTGCCGGCGATCTCCTTCGTTTGCTCCTACGACAGTACGTCGAAGAGAGCTTTGGAGCGCGCCCGGAGCAGAGCTGCCGATGTCCCTCGTATGCTCCTGCAATAGTACGTCCAAGAGAGCTTCGGAGCGCCAGGAGGCCATGGTTGAAGTGGTGCCGACAGAAGGAAGGGACCGTAGGAGAATAAGTGTGGGTCTTTGGCTATGGCTGGGAGCTGGGGCTCAAGTTAATATAGCGGGCGAATGGCAATGAGCCGCGACAGACGGATGGACAACTAGCGCTGGAGTAGGTTCGTCGGGCGTGAATGCGGACGCTGCTTCAATGACTTAACTGCAGATGCGTTTGGGTTACTGACATGTGGGCCCAACGGGCATCTGGCCCGCATGTCAGTGACACACCAATTGCACCTGCAGTTAAGTCCGGTGAATGCGGCATTGACATTCTGGATGGACGGTGACCGTTTCAGGCAGGAAGCGCTAGCGCTGGAGTAGGTTCGTCGGGCGTGAATGCGGACGCTGCTTCAGTGACTTAACTGCAGATGCGTTTGGGTTACTGACATGTGGGCCCAACGGGCATCTGGCCCGCATGTCAGTGACACACCAATTGCACCTGCAGTTAAGTCCGGTGAATGCGGCATTGACATTCGGATGGACGGTGACCGCTTGTGCAGTGAAGCGCGCGCTAGCGGCGGAAGGGGTTTCGTGTGCAAGGGCACTAAGATCGGTCGCTCATGATAGTACATACCTGCACTATACTACCATAGTACCCTCTCTAGCTTAGGTTGTTTTATAGATTTTCGTTGTAATGGACGATATATACATGAGCAAGGCGGTCCGAGTATGACCGCTGGTGTTGAGCCAGTGAATACATGCTCGGCGCTCACGTAGGCCTCCATCAAACGCCTAAACAAGAATGTCGAGCACCTCCGAGGCGCCGCAGTGATGGGCTCGCCGCTTATGCTATGCGCCATGAGCAGGACTTTGATTTAGAGGGCGACGTGCATGCATTAGCATGCTTTGACAGCGTGAGCGTGAGTGTTTGACGCGAAGTATTTCATTTTCATTTGGCTGACGAGGGTGCATTGCAGCGACGAGTCCGTGGTTTGATTCCCCACATACGCATAATTTTGGTTTTTACAGTATTTCTTTCTCCATTGACAGGTAGGACCGCGTAGATAGATAAAGAACACAAGCTGATGAGGCGCATGCGGACTGTTTGACTAGTCAACCAAACAAATACGGAGCTATACGCTGAGCCAGTGACCGTATAATCACCATATCTCGTATACAATGATCAAAGTGAGCTATCAAGACAAGTTCGATGACCGCCAATGCATTTTACTCGGTAATAAATGACCAGTATTGAAGGGGAATCCAAATTTGCTTCGTCTTTTGTCCTTGAGCTCTTGACAAACCAATGCACTATACGGTTGTCCGGCCACTCCACCCCAGAGCTCTCACCAAGCGTTGTTCATGCCACCACGCCACACACTAACTGGTAAGGTAGCAATGGCATCCCGCCGTGCCGAGTTCCTCGCCGCCCACGGGCGCACACAAAATGGTAGGGAAGCAATGGCATCCCGCCGTGCCGAGTTCATCGCTGCTCGCGACCTCACAACTATGTGGGAGGAATTTGAAGATGCCAAGGCCAAATGGGCGGTAGAGCAAGAGGCGGCCAAAGCCGCACAGAGGGAGCAGAAAAGTCAGAAAGCACTCAAGAAAAGAGAGGCCCGCTGCCGCAAGAAAGAAAAGGACGCACGCTCTGCTGTGGAGAGGTCGGCAGAGATCCAAACACGGTGGGTGTCGCCGACAAAGCCGGGAAGGAGAATGACGGCGTCTGGCCAGCATGTGAGAAGTAGTAGTACTAGTAATTAGTGTGTGTGTCTGTGTCTGAGTACGAGCATGTACCAATACTACTAGTTACTACTGTAGTTTTTAGAGCAAATTACCAGTACATTAGCCTAGACTAAATGGAAAAATTCCTATCCTAAGCATCAAATGGCATCTATTTCTCTATAGGAATTGAGATGCATGTCATCTCACTTCCTTTGATTTTCATATTCCTATCCTATGAACGAAAGGAGGCCTCTGTTGGAGTAACTACTGTAGCTAGCAGTACTGTTGGTATAGTAGTTTTCTTCAAGAAGCGGAATTCAACAAAGTCATGCTGGTTCCTTCGTCCGAGCAACTTCAAAGTGGGAAGTGGGCCTGTGATTTGACGGCTCATTAGTCATTGTTACTGCGGCGCGACGACTGGGTGACTCTCCCTTGAGTTCTGCGTGCATGGCAAGTGGACCAGGATGGTCGACGTCCCACATGTTGGCGAACGGAAGTATTCTTTCGGATATCGAGGAGCAAGGAAACCACGTGGTATAGTATCACTGCTGATTGGTTCGCAAAAAAATAGTATCACTGCCGATTTATAATTATTTTTTATTTCTGATGAATGCTAGCGTTTCAACTCTTACGACGAAGGGTGCCAAACACGGCACGTGCTGGAGAGCGAAAGGAGTGGGACATGAACAGCGTTGTAGAGCCCAGCGTAAAAAAACAACGTGGTAGAGCGTCTCCACTTCTTCCACTTCTGGGTCGGAGACCATACGTAGTAGTACTTAGTGGTATGAATGATACAAAGTGCGACCTGGAGAGAAAGACACGTCTAGTTGGAAGGTCTCGGGGCATACACGTAAACAAATATAAAAGTTAATATGTGCCTCCAACTAATATAGTAGTAGTAGAGTACTTAGGCACGTACTCCATAACATCATCAGGCATTGCACGCATACAACATTTAGTGGTAGTACGTAGTAAGAGACAAATGTCGCCCAAGAGTTCCCTTCTCGACCTACTTTTGGGTGTTTGGTAGCGTGTATGGAGGGTGCATGAGTCCACACTAGTTTAGCACAAATACACTAGAAGCATGCATGAAGAGAGCATGCATGAAGAGGGGTGTTGGGTTGAGCATGCATGAAGAGGGAACAACTATGCTGAGACGAGAACGCAACCAAACACACCCTATATGCCACGCATGTTCATACCATTTATGGCTTTCTACTTCACTTATCGCGCTTACATTACTCAGTTCAGACGTCCACCTCGGGTACATGTCCGTCCTCGTAGTTCCAGTCCCACGTGTTCTTCATATAGATGGAACGATCCTTGCATAACACGTGCACCTTGATGCTAGATGTCTCGTATGCGTTGGCAAAAGGATGAACAAAGCTCACGAAAAAATAGTGGAAGAACATAGATTCCGGACGAATCGAGAAGGAGCAAGGAACCTCGTGGTGGAGCGCCTGCACTCATAATATTTAATATTATTCAGTGATATAAAATTAACCAATCATCTCCACAAAGTGGACCTGGAAGAGTACGAAACACGACAGCCCAAAGTGTAGTTACATCACACTAGTACATGGCTAACCCACGCTATCACCATATTTCTTGGCTTCCGTATGACACCTATCTCTAGTAATCCAAAGCAGCTCAGACGCTTCTCCCTCCTCATCTCTATCAAAGTGCGGCGGCTGGCTTCATTGCCTATTGAGGTCGGTTAACTATCACATGTTATCGACATGCCAAGAGCATTCTAAAAAAAATTCCTTTCACGTTCCGTTTTCAAAAATAAAAAAAAAATCCTTTCACATACGAATTTCCCTGTATGCTTTGAGCAACTTGCATGTCCTATACTGCTCCTGTTTGATACTCTAACTTAGCTAGAGGTTAGACTAACTCATGACTAACCCTGAACTAACTGTAGCCAAAGAGGTGTTTGGATGATAGGCTTAGATTGACAATAAATGCACTTCATGGAGAGAGAAAAGTGATTTTTCAGTGGTCCCAATGGGAACTATCTCCAGTTAGCACCTCTTGGGTGGGATAGTTTTTTTTTGGTGGGTTCGGTGCAACTTGCTCCAATTTAAACCCTCATGCTTGGATATTTTAGGGCTATTTGAGCCCCAACTAGCTCAAACTAACTCTAACCCATGGATCCAAACAGGGCCTATGGTCAGTCTCGACGCGAAAGCGCGTGCACCGGAAGTGGCGCTCTCTCGGCCGTCGCGCCACTTCAAAGCCAGCGCCATGAGAGGTCGCCCGCCTGGCCGGGCATTAATGCGGCATCGACGCCTGTGGCAACGCTGACCATTTCACGCGGGAAGTGCGCTACCGGCAAGGGAGTATAGGTTTTGAACCGTTTCAGGTGTAGTAATCGGTAGTTTGCAAAACTACTCAATTATTCCACTCGGTTTCCTAAGAAATTGTGGTTAAAAACGTTACTCCATAGCCCGCTTCCCTTCTCCTTGCTCTTCCACCGCCTGCACACGTCCGCGTGAAGCGACCGGTCAACCCTTATATAGGAGTGCTAGCACAAAAAGATGCATGCATGACCACTAAAATTTCCATATTAAAGCGCCGCTCCGGCGGGAGTATGGCGTATGTTGTTACCTTCGGCCGGCCCATGGCTACCGGGCGACGGCGACAAGAGAAGAGGCGGCGGGAGGGGAATGAATGCAGCTACTGTTTGGGTTCGCCTTCCGGCTTAAATAAATGCGCAGCATCACGTGTACCCGCGGGTGCAAAAATTGTAACATACGTCTCTGCTTAAGTGGGCGTCACGTAACTGGTGTGTGTGTGAGAGAGATTCTGAGAGACAGAGTGCGTGTGTGTGACTTGATAACCCACAAGTATAGGGGATCTATCGTAGTCCTTTCGATAAGTAAGAGTGTCGAACCCAACGAGGAGTTGAAGGAAATGATAAGCGGTTTTCAGCAAGGTATTCTCTGCAAGTACTAAAATAAGTGGTAACAAATAGTTTTGTGATAAGAAAATTTGTAACGAGCAACAAGTAACAAAAGTAAATAAAGTGCAGCAAGGTGGCCCAATCCTTTTTGTAGCAAAGGACAAGCCTGGACAAACTCTTATAATAGGAAAAGCGCTCTCGAGGACACATGGGAATATCGTCAAGCTAGTTTTCATCACGCTCATATGATTCATGTTCGGTACTTTAATAATTTGATATGTGGGTGGACCAGTGCTTGGTTGCTGTTCTTACTTGAACAAGCATCCCACTTATGATTAACCTCTATTGCAAGCATCCGCAACTACAACAAAATTATTAAGGTAAACCTAACCATGGCATGAAGCACATAGATCCAAATCAGCCATTTACGAAGCAACCCATAAACTAGGGTTTAAGCTTCTGTCACTCTAGCAACCTATCATCTACTTATTACTTCCCAATGCCTTCCTCTAGGCCCAAATAATGGTGAAGTGTTATGTAGTCGATGTTCACATAACACCACTAGAGGCTAGACAACATACATCTCATCAAAATATCGAACAAATACCAAATTCACATGACTACTAATAGCAAGACTTCTCCCTTGTCCTCAGGAACAAAAGTAACTACTCACAAAGCATATTCATGTTCATAATCAGAGGGGTAATAATATGCATAAAGGATCTGAAAATATGATCTTCCACCAAGTAAACCAACTAGCATCAACTACAAGGAGTAATCAACACTACTAGCAACCTACTAGCACCAATCCCGGACTTGGAGACAAGAATTGGATACAAGAGATGAACTAGGATTTTGAGATGAGATGGTGTTGGTGAAGATGTTGATGGAGATTGCCCTCTCCCGATGAGAGGAGCATTGGTGATGACGATGGCAATGATTTCCCCCTCCCAGAGGGAAGTGTCCCCATGAACAGCCTCACGGAGCCCTAGATTGGTTCCGCCAAGGTTCCGCCTCGTGGCGGCGGAGGTTCGTCCCGAAAGGTTGCTTCTTCTTTTTTTCTCGCGAAAGACTTCATATAGCAGAAGATGGGCATCGGAGAGCCACCAGGGGGCCCATGAGGTAGGGGGGTGCGCCCCCCACCCTCGTGGACAGAGTGTGGGCCCCCTGGTCTTCATCTTTGGCGAGGATTTTTTATTATTTATTATAAGATATTCCGTGGAGTTTCAGGACTTTTGGAGTTGTGTAGAAAAGGTCTCTAATATTTGCTCCTTTTCCAGCCCAGAATTCCAGCTGCCGGCATCCTCCCTCCTTATGTAAACCTTGTAAAATAAGAGAGAATAGCCATAAGTATTGTGACATAAAGTGAAGTAACAGCCCATCATGCAATAAATATCGATATAAAAGCATGATGCAAAATGGATGTATCAACTCCCCCAAGCTTAGACCTCGCTTGTCCTCAAGCGAAAGCTGATAATAATAAATATGTCCCCATGTTTAGAGGTAGAGGCGTCGATAAAAAAATAAAATACGGACATGAAGGCATCATGATTATTCTCATAACAGCAACATATATAGATATTGTCATATGATTACTTATGTTCAAGTGATGATCTATTCACAATGCAAAAGTATGAATCAGAAACCTTATTGAGAACCAACAAACTATAATCTCAGTCATTGAATTAATTGCAATTTATCATAACATCAGAAAGAGTCTATATCAGAGCTTAAAAGCAAGTCCACATACTCAACTATCATCTAGTCCTTCATAATTGCTAACACTCACGCAATACTTGTGGTTATGAAGTTTTAATCGGACACAGAGAAAGATAGGGGCTTATAGTTTCGCCCCACAACCTTTTACCTCAAGGTTAATTTCAACAATAATAACTCATGCTCCCCTATATCCAATTAGATATATATATATATATATATATATATATATATATATATCAGGTTCTTTCCAACATGCTGGGCTTGCCAAAGGATAAAATGAAAACGGAAAGGTAAAGATCACCGTGACACTTGCATAAGGTAGAAGATAATAATAAAAGATAGGCCCTTCACAGAGGGAAGCAGAGGTTGCCATGCGCTTTTATGGTTGGATGCATAAAATCTCAATGCGAAAGAACGTCACTTTATATTGCCCCTTGTGATATGAACCTTTATTATGCAAATTGTCGCTTTTATTACTTCCACATCACAAGATCGTATAAAGCTTATTTCTCCCACACCAATCAATCATACATATTTAGAGCAATTTTTATTGCTTTGCACCGATGACAACTTACTTGAAGGATCTTACTGAATCCATAGGTAGATATGGTGGACTCTCATGGCAAAACTGGTTTAAGGGTATTGGAAGCACAAGTAGTATTTCTACTTGGTGCTGAGAATTTGGCTAGCATGAGGGGTAAAGGCAAGCTCAACATGTTAGAGGATCCATGACAACATACTTTATCTCAGATATAAGAAAACATAACTCATCACGTTGTCTTCCTTGTCCAACATCAACTCTTTAGCATGTCATATTTTAATGAGTGCTCCCAATCATAAAAGATGTCAATAATAGTATATTTATATGTGAAACCTCTCTTTCCTTATTACTTCCAATTAATTGCAACGATGAACAAAACTATGTCTGCCAACTCCCAACAACTTTTAATCATCATACTCTTTCTATGTGAAGTCATTACTCTCGATAAGATCAATACGAACTCTTTGTTTCTTTTTATTCTTTTTCTCTTTTCTTTTATTCACTCAAGATCATGGCAAAATAATCAAGCCCTTGACTCCACACTAATCTTTATTATATATAGCTCACGGACTCGATTACATAGAGAGATCATAAGGCAAAACTCAAAACTAGATCATGCCATAAACTTTATTCTACTAGATCAAAATACTACTAATAGGATCGAACTAAGAAAAATGGTAAAGATAGGAGTTGTGATGGTGATACGATACCGGGGCACCTCCCCCAAGCTTGGCAGTTGCCAAGGGGAGTGCCCATACCCATGTGATTATGTCTCCTTCTTTGTTGATGGTGTAATATTCTTGGCGATGATTCCCCTCAAGATACGGTTTTCCTCCTCGAGCTTATTGACTTGCTGCTTGAGGTCCATTATTTCCTTACGAAGCTTTCCCGTGACGGCAAGCTCCTTGCACCCAAGGGTGTTGCATAGCTGCGGGAGAACAAGTGACACTCCTCTTCATATTTTCATAAGAAAGAAATCTAACATTGGAAGGGATAACCGAGTTTGGAATAGCTGAGCTCTGTAGTTACCCCATCGTGAACCCAGCTCGAAAGCGAGAAGTGACTTCTTGATCTTCCATGGCATCTACCTTCATCAAGTCAGCCTCCATCTCTTCCTCCGTTGCTGGCCCAAAGTGGTAAGCGTCGCTGTTTGCCCTTGGTTCCGGTGCCGGATTAGATACCTGGCTCTCCTCGACTGACTCTTGAGAAGACATCTTGCTCTAATCTGCAGCAGCAACAGCTCGAAACAAAAATAGAGGATATTTGCGTGATACGGGAGTCAAAACCTTCGAGAGAATATATAGTGAATTTTTACCGACCAAAATATGTATCGTGCAAGAAAACGGAGTCCGGAAGGCACACGAGGTGCTCACGAGGTAGGGGGGCGCGCCCTCCACCCTCGTGGGGCCCTCGTGTCCTTCCTGCATCGCTACTTATTTTTCTATTTTTCTAAATATTCCAAAACGGAGAAATATTGCCTTAAAAATTGTTTTGGAGTCGGTTTACTTACCGTACCACATACCTATTCCTTTTCGGAGTCTGAAACATTCTGGAAAGTGTCTCTTATGTATTCCTCCGGGGTTACGGTTTCAATAATATTGGTTTCAACATTTATAGGATTACCTGAGATATAATGTTTAATTCTTTGACCGTTTACCACCCTCGGATTTGTACCCTCGAAGTTGTTGATTTTTATGGCACCGGAACGATAGACCTCCTCGATAACGTAAGGGCCTTCCCATTTAGAGAGAAGTTTTCCTGCAAAAAATCTTAAACGAGAGTTGTATAGCAATACATAATCACCTACATTAAACTCACGCTTTTGTATCCTTTTGTCATGCCATCTTTTAACTTTTTCTTTAAACAACTTGGCATTTTCCTAAGCTTGGGTTCTCCATTCATCAAGTGAGCTAATATCAAATAACCTCTTCTCATCGGCAAGTTTGAAATCATAATTGAGCTCTTTAATAGCCCAATATGCCTTATGTTCTAGTTCGAGAGGTAAGTGACATGCTTTTCCATAAACCATTTTATACGGAGACATACCCATATGATTTTTATATGCAGTTCTATAGGCCCATAATGCATCATCAAGTTTCTTGGACCAATTCTTTCTAGACCTATTGACAGTCTTTTGCAAAATTAATTTGAGCTCTCTATTACTCAATTCTACTTGACCACTAGACTATGGGTGATAAGGAGATGCAATTCTATGATTAACATCATACTTAGCAAGCATTTTACGGAAAGCACCATGAATGAAATGTGAACCACCATCAGTCATTAAATATCTAGGGACTCCAAACCTTGGAAAAATAACTTCCTTAAGCATTTTAATAGAAGTGTTATGATCAACACTACTAATTGGAATAACTTCTACCCACTTAGTAACGTAGTCAACAGCAACTAGAATATGTGTGTATCCATTAGAGGCAGGAAAAGGTCCCATATAATCAAAGCCCCAAACATCAAATGGTTCAATAACAAGTGAATAATTCATAGGCATTTCTTGACGCGTCTACTAATATTACCAATTCTTTGACATTCATCACATGACAAGACAAACTTACGGGCATCATTGAAGAGAGTAGGCCAATAAAAACCGGATTGCAATACCTTATGTGCAGTTCTGTCTCCCGCGTGGTGTCCTCCATAAGCTTCTGAGTGACACTTACATAGGATCTGTTCCTGTTCATGCTCAGGTACACAACGTCTAATAACACCATCTACTCCTTCTTTATAAAGATGTGGGTCATCCCAAAAGTAATGTCTCAAATCATAGAAAAACTTTTTCTTTTGTTGGTATGTGAAGCTAGGTGGTACGAATTTAGCAACAATGTAATTAGCATAATCAGCATACCAAGGAGTACTATGAGAAGTACTTATAACATTTAATTGCTCATCAGGAAAGCTATCATCAATAGGTAGTGGGTCATCAAGAACATTTTCTAACCTAGATAAGTTGTCTGCAACGGGGTTCTCAGCTCCTTTTCTATCAACAATATGCAAATCAAATTCTTGTAGCAAGAGAACCCATCTAATAAGTAGGTTTAGCATCTTTCTTTTCCATAAGATATTTAATAGCAGCATGATCAGTGTGAATAGTTACTTTAGAATCAACAATATAAGGACTGAACTTATCACAAGCAAATACAACTGCTAAAAATTCTTTTCAGTAGTAGCATAATTTCTTTGAGCATTGTCTAGAGTCATACTAGCATAATGGATGACATTTAATTTCTTATCAACTCTTTGCCCTAGCACAGCACCTACATCATAATCACTAGTATCACACATAATTTCAAAAGGGTAAATTCCAATCAGGTGGCTGAACAATAGGTGCAGAGATTAATGCTTTCTTAAGTATTTCAAATGCGTCTACACAATCATCATCAAAGACAAATGGTATATCTTTTTGTAATAAATTAGTCAGAGGCCGAGAAATTTTTGAGAAGTCCTTAATGAACCTCCTATAAAATCCGGCATGACCAAGGAAACTTCTTATACCTTTGATGTCCTTCGGACATGGCATCTTTTCAATAGCATCAACCTTGGCTTTATAAACTTCAATACCTCTTTCAAAAACTTTATGTCCCAAGACAATACCTTCATTAACCATAAAGTGGCACTTTTCCCAATTCAAGACAAGATTAGTTTCTTCACATCTCTGCAAAACTCGATCAAGATTGCTCAAGGAATCATCAAAAGAAGATCCATAGACGGAAAAGTCGTCCATGAAAACCTCACAAATCTTTTCACAAAAGTCAGAGAATATAGCCATCATGCATCTTTGAAAGGTAGCAGGTGCATTACATAAACCAAAAGACATAAGTCTATAAGCAAAAGTACCAAAAGGGCATGTAAAAGTAGTCTTTGATTGATCTTTAGCCAACACAGGTATTTGAGAGAAACCAGAATAACCATCTAGAAAGTAGTAGTGTGTATGTTTGCATAATCTTTCTAGCATTTGATCAATAAAAGGTAAGGGGTAATGATCCTTCTTAGTAGCCTTATTTAATTTGCAAAAATCAATTACCATCCTATAGCCTGTAATAATTCTTTGTGGAATAAATTCATCTTTATCATTAGGAACAACAGTAATACCTCCTTTCTTAGGGACACAATGGACAGGACTTACCCACTGACTATCAACAACAGGATAAATTATACCTGCCTCCAGAAGCTTTAGTATTTCTTTTCTCACTACTTCTTTCATTTTAGGATTCAGACGTCATTGATGATCACGAATTGGTTTAGCATCTTCCTCCAAATTTATTTTATGTTGACATAGAGTGGGACTAATGCCCTTAAGATCATCAAGAGTATATCCAATAGCAGCATGGTGCTTCTTCAGAGTTTTCAATAATCTCTCTTCTTCATGCTCTGAAAGGTTAGCACTAATAATAACAGGATATATCTTCTTTTCATCAAGATAAGCATATTTAAGATTATCAGGCAACGGTTTAAGCTCAAACACGGGATCACCCTTGGGTGGAGGAGGATCCCCTAAGATTTCAACAGGCAAATTGTGTTTCAGAATAGGTTCCTATTTAAAGAATACTTCATCTATTTCCCTTCTTTCATTCATAAACATATCATTCTCATGGTCTAGCAAATATTGTTCTAAAGGATCGATAGGATTTACTACTATAGAAGCAAGACCAATAATTTCATCCTTACTAGGCAATTCTTCTTCACGGTGTTGTTTACTAAATTTAGAGAAATTAAACTCATGAATCATATCATCCAAGCCAATAGTAACAACATTCTTTTCGCAATATATCCTAGCATTGACAGTGTTCAAGAAGGGTCTACCAAATATAATGGGACAAAAGCTATCTTGTGGGGAACTGAGAACAAGAAAATCAGCGGGATATTTAGTTTTCCCACACAAGACTTCAACATCTCTAACAATTCCCATTGCTGAAACAGTATCTCTATTGGAAAGTTTAATTGTGACATCAATATCTTCTAACTCAGCAGGTGCAATTTCATGCTTAATTTCTTTATACAAGTCATGAGGTATAACACTAGCACTAGCACCCATATCACATAAGCCATGATAACAATGATCTCCTATTTTAACAGAAATAACAGGCACGCCCACCATAGGTCTATGTTTATCTTTAGCACAAGGTTTAGCAATTCTAGCAGTTTCACCGCAGAACTGAATAACATGCCCATCAATATTATCAGCCAAGAGATCTTTAACAATAGCAACATTAGGTTCAACTTTAACTTGTTCAGGAGGTGTATAAGTTCTAATATTGCTTTTACGAACCACAGTTGAAGATTTAGCATGATCCTTTATTCTAACAGGGAAAGGTGGTTTCTCAACATAAGAAGTAGGAACAATAGGATCATTATAAGTGACAATCTTTTCTTCAACTTTAATAGGTGTAGCTACTTTTACTTCTATGGGAGGATGATATTTAAACCACTTCTCCTTAGGAAGATCAAGATAAGTAGCAAAAGATTCACAGAAAGAAGCTACTATCTCAGAGTCAAGTCCATATATAGTGCTAAATTTACGGAAAATATCGGTATCCATAAAAGATTTAACACAATCAAACTTTGGTGTCATACCTGACTCCTTACCTTTCTCGAGATCCCAATCTTGAGTTATGCTTAATTCTATCCAATAAATCCCATTTAAATTCAATAGTCTTCATCATAAAAGAGCCAGCACAAGAAGTATCGAGCATGGTGCGATTGTTTTCAGAAAGCCGAGCATAAAGATCTTGAATAATTGTTTCTCTTGGGAGCTCATGATTGGGGCATGAATATAACATGGATTTAAGCCTCCCCCGAGGTTGAGCGATCCTTTCTCCTTCGCGAGGCCAAAAATTATATATATAATTGCGATCACGATGAACAAGATGCATAGTCTAATACTTTTGATGAAATTCCAATTTCAATCTTCTATAGTTCCATGATCTCGTATCATCACATAGCCTATACCATGTGAATGCATATCCCTTCAAAGATAAAGGGAAGACCTTCTTATTAGCAACATCATCGGGTATACCTGCAAGCTTAAATAATCCACAAACTTCATCCACATATATTAAGTGCTCATCAGGATGCTTTGTTCCATCTCCTGTAAAAGGATTAGCTAGCAGTTTTTCTATCATACCCGAAGGGTATTCAAAAGGAATTTCATTTTCAATAGGTTCACTAGGTTGAGGAGCAACTCTTTGCTCTACTGGTCGGGGTGAAGATACCCCGAACAAGCCCCTCAGAGGATTACTTTCCATAGTAACAAGTGACAGTAAATTTCAGCACACTATATAAATTTTTCCTTACCAAATTCCACCTACCAAAGGCGCTTCACTCCCCGGCAACGGCGCCAGAAAAGAGTCTTGATGACCCACAAGTATAGGGGATCTATCGTAGTCCTTTCGATAAGTAAGAGTGTCGAACCCAATGAGGAGCAGAAGGAAATTGTAAGTGGTTTTCAGCAAGGTATTCTCTGCAAGTACTGAAATAAGTGGTAACATATAGTTTTGTGATAAGATAATTTGTAACGAGCAACAAGTAACAAAAGTAAATAAAGTGCAGCAAGGTGGCCCAATCCTTTTGTAGCAAAGGACAAGCCTGGACAAACTCTTATAAAAGGAAAAGCGCCCCGAGGACACATGGGAATATCGTCAAGCTAGTTTTCATCACGCTCATATGATTCGCGTTCGGTACTTTGATAATTTGATATGTGGGTGGACCGGTGCTTGGGTGATGTTCTTAATTGAACAAGCATCCCACTTATGATTAACCTCTATTTCCCGCAACTACAACAAAAGTATTAAGGTAAACCTAACCATAGCATGAAGCATATGGATCCAAATCAGCCCCGTATGAAGCAACACATAAACTAGGGTTTAAGCTTCTGTCACTCTAGCAACCCATCATCTACTTATTACTTCCCAATGCCTTCCTCTAGGCCCAAATAATGGTGAAGTGTTATGTAGTCGACGGTCACATAACACCACTAGAGGCTAGACAACATACATCTCATCAAAATATCGAACGAATACCAAATTCACATGACTACTAATAGCAAGACTTCTCCCTTGTCCTCAGGAACAAACATAACTACTCACAAAGCATATTCATGTTCATAATCAGAGGGGTAATAATATGCATAAAGGACTTGAACATATGATCTTCCACCAAGTAAACCAACTAGCATCAACTACAAGGAGTAATCAACACTACTAGCAACCTACTAGCACCAATCCCAGACTTGGAGACAAGAATTGGATACAAGAGATGAGATGGTGCTAGTGAAGATGTTGATGGAGATTGCCCTCTCCCGATGAGAGGAGCGTTGGTGATGACGATGGCGATGATTTCCCCCTCCCGGAGGGAAGTGTCCCCGGCAGAACAGCTCTGCCAGAGCCCTAGATTGGTTCCCAAGGTTCCGCCTCGTGGCGGTGGAGTTTAAATTCCCAAAGGTTGCTTCTTCTTTTTTTTCTCGACGAAAGACTTCATATAGCGTAAGATGGGCATCGGAGAGCCACCGGGGGCCCACGAGGTAGGGGGCACGCCTAGGGGGCGCCCACCCTCGTGGGATGTGGTGTGGGCCCCCGGTCTTCATCTTTGGCGAGGATTTTTATTATTTATTATAAGATATTCCGTTGAGTTTCGGGACTTTTGAGTTGTGCAGAATAGGTCTCTAATATTTGCTCCTTTTCCGCCCGAATTCTAAATTGCCGGCATTCTCCCTCCTTATGTAAACCTTGTAAAATAAGAGAGAATAGCCATAAGTATTGTGACATAAAGTGAAGTAACATCCCATAATGGAATAAATATCGATATAAAAGCATGATGCAAAATGGACGTATCACGACTCTACTCTTCGGACATGTACTCAACCTTTTGCATCGGGATATAAGTATAATGGTATTTACTTTAGCTAGTGATTTACGTGGCCATGTTAACGTGGTTGTGTCAAAAAAATGTCACTTCCTGCTCGTAATTTGCGGTATATAATTACAAGCACGATTCTCGTGCATTGCACGGAACATCAATATGCATTTTTTTACAGAACACCTGTTGTGATTGACCGATGCAGGAGTAATCCCATGTGTAAAAACTAATGATATCTCGAGAATTTTATCGGAAAACTGGTATCTCAAGAATGTCATCGAAAAAATGAAAGATGAGAGATAAGGCAAGGAGGAGTGGAGCGTGGTGGTGACTGGTGGTCGGAATGGGCGGAGGCATGGGGATGGATTTGCCGACAAAGCGGCAGCAGCCACCATGCATGCTAGATTGTTCCAGAGACTTATTCCTTTTTTAATTGCTGAGCAATGAGGTTGCGGGAGATAATGATGTGGAGAGAGGTGCGGGTATCTTTTGTAAAATTATCATAGTTTGCTTTCTATCCTCAGATATAGATCATATGGTCTATATTACAAGATGGCAGGCACACCACCACTGCCAACTCGTTTTTTTATAAGGGTACAGATGATAAGTTTGCTGACTAAAGTAAAGTGGAATTTGTCCATGTTATGCAAGTAAATAAAGGTGATTGTTTATCATACAGGTAAGGTTGGATGAAGGGTGGTAGGAACAAATGCTCCGCCTAGAACATGTGTGTGTGAGATGGAGTCTTAGTGTGTGTGTGGGGTGTGTGTGTGTGCGAGAGAGAGAGGAGAGAGAGAGATGGAGTCTTAGTTTGTGTGTGTGTGTGTATGTGAGAGAGAGAGAGATGGAGTCTTAGTGTGTGTGGGGGGGGGGGTGTGCGTGCGTGCGTGTGTGTGTGTGTTTGTGTGTGTGTGTGTGAGAGAGAGAGAGATGGTGTCTTAGTGTGTGTGTGTGGGGTGCGTGCGTGCATGTGTGTGTGTGTGTGTGCCGCGGGGTCCTTTGTGGCGGATGTAATTTAAGTGTGCATGGCTTCAGCATAGAGAGGTGATGTGAATGGCAGAGGGCACCAACAATGGGGTGCGAGAGAGAAAATGCCCGTAGAGAGGGAAGAGAAGGTGTGTGCGCGTGAGAGGAGTCGACATCAAGAGAACGTGTTTGTTCGAGAGACACCGATGAAGACTACTATATATCGATGGTGCATGTAGGCAGGAATTAAACAAAGGGATGGTCTTATTGGTTTCGGGGATATAGGGGAAGAGTGAGAGGCGGGGGGAGGGGTAGCTAGAAGGAGATTGTTAAGTGTGAGTGTGTGTTTTACCCATCCAAAGTGAAGTTATGTGCACAAAAGAGGAGAACGATTCGATGTGGCATTAGGATTGAGGGTAATTAACTACGTATGGAGACATAGAGACCTTGAACGTGCATGTGTGAGAGGTATACATGTATATGTGGGATGTGTGTAAAGTGCCAAGCATGATCCAGATAAAAGAAAGAAGACATAAGTCATAAGATCAACGACATGGGAGAGACGGATCGGTATGACAATATGCATGCATGTGAGAATGCAGGGAAGAAGGCCCGGCAATTGAGCATGTGTTTTTGTCTTTAAGAGATAGTGGCGTGGGCTGGAGCATGCATCTATGGCGACCAGAGGGAGTGAGGCGCATCGATTGTGCAAAAGAGACCAACCTATAAATGCATATGTATGGAGAGACATATATAGTGTGGGTGATAGGAAGCAAGACTCCGTGCGAGAAAGAAATGTTGACGGAGAAACTACAGATAGTTACAGAGATGGAGATCTTGGCTAGAGGGACATCCGCTAGTTTGGGTGTTGGAGATGACCGCTGGGTGGTTCAAAGGGTGAAGTTATATATGTGTGTGAGAGGGCACTTGACTGCATGTAGAGAGAAACATATGTAGTGTGCGTGATAGGAATCAAGAGTGAGGGCGAGAAAGAAGGTTGATGGAGAAAGCAGATAAATAGAAAGATAAAGATGCTAGCTAGTGTGCTTAGAGATAGGAGTCGAGTGGATCAAGGCTGGGTTATGTGTGTGGGTGTGAGAGAGATAGAGAGAGGGTGCATGTGAGTCACATACAAACAGATATCGAGAGAAATGAGATCCAGAGAGACGGAGTTTTGTGTCTCATGAGAGAGAAAGATATTTCACAACGAGAGTGATAGCTAGAGAGACATACGAGGGAACGCAAGATATCTCTAGGGAGAGAGGGTGTGTGTGAGCGACATACAAGAGAACAATGGAGAAATATGAGACCCTGGGAGATAGAGTTTGTGTTTGTGTGACAAAGAGATATTGAAGAGGAAGAGTCGTAGGTTCTCATATCTAAGGAGCGAAAGACATCTCTCAGATGAGGGGTGTGCGAGTGGCATACATGTGAAGATTAGAGATAAATGAGACCTCGGGAGACAAAGTTTTGTGTTTGTGTGAGAGAAAGAGATTCCACATGGAGAATCATAGTTAGAGACACATAGCAGGAGCTTAGATATACTTAGAGAGAGATAGAGTGATGAAGGTCGAGGAGAGAGTACCGTCGGTGTTACGAAGATAAAAGATCATTGTCGACATACGTGTAGCACGAGAGATACCCGAGAGACGATGAACGCCAGATAGGTCCAGAGAGATAGTCCTATATAAGCATGAGTGATAGCTATATGAGACGAATATCTGGATTAAAGGGGATTCAAATATTTAAACAGGAGATCACGACATTGATAATATCATAACGCAAATTGGTGTATCAAACATGCATATTCATTTGAATTTGGGCACACGTGTAATGTTATATAGTTTATCAATATTGGTGATCCATAGATTTTTCAATTACAAACAATGCATGGTTTATATGCAATTAATGTCTAAACGGGATTACACTATATGTTGCGTGTGTGAAACACGTTATACATGTTTGAGAAGTAAAAAAACCCGCATGAAACACACATTAATTGGAGACAGTTAGTGAGGAACGCATACATTGGATTTCAACATAAAGTGGTTTCAAATATTTGAAAATCCAAATTGATGGATACAACCTTATGAATCTGAGATCATGCCATTTGTAAACCATATTTATGTATAAATGGTGTTGTGCTTTTGAAAGTATATAAAAAAATGATGTATATAGAATGTAATTCCAATTGAAAATGGATCCCGCCTGAAAAAAAATATAATACAAACGGGATTCGAATTGAGTTGGCACGGTAAACGTGCACTATGCAAAATTTGAACTTAGCGGGGAAAGTCGCAATAACCGCCCGAAACCAAAATCTGCGAGATGGAAATCACTACTGCCTATCCCTGCCACGCAAAGCCTATCTGCTGGATTTCTATAGGTTTCGATAGGGTTAGGTTTGTAATTTCACCCAAACGTGACGTAACCGCCTCTTACCCGGATTCATACACGGTGGGCGCCAAAACACAGTGTGTCCTCGGCCGAAATCGACTCCCTCCCCGATTCATATTCATACACGGTGGGCGCCAAAAACAAACTCTCGTCGGCAAATATTCGGTGTATGCGAGATTACCGTCCTATGCCCAACCGACTAATGTTGTTGTGATGTAGTAGAAATTTGAAAAGGGGGCTAAGTTTGTCAATTTCCTCGCATTTTAGACAAGCGCGCCCAGAATACATGGGTCCCCCTTCCTCTCTACCTCCCTTTTCCCCATTTGTACTCCGTGGGCGCCAAAACACCCTCTCCACCCCACCCTCCTCCATCCGCCGCCGTCCGCCACCCCATCCACCGACGTCCTCCTCCACCATGCCGAAGCTCATACTCCGACGCCGCCGTCCATTACAAGAGATCGACCTCTCTCATCCACGGCTTCGGACCGGGATCCTTGCATCCCGTCCTCTCGCTTCATCCTCGCTTGCCGTCCACCTTGCCGCACCGCCTCCTACGACTGTCTCGTCCACCGCGCCCCGCCGCCACCGTCTACCCTCCTAGATCTGCTTCCACACTGCCGACAGCCATCGCTACCGCAACACCGTCAAATTCTCAGCAGATGCATACACGGCGCCGCACCAGAGGCGGTACTCTTTTGTATCTGCTCAACTTATTTATCACAGCAAGAAAATAGATCGCCACTGTTTTACTCGGATTTCTTGTCTTGGTTGCGAAGTTGCCTTTGTCTGGTTTGCACCTTCAGATCTGCCATGGCACGCTCAACACTATACTCCCAATGCTTATGGTTTTCCCCTTTTATATTCCACACTAGTTAAATCACAGTAGACTAAATTTCAAAATTGGGTCAGTAGATTTTTCAGAGCTCGCCAGAGTTCGCCGGTGCGATCGAAGGGGCTCGGGTGGTTGTGGGGCCTCGCCGAATGAAGAAAACTCGACACGGGTGGGGTTTGGTGCGGGGGTGGGGTGGGGGGCGAAGGAACATAGGCGATGGGGTCCGGTGGTCCGGCCGGCGGCCCGTGCAGTGTTTTGTATGGGAAGAATCAGAGACGAGGAAGAAGAAGGGTTAGGAGACGTAGGATCTTCATCCAACCGCCTGAAATGGTCGGGAGACAGCTGGGAGTTGCATTCTTAATGCGCTCTGGTTCATCATGTGTGGGCAATCTTGCAACCAACATTTTATTATCCAAAATCTTCTTGCTCTTCTTTACCATGTTCCTCTTCCGTTCTTCTTTAATATGTACTCTCTCCGTTCCTAAATACAAGTCTTTGTATAGATTCCACCATGGACTACATATGGAGCAAAATGAGTGAATCTACACTCTAAAATGTATCTGGATACATCTGTATGTGATCCATAGTGGAAATCTCTACCAAGACTTATATTTTAGAACGGCGGGAGTATGATAGTAATACTGATGTTCCTTGTAATCGAAGATGAGTAGGGACATTTGCAGTGTAGAGGTCTATACGGTCGGTTGTGATGGACACTTTGAGCCTCTTTGATTCGTAGGATCTTGTAAACATAGGAATATGATTTGTAGTGGCCTGCCCACTTGAATCCTATAAGAATAGGAAGGAAATGCGGGGAGTTGTGTCGCCTTTGAGAGTTACACTGATATTAACAGTACCACACCTTCACTTGAAGAGAGCTGGTATCCGAAACCTTTCTAGCCGTTGTGACGCCCGGATACTTAAGCTACAGTGAACCTCTGCTAATGATGCCACGTCACCTCAATTACCGTTGCTGATCTCGCGTTAGACTGAAACCGATTCAAATCCAAATTAAAAATCAGGCAAACAACAAAAGTTTTCAAACAATGAAACTAAAATGTTCGTGTCGTGCCAGAAAATGCATAGGTGATTGTGGTGGTGAAACCAAACTTTTATGAAATGCTTAACTGCACTAAAATGATTTAAATAGTAGCAAACCTAATTATTTCAATGCCTTTACTAATTAATAAATAAACTAAATTATTTGGGGACTAGACTTTTTGTGACAGTGGACTAAATTGAAATACTAAATTAGATGCCTAGTATATATTTTACAAAAACTAAAACAATAGGAAACAGAGATAAAACAGAATAAAAGAAAAATAAGAAAAGAGAAACAAACAAAGTAAATAAATTAGGGAAAACCCCCTGGCCAACTGGGCCAAACGGCCCAGCCAGCCAGCCCACTGGCCCATCCGGCCCCCTCACTCCCTTAACCCCCCACTCCCCACCGAACCCTAGCGAGCCACCCACTTCCCCACGATCCCCCTCACTCCTCCCACTCCCCCTCGATCTGGATCGGGGATCCACCGTGATGACCACGCCTCGCGCCCCCGACGACTGCGCCTCGCGCCCCGACATCGGCGCCTGTCGGTGTCAAAACCGACGGATCTCGGGTAGGGGGTCCCGAACTCTGCATCTAGGCGGATGGTAACAGGAGACAAGGGACATGATGTTTTTACCCAGGTTCGGGCCCTCTAGATGGAGGTAAAACCCTACTCCTGCTTGATTAATATTGATGATATGGGTAGTACAAGAGTAGATCTACCACGAGATCAGAGATGCTAGACCCTAGAAGCTAGCCTATGGTATGATTGTTGTTCGTCCTACGGACTAAAACCCTCCGGTTTATATAGGCACCGAATAGGGTTAGGGTTACACAGAGTCGGTTACAATGGTAGGAGATCTACATATTCAGACGCCAAGCTTGCCTTCCATGCCAAGGAAAGTCCCATCCGGACACGGGACGAAGTCTTCAATCTTGTATCTTCATAGTCCAGGAGTCCGGCCAAAGGTCATAGTCCGGCTATCCGGACACCCCCTAATCCAGGACTCCCTCAGTAGCCCCTAAACCAGGCTTCAATGACGACAAGTTCGGCACGCATATTATCTTCGGCATTGCAAGGCGGGTTCCTCCTCCGAATACTTCATAGAAGATTTTGAACACAAGGATAGTGTCCGGCTCTGCAAAATAAGTTCCACATATCACCGTAGAGAGAATAAAATTTACACAAGTTCAATCTGCTGACGTATTCCGCAGCATGACATCACACCACGGCCAAGCCTTTATTCGAATCGCTTTTCTTGTCCAACCTCGGTAGCGTTTAGCGAGGCGATTTCCTTGGGACGTCTTGTCAAAGCAGAGATCGTGTCCCCTTATTCCGGGATTCTCATCAATACGGGCGCGGGTAACCCAATCGTGCCCGTTGGCACGCCACCTCTATCGAAGGCGAGTCCCGAACGGTCACGGGGAGGGCTCTTGGTATTCAACCTCCTTATAAAGAGACCAAGGCCCCGTTCCTTTTTCTCAATTTCCATCGAATCCGGCCCTCGCCTCGAGTTCCAACACCCAAAGCTCCAGATTCAGGCGCTTCAGACCTTCGATGATGTCCGGCTCTGACCTCCATGGTCGGTGGATGCCTTCCTCCGTCACGGAAGAAGACATCCTAAAGCTAAGAGATGCCAGGTATCTAACCGGCGAAATCTCGCATAGGCTGCCTGCTCAAGGGCAGGTTGTTCACACTCCCAAGCCCGGTGAAAGCATGGTGTTCGCGTCTCACTTCCTTCGGGGGCTAGGCTTCCCGACGGACCCCTTCGTGAGGGGGCTCATGTTTTATTACGGGCTGGAATTTCACGACTTGGATCCGAAGTCCATCCTCCACATCTCATCATTCATCGTCGTGTGTGAAGCCTTCCTCCGCATTACCCCTCACATCGGATTGTGGCTCAAGACCTTCAAGGTGGAGCCGAAGATGATCAAGGGGCAACAGCCAGAGTGCGGAGGGGCTGTTATAAACAAGAATGCTGACGCTACATGGCCCGAGGGCTCTTTTCAAGAGGAGCTCAGCCTATGGCAACGAGAGTGGTTTTATATCACAGCTCCCAGGGGCACCAAATGGGTGGCGCCACCTGCCTTTCACTCGGGTCCTCCACCACGGCTGGTGTCGTGGGTCAATAAAGGGCTTGACTGGGTGCCATCCAAGGACGTGCCCTTGTTGCAGGGCCGTATCCGAGACCTCCTAGAGAGAGATCAATCTGGTCGTAGTAACGCAGGTCATGTTGATTCGTCGCATCCTGCCCTGCAAACGTCGCCCCCTCCGTCTGTGGGAGTTCAATCTGGAGGGACCACGAGCTCTCCAACATTTTACGGGCGCAACGCCCGTGGAGATGTACAAACTGTTCTTCGGATCACAAGCAACGAGTCCGGACTTGACCGAGGACGCAGGTCTGAGCTGCAATCGCCCGGATGCTCAAGTAAGTTGTAACATCCCAAAATTCTAGATTTTGGAATGTTATAATAAATAGATAGATTTGATTGATTGTGTGAAATTGAGTGAAATTCGAAACTTTTTGAAAGTTAAATGAGAGGGCATAAAAGGACTTTCCCAAACTTTCATTTTGCTTTTATGATCTCCATGAATTCAAATTCTTTTCACCACAAAACCCTGGAGAGAAGATGACATGACTTCTTCCATTTATTCAAATGACAAGGAGTGTTGAAAATATTTGAATTTCATATGGAAACCATTTACAACCCAGGAACTTTATGCAACTCAATGATTTTCACGAGCGAAGATAAAATGACTTCTTCAAAACATATGAAATATGAGTTGGGAGTTTCAAAGAATTAAATTCAAAGTTCTTTTGAATTTATTTTCAATTTGGAGTTATTTGAGTTTTATTCAAATTATTTTTCTCCAAAAATAAAATATAAGGAAAATAGGGTAACATGATTCCTTACAATAGAAAATTGGAGAGAAATAAATTTGAATTCATTTTGGTATTTTTAAAACGATTTTTGTTGGATTTTATTAGAGCAGAAGCACTCTTTGCTTTATTTGAATTTGTGTGTATTTTATTTGTCTCTAGAAAAATGTTCAGCTTGTAGGAAATAATTTTCTGAAATTTCGATATATTATATGCCTATAGTATATATTTTTAGTTTATTTGGTTTATTTCTTTTCTGTAAAAATAAATGTTAAAAAAAAGGTCCTCCTCCGCCGCCGAACTGGGCCGGCCCAACAGGCCGCGGCCCAGCCCAGCCGCGCTCCCCCGACCTTCGAGCGGGAGTCCCGCTCGACCACGGCCGCCGCCGCCGTCCCGGAGGCGGACTCCTCCGCCGCCTCTCCGTGCCCCCTCCTCCACGCCACCCGGGGCCCCCCCGCCCCCTATAAAGCCGCCTTGGGACCCCCTCTCCTTTTAGCATCTCCGGCGCTCACCGGAAGCCGCCCGCGTGAAATCCGCCCGCCTAGCCCCACGCTCCACCGGCTCGGCCGCCGCCACCGCTCCATCCAGTCCAGTCTCGCGCCGCCTTCCCGACTACCTCGCCGCCTTGACGGCGGAGCCGCCGCCCGGCGAATCCGAACCACCGCCGCCATTGCCGTCTCATGGGATATCATGATCGAACCAAACCGGTAAACCGCCCGGTCCTGTTTATTTCTTTTTAGGGTTTAGGTTTTTTTCAGGTTTTCTCCTTGAAAACCGGTTTTCTTTTAGTTTAGTTATTTTGCGAGCGTTCGTTAGTCAGGGTTCAGTAGTGGATGGCTTTCGTTTGTTAGGCTTCTGCAACGAACGTTCGTTATTTAGACTTTTTCTTTTTCTGTTAGTTTTAGTCAGGGACTTATCTGTAGATGTTTTATTTACAGTTTAGCCCCTAGACTTCAAACGCTCACAACTTTTTGTCCGCTTGTCCAAAGCCAACAAAACCAGCGCCCACTTTTTCATTACGATCTCCTCTATCCATTAATCCTACTCAAACATGTTTTTGAAAGTTTAAAATTTGAATTAGATCTGATTTGGATTTGAACTTCGTTTGATCATAACTTGAGTTTTATAACTCTGTTTGAGTTGATTCTTTTTGCAAATCGAAGCTCTTGACCTAAACTTTCTGATAAGGCCAAATTCACATAATTTTAGTACTGTTAGAAATTGTTTTATGTTGCAAGAGTTATTTGCTTGGTTTTGATATTTTCCTAATCGTATTCTTCGTTCATTGTGATCCTTTGAGTGATTGCTTATGTGTGGTTACTATTGCTTGCTTACGATAGATTGAACGGAGTGGGACGGGTAGATCTATCAAGTGTGTTGAGTGCGAATCATCTTCATAGACATTGCAGGCAAGTTCACACTTTGATCATATCCCCTTCATACCCAGTTTTTATGCATTAGATCAATCCTCAAACATTGCATGATTAGGATCTAATCAAATTGTGGGTTTTGGGAAGAAGATTGAGGTAGTACCTATTACCTGTTTTATTATCAAACCCTTGGGAGTTACTTCTATGTTTGCTTATTTTGCCAAGCTATGCAAGTAGACATGGATTGGGTGAGTGATTTTCCATGACAGATGTGAGATTGTTAATTAATGGTTTATTTAAGGTGGCAACATTAATACACATCTGGGTGGATTGAGGTACCTGGTTATTCCAGGATTGCCTGTTTTTTTATGGACCGCCACCCAGGCTCAAAGGGATCATAAGATTATTCATGCTAGAAACTTCCGTGTGCAGCCACATGCTATTATGGGCTCTAGCATAGCTGATTAAGTCGTGCGAACTCTTACAGTGGTAGACTAGCAGATGTAGGGGAAAGTAGGTGTACCGGTCTACCCATCGTAAGGTGCTAGCGATTCTGAAAGACTATGTCTCGGTCATTCCTTTCTCAAACACCATGTAGTGCGAGAAAACCAACGGAGGAGATCGAGTCATGTGGGGAAAAGTGCGCAACCTCTGCAGAGTGTATAAACTAATCATGATTAGCTGTGTCCCCGGTTATGGACATCTTGAGTATCTACTACTTGGATTTTCGTGTGAATCTCATCATGTTACTTTAAATAACTTTGTTGGGTTAATGATGATATTTTTAATTGGGATTGAGAATGCTGTCAACCATTCTCAATGTTTAACAACCACCATAATAGTTAAATAAAATTTATTCCTTTGCAGTAGGGAAAAATTGGCTTTTCGCAAAAACTATAACCATAGAGCTTTCCACCAGCCAAATATGCATGTAGTGATAGTTATTATTCATCTTTATCCTATGGTGTGAATTTGCCAGTACATTCAATGTCTTGACCCTTTGTGGCTGCAACGTCTCATGTTGCGAGGATCTTCTGACAGTAAGTGATACATTAGGGTTACGATTTCTACACTCAACTTTGCCGTTGGTGTTGATGGGAATCCACAACCTTGTTACTTCCGCTATTTGGATTGAGATAATAGTATTTACGTTACTTTATACATGTGATTTACCTCTGTTATAAATCCTCGAGTACTGTGTGTGTCAGCATACCGATCCAAGGATGACACTTAAGCACAGAGACTTGATCCATTCGGGTCGGTGTCGGTGTCAAAACCGGCGGATCTCGGGTAGGGGGTCCCGAACTGTGCGTCTAGGCGGATGGTAATATGAGACAAGGGACAAGATGTTTTTACCCAGGTTCGGGCCCTCTCGATGGAGGTAAAACCCTACTCCTGCTTGATTAATATTGATGATATGGGTAGTACAAGAGTAGATCTACCACGAGATCAAGGAGGCTAAACCCTAGAAGCTAGCCTATGGTATGATTGTTCTTCGTCCTACGGACTAAAACCCTCCGATTTATATGGACACCGGATAGGGTTAGGATTACACAGAGTCGGTTACAATGGTAGGAGATCTACATATCCGTATCGCCAAGCTTGCCTTCCACGCCAAGGAAAGTCCCATCTGTACACGGGACGAAGTCTTCAATCTTGTATCTTCATAGTCCAGGAGTCCGGCCACCGGTGATAGTTCGGCTATCCGGACACCCCCTAATCCAGGACTCCCTCAGTAGCCCCCGAACCAGGCTTCAATGACGATGAGTCCGGCGCGTAGTTTGTCTTCGGCATTGCGAGGCGGGTTCTTCTCCAAATTCCATATACTTGTCGAATAGTGTCAAACCCACGATAAATGCTGCGCTTCTTGGCTTCCACGCCCAATAATGGCCATCTTCCACGTGTTTGAATGAATGCAAAAAGCCAGGGTATTTTTACACTTATCCCCCTAGCTGCGCAAGTGAGCCGCCTATAAAAGGGCCGAGGACCCAGATCTGAGTCGCACCATCCCCCCTCCGCGAGCTTTCATCGGAGCGCCTCTGACAAAAATCCATTTCATCATGGATAGTCGACGCGGCTCCTCCTCTCGCGCTCCCAGCCCTCAGCCTGGAAATTGGCAGAGATGCTCAGTCCCGCATAGCGAGCTAGTGATACTCCAAACCAAGGGATTTCTTCCCCTGGCCTTCATGGTTCCGGTTCGAGCCGGACTCGCCATCTATAAGGGCGGAAAGCAAGCGGAGAGTGTCCCCGATCCCTCCAAAGGAGAGCGGGTATGCTTTGTATCTTATCTAGTAAGAGGACTCAGATTTCGAATTCATCCATTTCTCCGGGGGCTACTGGAGTTCTACGACCTCCAGTTGCACCACCTTACGCCTGCCTCCATTTTGCACATCGCGGGCTTCGTGGCCCTTTGCAAACTATTCTTGGGCATCGAGGCTCATTTTGCGCCGTGGAAGAGATTATTCTGCCTTGTACCCCGTTCTCATGAGGGGTCAATATATCAAGTGGGTGGAGCCGAGCTATGGCGTATCGCCGGGACCGGATATCTATCCGGAACCCCGAAGAAGGCGTCCAAAGATTGGCCTTCGGAATGGTTTTATATAGAAGACGTCCCGCTGCCGGATCCTGTTCGTATTGGTCTCCCGGAGTTCAGCAATGCTCCTTTGATGAAACGCCTGAGTTGGCGCCCGCGGAGCCCCCAGAGGGAAGACGACAGGGACGTCCTTTACCTGATGAGCCGAATAAGATTGTTGGCTCATGCGCATCGACCATGATCGGTGTCATGGCCACATGTATTATGCAGGGGGTGCAGCCGCTCCAGTATAGGGGCCACCCCATGTGGGATTTCAACGGGGAGGACGATGCCACCCGTCGTGGCCGCAAGGGGCCGGGATCGGTCGCCGAACTGGTGAAGATCTTGTCCGCGATGTACAAGGGAGAAGAAGAAGATTTTCTCCGCGTCAGTCCATTGAGCGGATTTTCTATGAACAATCCTCGAAGCTGGGTAAGCGGACAATTATTTTTGCACACCCGATCCGTATTCCCATGGTTAGGTATCTCATTTTGTGATTTTGACGCAGGAACTGCGCCAGGCCGTAAAAGACATAAACAGCCTGCCTCCACAATCCGAGGATCTGGAAAGGCTCCTCGATCCGTCCTCCCAAGAGGATCCGAACATATTGGTGGAGCTGATTGATGGGGTATATCACCAACTTAGCATCGATAATGCCTCGGAATACTTCCAGCCTCACAGGTAACTGAGACCGAGGTCCCAATACTCTGATAATGACCCATCCGTGCTTTTTCTTGATCACCGTATACCAATGGTGTTTTGCAGGGGGTGCCTTCGAGGCAGGAGGCCGAGCCCACGGCGGCTAGCCGACAAGGGGCAGCACGGCCCCGCAGGCTAAAAAGAAGTGCGATCCAGATCGAAACTCCGCCGCAACGGTATGGCGCGTCACCATATTCCCAGGATTGATTCACGGAAGGCGATTAACGCTGGTGCTCTTTTCAGAAAATAGCGCCACGGACCGAGTCCGGAGAGGTTATAATCGAACCTCCGCCAGCCAGGTTCCAAAGCCGGGTCCAGAAGCGGAGGCGAGCAAGAGGCGTGCGTTGGATGCTCCTCCGACAGAGGATGCAGACATATTGTCCGCCACCAACTCCGAGGTGGAGAGCGCCATGATTCACAGGCGCCGCCGGACAGTTCTTCGTGACGCATGTTTGTCCCAAGAGGCCTTGAATGCCTTCAATTCGGGAGATGCGCACCTCCGTGCCGCTCAAGATGGTCTAGCCAGAGCCACGGAGCAGTATGTAAAGGACATACAGGTAAGGAAATTTGATGATTATATATGCCAAGAGCCCCGAGACTTCAAATAGTTAGAATAACTGATTTAAGGATCATTTGTTATGCAGGATCTTACAAAAAAGAATACCTGACTGTCTCAGGAGCTTGAAGAATGCAAGGCCCAACTTGAGGCTGCACTAGCCGCTATAGGGGGAGCCACAGAGACCCCCTCTGGTAATATATGCTTCAAAAGATAAGTAGTTTGTGAAGTGCGGCGTGTGTGTAAATCTGACAATAATATTGCAGATGGCGTCGAACTAGATCTGGACAAGCAACAGCTCTTGCGCCGGTTGAAGGCCGGCGAGAATGTGCTTACAAGGGTGAGGCAAGAGAAAAATAATCTCCAAGATGCCAACACCTAGCTGGGTGAGGAACTAAAGGATGTTCGTGCCCAGCTGTCTGACTCCGTGAAGGAGAATCGGCAACGAAGCATTTATAGTAAGTGCTTGAGCGAACTTTGAAAAAGAGTTCGGCGAGGAAGTCAATTAACAGAGTTATGTCTGTAGGTATGCTCACGGGTCATCCTGAAGACGAAATGCCCGGTTCTACGGGTGACCTTCTTCCCGAGCTATTTCAACTGCACGAACGAGTTCGGTAGGTGATGAAAGGCGTCGCCCAGGCCTTGTGGCCATCTATCTCCCTACCCGAAGGCCTTGGAGAGCTTGCAGAGAAGCTTCAGGGAGCATGGCGGCGCTTCCAACTATGGAAGATATCGGCCTGTCGTCAAGGCGCCAGGGAGGCCTGGGCCATGGTGAAGACGCAGACACGGTTATGACCCAAACCACATGGCCGAGGTCGTACATGTGGGGCCCGACGGGAAGGAGATCCCTGTGAGCTTTGTGTATGGCCAAGTAGAGTTGGCCGCAAAGTATTCCCAGCAGGACTGTAAACTAGACAGCCTATTAGACGACATTGAAGAGGAATACAATCAGTCAATTTGACTATGTAATTTCAAATGACATGTAAAATGCCTTCTAGCCGGATTGTAGATCGTTTGTCGTAGTGGACCTTTTCGCTTCAACCTCGGAACCCAATAGTCCGGAGTGTGTCCAAATACCCTCGCAGTTATGTAAAAACCGGGGTATGTGTGGAGACCAGGCGTAGGGGTCATGAGTGCTTTATCAGACAAGTGCCCAACTAGTTATGTTATATTACATGGTTAGTAAGAAACATCTTCCAGGGAGAATAGTTCCATTAGGGGTTCCTTTCCCTGGGAGGCATGCCCTAAAGTGCATGTCCGGACTGTGAAAAAGTGTAAAAGCATCCGGGGCAGATAAATGAAAAATAAAAATCGTCTTTTAGTTCACCGACCGAATATTCCATTAAGAACGCTTAGCTTTCGGCTTCACCCAGTCGAGGTACACGTCCGTTGACCAGTAACAATCGCAGAGGTGCTCCCTTTACCACCTAGCCAAACAATCGGGAACGTAGGGGTAAGCACAGGAGCCAGGCAACCCAACTTGGCCAAAACTTAAGTCATATCGATGCATATAATGGTGAATAAAAGGTACATGCGGAAGTGTGACACATGTGTTGGGCATAAAGCCCGTATAAATAAGCTTCTGTTAAAGAAGCCCCCAGGTATAATGAGCGTGGATAGCGCGTCAAGTGTGTGCGAACAATGCGCAAACGAGCTTTTAACGGCTTCGGAAAAAGGGAGGGAGAAGGAGAGAAATAAAAGAAAGCTTAAAATATAAAATATAGACGGAGGAAGGAGACGAACTCAGAATCCGGCGCTAGGCGTAGAATCTTCGGAGACGGGCTGCATTCCATGGGTTCGGCTCGAGTCGGTTATCCGATGCGTTTCGCAGACGGTATGCTCCGCCGGTCAGGACTTGGTCGATGATGAAGGGACCCTCCCATTTGGGCTTGAGTTTGTCCTTTTTCTTGTCCGGCAGGCGTAGAACTAGTTCGCCAACGTTGTAAGTTTTGGCCCGTACTTCCCTGCTTTGATATCTTCGAGCCTGTTGTTGATAGAATGCGGAACGAGCTTTTGCCACGTCCCGCTCGTCCTCCAAGGCGTCCAAGCTGTGCTGCCGATCTAGCTCGGCTTCTCTTTCTTCGTACATGCGCACGCGAGGTGAGTCATGAATAATGTCGCAAAGCAAAACTGCCTCTGCGCCGTATACCATAAAAAATGGTGTGAATCCGGTAGTGCGATTCGGCGTGGTCCGCAGCCCCCAGAGTACGGAGTCGAGCTCCTCTACCCAGTGCGTGTTAGATTCCTTGAGGGACCGCACTAGTCTGGGTTTAATGCCGCTCATGATTAGACCGTTTGCTCGCTCGACTTGACCGTTAGTTTGGGGGTGATAGACTGAAGCGTAGTCGAGCTTGATGCCCATGTTTTTGCACCAGAGTTTAACCTCGTCGGCCGTGAAGTTTGTGCCGTTATCAGTGATGATGCTATGGGGGACGCCGTAACGGTGTACTACCCCTGATATGAAGTCTATCACCGGTCCGGATTCGCCGTCTTCTGTGCTTGGCCTCTATCCATTTGGTGAATTTATCCACCATGACCAATAGGTATTTTTGCTTGTGGGTTCCTCCTTTAAGGGGTCCAACCTTGTCAAGCCCCGGACTGCCAAGGGCGGTGATGGGTATAGTTTTGAGGGCGGTGGGTGGTATGTGGCTTTGATTAGCAAAGAGCTGGCAACCGACGCATTGTTGGACTAAGTCCTGAGCATCTGCGGGCCGTCGGCCAATAAAATCCTGTACGGAAGGCCTTGCCTACAAGGGCCCGGGCTGCGGCATGGTGCCCACCGAGTCCGGCATGAATTTCAGCCAGGAGATTCCGCCCTTCCTCTTCGGAGACACACCTTTGAAGGACTCCGGTTGTTCTTTTCTTATAAAGCTCTCCCTCATGGACCTTATAGGCTTTAGCCCGCCGCACTATGCAGCGGGCCTTGTTTTATTCCTCGGGAAGTTCCTGCCAAGTTAGGTAGGCTAGGAATGGTTCTGTCCACAGGACGATGACTGCCATTATTTCATGGGCTGACGGTGTTATTTCGTTGGCGGGACCACCAACTATGTCGGATTGTTCGGTGTGGGGCAGTGCGGTTGGGTCCGGGTTGTTATTTCCGGACTCTCCCTCCCATAGTACGGATGGCTTGAAAAGCCTCTCTAGGAAGATATTGGGGGGACAGCATCGCGCTTTGCGCCAATGCGTGCCAACACGTGTGCTGCCTGGTTGTTATCCCGGGCTATATGGTGAAATTCAAGCCCCTCAAACCGAGCTGACATTTTTAGGACGGCATTGCGATAAGCTGCCATTTTCGGATCCATGGCATCAAAGTCCCCATTTATTTGGGATATCGCGAGGTTCGAATCCCCGCGCACCTCTAGGCGTTGAATTCCCATGGAGACTGCCATCCGGAGACCATGTAGAAGGGCCTCGTATTCGGCTGCGTTGTTGGAGTCTGTGTACATTATTTGAAGTACGTATTGGACTGTATCTCTGGTTGGGGACGTCAGAACGATGCCAGCCCCCAGGCCGGCCAACATTTTGGAGCCGTCGAGGTGCATGATCTAGTTGGAATATGCGCCGTACTCTTTAGGGAGTTCGGCTTCAGTCCATTCGACAATGAAGTCAGCCAAAACTTGCGACTTAATAGCTCGCCGTGGCTTGTAGGTTATGTCGAACGGGAGGAGCTCAATGGCCCACTTAGCAATCCAGCCCGCTATGCGTCATAGCTTGTTTATAATGTCATTAAGAGGTACTTCGGAGGCTACTGTTATCGAACACTCTTGGAAGTAGTGTCGCAGCTTCCGGGACGCCATGAACACCGCGTATGCTATCTTTTGATAATGCGGGTACCGTGACTTGCATGGAGTTAGGATAGTGGACACGTAGTAAACTGGTTTTTGGAGAGGGAACTTGTGTCTGTCCGTTTCTCGTTCGACAACGAGCACCGCGCTTACAACTTGATGGTTTGCTGCGATGTATAATAGCATTGGTTCGCCCATGTTGGGCGCGCCAGACCGGATTTGTTGCCAATATGGCTTTGATTTCTTCGAGTCCGGCCGTGGCAGCATCCATCCACTCGAAGTGTTCGGGTATACCGGAGGAGGCGATAAAGGGTAATGCCTTTTCTCCTAAGTTGGAGATAAAGCGGCTTAGAGCCGCCACGCATCGATCAATTTTGTATTTGTTTGAGGTCTTTGGGGATATCCAATTGTGACAGAGCTCGGATCTTGGCTGGATTTGCTTCAATTCCTCTACCGGATACAATGAAGCCCAAGAGCTTTCCGGCTGGTACGCCGAAAACACATTTTTTCGGGTTGAGCTTGATGTCATATGTTTGGAGATTATCGAATGTGAGCCTCAATTCGTCGACTAGGGTTTCGGCATGCTTGGATTTGACGACCACATCGCTCACGTATGCCTCCACCGCTTTTGCCGATCTGGTTTGCGGACATATACGAATCATGCGCTGATATGTTGCGCCAGCCTTTTTGAGCCCAAAGGGCATTGTGTTGAAGCAGAATGGGCCATATGGAGTGATGAATGCCGTTGCGGCTTGGTCTGGCTCTGCCATCTTAATTTGGTGGTAGCCGGAGTATGCGTCGAGGAAACACAATGAATCGTGTCCTGCGGTAGCGTCGATAATTTGATCGATGCGGGGGAGGGGGAAGGGATCCTTTGGGCAAGCCTTGTTAAGGTCCTTAAAATCGACACATAGGCGCCAGGATTTGTCCTTCTTTGGTACCATTACCAGGTGTTCTAGCCAGTCCGAATGTTTAATATCTCTGATGAATCCGGCCTCCAATAGTTTAGCTAGCTCCTCTCCCATGGCCTGTCTCTTGGGTTCGGAGAAACGCTGAAGAGCTTGTTTGACTGGCTTGAATCCTTTTAGGATATTTAGGCTGTGCTCTGCCAGCCGGCGTGGGATTCCTGGCATGTCTGAAGGGTGCCAGGCAAAAATGTCCCAATTTCGTGCATAGGAATTCTCGTAATGCAGCGTCCACATCAGGGTTTAATTGTGCCCGATGGAGGCCGTTTTGTAGGGTTCGTTGGATGGACTTGGAATTTGACTATTTAAATGCGCCGGTTTAAAAGAGGTGGACTTGGATCTCCTATCGAGTATCACATCGTCCCTGTCCACCGTGGAGCGCAGCGCAGTGAGTTCCTCTGCCGCTAGGGCTTCGGATAGTGCCTCAAGGGCAAGTGCGGCTGTTTTATTTTCGGCGCGGAGCGCTATGTCTGGGTCACTAGCGAGAGTGATAATTCCGTTGGGTCAGGGCATTTTGAGCTGCATGTACCCGTAATGGGGTATAGCTTGAAAAATTGTGAATGCCTCTCGCCCTAATAGAGCGTGGTATCCGCTGCTGAACGGGGCACTTGGAATGTGACCTCCTCGGACCTATAATTTTCCGGCGTCTTAACACCACATCTAGTGTGATCTTTCCCTGACAAAGATGCTTCCGACCGCGATTAGTCCTCTAAAGGTTGTGCTGCTTCGCTCAATGCGGCTCCAGTCTATTTCCATTTTTCAAAGGGTTTCCTCGTAGATGAGGTTTAATCCGCTGCCGCCGTCCATGAGTACCTTGGTAAGCCGAAAGCCGTCCACTATTGGACTGAGGACCAATGCGGTTGGTGCTCGGGCTGTTCAGAATTTAGGTTCGTCACTGGCGTTAAAGGTAATAGCCGTGTCACTCCATGGATTTATTGTTTCTATCTGGTAGACTTCGGCAAGGCTGCGGAGTGTTCGTTTTGGCATATTATTTGATGCGAAAGTCTCGAAGACTGTTAATACCGTACTGGTATTGCTGGGCTGGTGATCTGGAGCTAAAAGCTCTTCGCCACTTTTGGCCACCTGCTGTAGTATCCAACATGCTCTAAGGCTATGAGTTGGAGTGGCGCCCTCTGTGCTATGAATTTTGCAGGGTCCATTGAGCCATCCCTCCAGTACGGTTCCATGCCCTTTGGGGGGTTTTTGCTTTTTGGTATGTAACCCAGGTGCCTGGTGATAATGCACCCTTTTATTTCGGACTAGGGTTGTATCCGGGGCCGGACTATCCCAAAATTTGTTTTCCGTTTTCCAGGCGCTCTCCATCGCGCAGTACTTTTGTACTATGGATGCCAAGTCAGCGAAGCGTGTAATTTCACGACGACTTATGGCGTTTAGGATTCCCTTGTCCGTGCAATTATTGCGGAAGAATGAAATTGCGTCCTCCTCGCGGCAATCCTTTATCCTGTCCATAACCAGGAGGAATCTGGCCCAGTAATGATGTACTGTTTCACTGGGCTCTTGCCGGATTTGGGATAGATCGCTTATGTATGGGTGGGCGGGTGGAATTAAATTCTGAACCCCGTCCGATCTAGGATTCAGGGGCCAAGAAGTTTCCGAACTTGGAAGCTTGGGTTCTTGGAGGTTGTCCAATATCTAGCCCGCTGCCTGACTTTATGTTCAGGGCTTGAGTGGTGTCCTCCCCTCCACAGGAATCCGGCATGGAGGGGTCAGGACTCCGGACATAGCTGGTCCTTAAGGTAGGAGAAGAGTCGACGTATTGTTCCTCTACCACAGCAACGTGGTGGGTAACACGGGAGAGTTGATCTCTCTCGAGATCGGTTTTAGGCCCAATCTGATCGTAGTCATGTAGTGACTTCCAGTATGCATGGCGATCCAAGAGCTCGTTCAAGGAAGAAGGCTCCATCGGATCTAACCGCTCGGCGAAGTTCGAGTTAACGTGAAGATTGCTTTCGATGACCCGAGAAGTCATCGTCGACGCAATGACGTAACAGCGGTCATAAGAAAACTGCCTAGCCGGAGAGTTTGGCCGGTGGCCAAAGCTCCTTTAGCAATGGTGCCGTCTTTAAAGACGGGATGAGGCATCCTTCCTGACAGCGACGGCGCAGAGGAACTCTCAATGAAAGCACCAATGTCAGTGTCAAAACCGGCGGATCTCGGGTAGGGGGTCCCAAACTGTGCGTCTAGGCGGATGGTAACAGGAGACAAGGGACACGATGTTTCTACCTGTGTTCGGGCCCTCTCGATGGAGGTAAAACCCTACTCCTGCTTGATTAATATTGATAATATGGGTAGTACAAGAGTAGATCTACCATGAGATCAAGGAGGCTAAACCCTAGAAGCTAGCCTATGGTATGATTGTTCTTTGTCCTATGGACTAAAACCCTCCGGTTTATATAGACATCGGATAGGGTTAGGGTTACACAGAGTCGGTTACAATGGTAGGAGATCTACATATCTCAGACGCCAAGCTTGCCTTCCACGCCAAGGAAAGTCCCATCCGGAACGGGACGAAGTCTTCAATCTTGTATCTTCATAGTCCAGAGTCCGTCCACGGTGATACTTGACTATCCGGACACACCTAATCCAGGACTCCCTCACCGGTCGCTACAAGATGGTATCGAGCACATGTTGATCAGGGGCGTGACCCTAGAAAATGGCAAGCCCATAGGAAAGATTTTTCTAGAACTTCATTTTCAAAAGGATCTTTTACCTCTCTTCTCTTCTGAGCTTATTCAAAAATTCCTTTTAGTGAGATTATACCCCTTTCCCCTTTGACCACTCGAAGATTCGACTGATGAGACCACTCCAAGGAGTACAAGATATCAGGACAACCACGAGCTCTATGGAATGAAGGAGATTTTACCGTGCATCTGAATAATGGAAACTACAACGGTTGAAGACTCCAAAGACTAGGAGAATTTGAGGGATATGAAGAATTTCCAGATTTAGTATGACCTAGGAAGGCTACCCTTATGGAACCTGGCAGACTATGGAAGTTGTCAATACCCGAGATCAAGGTGTATCGAAGAAAGACCGAAATATGGAGCGTTAGAACTCAAAAATTTTGTCAGGAAACCCAAGACATGAGAGATCAATTATGGAATTACAGCTCATGGCAGTAACATGGGCATAGGCACGGCTAACCATGGTGTTATCGCCCGTTTATGCTATTGTCACCGTCCTGAGTTAAGCATGCAGATGCATGAAACGATTGGATGGAAGAAGGATGATGGAGCATCTATCGGCAAAGATGAAGTTTTAACCTTAGCCGGTGTATCACCAGGATCTAGAGTGTTACATCAAGAAGTTTAGATGGACCTACAAGAAGCAGTATTTGATAAGGAAGCGTTTCGTGAAGAATTCAGGACCCAGAAGCTGAAGTAGCCAAGCTGGAGAAGCAAAACCCCGAGGTACCAGAGATTCGTCATGAACTGAAGGACAGTAGGATCATGGTCCATGTCGAGGTTGATGAAACCCAGAAGTTTGGAATGCAACTCCAGAAATATTAAAGGATGCCACGAGAGATTTTGCGTCAACAGAGATGATCTAGCAAAAGAATTTTAGAAGGACAAGCATGATCGGAAGAAGCCATCGGAGACATGAACAAGACTTGAAGAGTTTGACGACATTGACCTTTAGAAGACCAAACCCCAGTTATATACCTACGTTAGATGCGACGATTGTGAGCTGTCATTTTGTTTGATGGTTTTTCCGACAGCCACAAATAAAATCTGTCTTTTCAAAACTTTTTTTGTATTGTGCGTATCCCTCTGTGTCTCTCTTATCCCACCCCAAAACCCATGGACCCCATAGAGGATGAATGGAGATGAGCTTGTATTATCTGGAACAATGAGTCAATTGGAGACAGACCAATGGATTCAGAAAATGGAGGATCACATGAAGAATAACCCAATAGTCAGAAAGGATATAGCCCAGCATGCTCTTCCGTTCTTTTAAAGAGGTGCTGCTACTTGGTGGAGGATGTACCAAACCATCAATGGATGGCAAAGAGTAACCACTTGGGAAGAAATTTAAGTTGACTTTGCTAAAGTCTCGGCTTGTGTCCCAGAAGTTGAAGCCTTATGGAAATGATATGGAGAAAGTGCATGCAATCTTTGTGGAGAAATAAGACACAACCATAAACAACACCAGGATGAATACCCTCATAAGTGGGGGATTGCCAAAGGAGTTAGCCGAGGATCTCAGGGAACTTCGGTTGGAGATTGTTCCCAAAGGTTTTGTTGCAGCAATGGAAGTTCAGTCTACATTGTTGAGAAAGATCCGTGAAGCTCAGAAGGATGACAAAGAGATTGCTGAGGTAAAAGAGAGGATGAGCAAAGGAAAGGCCAAAGGTTTTCGTAAGGATGAGCACGACACCTTATGGTTCGAGGATCGTGTATATGTGCCTAATAATGCAAAGATCAGGAAGTTAATACTTCAGGAGGCTCATGACTCACCATACTCGATTTGCCCTGGAAACACCAAGATGTATTTGGATTTGAAGGAGCGTTTCTGGTGGACTGGTATGAAGAAGGATATTGCGGAGTATGTAGTCGTAGGTGATGTATGCCAGAGAGAGTAAAAGCAGAGCATCAGAAGCCAGCAGGATTACTACAGCCTATACCGATAGCCGAATGGAAGTGAGCTAAGCTTGGCATGGATTTCATTACCGGATTTCCCAGAACCCGAACGGGATACGATTCTATCTGGGTAGTAGTTGATTCGCTTGACCAAAGTGGCTCACTTTATCCCAGTGAAAACCACCTATACAAGTGAGAAGTTGGCCAAGATATATTTGACCAGGATCGTATGTCTGCATGGAGTTCCGAGGACCATCATATCAGATAGAGGAACACAGTTTACCTCAAAGTTTTGGAATCAGCTGCACCAGACTTTGGGTACTAGGCTAGAGTTCAGTACAGCCTTTCATCCGCAGACAGATGGATAAATCAAGAGAGTCAATCAGATTTTGGAGGACATGTTGAGAGCGCAGCGCTCGATTATGGAACTAGTACTGATGATAATCTACCTTACGCGGAGTTCTCATACAACAATAGTTACCCAGCTAGTTTGAAGATGGCCCCTTTTGAAGCTTTGTATGGGAGAAGGAGCCAGACACCGTTGATGTGGGATGAAGTTGGAGACTATCAGTTGTTTGGACCGAATGTGATCAAAGAGTCAGAAGAGAATGTTAAGTTGATTCGAGATAAGACTGAAGGTAGCTCAGTCCAGGCAGAAGAGTTATGCAGACTCAAAAGCGCAAGGAGGTAGTCTATGAAATTGGAGACAGAGCATGTCTTCATGTGTCCCCTTTGTGAGGAGTTAAACGATTTGGAATTAAGGAAAGTTAGCCCCGATATTTGTAGGACCATACCGAGTTTTGGAGCATATGGGAGAAGTGGCCAACAAGTTGGAGTCACCCGAAGGACTGTCAGGAGTTCATGATGTGATTCACGCTTTCCTGCTTGAAGAAGTGCCATGCGAGAGATGGCCAATATTCCCTTGTAAGGACACTTGACCCATGGAAAGGATAATGATGTTCCTGAGTGGACTTCATAAGTCTGAAGTTTTATCTCAGTATGTTTGATACACCAAGAATATGAAGAGATGAAGTACTATTGGATATAAAGGCGGTATGATGTTGGTAATATGGAGCAATTGTAACTCCATGATGAGTCTGAGTAATCACGTCTTAGTTTGGTGCAAATAGAAGGAAGGGAGATAATACAATTGGATGGATTTTAAGTATGCTTGGAAGCTGGAAGTTGGATGTTGGAATAACGATCAGCTGCACCGAGGATGAGTTCAAGGTTTACAAGTGATGAGATGGGCCATAATCCATGTGCCCTGTGACTCTGCCAAGAAGCAAGCACATTCTTGCTGAAGGAAAAACCCTGGAAGAAGTTACGATTTTATCAACCGACGATTCTATAGGAGCTTACACAAAACCTGAGAGTTGTGAAGAAACGATAGATGTTTGTTGGCTTGCAGAATCAATGGATTTTTTCCGAACTTAGTTCATCGACAAGAGAAATTCTGCAATGCTTGTGAGGATGACCGAGTGTTAGAATGCAAGATTGACTAAACCGTAAACAAGGTAATGATTTGGGTGCGGGATGGATTGATCACCATACCGACTTACTCTTATTATTCGCTTTGCTATATGGGATGGTAAATCTGAGTGACTTACCTATAGTAGAGAGACGATGATCAAAACCCTATTTAAACCTTAGAATGGTATAAGAATTTTTCCCCTTGTATAAGGCAGCTTTTGCCAACCGTAGGTTATACGGTGAGGTGCAACCCAGACCCATTTCCTGGAGGACAAACCATAAATTGTTGACCACCATGAGATATCAATAGTTGTTTACTATTGGCGACAGACCTATCAGCTATGAAGACCCAATCTCGGAATAACCGTACCAAGATGAAAGGACAGAAGAATTGCGGTAAAGGTTATGCCACTACCAAAAGAGCCCAGAGAAGTAATTATCCAGAGGATCTGAGAAGATCGACACTACCAACAATAAGGATGGAGTATATGAGTTTTGATGGAACCGTAACCATGCTTCTAAGGGTGGTAGCACCCGAGACCCCGGAGACGATCGATGGATTTTTTAAAAGACCCCAAACCTAACCTATTTCTTGCTAGCCTCTCCGAATCTCGAGGACGAGATTCATTTTAAGGGTGGTAGGTTTGCACCATCCCAAAATTCTAAATTTTGGAATGTTATAATAAATAGATAGATTTGATTGATTGTTTGATTGATTGTGTGAAATTGAGTGAAATTCGAAACTTTTTTAAAATTAAATGAGAGGGAATAAAAGGACTTTCCCAAACTTTCATTTTGCTTTTATGATCTCCGTGAATTCAAATTCTTTTCACCACAAAACCCTGGAGAGGAGATGACATGACTTCTTCCATTTATTTAAATGACAAGGGGTGTTGAAAATATTTCAATTTCATTTGGGAACTATTTCCAACCCAGGAACTTTACGCAACTCAATGATTTTCACGAGCGAAGATAAAATGACTTCTTCAAAACATATGAAATATGAGTTGGGAGTTTCAAAGAGTTAAATTCAAAGTTCTTTTGAATTTATTTTCAATTTGGAGTTATTTGAGTTTTATTTTTCAAATTATTTTTCTCCAAAAATAAAATATAAGGAAAATAGGGTAACATGATTCCCTACAATAGAAAATTGGAGAGAAATAAATTTGAATTCATTTCGGTATTTTTAAAATGATTTTTGTTGGATTTTATTAGAGCAGAAGCACTCTTTGCTTTATTTGAATTTGTGTGTATTTTATTTGACTCTAGAAAAATGTTCAGCTTGTAGGAAATAATTTTCTGAAAATTTCGATATATTATATGCCTATAGTATATTTTTTTAGTTTATTTGGTTTATTTCTTTTCTGTAAAAATAAATGTTAAAAAAAGATCCTCCTTCTGCACGAACTGCCGCCCAACAGGTCATGCCCAGCCCACCAAGGCCTCGACCTTCGAGCGGGAGTCCTGCTCAACCACAGCCGTCGCCGCCGTCCCGGAGGCGGACTCCTCCGCCGCCTCTCCGTGCCCCCTCCTCCACGCCTCCCGAGGCCACCCCTCCCCCTATAAAGCCGCCGCCCGGGACCCCCCCTCTCCTTTTCGCATCTCCGCCGCGCTCACCGGAAGCCGCCGCCGCCAGCGAAATCCGCCGCCTCGCCCCGCGCTCCACCGGCGCGCTCGGCCGCTGCCACCACCGCCATCAGGTCCGCTGTCTCGCGCCGCCCCTCCCCGACTACCTCACCGCCGCCCTCGACGACCGCCGCCGCCGCCCCGGCCGAATCCGAACCACCGCCGCCGCCGCTGTCTCGCCGGAGATCCTCCACCATCGAACCAAACCCGTAAATCGCCTGGTCCGGTTTATTTCTTTTTAGGGTTTAGGTTTTTTTCAGGTTTTCTCCTTTAAAACCGGTTTTCCTTTAGTTTAGTTATTTTGCGAGCGTTCGTTAGTCAGGGTTCAGTAGTGGATGGTTTTCGTTTGTTAGGCTTCTGCAACGAACGTTCATTATTTAGAATTTTTCTTTTTATGTTAGTTTTAGTTAGGGACTTATCTGTTGATGTTTTATTTACAGTTTAGCCCCTAGACTTCAAACGCTCACAACTTTTTGTCCGCTTGTCCAAATCCAACGAAACCAGCGCCCACTTCTTCGTTACAATCTCCTCTATCCATTAATCCAACTCAAACATGTTTTTGAAAGTTTAAAATTTTAATTAGATCAGATTTGAATTTGAACTTCGTTTGATCATATCTTGAGTTTTATAACTCGGTTTGAGTTGATTCTTTTTGCAAATCGAAGCTCTTGACCTAAACTTTTTGATAAGGCCAAATTCACATAATTTTGGTACTGTTAGAAATTGTTTTATGTTGCAAGATTTATTTGCTTGGTTTTGATATTTTCTGAATCGTATTCTTTGTCATTTGTGATCCCTTGAGTGATTGCTTATGTGTGGTTACTATTGCTTGCTTACGATAGATTGACCGGAGTGGGACGAGTAGATCTATCAAGTGTGTTGACTGTGAATCATCTTCATCAACATTGCAGGCAAGTTCACACTTCGATCATATCCCCTTCATACCCAGTTTTTATGCATTAGATCAATCCTCAAACATTGCATGATTAGGATCTAATTAAATTGTGGGTTTTGGGAAGTAGATAGAGGTAGTACCTATTACCTGTTTTATTATCAAACCCTTGGGAGTTACTTCTATGTTTGCTTATTTTGCCAAGCTATGCAAGTAGACGTGGATTGGGTGAGTGATTTTCCATGACAGATGTGAGATTGTTAATTAATGGTTTATTTAAGGTGGCAACATTAATACACTTCTGGGTGGATTGAGGTACCTGGTTATTCCAGGATTGCCTTTTTTTTATGGACCGCCACCCAGGCTCAAAGGGATCATAAGATTATTCATGCTAGAAACTTCCGTGTGCAACCACATGCTATTATGGGCTCTAGCATAGCTGATTAAGTCGTATGAACTCTTACGGTGGTAGACTAGCAGATGTAGGGGAAAGTAGGTGTACCGGTCTACCCATCGTAAGGTGCTAGCGCTTTTGAAAGACTATGTCTCGGCCAACAAGCTTCTCAAACACCATGTAGTGCGCGAAAACCAACAGAGGAGATCGAGTCATGTGGGGAAAAGTGCGCAACCTCTGCAGAGTGTATAAACTAATCATGATTAGCCGTGTCCCCGGTTATGGACATCTTGAGTATCTAGTACTTGGATTTTCGTGTGAATCTCATCATGTTACTTTAAATAACTTTGTTGGGTTAATGATGATATTTTTAATTGGGATTGAGAATGCTGTCACCATTCTCAATGTTTAACAACCACCATAATAGTTAAATAAAATTTATTCCTTTGCAGTAGGGAAAAATTGGCTTTTCGCAAAAACTATAACCATAGAGCTTTCCATCAGCCAAATATGCATGTAGTGATAGTTATTATTCATCTTTATCCTATGGTGTGAATTTGCCAGTACATTCAATGTACTGACCCTTTGTGGCTGCAACGTCTCATGTTGCAGGATCTTACGACGAGTAAGTGATACGTTAGGGTTACGATTTCTACACTCAACTTTGCCGTTGGTGTTGATGGGAATCCACAACCTTGTTACTTTCGCTATTTGGATTGAGGTAATAGTATTTACGTTACTTTATACATGTGATTTACCTCTGTTATAAATCCTCGAGAACTGTGTGTGTCAGCATACCGATCCAGGGATGACACTTAAGCACAGAGACTTGATCCATTCGGGTCGGGTCGCTACATAAGTAGTCCCGTACCCGGACACGCTATCCGTATATTTATCATAAACTTGCCCTTAAAAGAGATGTCCCTTAAACAAGAGTGGATAGCGAAAGCAAAACTGATCAGGTGTCCGGCCCCCCTCCCTGAGACCACGCCTGATCCCGTGTTAAACAAGATGCTGGAGGCTGCGCCTTTGGAAGAAGGCGAAGGGGGGAACAAGGAAGCTACTGCCTCCGCGAAGGAGGTTATCAAGCCAGTAGGGATCGAGAATCCCTCCATCCAAGGGGATAAGAGGACCGCCTCTGAAGATCCGGAGACCAAGGCCTCAAAGCGCGGGAAGAAATCCTCGCCAGAGGGTCCTACGCCGGAAGATGCCCCGGCCGCATTATTTCCCAAAGGAGATCAGCCCTCCAGCGAGCCGTAAGTAGAGAGGGGAGTTTTTCAAAAAATAAGAGACATCCCTGTTTTATCTCTGAAGATGACCGGAATTTTACCTTGTAGTTCGGATCTCAGCCCTTCTCAGCAGAGCTCGTCTTCGGGGGATCTTCGTCCGGAGATAATGGAGAGCGGAACGCCTCCCCCTGCCGTACCTTCTAGCGAGGCGGACGATTTCGAGGTATCATCGCGGAGGGTTTCCCTGAATCCGGCAGGGGTGGAGGGCGGTCGTAGGGCCCCGTAGAGCCCTCCGTGTCCGGCCTTCGAAAAAGGCCATCAGACGAGTCCGGCACATCCTGGTGCGCGGTCGGAGGAGTTGAAGGTTCTGCTCGGGCGAGTGTATATCTCAGAGGATCACCGTGCATTGATGGGTATGGTGATTGAAAAGATTTCGTCCGTGGAAAGCGGGTTGTACGAGGCCTCTAGAAGTTTACTGACGGGTTTTGAGGTACGTGCAATGATGTACCTTTTGACGGTTCCGCATATATAAGATGCGTCCTGTGTAGATAGTAGCCCCTGAGACTCGGTGTGTTTGTCAAAAATGACAGCATGCCGAGGATCATAATCCCAGGTTATAATATGCCGCCCTTCATATGTAGGTGGCGAAGCGTCCGGTGGCTAGCCGGACTGATGATTTGGCCGAACTAAAGCGGCAACTTGACGCGGCGGATGCCGACATCGCGCTTGTCAATAAGCGGCTTGACGAGTCACAAGGTATGCGGTTTCTTCGTGGACACCTGGTAAGGGAGCTTGATGCCCGTGCCTTACAGCATGTATGCTTGATGCAGATGGTGCCGCTGCCATGGAGAACCTTCGGGCGGAGCTTGCCCGAGCCAAGGAGCAGGCCAGAAAAAGTGACGCGGCTGCCTTAAAAGCGGCCGAAGATCTAAAAGCCAAGCAGGCTGCTCACTGCCGAAGCAAAAAGGAAAATGGCCGAAATGGCCATGAAGTTGAAGAATGCTACCGACCGCTGCGAGCTTCTTGAGAAAGAAGGTCGAGCGGAGCAAGAGGACCTGAAGAAGGCCACCACCGAGGCCAAGGATGCTCGCTCTACGATGAGAGCTATGAAGGAGGAGCTACGTCAGGCCGGAGATATCGCGGCTGGAAAGCCTTTTCTGCTGCGGAGGAAGTTCACGGATTCTAAATATGCTTAGTTGGACCGGCTGTGGAGTAGTGAGGATGCCTATCTGGACTTGGCGGCGAAAAGTCATGGATGCGTCGAACACTTCGGAGATCAAAAGGATCACGAGATGGAAGAGCTTTTTTGGTCGCAGTTCCGTAGTCCAGAGTGTCCACTTCCATTAACCGATCGTTTGGCTGAATGGGCGGAGCTGAATAGGTTGTCCGGACTTGCCATGAAGAATATCGTGACTCATTTGTGGCCGAAAGGGCCCGAGCCGAAGAGTTATTTTGGCTTGGTGCAGCAGTTCCTTGGTGCGGTGCCGCATATCAAAGCAATGAGGCGGTCAGCATGCATAGAGGGTGCGCGGATGGCTCTTGCCCGTGTCAAGACATACTGGGTGGAGATGAAGGCCACCGATGTTGCATCCCCAGATTCGGACGGAAGCCGAGTACCTATCGAGCACTATTTTCAGGAAGTTCTGCAGGGCGCTCGTTTAATAGAGACGCAGTGCTCGAAGGATATTATGTTCAAATAACATGTATTATTGTGAAACAATGTTTCGATGGAATATAAAAGCTTTTTTATACTTGTGCCTGCAAGATTTAAAAATACCTCCTGTGCGACCGTTAACTTATATGTGTATATAACCTAAAAGATGGCAGTCTTTGGCTTCAGCCCCCATGCATATAATGCGGGGGTGTTTGCAGAAAACACATTTTCACACTTGATCCAATGTCTTGGTCCTACAAAGGAGGTGATAGCGCAGCAAACTAGGCAACCGAACTATAATGCTTTATCACTTTCACTTAGCCATAGGAGTTCGACAGTGGGGCTACTATATAGCCCCTAGGGTCACCGCTACCACCTGAATTCGGGCGAGTATGTGCCCGGCCGAAAGCTGCCCTTCGTCAATGCGGAGGAATTCTAAAGATTCCAGCTGGTCATTGAGTGGTTGACCAGTCTCATGCTATATCATGAGGTCAGTTTTCGGCTTTCTCTCTTGAGGTGCTCCCTCGCGTAACCGGGGCACAATCGCAGAGTTCTCCTGGTGCCGCATTAGCCGATAGAGCGGAACGTAAGGCAGCAAAACACAGGAGCCGGGCAAACCCAACATTTGACCAAAGACATGATTCGGAGCTGATGCATATAAGGACTAACTCAAGACGCCGAACACTCCCTAAGGTATTCGATCTTTATGAAAACAGGTCGAACAATCGCCCTTGGTAAAAAGCCCCTGGTGTCCAGGTACGCGCGAAATTCTGACGTGGCCTATGCCAAAACGCCAGCCTCCTCCTCGGTTATAGCAAAAAACCGGGGGATGTGTATCAACAAGAGACAGTGAAAAAGGTTTACGCAGTGTCTTAATCTGAAAAGAATCCTTGCAACGGGTCCCTACTGCACGTCTGCGCCTGTGTCTCTGTTGTGCCATATCCTGGACGGGTGTAGCACGGTGTTCATCTGTAAAAGAGAGGAACTTAGTCGAAAAGATCGTGCGAAAATGTACGTTATATTAAATAAACAAAGTACAATTCAAAGAATGAACAAAATTGAGCTTTATTGTCTCTTGTTGTGGATGTGCGGAGCCCCTTGTACGGGGGTATGCGTGTAGCGAGCCCTTGTATGTTTATGCCGGACTCGTCCAGCCGTGTCCGGGGTCCGGATGACCTGTCTAAGTGCTTGTATTGGTGAAGCCGGTTTATTGTGGGGATGTCAAGGCATCCGCACAATTTTACGGACTCGAGGAACCCTTGATGTTTCCCTTTAATGAGATGATGTCGCGTGGACCGGGCATTTTAAGTGTAAGAGATGCATAATGTGGTATTGCGTTAAAGCGGGCGAAAGCTTCGCGTCCCAATAGTGCTTGATAGCTACTTGTAAATGGGGCGAGGTGGAAGGTTAACTTTTGCGGCGGAAGTTGTCGGGTGAGCCGAACACAACTTCTAGCAAGAGAGAGCCTGCATACAATGGGCATATGGGCCTGGCATTACCCCTTGAAAGGAAGTGTTGCTATGGCGAAATTTGGTTGGGTCTATCCCCATTTTATGGATTGTGTCCTGGTATAGCAGGTTTAGATCATCGCCGCCATTCATTAAGACTTGTGAAAATTGGAGTCCGCCAATTATCGGATCTAATATCAAGGCAGTCCAACCTGCGTTCCGTATAATTCTAGAGTAATCCCGATGGTCGAAGGTGATTGGTTTTAACAACCAGTGGCGGGACTCCTCCGGGATAGGCCGTATGGCGCGTACCTCTATGGGTGCCGCTCTATTTTTCCCTTTTGTCACGTGAAGTGAGTTCACTGTTTTGATTTCTTGTGGGAAATTCTTTTGTTTTCCGGTGCTCTGCTTTTGGGGTTCGTCATCATCCTCGCTTGGTGTGTCGAGCCCTTGTGTTCGGCGTTGAGTTTGCGGACTGCTTGAATACCCAACAATCTCTGTGGGTGTGGTTTGCAGGCTTCCCGGGAGTACTGTGGATTTGGCATATCTTGTCCAGGATTTTGTTTAAGTTAGATAGCTCGTCCCTGTTATCCTTAAGGGGCAGCTTTTTATGATTCTGCCGAGAGCTTTTGAATCCGGTGTTGACTGCCATGCTCTTCGGGCTATTTCCCTTGGTCCGACGCTGGTCCTTGCTGCGTCGCGGTTTCCCGTTTCCATCCCTGACTTGGATGTACTTGGGTCAGCTGGTGCTGCATCTTGCTAGCCAGCTATCCTCTCCGCAAAAAGCGGGTCATGAGGCTTGTTAATGCGGCCATTGTTCTTGGCTTTTCTTGGCCGAGGTGTCTGGCGAGCCATTCATCTCGGACGTTGTGTTTGAAAGCTGCTAAGGCTTCGGCGTCCGGACAGTCGACTATTTGGTTCTTTTTAGTAAGGAATCTGTTCCAAAATTTCTGGGCTGAGTCTCCGGGTTGTTGGGATATGTTACTTAAATCGTCGGCATCCGGAGGTCGGACATAGGTCCCTTGAAAATTTGCCCGAAAAGCATCCTCGAGCTCCTCCCAACTTCCAATGGTGTTTTCGGGAAGGCTTTTAAGCCAATGTCGGGCTGGCCCTTTGAGCTTGAGGGGTAAGTATTTTATGTCGTGGAGATCATCTCATCTAGCCATGTGTATATGGAGGATATAATCCTCAATCCAGACTCCAGGGTCTGTTGTTCCGTCGTATGCCTCTATGTTTACGGGCTTGAATCCCGCTGGAAATTCATGAACCAGCACCTCATCGGTGAAACATAGGGGGTGTGCGGCACCCCTATATTTAGGTGTACCGTGATGTTCGGATACTTGATGTGTTACCTTGCTTACTAGAGCTTGCTTTCTTGGCCCGTAGATAGATCTAACTGGGCCATCTTTTGATGCGAATCCTTGTGTGGATCGCGTGCCGGCTTGTGTGTGGCGTCATTCGCCGCTCTCTGTTTGCCATGGGGTCGTCCATCCGACCGGGTGGCCTCCTTGTTTTTTGATTGCGGGGGCTCTACGGCTTCCTCATCAAATTCCGGCAGTAGTTTTCGCTTTGGGTAGCTCTTCATTCGGCGGCTGTCGCCGTATTTGTCTGCGGTGTTGAGCACTTTGCTCCATCTGATTCTGAGTGCATCTTCCGCTATTTTGAGCTTCCGCTTCTGCTTTTTCAGGCTACGTGCAGTGGCGACGAGCCTTTTGTGGAGGTTCTTCTGCTCCAGCTACTTGTCCGGCGTGAGATCGTCCGGACTGTTATCTTCGCTGGGGACGGGTTGTTTTATCCAGATTGTCCTGTTTGGACGGTTGCTCGATAGCATGTTCGTCGTCCACCGGTTCGCCCTGCTCTATGGCTGGGTCTTTGTCGAGGCGGGACTTTGAGCGGCGCTTACGTTGCCGTTTTGACTGCTTTTCGATGGAGCGATCCTTCATGGCGTCCCGTTGTTCCTCGTCGTCGCTTCCTTTAGGTGTGTCCACCATGTATACATCGTGAGATGAGCTGGTTCTCCAGTGCCCTATAGGCGCTGGTTCATGCTCCTCCCCTACATCGTCGTCCATACCGTCGATGTCTTCGGAGTCGAAGTCGAGCATGTCATTTAAATCATCGACAGTGGCTACGAAGTGGGTGGTGGGTGGGCTTTGAATTTCTTCGTCGTCCGCATCCCAACCTTCCTGACCATAATCCGGCCAGGCTCTCCTGATAAGGAGAGAGACTTTATTGAATTCAGGATGTCACCAAAGGGCGAGTGTTGAAAGATGTCCGCGGCAGTGAATTCCATGATCGGCGCCCAATCGGATTCGATTAGCGGGGGCGCAGAAGGCTCGGAGTCCGGAGAGGAGTCCGGCACCTTAGAGTCACGAGCTTCGCAAAGGACGGGGTAGGTGTACGGATCAATCGCCGTAGAGATCGCAGCCCCCAAGGCGGTGTCCAGCCACCCGTCCTCGATCGGCACAGTCGGCGCCGAGCTAAAGGTCGGAGCGGACACTGGTGCGGCCTCCAGGACACTATCCGGCGGCAAAGCTAGATCATGCCCCTCGTGACAGTGCGGCGCGCTTGGCTGTGGCTCGAACCCATCGAAGATCAAGTCTCCGCGGGCGTCAGCCGTGTAGTTCAAACTTCCAAATCTGACCTGATGGCCAGGGGCGTAGCTTTCAATCTTCTCCACATGGCTGCTTAATTGGCCCGCAGTGCAAAGCCGCCGGATACGAAGATCTGTCCGGGGAGAAAAGTCTCACCCTGGAGCGCATCGTTATTGATGATCGGAGGAGCCATCGGGCCAAAAGATGACGACACAGAGGAACTCTCAATGAAACCACCAATGTTGGTGTCAAAACCGGCAGATCTCGGGTAGGGGGTCCCGAACTATGCGTCTAGGTGGATGGTAACATGATACAAGGGACACGATGTTTTTACCCAGGTCCGGGCCCTCTCGATGGAGGTAAAACCCTACTCCTGATTGATTAATATTGATGATATGGGTAGTACAAGAGTAGATCTACCACGAGATCAGAGAGGCTAAACCCTAGAAGCTAGCCTATGGTATGATTGTCCCCCCTACGAACTAAAACCCTCCGGTTTATATAGGCACCGAATAGGGTTAGGGTTACACAGAGTCGGTTACAATGGTAGGAGATCTACATATTCGTATCGCCAAGCTTGCCTTCCACGCCAAGGAAAGTCCCATCCGGACACGGGACGAAGTCTTCAATCTTGTATCTTCATAGTCCAGAGTCCAGCCAAAGGTCATAGTCCGCTATCCGGACACCCCTAATCCAGGACTCCTCATTAGCCCCTAAACCAGGCTTCAATGACGACGGGTCCGGCGCGCATATTGTCTTCGGCATTGCAAGGCGGGTTCCTCCTCCGAATACTTCATAGAAGATTTTGAACACAAGGATAGTGTCCGGCTCTGCAAAATAAGTTCCACATACCACCGTAGAGAGAATAACATTTACACAAGTTCAATCTGCTGACGTATCCCGCAGCGTGATATCACACCACGGCCAAGCCTTTATTCGAATCGTTTTTACTGCCCAACCTCAGCGCGTTTAGCGAGGCGGTTTCCTTGGCACGTCTTGTCAAAGAAGAGATCGTGTCCCCTTATTCCAGGATTCTCATCAATACGGCCGTGGGTAACCCAATCGCGCCATTGATTACGGCACTTGGGAGATAAGCGAGTTTTATGAGGCCGGCGGGGACGCATAGCTTTGTCCGCCCATATAAGGGGATAAGGATCCGCTTTTTCACACACGCCTTCTTCCTCCTTTGCTTATCCATTTCCGCGCACTTGAGCTCCAGCGCCCAAGTCCGCACATCCCACCTCAACCTTCTCCAACTATGTCCGGAGCGAGAGGCAAGTGGATAGCCACCTCCGTCACGGAGGGGCACATCAAAAAGCTGCAGAAGGCCGGATGATTGTCCGGCGACATCGCGCATAGGCTCCCCAACGAGGGGCAGCTCATCCCCACCCCCAGGCCCCATGAGAGGGTGGTGTTCCTCCCCACTTCCTCCGCAGACTAGGGTTTCCACTTCACCCATTCGTCCGGGGGCTCATGTTCTACTACGGCCTAGATTTCCACGATCTGGCCCCGAATTTCATCCTCAACATCTTGGCGTTTACCGTTGTGTGCGAGGCCTTCCTCTGCATCTAGCCCCACTTCGTCTTATGGCTGAAGACCTTCAATGTCAAGCCGAAGTTAGTGGACGGCCGCCAAGCAGAGTGCAGAGGCGCCATGGTGGGCAGGATGACCAACGTCCTATGGCTCGAGGGCTCCTTTGTGGAGACCATAAAGGGGTGGCAATCGGGGTGGTTCTATATCACCTAGCCGCGCGACTCTCAATGGGCGGCGGCCCCCGAATTCCAATCTGGCTTCCCCACACGGCTCACCTCATGGAAAGAGACGGGCTTGACGTGGGGTAATTCGGAAGAGCTGGCCGGACTACAAACTTGCGTCCAAAACCTGGTGGACAAGAATCTCAAGCTTGTCAACGTAATCCAGGTGATGCTCATCCGCCGGATTCTCCCATGCCAAAGAACGGGTCTTCAATTTGTGGGAGTTTGATCCGCACAGCACCGAACCTTGAACCGGCTCTTCAACACTACGCACGAAGACGCTGGAAGGTGCTGTTCAAGGGCGCTGAAAGCTCCGTGATCCGCGACGGAAGATCGCGATTCAGCTCGCAGCATAAAGCCAGCGAGGTAAGTTATTTTACCCTTTACGGTACTCTTTTTCATAGTTTGACTCTATGCGGGATCTAAAACTCCCTCACCTTTGACAGACTGGTTGAAGACGCCCGAACAGATCAACCGTCCGCTCCCTTGCCGAAGACCTAGCGGACGCCCAATTGACGGGGCTGCTGGTTCCGGCACCTCACGTGGTGCCGGAAAAGAAGGCCACGGGAACTCGAAGGAGTTCCCGGCGCCAGGTGTTATCGGACTCATCGTCCGATGACGCCGAGGCAGACTCCTCCCGCGAAGACGAGGAGGAGGAAAAAGAGGCCTCTCCCCCAGCGGGGGGAGAGAAGAAAAGGAAGGCCGCCCCCACCAGGGAGGCCGAAGGGTCCAAGAAGGGAAGGACCCTTCCTCCGGACTACACCGCCAATGCCGACGATGGCGAAGAGGGGTGGGCTCCAAGGACCAAGCCCCTGGCAAAATATTAAGTGTCCGGACACCAGAATAACTCGTGGCGTTTCATTTGTCGCACATCATCCTATAACACCGGATATAACCATGCAGCCCGCCCACGGATGGGCTCGACGATTCATCGAGCGGCTCCCTGGATTCGTCGGAGGTGAATAGCACCTCACTTCCGTCCGCCTCGTCTCCTCCCGCCGCGGATGACGCAGGGGTGGAGTCCCAAAAGGTGCCCAGCCAGGAGGAGGTGGCTATGGAGGCGCCGCAAGGCGACCTCCCGGAATCCGGGCTCAAAGGGGATAAAACCCCGAAGGGCTTCAAGTCGACCTGCGCCGGACTGCATCAATGGTTCCGAGTCCGGTAGGCGACCCCTTCGTAAGAAGGGCAAGACTGCGACGCCGGTGACCTCCGTCCAACCGGAGGCACCGGATGATTTCATGGAGGCGCTTAACGGCGCTTCCATCAACGAGGAGCACTGCACTGTTATGAGTGTGGTGATCCAGAAGGTTCAGTCTGCCAAGAGCGGGCTGACTGAAGCATGTGCCAGCCTTCTAACAGGCTTTGAGGTATGTATTTAAGATATATAAAAATGTTACCGCATAGACAGTAGCCCCTGATGCTTAGTTTGGTGTTCGGAAAGAAAAAGCCAAACTGAGGATCTAGAAAGATATACGCAGGAGTCTAACATAAGTATGTCAATATGGGAATGCAGGCTGCGCTGCTGACCTCTGCCGCACTGACTGCGGAGGTTGGTGCATTGAAGCAGAGCCTCGAGCAGTCCGAGAACGAGCTCGGACTTGCCAAAAAGCAGCTCGAGGACAAGGAAGGTAAGTAATACCTTATGGGAGTATTTAAAAGATGTGTTTGCAAAAAATGACAGAAATAACATGAATATTGCACGGGCCACGAACGAGGTGGCGACCCTGAAGGAGGCGGTGTCCTGGGTCGAAAGCAATGCGGCGCGGAGCGCACCGAGCGAGAAAAGTAGGAGGCGCTGGTGGCGGAGGTGCGGGAAGAGCTCCAGGCTCTCGTGGAAAAACACAAGAGTTTGGAGCGTGAATCAAAGACTCGGGAGTCCGAGCTCGCCACGGCCCTTGAGAGCGCCAAGGCCGCTAAGGTCAAGCCCAAAAGCCCTCCAGGAGATTGAGGCGATGAAGAAGATAGCGGCGGGTAAGGCATTCTATATGCAAAGCAAGCATGCGAAAGTGAATTATCTGTTACTTACACGAATCCGGAGCTCTCCAAGAGCATTCGTAGATCTGCCCTGCAGTGTGGCTGATGCTGCCGCATTCTACCGAGCCGAGGAGGGGAGCTCGACGGAGAAGGTGTTCTGGTCTCAAGATGTCGAGGCGGACACCAGTGCCTTAAGCGACCAGTTGAAGCAGCTGGTCGAGCTCCATAAGGTGGCCGAACAGGCCATGAAGGGCCTCATAGCTCGGCTGTGGCCTAATGAAGCCATGCCTGGGAGCTACTTCGGGCTGGTGAGGCGGCTGGTGGACGCCTGTCCATGGGTGGAAGTCATCAAGCGCTCCGTCTGCATCGAAGGTGCTCGTAGGGCCCTCGCCCTTGCTAAAGTGCACTGGGGCAAGATGGACGCTGAGAAGCTTGTGAAGGACGGACCACCACCGAAGAAGGAGCATCGGAAGCCTGAAATGTATTATGAGGGCGTCCTGAAGGGTGTCTGCCTTATAGTGGATGAATGCTCCAAAGATATAATTTTTTAGTAGACTCGCATTTGTTGTCCTGTACGCTGAAAACTTGTTCATATGCGCTAAGCAACACTGTTGAATTTAAAATATTACCTTCTGTGCGGCTGTGTATTAAATTTGAGAGATGGCGAGTCGTTGGCTTCAAATTTCATACCACGAAAGTCTTTGGGGTGTTCGGGATGAACTTGAGCGCTCTTGTTCCCATTCTTGGGTCCTTCGAGGGAGGCGCTCAATGCAACGAACAAGGCAACCGGACTATAATGCTTGAAAACTCTCATTTAGCCATAGAATTCTATAATTTTAAATTTCGGCGAAGCCCCTGGTATTCGGAAGACCGAGTTCGGGGCGCTATCCATGCCTAGACCGGACAATGCCGACTCCTCACTCTAAGCGGCATAAGTCTTTAGTGACTCGAAAACCTCTCGAACAGCGACCGGCTCTCGCCCTATCATGACGGTCAGTTTTAGCTTTCTCCACTGAGGTGCTTAACCCAGCTCAACCGGGGCACAATCGCAGTGGTTCTCCCAGCGCTACCTTAGCTGATATAACGGAATGTAAGGTACCAAAACATGGGAGCCAGGCAAACCCAACTATTGACCCAAGACATGATTCGGAGCCGATGCATATAATGCAATAAGTTCGGGGTGTCGCACTTGTGAAAGTGTTCGAACTTATCACACCATATTATGGGGTACTTAAGCCCCTGGTGTATTGCCCGTACCAAAGTGTACGGTTGCACAATGTCATAAATGAACATATATATATATAAGGGGAATCAATAATAGGCAGAAGCTATATATTGTTTATTCAAAAGGGCTGCTATCAGAGCAGAATGATACAAATAGTGCGACAAGCAAGGGACGGGACTTTTTAACATGTCTCCCTCTAGGGGTAAGCCGCGGGATGTTGTGTAAAACAGATATATTGCTCGTAATAGAGACCACCTGGACACTCGATGTAGCTTTCTGCTTCCCTGGCTGTTGCATCGTGTGTTCGGCGATTCTAATGCCGGACAGGGCTTCGTGAGAATGGAGTCCTGAAAGTAAAAAGAAAGAGAAAAAAAAGAATGACACAATGGGGAGCCCTTGGTGTGGTTGAGCCGCATTCTGGGCATGCCGTGGTCGTGCCCCTTCCTCTATGCCCATGGTATTTCCAGAGCGTAATTATGTACGTGTAATACTGGTTTCGCAATTTCGCGAGGGCTGGGGCTTGGGCCGCATTGCTATGCGTGCTCGGAACGTGCCAGGCGGTCTTGTTGTAGGTTACTCCGGGCGCGCTTGACGGTGTCCGGATGTTTAATAGCCGTACTCGAGAATTGCCTTAAGAGGCTGCTTTGCACTTCCGCCGCGAGGGCCGCCGTATGCTCCTCCGTCCGGAGAGAGCGTTCGGTGTTTCCATTGACCGTAATGACTCCTCGAGGACCTGGCATCTTGAGCTTGAGATATGCGTAGTGCGGCACCGCATTGAACTTTGCAAATGCGGTTTGTCCGAGCAGTGCATGATAGCCGCTGCGGAACGGGACTATGTCGAAGATTAACTCCTCGCTCCGGAAGTTATCCGGGGATCCGAAGACCACTTCAAGTGTAACTGAGCCTGTACAGTTGGCCTCTACACCTGGTATGACGCCTTTGAAGGTCGTCTTCGTGGGCTTAATCCTTGATGGGTCTATGCCCATTTTGTGCACTGTATCCTGATAAAGCAGGTTCAGGCTGCTACCGCTGTCCATTAGGACTCTAGTGAGGTGAAATCCGTCAATGATTGGGTCTAGAACCAATGCGGCGAATCCGCCATGGCGGATGCTAGTGGGTGGTCCTTCGATCAAAAGTGATCGGGCAGGAAGACCACGGGTTGAACTTTGGGGCGATGGCTCCATCGCCAGATACGCCCCTTTAGTGCACGCTTCCGCCCCTTTTGGGTATGTGGGTTGCGTATATCATGTTCACCGTCCGCACTTGCGGGGGGAAGCCCTTCTGTCCTCTATTGTTCGGCGGCCGGGGCTCCTCCTCGTCATCGCTATGCAGCCCCTTGTCATTGTTTTCGGCATTTAACTTGCTCGCTCGCTTGAACACCCAACAATCCCTGTTGGTGTGATTGGTACAGCTTTTCGGGGTGCCATGTATCCGCACAAGCGATCGAGTATTCGGTCCAAATTGGACGGCCCGGAGTATTTCTTTTAAATGGCTTTTTCCGCTGACCGGGTTTAGAGCCTCTGAATCCGGCATTGACCGTCAGATCCTCGGCATTGTCGCCGTTAATCGCGGCACTTGTGCTTGTTGCGACGCCGACCGCCATCGTTGTCCTTGGTATTGAATTACCGTGGCTCTTGGTCATGTTGTTACTACGAGCTAGCCAGCTGTCCTCTCCCGCACAAAAGCGGGTCATGAGTGTTGTGAGGGCTACCATGGATTTTGGCTTTTCCTGTCCTAGGTGTCGGGCAATCCACTCGTCACGGATGTTGTGTTTGAAGGCTGCAAGGGCCTCGGCATCCGGACAATCGACGATTTGATTTTTCTTGGTTAGGAACCATGTCCAGAATTGTCTGGCCGATTCCTCTGGCTGCTGAATTATGTGGCTTAGGTCATCGGCATCTGGTGGTCGCACATATGTGCCCTGGAAATTGTCGAGGAATGCGGCTTCTAGGTCTTCCCAACAACCAATTGACTCTGCTGGCAAGCTGTTAAGCCAATGTCGGGCTGGTCCTTTACGCTTGAGTGGGAGGTATTTGATGGCGTGTAGATCATCACCGCGGGCCATGTGGATGTGAAGGAGATAGTCCTCGATCCAAACCGCAGGATCTGTTGTGCCATCGTATGATTCAATGTTTACGGGTTTGAAACCCTCAGGGATTTGATGATCCATCACTTCATCTGTGAAGCATAGTGGGTGTGCGGCGCCTCTGTATTGGGCTACATCACGACGCAGCTCAAATGAGCTTTGTCTACTGTGTTCGGCCCGGCCGGAGTTGCCATATCCGGCGTGACGGTTATCGTGTAATGTAAACTATGATACGCTAGCATCAATAAAGCGGTTGTTTTCTGTATCAAGATGTTGTGTGTTGTCATAAGACATGGTCTCTAGGCTGGCAATACATGGTAAACCGGTCGCTCTGAGCCAGGTTGCCATAGATGTTGTCTCGATGGCTTCTTCTTGGCCTTCGGCGTTCTCCGGAGTATCATTGTCTCTGGTGCCGGTATTGCCGTCTTTTCCGCGACGTGATTTAGAGCGGTGTCGTTGACATCGACACTTTGGTGGTATCTTAGGAGGTTCGTCCTCAACTGGATCTTTCTCATCATCGCCGTTGCCTTCTTTAGGTGTATCTACCATGTATACGTCGTATGAGGAAGTGGCCATCCAGCATCCGGTGAACGGCGGGTTTTGGGCCTGCTCCTCTCCGGCATCGTCGTCCATATTATCGATGTCTTCGGAGGCGTAATCAAGCATGTCGGTTAGATCCTCGACAGTGGCTATGAAGTGGGTGGTGGGTGGGAAGTAAAATTCCCTATTTTTAGCCCCTAGTCCGGGTTGGGCGTAATTCGAAAGCGGTTCCTCTGCGATGGCGATGGATTGCATTAAGTCCAAAGCCTTGTTTAAGAGCGAGGTTTGTACGGGGACAAAATTTTCCTGGCCGAGCTCACATGACGTGGACTTCAAGGGTTCGGAGCTAGCGTCCGAAGAAGAGTCCAGCTTTGTGATGACTGCAGGAGACGCTATTCTCTCCGGTTCTCCAGTGTTGAGCTCTATAGCTGCAGAGAGTCCGGCGGGCTCTAGACTCCCGTCTTCGAACCTGGGGACGCGCTCTGGATCTAGGGCCAGAGCGGTGGTTGGAGCCGCGAACCCTTGGAAGATCAAGTCTCCTCGGATATCAGCGACATAGTTCAGATTTCCAAAACTTATCTGGTGATCAGGGGCTTAGCTGTCGATCTGCTCCAGGTGGCCAAGCGAGTTGGCACGCAGTGCGAAGCCGCCGAATACAAAGATCTGGCCGGGAGAAAAATCTCCTTCGCGGCAGCATTGTTATAGATGATTGATGGAGCCATCGAGCCTTTGGACGACGACACAGTGGAACTCTCAGTGAAAGCACCAATGTCGGTGTCAAAACCGGCACATCTCGGGTAGGGGGTCCCGAACTGTGCATCTAAGGATCGAGGGTAATAGGAGGCAGGGGACACAATGTTTACCTAGGTTCGGGCCCTCTTAACTGAGGTAATACCCTACTTCCTGCTTGATTGACTTTGATGAGTATAGGGGTTACCAGAGTTGATCTACCTCGAGATCGTAATGGCTAAACCCTAGATGTCTAGACTGTATGACTATGATCGCCTCTATGGACTAACCCTCTGGTTTATATAGACATCGGAGGGGGCTAGGGTTGTACAGAGTTGGTTTACAGAGGAAGGAATCTTCATATTCGAACGCCAAGCTTGGCATCCACGCAAAGGAGAGTCCCATCCGGACACGGGGGAAAGTCTCTATCATGTATCTTCACATCCCATTAATCCGGCCCATGTCACATAGCCCGGACGCCCGAGGACCCCCTAATCCAGGACTCCCTCAACCGATTTGAATCCAAAAGTTTAATGCTATGGTTAGATTTTATCTTAATACTTTTCTCGTAGTTGCGAATGCTTGCAAGGGGATTAATCATAAGTAGGAGGTTTGTTCAAGTAAGAACAACACCTAAGCACCGGTTCACCCACATATCAAATTATCAAAGTAGCGAACACGAACCAAACCAACATGATGAAAGTGACTAGATGAAATTCCTGTGACCCTCAAGAATGCTTTGCTTATCATAAGAGACCGTTTTGGCCTATCCTTTGCCACAAAAGGATTGGGCTACCTTGTTGCACTTTATTTACTGCTACAATTACTTGTTCATTACACATTATCTTGCTATCAGAATACCTGTTATCGACAATTTTTGTGCTTGCAGAAAATATCTTGCTGAAAACCACTTGTCATTTCCTTTTGCGCCTCATTGGTTTCGACAGTCTTACTTATCAAAAGGACTATGATTGATCCCCTATACTTGTGGGTCATCAAGTCCCATAGTAACAGTACACGGGGCTGCAGGTAAAGGTAACTGTGTGTCCGTAACATCAAGGGAGGAACGAATCACCCTCAATGGATTCCCACTCGATGTAACCATCAAGGTGAACATATGAGGAATCACCCTCGAGGTTCACACTTTATGACAGCCTGATTTTTGGCCCTTTCTTTTTCTTTTGTTTTCCGAGGTTTTTGCTTGAGTTTCCTTTTTCCGTGGCTATGTGGTCTGGAAACTGAAGAAGATGAACTCTTATTTGCTTCCAGAGTGGATTTTCATACCCAAATCCTTCCCTAGACCCTGTCATTTTCATCCTAGCCCAAATCCTATCATTCTTTTTCTTGGGAATATTCCTTTTATATTAAAGGAATAACTCAAATTGCCCTAGGTTGTGAAGAAAACTTTATTTCCATCACTCCTAAAATTCCCAAATAATTCTCATAAATTTTTGGGGTCATATATTTCTCAAATATGGCAAAATATTTCATTTTTCATGTTTACCATCATGCTCAAATAGTTCATTCCCTATTCTGCCCTAAATGGCACATTGTGAAGCAAGTGCTATTTTCCTTTTCCCAATTGACCTCAAACTCCTTGGACACCTTTTCCTGTCCATATCGTTGCCACATGCCAAAATGCAACCTCATTTCCCTAGTAATTATTTAATTATGATTTTCCAAAGTTTCTATCCAGAAAGAAGCTTTGTGAAGGAGGTGCAAGCTAGGCATATCCAAATGAGTTGCCATTTTGCATGATCCCTCATATCATCATATCATAGATCTCCACCAAAGTAGAGCTCATGTCATGCCTCCATGTGAGCTCATCTTCAATTCTTTGATTCTGTCCAACATTTCAGTTTGTGAAGCAAGTATATTTTATATTGCTCCATAATGGCTGCCAATTTTTCTAGGCCTTCTATTATCCATATAACCTACCTCCGCCCATTTTGGTCATGGTTCATCAATCCATTATTCCTCTAGAATTTTGGAAAGTTTCTGTCCAGAGGAGATGTTTGTGAAGCAAGTACCAGTTTGGCTTGTCCAATTGGTATGAGACTTTTTGAGCATCTTCATAGGACCAAATGACTCTACCTTGCACAATTTGAGCTCAATTTGACACTCCATGTGAGTGCACCTTCCTGATCAAGTTTCTGGACCAGATTATGCAGTTGCAAAGCAAGTGCATTAAATTTTACTGTGAGTGCAATTTCACCTCAGTTGATCACTGTTTCATGATCAATTTTACTGCAGTAAACTTCAGAGCTCACTTACCACTTAATAACAGCGTCTTTAACCGAACTACCACCATAGTTGAGACCTACCCTGGAAGGACTTACCACTAGACAACACGCTCCAGCTCATTTCCCCCGATACATGCCAGTGCACGCGGTGACCGCGTTAATGGCAAGCTTGTGCGCGCGCTCTGCTGCCGTTGGCAGCGCCCAGGATGGATTCTTGCTCGGGCCCCTCCTCCTATCGTCTCCTCCACGCGCATGACCGTGTCCAACGTCTTCCTCTCGTCATCGCCGTCCCCCTGGACCCCTCTCCCCCTCCGTCAGCTTGCTCACCGACGCTCGCCGCCGCGTGACCACGGACGAACAGTGGCCATTTCGTTCTGTTCGTCACTGTCTTCTTCCTCCCCGTGCTCCGTGCGCTCCCTCTGCCCCGTGGGCGCCTCCCTGTGTCTCCCCATCGCCTTCCCCCGAGCTCATGCGCGAGCACAAGCGTCCGCGGTGCCGGTAACGCGTCCGCGGCGCCGGTAACGCGTCTGCGGCGATGACAGCTCGGCAACTCGCCCCTCTGCCTATATAAGGCCACCCGAGCCTCTCCTGAGCACTCCATCGCATTTGCCTCATCTCCAGCAACCTCCCCGGCCTCTCGCTCGAGCTCCAGAGCCCCTCCCCACCTCTCTCTGCCGCCATGGCCGCCGTCGAGCTCCGCTCGAATCCGAGCAGCCCCGGTCACCTCCCCTCCTGATTCCACCTCCGGAGGCCCCCATCCACACCCCGGAGCCGCCCGAGACCTCTCCCTCCTCCTCTGGTGGCTGTTGGCCGCGAGCCCCGTCGGTGCCCGTCGCCACCGTCCGCCATGTCCTCGCTCCCTCTCGCCTCGGTCCTCCCCGAGCCCGTGCTCTCCGCAGACGGGTGCGGCTACTCTGAGCTCGCCCAAAGGTCGAAGCGAGGCGGGGATGTGAGCCCGGCCGGACGAGCCTCAGCGTGGCGACCTCCTTGGACCGCGGGCGAAAAGTGCGAACGAGGTGAAGACGACGTTGACCCGTCCACAGGCCCTTTGTCGGCCTCTGCGCTGACCGGGCCGGCCTTCTGACGTGGTTAAGTGGAGGAGTACTCCGTGGAGTACGTCTTCGCTTAACAAAAGCGTAATCAGCTTCTTCCTCGGGCGAAAATGCGTTTTCCCTTCTGGAAAACTTATTTTCAGAAAGGCGTTCTATTTTTTTTCTGCTGAAGGCCTGTTTGTGATGATTTTATTATAGATAGGTCCCTGGCAGAAAAACCCTTATAACTTTTTGCTCGCGACTCCAAATGAGGTGATTCCAAAGCCCACTTATTCGTTTCGTCGAGCCCGTTCTGTTGGTATCATTTTCACCATGTTTTGACATTCTGAAAGTGACCATTTTGCCCTTGCGCTTAATCAGCCCCCTTCGAGAGAGAACGTTTTCCGGCAATTCTTTCCGCGAGCTTCTCGCACTTCTTCCCGATGATTTCTTCCACCCCAGGCAAGCCACAATACCCACTTGCATGATAGTCATCCAGTAGCCATGGCTTTCAACTTGAATATTTATTAAATAATTGCTTGTTTAAAATATGGTTATCGTTGTTTTGGTAATGCTTCTGGGTGAGCGCTTACTTACTTGCTATGTTGTTATGCACCTGGTTATCATGTCCTGCTAGTTGCTAGTATTCCCTTCATATTCTTATACTTGCTAGAAGTACATGTTGATGTTGGAGATGGTTTTTGGTGCATGACTATCATTTGTTTCGAGCGCCGTCGTTATGCATGTCCCATTGCATCCAGTTGGTTAAATGATTACATGGTAGCATTGTTGATATGTTCTTGCATGATATTTATTGTTGATGCTAGTGGTCATGCTAGGTTTCTATGAGTAGTGTTGTACTTGTGATATTCATGCTCGTCATTATACTATGCTCAGATGGAGATGGTTCATTGTGGATATGATGGATAGTTATGTTGTACCCTCATGATTACGTTGATATCACGTTCATGCGTTGTAATTGCATCATGTTATTTTACCATGGCTCAGCATATTGCATTCAAGTTTAACCGGATTAAAGTAAACTTGAACTGTTGGTTGAGTCATTGTGCCACCAAATCGAGCTGACCAGTGCAACCACACTTGCCTTATGGGGGGTCCTAACTGGGTCTATTGTCGTGCCTCTCACCGGTGGCTCCAACTAGGGAAGTTTATGGGCATGCGTACCCTGGCCCGGTAAGCAGACATAACCTTGTGTGCCCGTAGTTGGATGATAAGTGCTTTTGTCCCTGTTTGGGACGGACCACGATGGTGGTCGTTGTGTCTTTGGTAGACAAAGGGCCACCTAGGACTAGCCCAATGGGGAGTGAGTCTGAGTGCCGGGAGAGTGCCATGGCAGTAGATCGGTTTTGTCAGAATTCCGTTGGTCCGCCCGAATGGGAGTGCGAGGCCATGGGTTCCGTGGTGTGGGTATAGTGTACTAACCTCTGCAGAGTGTATATTAAATCTGTCGATAGCAGCGCCCGCGGATAACGGCCCAGTTCATAGTCGTTCACACTATGAGTCAACAGTATTAATAATAATGTGCTCAATAACAACCCCGATTCGATGAGGAGATAAGTTGGTTGTGATCGCCGGAATGATCACCGTTTGACACCAAGTGTTGGTCATGGTTGTGATCGCCGGAATGATCACCCTGGTATCGAGGATACCGTGTTTTTGGATATTCGTGATGTTGTGCGAGAATCATGGGTAAAGATCAAGATCCTTGTGGTCATTTGATGATTACTACGGTATTGTTTATACCAAGTTTGATGTGATCCTAAGATGATCGTGTAATGTCCGAGGTTGGTAAGTGATGCATGTGATGGTTACGAGGTAACCCCAACAAAATAAATGGTGCATGTAGTGTCATCATGTTGCAGGCTAGTATCGTCAGATTTATATGTACATGCCATGCTCATATTGTTCTAGCAGTATTATTTTCATGTTGTTCATGCCATGATGATCTCATGATAATTCCTGCTTAACCTGTAATTGCCATGTTGTTGTTTGTCTTGAATGCTTCTTGTTAATTTTGAGCTTCCAAGTACATTCAATGTACTGACCTGGCGTGTCATGCCAGCTTGCAGGTCATGCCTGGATTGCTTGCTTGTTTGGTGTTGTTCCTATGTTCGTGAGCTAGGATAAGCGTTCCAGCCAGAGTCCCTGCAGAGTGGAGTTCATCACCATCATCGTTGTTCCGCTGCTAGAGTTATTCCTCTGCTTCGAGTTGTTCTACTGCTTGCATAGAGCAACTGAGGATGGCGTAGTGTCGCCATGCCGATGTTATTCATTGTAATATCGGAGACCTTGTATTCATATTCGTGTAATAATAGAAAGCTGGTTTGTTCTATGCTAAGCAGTGTCGTATTCCAGAAGACTTCGCCTCGATCTCTGGGCTGGAATATGGGGCGTTCCGGTTTCTATGAGCCGGGGTGCCACAGGCTTGGTATTAGAGCAGGTCTGGCTATAGGATGCCCTAGCCCGCGCGAAAGTTAGAAAGCGGTAGTATAGACCCTAGTTGGTTTGTTGCACTTGATTGTTGCATTTGTTTGTCGCATAGCATGCACATAGATTATTATTTTGTCACTAACGGTAAATCTTGTGAGTGTAGGTGGCATCGTTTTCGGTCCACCGCCTGGACCCTCCTTCTTAGCATGTCTGCCCTTTGGTGTTCGGCGTCATCTCTGTCCCAGCAGAGTGATGCCCTGGTACCCAGAGTTCAAGACACCATTTGCAGGAGTTATGCTCGGGTATCGCGTATATTTTTTCGCCACCTACGCATATTATTTCAGTGATAGGCTTGTTTCTATCCCGAGTCATGTCATCCATCTCGTCCCTCTGACAACCCTTACTGATCTTGGTTATCATAAAAGGGTAATGCAAGCGAGCCTTGTTTTTCCACCGCTACCCTTCCCAGTCATTCTATTCTTTGGACGTGTATGAATCCCTTTCGTACATTTGATGATGATGTGGTCGTGACTTTTGTCTCTCGCTACTTGATCGTCAAGTCCATCCTCACCTGTGTATCCATGCAGATCCAACCATTGTTCAGCTAGTGCTTGGTGTAGCTTCGGTTACGCCAACTCCTTCCACACATGGATATAAATTTCGTGCACACCGCCACAACATATTAGGCCGTAATACCGGAGCTTCCGCGCGACTTGTGTGCTTAGGTGTGCATGCATATTATGGTGTGAGTAGCAGTAATATGTGATGATTGCTTGATTAATTATATTAGTAGTATGCTTGTGTGCTTTTGTTCTAGTCGTTTCTTTTGTTTTTTTCTTTGGGCCTTCAGTGTTACAAATTTTCCCCTATTAAAGTTGCTCGTCAACCGACACCGGACCCGAAGAGTTAGCAAGAAATGCAAATATTTGGAAACTCAGCTAAACAGAATGGAATTGTCAGCAGACTGTAGTGAAATTGGAAATAGCTCGTCTGAATACAAAAGAAATCTTGGATGGAATGTCAGTATAAAGTTTGCATTAACGTGCACTCCTCACAACAGTATGGAATTCTCAGCCGACTGCATTCAGATTGGGGGATATCTGATCATGTTACTGAGTGTCAAGTCTCCCTCAGCGTGCACTCCTCATAGCAGAAATGATCAAATCAGCAAGAAGATAAATTGTGTGCAAGGTTGACAGAATATTATCAAAGGTATGGCTCAGATACAAGTTTAAAATTTTCTTTGAGGATGATTTTGGAACTCGATGTACCTGGAAGCAAGCAAAAATATGGCATGTACTCAGAAAAGGGGATAGTCCTACAAAACCCCGTTTCATAAGAGAAATCAATAACAAAAATATTAAGATGGTTATATATGTGGAAATCGGCCCGCATATCACAATAAAAAGCTTCTAGTGTAAGCAACCCAATCTTCCCTCGCAAGATACCCGAGAAGCTTCCAAGGCAAGATTCATCTATCTTCCTCAGTACAATACATGGATGATTTCCTGTACAAGGTACTCTGCCTTCTTCAGTAAGCAACCGCAAAAGCTTCCGGCATAAGGTAATCGAGTCTTTCCTCAAAGAAAGTCTTTAAGGGGGTAAGCTTCTGAAGCATGATACCCAGTCTTCTTCAGCAAGCTGTCTGACGAAAGTTTCGAGCACAAGCGAGCCAATCTTCCTCAGTAAGACATTGGTACAAGGTAGTACGCTATGAATTGACAGCATATGGTAGTGAATCCCAAGAATCAGATCCGCAACATTTTGGTCAGAAGCAAGAATCACCGTAATACACGCCTATCTCGGGAATCGATTCTCATATATATGTATATATATATATATATATATATATATATATATATATATATATATATATATATGTGGTGAGCATACTACCAAGATCTTACAAGTCACTCGGATGAGGATCCGACAACCACGTGAGGATGGTTAAGAGAAGAAAGCCAAGATACACCGTGACTGCGGACAAAGGATTATGAGGATTGATGACATCAATGAGCTCAATACAAGTACCTGTGAACCTGGAAAATGATCCTGATGAGCCCTTGTCCCCTTTTTCTCCAATGACGGCACCACGCCTGTGATCTAAGATGTTTTTAGCTATCCGGGGTGGATGCCGATTTTTATTTCTCTCTTCAACGACTGTCACGAGTTCTGAGCTGCTTTTGGGCCGTCTCGTACAGCTGTTGAGTTTCTTTTTGTGACAGTAGCCCTATAGCTGTTTTTTGGCTATTTTAGGGAGCTGCCACCTTCTTCTTATCAACCTGGTCTCATGTTCTGAGCTGCTTTTCGGCCGTCCTGAGCCGTGGTTAAGTTATTTCAGTAATGTCCCAGACCTGAGTTGTAAAGACCGTTCTGGTGGCTACTGATTTATTTGCTGATTTCTTGCAAAGGTTCGGATGTTCATTTTCCTGCGGTCAGAACTTGAGGGGTGTTGAACCTGCCATTTAATGGGGTACCCTGTCAGAAAAATGAGGATAAGCTATGATTGCCGAAAAATTGCATCGACAGTACCTATGGTGATACGAAGAAGCAATATGACCTAGCTCTTTCAGCCAAGGATCCAGACCAAGAAAACAATAATGAAGGAGCAAGACCAGTGATGCAGGTATGAAAATTGTTGCAAGACCCGCGTGGTGCAGAACCACCGTCAGTCAAGTCTGCAGATAATATCATACAGGTCAAACTCTTATGCTAGCCACGACGGGTGAAAACCATATATTTGGTACAGATCCGATACTCAAGACAGTGGAACCAGTTAAGATGATTCAGAAACTTCCGCGATAAGCCAGAATCTGTCACGAAAGCGGTTATGACCCAACTCACTATTTGGAACCCGAAGAACCTGCATTTTGTGGAGAAAACCAATGCAAGGAGTTAGAGCTTGGGTGTCCACTAGAAAAATCTGATCACCACTTCATGAAAGATTGTCAATGCCGGATGACGCACCCAGTGGAAATCACTCTCGGATTTGTGAGACCGACATATATTTCAGTCGTGAGAATCAATCACAGTCAGCTAAGTCAGCGGATCTAAAAAGAAATTGGAGCCTGTATAAGCATGAACAAGCAAGGTAAGACCTGTCAGAATATGGATATATTAAAGCAAACCACCCCAGGGCCAGTCAGATAAAAATTTAGTGGGAACAAAAATAAGAAAAAGGATACCCGAGTTGGAAACAGTTTCCTCAAGTCAGTATCTTCATACTTATTCCTTGAGCAACCAAATCTCGAGGACGAGATTTCTTTAAGGGGGTAAGGTTTGTGACAGCCTGATTTTTGGCACTTTCTTTTTCTTTTGTTTTTCCGAGGTTTTTGCTTGAGTTTCCTTTTTCCGTGGCTATATGGTCTGGAAACTGAAGAAGATGAACTCTTCTTTGCTTCCAGAGTGGCTTGTCATACCCAAATCCTTCCCTAGACCCGGTCATTTTCATCCTAGCTCAAATCCTCATATTCTTTTTAATGGGAATATTCCTTTTCTATTAAAGGAATAACTCAAATTGCCCTAGGTTGTGAAGCAACCTTTATTTCCATCACTCCTAAAATTCCCAAATAATTCTCATAGATTGTTTGCGTCATATCTTTCTCAAATATGGCAAAATATTTCATTTTTCATGTTTACCATCATGCTCAAATAATTCATTCCCTATTCTGCCCTAAATGGCACATTGTGAAGCAAGTGCTATTTTCTTTTTCCCAATTGACCTCAAACTCATTGGACACCTTTTCCTGTCCATATCATTGCCACATGCCAAAATGCAACCTCATTTGCCTAGTAATTATTTAATTATGATTTTCCAAAGTTTCTATCCAAAAAGAAGATTTGTGAAGGAGGTGCAAGCTAGGCATATCCAAATGAGTTGCCATTTTGCATGATCCCTCATATCATCATATCATAGCTCTCCACCAAAGTAGAGCTCATGTCATGCCTCCATGTGAGCTCATCTTCAGTTCTTTGATTCTGTCCAAAATTTCAGTTTATGAAGCAAGTATATTTTATCTTGCTCCATTATGGCTTCCAATATTTCTAGGCCTTCTATTATCCATATAACCTACCTCCACCCATTTTGGGCATGGTTCATCAAGCCATTATTCCTCTAGAATTTTTGCAAGTTTGTATCCAGAGGAGATGTTTGTGAAGCAAGTACCAGTTTGGGTTGGCCAATTCGTATGAGACTTTTTGAGCATCTTCATAGGACCAAATGACTCTGCCTTGCCCAATTTGAGCTCAATTTGACACTCCATGTGAGTGCACCTTCCTGATCAAGTTTCTGGACCAGATTATGCAGTTGCAAAGCAAGTGCATTAAATCTTGGTCCATTTCCTGCAAAACTCCCCAGTATGGTAGTTCTTCCTAAGCTAATCACCCTAGACAACTCGTTTTCCTCTAATCTCACATCAGTTGATCACTGTTTCATGATCAAGTTTACTGCAGTAAACTTCAGAGCTCACATACCATTTAACCACAGTGTCTTTAACCGAACTACCACCATAGTTGACATCTACCCTGGAAGGACTTACCACTAGACAACACGCTCCAGCTCATTTCCCCTGCTACATGCCAGTGCACGCGGTGACTGCGTTAATGGCAAGCTTGTGCGCGCGCTCTGCTGCCGTTTGCCGCGCCCAGGATGGATTCTTGCTCGGGCCCCTCCTCCTATCGTCGCCTCCGCGCGCGTGACCGTGTCCAACGTCTTCCTCTCGTCGTTGCCGTTCCCCTGGACCCCTCTACCCCTCCGTCTGCTTGCTCACCGACGCTCGCCGCCACGTGACCACGAGCGAACAGTGGCCATTTGGTTCTGTTCGTCGCCGTCTTCTTCCTCCCCATGCTCCATGGGCTCCCTCTGCCCCGTGGGCTCCTCCCTGTGTCTCCCCGTCCCCTTCCCCCGAGCTCATGCGTGAGCACACGCGTCTGCGGCGCCGGCCACGCGTCCACGGCGACGACAGCTCGGGACCTCCCCTCTGCCTATATAAGGCCACCCGAGCCTCTCCCGAGCACTCCATCGCCTTTGCCTCATCTCCAGCAACCTCCCCGGCCTCTCCCTCGAGCTCCTGAGCCCCTCCCCACCTCTCTCTGCCGCCATGGCCGCCGCCGGGCTCCGCTCGAATCCGAGCAACCCCGGTCTCCTCCCCTCCTGATTCCACCTCCAGAGGCCCCCATCCACACCCCGGAGCCGCCCGAGCCCTCTCCCTCCTCCTCTGGTGGCTGTTGGCCGCGAGCCTCGTCGGTGCCCGTCGCCACCGTCCGCCATGTCTCGCTCCTCTCGCCTTTTGGTCCTCCCGGAGCCCGTGCTCTCCGCAGACGGTGCGACTACTTTCCTGCTGAGCTCGCGATAGGTCGAGCGAGGCGGGGATGTCCAGAGCCGCCGGACGAGCCCCGGCGCCAGCGACCTTCTCGACTGGCGGCGAAAAGTGGCGAGGCGAAGACGACATTGATCCTGGCCTCGGACCTCACTTGCCGGCCTCTTCATACCGACCGGGCCGGCCTGCTGACGTGGTTAAGTGGAGGAGTACTCCGCGGAGTACGTCTTCGCTTAACAAAAGCGTAATCAGCTTCTTCCTCGGGCGAAAATGTGTTTTCCCTTCTGGAAACTTATTTTCAGAAAAGGCGCGTTCTGTTTTTTTCTGCTGAGGGCATTTTTGTCATGATTTTATTACAGATAGGTCCCTAGCAGAAATACCCTTATAACTTTTTGCTCGCAACTCCAAATGAAGTGATTCCAAAGCCCACTTATTCGTTTCGTCGAGCCGTTCTGTTGGTATCATTTTCACCACATTTTGACATTCTGAAAATGACCATTTTTCCCTTGCGCTTAATCAGCCCCCTTCGAGAGAGAACATTTTCCAACAATTCTTTCCGCGAGCTTCTCGCACTTCTTCCCGGTGATTTCTTCCACCCCAGGCAAGCCACAATACCCACATGCATGATTGTCATGCAGTAGCCATGGCTTTCAACTTGAATATTTATTAAATAATTGCTTGTTTAAAATATGGTTATCGTTGTTTCGGTAATGCTTCTGGGTTAGTGCTTACTTGCTTGCTATGTTGTTATGCACCTGGTTATCATGTCCTGCTAGTTGCTAGTATTCCCTTCATATGCTTATACTTGCTAGTAGTACATGTTGATGTTGGTGATGGTTTTTGGTGCATGACTATCGTCTGTTCTGAGCGTCGTCGTTATGCATGTCCCATTGCAGCCAGTTGGTTAAATGATTACATGGTAGCATTGTTGATATGTTATTGCATGATATTTATTGTTGATGCTAGTGGTCATGCTAGGTTTCTATGAGTAGTGTTGTACTTGTGATATTCATGCTCGTCATTATACTATGCTCAGATGGAGATGATTCATTGTGGATATGATGGATAGTTATGTTGTACCCTCATGATTACGTTGATATCATGTTCATGTGTTGTAATTGCATCATGTTATTTTATCGTGGCTCAGCATATTGCATTCAAGTTTAACCGGATTAAAGTAAACTTGAACAACTATTGGCTGAGTCATGGTGCCACCAAATCGAGCTGACCAGTGCAACCACACTTGCCTTATGGGGGGTCCTAACTAGGTCTATTGTCGTGCCTCTCACCGGTGCCTCCAACTAGGGAAGGTTATGGGTGTGCGTACCCTGGCCCGGTTAGCAGACATAACCTTGTGTGCCCGTAGTTGGACGATAAGCGCTTTTGTCCCTGTTTGGGATGGACCACGACGGTGGTCGTTGTGTCTTTGGTAGACACGGGGCCACCCATGACTAGCCCAATGGGGAGTGAGTCGGAGTGCCGGGAGAGTGCCATGGCAGTAGATCGGTTTTGTTGGAATACCGTTGGTCCACCCGAATGGGAGTGCGAGGCCATGGGTTTCGTGGTGTGGGTACAGTGTACTAACCTCTGCAGAGTGTATATTAAATCTATCGATAGCCGCGCCCATGGATAAGGGCCCAGTTCGTAGTCGGTCACACTATGAGTCAACAGTATTGATAATAATGTGCTCAATAACAACCCCGGTTCGATGAGGAGATAAGTTGGTTGTGATCGCCGGAATGATCACCGTTTGAGACCAAGTGTTGGTCATGGTTGTGATCGCCAGAATGATCACCCTGGTATCAAGGATACCGAGTTGTTGGATATTCATGATGTTGTGCGAGAATCGTGGGTAAAGATCAAGCTTCTTGTGGTCATTTGATGATTACTACGGTATTGTTTATACCAAACTTGATTTGATCCTGAGATGATCGTGCAATGTCCAAGGTTGGTAAGTGATGCATGTGATGGTTACGAGGTAACCCGAACAAAATAAATGGTGCATGTAGTGTCATTATGTTGCAGGCTAGTATTGTCAGATTTATATGTACATGCCATGCTCATATTGTTCTAGCAGTATTATGTTCATGTTGTTCATGCCATGATGATCTCATGATAATTCCTGCTTAACCTGTAATTGACATGTTGTTGTTTGTCTTGAATGCTTCTGGTTAATTGTGAGCTTGCAAGTACATTTAATGTACTGACCTGGCGTGTCATGCCAGCTTGCAGGTCATGCCTAGATTGCTTGCTTGTTTGGTGTTGTTCCTGTGTTCGCGAGCTAGGATAAGCGTTCCAGCCAGAGTCCCTGCGGAGTGGAGTTCACCACCGTCGTCGTTGTTCTGCTGCTAGAGTTATTCCGCTGCTTCGAGTTGTTCTACTGCTTGCATAGAGCAACTGAGGATGGCATAGTTTCGCCGTGCCGATGTTATTCATTGTAATATCGGAGACCTTGTATTCATATTCGTGTAATAATAGAAAGCTGGTTTGTTCTATGCTAAGCAGTGCCGTATTCCAGAAGACTTCACCTCGATCTCTGGGCTGGAATACGGGGCGTTCTGGTTTCTCTGAGCCGGGGTGCCAAACACTCTAAGTGTTGCACAATAGAGCCATATCGGGGCTGGTGAAGGAGCAATCGCCCTCGGTGACCATGACCAAATAGCTACACTATAGAGTTATCATCAGGAGTGCGTTATGTGGTATCACCCTCGGCACTCGATAGTAGCTCTACAGAGTCGTACAACTAGGGGGGTGAAGTGATGTGTCGGGCTCTGGATGTCGATCACGTTGATCGAGTCATCGGTCCTCAAGCCGACGCAACTTGGAAAAGGTGAGGGGCCACTGATGGATCACAAACTAACCTATACCAAGTAGTTTAGGATAAGCAGGTAAGGTACAATGAGCAGGTTACAAAAGCAGGCTATGCATCAGATATAGGAGCAAACAAATACAGTAGCAAAATCTAATGCAAGCATGAGAGAGAATGGAATGGGCGATATCAGAATGATCAAGGGGGGTTTGCTTGACTGGTTGGTCAGACGAGACGGACGGGTCGTCGTTGATGCAGTTGATCACAGGAGTAGCATCGGTCTCGGGGTCTACCGGAGAGAAGAGGGGGAAGAAACAGTAAATACAAAGCACACAGATGCATTACTAAGCATGACATGGCGATATGCTATGCTAGGGGTGTTCTAACGCAGGGCTACACGATACCGGAGAAGGGGGAAAACATCCGGGAAAGTTTTCCCATAGTTTGGTATTTTTGGATAGATGAATTAGAGGGGGCGGTTGCATGTTCGCTATGCTAAGGAAGTGTGGCAGACGAATGAAGCGTGTACTTGGATTCATCTTGTTTTTCTGAGCAACTTTCATGTACGAAGTATTTTCATCCGAGTTAGGGATTATTTTCTATTAGTTTTCTAATTTTTATTCAATTTATGAAAATCCTAGAATATATTTAATTCGAATAAAACAGTAAATTACTTTTATTGTACATGGCAGATCCAGCCACAGACACTGACGTCTGGGGCCAGTCAGCAGTACAGTCAGCGTTGACTGGGTCAATGTTGACTAGTAAACAGGGTCAAAGGGGCCCATCTGTCATTGTCACATATTTTCAATAGGGTGTTTAAGTTAAACCTAACTAGGGGTGGGGACCCAGAGTCATAGAGCCATTAGCTAATTAAAAAGTTAATTAGGTAGTTAACTAAGCTAATTAATTAAATTACTAATTAAATAAATACATAATTTTATTATTTATTTTTATTTTTCATTTAATTTCTTTTTTTAATAGGGCATGGGGCCCCACGGTTGGGGGCCCATAGGCCATCCGGGGCGGGCGCCAACGGGCGTGGGGGTCGCGGCCATGGCGAGGCCGCCGATGGGCGGAGGCGAGCGGCATGGGGAGGGGTGCGAGGCGGTGCCGGAGAAGATCTGCGGTGGTCGGAGCGAGTGAGGCTGGGCGGTGGCTGTGGTGGCGAGCCGCAGTAGAGCAGCAGCAGCTGGGGCGAGGCCAAGCGGAGGCGGGCGAGCAGGGGCCATGGTGGACGGCGCAGGCGTGGGCTAGGGGCGGCAGCGGGGCTGGAGAAGGCAACGAGCGCTCTGGGGGGGGCAGCATGCGCAACTACGAGCTCATATGCGGGAGGCCTGAGCGGCGAGTGTGGCAGTGGGAGGTGCAAGCACGCAACCATGGTGTGGGCGGGCGCGCGCGACGGACACGGGCGACACAGGGCAGGTGATGGCTCATGTCTGCGTCCTTATTTTCCCCGAAGAGGAAGGAATGATGCAGCACAACGACGGTTGGTATTTCCCTCAGTGATGAGACCAAGATTATCGAACCAGTAGGACAACCAAGAAACACTATGTAAATGGTACCTGCACACAAAGAACAAATACTTGCAACGCGACGCATAAGAGGGGTTGTCAATCCCTCCCGAGTAAAAGATAGATTGGTTTGTAGTAGATTGGGTAAATAGATCTCGCGGAAACACAAAATAAAATAAATAACAAAAATTGCATCAATGTATTTTTGGGTTTTTGAAATAATAGATCTGAAAATAAAAGTGGCAAATTGTAGATCGGAAAGCAAATATGATAAAGGATAGACCCGGGGGCCGTAGATTTCACTAGTGGCTTCTCTCGAGCAAAAATAGCATAAGGTGGGTAAACAAATTACTGTTGGGCAATTGATAGAACTTCAAATAATTATGAAGATATCCAAGCAATGATAATTGTATAGGCATCACGTCCAAGATTAGTAGACCGACTCCTGCCTGCATCTACTACTATTACTCCACAAATCGACCGCTATCCAGAATGCATCTAGTGTATTAAGTTCATGGAGAAACAGAGTAATGCAATAAGAACGATGACATGATGTAGACAAGATCTATTCATGTAGGAATAGACCCCATCTTGTTATCCTTAATAGCAATGATACATATGTGTCATGTCCCCTTCTGTCACTGAGATTGAGCACCGTAAGATCGAACCCATCACAACACCTCTTCCCATGGAAAGAAAAATCAATCTAGTTGGCCTAACTAAACCAAAGATTCGAAGAAGAAATACGAGGATATAAGCAATCATGCATATAAGAGATCAAAACTCAAATAACTTTCATGGATAAAATAGATCGGATCATAAACTCAAAGTTCATCGGATCCCGACAACCACACCGCAAAAAGAGTTACATCAAATAGATCTCCAAGAGACCATTGTATTGAGAATCAATAGAGAGAGAGGAAGCCATCGAGCTACTTCCTACGGACCCATAGGACTACAATGAACTACTCACGCATCATCGGAGGGGCACCAATGAGGATGATGAACCCCTCTGTGATGGTGTCTAGATTGGATCTCGTGCAATGACAAGTGAATAAACACTCATCTTGAGAATAACATATCTAGCATGGAAAAATATCAGCCACCCCTACCGTTTCATGAGCGGTTCAAGCACACAAAAAGGAAATTTATTTTGAAAAATAGATATGGCACATACAAATTTGCTTAGAACGGCAAGATAATACCGCATATAGGTAGGTATGGTGGACTCATATAGAAAAAGTGGGTTTAAGGATTTTGGATGCCCAAGTAGTATTCCCATTTAGTGCAAGGGAAGGCTAGCAAAACGATTGAGAAGCATCCAACCATGAAACGAAAGATCACATAAACGAGCATTAAGCATAACTAACACCAAATAATGCACCACAAGTAGGATGTAATTTCATTGCATAACTATTGACTTTCGTGCTTGCATAGAGAATCACAAACCTTAACACCAATATTCTTACTAAAGCATAATTACTCACCAACATGACTCACATATCACTATCATCATATCGCAAAACTATTACAAAGAATCAAGTTTATTTTGTCCAATGATCTTCATGAAAGTTTTTATTATATCCCTCTTGAATATCTATCACTTTGGGACTAATTTCATATATTGCTTTTGATAGCTCAAACAAATTTAAGTGAAGAACATGAGCATAAAAATTTCATCTCTCAAAATAATATAAGTGAAGCATGAGAGAATTTCTTCAAAAGTTTACTAACTCTCAAATAAATCTAAGTGAAACATGAGAGTATTTCTTCAAAAATACTAAAGCACACCATGCTCAAAAATATATAAATGTAGAGCAATTCCATAGCTCAAAAAAATTTAAGTGAAGAGTAAAGAGCAATTCTAACAAATCAGAGCATAATTTTGGCTCTCTCAAATAGGTGTGTCCAGCAAGGACAAATGACACAAACTAAAAAAACAAGCAAAGACTCATATAATACAAAACGCTCAAAGCAAAACTCACCATATGTGACGAATAAAAATATAGCTCCAAGTAGAATACCGATGGTAGTTAGAAGAAAGAGTGGATGCCACTCGGGGGCATCCCCAAGCTTAGTTGCTTGTTTCTCTTTGGATAATAACTTGGGATGCCATGGGGCATCCCCAAGCTTAGGCACCGAAAACTTGGAAATTTAAATCACACAAAACTCAACAAAACCTTCTTGAGATCCGTTAGTATAATAAAGAAAATCACTACTCTAAGTACTGTTGCAAACCCATTTATATTTTATTTTTGCATTATATCTACTGTATTCCAACTTTACCACGTCTTATACCCCCTGATACAAACCATAGATTCATCAAAATAAGCACACAACGCAAAGAAAATAGAATCTGTCAAAAACAGAACAGTCTGTAGCAATCTGAAAACTTCATATACTTATGTAACTCCAAAAATTATGAAATATTAGGACAACGTAGGCAATTTGTATATCAATCTTGTGTAAAAAAATCAGAATTTTATCGTGCTTCCGTGATTTTTAATAATTCTGTGACTCGCGCACGAATTTTTTGTTTTTCAACAAGATCAAATCAGCTATCACCCAACATGATCCCAAAGGCTTCGCTTGGCACAAACACTAACAATCATAGCAGTAGCATAATTGTGTAAACACTCAAAAACAGGAAAAAGCCAAAAATAAAATTTATTCATTGGGTTGCCTCCCAACAAGCGTTATCGTTTTATGCCCCTAGCTAGGCATAATGCATAGATCTAAGTGTTGTCATCTTTATTTTCCAACTCCTTAATCAAAAATTTAGAATTCTTCAAAGATTTAGCATACAAATTTTCAATAAAAATACTTTTAGGAATAAATTTGAAAAATTTATCGTCGTAAGTAGGATCTTTTATTACTTCAACAAAATTAGGGTGAATACTAATCATCTTAAGATCTTCTTTGATACTATTAGAAGTTGCACCCTTGTTTTTAGTGACTTGAGTAATCTTGCAGTTTTTACCAGAGTTTTTTCAATAGTCTTAGCGAAAGAAAAAGTTGTGCTTAGATTACTAAAAAATTCTTCCTACTTATCAATTCTAGCGGGGTTCTCCTCTATTCTTTCGTTGAATGCGGATTCTTTTTCTTTTAATACTTTAAGAGAATCTCTCGCTTTTGACCCAATTCTATTAGCAAGATTGTGCATCCTTTTATCTAATTTTCCAATGTTTTCTTCAGTGAGCATTTTCTTTTCAATAGCATCTAGCCTTTCCATAACATGCTCGAGAGTTAAAGTTGTTTCATTACTCATAAGATCACTAAATTTCCCATAGCATTAAAAGCATCTAGGGAAGGGCACATCAAGAAATTCCCATCGGTAATCGTATCAAGGATGAATCTATACCAAGTAGTGATGCCCACATAAAAACAACGAAGAAGAACAATAGTAGATTGCTTATGAATAGATCTATCATGAGCATTGCAAATCCTATACCAAGCATCTTTTAGATTCTCCCCACCCCTTTGTTTGAAATTAAGAACCTCATTCTCGGGGCTGCATGCAATAGAGGAAGAACTATCCCTAACGACAAAAAATGGCAAATAAAATTGCACACAAAAATAGATCTGACGAGAAAACGACGAACGGAAGAGAGGGCGAATGAAACGACAAATTTTTGTGAAGTGGGGGAGATGAAAACGAGAGGCAAATGGAAAATAATGTAAATTGCAAGGAGATGAGATTTGTGATTAGGAACCTAATAGATGTTGATGATGTCTCCCCGACAACTGCGCTATAAATCCTTTCTTGATGGCTCGTGTCCGCGTCAGTATTTTCCCCAAAGAGGAAGGGCTGATGCAGCACAGCTATGGTAGGTATTTCCCTCAGTGATGAGACCAAGGTTATCGAACCAGTAGGAGAACTAAGCAACACTATGTAAACGGTACCGACACACAAAGGACAAATACTTGCAACCCGACGCGTAAGAGGGGTTGTCAATCCCTCCCGGGTAAAAGATAGATTGGTTTCTAGTAGATTGGATAAACAGATGTCGTGGAAACGCGAAATAAAATAAATAACAAAAAATTGCAGCAAGGTATTTTTGGGTTTTTTGAATAATAGATCTGAAAATAAAAGTGGCAAATAATAGACCGGAAAGCAAATATGATAAAGGATAGACCCGGGGGCCGTAGGTTTCACTAGTGGTTTCTCTCGAGAAAAATAGCATACGGTGGGTAAACAAATTACTGTTGGGAACTTGATAGAACTTCAAATAATTATGACGATATCCATGCAATGATCATTATATAGGCATCATGTCCAAGATTAGTAGACCGACACCTGCCTGCATCTACTACTATTACTCCACACATTGACCGCTATCCAGCATGCATCTAGTGTATTAAGTTCATGGAGATACGGAGTAATGCAATAAGAACGATGACATGATGTAGACAAGATATATTCATGTAGGAATAGACCCCATCTCGTTATCCTTAATAGCAACGATTCATACGTGTCATGTCCCCTTCTGTCAATGAGATTGAGCACCGTAAGATCGAACCCATCACAAAGCACCTCTTCCCATGGCAATAAAAATCGATCTAGTTGTCCTAACTAAACCAAAGATTCAAACAAGAAATACGAGGCTATAAGCAATCATGCATATAATAGATCAAAACTCAAATAACTTTCATGGATAAAATAGATCTGATCATAAACTCAAAGTTCATCGGATCCCAACAACCACACCGCAAAAAGAGTTACATCAAATAGATCTCCCAAGAGACCATTGTATTGAGAATCAAAAGAGAGAGAGAGGAATACATCTAGCTACTGCCTACGAACCCATAGGTCTACAATGAACTACTCACGCATCATCGGAGAGGCACCAATGAGGATGATGAATCCCTCCGTGATGGTGTCTGAATTGGATTTGGTGGTTCTAGAACTTGCGGCGGCTGGAATTGTGTTTCGTCGACTCCCTTAGGGTTTTTGGATTTTCGGGGTATTTATACAGGCACGCCCAGGTGGGTTGTGCCCTCCCCCTCTGGTACTTCTTTAGCCCAAGTTGTTCCTTCTGGTCCAGAAAGAATCTCTAAAAAGTTTCGCTTCGTTTGGACTCCGTTTGGTATTGATTTTCTACGTAGTAAAAAATAAGCAAAAAACAGCAACTGGCACTAGGCACTATGTCAATAGGTTAGTCCCAAAAAATGATATAAAGTTGCTATAAAATGATTGTAAAACATCCAAAAATGATAATATAACAGCATGGAACAAGCAAAAATTATAGATACGTTGGAGACGTATCAGCAGGCGATGCGGCCGGGCGGCTCAGCAGTCTGGCCGTGGCGCGAGCGAGCGTGACGCAGGCAAGGCGACAGGTGGGCGCCATGGTCAGCGGCTGAGGAAGCCCTGGATTAAGAGGTCCTCAGGTGTCCAGGCTATTTGATATGGACCGGACCGATGGGCTGTGAATATACAAGATAGAAGTCCTTCCCCCGTGTCCGGATGGGACTCTCCTTTGCATGGATGGCAAGCTTGGCGTTCGGATGTGCAGTTTCCTTTCTTCGTAAACCGACTTTGTACAACCTATGTCCCTCCGGTGTCTATATAAACTAGAGGGTTTAGTCCGTAGAGATCATTACAAATCATACAGGCTAGATGTCTAGGGTTTAGCCATTACGATCTCGAGGTAGATCAACTCTTGTAACCCATATACTCATCAAAGTCAATCAAGCAGGAAGTAGGGTGTTACCTCCGTTAAGAGGGCCCGAACCTGGGTAAACATCGTGTCCCGTTTGTCTCCTGTTACCTTCGATCCTCAGACGCACAGTTCGGGACCCCCTACCCGAGATCGGCCAGTTTTGACACCGACATTGGTGCTTTCATTGAGAGTTCCGCTGTGTCGTCGACAGGAGGTTCGATGGCTCATTCTATCATCAACAACGATGCTGTTTCCGGGGAAACTTTCCTCCTCGGCCAGATTTTTGTGTTCGGCGGCTTCGTTCTACGGACCAACTTGATGGGCCACCTCAAACAGATCGACGGCTATGCCTCTGGTCATCAGATCAGTTTCGGCAAGCTAAACTATGTCGCCGATATCCGAGGAGACTTGAACTTCGAAGGGTTCACGGCCCCGACCACTGCTCTGGCCTTAGATCCGGAGCAAACCACCAGTTCCGAAGATGGGGGTTTGGAGCCCACCGGACTCTTCGCTGCAAACCGCACTATTGAGGATCCGGAGGCGATCGTGTCCACGGAGAACTCGGGATCAGACTGGGTTCCCCCTATCATTGAAAGGCCGGATTCGCCCCTGGACTCTAGATCCGAACTCTTGAGGTCCGCGCCAGACAAGCTTGGCCAGGCGGCCTTCGCCCCGGCCAGCCTCGCGGACTCTCGTTTCCCCGTCCAAACCTTGCTCTTAAACGAGGCTCTGGACTTAATGCGATCCCTCGCCATCACAGAGGAATCACCTCTAAATTACGCCCAGCCCGGACTAGGGGCTAAAAGCGCGGAATTCTACGTCCCACCCACCACCCACTTCATAGCCACTATCGAGGACTTAACCGACATGCTGGACTACGCCTCCGAAGACATCGACAGCATGAACGACGATGTTGGAGAGGAACAAGTCCAAGACCCGCCGTGCATGATGTGAGCCTCAGCGACGAAGACTTCATTGTGCCAGAGGAACCACTCGAGCAGGAGCGCTTTAAGCACCAGCTAATCGCCACTACGAGAAGCCTAAAAAAGAAGCAACAATAGCTCCGAACTGAACAGGATACACTCAACGACAGATGGACCCAAGTCCTAGCCGCCGAAGAGTATGGCCTTCAAACCAGCAAAGAGTTATCCGAAGCGTAGATTACTACCACAATTTGACGACGAGGCCCTCGAGCCCATACCGTCAAGGCATGACCGTGTTGATGAACCAGACTGGCCACCACACGGGCAAGATAAAGCGGCCACCTATGCCGAACACCAACCCGCACCACCTCGTTGTAGAGGCAGAGAGACGGCAGCTCTAGGATACACCTACGACCTATGACAGGACCTGGACAATAGAGCAGGCCAAGCCAGATCAATCTATGGATCAAGGGGGCATGCCCCAACATGAGAAGACGCCCATCAGGCCTGGCGCGACAGGCACAACCTCACCCGGGCCGAAAACCGCATACGGACTTCATCTGAACTGCGTCGTGACGTCACCCGATACAGAGGCGTCGCACACCCCTTATGCTTCACTGATGAGGTAATGGAGCACCAGTTCCTGGAAGGGTTTAAACCCGTGAACATTGAATCATACGATGGAACGACAGATCCCGCAGAATGGATCGAAGATTTTCTTCTCCACATCCACATGGCTCATGGTGACGATCTCCATGCCATCAAGTATCTCCCCCTCAATCTCAAGGGACCAGCATGGCACTGGCTAAACAGCCTCCCAGAAAACTCCATTGGTAGCTGGGACAATTTGGAAGACGCCTTTAGAGACAACTTCCAAGGTACCTATGTTCAGCCTCTAGATGCCGATGACCTTAGTCACATAGTCCAGCAACCCGGAGAGTCAGCCCGGAAGCTCTGGACCAGGTTCTTAATTAAAAACAACCAAATTGTAGACTGTCTGGACACCAAAGCCCTCGCGGCCTTTAAACACAGCATCCAGGACGAGTGGCTCGCACGGCACCTCGGCCAAGAATAACCAAAGTCCATGGCAGATCTCACCGCACTTATGACCCGCTTTTGCGCGGGAGAAGATAGCTGGCTAGCTCATAGAAGCAACAACACCTGCGACCCCGGCACCTCCGAAGCCAGAGATGGCAACGGCAGGCCACGACGCAACAAACACAAGTGTCGAAACAACAATGAAGATACTGAATACACGGTGGTCAACACCAGATTCAATGGCTCTAAACCCGGTCAGTGGAAGAAGCCATTCAAAGGAAACAAAGATGGTCCATCTAGTTTGGACCAAATACTAGATCGGCCTTTGCCAGATCCATGGCACCCCTCACAATACTAACAGAAATTGTTGGGTCTTTAAACAGGCCGGAAAGCTAAACACGGAACGCAAGGGGAAAGGGCCACCTGGCAAGGATGATGATGAGCCTCGCCCATCAAACAAAGGGGGGGCAAAAGAAATTTCCCCTGAGGTAAAAACAGTGAATATGATTGATAACCCACAAGTATAGGGGATCGCAACAGTTTTCGAGGGTAGAGTATTCAACCCAAATTTATTGATTCGATACAAGGGGAGCCGAAGAATATTCTCAAGTATTAGCAGTTGAGTTGTCAATTCAACCACACCTGGATAACTTAGTATCTGCAGCAAAGTATTTAGTAGCAAAGTAATATGATAGTAGTGGTAACGGTAACAAAAGGTAACAGTAGCAAGAGTAATATTTTTGGTATTTTGTAGTGATTGTAATAGTAGCAATGGAAAAGTAAATAAGCGAGAACAATATAGGAAAAGCTCGTAGGCATTGGATCTGTGATGGAGAATTATGCCGGATGCGGTTCATCATGTAACAGTCATAACATAGGGTGACACAGAACTAGCTCCAATTCATCAATGTAATGTAGGCATGTATTCCGAATATAGTCATACATGCTTATGGAAAAGAACTTGTATGACATCTTTTGTCCTACCCTCCCGTGGCAGCGGGGTCCTAATGGAAACTAAGGGATATTAAGGCCTCATTTTAATAGAGAACTGGAACAAAGCATTAACACATAATGAATACATGAACTCCTCAAACTATGTTCATCACCGGGAGTGGTCCTGATTATTGTCACTTCGGGGTTGCCGGATCATAACACATAGTAGGTGACTATAGACTTGCAAGATAGGATCAAGAACTCACATATATTCATGAAAACATAATAGGTTCAGATCTGAAATCATGGCACTCGGGTCCTAGTGACAAGCATTAAGCATAGCAAAGTCATAGCAACATCAATCTCAGAACATAGTGGATACGAGGGATCAAACCCTAACAAAATTAACTCGATTACATGATAGATCTCATCCAACCAATCACCGTCCAGCAAGCCTATGATGGAATTACTCACGCACGGCGGTGAGCATCATGAAATTGGTGATGGAGGATGGTTGATGATGACGACGGCGACGAATCCCCCTCTCTGGAGCCCCGAACAGAATCCAGATCAGCCCTCCCGAGAGGTTTTAGGGCTTGGCGGCGGCTCTGTATCGTAAAACGTGATGATTTCTTCTCCTTGATTTTTTTTCTCCCCGAAAGCAAATATATAGAGTTGGAGTTGGCATCGGAGGAGCTCTAGGGGGCCCACGAGGTAGGGGGCGCGCCCCCAACCTCGTGGACAGGGTGTGGGCCCCTGGCTTCATATTTTGCAAGGTTTTTTTATTATTTCCAAATAGACGTTCCGTGGAGTTTCAGGTCATTCCGAGAACTTTTTTTCTGCACATAAATAACACCATGGAAAGTCTGCTGAAAACAGCGTCAGTCCGGGTTAGTTCCATTCAAATCATGCAAGTTAGAGTCCAAAACAAGGGCAAAAGTGTTTGGAAAAGTAGATACGACGGAGACGTATCAACTCCCCCAAGCTCAAACCTTTGCTTGTCCTCAAGCAATTCAGTTGATAAACTGAAAGAGATAAAGAAAAACTTTTACAAACTCTGTTTGCTCTTGTTGTTGTAAATATGTAAAGCCAGCATTCAAGTTTTCAGTGAAGATCATGACTAACCATATTTGCAATAACTCTTAGGTCTCATGTTTACTCATATCAATAGCATAATCAACTAGCGAGGCATAATAATAAATCTCGGATGACAACACTTTCTCAAAACAATCATAATGATATAACAAGATGGTATCTCGCTAGCCCTTTCTGAGACCGCAAAACATAAATGCAGAGCACCTTTAAAGATCAAGGACTGACTAGACATTGTAATTCATGGTAAAAGAGATCCAGTCATAGTCATACCCAATATAAATTAATAGTAATGAATGCAAATGACAGCTGCGCTCTCCAGATAGTGCTTTTTAATAAGAGGGTGATGACTCAACATAAAAGTAAATAGATAGGCCCTTTACAGAGGGAAGCGAGGATTTGTAGAGGTGCGAGCTCGGTTTTGAAATAGAGATAAATAATATTTTGAGCGGCATACTTTTATTGTCAACATAACAACTAAGAGATGGCGATATCTTCCATGCTACACACATTATAGGCGGTTCCCAAACAGAATGGTAAAGTTTATACTCCCCCTCCACCAACAAGCATCAATCCATGACCTGTTCGAAACAACGAGTGTCTCCAACTGTCGGGGTGGCTGATCGTACCCACGGACACCTATGGGGCCGGCGGAGCAGGCCCCTTGTGGTTCGGAGGGGGGCGGAGATCGCACGAAGAGCGGATCGAGGCGAGGCACACGAGCAGTTTACCCAGCTCGAGCTCTCCGGAGAGATAAAACTCCTCTGCTGCTTGTTTTGATCTATTGTGTTCTTGCTAGGGAGCAATGCGAGCTACAAAACCTAGCGTGTGTCTATCTGGTCTCGAGTGGGTCGAATGAACCCGAGCAGGCGAACAACTGTGAACCCGAACCCCTTCACGTTGCACTCGGGCCTCCTTTAATATGCTCAAGGGGTCTCCGGCGGTGGCAACATAGGCGAGGGTACAAATGTAAAAACAGGAGTTGGTACACCTACTTGAACAAAGGTGCAAAGTGCAAAATACCTAACTCGACGGCAAGGGACAAAAGCAATAAATGCCCGTCATTGTCGCCCAAACAAAGGCAACAGAGAGGCCGTCAGCGCCTCCGCCGCCACGATGGCGAGCCTGTCGGCCGCTTATCGCTGCTCTCCGCTGGCTGCTGACCGCTCGACACGCGCCCATGGAACGGTCCCATGGCGACACGTCACTGGGTGAGCTGGAGCGGAGACGGAGAGAGGTTGCATGCCGCGGCAAGCGCCTTGCCGCGGCCGAATCCTTGTCGCGCTTGGAGACTTGTCGCGCTCCGAGCCTTCCCGGCAAGCTCCTCTTGCCGGGGCCTTGTCTTCTGCGTGCCTGGAGTGGCCTTCCCGACAAGCTCCTCTCGTCGGGGCCTTGTCTTCTCAATCAAATACTTTGTTCTTGAATGGCTCCAAAGGAGCCACGGAGGATATTGGTGGTGACGAGGCAGACCTTGCCGCGGGGTGCTGCAACTGTCCGTGCACGAGCATGTGATACTAGGGTACCCCTACTCTAGTACACCGGCAGAGCCCCGGCCTGGGCCGTACACGGTGCCGAAGCGCTTGTCGGGCCAGGCCCAGGCTGTGCCTGCGGACACACGCGGCCTCGACCACGCCGCACTTCGCCCGGACCCACCACGATCCCCACTAACGGCACGCACGGACGTGGCGTCAGGCGAAGATCGTGGGCGGTCGTGGGGGTTCTTTATTAATATAAGCGAACGTCCGCCCCTCCTCCCTTTATAAGCGGAGGAAGCAGGCAGGCCGACCACCCCTGCCATTGCTGTCTTGTCAAGAAACCACCGCCGCTCCCTCTTCTTCTCCGGTGCGAAGAGAGCAGCGCCCGCCCCTTTCACCGCAAGCACACTCACCGCCGTCGACCTCCTCCGCCTCCTCGCCATGGCTCAAGGCCGATAAGGAGAAGGGCGTCAAGTCGGCCGAGGCGCAGCTGCTCATGGCGCTGCGCGCAAGGAGCGAGCCATCTTCCCCGTAGCTCGGCGCGCACGGAGCTGCGGACGACTTCTACCTTTTTGGTCAACGGAGACTCGTGCGCATCCGCGCTGAGGGTGCTCCCGCCTCCGCCGCTGATCTGGCCCCAACAGGTACCCTTTCTTCGCCCTTTTCTTCTATTGCGGTCTTTGCCCGCGTTTTCCGGAAGTTCTTTTGCGACATAATGAACACCTTTAGCCTCCGCCTCCTTGATTTCACCCCCAACGCCGTCTTGACCATGGCGGTTTTCGCACATTTGTGCAAAAACTTTGTCGGAGTCTACCCGAACGTGGCACTCTTCCGCCATTTCTTTGTTCCTCAGCGTCGAGAGGAGAGCCACTTGCCGGAGGAATAGCACAGGTCTCTAGGATCGGCAAGAAGGAAGCCTACCTAGAGGGGAGTTCGGAACAAGTGGGAGGAGTGGAGAGCCAACTGGTGCTGGGTCGTGGAGGAGAACCCACAGCCCTTTTCACCGCCGGGCGCCTAAACCCCAACCAGTGCGCGGCAAGGATTGGAGTAACTTGGCGCGGAGGATGCGGCTGAAGATAGCTGTGACCAATTACGTGCCTCGGGCTTGCCGGGTTGTGATGGGAGCGATTGGCGCAGACTTCATTCGCCGTAGACGCTTCCCTTGCAGGAAAGGAGGAGGCCTGCTTGGGAGTTCCGAACGCGGCGGACATCATGAGGCTGCGCCGGGCCTGAATTGGAACTTCACCGTCATGGAGCTGGATTCAGTGCTGCTCGAGCTGTTCAAGAACGACCCCGAACATCCAGAGTGGTTCAGGTTGCCGCGAGGGGTCGTCCCATTGTGCAACAACTCGGCGCTCGACCGCATCCGCGCCATGATACCACTGTGCGACTCCCACGGATCGCCCCGACTGGCAGGAGCCCCGACGAGGTCGTGGCAGCAATTCTTGACGATTTGCAAGAAGTGCCGATCCGCGCCGACGAGCGTAAGAGGCTCACCCGCGACACCACCGACCAGGAGATGGCGAGGATCGCCACCGAGGTGGAGGCGGCAGCAGCCGCTGCCGCTGGAGCCTTCGGGTTCACCGTGGAGGAGGCGGACGCGGCGAAGGCGGCAAGCTCTGCCGAGCGAGGAGAGGTCGCCGGCGAGGACGAGCTTGTCGAGCCCGAGGACAGGTCGAGTGTACCCACCGAGGGCGCTTCTTCCCCACCGCCAAGCAACTTGCCGCCAGCGGAGCCCCCAGCTCCGCCGAGGAGGCGTCTCCGCAGGGTCGGAGACTAGTCGGGGCGGCAGACCGGCCCACAAGAAGCGGCGCGCCGACGCGCTCCACCGCGGCAAGCGAGGTTGCCGCAGGAGCACCCCAAACTGCAGCGACAACTGGGGCGGAATCTTCTCAGGCCGCCGCCAACGCCTCCGCCAAGCGGCCAAGAGAGCCCACTCCCCCGCCTCATCGCACCGGAGGCGGGCCGGAGTTTGACTTCTCCGCGCTCAGCTCCGAGGAGGAGGGCGAAGAGTAAGCCCTTGAGACTTGTGCTTGTATTTCTTCAATTTTTATTGCTTCATCTTGAATCTGATTTGCTTCGTTCTGGACTCTTTTCTTTTCAGGACGCTGGCCCAGAGAGCGGCGAAGAGGGCCAAGATCCCGACGATCGTCGTTGAGGACGATTCCCCCGTGGCGACAGGGGACGCGTCCGAGACCGCCTTGCCGGACCCGGCGACCCTTCCTCTGAGCAGCCCCCAGCACAGCCCCCAGAGTAAGTGTGCGGTTTTCTCCTTACTATTAGGTGTGCAGGGGTGCCCTTTCTTCATTGATTTCTGACTGTTTGTTTGCATAGGAGCGGAGCAGCCTCATCAAGAGGGCTCGGAAGCCGCCTCCGAGATCCTGCCCGCTGCCACTACGCCGCCAAGGGAGAACTCCCCGGCAAGGGAACTCCCTCCGACAAGAGAGGCCACCCCGGCAAGGGAGGCCACTCCGGCAAGGGAGGCCACTCCGGCAAGGGAGGCTACCCCGGCAAGGGACGGCGCCAGTGACCCTCCAGTGGTCGAGGCCATGGCTGCGGACCCCGTTGCAGGTAACTCCCTTACATGGAATTTTCCCTTGGGCTTGCTTTCTTTTGTTTCTCTTTTTTGAATATCTGCTTGACTGCTCTTTCTTCGCCTGACGCAGACCCGATGGAGGTCGAGGCCGCCGGCGAGGAGGAAACGCGCGGCAACACCGACGAGGCCGCCATCGAAGAGGAAGAGGTCGTCGTCGTGGAGGAAGAGGTCGTCGCCGACGAGCCTGTTGGCGAGGAGGCCACCGAGGCTGCCGACACGGAGGCCGGCGAGGGGTCGGGCGATCGTACTGACGGCCCTGAGGCTGCAGGAGCGGCAAGCGCTACACCGACAGCCGACTCCCCCGCCGCTGCCGCGGCGTCAGGCTCCGAGGAGCCCCAGCCCGGTGCCTACCTGAAGGCCGGAGAAGGCGTCTTCATCAAGCTCCCCTGGGAGCCGAGCTCCAGGGCGCCAGTCGAGGGCGAGACCTTCGACGGCGAGCTACTCGCCTCCGCTGGGCTGACGCTGGTGGACGCGCCAAGGTAAGCAGCGGCGAAGTCCGAGGAGCAGCTGCTGAAGAAGCTGTTGTCGCTCTACCGCACCCGGCAGGCCAAGTTAGAGACTCGGGAAGCCCTTGTCGCGAGGGCGGGAGCGGATATGGAGAAGCGCGCCGAGGAGCTCCGGAGCGCCAACAAAGAAGCCCTCCGTGACGTGGCGGAAGCGCGGGGGCAGCTCGCAGAAGAGCGCACGGCCTTCATCCTTAAGAAGGCCGCAGCTGATGAGGAGCAGCGGCTGGCTGCCGAGAAGCTCGCCACGCAGGAGAGCGAGTTGGCGCAGCGGAAGGTCGACCTGGACAGCCACGAGGAGGACCTTGCCGCGCGCGAGGAGTCGCTTGGCGGGGCGCTTCGGGAAGCGAAGGACGCTGCCGCAGCCGTCGAGGCCGCCAAGGAGGAGCTGAAGGCGAAGGTGGCACAGCTGGAGGCCACCCTTAAGAAGAGCGGCGAAGAGCTCGCCGTGCTCAAGCGCGAGCGCGAGAAGGACGCTTACACCCTGGGCGAGCTGCAGAGCCGTCTCGCTGACAGGGCCAAGGAGCTCGACGCTGCCAAGGATTCCAAGGCGGACCTTGAGCTGAAGCTGACCACTCTGACGCAGACGTTGGATGGCGCCAGAGAGCGGGAGGTGGGCTTGTTGGAGGCGATCAAGGCCAAGGAGGAGCTTTGGCGAATGCTGCCTCCGCCTGTAACACCTTGAGGGAGAGCGTGGAGCACTGGACCGAAGGTCTCGTGGACACCGCCTCCGACATCCACAACGAGCTGATGGAGCTGGGGATGGCGGACCTTGCATACTCCTCCGACGAGCATCTCCAACCCAGCACCAAGCTCGGCTTATTCTTCAAAGGCGTGGCGACGGGACTCCGGCGACTCCGGGAGGAGGTCCCGAAGCAGCTGGCCGAGGAGTCACGCCAAGTCTGCGCGGGAGCCCTCGAGAAGGTGTTGATGAAGGTGGCCTTCCGCAATCCGGGCCTCAACCTTAACGGCATCCTCCGATCCCTGCCACCCGAAGCCAACGTGGAGGAGCTCAAAGCCCTTGTCGCACCCATTGTGGACAAGGTGAACAAGATCAAGCGGATTGAGGGCGACGGCGTGGACTAGGCCGCCAACCTTATCTTTCTCTTGTCGCTGCTGATCATGTTTAGGAAACTTTGTTAGATAAGCGACAAGTTATTCTGTAATATACTCTATCTTAGGTGAATCGATCAATGCAACGTTATTTCCTCTATTTGATGTCTTCCTTTGTACGTTTCTACCTTACGCATTTAGGGGACTTGTCGGTGCGGGCACTTTTGCCGCGAAGCCGAGTGCAACGCCGCCGCTTCGCCGGCAAGTGCCGCCCGACAAGCAACCTTGTCGCGACTAGCCGCAGCTCACTTAAGTTGTTGAGCGGACTCGAAACAAAGTAAGGGCGCGACTAGCCGGCAGTTGGTTCCTCTGCACAGGTTTTCCATACAAAGTACTATTGTTCGAGGAAGATAACTTGAAAATTTAAAATTGATTGCTCAAACTTTGGCAACTTAGCTTTTACATCTCTTGCTTCCCGATGAGGTGAAACTTCCTCGAGCGGTGCACAGTCCACGATATTATCTCCTCCTCCTCCCCTGGTTAACTTGTGCGCGAGGGAGCCTTCCTTTCTTTGAGAAAAGAAAAAGAAGAGGAAATAACGTTATGGAGCCTAGCGGCTCGATTCTGCTTACCGGGTGTGGTTGCTGCACAAAGTGTAAGCCAAAGCATGCAATAAATTGATGAAAGCATGAACTTGACAAGTTGTGCGCAACACATGAGCTTTATCGATGCACGGGTCTGCGCCCGGCTTTGTACAAAGGATTACATGCAAGCTGCGGCAAGACTTGTACAAAAGGTGGTTGTCGGCAGGTCCCGACAACCGCGCCCTATGGGTAAAACTTACGAAGATGCTCAATGTTCCAGAGTTGCTCACCGGAATGCCATCTTCGGTCTCAAAGCGGACAGCGCTTGAGCCTAGTGACTCGTTTCACCCGATAAGGGCCTTCCCACTTTGGCGTCAACTTGTTTGAATTCTTGGCGGATTGAGCAGCGAAGAACAAGGTCGCCTTCCTCGAGACTTCGGCATTAACCCTGCGGCTATGGTAGCGACGCAGAGCTTGTCGGTAGCGGCGGCGGCTCGCACAGCGGCCTGAAGACGATCCTCCTCGAGGAGCAGCGCGTCATCTTGTCGCAGCTGCTCTTGCTCGAGCTCATCATAAGCGAGCACTCGAGGCGATCCGTATACGAGTTCCGTGGGGAGAACTGCCTCTGCTCCATAGACTAGAGCAAAGGGTGTGCGGCGGTGGCTCGATTTGGCGTCGTCTGATCGACCAAAGAACCACCGGCAGCTCCTCGATCCAGTTTCTTCCGCACTTGTGCAGCCTGCCGAAAGTTCTGGTCTTGAGCCGCGCAGCACTTCAGCGTTGCCCTCTCGCTTGACCGTTGCTTCTCGGGTGAGCAATGAAGCAAAGCAGACCTTGGCGCCAAGGTCTTGGACGTCTTGCATGAAGGTGCGACTTCGTGAATTGTGTGCCGTTGTCGGTGATGATCCGGTTGGGGATTCCAAACGGCAAACAATTGACCAAGAACTTGATCACGACCGTGCTGCGTCACCTTCCTCGCTGCTTCCACTTCCGCCACTTTGTGAACTTGTCGATGGCAACGTACAAGTACTCAAAGCCCCGACAGCTTCGGGGAAGGGGCCGAGGATGTCGAGCCCCAGACCGAAAATGGCCAGGATAAAGGGATCGTCTGGAGAGCTTAAGTCGGCTGGTGTATCTCGCTTGGAATGGAACTGCACGCTTCACAGTTGGTTACTTGTGCAGTTGCTTCCTGGAGGGCTGTCGGCCAGAAGAAACCTTGCCGGAAAGCCTTGCCGGCAAGTGCTCTTGTGCCAATGTGGTGACCACATATGCCTCCGTGTATCTCTGCCAACAGCTTCTGTCCATCTTCCCCAGGAATACACTTCAATTTCACACCGTTGAGTCTTCTTCTGTACAGTATGCTGTCGACAAACTGGTACATACTTGACAGCCGGGCTACTCTTTCCGCTTCTTCTTGCTCTTCGAGAAGTTCCCCTGTCTGAAGGAAATGGACAATCTGCTGCGCCCATGCTGGAGCTTGCGGCTCGATAACAAGGACTAAAGGCACATCTGCTGCTGCGGAACATCAGCTTCCACGGCAAGAGCACTGCGGCCTGCCGGAGCTAGATGCTCCCGACAAGCTTGCCGAGCAAGACTTGTCGGGAGCGCCTCGCTTCAACAAAACAAACCTCGGTGCGCAGAGCATCGCTCCTCAAAGACTTGTTGGTGTTGATCTTGGGGACCTTTGCAGCGACGGCTTCGGGAAGCTCTGTCGGAAAGTAGTCACCAGAGGCCAACTTCCTCTTTTTGCCTTGTCCAGTTGATGGTGTTACTGTTGGTTGAGTTAGCTTGAGCACGAAAATCCCTGGTTCCACAGGCAACGTAAGTGCGGCACATTTTGACAGGCCATCAGCAATATCATTCTGAGCTCTTGGAACATGTTCCATTTGCAGGCCGTCAAAGTGTTCTTCTAGCTTCCTCACTTCATCAACATAGGCTTCCATCAACGGACTATGGTAATCTTTGTTCACTTGGCGGACGATGAGTTGCGAGTCACCCCTGACAATAAGCTTTCTGATCCCAAGGTCCACGGCGATCCTGAGACCGGCAAGCAAACCTTCATACTCTGCAGTATTGTTTGTCGCTTGCTCCTTGGGAAAGTGCATCTGGACGACGTACTTGAGGTGTTCTCCGGTGGAGTGCGATAAGCAAGACGCCGCACCAAATACTTTGCAGCGAGAAGGCACCATCAAAGTACATCAGCCACTCTTTGCTTGCTTCTTTGACGGGAATGCTCGTCTCGGAATCTCTTCATCCGGTGTTGGCGCCCATTCTGCTATGAATTCTGCCAACGCCTCGCTTTGGATAGTTGATGTGCTTTCAAACTTAAGACCAAAGCTTGACAGCTCCAAAGGCCCACTCGACAATCCCGCCTGCCGCTCGGATTCTCGCAGTATCCTCTTCACGGAAAGCGAGTGACAACTGTGATCTCATGTGCTTGGAAGTAATGGCGCAGCTTTCTCGAGGCCATGAGGAGGCCGAAAAGCAATTTTGCACCGAGTACCTTGACCTAGCCCCTCGCAGAAGGGAACCGACAAAGTAGACCGGGCGCTGCACCATCCTTTTCTCAGATCTGCTCATGTGTCTGCGCGGATTCATCCTTGTCGGGACCAGAGCTTGTCGTGAAGCCCCACCTTGTCGCCGGATGTGCTTGCCGTGGTTGCTGGCTCGTCATCCGCCTCCCTCTCCGCTACTAACGCAGCACTAACCACTTGATTGGTTGCCGCTATATATAGCAGCAACTTCTCTTGTGGCCTAGGTGCGACAAGTGTTGGAGTGGAGGACAGGTATCTCTTCAAGTCTGCGGCGCAGCCTCCGCTTCGAGTCCATTTCTTGGACCTGCCTTTTTCAAAATCTTGAAAATGGCAGGCGCTCAACAGAACCTAGAAATAAACCTCTGAGAGCATCCATGCAACCGCAAGTCTTCGTACATCCTTGACGCGCTTTGGTGCTTCAATCTGCTCAATGGCCTTGATCTTGTCGGGATTGGCTTCAATCCCTCATTGAGACACGAAGAACCCGAGAAGCTTGCGGAAGGGACTCCAAACACGCACTTCTCGGGGTTGAGCTTGAGGTTTATCTTGGCGCAGATTCGCAAAGGTCTCGCCCAAATCTTGAACCGTAGTTGCTTTGTCCTTGCTTTTGACCACTATGTCATCCATGTAGGCTTCTACATTTACGTGCATTTGCGGCTCAAAAGCCGCCATGGACTACCCTTGCAAATGTTGAACCAGCATTCTTCAAACTGAAAGGCATCCGTATGAAACAGTATGTGCCACATGGTGTAATGAATGCGGTCTTCTCTTCATCTTCTTCAGCCATGAAGATCTGATGGTATCCTGAGTATGCATCAAGAAACGAAAGCAAATCACATCCAGCCGTGGAGTCAACAATCTGGTCAATGCGCGGCAAGGGAAATGGATCTTTGGGACAAGCTTTATTAACATCCGTGAAGTCAATACAAAGTCTCCATTTTCCATTTGCCTTGCGCACGACTACAGGATTGGCCAACCACGTAGGATGGAGCACCCCTCTGACAAGGCCCGCTGCTTCCGGTTCTTGATCTCTTCGACTATGAATTCTTGGCGCTCCACCGCTTGCTTCCTGATTTTTTGCTTGACGGGCCGCGATGAGGACAAACGGCGGCGGTGCTCAATCACTTTCACAGGAACACCGGGGATATCGACGGTTGCCATGCAAACACGCCGACATTCGCCCATGAGAAAGCAACGAGCGCGCCTTCCTATTTGGGGTCGAGAGAGGTACTGATGGTGAAGGTACCACCAGCGCCGTCCTCCTTGGCGGGCACCTTCTTGGTCTTCGGCGGAGTCACCATCTTCTTGCACTTGCCGGTGGAGCTCGATGGTGCGTCCTCGACGGTAGCGCACCACTCCAAAGAGGTGCGCTTGCCGGAGTGAGCATCAGAGCCCTTGCCGGACTTGGACTTGGTCTTCTTCCCCCCAGGAGCTTCAGCGGCAAGTGTTGGGCAGTCTGTCGCGGCTGCTGCATCCCGGTAGATCTTGTCGGCACAGATAAGGGCATCCTTCTTGTCGCCATGGACAGAGATGACGCTTATCGGGCCTGGCATCTTGAGTAGGTTGTAGGCGTAGTGAGAGGCCGCCATGAACTTGGCGAGTGCTGGACGGCCAAGTATCCCATTGTAAGGCAATGGGAAATCGGCAACGTCGAACGTAACCCTCTCAGTCCTGAAGTTTAGCTCGCTGCCAAATGTGACCGGCAACGTAATATTCCCCTTCGGCTTGCTCCTCCCCGGATTGATTCCTTGGAAGGTACCGGTCTCTTCGAGCTTCATTGTCGAGGATTTGAAGCTCGGAGCACCGCGGAGGAGATCAGATTCAAGCCGGCCCCGCCGTTAACTAACATTTTTGTGACCTTGAGGTTGCGGATGGTTGGTGAAACCAACATCGGCAAGCACCCGACCACAGTTATGCGATCAGGGTGGTCCTCAATATCAAAAATGATAGGCGTGCTGGACCACTTCAGAGGTTTGCGTGACTCTACGGATGGTTCCGCTGCATTGACCTCCCGCATCCATTGCTTGAGTTGGCGGTGGGAGGTATGCAGGGAAGCACCTCCGTCAACGCCGAGGACCTCTGTGGCTTTCTCAAACTCCTGCTCATCAGCCGTCGTCGTCTTCCATATCTTCGCTGCCGTCATCATCTTCATCCTTGTCGCGCCGCGGGAGGTCGATCTCCTTGTCGCTGCTTGGCCTTGCCGCTGGCGTCCTCCCGGCCGGGGCGTTTCTTGCTCGCTCCCCAAGACCTTCCTGGGCCTTCTCCTTGTCGCGCCGCTCGTACTCAGCTCTCTGCTGTTCGACAAGCTGCTCGACCTTCTTGCAGCTCGGAGGTCGTGGCCCTTGGTGAGGTGGATCTTGCAAGATCGCTTGCGGAGCTGTCCTGCTTGTCGGCGGCTGCCACCGACTGGTGGTTGGCGTTAGCGGCAACCTCCTTGCCGAAGCCACCAGCCTTGGCGTTCTTGTCGCTACCTCCATTGCCGGACTGCTCAACAGCTAGCACTTCTCTGGCCTTCTTCTTCATGTTTCCTCGCCGCCGGCCCTTCTTTGCCGGGGCGGTGTCCTCACTGTCAGATGCTGCTTCTGCATTCTCTCTGAGAGTCTCCTCCTTCCTCGGTAGCGTGCACACTTGTCGGCCGGGCGTACAACTCATTGGCCGATCCTTGACTTTGCACATTGCCATCTCCTCCCTCATCCTGCGGTTTCGCACATTATGATGAAATGCGCTGATCACCGCGGCAGGGTGGACGTGCGGGATGTTGTAGTGCACATTTGAACCTCTGAATGAACTTGCGCAGGGACTCTCCTTCCTTCTGGGCGAGCAAGTGAAGGTCACTCTCTTGGCCATGAGGTTTGTGGCCACCTATGAAGGCGCCAACAAACTGATGGCACAGATCTGCCCAAGAGGATATGGAGCTGTCCGGCAAGTGCATGAGCCAAGATCTGACGTTGGGCTTGAGCACGAGCGGGAAGTAGTTGGCGAGGATTTTGTCGTCCCGTCCCCCCGCAGCCTGCACCGCGATGGTGTAGATGCTGAGGAACTCCGACGGGTGCGTCCTGCCATCATACTTCTCCGGCATGTCTGGTTTGAAGTTTTTCTGACTGGGCCCTTTGGACTTGCCGCAGCTCACGAGTGAACGCAGGGCAACCTACCGCGTCACGGCAAGTCGTCGGCTCCTCCGCGCGTGCATGTCAACAGAAGGCCCAGCGCGCTTGTCGGACTGACGTCGCGCTTCTCTTCGGCGCTCGATGCGAGTTCGAGCGTCCTCTTGTTGTCGCTCATGAAGAACTTGGCGCTTATCGCGACGAGCTCGTGGATCCGACGATGCTGTGGAGTCACTGTCGAGGTGGATCCGGTGAGTCGGCGATCTTGGCCTTCTTGGCGGAGAGTGCACGGTGGTTGCACCTCCGACAGTCTCATCGCCACCGGCTCGTGCCTTGTCGTCTCGCCGCGGCAATGATGGCGTTGGTTGAGCGGGCGTCGCCGTTGGCAAAGCCGATGAGGCTCGATAGTGGCCCTCCACTCGTCGACCTTGTCGGCCGTTGGAGGGTAGTCGAGGAGCAGGTGAGCTCTCGCCAGAGCTTCGCTGGAGTAGTGGGTGGCATTGGAGAAGCGGTGCGAGGCGGGACACGCCGGACTTCTAACTACGTTAGAAGGAGCGGCACCCGTCCGGCGACCGTATTTCACTCGTGCCCGGCATGTTGGCGCGCATGCTGGTCTTGAGGGTCTCGATCCAGCGAACGTATGGCGTTGTGACGCCATGACGTTGTTGGTCCCGCGTCTCTGAGATGGGCGTGGGGGATGCGCGACGCCGAGGTTTGCGGTGCCTTGTCCTTGGACTTGGCAACGTCGCGAACACCTTTGTCGGCGCCCGTTCCTCCGCCATTCTGCCCCACCACCCGCTTGCTGCTTTGTGAGGGTGGAGTACGACGCAGACGGCTCTGCCGCCGCCGAAGCCTTCTTCTTCGGTGGCATGCTGAGGAAGATGTTGATGATGCTGCTCGTGTGAACGCCGGATCAGATTCACACGGCCTCGACTCCCCCTACCTGGCGCGCTAAAGATGTCGGGGTGGCTGATCGTACCCACGGACACCTATGGGGCCGGCGGAGCAGGCCCCTTGTGGTTCGGAGGGGGGCGGAGATCGCACGAAGAGCGGATCGAGGCGAGGCACACGAGCAGTTTACCCAGCGGAGCTCTCCGGAGAGATAAAACTCCTACTGCTGCTTGTTTTGATCTATTGTGTTCTTGCTAGGGAGCAATGCGAGCTACAAAACCTAGCGTGTGTCTATCTGGTCTCGAGTGGGTCGAATGAACCGAACGAGCCGAACCTGGCGAACCCCGAACCCCCTCTACGTTGCACTCGGGCCTCCTTTAATATGCTCAAGGGGTCTCCGACAGGTGGCAACATAGGCGAGGGTACAAATGTAAAAACAGGAGTTGGTACACCTACTTGAACAGTGTACAGTGCAAAATACCTAACTCGACGGCAAGGGACAAAAGCAATAAATGCCCGTCATTGTCGCCCAAACAAAGGCAAGAGGCCGTCGGTAGCGCCTCCGCCGCCACGATGGCGAGCCTGTGCCGCTTATCGCTGCTCTCCGCTGGCTGCACAGCCGCTCGACACGCGCCCATGGAACGGTCCCATGGCGACACGTCGCTGGGTGAGCTGGAGCGGAGACGGAGAGAGGTTGCATGCCGCGGCAAGCGCCTTGCCGTGGCCGAATCCTTGTCGCGCTTGGAGACTTGTCGTGCTCCGAGCCTTCCCGGCAAGCTCCTCTTGTCGGGGCCTTGTCTTCTGCGTGCCTGGAGTGGCCTTCCCGACAAGCTCCTCTCGTCGGGGCCTTGTCTTCTCAATCAAATACTTTGTTCTTGAATGGCTCCAAAGGAGCCACGGAGGATATTGGTGGTGACGAGGCAGACCTTGCCGCGGGGTGCTGCAACTGTCCGTGCACGAGTACGGGATACTAGGGTACCCCTACTCTAGTACACCGACACCAACTAGCAACAGTCCCAGGGGGAGTTTTGTTTGCAATTATTTTGATTTAGTTTGCATAAAGCATGGGATTGGGCATCCCGGTGACCAGCCATTTTCTCGTGAGTGAGGAGCGGAGTCCACTCCTCTTGAGAATAACCCGCCTAACATGGATGATAAGGGCAGCCCTAGTTGATACATGAGCTATTCGAGCATACAAAACAGAATGTTTATTTGAAGGTTTAGAGTTTGGCACATACAAATTTACTTGGAACGGCAGGTAGATACCGCATATAGGAAGGTATGGTGGACTCATATGGAATAACTTTGGGGTTTAAGGGATTGGATGCACAAGCAGTATTCTCGCTTAGTACAAGTGAAGGCTAGCAAAAGACTGGGAAGCGACCAACTAGAGAGCGACAACAGTCATGAACATGCATTAAAATTAATAAGCATTGGATGCAAGCATAAGTAGGATATAATCCACCATGAACATAAATATCGTGAAGGCTATGTTGATTTGTTTCAACTACATGTGTGAACATGTGCCAAGTCAAGTCACTTAAATCATTCAAAGGAGGATACCACCCCATCATACCACATCACAACCATTTTAATAGCATGTTGTACATAAGGTAAACCATTATAACTCATAGATAATCAAGCATGGCACGAGCAACTATGATCTCTAATTGTCATTGCAAACATGTTTATTCATAATAGGCTGAATCAAGAACGATGAACTCATCATATTTACAAAAGCAAGAGAGGTTGAGTTCATACCAGCTTTTCTCATCTCAGTCAGTCCATCATATATCATCATAATTGCCTTTCACTTGCACGACCGAACGAAGTGAATAATAATAAGAGTGCACGTGCATTGGACTAATTTGGAATCTGCGAGCATTCAATAAATAGGAGAAGACAAGGCAATATGGGCTCTTGGTTAAATCAACAATAATGCATATAAGAGCCACTTCAACAATTTAATCATGGTCTTCTCCTATCAACCCCCAAAGAAAAGAAAAGAAATAAAAGCTATTTACACGGGAAAGCTCCCAACAAGCAAAAGAAGAATGGGAAATATTTTTGGGTTTTCTTTTTAATTATTACTACTACAGCAAGAAAAGTAAACTAACTAAAAGTTACTACTAATTTTTTTGGTTTATCTTAAAATTTAACAAACACACAAGAAGAAAGCAAGAAAGAGAAAATAAACTAGCATGGATATTACAGTGAAAGAGTATGAGCACCGACATCTGGCAATGAGTGTGTGTGAACATAAATGTAATGTCGGTGGGAAATACGTACTCCCCCAAGCTTAGGCTTTTGGCCTAAGTTGGTTCATTGCCAAGGATGGCCTGGCGGATATCCATAGTTGTAGCTGGGTCGTACTGAGATGAAGAGGACTCTGACTGCCACTGGCTGGCAGCCATCTCCGGATCCCAAAAGTAGTCAGACTGTCGTGGAGGCTCAGATTGTGGTTCCGGCTCCGAGGCTGGTGTAGGGTTCTGGTAGGCTTGAATGGCCGCCCACGGAACAAGATACGGACCTTCAGACAAATTAAACAAGGAAGGAGCAGGCAAGGTAATAGTCTCAGGGTGATGTTTATGAAAGAATAATTTGTATGTAAGCTCCCCTTCCCTATTCTTAACAATAAGATCATGCGTTAACATACTCTTATAATCTAAATAAGAACTGGGCATCAATTTTTCTTCTTTCTCATAGAGCCTAATAGGTATGTTAAAATGTGCAGCTAGGCGTGAAGCATAAATACCTCCAAAGATGGGGCCCTTAGTATGGTTCAGACTTAACCGTTTAGCAACGATACCGCCCATACTAACAGTGTTATCACGGAATAAACCATGGAACAAAATGAAAATATCAGGAACACTAAGGTTTCCATAGTTTCCGCGACCAATTAAGCAACGACTAGCAAATATAGCAAAGTAGCGTAAAACAGGAAAAATGTATGCTAGTGATTCTTGCATCGGAAACCTTCCTGGTTTCCCCCACAGTAATGGTGTCAATAAACCCATCCACATCTTTGCGATTTGGTTCATCTAAGGTACCCTCGAAGGGTATTTTGCAAACCTTGCAAAATTCATCTAGTGGCATCTTCTGAACAACATCATATAAATGAAACTCTACTGAAGGAGGTGTTTCCTTAGGAAAATAGTAGAAGTTTTGCACAAAAGTATTAGTGAGTAAGAGATACTGATGACGTTGGTCGCGGAGGAAGTCGGTGAGGCCAGCATTCTCAGCCAATGAATAGAAATCATCATAAATCCCGGCTTTCCTCAAGAAATCATCGGAAGGCCATTCACACGGCCGAACCTCCGCGGTGCGAGGCAAATTACATTTGGGCCTCTGTGCTTCTTCATTTTGCTTTTCCTTTGAGCTTCGGCTCGATGAGCCCCTCAAATATCTCTTCATTTTTTTACAAAATATTCTGAAATATTTAGTAACTTCAAACAAAAGTGAACCAACTTCAATAAAATTGATAGCAACTACTCCTACAAGTGCCTAGAGCCTATATCATGCATTATAACTACTTGGAACCATATAAATTTGACACGCAAGCTCAAGAACATGGTCGCCTAGGCAGCACAAATTTGCAATGAATAAAGCACTATAAAAAAAATTAATTGGACCAATGGAGGAGTCACATACCGAGGAACAATCTCCCCAAGCATTTTTGTGAGAGGTGCTTTGAGCAAGGAGATCGAAAATCACAACAAAGTGAGCTAGAACTCGTGCTTGAGCTGGATATTGGTGTTTGTAGGAGGAAGAAGGAGTGTATGGGTGAAGTAATAAGTGTAGGAGGACCACCGTGGGCCCATGCTACCTCTTGAGCTTGCGTTGGATTTCCCCGAAGAGGAGAGGATGATGCAGTAAAGTAGCGTAAGTATTTCCCTCAGTTTTTGAGAACCAAGGTATCAATCCAGTAGGAGGCTACGCGCGAGTCCCTCGTACCTACACAAAAACAATAGCTCAATGCAACCAACGCGATTAGGGGTTGTCAATCCCTTCACGGTCACTTACGAGAGTGAGATCTGATAGAGATGATAGATAATATTTTTGGTATAAAGATGCAAGGTAAAATAAAAGGCAAAGTAAAAAATCAAAGCAATAATAAAGTGATTGGAGATTGATATGATGAGAATAGACCCGGGGGCCATAGGTTTCACTAGTGGCTTCTCTCAAGAGCATAAGTATTTCTACGGTGGGTGAACAAATTACTTTTGAGCAATTGACAGAATTGAGCATAGTTATGAGAATATCTAGGTATGATCATGTATAAGGCATCACGTCCGAGACGAGTAGACCGACTTCTGCCTGCATCTACTACTATTACTCCACTCATCGACCGCTATCCAGCATGCATCTAGAGTATTAAGTTAATGAAAACAGAGTAACGCCTTAAGCAAGATGACATGATGTAGAGGAATAAATTCATGCAATATGATAAATACCCCATCTTGTTATCCTCGATGGCAACAATACAATACGTGCCTTGCTGCCCCTTTTGTCACTGGGTAAGGATACCGCAAGATTGAACCCAAAGCTAAGCACTTCTCCCATTGCAAGAAAAACCAATCTAGTAGGCCAAACCAAATTGATTATTCGAAGAGACTTGCAAAGATAACCAATCATACATAAAAGAATTTAGAGAAGATTCAAATATTGTTCATAGATAATCTTGATCATAAACCCACAATTCATCGGTCTCAACAAACACACCGCAAAAAGAATATTACATCGAATAGATCTCCACGAGAGAGGGGGAGAACATTGTATTGAGATCCAAAAAGAGAGAAGAAGCCATCTAGCTACTAACTATGGACCTGAAGGTCTGAGGTAAACTACTCACACTTCATCGGAGAGGCTATGACGATGATGTAGAAGCCCTCCGTGATGGCTGCCCCCTCTGGCGGAGCTCCGGAATAGGCCCCAAGATGGGATCTCGTGGGTACAGAAGATTGCTACGGTGGAATTAGGTTTTTGGCTCCGTATCTGATCGTTTGGGGGTATGTAGGTATATATAGGAGGAAGGAGTACGTCGGTGGAGCTCCGAGGGGCCCACGAGGCAGGGGGCCACACCCTACGGGGGGGGGGGGGGGGCACCCACCACCCACGTGACCGCCTCGTGGCTTTCTTGACGGAGGGTCCAAGTCTCCTGGATCTTATTTGATGAGAAAATCATGTTCCCGAAGGTTTCATTCCGTTTGGACTCCGTTTGATATTTTGTTTCTTCGAAACACTGAAATAGGCAAAAAACAGCAATTCTGGGCTGGGCCTCCGGTTAATAGGTTAGTCCCAAAAGTAATATAAAAGTGGAAAATAAAGCCCAATATAGTCTAAAACAGTAGATAATATAGCATGGAGCAATCAAAAATTATAGATACGTTGGAGACGTATCAGGCATCCCCAAGCTTAATTCCTGCTCGTCCTCGAGTAGGTATATGATAAAAAGAGAATTTTTGATGCGGAGTGCTACTTGGCATAATTTCAATGTAAATATTCTCAGTTGTGGTATGAATATTCAGATCCGAAAGATTCAAGACAAAAGTTCATATTGACATAAATAATAATACTTCAAGCATACTAACAAAGCAATTATGTCTTCTCAAAGTAACATGGCCAAAGAAAGTTTGTCCCTACAAAATCATATAGTTTAGTCATGCTCCAGTTTCGTCACACAAGAATGCTCTCATCATGCACAACCCCGATGACAAGCCAAGCAATTGTTTCATACTTTAATAATCTCAAACTCATAAACCTTCACGCAATACATGAGCGTGAGCCATGGATATAGCACTATGGGTGGAATAGGATATGATGATGGGGGTTATGTGGAGAAGAAAAAAAAAGGAGAAGATCTCACATCAACGAGGCTAATCAATAGGCTATGGAGATGCCCATCGATTGATGTTAATGCAAGGAGTAGGGATTGCCATGCAATGATGCACTAGAGCTATAAATGTATGAAAGCTCAACAAAAGAAACTAAGTGGGTGTGCATCCAACTTGCTTGCTCACGAAGACCTAGGGCATTTGAGGAAGCCCATCGTTGGAATATACAAGCCAAGTTCTATAACGAAAGATTCCCACTAGTATATGAAAATTACAAAACAAGAGACTCTCTATCATGAAGATTATGGTGCTACTTTGAAGCACAAGTGTGGCAAAGGATAGTAACATTGTCCCTTCTCTCTTTTTCTCTCGTTTTTTTGTTTCTTTTTTGTCGAGCCTTCTCTTTTTTTTGGCCTTTCTGTTTTTTTATTCCTCACTTGGGACAATGCTCTAGAAAATGATGATCATCACACTTCTATTTATTTACAACTCAATGATTACCACTCGATACTAGAACAAAGTATGACTCTATATGAATGCCTCGTGATGTATCGGGATATGCAATGAATCAAGAGTGACATGTATGAAAGAATTATGAACGGTGTATTTGCCACAAATACTATGTCAAATACATGATCATGCTAAGCAATATGACAATGATGAATGTGTCATGATGAACGGTATGGTGGAAAGTTGCATGGCAATATATCTCGGAATGGCTATGGAAATGCCATAATAGGTAAGTATGGTGGCTGTTTTGAGGAAGATATAAGGAGGTTTATGTGTGAAAGAGCGTATCATATCACGGGGTTTGGATGCACCGTGAAGTTTGCACCAACTCTCAATGTGAGAAAGGGCAATGCACGGTACCGAAGAGGCTAGCAATGATGGAAGGGTGAGAGTGCGTATAATCCATGGACTCGACATTAGTCATAAAGAACTCATATACTTATTTCAAAAATCTACGAGTCATCAAAAATCAAAGCATTACGCGCATGCTCCTAGGGGGATAGATTGGTAGGAAAAGACCATCGCTCGTCCCCGGCCGCCACTCATAAGGAGGACAATCAAATAACACCTCATGCTTCAAATTTGTTACATAATGTTTACCATACGTGCATGCTACGGGACTTGCTAACTTCAACACAAGCACTTCTCAAATTCACAATTACTCTAATAGCACGACTTTGATATTATCACCTACATATCTCAAAACAATTATCAAGCATCAAACTTTTCTTAGTATTCAACGCACTCAAAAGGAAGTTTTACAAATCTTGAATACCAAGCATATTATTATTATTAAGAAAATTACCATGTTATTTAAGACTCTCAAATTAATATAAGTGAAGCATGAGAGATCAATAGTTTCTTTAAAACAAATCCACCGCCGTATTCTAAAAGATATAAGTGAAGCACTAGAGCGAAACTATAAAGCTCAAAAGATATAAGTGAAGCATATAGAGTATTCTATCAAATTCCAATTCATGTAATGCTCTCTCAAAAGGTGTGTACATAAAGGATGATTGTGGTAGACTAAAAATCAAAGACTCAAATCATACAAGACGCTCCAAGCAAAACACATATCATGTGGTGAATAAAAATATAGCTCCAAGTAAAATTACCGATGGAAGTATACGAAAGAGGGGATGCCTTCCGGGGCATCCACAAGCTTTGAATTTTTGGTGTCCTTAGATTATCTTGGGGGTGCCATGGGCATCCCCAAGCTTAGGCTCTTGCCACTCCTTGTTCCATAATCCATCAAAAATCTTTCACCCAAAACTTGAAAACTTCACAACACAAAACTCAACAGAAATCTCGTGAGCTCCGTTAGCGAAAGAAAACAAAAAACCACTTCAAGGTACTGTAATGAACTCATTATTTATTTATATTGGTGTTAAACCTACTGTATTCCAACTTCTCTATGGATTATAAATTATTTTACTAGCCATAGATTCAACAAAATAAGCAAACAACACACGAAAAACAGAATCTGTTAAAAACAGAACAGTCTGTAGTAATCTGTAACTAACGCAAACTTCTGGAACTCCAAAAAATCAGCCAAAATAGGAAGACCTATAAAATTTGTTTATTGATCAGCAGAAATTGGAATCACTATTTTATCACGTTCTGGTGATTTTTAACAATTGTTTTCGTGAACAGAAAGTTTCTGGAATTTACAGCAAGATCAAATAACTATCATCCAAAAAGTTCCTATAGGTTTAACTTGGCACAAACACTAATTAAAAGATAAAACCACATCTAAACATAAGTTAGATGGATTATTTATTCCTAAACAGAAGCAAAAAAAACTAAAAATAAAATTGGGTTGCCTCCCAAGAAGCGCTATCGTTTAACGCCCCTAGCTAGGCATAAAAGCAAGGATAGAGTAAGTATTGCCATCTTTGGTAGGCAATCCATAAGTGGCTCTCATGATAGATTCATATGGTAATTTTATTTTCTTTCTAGGGAAGTGTTACATGCCTTTCTTTAATGGAAATTGGAATCTAATATTCCCTTCCTTCATATCAATAATTGCACCAATTGTTCTAAGGAAAGGTCTACCAAGAATAATAGGACAAGAAGGATTGCAATCTATATCAAGAACGATAAAATCTACGGGCACATAATTCCTATTAGCAAAAATAAGAACATCATTAATTCTTCCCATAGGTTTCTTAATAGTGGAATCCATAAGATGCAAGTTTAGAGAGCAATCATCAAAATCACGGAAATCTAGCAAATCACACAAAGTTTTGGGAATAGTGGAGACACTAGCACCCAAATCACATAAAGCATAAAATTCATGATCCTTAATCTTAATTTTAATAGTTGGTTCCCACTCATCATAGAGTTTTCTAGGGATAGAAACTTCCAACTCAAGTTTTTCTGCATAAGATTGCATCAAGGCATCAACGATATGTTTAGTAAACGCTTTATTTTGACTATAAGCATGAGGAGAATTTAGCACGGATTGCAACAAGGATATACAATCAATTAAAGAGCAACTTTCATAATTAAATTCCTTGAAATCCAATATAGTGGGTTTAGCAACATTTAGGGTTTTATTCTTTTCAATCCCACTTTTATCAATTTCATCATCAAGATCTAAATACTCCGAATTTTTAGAACGCCGTCTAGGTAAGCGTGGATCATATTCAGTTTCATCAAGATTCATATTGCAAAACAAAGATTTAATAGGGGACACATCAATAACTTTTAGATCTTCATATTGATTTTCATAGGAATTGGAAGAACACGCTTTAATAAAGGCATCTTTCGTAGCACGCATCCTAGCGGTTCTTTCCTTGCACCCATCAATGGAAATTCTCATGGCTTTGAGAGACTCATTGATATCATGCTCAGGAGGACTAGATCTAAGTTTTAAAGAATCAACATCAAGAGAAATTCTGTCAACTTCCTAGCCAATTCATCAACTTTAAGCAATTTCTCTTCAAGCAAAGCATTAAAATTCTTTTGTGAATTCATGAACTCTTTAACACTATTCTCAAATTCATAAACTCTTTAACATTAAAATTTCCATAAGATTTATTGTAGGAATTTCCATAATTATTAGAAGGATTACTAGGATAAGGCCTAGAATTAAAATTCCCTCTATACGCGTTGTTACCAAAATTATTCCTACCAACAAAATTCACATCCATACATTCATTATTATTCTCAATCAAAGTAGACAAAGGCATATCATTAGGATCAGAAGAAACACTCTTATTAGCAAATAATTTCATAAGTTCATCCATCTTTCCACTCAAAACATTGATTTCTTCTATCGATGCACTTTTTTATTAGTAGATCTTTCAGTGTGCCATTGAGAATAATTAACCATAATATTATCTAGGAGTTTAGTAGTATCTCCTAAAGTGATTTCAACAAAAGTGCCTCCAGCGGCCGAATCTAAAAGATTTATAGAAGCAAAATTCAATCCGGCATAAATTTTTTGTATAATCATCCACAAATTCAAACCATGAGTAGGGCAATTACGTATCATTAATTTCATTCTCTCCCAAGCTTGTGCAACATGTTCATGATCAAGTTGCTTAAAATTCATAATATCGTTTCTAAGAGAGATGATCTTAGTGGGAGGAAAATACTTAGAGATAAAAGCATCTTTGCACTTGTTCCAAGAATCAATACTATTTTTAGGCAAAGACGAAAACCAAGCTTTATACGATCTCTAAGCGAAAAAGTAAATAGCTTCAATTTAACAATATCATTATCGACATCTTTCTTCTTTTGCATATCACATAAATCAACGAAGCTATTCAGATGAGTAGCGGCATCTTCACTAGGAAGGCCGGCGAATTGATCTTTCATAACAAGATTCAACAAAGCAGTATTGATTTCACAAGATTCAGTATTGGCAAGAGGAGCAATCGGAGTGCTAAGGAAATCATTATTGTTGGTATTGGTATAGTCACACAATTTGGTATTATCTTGTGCCATCGTGACAAGCAAGAAATCCAACACACGAGCAAACAAAAAGCAAGCGAGAAAAAGGCAAACGGAAAAGAGAGGGCGAATAAAACGGCAAGGGTGAAGTGAGGGAGAGGAAAACGAGAGGCAAATGGCAAATAATGTAGTGTGAGAGATAGGGATTGTGATGGGCACTTGGTATGTTGACTTTTGCGTAGACTCCCCGGCAACAGCGCCAGAAATTCTTCTTGCTACCTCTTGAGCTTGCGTTGGATTTCCCCGAAGAGGAGAGGATGATGCAGCAAAGTAGCGTAAGTATTTCCCTCAGTTTTTGAGAAACCAAGGTATCAATCCGGTAGGAGGCTACGCGCGAGTCCCTCGTACCTACACAAAAACAATAGCTCAACGCAACCAACGCGATTAGGGTTTGTCAATACCTTCACGGTCACTTACGAGAGTGAGATCTAATAGAGATGATAGATAATATTTTTTGGTATTTTTGGTATAAAGATGCAAGGTAAAATAAAAGGCAAAGTAAAAAAGCAAAGCAATAATAAAGTGATTGGAGACTGTTATGATGAGAATAGACCCGGGGGCCATAGGTTTCACTAGTGGCTTCTCTCAAGAGCATAAGTATTTCTACGGTGGGTGAACAAATTACTGTTGAGCAATTGACAGAATTGAGCATTGCTATGAGAATATTTAGGTATGATCATGTATATAGGCATCATGTCCAAGACAAGTAGACCGACTTCTGCCTGCATCTACTACTATTACTCCACTCATCGACCGCTATCCAGCATGCATCTAGAGTATTAAGTTAATGAAAACAGAGTAACACCTTAAGCAAGATGACATGATATAGAGGAATAAATTCATGCAATATGATAAATACCCCATATTGTTGTCCTCGATGGCAACAATACAATACGTGCCTTGCTGCCCCTTCTGTCACTGGGTAAGGACACCGCAAGATTGAACCCAAAGCTAAGCACTTCTACCATTGCAAGAAAAACCAATCTAGTAGGCCAAACCAAATTGATAATTCGAAGAGACTTGCAAAGATAACCAATCATACATAAAAGAATTTAGAGAATATTCAAATATTGTTCATAGATAATCTTGATCATAAACCCACAATTCATCGGTCTCAACAAACACACTGCAAAAAGAAGATTACATCGAATAGATCTCCACGAGAGAGAGGGAGAACATTTTATTGAGATCCAAAAAGAGAGAAGAAGCCATCTAGCTACTAACTAGGGACCCGAAGTTGTGAGGTAAACTATTATGTTCCTCAAATGGATATAGGTTCCTACTGACAGTTCAAGAAATGCAAACATATATCACTATTATGTTAAATAGGTCACCCAAAACCATGCTATAGATTAATCAAGGTCATGAGCCCAAGCATAATGACTACCCGTACCAAGAAAAAAATAGGACCTTGGAGATATGTAACATAATAGTGATATATCTCTAGGTTCAGATCTGAATTCATGGCACGGACCTTGGATGATGAAGATGGCCACCTTTGGGGACGAAACGATATCCATTGCCTCTTATTGCTTTCAAATTTTATTCTCGTGTCAACATAGAACAACAGGAGTGTGGTGTGAATTTTTGTGATATTTCAGGGTTCGTTTGGACATTTTTATGCATTAATTCAATGCATTTATGTGCATAATTCAAATTTGAACTACATGCACATGCTCCAGTGCATATAAATTGGTTGAAAATCAAATATGTATCCTTGGGTGCATGCTTAGGTCCCATGCAAGAAAAGGGAATGAATTTCAAACACTGGGTGCCTTTGATTGCCGGCGAAACATTGAGATGCCTGGTTTTTAAATTCTAGTAAATCCAAAACTTGACTGAAATTCATGAAACTTTGCATGCTATCATGGACCAGCAACAACATGCCGTGGTACAAATTTTGTCCCATTTGGGGCAGGTTTGGGTATATGCTTCTCACAACAAGCATGATGGTTTTCGGTAGGGAACGTCCCACCTTTGGGGACGAAACGATATCCATTGCCTCTTTTTGCTTTCAAGTTTTTTTTCTCGTGTCAACATAGAACAACAGGAGTGTTGTGTGAATTTTTGTGATTTTTCGTGGTTTGTTTGGACATTTTTATGCATTAACTGAGTTTGAAAGCATTTATGTGCGTAATTCAAATTTGAACAACATGTGCATGCTCCAGTGCATATAAATTGGTTGAAATATCAAATATGTGTACTTGGGTGCATGCCTAGGTCCCATGCAAGAAACGAGAATGAATTTAAAACACCGGGGCACCGTTGATTGCCGACAAAACATTGAGATGCCTGGTTTTTAAATTATAGTAAATCCAAAACTCGTCTAAAATTCATGAAACTTGGCATGCTATCATGGAGCGGCATCAACATGCCGTGGTACAATTTTTGTCCCATTTGGGGCAGGTTTGGGTATATGCTTCTCACAAACCGGAGCTTCTCACAACAAGCATGATGGTTTTCGCTAGGGAACGTCCCACCGTTGGGGACGAAACGATATCCATTGCCTCTTATTGCTTTCAAATTTTATTCTCGTGTCAACACAGAACAAGAGGAGTGTGGTGTGAATTTTTGTGATATTTCAGGGTTCGTTTGGACATTTTTATGCATTAACTGAGTTTTCAATGCATTTATGTGCATAATTCAAATTTGAACTACATGCACATGCTCCAGTGCATATAAATTGGTTGAAAATCAAATATGTGTCCTTGGGTGCATGCTTAGGTCCCATGCAATAAAAGGGAATGAATTTCAAACACTAGGTACCGTTGATTGCTGGCGAAACATTGAGATGCCTGGTTTTTAAATTCTAGTAAATCCAAAACTTGACTGAAATTCATGAAACTTTGCATGCTATCGTGGACCGGCATCAACATGTCGTGGTACAAATTTTCTCCCATTTGGGGCAGGTTTGGATATATGCTTCTCACAACAAGCATGATGGTTTTCGGTAGGGAACGTCCCACCTTTGGGGACGAAACGATATCCACTGCCTCTTATTGCTTTCAATTTTTTTTCTCGTTTCAACATAGAACCACACGAGTGTTGTGTGAATGTTTGTGATTTTTCGGGGTTCGTGTGGACATTTTTATGCATTAACTGAGTTTTCAATGCATTTATGTGCATAATTCAAATTTTAACTACATGCGCATGCTCCAGTGCAAATAAATTCATTGAAAAATCAAATCTTTATCCCTGGGGTGCAGGCTTAGGTCCCATCCAAGAAATGGGAATGAATTTCAAACACCAGGGCACCGTTGATTACCGGCAAAACAGTGAGATGCCTGGTTTTTAAATTCTAGTAAATCCAAAACTCGTCTGAAATTCATGCAGCTTGGCATGCTATCATGGAGCGGCATCAACATGCCGTGGTACAAATTTTGTCCCAGTTGGCGCAGGTTTGGGTATATGCTTCTCACAAACCGTAGCTTCTCACAACAAGCATGATGGTTTTCGATAGGGAACGTCCCACCTTTGGGGACAAAACGATATCCATTGCCTCTTTTTGCTTTCAAGTTTTTTTTTTCTCGTGTCAACATAGAACAACAGGAGTGTTGTGTGAATTTTTGTGATTTGTCGGGGTTTGTTTGGACATTTTTATACATTAACTGAGTTTGAAAGCATTTATGTGCATAATTCAAATTTGAACTACATGCGCATGCTCCAGTGCATATAAATTGGTTGAAATATCAAATATGTGTACTTGGGTGCATGCTTAGGTCCCATGCAAGAAACGAGAATGAATTTAAAACACCGGGGCACCGTTGATTGCCGACAAAACATTGAGATGCCTGGTTTTTAAATTCTAGTAAATCCAAAACTCGTCTAAAATTCATGAAACTTGGCATGCTATCATGGAGCGGCATCAACATGCCGTGGTACAATTTTTTCCCATTTGGGGCAGGTTTGGGTATACGCTTCTCACAAACCGAGCTTCTCACAACAAGCATGATGGTTTTTGGTAGGAACGTCCCACCTTTGGGGATCTAAACGATATCCATTGCCTCTTATTGCTTTCAAATATTTTTCTCATGGCAACATAGAACAATAGGAGTGTTGTGTGAATTTTTGTGATTTTTCGGGGTTCGTTTGAACATTTTTATGCATTAACTGAGTTTTCAATGGATTTATGTGCATAATTCAAATTAGAGCTATATGCACATGCTTCAGTGCATATAAATTGGTTGAAAAATCACATATGTGTCCTTGGGTGCATTCTTAGGTCCCATGCAAGAATTGGGAATGAATTTCAAACACCGGGGCACCGTTGATTGCCGGCAAAACATTGAGATGTCTGGTTTTTAAATTCTTGTAAATCCAAAACTCGTCTGAAATTCATGAAACTAGGCATGCTATCATGGAGCGTGCCACGTCTTGAACTTGCGTTGGTTTTCCTCGAAGAGGAGAGGGTGATGCAGCAAGTGTAGCGTAAGTATTTCCCTCAGTTTTGAGAACCAAGGTATCGATCCGATGGGAGGCTCCTCAAAAGTCCCACGCACCTACACAAACAAACTGAGAACTCGCAACCAACGCAATAAAGGGGTTGTCAATCCCTTCACGGCCACTTGAAAAAGTGAGATCTAATAAAGATAATAAGATAATATAAATATATTTTTGGTATTTTATAATATAGATGCAAAAAGTAAAGATGCAAATAAAAGTAGATTGAAAGCAAATATGATAGGAGATAGACCCGGGGGCCATAGGTTTCACTAGTGGCTTCTCTCAAGATAGCATAAGTATTACGGTGGGTGAACAAATTACTGTCGAGCAATTGATAGAAAAGCGCATAGTTATGAGATTATCTAGGCATGATCATTTATATAGGCATCACGTCCATAACAAGTAGACCGAATCGTGCCTGCATCTACTACTATTACTCCACACATCGACCGCTATCCAGCATGCATCTAGAGTATTAAGTTCATAAGAACAGAGTAACGCATTAAGAAAGATGACATGATGTAGAGGGATAAACTCATGCAGTATGATATAAACCCCATCTTGTTATCCTCGATGGCAACAATACAATACGTGCGTTGCAACCCTTTACATCCTGGTAAGGACACCGCAAGATTGAACCCAAAGCTAAGCACTTCTCCCATGGAAAGAAAGATCAATCTAGTAGGCCAAACCAAACTGATAATTCGAAGAGACTTGCAAAGATAACTCAATCATACATAAAAGAATTCAGATAAGATTCTAATATTATTCATAGATAAACTTGATCATAAACCCACAATTCATCGGATCTCGACAAACACACCGCAAAAATAGTTTACGTCGAATAGATCTCCACAAGAGAGGGGGAGAACATTGTATTGAGATCCAAAAAGAGAGAAGAAGCCATCTAGCTAATAACTATGGACCCGTAGGTCTGTGGTAAACTACTCACAACTCATCGGAGGGTCAAGGATGTTGATGTAGAGGCCCTCCGTGGTCGATTCCCCCTCCGGCAGAGTGCCGGCGAAGGCTCCAAGATGAGATCTCACGGATACAGAAGGTTACGGCGGTGGAAATTGTGTTTCGTGGTGCCCCTGGATGTTTTCGGGTACGAGGTATATATAGGCGGAAGAAGTACGTCGGTGGCTGCCCGAGGGGCCCACGAGACAGGGGGCGCGCCCTACAGGGGGGGCGCGGCCTCCTATCTCGTGGGGACCTCGGAAGCTTCTTGATTTGCACTCCAAGCTCTCCGGATCATGTTCGTTCCAAAAATCACGCCCCCGAAGGTTTCATTCCATTTGGACTCCGTTTGATATTCCTTTTCTTCGAAATACTGAAATAGGCAAAAAAAATCAAAAATAAAGCCCATAAACATCCAAAAGAGGTAATATAATAGCATGGAACAATCAAAAATTATAGATACGTTGGAGACGTATCAAGCATCCCCAAGCTTAATTCCTGCTCGTCCTTGAGTAGGTAAATGATAAAAAAGAAATTTTGATGTGGAATGCTACCTAGCATAATAGTAATGTAATTTTCTTTATTGTGGCATGAATGTTCAGATCCAAATGAATACAAAATAAAAGTTCATATTGACATAAGAAATAGTAATACTTCAAGCATACTAATCAAAGTAATCATGTCTTCTCAAAATAACATGGAAAAAGAAAGTTCATCCCTACAAACTCATATAGTTAGGCTATGCTTCATTTTCGTCACACAAAGATGTTCCCAACTTCTATACCCCCGATGACAAGCCAATCAATTGTTTCATACTTAAATAATCTCAAACTTTTTCAACCTTCACGCAATACATGAGCGTGAGCCATGGATATAGCACTATGGGTGGAATAGAATATGATGATGGGGATTGTGTGGAGAAGACAAAAAAGAAAGTCTCACATTGACGAGGATAATCAACGGGCTATGGAGATGCCCATCAATTGATGTCAACATGAGGAGTAGGGATTGCCATGCAATGGATGCACTAGAGCTATAAATGAATGCTCAACAAAAGAAAACTAGTGGGTGTGCATCCAACTTGCTTGCTCACGAAGACCTAGGGCATTTGAGGAAGCCCGTCGTAGGAATATACAAGCCAAGTTCTATAATGAAAAATTCCCACTAGTATGAAAAAGACAACTTATGAGACTCACTATATGAAAAACATGGTGCTACTTTGAAGCACAATATATGACTCTCTACATGAAGAACAAGGTGCTACTTTGAAGCACAAGTGTGGAAAAAGAGATAGTAACATTGCCCTTTTTATTTATTTTCTTTATTTCTCTTTTTTTTATTTTTTTCCTTTTTTTTCTTTTTATTTTTTTGGGCCTTTCTTTTTTTCTTTTTGGCCTTTTTTTTCTTTTTTCTCCTTTTTTTTCTTTGGGCAATGCTCTAATAATGATGATCATCACACTTCTATTGATTACAACATAAGAATTACAACTCGAAACTAGAACAAGATATGACTCTATATGAATGCCTCCGGCGGTGTACCGGGATGGTGCAATGAATCAAGAGTGACATGTATGAAAAATAATGCATGGTGGCTTTGCCACGAATACGATGTCAACTACATGATCATGCAATGGCAATATGACAAAAGTAAAGTATGTCATGATGATGATGAACGGAACGGTGGAAAGTTGCATGGCAATATATCTCGGAATGGCTATGGAAATGCCATAATAGGTAGGTATGGTGGCTGTTTTGAGGAAGATATAAGGAGGTTTATGTGTGATAGAGCGTATCGTATCACGGGGTTTGGATGCACCGACCAAGTTTGCACCAACACTCAAGGTGAGAAAGGGCAATGCACGGTACCGAAGATGCTAGCAATGGCGGAAAGATAAAAGTGCGTATAATCCATGGACTCAACATTAGTCAAAAGAAATCATATATTTATTGCAAAAGTTTAGAAGTCATCAATAATCAAGTACTACGCCATGCTCCTAGGGGGATAGATTGGTAGGAAAAGGCCATCGCTCGTCCCCGACCGCCACTCATAAGGATGCACAAGCCAGGTACACTTCATGTTTCAAATTTGTTACACAACTTTAACCATACGTGCATGCTACGGGACTTGCTAACTTCAACACAAGCATTCTTTAAATTCATAATCACCCAACTAGCATGACTTTAATATCACTACCTCCATATCTCAAAACAATTATCAAGTATCAAGTTGATCATAGCATCCAATTCACTTCCTATTATAGTTTTTATTATACCCAACTTGGATGCTCATCATTCTAGGACCAATTTTATAACCATAGAAAATACCATGCTGTTCTAAAAGACTCTAAAAATAATATAAGTGAAGCATGAGAGACTAGTATTTTCTTCAAAATTAAGACACCGCCGTTCTCTAAAAGATATAAGTGAAGCACTAGAGCAAAAACTATCAAGCTCAAAAGATATAAGTGAAGCACATAGAGTATTCTAGCAAATTCTAATCAAATAGGCTTCTCCCAAAAAGGTGTGTACAGCAAGGATGATTGTGTTAAACTAAAAGGCAAAGACTAATATAATACCACGACACTCCAAGCAAAACACATATCATGTGGCGAATAAAAATATAGCTCCAAGTAAAGTTACCAATGAACGAAGATTTAAAGAGGGGATGCCTTCCCGGGGCATCCCCAAGCTTAGGCTTTTGGCTATTCTTGAATATCTCGGGGTGCCTTGGGCATCCCCAAGCTTAGAATCTTGCCACCCTTTATTCCATAGTCCATAAAAGCTTTACCCAAAACTTGAAAACTTCACAACACAAAACTCAACAGAAATCTCGTAAGCTTCGTTAGTGAAAGAAAACAAAACCACCACATAAGGTACTGCAATGAACTCATTATTTATTTATTTTGGTATTAAACCTACTGTATTCCAACTTCTCTATGAATTATAAACTATTTTATTGGCCATAGATTCATCAAAATAAGCAAACAACACACGAAAAACAGAATCTGTAAAAAACAGAACAGTATGTAGTAATCTGTAACTAACGAACACTTCTGGAACTCAAAAAATTCAGCCAAAATAGGAAGACCTAGGAAATTTGTTTATTGATCAGTAGCAATTGGAATCACTATTTTACCACGTTCTTTTGATTTTTAACAATTGTTTTCGTGAACCGAAAGTTTCTGGAAATTACAGCAAGATCAAATAATTATCATCCAAGAAGATCCTATAGGTTTAACTTGGCACAAACACTAATTAAAAGATAAAAACACATATAAACAGAAGGTAGATGGATTATTTAATCCTAAACAGAAACAAAAACTAAAAACTAAAAATAAAATTGGGTTGCCTCCCAACTAGCGCTATCGTTTAACGCCCCTAGCTAGGCATAAAAGCGAAGATAGATCTAAGTAGTGCCATCTTTGGCACTAAATTCATAAGTAGCCCACATGATAGATTAATAAGGTAATTGACTTTCTTTCTTGGAAAGTGCTCCATGCCTTTCTTTAATGGAAATTGGAATCTAAAATTCCCTTCCTTCATATCAATAATCGCACCAATCGTTTTAAGGAAAGGTCTACCAAGAATAATAGGGCAAGAAAGATTGCAATCTATATCAAGAACGATAAAATCTACGGGCACCAAATTTCTATTTGCAGCAATAAGAACATCATTGATCCTTCCATAGGCTTTTTAATGGTGGAATCCGCAAGGTGCAAATTTAGCGAGCAATCATCAAGATCATGGAAACCTAGAATATCGCATAAAGTTTTCGGAATCGTGGAAACACTAGAACCCAAATCACACAAAGCAAAACACTCATAATCTTTAATTCTAATCTTTATAGTAGGTTCCCACTCATCGTTAAGTTTTCTAGGTATAGAAACTTCCAAATTAAGTTTTTCATCATAAGATTGCATCAAGGCATCAACGATATGTTTGGTAAAAGCTTTGTTTTGACTATAAGCATGAGGAGAATTAACAACGGATTGCAACAAGGAAATATAACCTTTTAAAGAACAATAATCATAATGAAATTCCTTGAAATCCGAGATAGTAGGTTCAACATTATTAGAAGTTGAGGATTCTCCAATCTCACTTTTACCAAATTTAACATTAAGATCTATTGACTCCGAATTCTTGGGACGCCTTCTAGGCAAAGTTGATTCATCATCAGTCCCATAATCATCAAAATTAATATTGAAAAACATAGATCTAATCGGAGATGCATCAATAACTTTAAGATCCTCATCATTATTTTCACGGAAACTAGAAGAACACGCTTTTATAAAGCTTTCTTTTTTAGCACGCAATCTAGCGGTTCTTTCCTTGCACTCGTCAATGGAAATTATCATTACTTTGAGAGACTCATTGATATCATGCTTAGGAGGGGAAGATCTAATTTTAAGAGAATCAACATCAAGCGAAAGTCTATCAATGTTCCTAGCCAAATCATCAACTTTGAGCAATTTTTCTTCAAGTAAAGCATTAAAATTCTTTTGAGAAATCATAAATTCTTTCACACTATTCTCAAAATCAGAGGGAATCTTATTAAAATTACCATAAGAATTATTGTAGGAATTTCCATAATTATTAGAGGGATTACTAGGGAACGGTCTAGCATTAAAATTTCCTCTATAAGCATTGTTTCTAAAACTATTCCTACCAACAAAATTCACATCCATAGATTCGTTATTATTCTCAATAAAGGAAGACAAAGGAATATTATTGGGATCAAGAGGAGTATTTTTAGTAGCAAACATCTTCATAAGTTCATCCATCTTTCCACTCAAAACATTGATTTGTTCTATAGCATGCACTTTTTTACTAGAAGATCTTTCGGTGTGCCATTGAGAATAATTAGCCATAATATTATCAAGAAGTTTTGTAGCATCTCCTAACATGATTTCCATAAAGGTGCCTCCCGCGGCCGAATCTAAGAGATTTCTAGAAGCAAAGTTCAAACCGGCATAAATTTTTTGTATGATCATCCGTAAATTCAAACCATGAGTAGGGCAATTATTGAAGCATCAATTTCATTCTTTCCCAAGATTGGGAAACATGCTCATGATCAAGTTGTTTAAAATTCATAATATCATTCCTAAGAGTGATGATCTTAGAGGGAGGAAAATACTTAGAGATAAAAGCATCTTTACACTTATTCCAAGAATCAATACTATTTTTAGGCAAAGACGAAAACCAAACTTTAGCACGATCTCTAAGTGAAAACGGAAATAACTTCAATTTGACAATGTTGTTATCTGTAACTTTCTTCTTTTGCATATCACACAAATCAACAAAATTGTTTAGATGAGTAGCGGCATCTTCACTAGGAAGGCCGGCGAATTGATCTTTCCTAACAAGATTCAGCAAAGCGGTATTGATTTCACAAGACTCAACATCATTAAGAGGAGCAATCGGAGTACTAAGGAAATCATTATTATTGGTATTTGAGAAATCACACATATTGGTATTATCTTGCGCCATGGCAACAAGTAATCCAACACGCAAGCAAACAGAAAAACGGCAAGCGAAAAAGAGAGGAGGAGATTGGGGAAGAGAGGGCGAATAAAACGGCAAGGGTGAAGTGGGGGAGAGGAAAACGAGAGGCAAATGGCAAATAATGTAAATGCGAGGGAGATGGGTTTGTGATGGGTACTTGGTATGTCTTGACTTGAGCGAAGACCTCCTCGGCAATGGCGCCAGAAATCCTTCTTGCTACGTCTTGCGCTTGCGTTGGTTTTCCTCGAAGAGGAGAGGGTGATGCAGCAAGTGTAGCGTAAGTATTTCCCTCAGTTTTGAGAACCAAGGTATCAATCCAGTAGGAGGCTCCTCAAAAGTCCCACGCACCTACACAAACAAACTAAGAAATCGCAACCAACACAATAAAGGGGTTGTCAATCCCTTCACGGCCACTTGCGAAAGTGAGATCTAATAAAGATAGTAAGATAAGATAAATATATTTTTGGTATTTTATAATATAGATGCAAAAGGTAAAGATGCAAATAAAAGTATATTGAAAGCAAATATGATAGGAGATAGACCCGGGGGCCATAGGTTTCACTAGTGGCTTCTCTCAAGATATCATAAGTATTACGGTGGGTGAACAAATTACTGTCGAGCAATTGATAGAAAAGCGCATAGTTATGAGATTATCTAGGCATGATCATGTATATAGGCATCACGTCCATAACAAGGAGACCGACTCCTGCCGCATCTACCACTATTATTCCACACATCAACCGCTATCCAGATGCATCTAGAGTATTAAGTTCATAAGAACAGTAACGCATTAAGCAAGATGACATGATGTAGAGGGATAAACTCATGCAATATGATATAAACCCCATCTTGTTATCCTCGATGGCAACAATACAATACGTGCCTTGCAACCCTTTACATCCTTTGGGTAAGGACACCGCAAGATTGAACCCAAAGTTAAGCACTTCTCCCATGGAAAGAAAGATCAATCTAGTAGGCCAAACCAAACTAATAATTCGAAGAGACTTGCAAAGATAACTCAATCATACATAAAGGAATTCAAAGAAGATTCAAATATTATTCATAGATAAACTTGATCATAAACCCACAATTTATCGGATCTGGACAAACACACCACAAAAAGAGTTTACATTGAATAGATCTCCACAAGAGAGGGGGAGAACAATTTATTGAGATCCAAAAAGAGAGAAGAAGCCATCTAGCTAATAACTATGGACCCGTAGGTCTGTGTTAAACTACTCACAACTCATCGGAGGGGCAAGGATGTTGATGTAGAGGCCCTCCGTGGTCGATTCCCCCTCGGCAGAGTGCCGGCGAAGGCTCCAAGATGAAATCTCGCGGATACAGAAGGTTACGACGGTGGAAATTGTGTTTCGTGGTGCCCCTGGATGTTTTCGGGGTACATAGGTATATATAGGAGGAAGAAGTACGTTGGTGGCCGCCCAAGGGGCCCACGAGACAGGGGGCACGCCCTACAGGTGGGGGGGCGGCCTCCTATCTCGTGGGGGCCTCGGAAGCTTCTTTACTTGCACTCCAAGCTCTCCGGATCATGTCGTTCCAAAAATCACGCTACCGAAGGTTTCATTCCGTTTGGACTCCGTTTGATATTCCTTTTCTTCGAAATACTGAAATAGGCAAAATACAACAATATGGGATGGGCCTCCGGTTAGTAGGTTAGTCCCAAATATGATATAAATGTGTAAAATAAAGCCCATAAACATCCAAAAGAGGTAATATAATAGCATGGAACAATCAAAAATTATAGATACGTTGGAGACGTATCAGAGCGGCATCAACATGCCGCGGTACAAATTTTGTCCCATTTGGGGCAGGTTTCGGTATATGCTTCTCACAAATCGGAGCTTCTCACAACAAGCATGATGGTTTTCGATAGGGAACGTCCCACCTTTGGGGACGAAATGATGTCCATTGCTTCTTTTTGCTTTCAAGTTTTTTTTCTCGTGTCAACCTAGAACAACAGGAATGATGTGTGAATTTTTGTGATTTTTCGGGGTTCATTTGGACATTTTTATGCATTAACTGAGTTTTCAATGCATTTATGAGCATAATTCCAATTTGAACTACATGCACATGCTCCAGTGCATATAAATAGGTTGAAAAATCAAATATGTGTCCTTGGGTGCATGCTTAGGTCCCATGCAAGAAAGGGGAATGAATTTCAAACACCGGGTACCGTTGATTGCCGGCAAAACATTGAGATGCCTGGTTTTTAAATTCTAGTGAATCGAAAACTCATCTGAAATTCATGAAACTTTGGATGCTATCATGGAGCGGCATCAACATGCCGTGGTACAAATTTTGTCCCATTTGGGGCAGGTTTGGGTATATGCTTCTCACAAACCGGAGCTTCTCACAACAAGCATGATGGTTTTTGGTATGGAATGTCCCACCTTTGGGGACGAAACGATATCCGTTGCCTCTTATTGCTTTCAAATATTTTTCTCGTGTCAACATAGAACAACAGGAGTGTTGTGTGAATTTTTGTGATTTTTCGGGGTTCGTTTGGACATTTTTATGCATTAACTGAGTTTTCTTTGCATATATTTACATAGTTCAAATTTGAACTATATGCACTTGCTTCAGTGCATACAAATTGGTTGAAAAATCAAGTATGTGTCCTTGGGTGCATGCTTAGGTCCCATGCAAGAAATGGGAATCAATTTCGAACACCGGGGCACCGTTGATTGCTGTCAAAACATTGAGATGCCTGGTTTTTAAATTCTAGTAAATTTAAAACTCGTCTGAAATTCATGAAACTTTTCATGCTATCATGGAGCAGCATCAACATGCTGTGGCACAAATTTTTTCCCATTTGGGGCAGGTTTGGGTATATGCTTCTCACAAACCAGAGCTTCTCACAACAAGCATGATGGTTTTCAGTAGGGAACGTCCCACCTTTGGGGACGAAACAATATCCATTGCCTCTTATTGCTTTCTAATGTTTTCTCGCGTCAACATAGAACAACAGGAGTGTTGTGTGATTTTTTCTGATTTTTCGGGGTTCGTTTGGACTTTTTATGCATTAACTGAGTTTTCAATGCATTTATGTGCATAATTCAAATTTGAACAACATGCACATGCTCCAATGCATATAAATTGGTCAAAACATCAAATATGTGTCCTTGGGTGCTTGTTTAGGTCCCATGCAAGAAATGGGAATGAATTTCAAACACCGGGGCACCGTTGATTGCCGGCAAAACATTGAGATGCCTGGATTTTAAATTCTAGTAAATCCAAAACTCATCTGAAATTCATGACACTTGGCATGCTATCATGGAGCGGCATCAACATGCCATGGTACAATTTTTTTTCCATTTGGGGCAGGTTTGGGTATTTGCTTCTCACAGCTTCTCACAACAAGCATGATGGTTTTTGGTAGAGAACGTCCCACCTTTGGGGACGAAACGATATCCCCTGCCTCTTATTGCTTTCAATTTTTTTCTCGTGTCAACATAGAACAACAGGAGTGTTGTGTGAATTTTAGTGATTTTTCGGGGTTCATTGGAACATTTTTATGCATTAACTGAGTTTTCAATGCATTTACGTGCATAATTAAAATTTGAACTACATGCACATGCTCTAGTGCATATAAATTGGTTGAAAAATCAAATATGTGTCCTTGGGCGCATGCTTAGGTCCCATGCAAGAAATGGGAATGAATTTCAAACACCGGGGCACCGTTGATTTGCCGGCAAAACATTGAGATGCCTTGTTTTTAAATTCTAGTAAATCCAAAACTTGTCTCAAATTCATGAAACTTGGCACTATCATGGAGCGGCGTCAACATGCCGTGCTACAAATTTTGTCCCATTTGGGGCAGGTTTGGGTATATGCTTCTCACAAACCGGAGCTTGTCACAACAAGCATGATGGTTTTCGGTAGGGAACGTCCCACCTTTGGGGACGAATGATATCCATTGCCTCTTATTGCTTTCTAATTTTTTTCTCGTGTCAACATAGAACAACAGGAGTGTTGTGTGAATTTTTGTGATTTTTCGGGGTTCGTTTGGACATTTTTATGCATTAACTGAGTTTTCAATACATTTATGTGCATAATTCAAATTTGAACTACATGCACATGCTCCAGTGCATATAAATTGGTTGAAAAATCAAATACGTGTCCTTGGGTGCATGCTTAGGTCCCATGCAAGAAATGGGAATGAATTTCAAACACCGGGGCACCATTGATTGCCGGCAAATCATTGAGATGCCTGGTTTTAAAATTCTAATAAACTCAAAACTTGTCTGAAAATCATGAAACTTAGCATGCTATCATGGAGCGGCATCAACATTCCGTGGTACAAATTTTGACCCATTAGGGTCAGTTCTGGGTATATGCTTCTCACAAACCGGAGCTTCTCACAACAAGCATGATGGTTTTCGGTAGGGAACGTCCCACGTTTGGGGAGGAAACGATATCCATTGCCTCTTATTAAATTTTTCAAATTTTTTCTCATGTCAACATGGAACCACAAGAGTGTTGTGTGAATTTTTGTGATTTTACGGGGTTCGTTTGGACATTTTTATGCATTAAGTGAGTTTTGAAAGCATTTACGTGCATAATTGAAATTTGAACTAAATGCGCAATCTCCAGTGCATATAAAATCGTTGAAAAATCAAATCTTTATCCTTGGGTGCATGCTTAGGTCCCATCCAAGAAATGGGAATGAATTTAAAACACCGGGGCACCGTTGATTGCCGGCAAAACATTGAGATGCCTGGTTTTTAAATTCTAGTAAATCTAAAACTCGTCTCAAATTCATGAAACTTGGCATGCTATCATGGAGCAGCATCAACATGTCATTGGTACAAATTTTGTCCCATTTGGGGCAGGTTTGGGCATATGCTTCTCACAAACCAGAGCTTCTCACAACAAGCATGATGGTGTTCGGTAGGGAACGTCCAACCTTTGGGGACGAAACGATATCCATTTGCTCTTATTGCTTTCATGCTTTTTTGTAATGTTAACATAGAACAACAGGAGTGTTGTGTGAATTTTAGTGAGTTTTTAGGGTTCGTTTTGACATTATTATGCATTAACTGAGTTTTCAATGCATTTATGTGCATAATTAAAATTTGAACTACATGCACATGCTCTAGGGCATATAAATTGGTTGAAAAATCAAATATGTGTCCTTGGGTGCATGCTTAGGTCCCATGCAAGAAATGGGACCTAATTTCAAACACCGGGGCACCGTTGTTTTGCCGGCAAAACATTGAGATGCCTGGTTTTTAAATTCTATTAAATCTAAAACTTGTCTCAAATTCATGAAACTTGGCATGCTATCATGGAGCGGCATCAACATGCCGTGGTACAAATTTTGTCCCATTTGGGGCAGGTTTGGGTATATGCTTCTCACAAACCGGAGCTTCTCACAACAAGCATGATGGTTTTCGGTAGGGAACGTCCGACCTTTGGGGTTGAATGATATCCATTGCTTCTTATTGCTTTCTAATTTTTTTCTTGTGTCAACATAGAACAACAGGAGTGTAGTGTGAATTTTTGTGAATTTTCGGGGTTCGTTTGGACATTTTTATGCATTAACTGAGTTTTCAATACATTTATGTGCATAATTCAAATTTAAACTACATGCACATGCTCCAGTGCATATAAATTGGTTGAAAAATCAAATATGTGTCCTTGGGTGCATGCTTAGGTCCCATGCAAGAAACGGGAATGAATTTCAAACACCGGGGCACCATTGGTTGCCGGCAAATCATTGAGATGCCTGGTTTTAAAATTCTAGTAAATTCAAAACTCGTCTGAAATTCATGAAACTTAGCATGCTATCATGGAGCGGCATCAACATGCCGTGATACAAATTTTGATCCATTTGGGGCACTTCTGGGTATATGCTTCTCACAAACCGGAGCTTCTCACAACAAGCATGATGGTTTTCGGTAGGGAACGTCCCACCTTTGGGGAGGAAACGATATCCATTGCCTCTTATTAAATTTTTCAAATTTGTTTCTCATGTCAACATAGAACAACAGGAGTGTTGTGTGAATTTTTGTGATTTTTCGGGGTTCGTTTGGACATTTTTATGCATTAAGTGAGTTTTGAATGCATTTACGTGCATAATTGGAATTTGAACTGAATGCGCAATCTCCAGTGCATATAAAATCATTGAAAAATCAAATCTTTATCCTTGGGTGCATGCTTAGGTCCGATCCAAGAAATGGGAATGAATTTCAAACACCGGGGCACCATTGCCTCTTATTGCTTTCAATTTTTTTTCTCGTCTCAACATAGAACAAGAGGAGTGTTGTGTGAATTTTTGTGATTTTTCGGGGTTCGTTTGGACATTTTTATGCATTAACCGAGTTTTCAATGCATTTATGTGCATAATTCAAATTTGAACTACATGCACATGCTCCAATGCATTTAAATTGGTTGAAAAATCAAATATGTGTCCTTGGGTGCATGCTTAGGTCCCATGCAAGAAACGAGAATGAATTTCAAACACCGGGGCACAGTTGATTGCCGGCAAAACATTGAGATGTCTGGTTTTTTAATTCTAGTAAATGCAAAACTCGTCTGAAATTCATGAAACTTGGCATGGTATCATGGAGCAGCATCAATATGTCGTGCAACAAATTTTGCCCCATTTGGGGCAGGCTTGGGTATATGATTCTCACAAACCGGAGCTTCTCACAACAAGCATGATGGTTTTCCGTAGGGAACATCCCACCTTTGGGGACGAAATGATATCCATTGCCTCTTATTGCTTTCAATTTTTTTTCTCGTGTCAACATAGAACAACATGAGTGTTGTATGAATTTTTATGATTTTTCAGGTTTCATTTGGACATTTTTATGCATTAACTGAGTTTTCAATGTATTTACATGCATAATTCCAATTTTAACAACATGCACATGCTCCAGTGCATATAAATTGGTTGGAACATCGAATATGGGTCCTTGGGTGCATGTTTAGGTCCCATGCAAGAAACGGGAATGAATTTCAAACACCGAGGCACCGTTGATTGCCGGCAAAACATTGAGATGCCTGGTTTTTAAATTCTAGTAAATCCAAAACTCATCTGAAATTCATGAAACTTGGCATGGTATCATGGAGCGGCATCAACATGCCGTGGTACACATTTTTTCCCATTTGGGGCAGGTTTGGGTGTATGCTTCTCAGAAACCGGAGCTTCTCACAACAAGCATGATGGTTTTCGGTAGGGAACATCCCACCTTTGGGGAGGAAACGATATCCATTGCCTCTTATTAAAATTTTCAAATTTTTTTCTCATGTCAAAATAGAACCACATGAGTGTTGTGTGAATTTTTATGATTTTACAGGGTTCGTTTGGACATTTTTATGCATTAAGTGAGTTTTGAAAGCATTTACGTGCATAATTTAAATTTGAACTAAATGCGCAATCTCCAGTGCATATAAATTCGTTGAAAAATCAAATCTTTATCCTTGGGTGCATGCTTAGGTCCCATCCAAGAAATGGGAATGAATTTCAAACAGCGGGGCACGGTTGATTGCCGGCAAAACATTGAGATGCCTGGTTTTTAAATTCTATTAAATCCAAAACTCGTCTCAAATTCATGAAACTTGGCATGCTATCATGGAGCAGCATCAACATGCTGTGGTACAAATTTTGTCCCATTTGGGGCAGGTTTGGGCATATGCTTCTCACAAACCAGAGCTTCTCACAACAAGCATGATGGTGTTCGTTAGGGAACGTCCCACCTTTGGGGACGAAACGATATCCATTTCCTCTTATTGCTTTCATGCTTTTTTCTAATGTCAACATAGAACAACAGGAGTGTTGTGTGAATTTTAGTGATTTTTTTGGGTTCGTTTGGACATTTTTATGCATTAACTGAGTTTTCAATGCATTTATGTGCATAATTAAAATTTGAACTACATGCACAAGCTCTAGTGCATATAAATTGGTTGAAAAATCAAATATGTGTCCTTGGGTGCATGCTTAGGTCCCATGCAAGAAATGGGAATGAATTTCAAACACCGGGGCACCGTTGATTTGCCGGCAAAACATTGGCCTGGTTTTTAAATTATAGTAAATCTAAAACTTGTCTCAAATTCATGAAACTTGGCATGCTATCATGGAGTGGCATCAACATGCCGTGGTACAAATTTTGTCCCATTTGGGACAGGTTTGGGTATATGCTTCTCACAAACCGGAGCTTCTCACAACAAGCATGATGGTTTTCGGTAGGGAACGTCCCACCTTTGGGGACGAATGATATCCATTGCCTCTTATTGCTTTCTATTTTTTTCTCGTGTCAACATAGAACAACAGGAGTGTTTTGTGAATTTTTGTGATTTTTCAGGGTTCGTTTGGACATTTTTATGCATTAACTGAGTTTTCAATACATTTATGTGCATAATTCAAATTTGAACTACATGCACATGCTCCAGTGCATATAAATTGGTTGAAAAATCAAATATGTGTCCTTGGGTGCATCCTTAGGTCCCATGCAAGAAATGGGAATGAATTTCAAATACCAGGGCACCATTGATTGCCGGCAAATGATTGAGATGCCTGGTTTTAAAATTCTAGTAAATTCAAAACTCGTCTGAAATTCATGAAACTTAGCATGCTATCATGGAGCGGCATCAACATGCCGTGGTACAAATTTTGACCCATTTGGGGCAGTTCTGGGTATATGCTTCTCACAAACCGGAGCTTCTCACAACAAGCATGATGGTTTTCAGTAGGGAACGTCCCACCTTTGGGGAGGAAACGATATCCATTGCCTCTTATTATATTTTTCAATTTTTTTTCTCATGTCAACATAGAACAACAGGGGTGTTGTGTGATTTTTTGTGATTTTTCGGGGTTCGTTTGGACATTTTTATGCATTAAGTGAGTTTTGAAAGCATTTACGTGCATAATTGAAATTTGAACTAAATGCGCAATCTCCAGTGCATATAAATTCATTGAAAAATCAAATCTTTATCCTTGGGTGCATGCTTAGGTCCCATCCAAGAAATGGGAATGAATTTCAAACACCGGGGCACTATTGCCTCTTATTGCTTTCAATTTTTTTTTCTCGTCTCAACATAGAACAACAGGAGTGTTGTGTGAATTTTTGTGATTTTTCGGGGTTCGTTTGGACATTTTTATGCATTAACTGAGTTTTCAATGCATTTATGTGCATAATTCAAATTTGAACTACATGCACATGCTCCAATGCATTTAAATTGGTTGAAAAATCAAATATGTGTCCTTGGGTGCATGCTTAGGTCCCATGCAAGAAACGAGAATGAATTTCAAACACCGGGGCATAGTTGATTGCCGTCAAAACATTGAGATGTCTGGCTTTTTAATTCTAGTAAATCCAAAACTCGTCTGAAATTCATGAAACTTGGCATGGTATCATGGAGCAGCATCAACATGCCGTGCAACAGATTTTGCCCCATTTGGGGCAGGCTTGGGTATATGCTTCTCACAAACCGGAGCTTCTCACAACAAGCATGATGGTTTTCCTTAGGGAACATCCCACCTTTGGGGACGAAATGATATCCATTGCCTCTTATTGCTTTCAATTTTTTTTTCTCGTGTCAACATAGAACAACATGAGTGTTGTATGAATTTTTGTGATTTTTCGGGGTTCATTTGGACATTTTATGCATTAACTGAGTTTTCAATGTATTTATGTGCATAATTCCAATTTTAACAACATCCACATGCTCCAGTGCATATAAATTGGTTGGAACATCGAATATGTGTCCTTGGGTGCATGTTTAGGTGCCATGCAAGAAATGGGAATGAATTTCAAACACCGGGTCACCGTTGATTGCCTGGTTTTTAAATTCTAGTAAATCCAAAACTCATATGAAATTCACGAAACTTGGCATGGTATCATGGAGCGGCATCAACATGCCGTGGTACACATTTTGTCCCATTTGGGGCAGGTTTGGGTATATGCTTCTCACAAACCGGAGCTTCTCACAACAAGCATGATGGTTTTCGGTAGGGAACGTCCCACCTTTGGGGACGAAATGATATCCATTGCCTCTTATTGCTTTCTAATTTTTTTCTCGTGTCAACATAGAACAACAGGAGTGTTGTGTGATTTTTTGTGATTTTTCGGGGTTCGTTTGGACATTTTTATGCATCAACTGAGTTTTCAATGCATTTATGTGCACAATTCAAAATTGAACTACATGCACATGCTCCAGTGCATATAAATTGGTTGAAAAATCAAATATGTGTCCTTGGGTGCATGCTTAGGTCCCATGCAAGAAATGGGAATGAATTTCAAACACCGGGGCACCGTTGATTTCCGGCAAAACATTGAGATGCCTCGTTTTAAAATTCTAGTAAATTCAAAACTTGTTTGAAATTCTTGAAACTTGGCATGCTATCATGGAGCGGCATCAACATGCCGTGGTAAAATTTTTGACGCATTTGGGGCAGTTTTGGGTACATGCACATGCTCCACTGCATTTAAATTGGTTGAAAAATCAAATATGTGTCCTTGGGTGCTTGCTTAGGTCCCATGCAAGAAACGAGAATGAATTTCAAAAACCGGGGCACCGTTGATTTGCCGGCAAAACATTGAGATGCCTTGTTTTTAAATTCTAGTAAATCCGAAACTCGTCTCAAATTCCTGAAACTTGGCATGCTATCATGGAGCGGCATCAACATGCCGTGGTACATATTTTATCCCATTTGGGGCAGGTTTGGGTGTACGCTTCTCACAAACTGGAGCTTCTCACAACAAGCATGATGATTTTCGGTAGGGAACGTCCCACCTTTGGGGACGAAACGATATCCACTGCCTCTTATTGCTTTCAATTTTTTTCTCGTTTCAACATAGAACCACACGAGTGTTGTGTGAATTTTTGTGATTTTTCGGGGTTCGTGTGGACATTTTTATGCATTAATAGAGTTTTCAATGCATTTATGTGCATAATTCAAATTTGAACTACATGGGATGCTCCAGTGCTTATAAATTCGTTGAAAAATCAAATCTTTATCCTTGGGTGCATGCTTAGGTCCCATCCAAGAAATGAGAATGAATTTCAAACACCAGGGCACCGTTGATTGCTGGCAAAATAGTGAGATGCCTGGTTTTTAAATTCTAGTAAACCCAAAACTCGTCTGAAATTCATGAAACTTGGCATGGTATCATGGAGTGGCATCAACATGCCGTGGTATAAATTTTGTCCCATTTGGGGCAGGTTTGGGTATATGCTTCCCTAAACCGAGCTTCTCACAACAAGCATGATGGTTTTCCGTGAGAACGTCCCACCTTTGGGGACGAAACGATATCCATTGCCTCTTATTGCTTTCATTTTTTTTCTCTTGTTAACATAGAACAACAGGAGTGTTGTGTGAATTTTTGTGATTTTTCGGGGTTCATTTGGACATTTTTATGCATTAACTGAGTTTTCAATGCATTTATGTGCACAATTCAAATTTGAACTACATGCACATGCTCCAATGCATTTAAATTGGTTGAAAAATCAAATATGTGTCCTTGGGTGCATGCTTAGGTCCCATGCAAGAAACGAGAATGAATTTCAAACACCAGGGCATAGTTGATTGCCGGCAAAACATTGAGATGCCTGGTTTTTAAATTCTAGTAAATCCAAAACTCGTATGAAATTCATGAAACTTGGCATGCTATCATGGAGGAGCATCAACATGCCGTGGTACAAATTTTGCCCCATTTGGGGCAGGCTTGGGTATATGCTTCTCACAAACCGGAGCTTCTCAGAACAAGCATGATGGTTTTCTGTAGGGAACGTCACACCGTAGGGGACGAAACGATATCCATTGCCTCTTATTGCTTTCAATTTTTTTTCTCGTGTCAACATAGAACAACAGGAGTGTTGCATGAATTTTTATGATTTTTCGGGGTTCGTTTGGACATTTTTATGCATTAACTGAGTTTTCAATGCATTTATGTGCATAATTCAAATTTGAACTACATGCACATGCTCCAGTGCATATAAATTGGTTGAAAAATCAAACATGTGTCCTTGGGTGCATGCTTAGGTCCCATGCAAGAAATGGGAATGAATTTGAAACACCGGGGCACCGTTGATTGCCGGCAAAACATTGAGATGCCTGGTTTTTAAATTCTAGTAAACCCAAAACTCGTCTGAAATTCATGAAAATTGGCATGGTATCATGGAGCGGCATCAACATGCCGTGGTACAAATTTTGTCCCATTTGGGGCAGGTTTGGGTATATGCTTCCCACAAACCGGAGCTTTTCAAAACAAGCATGATGGTTTTCTATAGGGAACGTCCCACCTTTGGGGACGAAACGATATCCATTGCCTCTTATTGCTTTCAATTTTTTTCTCGTGTCAACATGGAACAACAGGAGTGTTGTGTGAATTTTTGTGATTTTTCGGGGTTCGTTTGGACATTTTTATGCATTAACTGAGTTTTCAATACATTTATGTGCATAATTCAAATTTGAACTACATGCACATGCTCCAGTGCATATAAATTGGTTGAAAAATCAAATATGTGTCCTTGGGTGCATGCTTAGGTCCCATGCAGGAAACGAGAATGAATTTCAAAAACTGGGGCACCGTTGATTTGCCGGCAAAACATTGAGATGCCTTGTTTTTAAATTCTAGTAAATCCGAAACTCGTCTCAAATTCATGAAACTTGGCATGCTATCATGGAGCGGCATCAACATGTCGTGGTACAAAAAATGTCCCATTTAGAGCAGGTTTGGGTGTATGCTTCTCACAAACCGGAGCTTCTCACAACAAGCATGATGGTTTTTGGTAGGGAACGTCCCACCTTTGGGGACGAAGCGATATCCATTGCCTCTTATTTCTTTCAATCTTTTTCTCGTTTCAACATAGAACAACATGAGTGTTGTGTGAATATTTGTGATTTTTCGGGGTTCGTGTGGACATTTTTATGCATTAACTGAGTTTTCAATGCATTTGTGTGCATAATTCAAACTTGAACTACATGCGATGCTCCAGTGCATATAAATTCGTTGAAAAATCAAATCTTTATCCTTGGGTGCATGCTTATGTCCCATCCAAGAAATGGGAATGAATTTCAAACACCAGGGCACCGTTGATTTTTTTTTGACCATTTACTGCAAGGCAACAGCCTCACAGTCCTTTATTAAATAAATAAAAGAGTATTAGTTACAACTATACAAATTTACAAGAAAGGAGAGAAAACTTACAAAAGAAACTATGTGAGGTCAGCTATCCAAGAAACAAAACTATCCTTATATTTACATCTAATCCTGTGAGACAGAAGAGAGATGTCATGTATAAAGTTTCTTCTCCAAGCTCTAAATGATGGCTGCTCATTCCTGAAAATTTTCCCATTCCTTTGTGTCCAAATATTCCAAGTAGCAGTGAAAACCACCTCAGAGAAGAAAAGGGTGTCCAAAATCCTTCCTCGCTGCTTGAGCCATATCATATGTGGTTTGGTTTGGTTTAGCAGACCAAGAAATCCCAAGATAGTTCCAAACCATCTGGCTATAATTGCAAGCAAAGAAAAGGTGAGCCCGATCCTCATGTTGAGCAAGATTGCAAAGCACACAAGTATCATCCTGAATGATCCAGTGCCTTCGTTGCATCATATCTCTTGTATTCAAACGATCCATTAACTGAAGCCAACCAAAAACTTTTATCTTTAGCGTGCATGCACTCTTCCAAATCCATTTGAAAATAGGATCAACCACCAGATGTGAGAAGAAAAAATCATAGTATATCTTTGCCATGTAATCACCAGATTTGGAAGGCCACTTCCAAACGTCCTTGATCTCACCATTCAAACTGATCGACGGCAGGAGTGTTTGTAATTGTGTGAGCTTTGAGAAGGCCTCCTGCGATAGAGGCAGATGAAAGTGCTCCAAGATGTCAGACCGCAGCAAGAACTCTTTAAATGTGATTGCATTGTCCACAGCAAAGGAGTGGAGCCTTGGGAAAGATTCCTGCAACAAGACAACATGATTTCCCAGCTGCCAACGATAAAGCCAAAATAGAACCGTATCACCAGCATGAACTTGAGGAACCGCCAGGTTGGAGAATTTGGGGAATAACCGCATAATATCACGCCACCAAAATGAACCACATGCCCTGGTGCTTTGGGGTGGTGATGAAGCATAGTAGGTGTCCCAGATTAGTGATACCCAAGGCACGTCCACTTTGTTGAAAAACTTGAAAAGATGTTTAATAAGCAAGGCTTCATTTTGGATTGACAAGCTGAGAACACCCAAACCTCCAAAATCCTTAGGACGACAAACTAGATCCCAAGCAGCCAAAGATTGGCGTGGGTTATCCGTGTTACCCCTCCATAGGCATTGCCTCATGATCCTCTCAAGCTGCTGAATAATGCCCTTTGGGAGAGATAAAGTGCACAGAAAATAAATTGGCATGGAGCACAACACGGACTGAACAAGTTGCAGTCGGCATCCTTGGTTAAGCAAGCATGAAGAGGCAGATAAACGGCACTCGATTCGATCCACCAGAGGCATCAGCTCATAGATAGAGGGCCTAGAGGTTCCCATGGGCAAACCAAGATACGTGAAAGGCATCGTGCCAACGTCACAACCTAGCAAAGAGGCCACTCGAGCACCTTCTTCATCACTCATGTTAATGGGAATGAGTGAAGACTTGCTAAAATTAACTCATAAGCCAGATGACTCCGCAAAGGTTGCCAACATCTCCTTGAAAGCAATGAGCTGATCATCAACCACAGGCAGTACAATTAAAGTGTCACCGGCGTACTGCACTATAGGGTAATCATTGGAGGTGGTTCGGATTGGCAGAGAAAGGATGTTTCTAGCACACATCTCATTGACAACAGACTGCAATAAATCCACTGCAATCACAAAAAGCAACGGTGATAGAGGGTCACCTTGGCGCACTCCCGTTCTACAAACAAAATGCTTCCCTGGCACGCCGTTGAGGAGCACCGAAGAAGATCCTGTTGACAAAATAGAATTAATCCACCCAGTCCACCTGGAATCAAAACCCTTGCGTTGCAAGATTTTGAGGATTAGATCATGATCAATTGTATCAAAGGCTTTCATAAAATCCAGCTTGAGTAGAACGATGGGACGCTTGGAGGCTTTGCGTTGATGTATATACTCAAAACACCAGGCTAAGCAGTCTTGGATGGAACGACACCGGAGAAAACCATATTGATTGCGGTGAATGCATCGCAGAATCACTTTCTGAAGACGGTTAGCAAGCTGCTTAGTCAAAAACTTCAAGCAAGTGTTGGTCAAGGAGATTGGCCGGAAATCTCCGACAACTTCAGGGCTTAACTTCTTTGGTATAAGAGTAATTAATGAGCTATTTAGGCATTCCAAATTACATTTCCCCTCATAGAACTCCTTGACAAGTTGCATGAAATCCTCCTTGAGAATTGACCAACATCTCTTTAAAAACAGCCCAGAAAAGCCGTCGGGACCGGGGGCACGATCAGGTGGCATCTTCTTAATGACAGCATCAACCTCGGAATCTGTGGAGGGCTGAGACATATCCTGAAGGCCATCAACTCTTGCAATTAATGTGTCCAAATCAAAACCCATGCGGATTCCTTTTGCGTTACCCATTCTTTGATTAAAATCCGACCAAAACATGGTGGCCAGCTGTTGGTGGTCCGAAACCACATCACCATCAGAATTCCTGAGAGATGATATAGTGTTTGTCCTATACCTTTCCGTGGCCATGGCATGAAAAAATTTGGAATTTTCCTCACCAACTTTAATGTTACGTATGGTACAACGCTGCTTCCAATAAACATACTGCCAATGAAGAATATCATCCAAATGCAATTTCACAATCCTCCTGAAATTAAATTCAGGCCTTGATAAATTCCTGATCTCCTCCAGACCATCAAAATAAAGAATGACCTTGTTGCAATCAGCAATTAGGGCTTTAATTTTCGACAAACTCATGTGCCATTTCTTGAGAGAAAACCTTAGCGCTTTGAATTTAGAAGAAATATTTAGGGCAGCCGATTGTCTCATGATGTGTTTGTTCCAAACATGTGCCACACAGTCAAAGAAACCAGGAAAATCAATCCAATAATTCTCAAAGCGAAATTTTTTAGCTTTAGGAATGACTGTAGCAATCGAGACGACACATGGGACATGATCAGAAGCCGTGCGAGCCAGGGGTAGAACAAGAGTATTAGGATGATCAATGGTCCATGCAATCAAGTAAAAAACCGATCGATCTGTTCCAAAGAATGGACTAGTTTGCATATTCGACCATGTAAACTGTCGGCCTTTAATTGGTAGCTCAATGAGGCCCAGATGCCCAATTACTTCATTGAACAGAAAAATATCGCTGACCTTACCCTGTGCAGGTTACATTCTCCAACGAACGCATGAAATTGAAATCCCCCAACAACAACCAATTATCATCACAGTTAATATCAAGATTATATAACCATTGCACGAAATCATCCCGGGTCGGGCCCTGGCAAGGACCATAAACTGACACAAGAGTCCAAATTTCAGAAGTATGCTTGGATTGGAATTCAATAATGATACCAAAATGCCTTGCCTCGATTAATTTTCCTTCAAAGAAAGAAGAATTCCAGATAACGATCATGCCGGCTGAAGCACCATCCGAAGGTACATAGGAGAAGTTATCGAAACGACGTGGACAAAATTTCCTAATGAACCTATGATCAATGTGCATGCATTTCGTTTCTTGCAGGCAGATAACCGAACAACCACTTTCATCAATCTTCGCTTAACTGCTAATTGTCGTGCTTCAGAATTAAGACCACGCACGTTCCAACATAACACCTTCCAATCTCTAAACCCTGTCTGATTCATTACAAACCAAAATAAAAAGCAGAAGAAAAAGTAGATCATGCAATGACCTACACTGACCACCTAAAACAGAAGGAAATATCCTAAACATGAAACAGAAGAAACAGATAGATGGCGTTTATATAGGTACGCCATAAACCAATATGCCATCGAGAGGATCTAAACATCAGAATCCTTGCTGCTGGTGGATGTAGAAGGACCAGCCTCAAGCTTGTCCTTGGAGATCTTCTCTGGCGCAATTCTCAGACGTGCTCCAATACGCTGAAGATCAGAAATTGGCATTGGCGGAGGCACATGCATTCTTTCCTCCGGCTTGGCTGAGCTTGTTCGACGCTTCTTGAAAGAGGACTGATTCTTGACTTGTTTGAGGCTTGTGCTTGGAGACTTATGATATCCATCCCGTAAAGCACTTAAACATGCACTGCGGCGCACCTCAGAGTCAACCACAACCTTAGAACCCTTAGCAGCTTTTGGACGGCCACGTTTGGTCCTGACTTCTGGCATGGCAGAGAACTCAAAGGACTCACTGACAGGCTCAGAGATGTCCTCAAAGCCATCAAAGCATAGCGCCCGAGCAACGGGCCTTTTAACTGGAACAACCTGACGAGGAAAGCATGGAGTTGGTTCAGGTGCAGGCAACATAGAGAAGCTGACATCATTCCCATGAAAGCAGATATCCCAGCGCTCTTAGATCAAGCAGAACACAGATTCGTCTTGAACACATACTTTGGAATCTCAGCAGAGAAAAAATAGCTGGCATGAACTTGCAAACGAAAGGCCGCCTTTGCATCTCTGGCGGAATCACAGGGCCATAAATAGTGAGGACTTGCCCAACATGGAGAGGAGGCTGCAGCGGGGCACCAGGATGCTGCAAAATCGCTAAGTTATCTTCAGGCTGCTGATCATGAACAGAATCATTTGACACCTCCAGAACAATAGATTCCTGTGACTGATTCCCAACTACTTGGTTCTCCTCAACAATCTCCTGATGCACATTAAGATTATCTTGTTGAACCTCCTGTTGATGTGGCTCATGCTCCTGTGGAGGAGGTGGCAGCTCATCCCAACCAATCTCAGGAAACTCAGGCATAACCCAATTATGGTTATTAAACTGAAGATGACCAGGGAGCGGATGAGGGTTGCCATCAAAGGGCATCGGGTCCTCATCCGGGGGCAAGATATCGGCAAAATCGGCAGAGAAAATGTAAATCGGAGCAGACCATGAAATGCGAGAACCACCAAAATCAGCAAACTCCCGATATACCACGTCATGCGGCACCAATGTCGTTGTCGGAAAAGAAACGTACGCTAGGGTACGAACAAGTAACGGATCATCCTGATGCCAGTGATGGAAGCGACCAAAGGTACTGATAGCATCGGCAATATACTGAGTACGCCGATAATCTAGCGGAATCCCAACTATCATAACCCAACCCTCCGAAAACCACGAACAGCTCTGAAATTGATTCCTTCATCATGCGGCACAAATCTAACAAATCTGTCATTATCCAGCTGAAACGGGGGGTGATCAACTAGGGCCTGCCTAGCAACTGGGCTACGGAAACGGAGAAGACCCACACCTTGGATGCATGGTTGAGCATCAAGGACGGCGCGACCAAGATTGTTAACAACAAAATCACTAACCATATTTCTGAAGATAGCAACTTCTTCAGGCAGAGGAGCTGGTTCGACGATGGCAATGGCGTATTCCTCATGCTGACGATCCGGAGCCACAGCAGGAGAGTAGAAAGTGCGCGGCAGCCGCCTCGGACCACCATCAATAATCTCGAACCCCGGCGGCACAAGAGGCATGGGGTCAAGAGCAAAGGTAGCCATAGCAGAGAGCGCCTCGGAAGGTGACTGCGACAGAGCCGCAGCAGATGGTGGAGCGGCTAAGCAGGACGATGGTGGCGATGTAGGTGGTGGTGGTGTGATGGGCGGTGGCTCGGCAGGCAATGGCGGAGACGATGATGATGTTGCAGGCGCGATGGGACTTGGCAGAGACCCCGCGTGGCTAGTAGGGAGGGAAACCGAGGCGTCAGGCGAGGAAATCTCAGATGACCGTCCCGGGGAAGTAGGATTGACCCGCGGGACCCACTTGTAAGTCGGGGAATGCGCAGCGTCGGAGCATCCTCTTGCACGGTGGCTCGGTAAAGCATCTACGACAGCGAATTGGACTGGCGCACGAATTAGTGTAATGCGGCATCGATAAAAAATTCTGACATTTCCAAACCTTGAACACCATATCATCAATGAGATCATTAAATTGAGCAGCCTCCTCCGAAATATCCGGAATATGGTTCTCCATAACAGCCATGGGAGAAATCTCAACTGAGGTAGCAGAAAAAACTAAAACATCCTGAGACTGATGAGCCAGAGGCTGGGCCGTGGTACAATCGACCAAGGCAGCAGAGCCATTGTGGGCAATAGAGTCATGATGGGCTGGGGCCCCAAACTGGGCCATGCATCCATGTTGGGCTGAGAGACCGAGACAACGTGTTCAGTGTGCAGAACCATGTGATGGTGCATGCTCAATCTGAACCATCCGGGTGGGTGGAGATCCGGAACTAGCGGCGAGATTTATGGCAGGGGACGTTGATTGTTCCGAAGAGATGGGTGGCGCCGCCACCGTCCATCGAAGATCATTCGCCCGTGGCGAGGGCAGGATCGATCATCACGAGGATGCACGTCATATCCCGCCTCCGATACCGTATCAACCAATGACTGAGAAGCATGATACCTATAACCCTTGCAAGCAGGATATTGCTGGAACGTTGCAAAAGAAAGCTTCTTTCGCAAAGATGAAATCAATCTAAAAGATGATTTAGCCGGAGGATTATGCATGGCAAGCAACCCCAAAGTGGCACGTTTTTTAGAAGGACTCACTAGGATCCATTCAGCATCGCAGTCTTTTTTCCAGATCTTAAATTCACGGACCCAATTAGGACCACCATTTCCCCAAAGATGAAAGAAGCATTTGAATTGTGGGCACGCGAACGACCTCAACTGTAGAATGTAGAGACCAACTTGTTTACAAGATACCAAAAAGGAAAATACCTTGTCTCGGATGATTTGCACCGAAAATTCAATCGCAGATCCCCCAATCGCTGATTCCAAGGCAGCCGCCACAGAATCGTCATTAAGACGGAATACATGCTGTTGAAAGACACCACCATAATGAAATGGGCCGTGTCATCCGTGGAATGAATAGATCTCCCACAATGTTTGAAAACCTTGTCCGCAAAAACGGCGCCCGGTGAAAAATCCAAATCCAACGTTGATCCACCAGAAGAACCCATATGAGATGGGTATAGGCTTGTAGAACAGAAGCCGCCAGAGAGGATCAGGGCACCGTTGATTGCCGGCAAAATAGTGAGATGCCTGTTTTTTAAATTCTAGTAAACCCAAAACTCGTCTGAAATTCATGAAACTTGGCATGCTATCATGGAGCGGCATCAACATGCCGTGGTACAAATTTTGTCCCAGTTGGGGCAGGTTTGGGTATATGCTTCTCACAAACCGGAGCTTCTCACAACAAGCATGATGGTTTTCGATAGGGAACGTCCCACCTTTGGGGACCTAAGCGATGTCCATTGCTTCTTTTTGCTTTCAAGTTTTTTTTCTCGTGTCAACCTAGAACAACAGGAATGATGTGTGAATTTTTGTGATTTTTCGGGGTTCATTTGGATATTTTTATGCATTAACTGAGTTTTCAATGCATTTATGTGCAATTCAAATTTGAACTACATGCACATGCTCCAGTGCATACAAATTGGTTGAAAAATCAAATATGTGTCCTTGGGTGCATGCTTAGGTCCCATGCAAGGAACGAGAATGAATTTCAAACACCGGGGCACCGTTGATTTGCCGGCAAAACATTGAGATACCTTGTTTTTAAATTCTAGTAAATCTGAAACTCGTCTCAAATTCATGAAACTTGGCATGCTATCATGGAGCGGCATCAACATGCCGTGGTACAAATTTTGTCCCAGTTGGGGCACGTTTGAGTGTATGCTTCTCACAAACCGGAGCTTCTCACAACAAGCATGATGGTTTTCGGCAGGGAACGTCCCACCTTTGGGGACGAAACGATATCCATTGCCTCTTATTGCTTTCAAATTTTTTTCTCGTTTCGACATAGAACTAAATGAGTGTTGTGTGAATTTTTGTGATTTTTCGAGGTTCGTGTGGACATTTTTATGCATTAACTGAGTTTTCAATGCATTTATGTGCAAAATTCAAATTTGAACTACATGCGATGCTCCAGCGCATATAAATTCATTGAAAAATCAAATATTTATCCTTGGGTGCATGCTTAGGTCCCATCAAAGAAATGGGAATGAATTTCAACCACCAGGGCACCGTTGATTGCCGGCAAAATAGTGAGATGCCTGGTTTTTAAATTCTAGTAAACCCAAAACTAAATCGAAATTCATGAAACTTGGCATGCTATCATGGAGCGGCATCAACATGTCGTGGTACAAATTTTATCCCAGTTGGGGCAGGTTTGGGTATATGCTTCTCACAAACCGGAGCTTCTCACAACAAGCATGATGGTTTTCGATAGGGAACGTCCCACCTTTGGTGACGAAACGATGTCCATTGCTTCTTTTTGCTTTCAAGTTTTTTTCTCGTGTCAACCTAGAACAACAGGAACGATGTGTGATTTTTTGTGATTTTTCGGGGGTCGTTTGGATATTTTTATGCATTAACTGAGTTTTCAATGCATTTATGTGCATAATTCAAATTTGAACTACATGCACATGCTCCAGTGCATACAAATTGGTTGAAAAATCAAATATGTGTCGTTGGGTGCATGCTTAGGTCCCATGCAAGAAACGAGAATGAATTTAAAAAACTGGGGCACCGTTGATTTGTCGGCAAAACATTGAGATGCCTTGTTTTTAAATTCTAGTAAATCCGAAACTCGTCTCAAATTCAGGAAACTTGGCATGCTATCATGGAGCGGCATCAACATGCCGTGGTACAAATTTTGTCCTATTTGGGGCACGTTTGGGTGTATGCTTCTCACAAACCGGAGCTTCTCACAACAAGCATGATGGTTTTCGGTAGGGAACGTCCCACCTTTGGGGACGAAATGATATCCATTGCCTCTTATTGCTTTCAATTTTTTCTCATTTCAACATAGAACAACATGAGTGTTGTGTGAATTTTTGTGATTTTTCGAGGTTTGTGTGGACATTTTTATGCATTAACTGAGTTTTCAATGCATTTATGTGCAAAATTCAAATGTGAACTACATGCGATGCTCCAGTGCATATAAATTCGTTGAAAAATCAAATCTTTATCCTTGGGTGCATGCTTAGGTCCCATCAAAGAAATGGGAATGAATTTCAAACACCAGAGCACCGTTGATTGCCGGCAAAATAGTGAGATGCCTTGTTTTTAAATTCTAGTAAACCGAAAACTCGTCTGAAATTCATGAAACTTGGCATGCTATCATGGAGCGGCATCAACATGCCGTGGTACAAATTTTGTCCCAGTTGGGGCAGGTTTGGGTATATGCTTCTCACAAACCGGAGCTTCTCACAACAAGCATGATGGTTTTCGGTAGGGAACGTCCCACCTTTGGGGACGAAACGATGTCCATTGCTTCTTTTTGCTTTCAAGTTTTTTTTCTCGTGTCAACATAGAACAACAAGAGTGTTGTGTGAAATTTTGTGATTCTTCGGGGTTCGTTTGGACATTTTTATGCATTAACTGAGTTTTGAAAGCATTTATGTGCATAATTCAAATTTGAAGTATATGCGCATGCTCCAGTGCATATAAATTGGTTGAAATATCAAATATGTGTACTTGGGTGCATGCTTAGGTCCCATGCAAGAAACGAGAATGAATTTCAAACAAGGGAACTGCAGATTGATTGCGGCAAAAGATTGAGATGCCTGGTTTTTAAATTCTAGTAAGTCCAAAACTCGTGAATTTCATGAAACTTGGCATGCTATCTTGGAGCGGCATCAACATGTCGTGGTACAAATATTGTCCCATTTGGGGAAGGTTTGGTTATATGCTTCTCACAAACCAGAGCTTCTCACAACAAGCATGATGGTTTTAGAGGGAACGTCCCACTTTTGGGGACCTAAACGATATCCATTGCCTCTTATTGCTTTCAAATATTTTTCTCATGTCAACATAGAACAACAGGAGTGTTGTGTGAATTTTTGTGATTTTTTGGGGTTCGTTTGGACATTTTTATGCATTAACTGAGTTTTCAATGCATTTATGTGCATAATTCAAATTTGAACTATATGCACATACTTCAGTTCATATAAATTGGTTAAAAAATGAAATATGTGTCCTTGGGTGCATGCTTAGGTCCCATGCAAGAAATAGGAGTCAATTTCAAACACCGGGGCACTGTTGATTGCCGGCAAAACATTGAGATGCCTGGTTTTTAAATTCTAGTAAATCCAAAACTCGTCTAAAATTCATGAAACTTGGCATGCTATCATGGAGCGGCATCAACATGCTGTGGTACAAATTTTGTCCCATTTGTGGCAGGTTTGGGTGTATGCTTCTCACAAACCGGAGCTTCTCACAACAAGCATGATAGTTTTCGGTAGGGAACGTCCCACCTTTGGGGGCGAAACGATATCCATTGCCTCTTATTGCTTTCTAATGTTTTTCTCGTGTCAATATAGAACAACAGGAGTGTTGTGTGAATTATTGTGATTTTTCAGGGTTCGTTTGGACTTTTTATGCATTAACTGAGTTTTCAATGCATTTATGTGCATAATTCAAATTTGAACAACATGCACATGCTTCAGTGCATATAAATTGGTTGGAACATCAAATATGCGTCCTTGGGTGCTTGTTTAGGTCCCATGCAAGAAATGGGAATGAATTTCAAACATCGGGGCACTGTTGATTACCGGCAAAACATTGAGATGCACTACAAAAAAAATACACTTCCGTGATGATACGTGTTTGTCACATTAGGTCGCGTTTTTTGTCATGCATGTACATCCATGACAAATTTATGACAGAATCAAGATAGTCATACCTGTGATGTCGTAGAATTGTTCCATGACATTACGAAAATTATCATCACGGAAGTGTCCACTTCCATGACGATAAATCGCGCGTCACAGAAGTGCTTTCGTCAAGGGTGACCAACACATGGCATCCACCGTAACAGAACGCCGTTAAGCTATCGGGTCGGGTTTTGGATCCGATAACCCGTTAACAGCCCCGACCAATGGGGATTTTCCACGTGTAAAATCATCATTGGCTGGAGGAAACACGTGTCAGCTCACCGCTGGGACAGATGTCATCCACTCATTGGACAGAAGGGGCCTATGATACGTCGACACGTGGCACGGCCAACCAGAGGCCCTTTGCTGTGAGAAGGCCGTCCCGTTTGACTTGGTCAAAAGGTGGAGGGCCGGACCATGGAAAGCCTGTTAACGGCATGTTCGCATATAGCCCATTTACAGCCCGCTAACCCAAAGCTCGTTACGCCCTACTCGAATTAGGCCCAGTAGCATCATCTGGGCCATCTTCCAGCCCGTTTTCACTTCTGGCCCATGTATGGCCCATGACCTCTTTCGGCCCATATGAGGCCCTATGTAACTCTTATCCTATTAACGGCCCGTGGTGAAACTGGCCCGTAATGAACAGTGTACCACTTTACACCTATTAACGGCCCGTGGTGAAACTGGCCCATATAGAACAGTGTATCACTTTATACCCATTAACGGCCCGTTATTCCATTGGGTCGTTTCCAGCCCATGTTATCTTTCGGCCTTCTCAGAGCCCATTTATTCTTGGGCTCATTTCCAGCATTCGGTTACTTACGGCCCGTTACTGTCATTTTCTGCTTGTGGGCCAAATTCAGCCCGTGGTTACAGTCGGCCCGTTTGTGGTCCGTTAATACGTTGGGCCATTTTCATAGCGTCATCAAATACGGCATATTAATGATGGCCCGTTATGGTCGGCCCATGAACGGACGATTCCAACTCTAGCCAGTTTACGGCTAGAATGCGGTCTGTTTGGCCCATGTTTGGCCAATCGATCATACGGCCTGTATAAGGCCCATTGATGATACGGCCCGTAGAAGGCCCATTGTTTCTATGGCCCGTAGAAGGCCCATTGTTTCTACGACCCGTAGAAGGCACACTATTTCTACGGCCCGTAGAAGGCCCACTGTTTCTATGGCCGTAGGCCCAGTGTCACTACTGTGGCCTTTATTGTGGCCTAGTTTTAAAAATTAGGTTATTGCGGCCACTAGCAAACCGCAGAAAAAGAACTGCACTGACTACAAGCAAACAAATAAACAAGACAACAAGGAAATAAATAAGCAAGCAACTTACACTAGGCTATCACAGCTATTACACATATTACATCCACTGGGCATCAAAGTTCGCCACCAGAGCAAATATAGGGAACAACAACATATAAACGCCGCAGCAAAACAAGTCCATAACTGAAACCACTTCAAAAGAGCTCAAGAAACAATATCCTGGGTACCCATAATGCTGGCAAGATTCTTAGCAAGCTTATTAACTTTCTCTTGTTTGGCACTTAAGTCCTCCAGTAACTTCTTTGTTGCACCGTAAAGTATGCATCTGAATTCTGCAGGGACTTCCTCAGTCCTTCGGCTTCCTGTCACATAACATCTGATCGATGTCTTTCAACTTGAAGTTGAGACTCAAGAAGCCGAACTGATTCAGGCAAAGAGTTCGAAGAGCTGGTGCCAGCAGTGGTAGCCAGTAACTCAAACACTACATCAAGACAGGACTTTGGGGTTGTCTCAGTTTCTTCAATATAGTTTTTATCAGCTTTCTTGGAGAGAAATAGGGATGTCTCACTATCTTGAACCTTATATGCATTACTTCCTTTACCATTGCATAACAGGGTACTCTTCTCCAATATTTTATCCGCGTTCTAAAAGAGAAACAAACAAACACATCTCAGGTTTACAATGTAGTATATGAAACTCATTTTGGTAAACCAGTTCGGTAGTAAGGTGGACATGATAACGACATGAAACAAACATATATCTATGTAGTATGGTCACTTTGTATGGTCTATATCATTCTAGTTTATGTTGCCAAATCAAGATAGATATAGTTGAATCATATCTATTTAAGACAAAGCAGCATAGATAGAATATAAGTGTGGGAAACTACACAACAATAACAACACTTGTAATGTGCATGGCATGAGAACATAACTGTTTATTCAATTGAAACTGAAATCAACATAGAGCAAGTTACAACAGCAAACAACCAAACACGTTGAAGAAACAGGTTTAAAACATACCTATGCGCCATTGGAGTTTCAATTGGATCCTTCAAATTTGAAATTGGTTGGTATCAAGAAATACTGATGATGCAAGAGCAAAGTAGTATGAACCATAGCTCTGAGAACCTGACCTGAGAACAATTCTTCTTCTGCTTTAAGCGTTGACTTCGGGTTTGGAGTGGTGGTCCTCGTGATTTGGGCACTGCAGTTGCCTTACTAACTGCTCGTGTTTGGGTGCTCTGTGGTGGAGATGGTGCTGTGTCAACGGGAACTGGGTGTCTATCTGCTGGGGTTGGGGTTAGAAGGGGTGTAGCTGGTTCTCTATCCAAGCTGGGTAGGGGTACAATCTGCATGGTATGTGGGTTATGTGTGGTGGGGCTGGTTCTTGGGCAAGTACAACCGTGGTTCTATCTGCATCGATAGGTAGCATGATCTTTTACGAAGACCGTGTTTTTACTCCCACAGAATCGCCATCACTCCCTCCAATTGAAATGGCTGATAAACAAGAAAATTAATTTAATGTACTGAGACATTGTAAGATAGACAGTGCAATGGATAGTAGGGAAGAAAAGCAGGGCATGAAATAATTCACATTTATGTTGTCTAAGCAAACAGAATAGCAGGACATAATTTCGCATATATGATGGCTAATTAAACAGGATAGCATGACATAATTTCAAATATATGATTTATATACTAAGGAAGTGAGCAGAGGGCAATCGCATATATGATGTGTCAACTAAGGAGATGGCATTCAATATTGTGTATATGATGTAAAAACTAAGCATTGCAATACAACATATGCATTATATGAGTAATATTACCCTCGCCAAGTTTGAGCATACACCTCGGGGGATAATAGGACTGGTCATCTGCCTCTGAATCCTCCTCTCAAGAGCTATCTCAGTAACCAGCAAGATATCTTCTTGACAGGTAGCATTGTCTGCTCAAGACCTTGTTTTCACTCCATTTCTCCATCACCAATTCAAATGGCTGATGCATAGGAAGAGCAGTTGAATATACAAACATTGTCGACAAAAGCAATGAGAAATACAAAAAAAGGACGGCATGATATAATTCACATATATGACGCTTGCCTAAACAACATGGCATTGCATAATTCACATACATAATGCCTTGCAACAAGATAACATTGCATAATTCACATATATAATGTCTTGCAACAAGATCGCATTGCATAATTCACATATATGGTAATTAGACACTAAACAGGTGGCATTCACACAAAGCATGTCTAAACTAAGCAAATGACATAGCAATGCAAGATACCATACGCATACGATATGAGCAACATAACCACCGCCAAGTTAGGGCATGCACCTCGGGGGACATGACTGGTCATCTGTCTCTGAATCCTCCTCTGAGGAGCTATCGGTAACCAGCAAGACATGCGCTTCGTGAGATAGCATTGTCTGCTCTGAAGACTTTGTTTACACTCCAGATTTTTCCATGACCATGTCGAATGGCTGATGCACAGGAAGAGTAATTGAATGTACTAAAATTGTTGACAAATTTAACACGTAATAAAAAAATGAGGGCATGATATAATTCACACATAAGATGACTGGCTAACCAGGGTGGCATTGCAAAATTCACATATATGATGCCTGGCTAGATAAGATGGCATTGCATGATTCACATATACGATAAAGAAACTAAACAGATGGCACTGACACAAATCATGTCTAAACTAAGCAGATGTCATCTTTAATGTATCTGATAAGCAATGCAAGGCACCATATGAATGATATTACCAACATCGACATGCCAAGTTAGAGCGAAGACCTCATGGGGTAAATAGGAGTGGTCTTCTCCTTCCGAATCCCCCTCGAGCAGTTATCTTCCTCTTGATTACGATCCGAAATGGGTGGAGGGGGCTGCCTTTGCACCCACCATGGAGCAGCGTCGCATGAAATTTTATTGCCACGCAAGGCTCGTCTCTTTTGCTCTACATGATCAGTTCCATTGTGTACAATAACTGGCATGCATAGAAATAAAACATAGTGAGATTATGTAAGGAGTGCATGCACAAATCCAGAGTGATGGTAGCAAACTGTGGATAGACCCAAAACCAATGATAGCATGTCAGGACCCCGATCCTAAGTCACACCGATCTAGCATGTAACACATCATATCACTTTGCGGCCTCATGCACGGTATCACACGGGTGTCACCTTACCATGGCCCGGGACCGTTTGCGCCTTTTGGCTCACGTATATGATAGTGTCGCTAGCATCCATATGACAAAGAACCCGGGCCGACATGGCTAGTCGTGAACCCAAAGCGGCGCTAACCTATGGGGACAGGCATACATGAATCACATCGAGCATGTCGGTCATCAACGTATAGATTCGGGCTGTAGCACTGGGCTAACAGGACTTCGGTGAACCGGGCTGTAGCAGGCTAGTCAGGAATCAGAATAACACCGCGACATTTCCCGAAGAACAGACATAGGAACGAAGTGAAACACATGCCGCCAGTCAAGTGTCCAAGCGGTAGTCTTTGGGCTAGCAGGACTCCGGTGAACCGGGTTGTACCGGACTACTATCGCTCAGAAGCACGAGACTACATTTCCCCATATGAGAGGCTACCAAGGATAAACAACTAGTTTGTCGGATCCCACACATACCAAGCATTTCAAACATACACACAATATGCTCAATATGTGTAGATACAACATGGCATCATGGGTCTCATGACCCAACACTCAGAGCATACAAGTCAAAGCACAAGCGGAAGCTAAACATGTCTGAGTACAGACAACTATAAATGAAGAAGGCTGAGAAGCCTGACTATCTACCAGATCCTGCCGAGGGCACAAGATCGTAGCTGAGGTAACAAGCTAACCGTCGAAGTCCAAGCGGAACTACTAGCGAGACCGAAGTCTCTCCGCAAAACATAAAATAAGCAAACGTGAGTCCAAACGCATTCGGCAAGACTTACATCGTAACTAGCTACATATGCATCATTATCAAAAGGGGGTGGTGGAGTTTGACTGCAGCAAGCCAGCTTTGACTCGGTGGCTATCTGAACTACGCATCGCAATTAACTCTTTTGAGGTGGCGCACACGAGTCCACATATTCACCATATCAATACACCACTATGGATCCGCTCCCATCTCCCTACGAGAACGCCATCCATAGCACTCCCGCTTATCTTGCGCATTTTAGAGTATCCACTTTCACTTGTCTATGAACTGGTATAGGCAACCCAGAAGTCCTTCTCCGTGGACACGGCTATTCGAATAGATCATATTAACCCTGCAGGGATGTACTTCTTCACACACGCTCTCACCACTTACCGCCGTTTACACGACATGTACTCGGCAACCTTCAAGCGGAAGCCCGACGTGGGTGTCGGCCACAGCCTACCTAAACACTCAAGTCCCAAGTCCAGGTTTATCGCCTATTCGGGTTCCATCCGCAGGAGTCCGCCGAGGTTTCCCATACAGCCCCGAACGATGTGTGCAGGGTTCCCGAGACACCAAGCAGGCGAATCGGTACACCGGGCCCACGGTGCCTACCGCAACACAACCCACCCCTACGGTCAGCGTATGCGTGCCCCCAAAGATACTACAAACACCGAAACTACTTGCAACTCCGGACTAAGGACAAGAGTGGTTAAGAAGCCGAGAGGGTCAATTAAGGATCCCAATGCGTGGTAGTAACTGTTTCATGGATCACAAACACAGAACTCAGTTCCCGAGGACGGCTGCAATGAGACAACCCACCATGTACTCCTACATGGCCTCTCACCGCTACCTTTACCAAATCGTATTTACACACTTAGCTCACACACGCAGATGGGACATGTTCACACAACCATTCCAATTCATTCCCGATGAATCGACTGACTCAACTCTAAGCGATGGCAGGCATGACAACAAGCATGAATGAGTAGGCACAACATGGCTCAAACAACTCCTACTCATGCTAGTGGGTTTCATCTAATTACTGTGGAATGACAGGTCATGCAGAGGATAAAGGGTTCAGCTACCGCAACAAGTAACACATGAGTCGTTGTTGTCCTAATGCAGTAAAATAGAGCAGGAGCGAGAGAGTGGGATTATATCGGAATGGACAAGGGGGTTTTGCTTGCCTGGCACTTCTGAAGATAATATAGTTCTTCATCAGTGTCATCGAATTCGTCGTCGGTACGTCGTCTACTGAGAGGGGACAAACACCGACAACAGAGAAAGAACACAATCAATGCAATGCACATTCACATGAATGACATGTCATGTTAAGGAACTGAATTGACCTAATGCAGCAGTCAGCCAAGTTAATTGAAGTGGAATTCAAACAAGGTTAAACTCCAACTCCAAATGTTATTTCATAAATTGCCCTAATCATGATTCATCCTATTCAGTGAGGTTAACTTGTTTGATCATGCATGAAAGTGCCATAAACAGATTCTTCATATTTTTCTGATCATTTTCATATATAAATTATTTAATTTGGAGTTACTGAGATAAAAAGTTATGAATATTTGAAGTTTGGGGTATTTTACGAAATTTCCTGAATTAAATTAATTCGAGAAAAGGGTTTATCACACAAGATGACGTTGGCATGACGTCAAGAGGTCAACTGGCGCCCTGTGTCAAACCTGACCTGTGGGACCCATACGTCGGCGTCTCGAGGCTGGTTTAGGTGGATGACATGTGGGACGATCAAAGCTGACTTGGCCAAGGTCAAACTGGCACGTGGGGTCCACGGTATTAGCACTAATTTAACAGAGAAAATAAACTAATCCTAATTAAGCGCAGGGGCCCACATGTCAGTGGGTGTGGGTTGTTTAGTTAGCTGGCTTAGCTCCTAATGACGGCCACGTCGACGCTCGCCGGAGCATGGCCGGCGACGACCACAGCCGACGGCGGAGGCACACCGGAAATCCGCTGCGGGGCTCGGTTTTGCGTGTGGTTTACGTCTACGGGACGCTGGTAGTGAGGCGCATCCGTGGGTGGCAATAGCTCGAGCTGGGGTGGCCGGAGCTCACCGGAATTGAGCTCGTGGCGGCGGCCGGAATTCGGGCTAGCACGGGCGCGGGGCTGCAGCTCGATTTAGACCAAACGAAGAGCACGGGCAGATGCTACGGGGCAGCAGGAACTCGACCAGGTGCTCATACGCGGCGTTGGCCCACCGTATCGACGACAACGACATTCGCGGCGGCGGCAAGTTTCGGCGGAGGTGGGGAACGGGGCTAGAGCATGCAAACGCGAGGGGGAGAAGAGGGGTTCGGGGCAGGGGCTCACAGCGAGTCCAATGAGCGCTAGATCGAGGTCGGGGACGGCCGGGTTGCTGCGGATCGACGAAATCGAGCGCCGGTGCTGAAGCTTGAAGACGATGGCAGGGACGGCGATGCGGGGCGTCCGGCGATGCTTGGCTTGGCGGAGAGGTCGGGGATGATGTGGCGGAGCTCTCGAGCACGCTGGATGGGCGAGGGAGGGCTGGTGGCCGTGGCAACACCAAGCGGCGGACGGGCATGCTCGGTCATGGGGCGGGAAGCAGAGGAGCGAGGGGAGGGAGGTCCAGAGCGAGGGAGAAGTGAGAGGGGTCGGGAGGCGCGTGGCGTCCCGGGCGTCGAGGAGGAGCCAGCAGGCTGGGAGGGAGGAGGTGGAGGCTTGAGCGTGGCTGGCGTCGACACGCCTCTGCCCTCTTGGCAGAGGTGGAAGAAGACCAAGGCACCCACAGTGGGCTGGGCTGATTCTGCTGGGCCACCAGGTGAGTGGGCCTCAGGTAAGCGTCAGGTAAGTCCTTCTCTCTCTCTTTTATTTGTTTTCTATTATTCTGTAACTTTGTGGAGTTATTTAAAATACTAGAACAACTCCAAAAATCACCAAACTGCTCCTGGTCCAATGTTGGAATATTTCCAACATGAAACATTTTAGTTTGGGAATATTTGGGCATTTGAAATATTTTATATAATTTTAAATGCCCAAACTCAAATACTTATGATTTAATTCAAAGATCCAAATGTCATGGAGAAATGTGCAACATCTCACAGTTCTTGTTTCCAGCATTTTTCCAAAAATGGTGAACATTTTTGAAGGCCATTTGGATTCTTGAAAATATTTTGAAGTTGAACCTATTTGAATTGCTTTGGTGCTAGGGTTTAGGCAATCCCCATTTCAAATTTCATGAAAATTAAACATGATGCATGGATGCAATGCCACTAGTTACAAGCAAGCTCTAGGGCTGTGACAACTCACCCCCACTAAACAAGAATCTCGCCCCGAGATTCAAGACGTGAGGTAAGAGGAAAAAGGAAATCACAAAACTATCACAATCTTCATGATCCATTTGCCCTTCTCGAAGATGTTGATTCATTCCATCATCTTGGTCTTGACGTCTTGCTTTCGAGATCTTCACTCAACATGACAACAGAAAGAAAGGGGAAACCCTACAGGATTTAATCTTCTTGAAGATCGAGCAACTCACGATCAACTCACGGAATGAGAGGGTGAACATCTCGAGTTGAGACACAAAACACGTCGAGAGGGATGGAAGAACAAACGACGGGGTTTGATTGGTGGGCAACAATTCCATGCTTAGAAGGATGGTGGATGGTGTCAAGGTGGCGAGGAAATATTTGCCATGATTCAATAACGGGCACCCTGTGGAGGTGACGCGAGGAACTATTCCTTTAAGTGGCAAAAGAATTACTTTTGAATCAGAGATCATTGAAACTCTTCATACCAGCCTAAGGCAATTCACAAAGATCGTTTGGTGGAGTGCAAGGAATGGCATACCCAGGCTAGAATGGATGATGTGGACTACCTTGTTGAAACAACGCAATGGATGATTTTGCTTATCACCGAAATGGATGGGACCCATAGTAAATCCACTTTTGAGGATGATCCTAGACATCAAGTAATCGAGAAGGACATCCCATGGAAAAATTGGCACAATGGGGTGCAAGTTGGGAACAACATGCAAATGTTGGGAAGGTTCCAACCATCACATCTGCACGAGATTCAGATCTGGTTGGTGTTAGGATATTCGGACTCATCGAGTCTAGAAAGAAAAATGAAAGTTTGCAACACAAATCGGCGAGAGGATGTTGCGAGATTCTCGGGAATGAACTACGATAGCAAGCTCCAAAACATGAGCTGGTTCTGCTACAAACAAGTGAACACGTTGTCCAAGACAAGAATGACCACATGGTAGTCTTACAACAAAACACTACCGAGTTCAGGTGGGGAACCATCATCGAGGATATCGAAGTCTTTACGCAAGTCCATGGATTAGATCCCAAGCATAGGCTTCGTTTCTTTGAACAAGTCAATCAGTGGCTTAGTATGCTAGGGATACATATAGAATGAAGGTTGCAAGTCTCCAGCCTACAGAACACTTCGCACATATGCATGACTGACTTGGGATGATTCCAAGGAAACAAAACAAACCTTTCTCAAATTCATGGCGGCAACTTGCACCTAACGCACATGAATTCGAGGAAGTCACTACTTCCATCCAAACATATGCTTCATGAACGAAACATGAAGAAATGCTTACACAAGTTTCCAATACTAGGTTGATGTTCAACATGACTCATGTGGGAGACAAGATGCTGTTGATGGGCTCAACAACAACTCATCGAAATTTCCATATCACTGGACTTCCACCATCATGTGAACACGGTGATAGCATTGGTCAGACCAAAGAATGTAATGGGGTATGCTCGAGGGATCAACCACGAGTAAGACAACATTACGAACATCGTTGGTTCTGATTTGACTTAGTAATAGCCCATACTCAAGTCAAAGGATTGATAAGACAATAGGTCCAGCAACTGATCACAGAGACCAATCGATGAAGATATCATCTTTCTTCAACACACACTACACAAGAATATCCCTTCGGAACGAACTAAGTCAGGCAAACTTTTATCTTCCAACTCTCCAAGTTGTTGTCTAGCTTAACCAACTAGCTCAGGGATATCCAACACAGATTCTTGGAAAAATGATGGTTCATAGGGAACCAACTTGATCACGAGCTCAACATAACAATCAGGGGACAACCTGGTAATACTTCCGAGAAGATATTCGGAAAATCACAAACCACCGATATGTTACTAAGCTCGAGAACAACCTTGCTTTTCAGGGCAAGACGATATGATCAAATAAGCAAGGAATTGAATAATCCTAACTCATTGATCGAAGGGTGCACCAGAAATAAGGACTAGGTAGCACGATCAATCTTAGTATGATGATTTAATAACCAACACGCTAAGAATGAAAATATTGTCCATTAACTACCAAGCAACGAGGTTGCTAGGAGTATCGATTTCACACATCACAATTCACTTGTCGGCATTCCGGTTGTATCAACACGGGACCGAGGAATGAACAATGATGGCAAGAAGTATCACTGCGCCAAGAATTCATAAGAGAAGGTGCAATTCTCATGATGTGCCTGACATAAAGATGGTAACACTCCAAGGTAGAGCAGAATCAAAGCTGGATTGGCATTTTGATCTGCAGAATACAACTGCTTTGACCCAATCCTAGAAATAGATGAGGTACTGGAGTTTGTTTCTCCTAGTCCTTCCAGAACAGAATGGCTTGACGGACCACAAGGATAATAGACATCGATAAACGAATGCACACATACTCTTGGTTATCAACTGATAGAGGATGGTCGGGATACAACTAAAGAGAGCAACTCAAAGGAACATATAACTTTTCGAGTTGTGGATGCATAGATTAGTATGTCGAACCAAGTTCAACAGGTTTCTTCCGGATAACCCATGCAGAGAGGTAGGACTGGCAGATTCACAATATAGAATGGAGTACTCCTCAAGAGCACTCTTATTGTGATGTTTTGGTTCAAAGAACTTCTGCCATAACTAGTTCATGGTATTTGGAAGAAGGAAATGCCACGAACCTCGAGGACTATCGCAAAGTTACTAGTATCCTAAAGGAGCTAGCAAACACTATCAACATTAGGTAAGTAGGGTGAATCTCGGGTTCAAGAACCCGGAATAGGATGCCTACTAACTAATAACATCACGGGATGCTTTCGAGAATAATGGCCGTAATCATCACCTTTGGGATACAAAAGCATTGCTAAATTAGTAGATGACTTCCTAAACAACTAGGGTCATAATAATAGCTCCAACATCTATGCCGAGGCAACAAAGTACCTCAACTTACCGATTAGTGTGCTTATTACGACCAAAAAGGACATCGAAGCAGACGAAAAGGATTGCAAATGCATCAGACTATTTAGAGACACAGGATGACTCGGACAAAGATAACGGCTGTAAATGCTCACAATGATTTGAGACATCCTGCAAAAATGGTGGCATAACCACTCAACATCACAATACCAAGATTCCGAGATCAACAATTATCATGCAGAAATAGTAGGAACTGAACTGAGGCTTAAAACCAACAATCTTAAAAGTCTACGGATTAGTAACACGTCATCCTGATAGATAGATGAGAAGCCTAGTTCTTAAACCCCGTAGAAGAGTAGAGGATGACTCAGATCAGAAGGCCATAAGGTGTAAGGAGTAAAAAGAGCCTTACGTTCCCTTCCACAATCAATTCCCTTACATAGCTAAAGCATTTCTAGACACAACTTCGACCAGTTTGGCTTGGTAATCCTATAGGCGATCGGGGCTCTGATACCAACGCTGTCAGGACCCCGATCCTAAGTCACACCGATCTAGCATGTAACACATCATATCACTTTGCGGCCTCATGCACGGTATCCCACGGGTGTCGCCTTACCATGGCCTGGGACCGTTTGCGCCTTTTGGCTCACGTATATGATAGTGTCGCTAGCATCCATATGACAAAGAACCCGGGCCGACATGGCTAGTCATGAACCCAAAGCGGCGCTAACCTATGGGGACAGGCATACATGAATCACATCGAGCATGTCGGTCATCAACGTATAGATTCGGGCTGTAGCACTGGGCTAACAGGACTCCGGTGAACCGGGCTGTAGCGAGCTAGGCAGGACTCCGAATAACACATGACATGTCCCCTTAGGGACAGACATATGAACGATGTTAAATACATGTCTTCAAGTAATGTGTCCAAGCAGTAGTGCTGGGCTAGCAGGACTCCGGTGAACCGGGCTGTAGCGGACTACTATCGCTCAGAAGCACGAGACTACATTTCCCCATATGAGAGGCTACCAAGGATAAACAACTAGTTTGTCGGATCCCACACATACCAAGCATTTCAAACATACACACAATATGCTCAATATGTGTAGATACAACATGGCATCACAACATAACTCTACGACTCAAATATTTATTCAATAGGCTCCGAGGAGCGAGATATTACAAACATGGGTCTCATGACCCAACACTCGTGAGCATACAAGTCAAAGCACAAGCGGAAGCTAAACATGTCTCGAAAGTACGCACAACTATAAATGAAGAAGGCTGAGAAGCCTGACTATCTACCGAGATCTGCCGAGGGCACAAGATCGTGGCTGAGGTAACAAGCTAACCTCGAAGTCCAAGCGGAACTACTAAGCGAGACCAAGTCTCTACGCAAAACATAAAATAAGCAAACGTGAGTACAAACGTACTCAGCAAGACTTACATCAGAACTAGCTACATATGCATCATTATCAAAAGGGGGTGGTGGAGTTTGACTGCAGCAAGCCAGCTTTGACTCGGTGGCTATCCTGAACTACGACTGCAATTAACTCTTTTGAGGTGGCGCACACGAGTCCACATATTCACCATATCAATACACCACTATGGATCTGCTCCCGTCTCCCTCACGAACGCCATCCATAGCACTCACGCTTATCTTGCGCATTTTAGAGTATCCACTTTCACTTGTCTATGAATTGGTATAGGCAACGAAGTCCTTCTCCGTGGACACGGCTATTCGAATAGATCATATTAACCTGCAGGGTGTACTTCTTCACACACGCTCTCACCACTTACCGCCGTTTACCACGACATGTACTCGGCAACCTTCAAGCGGAAGCCCAACGTGGGTGTCGGCCACAGCCTACCTAAACACTCAAGTCCCAAGTCCAGGTTTATCGCCTATTCGGGTTCCATCCAGGGAGTCCGACCGAGGTTTCCCATACAGCCCGAACGATGTGTGCAGGGTTCCCGAGACACCAAACGGGCGAATCGGTACAGACACCACGGTGCCTACCGCAACACAACCCACCCCTACGGTCAGCGTTGCGGCGGCCCCAAAGATACTACAAACACCGAAACTACTTGCAACTCGGACCGAGGACAAGAGTGGTTAAGAAGCCGAGAGGGTCAATTAAGGATCCCAATGCGTGGTAGTAACTGTTTCATGGATCACAAACACGTAACTTCAGTTCTCGAGGACGGCTGCAATGAGACAACCCACCATGTACTCCTACATGGCCTCTCACCGCTACCTTTACCAAATCATGTTCACACACTTAGCTCACACACGCAGAGGACATGTTCACACAACCATTCCAATTCATTCCCGATGAATCGCACTGACTCAACTCTAAGCGATGGCAGGCATGACAACAAGCATGAATGAGTAGGCACAACATGGCTCAAACAACTCCTACTCATGCTAGTGGGTTTCATCTAATTCTTGTGGAATGACAGGTCATGCAGAGGATAAAGGGGTTCAGCTACCGCAGCAAGTAACACATGAGTCGTTGTTGTCCTAATGCAGTAAAATAGAGCAGGAGCGAGAGAGTGGGATTATATCGGAATGGACAAGGGGTTTTGCTTGCACAGCACTTCGAAGATAATATAGTTCTTCATCGGTGTCATCGAATTCATCGTCGATGACGTGCGTCTCTTGAGAGGGACAAACACCGACAAGCGAGAAAGAACACAACCAATGCAATGCACATTCACATGAATGACATGTCATGTTAAGGAACTGAATTGACCTAATGCGTGATCAGCCAAGTTAATTGAAGTGGAATTCAAACAAGGTTAAACTCCAACTCCAAATGTTATTTCATAAATTGCCGTAATCATGATTCATCCTATTCAGTGAGGTTAACTTGTTTGATCATGCATGAAAGTGCCATAAACAGATTCTTCATATTTTTCTGATCATTTTTCATATATAAATTATTTAATTTGGAGTTACAGATTAAAAGTCATGAATATTTGAAGTTTGGGGTATTTTCTGAAATTTCCTGAATTAAATTAATTCCAGAAAAGGGTTTATCGCACAAGATGACGTTGGCATGACGTCAAGAGTCAACTGGCGCCCAGGTCAAACCTGACCTGTGGGACCCATACGTCGGCGTCTCGTGCTGGTTTAGGTGGATGACATGTGGGACGATCAAAGCTGACTTGGCCAAGGTCAAACCGCACGTGGGGTCCTTTGTATTAGCACTAATTTAACAGAGAAAATAAACTAATCCTAATTAAGCGCGAGGCCCACATGTCGGTGGGTGTGGGTTGTTTAGTTAGCTGGGTTAGCTCCTAATGACGGCCACGCCGACGCCGCCGAGCATGGCCGACGACGACCAACCGACGGCGGAGGCACACCGTAAACTGCGGGGCTCGGTTTTGCGTGTGGTTTACGCTCACGGACGCCGGTAGTGAGGCGATCCGGGGTGGCGACAGCTCGAGCTGGGGGGGCCGGAGCTCACCGAATTGAGCTCGTGGCGGCGGAATTGGCAGCACGGGCTGCAGGCGGGCTGCCTCGATTTAGACCAAACGAAGAGCACGGGCAGATGCTACGGGGCAGCAGGAACTCGACTAGGTGCTCATACGCGGCGTTGGCCCACCGTATCGACGACGACAACAATCACGGCGGCGGCAAGTTTCGGCGGAGGTGGGGAACAGGGCTAGAGCATGCAAACGCGAGGGGGAGAAGAGGGGTTCGGGGCAGGGGCTCACAACGAGTCCAATGAGCGCTAGATCGAGGTCGGGGACGGCCGGGTTGCTGCGGATCGACGAAATCGAGCGCCGGTGCTGAAGCTTGAAGACGATGGCAGGGACGGCGATGCGGGGCGTCCGACGATGCTTGGCTTGGCGGAGAGGTCGGGGACGATGTGGCGGAGCTCTCGAGCCTGTTGGATGGGCGAGGGAGGGCTGGTGGCCGTGGCAACACCAAGCGGGCGACGGGCATGCTTTCGGTCATGGGGGCGGGAAGCAGAGGAGCGAGGGGGAGGGAGGTCCAGAGAGCGAGGGAGAAGTGAGAGGGGGTCGGGGAGGCGCGTGGCGTCTCCGGGGCGTCGAGGAGGAGCCAGGAAGGCTGGGAGGGAGGAGGTGGAGGCTTCGGGCGCGCTGGCGTCGACACGCCTCTGCCTACTGGCAGAGGTGGAAGAAGACCAAGGCACCCCTGGTGGGCTGGGCTGATTCTGCTGGGCCACCAGGTGAGTGGGCCTCAGGTAAGCGTCAGGTAAGTCCTTCTCTCTCTCTTTTATTTGTTTTCTATTATTCTGTAACTTTGTGGAGTTATTTAAAATACTAGAACAGCTCCAAAAATCACCAAACTGCTCCTGGTCCAATGTTGGAATATTTCCAACATGAAACATTTTAGTTTGGGAATATTTGGGCATTTGAAATATTTTATATAATTTTAAATGCCCAAACTCAAATACTTATGATTTAATTCAAAGATCCAAATGTCATGGAGAAATGTGCAACATCTCTCAGTTCTTGTTTCGGCATTTTTCCAAAAATGGTGAACATTTTTGAAGGCCATTTGGATTACTGAAAATATTTTGAAGTTGAACCTATTTGAATTGCTTTGGTGCTAGGGTTTAGGCAATCCCCATTTCAAATTTCATGAAAATTAAACATGATGCATGGATGCAATGCCACTAGTTACAAGCAAGCTCTAGGGCTGTGACATAGCAGGCAGATAATAGCTTTAGTTAAAAAATACAGATAATGGCTCCTTTAATGTTTGTTTGCACCCAACATGAAACTCATAGTAGACACCGGAGATTAACTAGATAGTAGACATATAGTACTGATTGCTGCACCAATATGTACCCCACAACCATTTAAAAACTCAAGTTTCAGCATTAGTTTGGACTTGACTCAGAGTCTAATAGGTGAACACGACAAAAATGTAGCCTGTCATCATATTAAGCGACGCATAACGTAAGCAGACACGGAAGAGTGCGACCTCTCTTGCGGACCCGTGTAGTCCTCAAGGTCCTCTGCTTTCGATTGATGATGGTAATTCGGTTGTCGTGGCTGCGGTGAGGGAAGAAGATCTGAGGCGGCGAAAGACAGTCTGGAGAGCGGATCCCTGCTGTGGTGAACCCTTGTCGTTGGAACAATTTGAGCTGGGGTGGAACACAAGCGCTTGAGCAGGACAAACCACACAAGGTTTTCTTTGACACATATCTGTAATGTGAAGTAATTGAGTAAGGGCTTGTTTGAATTTGAGGATTCTAACAATGCAGGGATAGGAAATAGACATGAATAGGATAGGAATGCACGTGCAAAGCAGAGAATTTAAAACACAGGATTTACGCCAATCTGGGTGTTTGATTCACAACAATTGGAAGATCACAGGATGCAAAAAGCATGGTGAGATTAAGTCAAACCACAAGAAAATGTATGGTTATAATGCTATTATGCTACTATCTCTTAGTCTTGTGCTTGATGAATAGGAATATGAAAAGGAGGAGAAGTGGAAATTAGAATTCCTACGGTTTTTCTTTCAAGGAGACACTAAAGGAACAAATCCTACAGTTTTCCTTCGCTCCATTCCTTTGCACCAAATTCATGAAAAGTAGTACCATAGGAAACTTTCCAATTCCTATGTTTTTCATTCACTTTTCCTTTCAAGCATCAAGCGATTCTAGTATGTGAGCTTGATCAAGGAAAATCCTACACTAAAAAAATGTTTTTGTGCTACTTCTATTACTTTGGACCCAGGCCACTGCCATACTAGCTCAACTCCCAGGCCCATCGACAAATGCACAGCTCAAACGCGTAGAGATAAATAATGATGGCGTTCAAGAGTGTCCATCACGGATAGCTAAGTTGCCTGGTACCTCACAGCTTGTCATATAGTAGGATAAAATAATCGTATTTCCCGTTACTATGAGTGCTCAGTGGACAATATATATAACATGTAGAGTAAAAAAGAGATGCAACAAGTGTACAACCTCTTTGGTGAAGCCATGCCGATCTCAGTGTGATTGGGTTGGCCGGTGAGGATGCTCCTGCTGACTTTGCGGTCGGAGGAGGGGAAGAAGATCTTAGGCGTCTGGAGATGGAGCCCGAGGTACTGCTCTCCTGTGATGGAGGGTTTCGTCGTTGGAGCAGCTCTGGTGAGTTGTACGACGCCGAGGCTGAAGCAGGACAAGAGCGACAACGAACAACGTTAACCTGAGTGGAATTCTAATAGCATCTCCAATACATGACGTAAAATACATAACCACAAAGTGCTAGATGTAAAATACATCAGCCGCTCATCTCTGAACTTAACTGTCGAACTGAACTTAACTGTCGAAACTGAACTTAACTGTCGAAACTGAATTTTGCTGTCGAAACTGAATTTTGCTGTCGAAACTAAATTTTGCTATCGAAACTGAATGCACTAGCAAGGTGAGGGTACACGTTGGTCGACGTACTTTTTCATCCCTGGTCAGTCGATTTTGCAGCCGTTGGATACGAAATCAAGGGCCTGCGGTTCATCTTCAACCTCCACCCCCCTGAGCCGCCAGCCACCCTCGGCCAAATAGCAGCCCTCGCCGCTGTGACGGCGTCGCCGCCAGCCCCGAAAACACTCCCCACCGCCGGTCCGCCGCCACCCCGGCCATCCCTCTAGGCCCCCCCGTGCTGAGCTTTTTCTCCGGCGATCCCCACGCCACCGCCCCGCCACCGCCGGCGACCACCGCCCCCATCCTGAACCCTAAGATAGATAGTGGGGTACCTCTCCCATGAGCCCCCTCCTCGCTGCGATCGGGTTCTTCCTTCACCCGGCGAGCCCCCACCCCCGAAAATCGACTGACCCAAAAGTCGATTCAGTCAACTGAAGTGTAGCTAAATCGGAGCAGCATCACAAGCAAGAGCGAGAGCAGCAGCGCGAGCAAGAGAAATAGCTAGAGTAGACCAGGAAGGGGACCGAGAGCAAGAGCAGAGCAGCAGCGCAAGCGAGAGCTAAAGCAGCAGCAGCTCCTACTGATGTGGACGTCGCCGCCGTGGAGGAAGTGGTCGGCAACGCCGCCGTGGATGGAGCCGCGCCGTGTCGGCTCGGGACCGAGCGCCGGCAGCACCGTGAGATCGAATCAAGAAGAAAATGCAGCGATTAGTGTACAACCTCTTTGGTGGCGCCAATTAGGCCGCAGCTTCATCCGAGGAAACGGTGATGATGATGCTCTTCCGGTGGTGCAGGTGAAGACGGTGGTGTGGGAATGGAGGTGGCGCAAAATACGAGGGGAACGTCGGGGCAGCTCCTTGGAGGTGGAGGACGGGGTGGCTGAACCGCGGACGATGAGATCGATGACGGATCCTCATCCGGTACGGTGGATGAGGGACGTCGAGGTGTTGCTGTGGATGACATCGTCGGGGAAGAGGCTCCGGCTGGGTGGCGGACGGAGCAGGGTGTGGGGTAATGTCGCGGGTTTTCGCGGCCTCGGTGTACGAATGGGTGGGCGGATGGGACGGCAGTGGGGAACCATGGCCTGGAGACGCGCTTGTCCGAAATGTGGGGTAAGTTACGAAAGTACCCCCCACCGATTTGAGGCGATTCTTTTGGTTCAGGGGTACCACGGGCATTTCACGTGTCGGGATTTCACAGGAGGTGGGAGTTTTCACGCGCGTTGTAATTTCGGAATAGCAAGGCGCGGGTTGAGATGGAGGGAGTTGTCGGAGCACAACGGGACAAAGATATATCTTAAATATTTCGGGCTAACAAGGCGCGAGTTGAAGAGGTGGGAGTTTCAAGACGACGATGACAGAGGCGCTTAGCTTGAATTTTCGGCATAACAAGGCGCGGCTTGAAATTTCGGAAGAACAAGCTTAACATGTACAAAAAAAAGACAATTTGCACCTCAACACGCACAACACACACACAAACACCATTTAGACTAGAGTAAGGTACACGTGCATTGCACGCATGAGATTTGGCAACCAAATTATGAATAAATACCACATTATAGCATTCAAGCTTTGATTCATATATGCATGATGTAGATGTTCGTTTAATTCTTATAGTTCATTTCATTCAAAATCATCTAGTTTTTATAAGAAAGCTAATCTATTTTAAGATTCATGGAATTGTGCGTTGTAAGACATAAAGTAAAAACAAATAATGGCAAATCATGTAGAAGAACATTTGGGCAATTCTGATACGGAAGATTCTAGAACAAATAAGAAGTGCTTGTGTTTTATTGTTTGTGCATTATGCTTAAGTTCAACCGTGGAGTCTTCTAGATTATACATGTGGCGAAATCTGGTGGAATCTAGATGATATCCAACGGCCAATAGTGCTCAAATTTGCCATCTTTGGACCATCAGATTCGCCTCATCCAACAACCATCTTTCAAAGTTAAAGTTACCCGCACACAATAAAAAAATTATAAAATATAATATATATAGGGGTATATATATAGATATGTGATGCGAAGCCGCCCATCATCTCCAATTAGAATAGTGTGTCCATGCACGGATGCGACGTGGCCAAATGATGTCTGCCATCAGTATGTCAAATTCAAATCAGTCTGACCTTGTTCAATGTGTATACATTACAACATGCTCGCTTCCAAACCACACCGCTCAGATCTTCGTTATATTCATGCATGCATGGGTTTCAAACATCAGGATCTCTTATTCAAATATTTGAATTCAACTTTACATTGATTATGACCTCACCTATTCTTTTACACCCACACATAGTCTTCTCTTTATAATTGTACCACTAACTTTCTCTCGTGCATGCATGCACACACACTACCAGTTGGCATTATCCATCGCACGCATGCAATCTTTTTCTTCAGGTCGGTCTCCCATGAAGGCACACACCCACACACACATCCCCCTCTCCATCATATCGGGCATTCTTTATCTCTCACGCGTGCATGCGCAACGATCGATGTTCCTCTATGTATGTGTCTATATAGCTAGGTCTTCCATAGTTTTCCACACAAACCGATCAATCGATATATCTAGTGAGGTCTCACCCTCTTTCCCATGTCCACATCGATCAATCTATACCTCTCTATATAGGATTAACATATATAGCTAATACACCCACATTAATTATATATCCAACGTCCCCTCTCATCATCCATGCCTTCCGCTTCATCTCTCGGGAGCGTGCACAATGGGCGTGAGCAGGGGGCGATAAGGCCCCTAACATCACTATATATTGAGGCTAATATGAATGTGATCATTAGACAATTGCTGCTAAAAAGGTTTAATTTCATGAATTGACCCTCCTCGTAAAGGATTAGCAATGCTTGGCCCCTAGCTCATTTATTTTTCATGGCTCACGCCCTTTGCGTTACAACAAGCGCCGCGTGTTCGCCCCCTCTCTCTAAATATCGATCTCGCACTTATGCATTCCTTCATAGTCTCCCTCCACTCGGCCCCTCGCACCATTTTCTAGCCCCCCACCGGATTTTGCCACATGTACAATCTAGCAGACTCCATGTTGAACTTAAGCATAATGCACAAACCTCAAAACAAGAGTGGTTCTCTTTTGTTCTAGAATCTTCCGTATCATAACTGCCCGAACTTTTTTTTCTAGTTGAATTGCCATTATTTGTTTTTACTTTATGCTTTACAACACACAATTCCATGAATCATAAAATAGAATAAGGGCTTCTTGATTCAATGGATTCTCAAAGGAATTTTGGAGGATTTTAATCATTAGGAATTTTTCCTATCTTGGTTGTTTGATTCGTAGGATTGTAAACCATAGGAATTTTTCCATATGATTTATTTGCACTAGATTTCATAGGAAACATCCCATCCACTCAAACCTCTTTGAAAGAATTCTGCGTTTTTCCACGCACAATCAAACACTCAGACAATCCTGTAGGATTCAAGGCGACATTCCACTATAATCCCATGTTTTTCCTATTCCGTGTTCTTAGCTTTTTATATAAAACTAAGAGGGTGCTTGGATCCACGTGACTTATTTTAGTCTGACTAAAAATAGTCTCTTTAAGAGACTAAAGTTCCAAGCACCCCTGACTAAAGAGGGGCTAAAACTAGTCTTGAAACTAAATTTTTTAGTGAGGGGTACCCCTACTAAAATGTGGATTAGTCCTCTCTCTCCTCATTTAACTCCTCTCCTTTAACAGGCGTAGTTCTGGATTGGAGGGTTTGGAGGATAATAAATGCTCATTAACTTGATTTTAGTCTCCTTAGTATTTGGATCCAAGCATGGATGAGGCTAGCATGTTTTAGTCTCACTACTTTTAGTCGTGGGACTAAAAGCGTATCCAAGCACCCTCTAATTGATTTTCAATGAGATGAACTATAAGAATTAAACGAAGGGCTACATCAGGCATATATGACTCAGAGCTTACATGCTATAGTGTGGTATTTATTCATAATTTGGTTGCGAAATCTGATGCGTGCAATGCACGTGTACCTTACTAGTACTTCGAGTATGTGCAAAACACGTAAAATTAGAATACCAATGGCACGCTACACAGTGTCTCTCTTACAGTTCATGGGCACATGTGGAGGCGTTGTCGCAACCTCCTTGCGTGGATTGATCACAGTGACGTGCTGCTGGTTCCAGAAGAATGTACTCGTCCTCCCTGAGCCATACTGGCGGTACATGCACGAAGCAAAGATGTGCACGCACGCCACGCATGCACTCATTCCCTCGCACGCACACGCGGGTACACGGGCGGACGAAATTTTGTACCAAGATCCACCCAATGTGATAATTTGCCGCGTGTAAAGTTGTTGACTTCATTGATGGTCAATTAATACAGGACATGCAAATTGAGTGGACGTGAGGGCGGAAGAAAGACATTATTACTCCACTGCGCGCATGCGAGTAGTTAAATCATGGGTCGCTAAGTAGTACTTCCATTGGTCTCCTTCGTATTTTGTGCCAATTTTTGACAATAACATAATATTTACGCATTTGAGCAGTGTAGTACTTGAAATTTATGTTCCGCTAAACTCATCGGGAGCCGTTTCGGGCCTCGAAACCAAAACCATCAATTAATCTTTACCTTGTTCCCATCACATTCGAAAGCCTGCTCACACCTACTAGTACGTACCAAACCTGAACGTGTCCCCACTATGCAGGTATTAGTACTAGTGCTAGTACTTAGGTTATAAAAAGGGGAACTACCTAACTGAAAATCACAATACCTTTCCTCCTCATAAGTGCTTCTTCTTTGTCCGTCGTTGCCATGGCCGGTGAGCAGAGCTCTAGGTCGAGAACTACTCGTAACAAGGGAGCGGCAACCAAGGCTGCGGAAAAAAAAGAGAGGGCTCGCCGCCACAAAGAAACCTCGAAAGATCTCTCACGGGCAGGCGATGGCTCCCAGGAGCGCCCTAGCCGCGGAGGCGAACATGCCGAGCCGGCGGAGCTGGAGTCATTATCCCTCGACGGCATGCCCGATCAGCTCAATAAGCACCTCAATAAGCGAAGGAGTTCATCCAAGGCTTGATGGAGTTGCCAAGGAGAGCCTCGACGACATGCCCGCCGAGCTCAATCAGCAGGGGAGTTGACCGCTGGCTTGGTGATGCTGAAGAAGAGCATTGCCTCGGAGAAGAAGGCGTGGCGAAATCCTGCGACTTCGGAGGACAAGGCGAAGCTCGCCACGAGATCGACCTGTTGAAGGAGAAGAACGCCGGCTGGAAGAAGCTGCATGAGAATAGTAGTTCCTCGATGAAGATGCTGCAGGCCCTCGTCATGGAACAGAAGGAGGAGTTGGCGAAGCTCCGATCGAGCACCCGCCGCTTTGTCAAGGTACATAATGCGGCCGTGGAACAGATGATGAAGGCTCGCGTCTAGAAATCCCGCGTCACGGACAGAATGAAGAAGATGGCGGAGGAGACGCGCAAGGAGATGGAGGTCGTGGAGGCGATGAAGAAAGCGATTCTGACTCCACGGCGAATTAGATCATTTGGGGTGATAATCTTCCTTCTTCTTTTGCTGATGTGTTTCATCTTTTGCTTCGGGTGTTTCGCCGCACGTGTCACGTTCTCTGCGAGGCATGAATAGTACAATGGTTTTTTTGAGGGAATGAATAGAACAATCCTAACAATGAGATGATTAGCAAATTAGATCATTTTTTATCGCCATATGGCACTGGGCTGCCGTGTTTCGTGCTCCTCCGTCGTAGTACTACTCCAGTGGAAAACTTGAGTATACCACACGGTTCTTTGCTCCTCCTCGATCAGGTCGTCGGCGCATTTATATGAGCAGTCAAATCACAAGGCCCCGCCTTCCAGCAGTAATGAGCCGTCAAATCACAAAGGCCCTCGCCTCTCGTGAAACCGACCAAGCTAGACTGCCCACCCTCTAGCCTTTTAAAAAATTTATACTTTTGTACAACAGTAGTATCGACGGATTGCGCCATGGAGCAAAACTTGAAATTAAAAAAAAGGTGGTACATATAGAGAGCGCTGGTCGCCAAATTATGCATATAGTACTATTAAAAAGGCTAGTCACAATAATGGTGTCCAGCACAACCCAACCCTCAAATAACACTAAGCACCCTGGACTTCTTTGACAAAACTAAGCACCCTGAAATTCTTTGACAACTAAACTGCTGGCTATATGATGTTGGCCATATATATTGTACGTATATAATGTGAAGAAACGAGTGGTAGTACTATACCAACTAAAAGATGAAATGTAAGAAATACTAGTATGTACGTACTGAAGAGTTAAAGTAACAAGAAGAAACATAACATAGTTCTGCTGGGGGCTCAGCACAACACATCCCTCAAATTAAATTAAGCACACCTGAAATTAAACTTTGCAACTATCCCGGTAGACACTGCATTAGAACCACCAGGAGCAACGACACTGCCACCTTACTCGGAGTCCTCGTCCACGTTCTTGACTTCATCCTTGTCCCTCTTCCTCTTGGCTGATACTTCTTTGCTTGAACCGCCAACTTGGCTATTGCTCTTCATCCAACCCTTGTAGATATTGAAACAAAGGTAGCTATCCATTGCAGCGTAGTGGATGTGGTCTATATCTAGTACATTCCGCTGCCATGCATGACGATGAAACGTGTATGGAGGTTTCTCCAGTTTACCGTACGAAGGATGAACCATGGCTCCTGCCAGGGTCGGCATTGAAGGCTGACAAAAGGACACCAGCCGATTCTTCTGGAGGTCGAAGGTGTTGCCTACAATGAGGCCTATCCGACGCAGGACTTCTTCGTCGTTACCAAAGTCTACAGTAACGAATTTTACTAGGTTGCTCTCGAGGAAGTCCTTAAAATCATGGCACTCAACGTCGGCATGGCATATGTGGTAGACCAAGCGTAAGTCATGCACACAAACCTGGATCACGGCGGGCTTCTTCCTCTCTTCATTCTTTAGATCCTTCTCTCATCCCAAGACTGTGGTGTACTCAACATCTAGCCCAGCGACCCACTCATCATCTGAGTCTTCGAACATGCGTCTGAAGCGAGAAAGGCATCCTTTCACCGTCGCAGAAGAACGGGTGTAGATGACGTCGAACTCATCACTGGTGATGGTTCTGACCTTGTACTCACCGCCGATCGGGTAGATTTGGGACGCCATGGATTTGGGAGGAGGGTTAGGATTAGTGGAACTGCCGTAATGTGAATGGACGGGACGACTAGGAGCGAACCGTCGTTGTATTAAAGGACGCGTGGGGACGAGTAGGAGCGAACTGCCAGCGTGCGAACGACAGGGTAGTGGCTTTCCATTCTCCCATGACACGGGCTTCCGAGAGCCCTTGGATCTGAGATCGAACGGTTGCATGGCGTGATTCTAGACCTATGGGTGAATATCCTATCCTAGAGGGTTATTACGCAAATTTTCAGCAACTTAGCATGCGACCGTTTGATATCAGATCCAAGGGCTGCCAAAGAGCTCTGTATCATGGTCGCGCCTACCACGACCGTCGCGGCCTTCGGTCAGCGCTCTTGGAGATTTAACATGATGCGTTAGGCTATCCGATGTTGGCATGTCATACATAGTCATCACTTAGTCACTCATACTACAACAAGGTTGGCTATAAGGTTGGCTATAAGTGTATTTTTTACTCCTCTCTATCTATTTCTTCGTACTCCTCCGTCCCATAATATAAGAACGTTTTTGGCACTAGTGTAGTGCCCGTCTGCTGTACGGAAGAGTGAAATGCATTGATCGGGGTGTTGTTTATTTTGACAAAGGATGTGGGGGTCATCTCATGTGTAACAGGTATCGATAGGTTTCTTCGGATATTATTTCAACTCTAGAGCTCAGAAACATCCGGGTGAAATAGATAAAAAAGTATTTTTTGCAAACAAAATCGGTCAACTATTCAACCTGCATCCAAAACTTGTGAAGAAATAACTCTTATTGTGCTTTGCAGGAAATGGTTCATTATAAGTCTTTCTCTGGTACTATAGTAAAAATTGATACATGGAAGATTCTAGACTAAACCATAAATGGATACACTTTTATTCATGCGCGATACTCTAATAGAGCAAGATCGTGCATGGAAGTCTCCACATGCTTAGAGAGCAGATTACATTGAGCAAAGACTAATGATCAACATTTAACTTAGTAATGCATATGTCCAGGTGAACCTCCTTGGAGTCCCCATGCACATTGTTGGGGGTCAAATAATACCATGCGTCTTCCATGTCCACATCGGCGGGAAGGTCCCAGCTCGGCAGAGTCCAAGTCAGCTTGACGTAGCCAGTGTCGCCACCCACGGACCTCCGAGGGGTAGTAATAGTGAGCACACACCAATACATCGGCCTCGTGTCAGTGTCAGCGTCACCGGCGTTGCCCCTGACGCACACTAGAGAGATGTGGCGGCGGCCTGTGCGGGCCTCGCCGATGGCCACGATCAAGAGGAAGACGATGCCGTCCTCCTCCGAGACTAGCAGGCGGCGCTGATCCTCCAACGACTCCGGCAGGGCGAACGGGTAGCACGTCTCGTACTTGATGTTCTTCGCCAAGGTCCAGTAGTGATCGCCGCACGCCTGCGTCAGGTGATGCAAGATGTCCGCCGGCGAGCCCCAAAACGGCACCGGGCACTCATAGTAGTAGACGAAGGGCTCCTTGGAGGCATCGACCAGGCCGTCCATGAAACGGGAGTGGCTGTTGGGGACGTTCCGCTAGTTGAATATATGAGCAAGTTACTACGAGATTTACTACAAAATAAATCATGACGGCTATAACAAGATTAAACTAATCATGCGGACTCGCATAGTAGATGAACAGATCGAGTCTAGGACACATAGTAGAAACATGAATTCTACCACGATTTTGAACAGGAAGGACAGAAACACATACGGTGCAACGGGAGTAGCACCATTGGCGTTGAGGTTTTCGTCCATGTCGTTGAGGAAGAGGTTGCCGAGGTCGGGGAAGAAGTCGTCGTCCGTGAAGTCATGGCTGCTAGCAGTCGCGAGAGTGCGCTCCCCAAATTTCAACAGCGCCCGCCGAATGGAGCGCAGGAGGGAGTGGCTGTAGGGGATGTTGCGGCCGCCGAATGGAGCGCAGGAGTAGCCCACGAAGCAGTAGATGGTGCTCCTCCCTAGTCTCTATTCTTATCTCTATCTCTACTACTCTTCTTTGTTTTTTATAATATACTAGTTGTATTTGTCAAATTGAATAGTACTGCGCCATCCACTGCACGCCCGGCTGAACATGCCTCCTCACCTCCATTAAACCCGCATGCAAACCGAGAAACCTACTCCGGCCCACGGGAGGAAATTTGCCGGTTGCCGCAGGAGGGTTATTCTGCAAATTTTCAGCAACTTAGCATGCGAACGTTTGATCTCAGATCCAAGGGCTGCCAGCACCCCGTATCATGGTCGCACCTACCACGACATCGCGTCAGACGCGCTTGGGTCGCGCATACTTGGAGATTTAACATGGTGCGTTAGGCTATCGGATGTTGGCATGTCATACATAGTCATCACTTAGTCACTCATACTACAACAAGGTTAGCTATAAGGTTGGCTATAAGTGTATTTTTTTACTCCTCTCTATCTATTTTTCAGTACTCCTCAGTCCCATAATATAAGAAAGTTTTTGACACTAGTGTAGTGCCAAAAATGTTCTTATATTATGGGACACAGGGAGTACTAGTATTTATTGCATTTGCCAAGGAGTGACCTCTTCCAATGAAATGGTGTTGCTAAGTTTGCTTCATTTAATTAGCTATAGACTCAAAATTGTCTTTTCACCTAGGTACACGCGCTTAGCACCGTTTCTTCCTTGGGTCACCAAACTAGTCTCTCTCTTCTTGATTACTTTCCACATCAGACTTTCTGCCTATGTGGCAAGCTTAAGCACCTGTAGGAGCAAGTAAGTATAATAGTGCGCTTTACATGGCATTTTTGCATATGTGGAGGAAAGAGAGGCAAGGAAAAAGTGGAGAAGTGGGCTCTCATGCAAGAGCCAACATCTACTATATGGTGGAGCATTGGGAGAGGCACCTGTATGGAGGTGGTCAGGAATCGGGAGATTCACGCCGGTCGTAGCGCCGCAGCTAAAATGATAATGGCAAGTCAAATCACGGGGCCCCACCTGTCCAGCAGTAACTCGCTGTCAAATCACATAGCCCTACATTTGCAGCAGTCGCCTACCGCGCTGGAAAAGCCCCGCCGCCTACCGCGCAGGAAAAGCCCCGCCCTTGACTTTTAAATAGTATACAGTATACTAATTTTGTATCCATGGATTGCGCCCGCGCCATGGAGCAAAGCGTCTAGAAAACGGCGGTACACATGTACGGAGTATACAGCACGCCCGTCGCGTTCGCGTCGCACCCCAGACGGTCGGTCGGTCTGGCACGCTGCTCTCCGAATGGAACGCGCGTCATATTGCATTCGCACACACATGTGGGACGACAATTGGGTGACTTAATAGAAGAGGGAGACGAGCGATAGTACTAGAGAAGTGTTGTAGTACTACGTTGGTGCCTGGACGATCCCTGCAAGACATGGAAGATCAGTTCGTCCATGCATGTGACCAGACTCCAGCAGACACGCCTGGATTGGCTATCGTCTACATATCGTGCAGGTTGTGTTGTACATGGCTGTAGTTGTGGTGAGAAATCTAAAAAAAGGTTTCTTGTCATCTCGCAAAATTAGGTGTCATGTGCTTCAGATCACTGTGAGGGTTAAACAACGACAACTGAGTTGGGCTAGTCATTGGGGGCACATGCACGAACAGTGACTACTCGGCTCCCATCTAGGTCAAGCCGGCTATGTTAATTAGGACATCTATCGACGAACCCCTTTTCTACGAGTTTATCTTTAATTTGAGCTTTGTTCCTCGTCTAGTTTGTCCGTCGGGATTCATGTTGTCTCCTTTGGGCGGTGAGGTTATGATTTCTTGTCATGTGGCATTTTTTCGTGTTATATGTTATAATCCGTCGCTTCAGATCAAAAATGGCGACAACTACGCCCGGCCACGTGCATGAAGACTACTCGACAATCATTGACGAGGTCAAGCCGGCTCTGGTAGACAAAAGAAAACTAGTACTACTCCACTATATAGGCAGGAGCCTCCGCGCTTGCTTGCTAGTGTTGCTCTCTTCACATTGTCTTGGCCTCTCCAGATCTAAACACGACAACAGTGGCCACACTCTCTCTCTGCTCACCGCTGGTCACAGATCCAGCCCGATCCTCTCCGCCGGGGAAGGTGAGAAGGTGCAACATTCACGCAGTCATCCTCGGCGACGGCTCTTACCCACTGCTGGGCGCGTACCGATCAGCCTGCCTTGCCGTTCTCTCCCAAGCACCGCTGGCGAGGGAGGGTGTTGGTGTCAAAACCGGCGGATCTCGGGTAGGGGGTCCCGAACAGTGCGTCTAGGCGGATGGTAACAGGAGACAAGGGACACGATGTTTTTACCCAGGTTCGGGCCCTCTCGATGGAGGTAATACCCTACCCCGCTTGATTAATATTGATGATATGGGTAGTACAAGAGTAGATCTACCACGAGATCAAGGAGGCTAAACCTCAAGCTAGCCTATGGTATGATTGTTGTTAGATCCACGGACTAAAACCCTCCGGTTTATATAGACACCGGATAGGTTAGGGTTACACACGGTCGGTTACAATGGTAGGAGATCTACATATACGTATCGCAAAGCTTGCCTTCCACGCAAAGGAAAGTCCCATCCGGACACGGGACGAAGTCTTCAATCTTGTATCTTCATAGTCTTGGAGTCCGGCCGTGATGATAGTCCGGCTATCCGGACACCCCCTAGTCCGGGACTCCCTCAGTAGCCCCCGAACCATGCTTCAATGACGATGAGTCCGGCGCATTGATTGTCTTCGGCATTGCAAGGCGGGTTCTTCTCCAAACTCCATATACTTGTCGAATAGTGTCTGGCTTCTGATAAATGCTGCGCTCCTCGGCTTCTACGCCCAATAATGGCCATCTTCCATGAGTTTGAATGAATGCGAAAAGCCAGGGTATTTTTACAATTACCCCCCTAGCCACACAAATGAGCGGCCTATAAAAGGGGCAAGGATCTAGATCTGAGTCACACCATTCCCCCTTTGCGAGCTTTCATTAGAGCGCCTCTGACCAAAGCCCATTCCATCATGGACAGTCGACGCGGCTCCTCTTCTCGCGCCCCCAAATTTCGGCCAGAAATTGGGAGAGATGCTCGTCTCGCATAGCAAGCTAGTTATACTCCAAGCCAAGGGATTTCTCCCCCGGCCTTCATGGTTCCGGTTCGAGCCGGACTTGCCACCTACAAGGGCGGAAAGCAAGCGGAGAGCGTCCCCGATCCCTCTAAAGGAGAGCGGGTATGCTTCATCTCTTATCTAGTAAGAGGCCTCGGATTTCCCATCCATCCGCTTTCTCTGGGGGCTCTTGGAGTTCTCTGACCTCCAATTGCACCACCTTACTCCTGCCTCCATCCACGCACATCGCGGGCTTCGTGGCCCTTTGCGAACTATTCTTGGGCGTCGAGGCTCATTTCGGGCTGTGGAAGAGAATATTCTGCCTAGTACCCCGTTCTCATGAGGGGTCAATATATCAAGTGGGCGGAGCCGAGCTATGGCGCATCGCCGGGACCAGATACCTATCCGGAACCCCAAAGAAGGCATCCGAAGACTGGCCTTCGGAATGGTTTTACATGGAGGACGTCCCGCTGCCGGATCCGGTTCGGATCGGCCTTCCGGAGTTCAGCAATTCTCCTCTGAAGAAGCGCCTAAGCTGGCGCCCACGGAGCCCCCGGAGCGAAGATGACCTGGATGTCCGTTATTTGATGAGCTGAATAAGGTTACTGGCTCATGCCGGATTGACCATGACAGGAGTCATGGCAATCTGCATTATGAGGGGAGTGCAGCTACTCCAATACAGGGGCCACCCCATGTGGGACTTCAACGGGGAGGACGATGCCACCCGCCATGGCATAAAGGGCGGGATCGGTCACCGAACTGGTAAAGATCTTGTCTGCCATGTATAAAGGGGAGGAGGAGGATTTCCTCCGTGTCAATCCATTGAAGGAGTTTTCTTCGAATAATCCTCGAAGCTGGGTAAGCAAACATCTTTATGACCTGTCCGATCCATGTTCCCATGGTTAAATATCTCATTTCGTGGTTTCTGCGCAGGAACTGCGCCGGACTGTGGAGAAGATACAACCCGAGGATCCGGAACGGTCCCTCGATCTGACCTCCGAAGAGGATCCGAATATAAAGCTGGAGTTGATCGACGGGGTATTCTACCAACTTAGCATTGATAATGCTTTGGTTGCCATTACGACTGATTACCCCGGAATACTTCCAGCCTCACAGGTGAATGAGACCGAAATCCCAGAACCCTGATAATGACCCATCCGTGCTTATGTTTGATCACCGTATACCAATGGTGTTTCGCAGGGGGTACCTTCGAGGCAGGAAGCCGAGCCCGCGGTGGCTGGCCAACAAAGGGCAGTCTGTTATGAGTTAAAAAGAAGTGCGGTTCGGATCGAAACTCCGCCACAATGGTACGGTGCGTCACCATACTCCCAGGATTGATTCCTGGAAGGCGTACTAACGCTGATGCTCTTTTCAGGAAAAAGAGCGCTCGCCGGACTGAGTCCGGAGAGGTTGCCAATCGAACCTTCACCGGCCAAGCTTCAAAGCCGGGTCCGGAGGCTGAGGCGAAAGACGAGACGTCAAGGTCGGATGTTCCTCCGACAGAGGATGCCGACAGGTTGTCCGCCACCAACTCCGAGGTGGAGAGCGCCTTGAATCAGAGGCGTCGCCGGACAGTTCTTCGTGACGCATGTTTCTCCCAAGAGGCCTTGAATGCCTTTGATTCGGGAGGTGCGCACCTCCGTGCCGCTCAAGATGGTTTAGCCAGAGCCATGGAGCAGTATGTAAAGGACATACGGGTAGGATAATTTGACAGTGATATATGCCATTAGCCCCCGAGACTTAAAATAGTTAAGATAACTGATTTAAGGATCATTTGTTATGCAGGATCTTACAGAAAAGAATACCCGATTGTCCCAAGAGCTTGAAGAGTGCAAGGCCCAACTTGAGGCCGCCTTGGCCGCTTCTGAGGGAGCTACTGAGACCCCCTCACGGTAATATATGCTTTAAAAGATAAATAGTTTATAAAGTGCGGTGGGTGTGTAAATCGACAAAAACATTGCAGATGGCGCCGGACTAGATCCGGACAAGCAACAACTCTTACGCCGATTAAAGGCGGCGAGCGTGCTTACAAGTGCGGCGGGAGAAGAATAACCTCCAAGACGCCAACACCAAGCTGGGTGAGGAACTAAAGGACGTTCGTGCCCAGTTGTCTGACTCCGTAAAGGAGAATCGGCGGCTTCATCGCGGCATTTTCAGTAAGTGCTTGAGCAAACTTTGAAAAGAGTTCGGCGAGGAAGGCCACTAACATAAACATGTATGTAGGTTTGCTCACAGGTCGTCCTGAGGAGGAGATGTCCAGTACTTCGGGTGATCTTCTTCCCGAATTGCGTCAGCTGCACGAACGAATCCGGCAGGTGATGAAAGGCATCAGCCAGGCCTTGTGGGCATCTATCTCCCTGCCCGAAGGCATTGGGGAACTGGCGGAGCGGCTTCAAGGAGCATGGCGGTGCTTCCGGCTATGGAAGATATCGGCCTGCCGTTAAGGCGCCAGGGAGGCCTGGGCCATGGTAACGACACGGTACACGAAGGCTGACCCAAACCACATGGCCGAGGTCAGACCTGTGGGGTCGGATGGGATGGAGATCCCTGTAAGCTTAGTGTACGGCCAAGTAGAATTGGCCGCCAAGTATTCCCAGCAAGATTGTAAATTAGATAGCCTATTAGATGGCATTGAGGAGGAATACAATGAGTCGAGTTGACTATGTAAAAATATGACATGAAAGAATGTCTTCTAGCCGGATTGTAGATCGTTTGTCATAGCGGACCTTTTAACCCGACCTCCGGACCCAATAGTCCAGAGTGTATCCGAATACCTTCGTGGTTATATAAGAACCATGGTATGCATGGAGACAAAGGCGTAGGGGTCATTGTTGCTGTATGAGACAAGTGCCCAACTAGTTATGTTATATTACATGGGTAGTAAGAAACATCTTCCAGGGAGAATAGTTCCGTTAAGGGTTCCTTTCGCTGGGATGCATGCCCTAAAGTGCATGTCAAAGCTGCTATGAAAGCAGAAAATCATCTGGGGGCAGATGGGTAAATAGTTAAAATCATCTTTCAGTTCACCGACCGAATATTCCCTTAAGAACGCTAGCTTTTGGCTTCACCCAGTCTGAGGTACACATCCGGCTGACCCGGCAAGAATAATCGCAGAGGTGCTCCCTTTACCACCTAGCCGAACAATCGGGAACGTAGGGGTAAGCACAGAGCCCGAGCAACCCAGCTTGGCCAAAACTTAAGTCATATCGATGAATATAATGGTGAATAAAAGGTACATGCGGAATTTTAACGCATGTGTTGGGCATGAAGCCCGTATAAATAAGCTTCTGTTAAAGAAGCCCCCAGGTATAATGAGCGCGGATAGCGCGTCAAGTGTGTGCGGAAAAAGCACAAACGAGCCTCTAGAGGCTACAAGAAGAAGAAGGGGGAAGGAGAAAAATAAAAGACAGCAAAAAGCAAAAATAAAGAATGCGGACGGAGGAAGGAGACGAACTTGGAGTCCGGCACTTAGGCGTAGAATCTTCGTGAGACGGGCTGCGTTCCATGGGTTCGGCTCGAGTCGGTTATCCGATGCGTGGCAGACGGTATGCTCCGCCGGTCGGGACCTGGTCGATGATGAAGGGACCTTCCCATTTGGGCTTGAGTTTGTCCTTTTTCTTGTCCGGCAGCGAGAACTAGTTCGCCAACATTATAAGCTTTGGCCCGTGCTTCCTGCTTTGATATCTTCGAGCCTCTTTGTTGATAGAATGCGGAACGAGCTTTTGCCACGTCGCGCTCCTCCTCCAATGCGTCCAAACTGTCCTGCCGATCGAGCTCGGCTTCTCTTTCTTCATACATGCGTACGCGAGGTGAGTCATGTATTATGTCGCAGGGCAAGACTGCCTCTGCGCTGTACACCATGAAGAATGGTGTGAATCCAGTAGTACGATTTGGCGTGGTCCGCAGCCCCCAGAGTACGGAGTCAAGCTCCTCGACCCAGTGCGTGTTAGATTCCTTGAGGGACCGCACTAGTCTGGGTTTAATGCCACTCATGATTAGACCGTTTGCCCGTTCGACTTGGCCGTTGGTTTGAGGGTGATAGACTGAGGCGTAATCGAGCTTCATGCCCATGTTTTTGCACCATGATTTGACCTCATCGGCCGTGAAGTTGGTGCCATTGTCAGTGATGATACTGTGGGGGACACCGTAACGGTGCACTACCCCTGATATGAAGTCTATCACTGGTCCGGATTCGGCCATTTTAACTGGTTTGGCCTCTATCCATTTGGTGAATTTGTCCACCATGACCAATAGGTATTTTTGCTTGTGGGTTCCTCCCTTGAGGGGTCCAACAATGTCAAGCCCCCAGACCGCGAACGGCCAGGTGATGGGTATAGTTTTAAGGGAGGTGGGCGGCATGTGGCTTTGGTTAGCGAAAAGCTGGCAACCGACGCATCGTTGGACTAAGTCCTGCGCATCTGCCCGGGCCGTCGGCCAATAAAATCATGTACGGAAGGCCTTGCCTACAAGGGCCCGGGCTGCGGCGTGCTGCCCACCCAGTCCGGCATGAATTTCAGCCAGGAGGTTTCGCCCTTCCTCTTCGGCGATACACCTTTGAAGGACTCCGGTAGTGCTTTTCTTATAAAGCTCTCCCTCATGGACTTTATAGGCTTTAGAGCGCCGTACTATGCAGCGAGCCTCATTTTGGTCTTCGGGGAGTTCCTGCCTAGTTAGGTAGGCTAGGAATGGTTTCGTCCACGGGGCGATAACCGCCATTATTTCGTGAGCGGAGGGTGTTATCTCGGGGGCGGAGCCTCCGGTTGTGTCAGAGTGTTCGGCATCAGGCGGTGCGGTTGGGTCCGGATTGTTATTGCCGGACTCCCCTTCCCATAGTACGGATGGCTTGAACAGCCGTTTCAAAAGATATTGAGTGGGCGGCATCGCGTTTTGCACCGATGCGTGCCAATATATCCGCCGCCTGGTTGTTATCCCGGGCTATATGATGAAATTCGAGCCCTTCGAACCGTGCTGACATTTTTAGGACCGCATTGCGGTATGCTGCCATTTTCGGGTCTTTGGCGTCAAAGTCTCCGTTTATTTGAGATATTGCGAGGTTTGAATCCCCGCGCACCTCTAGGCGTTGAATGCCCATGTAGACTGCCATCAGGAGGCCGTGCAGAAGGGCCTCAGATTCGCCGCGTTGTTGGAGTCCGTATACATTATCTCAAGGACGATTGGACTGTGTCCCCGGTTAGACGCCAGACGACGCCAGCCCGTGCCAGCCAACATTTTGGAGCCGTCAAAGTGCATGATCAATTGGAGTATGCGCCGTACTCTTTAGGGAGTTCGACTTGATCCATTCGGCCACGAAGTCGGCCAAAACCTGCGACTTAATAGCTCGTCGTGGCTTATAAGTTATGTCGAATGGGAGGAGCTCTATGGTCCATTTAGCAATCCGGCCCGTCGCATCGCGGTTGTTTATAATGTCATTAAGAGGTACTTCGGAGGCTACCATTATCTAACACTCCTGAAAGTAGTGTCGCAGCTTCCGGGATGCCATGAACACCGCGTATGCTATCTTTTGATAGTGTGGGTACCGGGACTTGCATGGAGTTAGGACAGTGGACACATAATAAACCGGTTTTTGAATAGGGAACCGGTGTCTGTCCGTTTCTCGTTCGACAACGAGCACCGTGCTGACAACTTGATGTGTTGCGGCGATGTATAATAGCATTGGTTCCGTTGGGATTTGTTGCCAAAATGGCCTTTATTTCTTCGAGTCCGGCCGTGGCGGCATCCGTCCACTCGAAGTGTTCGGTGCGGCGGAGGAGGCGGTAAAGAGGTAATGCCTTTTCTCCTAAACGGGACATAAAGCGGCTTAGAGCAAGGGAGGGGGAAGGGATCCTTTGGGCAAGCCTTATTAAGGTCTTTGAAATCAACACATAGGCGCCAGGATTTATCCTTGTTTGGTACCATCACCAGGTTTGCTAGCCAGTCCGGATGTTTTATATCTCTGAGGAATCGGGCCTCCAAAAGTTTGGCTAGCTCCTCTCCCATGGCCTGTCTCTTGGGTTCGGAAAAGCGCCGAAGAGCCTGTTTGAGTGGCTTGAATCCCTTTAGGATATTTAGGCTGTGCTTGGCCAGCTGACGTGGGATTCCTGGCATGTCTGAAGGGTGCCAGGCAAAGATGTCCCAGTTTTCTTGTAGAAATTCTCAAAGTGGCGTCTACATTAGGGTTTAATTGTGCCCGATGGAGGCCGTCTTTGCAGGTCCGCTGGGTGGACTTGGGATTTGACTATTTCATCCGCTGGTTTAAAAGAGGTGGACTTGGATCTTTTATCAAGTATCACATCATCCCTGTTCACCGTGGAGCGCATCGCGGTGAGTTCCTCGGCCGCTAGGGCTTCGGACAGTGCCTCGAGAGCTACTGCGGCTGTCTTATTTTCGGCGCGGAGTGCTATGTTCGAATCACTAGCGAGAGTGATGATTCCGTTGGGACCGGGCATTTTAAGCTTCATGTACCCATAATGGGGTATAGCTTGAAAAATTGTGAATGCCTCTCGTCCTAATAAAGCATGATATCCGCTGTTGAACGGGGCCACTTGAAATGTGACCTCCTCGGACCTGTAATTGTGCGGCGAGCCGAACACTCACGTCCAATGTGATTTTTCCTGCAGCATGCTTCCTACCGGGATTATTCCTCTAAAGGTTGTGCTGCTTCGCTCAATGCGGTTCCAGTCTATTTCCATTTTTCAGAGGGTTTCCTCATAGATGAGGTTTAGTCCCCTGCCGCCATCCATGAGTACCTTAGTAAGGCGAAAGCCGTCTACTATCGGGCTGAGGACTAATGCGGCTAGTGCCCGGGCAGTTCGGAATTTAGGTTCGTCACTGGCATTGAAGGTAATAGCCGTGTCACTCCATGGATTTATTGTTGCTACTTGGTAGACTTCGGCAAGGTTGCAGAGTTGTTGTTTTCGCATGTTATTTGATGCTAAAGTCTCGAAGACTGTTAATACCGTACTGGTGTTGCCGGGCTGGGATTCTAAAGCTAGAAGCTCTTCACCACTTTTGGCCACCTGCCGTAGTATCCAACATGCTCGAAGGCTATGAGTTGGAGTGGCGCCATCTGTGCTATGAATTTTGCAGGGTCCGTTTAGCCAACCCTCCATGCTGATTCACGGTTACCCTTTAGGGGTTTTGGTTTTTGGTATTCAACCCAGGTGCTTGATGATGATGCACCCTTTTGTTCCGGACTAGGGATGTATTCGGGGCCGGATTATCCCAAAATTTACTTTCGGTTTTCCAGGCGCTCTCCATCGCACAGTATTTTTGTACGATGGTCACCAAGTCAGCAAAGCGTGTAATTTCGCGACGACTTATGGCGTTTAGGATTCCCTTGTCCATGCAATTATTGCAGAAGATTGGTATTGCGTCCTCCTCTAGGCAGTCCTTTATCCTGTTCATAACCAGGAGGAATCTGGCCCAGTAATGATGTACTGTTTCGGCGGGCTCTTGCCGAATTCAAGAGAGATTGCTAATGTTTGGGTGGGCGGGTGGCACTAAATCTGGAACCCCGTCCAATTTAGGACTCAAGGGCCGGGAAGTTTCCGAACTCGGAAGTTTGGATTTTTGAGTGCTATCCAATGAGTCCGACCCGCCGCCTGACTTTAAGTTCAGGGCTTGATCGACATCCGTCCCTCCGCAGGAATCCGGCATGGAGGGATCGGGAATCCGGACATAGCTAGTCCTTAAGATAGGAGAAGAGTCGCCGCATTGATCCTCTATCACAGCAACATGATGGGTAGCCTGGGGAGAGTTGATCTCTCTCAGATCGGTTTTTAGGCCCGATCCGGTCGTAATCTGTGGCGACTCCCAGGGCGGCGATGCAATCCAAGAGCTCGTTTACGGAGGAGAGCTCGATCGGATCAAACTGTTCGGCAAGTTCCGAACTAACATGGAGATTGGTTTCGATGACTCGAGAGGTCATCGTCGGCGCGGCGGCCGAACTAGCGGTCATGAGAAAACCGCCTAGCCGAAGAGTCTGACCAGTGGCCAAGGCTTCTTTGGCGATGGTATCGTCATTAAAGACGAGATGAGGCATCCTACCTGATGGCGACGGCACAGAGGAACTCTCAATGAAAGCACCAATGTCGGTGTCAAAACCTGCCGATATCGGGTAGGGGGTCCCGAACTGTGCGTCTAGGTGGATGGTAACAGGAGACAAGGGACACGATGTTTTACCCAGGTTCGGGCCCTCTCGATGGAGGTAATACCCTACTCCTGCTTGATTAATATTGATGATATGGGTAGTACAAGAGTAGATCTACCACGAGATCAAGGAGGCTAAACCCTAGAAGCTAGCCTATGGTATGATTGTTGTTCGTCCCACGGACTAAAACCCTCCGGTTTATATAGACACCGGATAGGTTAGGGTTACATGAGTCGGTTACAATGGCAGGAGATCTACATATCCATATCGCCAAGCTTGCCTTCCACGCCAAGGAAAGTCCCATCCGGACACGGGACAAAGTCTTCAATCTTGTATCTTCATAGTCTTGGAGTCCGGCCGTGACGATAGTCCGGCTATCCGGACACCCCCTAGTCCAGGACTCCCTCAGAGGGCCTTCGACCCCTTCTTCCTCGTTGCCATAGTGTGGGCAGATCCGGCCTCCCGCCGCCCACCTAGCGACATCCCGGTGACCATCAGGTATAACTTCCTTTGAAACCGGCCTTGCTCTACTTCCCGAGCTCCTGACGTCGCTGCATTTGTAACTTTTACTTTTTCTCCGTCCCCCTAGTAGATAGGATAGATTGGCTGTTCAAAAACCACCTAATGTTTTTACGTTTAAGAGGTAAAACTAGTTCATGCACTCGAATCTAGTACTACTTGGTTCAAACAAGGAATAAAGGGGGTGGGGGTGGGGGAGGATTTGTTATGTGAATCTAGGACTTGGTCGAAAGAGGAAATAATGAAGTAATAGTAGCAGTAGACCTGCTATCCAACTGGTCTCTAGGTCTAATAGGGAAATAAAGGGAAACGCAGTACAAACTCAATATAAACCCGATCTATTGGTTGAAAAAGGAAAGAAAGTGGGGACTGGGGGACAAGTCAACAGATTAAGTACAACACTAGATTTGCTAGCCTCACACAGTATAAGGTGGCTATACCGAACAAAAATGGGACCAACCCAGATATCCTATTCTGATGTTTGTTGCCCCGAGCCACTCTTATGTAATGACACAGGTAAAATGTAGTAGTCGCACTGTTAAAAGTAAGGACACATTAAACCAATGTTGTTTTCAATGTAATGCCTCCAGTAATATGAATCAATGGCACTTCTTTACATGTCCTGCTAAAATTTTCCATTAAGATAAGTTGGTTCTTTTTGTTAGAAATGCAACTGTCCAGGTCCGCCTACTCTCCCGTGCCCAAAGTAATGTCGTATTTAACGGTTGTCATAGATAATCCTAATGCCCACACTAATATCTAGCAATGCCACTGCTTTAGAAATTGCTACTGTCCTTGTAGGATTGCCATTCAGATAAGGAACATGCTTCTTTTCATTTGATGCATGTTTCACCACTTGTTAGTCACCCTCCTTTCCACCTTTTTTGTGCAAACAGAGATATAAATTTCATGCTCGATCTTAGTTGAACTGCACAAATGATATCCAAATTATAGTTGAGCATTCCAGGAGCTTCACAACCAACCTTGATGTTGCTCAATTTTATTGCAACTAATGAAGAAGAAGCTCTGTGGGTTTCGTTTTCTGATGGAAATGGAACCGGGGCTGGAGCCCTTTTCTTAAAAATTATTGAAGAAGAAGCTGCTAGCTCACGGGACATTGCTTCATTTTAGGTGAACTGCACCAAAAGGTCCCATGAATTGAATCATCCATGTTGGTGACTAAAAGAGCCAGCTTCAAAGATCCCGCCTAAGCACCCCCGGCCTCCATCCTTGCGACGCACGGTACACCTCGTTTGCCACCTGCTCGACCATAGTGTCACTGATAAAATGAAGTAATAATACAGCTAAAATAGAGCAAGTGTCATCTCTATCAATTCATTTCCAATGTAGATAAAGAAAGTGCTTCTCTTTGTTAAAGTATGTTTCATCAACTAGTCCCATTGTTAATGTTTAAGCGTTTCTGCAAACTGGGGTGCTTAATTTTAGTTGATATGTACAAAAATAGAGATTTGAATGTCTCAAGGCGCCTCCTTGTACTACCGCTGTACACCGATGTTCATCCTTTGGCGTAACGTGTATCCGGGAGACTTGGGAAGATGTCCAAGATGAGGCGCATCAGATGAGGCGTCAGTAGGCCCATCTTGCCCTCGCATGACATGGCATACTATGATACTATCGCAATATTTTCTTCTATTTATTTTGTGTGTTTCATCAACTAGTGCCACTATAATGTAATCACGCTTTTTCATTATCTCAGGCAAACAGGGTTATTCAAATTGCATTTTGGTGGAACTGCACAAATGTACGTATGGAACCGGCATATATGCAGAAAAGTGCGAGGTGTGCCAAGTAAAATTACCAACACCAACCATGCTGCATGCAAGCATTGGCATACACCACCACCAGTGGGATGTGTGGCGCTCTATGTGGACGGATCTTTCTCGGCAGCAAATCCTCTAACCAAATACTAGTAGCTTATATTGGCAGTTTTCTAGGGAGTACTCTTTTCTGAAAGAAGCACCAATCTATTTTTCTTTATTTGTACACTGTGTCACCACTTTGACCCAAAGGTCCAGAGCTATTTTAGGGTGATTGGCGTAGTACTGGGAGACAGATTTTAAGCATGATTTTCATTAGCTGTCACACTGATTGTAAGCATGAGCAGGTGAAAGATTAGGTTAGTGCGAAGCTTACCTTAAACCCTACCACCGTCGTTGAAACGAGGCGAGCGTCGAGGGAACCGTGGAGAATGGCGGGGAAGCGACAACGCGCCATCCGGCCTCCTCTTGCGGTGGGAGAATGAATACTCCTGTGGCTCCGGCTGGCTCTGCACCCTCACGAACGACACACCATACTCGATGGATTCGTTATCCTCTGGGTGCTCGACCTTCGACCTGTACGCCCACCACCTACGCCTGACTGTCGCCTCGGGCGAATCTGTCTGCTCCATCGCCCAGAGGAGATACTCGATGAACTCGGAGGACTGTGGCGTGACTGCCGCCGAGGAGTACATGTACATCGCCGCCCTCATCGCCGCTGTCTCGCTCTTTCGCATACATCGCCACATGGCCCGCACCGTCCTCGAAATCTCCCACTCATTGTCAAACCAACTAAGGATCTACATGGATGTCCTTCTGAGTGGTCCGGTGCTAGCTTTGGAAGATGGGAGGAGAGACGGTGGTCTTGCAATAGAGAAGAGGGAGAGGCAAGACGGTGGTTTTGGAATGGAGATGATGGAGAGGAGAGTAGGTGGTTTTGCAATGGAGAAGATCAGAAGAGGGAGAGGCGAGACGGTGGTTTTGGAATGGAGATGATGGAGAGGAGAGGAGGTAGTTTTGCAATGGAGAAGAGGGAGAGGAGCGTGCGGCAGCGATTTAGGATTGGGCGAGAGGGCCGACGCGCTGTGACTGGATCAAAATCAAAATCAATTTACCCTTCAATTAAGAAAGCGACCCCACATTAACTAGTCTCCCTTTTATTCTGGGTCATAATTGACCATGATTTTCGCACATAAAATATATGTTATACGTTGCAAAAATAATATAATTTGAAAGTACATTCAGATACGAACCAAACGATACAATTTTTGGTGACATGCATTCACATTTTGCTTGTCAAATACAGTACATGGTCAAACTTTGACCCAAAATACGCAAAACAACAAAAAAATACTTCCAAGATCAACGCCGCTCTTCCGCTCTTCTCCTCTTAAACCACCGCCGCTCCTCTCCTGTTCCAATCTAAATCCAGCGCCGCTCCTCTCCTCGTCCATTTCAAAACCACCGCCCCTCCACTCCTGTTCGGTCCAAAACCAGCGTTGCTCCTCTCCGTTTTAATCCAAAACCAGCGCTGCTCCTCTCCTCTTCCATTCAAAAACCACCGGCCGGTAGTGAAGGTGCTGTGGAGAAGTAGATCGATGGAGGAGTACAACCGACACGTGAGGATCGCAGACGGCGACCCTATGAAGCTAGCTAGGATGTTGGAGATACGGTCTTGGTTTGACAACAAGGACCAACTAGCGGCGGCGACATCCATGGACAAATATCTCGCAACAGAGCAAACAGCGGCGATACTCCGAGGAGGAGTCGCCCGAGTACGAGAGCTTCTCCGGGCCATGGAGCAAACAGATTCACCGAATCCGATCGTGAGGGAGCGATGGTGGGAGTATCGATCCCAGATGGAGCATCCACCAGAGATTGAAGGATCGAGCATCTACAGGGTGCCGTTTGTGAGGGTGTCCTGCCAGAGCGAGCCGGTGGAGTCTTCGTCGACCAAACCCAACTGCAAGAGGAGAAAAGCAGTTGGCCCGACGACGCTTCCCCGCCATCGTCTCCCTCGCCGTTCACATCGTTTCACGGGCTGTATGCCGCCGAGGAATAGGAGGGGTTGTCCCCCACCCCAATAGTCGGGCAGGTTGTGAATTGTCGGAGGAGCTTAGGGTTGTCGATTTGCAGGTTGTGAATTGTGTTTTGTGTTGTGTATTTTGAGAGTACTTTCAGATATGAATGTCTTTTGAATTTCAGATTTGGAGTATTGAGCATATGAAGTATTTTATGAATTCTAGAGATCTATTTTTAGCACTTAAAAAATGTAGTTTCATAGGAGTATAAAAGTGCAGACAATGTGATTCTTAGAGAAGAAACTGCAAGTTTCAGTTTCAGATAAGAAACTGCAAGTTCAGTTTCAGATAAGAAACTGCAACTTTCAGAGGCAGAGCATTTATATTAACACAGCCTTTTCAAATAGGGTTAACATCATGTTGGAAGTTTTATTCATGGTCGAAAATGGAACTACCAGCGATTAACATCATGCTGATCAACATTCGTGCATAGCACATCTTCATATGATGCACAGTCAAAATGCCCACACAATGTCGAGTGTGCGAAACACAGAGAAAACGAGGGACGAATATTTGGCAAGTGTTGGACGTGGTTTTGGGCTGCCCCGTGTAGGCTTTCATTTTTAACATGCGCAGCCCACGACCTCAGATGGGAGGTCCATAGGCCTGTTTGTATCTTCTTAGGGCCGTCATGTATCGACCGGCCTATGGACCTCCCATCTGAGGTTTTATTTTTGGCGGCCCAATTTATGTATTTTTTTGAAGAAAAGCGTGAGGTCTGTTCTATTTTTCTATATAAGAATAGGAACACCAGGTCCAACTTATGTTTCCCTTCTAACTATATTATATATATTTAAATTATTTTATATGTTATTATATATTATTTTTATTGTCATCATAAATTTAACAGAATCTTACATATGTAAGAAAACAATATCCCACATCTTATTAACTTATAAAATAATTTATTAACAAATAAAATCCTGGATTGTTTTGGCACGAAAATCCTAGTGATTGTGTACAAAAGCTTGGTAAGATTTAAGGACGAATGTAATAATATCACTTATTATTTAAATATATTTATAACAAAATGCTCAGCCCTTTTTATTTTTTGATAACATTGCTGGCCCAACCCAACATTATAATTAGAATTAGCCCAGCAAAATCGTGTATTTCGAGAAAGTGCAAATGGCCTGTAATTTTTTAGGAAATAAAATAAATGGGCCACATGGACGCTACATTATTTGTTCACCCAGCCCAGCTAATGGCTGTAATTCAAAAAAAGATCAAAATGACTGTAAATTCTACCATGCAAAAAAAGACTGTAAATTCTGAAAAAATGGGTTGAATACGTGCCACATTTTTGGAGGCTAAAATGTGGGCCAATAGGTCAAAGCCAACGCAAGTCGTTGTCAATTTAAATGATTCTGACATGTTAGCCATTGGATTTACATCCAACGACCGGCATCCATCTTCAATCTCTCGTCTTCTTCCTCCAGCATCGCCGGGACCACCTCCCGCCTCCTCCTGCTAGCAGCTCTGCTTAGCACGCTTCGCTATGAAGCGCTGCTCCACCATTGGCCAGGCCATCCCTCCACCCCTCCACACCTCCTGTTCTTATCCACCGACTGCCAAACCACACCACACTAGAACCAGTTAACCCTCGTACACCTCTCCGTCTGCGACTCTACTCCCGCGTCTTCCCATCTCCGGCTCGTTCCTGTCCGGGGCCTCGCCGTCGTCCACCACTTTGGATGCGCTCGGCGCGGCGTGGTCAACATGGTCAACGAACGACACCATCGGAAGTAGACTGTGCGTGGAGAGGCTGACAGTTGGGTCCACGGCCGCACACAAGGAAATGCCTCCTTATTACGCACAAAATAATGATTCCTCCACCTGACATCTGGGACCCACCGGAAGGGCCTCTATATTTCACGAAAAAAAGTGCCCCAGCTGACATGTCGGACCCACCAGCTATCTTCGCACGCAAGGAAGTGCCTCCTTATTACGCACAAAAAAATGAATACTCCCCCTGCCAGCTGGAACCCAGCATAGTGGGAGGCTGACTTGTGGGCCTACCAAGTTGACGGGGATGGAGGGCTTTGTCAACTTAGTCAATATGAACGATTCTAGCTCCTGTTACCGTACGATGTTCATCCAACGACCGTAGTGCTTCTTCAACCTCTAGTCTTCTTGCTGCAGCCGCCCAAACCAGCGCCGGTCGTGCCGTGTGCTCCTGCCTCCCGTGGCCGGCTGTGATGCCGCGGAGGCCTCACCGCCCCATACTACTCCCACCGCTGGCCAGGCCATCCCTCTACTCAACCACACCCCCTGTTATTCTGCAGCGACAGCAGCCTCACACCGCAGCTGAACCAGTGAACCCTCGTACTCCTCTTCGCGTGGGCATCCACTGATGCGTCTTCCCCGGCTCCGAGTCGTCCCCTTCCTAGGCCTCGCCACCGTCCACCGCTGTGGTGCTCTCGGCGCGGCGTGGTCAACATGGTCAAGGATCGACTTCCATCGGACGTGGACTGTACGTGGAGAGGCTGACAGCTGGGTCCACGACCACAGCAAGGAAGTGCCTCCTTATTACGTGCAAAATAATGATTCCTCCACCTGACAGCGGGGACCCACTGGACGGGCCACCGTATTTCATGGAAAAAACATTCCCCCTGACTTCTGGGACCCACCAGTTACATCTTCGCACGCAAGGAAGTGCGTCCGGGCAAAAAAAACGATTCACCCCCCTGACTGCTGGGACTCACCAGCTACATCTTCGCACGCAAGGAAGTGCGTTCGGGCAAAAAAAACGATTCGCCCCCCTGACTGCTGGGACCTACCAGCTACATCTTCGCATGCAAAGGAAGTGTGTCCGGGTAAAATTTTTTTACGATTCGCCCCTCTGACTGCTGGGACCCACCAGCTACATTTTCGCACGCCAGGAAGTGCCTGACAGTCGGGACCCACCTGGTCGAAGCGTACGTAGCATTGTCATTCTGGTCGCGAACGTGTACGTACGAGGCGCGCACGTAGCATGTACACGTACGTACAGCGGCCAGGGTGCAAGATTGAAAATACGGCCACGTACGTACATACGGGCAGGGTCTCGAACGCCTTCTCACGCATACGTACGGCGAGGGCTTGTGTACATGGCTGGGTCGGAACGGAGAAACAACGTCGTCGTCGTGTTCATGGGGAGGCAACGGAATGCGTCGTGTTCATGGGGAGGCAACGGAATGCGTCGTGTTCATTGGGAGGCAACAGAACGCGTGGGAGCCAACCGGCTTGGACGGAATAGGCGATGGAAACGAGGCCTGGCATACCGCACAACGGAGGAAACGACCTTGTGTTCGACCGACCACGTTCGAAACGGGGTCCTGTTGATTCGGAGGGATCTGGCGTACCGCAAAACAGAGGAAACAGACCTCCTACGGTCGAAACGGGGGTCCTGTTGATCGGGAGGGGTGTGGCGTACCGCAAAACGGATGAAACGGACCACCCACGATCAAAGCGGGGTCCTGTTGATGGGGAGGGGTGTGGCGTACCGCAAAACGGATGAAACAGACTTGTGTTGGAGGGCTACGGTCGAAACGGGGGTCCTGTTCATCGGGAGGGGTGTGGCGTACGGCAAAACGGGACTCCACGGGATACTGTTCATCTCCACCGTCGACCTTCTCCAGCCTCCACGGACTCCTGTTCATCCAGCCTCCACCGCGCGCTACTCTACCGGCTACTGTTCAACCACCCCTCCACAGGCACCCCTCCACTATCTACTGTTCATCGAGCCCTCCACACCACTGGGTCCTGTTCAACCCCCCCTCCACGGCCACCCTCCACCGCTTCATCTGTTCATCCAGCCCTCCACACCCGGGGTTCCTGTTCATCCAGCGGCAACGCCACCGCCCACTGTTCACCCAACCCCCCCCCCCCCCCCCCCCCGCGCAATGCTCACTATTCAACACAGAGGCAGCATCGATCGGCTTCAGTTAGCAGCACTAGCGAAGGAATCGCTCGATCGGGTTCAGTTAACAGCCATCGACCGCTTCGAGTTCGATGTAGCGTAACTGCGGTTCTGTCGCTTTCGGGTTCGATTAGAGGCCAACGCCTCGCTTCGGGTTCGATTAGAGCCAACGCCTCGCACACACGCAGCAGCGTCGTACGAGAGAAAGCGCATCGCTCAACCCCGACCGCCCACCGTAACCGGGAACTCCCCGAAATTTTCCTCGCCCTCGCTTCTACCACGGTTTTTCCGTCATGGACGGCCCAAAGAATGTCATGCAGCTGCGTCTCTGGCCCGCCCAGGATGAAAAGCCCATTTTCTGTCATGATTTTTTGTCATAGAAGTAGGAGCCCACCACATCTATGATGATACTGGGTTCTGTCACAATTATCATCATAGAAGTGTCATATGTATGACAGAAAAAAATTTCGTTCAGCCCAAAATGTCATGGATGTGTCTTTTTTTTGTAGTGATGCCTGGTTTTTAAATTCTAGTAAATCCAAAACTCATGTGAAATTCATGAAACTTGGCATTGTATCATGGAGCGGCATCAACATGCCGTGGTACACATTTTGTCCCATTTGGGGCAGGTTTGGGTATATGCTTCTCACAAATCGGAGCTTCTCACAACAAGCATGATGGTTTTCGGTAGGGAACGTCCCACCTTTGGGGACGAAACGATATCCACTGCCTCTTATTGCTTTGAATTTTTTTTTCTCGTGTCAACATAGAACAACAGGAGTGTTGTGTGAATTTTTGTGATTTTTCGGGGTTCGTTAGGACATTTTTATGCATTAACTGAGTTTTCAATGCATTTATGTGCATAATTCAAATTTGAACTACATGCACATGCTCTAGTGCATGCTCTAGTGCATATAAATTGGTTGAAAAATCAAATACGTGTCCTTGGGTGCACGCTTAGGTCCCATGCAAGAAATGAGAATGAATTTCAAACACCGGGGCACCGTTTATTTGCCGGCAAAACATTGAGATGCCTGGTTTTTAAATTCTAGTAAATCCAAAACTCGTCTCAAATTCATGAAACTTGGCATGCTATCATGGAGCGGCATCAACATGCCGTGGTACAAATTTTTCCCATTTAGGGCAGGTTTGGGTATATGCTTCTCACAAACCGGAGCTTCTCACAACAAGCATGATGGTTTTCGGTAGGGAACGTCCCACGTTTGGGGACGAAATGATATCCATTGCCTCTTATTGCTTTCTGATTTTTTTTCATGTCAACATAGAACAACAGGATTGTTGTGTGAATTTTTTGTGATTTTTTGGGGTTCGTTTGGACATTTTTATGCATTAACTGAGTTTTCAATCCATTTATGTGCATAATTCAAATTTGAACTACATGTACATGCTCCAGTGCATATAAATTTGTTGAAAAATGAAATATGTGTCCTTGGATGCATGCTTAGGTCCCATGCAAGAAATGGGAATGAATTTCAAACACCGGGGCACCATTGATTGCCGGCATAACATTGAGATGCCTGGTTTTAAAATTCTAGTAAATTCAAAACTCGTCTGAAATTCATGAAACTTGGCATGCTATCATGGAGCTGCCTCAACATGTCGTGGTACAAATTTTGAACCATTTGGGGCAGTTTTGGGTATATGCTTCTCACAAACCGGAGCTTCTCCCAACAAGCATGATGGTTTTCGGTAGAGAACGTCCCACCTTTGGGGAGGAAACGATATCCATTGCCTCTTATTTCTTTCAAATTTTTTTCCCAAGTCAACATAGAACAACAGGAGTGTTGTGTGAATTTTTGTGATTTTTCGGGGTTCGTTTGGACATTTTTATGCATTAACGGAGTTTTGAAAGCATTTATGTGCATAATTCAAATTTGAACTACATGCGCACGCTCCAGTGCATATAAATTCGTTGAAAAATCAAATCTTTATCATTGGGTGCATGCTTAGGTCCCATCCAAGAAATGGGAATGAATTTCAAACACCGGGGCACCGTTGATTGCCGGCAAAACATTGAGATGCCTGGTTTATAAATTCTAGTAAATCCAAAACTCATCATAAATTCATGAAACTTGGCATGCTATCATGAAGCGGCATCAACATGCCGTGGTCAAAATTTTGTCCCATTTGGGGCAGGTTTGGGTATATGCTTCTCACAAACCGGATCTTCTCACAACAAGCATGATGATTTTCGGTAGGGAACGTCCCACCGTTGGAGACGAAACGATATCCATTGCCTCTTATTGCTTTCAATTTTTTTGCTCGTGTCAACTTAGAACAACAGGAGTGTTGTGTGAATTTCTGTGATTTTTCGGGGTTTGTTTGGACATTTTTATGCATTAACTAAGTTTTCAATGCATTTATGTGCATAATTCAAATTTGAACTACATGCACATGCTCCAATGCATTTAAATTGGTTGAAAAATCAAATATGTGTCCTTGGGTGCATGCTTAGGTCCCATGCAAGAAACGAGAATGAATTTCAAACACCGGGGCATAGTTGATTGCCAACAAAACATTGAGATGCCTGGTTTTTAAATTCTAGTAAATCCAAAACTCATCGGAAATTCATGAAACTTGGCATGCTGTCATGGAGCAGCATCAACATGCTGTGGTACAAATTTTGCCCCATCTGGGCATGCTTGGGTATATGTTTCTCACAAACCGAAGCTTCTCACAACAAGCATGATGGTTTTCCGTAGAGAACGTCCCACCTTTGGGGACGAAACGATATCCATTGCCTCTTATTGCTTTCAAATTTTTTTCTCGTGTCAACATAGAACAATAGGAGTGTTGTATGAATTTTTGTGATTTTTGGGGTTCGTTTGGACATTTTTATGCATTAACTGAATTTTCAATGCATTTATGTGCATAATTCAAATTAGAACTACATGCATATGCTCCAGTGCATATAAATTGGTTGAAAAATCAAATATGTGTCCTTGGGTACATGCTTAGGTCCCATGCAAGAAACGAGAATGATTTTCAAACGCCGTGGCACAGTTGATTGCCGGCAAAACATTGAGATGCCTGGTTTTAAATTCTAGTAAATCCAAAACTCGTCTCAAATTCATGAAAGTTGGCATGGTATCATGGAGCAGAATCTACATGTCGTGGTACAAATTTGCCCCATTTGGGGCAGGCTTGGGTATATGCTTCTCACAAACCGGAGCTTCTCACAACAAACATGATGGTTTTCCGTAGGGAACGTCCCACCTTTGTGGACGAAATGATATTCATTACCTCTTATTGCTTTCAATTTTTTTTGTCGTGTCAACATAGGACAACAGGAGTTTTGTATGAATATTTGTGATTTTTTGGGGATCGTTTGGACATTTTTATGCATTAACTGAGTTTTCAATGCATTTATGTGCATAATTCAAATTTGAACAACATGCACATGCTCCAGTGCATGTAAATTGGTTGAAACATCGAATATGTGTCCTTGGGTGCATGTTTTGGTCCCATTCAAGAAATGGGAATGAATTTCAAACACCGGGGCACCGTTGATTGCCGGCAAAACATTGAGATGCCTGGTTTTTAAATTCTAGTAAATCCAAAACCCATCTGAAATTTATGAAACTTGGCATGGTATCATGGAGTGGCATCAACATGTCGTCGTACACATTTTGTCCCATTTGGGGCAGGTTTGGGTATATGCTTCTCACAAACCGGAGCTTCTCACAACAAGCATGATGATTTTCGGTAGGGAACGTCCCACCGTTGGGGACGAAACGATATCCATTGCCTCTTATTGCTTTCAATTTTTTTGCTCGTGTCAACATAGAACAACAGGAGTGTTGTGTGAATTTTTGTGATTTTTCGGGGTTTGTTTGGACATTTTTATGCATTAACTGAGTTTTCAATGCATTTATGTGCATAATTCAAATTTTAACTACATGCACATGCTCCAATGCATTTAAATTGGTTGAAAAATCTAATATGTGTCCTTGGGTGCATGCTTAGGTCCCATGCAAGAAACGAGAATGAATTTCAAACACCGGGGCACAGTTGATTGCCGGCAAAACATTGAGATACCTGGTTTTTAAATTCTAGTAAATCCAAAACTTGTCTGAAATTCATGAAACTTGGCATGCTGTCATGGAGCAGCATCAACATGTCGTGGTACAAATTTTGCCCCATTTGGGGCATGCTTGGGTATATGTTGCTCACAAACCGAAGCTTCTCACAACAAGCATGATGGTTTTCCGTAGGGAACGTCCCACCTTTGGGGACGAAACGATATCCATTGCCTCTTATTGCTTTCAATTTTTTTTCTCGTGTCCACATAGAACAACAGGAGTGTTGTATGAATTTTTGTGATTTTCGGGGTTCGTTTGGACATTTTTATGCATTAACTGAATTTTCAATGCATTTATGTGCATAATTCAAATTAGAACTACATGCATATGCTCCAGTGCATATAAATTGGTTGAAAAATCAAATATGTGTCCTTGGGTACATGCTTAGGTCCCATGCAAGAAACGAGAATGATTTTCAAACGCCGGGGCACAGTTGATTGCCGGGAAAACATTGAGATGCCTGGTTTTAAATTCTAGTAAATCCAAAACTCGTCTCAAATTCATGAAAGTTGGCATGGTATCATGGAGCAGCATCTACATGCCGTGGTACAAATTTTGCCCCATTTGGGGCAGGCTTGGGTATATGCTTCTCACAACCGGAGCTTCTCACAACAAGCATGATGGTTTTCCGTAGGGAACGTCCCACCTTTGTGGACGAAATGATATCCGTTGCCTCTTATTGCTTTCAATATTTTTTTGTCGTGTCAACATAGGACAACAGGAGTGTTCTATGAATATTTGTGATTTTTCGGGGACCGTTTGGACATTTTTATGCATTAACTGAGTTTTCAATGCATTTATGTGCATAATTCAAATTTGAACAACATGCACATTCTCCAGTGCATGTAAATTGGTTGAAACATCGAATATGTGTCCTTGGGTGCATGTTTTGGTCCCATGCAAGAAGTGGGAATGAATTTCAAACACCGGGGCACCGTTGATTGTCGGCAAAACATTGAGATGCCTGGTTTTTAAATTCTTGTAAATCCAAAAATCGTCTGAAATTTATGAAACTTGGCATGGTATCATGGAGCGGCATCAACATGTCGTCGTTCACATTTTGTCCCATTTGAGGCAGGTTTGGGTATATGCTTCTCACAAACCGGACCTTCTCACAACAAGCATGATGGTTTTCGGTAGGGAACGTCCCACCTTTGGGGACGAAACGATATCCATTACCTCTTATTGCTTTCAGTTTTTTTTCTCGTGTCAACATAGAACAACAGGAGTGTTGTATGAATTTTTTTGATTTTTCGGGGTTCATTTGGACATTTTTATGCATTAACTGAGTTTTCAATGCATTTATGTGCATAATTCAAATTTGAACAACATACACATGCTCCAGTGCATATAAATTGGTTGAAACATCGAATATGTGTCCTTGGGTGCATGTTTAGGTCCCATGCAAGAAATGGGAATGAATTTCAAACACCGGCCACCGTTGATTGCGGAAAAACATTGAGATGCCTGGTTTTTAAATTCTAGTAAATCCAAAACTCATCTGAAATTCATGAAACTTGGCATGGTATCATGGAGCGGCATCAACATGCCGTGGTACACATTTTGTCCCATTTGGGGCAGGTTTGGTTATATGCTTCTGACAAACCAGAGCTTCTCACAACAAGCATGATGGTTTTTAGTGGGGAACGTCCCACCTTCTGGGACGAAATGATATCCACTGCCTCTTATTGTTTTCGATTTTTTTTCTCATGTCGACATAGAACAATAGGAGTGTTGTGTGAAGTTTTATGCTTTTTCGGGGTTCGTTTGGTCATTTTTATGCATTAAGTGAGTTTTCAATGCATTTATGTGCATAAGTCAAATTTGAACTACATGCGCATGCTCTAGTGCATATAAATTGGTTGAAAAATCAAATATGTGTCCTTGGGTGCATGCTTAGGTCCCATGCAAGAAACGAGAATGAATTTCAAACACCGGGGCACAGTTGATTGCCGGCAAAACATTGAGATACCTGGTTTTTAAGTTCTAGTAAATCCAAAACTCGTCTGAAATTCATGAACTTGGCATGCTGTCATGGAGCAGCATCAACATGCCGTGGTACAAATTTTGCCCCATTTGGGAAATGCTTGGGTATATGTTCCTCACAAACCGAAGCTTCTCACAACAAGCATGATGGTTTTCCGTAGGGAACGTCCCACCTTTGGGGACAAAACGATATCCATTGCCTCTTATTGCTTTCAAATTTTTTTCTCGTGTCAACATAGAACAACAGGAGTGTTGTATGAATTTTCGTGATTTTCGGGGTTCGTTTGGACATTTTTATGCATTAACTGAATTTCAATGCATTTATGTGCATAATTCAAATTAGAACTATATGCATATGCTCCAGTGCATATAAATTGGTTGAAAAATCAAATATGTGTCCTTGGGTACATGCTTAGGTCCCATGCAAGAAACGAGAATGATTTTCAAACGCTGCGTAGCACGCTTGATTGCTTAAAAAACATTGAGATGCCTGGTTTTAAATTCTAGTAAATCCAAAACTCGTCTCAAATTCATGAAAGTTGGCATGGTATCATGGAGCAGCATCTACATGTCGTGGTACACATTTTGCCCCATTTGGGGCAGGCTTGGGTATATGCTTCTCACAAACCGGAGCTTCTCACAACAAGCATGATGGTTTTCCGTAGGGAACGTCCCACCTTTGTGGACGAAATGATATCCGTTGCCTCTTATTGCTTTCAATTTTTTTTGTCGTGTCAACATAGGACAACAGGAGTGTTGTATGAGTATTTGTGATTTTTCGGGGATCGTTTGGACATTTTTATGCATTAACTGAGTTTTCAATGCATTTATGTGCATAATTCAAATTTGAACCACATGCACATTCTCCAGTGCATGTAAATTGGTTGAAACAACGAATAAGTGTCCTTGGGTGCATGTTTTGGTCCCATGCAAGAAGTGGGAATGAATTTCAAACACCGGGGCACCGTTGATTGTCGGCAAAACATTGAGATGCCTGGTTTTTAAATTCTTGTATTTCCAAAAATCGTCTGAAATTTATGAAATTCGGCATGGTATCATGGAGCGGCATCAACATGTCGTCGTACACATTTTGTCCCATTTGGGGCAGGTTTGGGTATATGCTTCTCACAAACCGGAGCTTCTCACAACAAGCATGATGGTTTTCGGTAGGGAACGTCCCACCTTTGGGGACGAAACGATATCCATTACCTCTTATTGCTTTCAATTTTTTTCTCGTGTCAACATAGAACAACAGGAGTGTTGTATGAATTTTTGTGATTTTTCGGGGTTCATTTGGACATTTTATGCATTAACTGAGTTTTCAATGCATTTATGTGCATAATTCAAATTTGAACAACATGCACATGCTCCAGTGCATATAAATTGGTTGAAACATCGAATATGTGTCCTTGGGTGCATGTTTAGGTCCCATGCAAGAAATGGGAATGAATTTCAAACACCGGGCCACCGTTGATTGCCGGAAAAACATTGAGATGCCTGGTTTTTAAATTCTAGTAAATCCAAAACTCATCTGAAATTCATGAAACTTGGCATGGTATCATGGAGCGGCATCAACATGCCGTGGTACACATTTTGTCCCATTTGGGGCAGGTTTGGTTATATGCTTCTGACAAACCGGAGCTTCTCACAACAAGCATGATGGTTTTTAGTGGGGAACGTCCCACCTTTGGGGACGAAATGATATCCACTGCCTCTTATTGCTTTCGATTTTTTTTCTCGTGTCGACATAGAACAATAGGAGTGTTGTGTGAATTTTTGTGCTTTTTCGGGGTTCGTTTGGACATTTTTATGCATTAACTGAGTTTTCAATGCATTTATGTGCATAAGTCAAATTTGAACTACATGCACATGCTCCAGTGCATATAAATTGGTTGAAAATCAAATATGTGTCCTTGGGTGCATGCTTAGGTCCCATGCAAGAATTGTGAATGAATGTCAAACACCGGGGCACCTTGATTGCCGACAAAGCATTGAGATGCCTGGTTTTAAAATTCTAGTAAATTCAAAACTCGCCTGAAATTCATGAAACTTGGCATGCTATCATGGAGCGGCATCAACATGCTGTGGTAGAAATTTTGACCCATTTGGGGAAGTTTGGGTATATGCTTCTCACAAACCGGAGCTTCTCACAACAAGCATGATGGTTTTCGGTAGGGAACGTCCCACCTTTGGGGAGGAAACGATATCCATTGCCTCTTATTGCTTTCAAATTTTTTTGTCATGTCAACATAGAACAACAGGAGTGTTGTGTGAATTTTTGTGATTTTTCGTGGTTCGTTCGGACATTTTTATGCATTATCTGAGTTTTTGATGCATTTTTGTGCATAATTCAAATTTGAACTACATGCACATGCTCTAGTGCATTTAAGTTGGTTGAAAAATAAAATATATGTCCTTGGGTGCATGCTTAGGTCCCATGCAAGAAATGGGAATCAATTTCAAACACCAGGGCACCGATGATTGCCGGCAAAACATTGAGATGCCTAGTTTTAAAATTCTAGTAAACTCAAAACTCATCTGAAATTCATGATACTTGGCATGCTATCACGGAGCGGCATCAACATGTCGTGGTACAAATTTTGACCCATTTGGGGCAGTTTTGGGTATATGCTTCTCACAAACCGGAGCTTCTCACAACAAGCATGATGCTTTTCGGTAGGGAACATCCCACCTTTGTGGAGGTAACGGTATCCATTGCCTTTTATTTCTTTCAAATTTTTGTCTCATGTCAACTTAGAAACAACAGGAGTGTTGTGTGAATTTTTGTGATTTTTAGGGGTTCGTTTGGACATTTTTATGCATTAACTGAGTTTTGAAAGCATTTATGTGAATGATTCAAATTTGAACTACATGCGCATGCTCCAGTGCATATAAATTCGTTGAAAAATCAAATATTTATCCTTGGGTGCATGCCTAGGTCCCATCCAAGAAACAAGAATGAATTTCAAACACCGGGGCACAGTTGATTGCCGACAAAAGATTGAGATGCCTGGTTTTTAAATTCTAGTAAACCAAAAACTCGTCTGAAATTCATGAAACTTGGCATGGTATCATGGAGCGGCATCAACATGCCGCGGTACTAATTTTGTCCCATTTGGGGCAGGTTTGGGTATATGCTTCCCACAAACCGGAGCTTCTCACAACAGGCATGATGATTTTCGGTAGGAAACGTCCCACCTTTGGGGACGAAACGATATCCATTGCCTCTTATTGCTTTCAATTTTTTTCTTGTGCCCACATAGAACAACAGGAGTGTTGTGTGAATTTTTGTGATTTTTCGGGGTTCGTTTGGACATTTTTATGCATTAACTGAGTTTTCAATGCATTTATGTGCATAATTCAAATTTGAACTACATGCACATGCTCTAGTGCATATAAATTGGTTGAAAAATAAAATATGTGCCCTTGGGTCCATGCTTAGGTCACATGCAACAAACAAGAGTGAATTTCAAACACCGAGGCACAGTTGATTGCCGGCAAAAGATTGAGATGCCTGGTTTTTAAATTCTAGTAAATCCAAAACTCATCTGAAATTCTAGAAACATGGTATGCTATCATGGAGCAGCATCAACATGCCGTGGTACAAATTTTGCCCCATTTGGGGCAGGCTTGGGTATATGCTTCTCACAAACCGGAGCTTCTCACAGCAAGCATGATGGTTTTCCATAGGGAACGTCCCACCTTTGGGGAGAAAACGATATCCAATGCCTCTTATTGCTTTCAAATTTTTTTCTCGTGTCAACATAGAACAACATGAGTGTTGTATGAATTTTTGTGATTTATCGGGGTTTGTTTGGACATTTTTATGCATTAACTGAGTTTTCAATGCATTTATGTGCATAATTCAAATTTGAACTACATGCACATGCTCCAGTGCGTATAAATTGGTTGAAAAATCAAATATGTGTCCTTGGGTGCATGATTAGGTCCCATGCAAGAAACGAGAATGAATTTCAAACACCGGGGCACAGTTGATTGCCGGCAAAACACTGAGATGTTTGGTTTTCAAATTCTAGTAAATCCAAGACTCGTCTGAAATTCATGAAACTTGGCATGCTATCATGGAGCAGCATCAACATGCAGTGGTACAAATTTTGCCCCATTTGGGGAAGGCTTTGGTATATGCTTCCCACAAACTGGAGCTTCTCACAACAAGCATGATGGTTTTCCGTAGGGAACGTCCCACCTTTGGGGACGAAACAATATCCATTGCCTCTTATTGCTTTCAAATTTTTTTCTCGTGTCAACATAGAACAACAGGAGTGTTGTGTGATTTTTTGTGATTTTTCGGGGTTCGTTTGGACATTTTTAAGCATCAACTGAGTTTCAATGCATTTATGTGCATAATTCAAAGTTGAACTACATGCACATGCTCCAATGCATATAAATTGGTTGAAAAATCAAATATGTGTCCTTGGGTGCATGATTAGGTCCCATGCAAGAAACGAGAATGAATTTCAAACACCGGGGCACAGTTGATTGCCGGCAAAACACTGAGATGTTTGGTTTTCAAATTCTAGTAAATCCAAGACTCGTCTAAAATTCATGAAACTTGGCATGCTATCATGGAGCAGCATCAACATGCAGTGGTACAAATTTTGCCCCATTTGGGGAAGGCTTTGGTATATGCTTCCCACAAACTGGAGCTTCTCACAACAAGCATGATGGTTTTCCGTAGGGAACGTCCCACCTTTGGGGAATGAAACAATATCCATTGCCTCTTATTGCTTTCAATTTTTTTTCTCGTGTCAACATAGAACAACAGGAGTGTTGTGTGATTTTTTGTGATTTTTCGGGGTTCGTTTGGACATTTTTAAGCATTAACTGAGTTTCAATGCATTTATGTGCATAATTCAAATTTGATCTACATGCACATGCGCCAATGCATATAAATTGGTTGAAAAATAAAATATGTGTCCTTGGGTGCATGCTTAGGTCCCATGCAAGAAACGAGAATGAATTACAAAGACCGGGGCACAGTTGATTGCCGGCAAAACATTGAGATGCCTGGTTTTTAAATTCTAGTAAACCCAAAACTCGTCTGAAATTCATGAAACATGGCATGGTATCATGGGGCGGCATTAACACGCCGTGGTACAAATTCTATCCCATTTGGGGCAGGTTTGGGTATATGTTCCCACAAGCCGGAGCTTCTCTCAACAAGCATGATGGTTTTCCATAGGGAACGTCCCACCTTTGGGGCGAAACGATATCCATTTCCTCTTATTGCTTTCATTTTTTTCTCGTGTCAACATAGAACAACAAGAGTGTTGTATGAATTTTTGTGATTTTTTGGGGTAAGTTTTGACAATTTATGCATTAACCGAGTTTTCAATGCATTTATGTGCATAATTCAAATTTGAACTACATGCACATGCTCCAGTGCATATAAATTGGTCGAAAAATAAAATATGTGTCCTTGGGTGCATGCTTAGGTCCCATGCAAGAAACGAGAATGAATTTCAAACACCGGGGCACAATTGATTGCCGGCAAAACATTGAGATGCCTGGTTTTTAAATTCTAGTAAATCCAAAACTCGTCTGAAATTCAAGAAACTTGGCATGCTATCATGGAGCAGCATCAACATGCCGTGGTACAAATTTTGCCCCATTTGGGGCAAGCTTGGGTATATGCTTCTCACAAACCGGAGCTTCTCACAACAAGCATGATGGTTTTCCATAGGCAACGTACCACCTTTGGGGACAAAACGATATCCAATGCCTCTTATTGCTTTCAAATTTTTTTCTCGTGTCAACATAGAACAACATGAGTGTTGTATGAATTTTTGTGATTTTTCGGGGTTCTTTTGGACATTTTTATGCATGAACTAAGTTTTTAATGCATTTATGTGCATAATTCAAATTTGAAATACATGCACATGCTCCAGTGCATATAAATTGGTTGAAAAATCAAATATGTGTCCTTGGGTGCATATTTAGGTCCCATGCAATAAATGGGAATGAATTTCAAACACCGGGGCACCGTTGATTGCCGGCAAAACATTGAGATGCCAGGTTTTTAAATTCTAGTAAAGCCAAAACTCATCTGAAATTCATGAAACTTGGCATGGTATCATGGAGCGGCATCAACATGCCGTGGTACAAAATTTGTCCCATTTGGGGCAGGTTTGGGTACATGCTTCCCACAAACCGGAGCTTCTCACAACAAGCATGATGGTTTTCCGGAGGGAACGTCCCACCTTTGGGGACGAAACGAAATCCATTACCTCCTATTGCTTTCATTTTTTTTCTCGTGTCATCATAAAGCAACAGGAGTGCTGTGTGAATTCTTGTGATTTTTCGGGGTTCGTTTGGACATTTTTATGCATTAACTGAGTTTTTAATGCATTTATGTGCATAATTTGAATTTGAACTACATGCACATGCTCTAGTGCATATAAATTGGTTGAAAAATCAAATATGTGTCCTTGGGTGCATGCAAAAAACGAAAATGAATTTCAAACACCGGGGAAAAGTTGATTGCCGGCAAAACATTGAGATGCCTGGTTTTTAAATTCTGGTGAATCCAAAACTCGTCTGAAATTCAAGAAACCTGGCATGCTATCATGGTGCAGCATCAACATGCCGTGGTACAAATATTTCACCATTTGGGGCAGGCTTGGGTATATGCTTCTCACAAACCGGAGCTTCTCACAACAAGCATGATGGTTTTCCATAGGGAACGTCCCACCTTTGGGGACGAAACGATATCCATTGCCTCTTATTGCTTTCAATTTTTTTTCTCGTGTCAACATAGAACAACAGGAGTGTTGCATGAATTTTTGTGATTTTTCGGGGTTCGTTTGGAAATTGTTATGCATTAACTGAGTTTTCAATGCATTTATGTGCATAATTTAAATTTGAACTACATGCACATGCTCCAGTGTATATAAATTGGTAGAAAAATCAAATATGTGTCCTTGGGTCCACGCTTAGGTCCCATGCAATAAACGAGAATGAATTTCAAACAGCGGGGCACAGTTGATTGCCGGCAAAACATTGAGATGCATGGTTTTTAAATTCTAGTAAATACAAAACTCGTCTGAAATTCAAGAAACTTGGCATGATATCATGGAGCAGCATCAACATGTCGTGGTACAAATTTTGCCCCATTTGGGGCAGGCTTGGGTATATGCTTCTCACAGACTGGAGCTTCTCACAACAAGCATGATGGTTTTCCATAGGGAACGTCCCACCTTTGGGGACGAAACAATATCCATTGCCTCTTAGTGCTTTCAAAAAAATTTCTCGTGTCAACATAGAACAACAGGAGTGTTGTATGAATTTTTGTGATTTTTCGGGGTTCATTTGGACATTTTTATGCATTAACTGAGTTTTCAATGCATTTATGTGCATAATTCAAATTTGAACTACATGCACATGTTCCAGTGCATATAAATTGGTTGAAAAATCAAATATGTGTCCTTGGGTGCATGCTTAGGTCCCATGCAAGAAACGAGAATGAATTTCAAACACCGGGGCACAGTTGATTGCCGGCAAAACATTGAGATATCTGGTTTTTAAATTCTAGTAAACCCAAAACTCGTCTGAAATTCATGAAACTTGGCATGGTATCATGGAGCGGCATCAACATGCCGTGGTACAAATTTTGTCCCATTTGGGGCAGGTTTGGGTATATGCTTCCCACAAACCGGAGCTTCTCACAACAAGCATGATGGTTTTCCGTAGGGAACGTCCCACCTTTGGGGACGAAACGATATCCATTACCTCTTATTGCTTTCAATATTTTTTTCTCATGTCAACATAGAACAACAGGAGTGTTGTGTGAATTTTTGTGATTTTTCGGGGTTTGTTTGGACATTTTTATGCATTAACTGAGTTTTGAATTCATTTATGTGGATAATTCAAAATTGAACTACATGCACATGCTCCAGTGGTTGAAAAATCAAATATGTGTCCTTGGGTGCATGCTTAGGTCCCATGCAAGAAACGAGAATGAATTTCAAACACCGGGGCACAGTTGTCGGGGAGGCTGATCGGACCCACGAACACCTATGGGACCGGCGGACCAGGCCCCTTGTGGTTCGGAGGGGGAGCGGAGACCGCACGAAGAGCGGATCAAGGCGAAGCACACGAGGAGCTTTACCCAGCTTCGGAGCTCTCCGGAGAGATAAAACTCCTACTGCTGCTTGTCTGGTTTGTATTGCGTTCTTACTAGGGAGCGATGAGAGCTACAAAACCTAGCGTGAGAGTATCTGGTCTCGAGTGAGTCGAATGGGCCGAACCCCCTCTACGTGTGCATGGGCCTCCTTTTATATGCTCAAGGGGTCTCCGACAGGTGGCAACGTAGAGGAGGGTATAAATGGAAAAACAGTAGTTGGTACACCTACTTGAGCGATTATGCGGTCACGCAGAATACCTAACTCGGCGGCAAGGGACAAAAGCATTAAATGCCTGTCCTTGTCGCTCAAATAAAGGCAACAGAGCGCCACCGTTTGCCACAATGGCGGGCTTGTCGGTAGCCGCTTATCGCTGCTCCCGCTGGCTGCGACCTCTTGACACGCGCGCATGGAATGATCCCATGGCGACACGTTGGTAGATGAGCTGGAGCGGAGATGAAGAGAGGTTGCCTGCCGCGGCAAGCGCCTTGCCGCGGCTGAATCCTTGTCGCGTCAGGAGGCTTGTTGCGTTCCGAGCCTTCCCGGAAAGCTCCTCTTGCCGGGGTCTTGTCTTCTGCGTGCCTTGAGTGGCCTTCCCGGCAAGCTCCTCTTGCCGGGGCCTCGTCTTCTTGGTTAAATACTTTGTTCTTGAATGGCTCCAAAGGAGCCACGGAGGATCTTGGTGGTGACCAGGCAGACCCTTGCCGCGGGGTGCGGCAACTGCCCGTGCACGAGTTCGGGATACTAGTGTACCCCTACTCTAGTACACCGACAACAGTTGATTGCCGGCAAAACATTGAGATGCCTGATTTTTAAATTCTAGTAAATCCGAAACTCGTCTAAAATTCATGAAACTTGGCATGCTATCATGGAGCAGCATCAACATGCCGTGGTACAAATTTTGCCCCATTTGGAGTAGGCTCGGGTATATGCTTCCCACAAACCGGAGCTTCTCACAACAAGCATGATGGTTTTCCGTAGGGAACGTCCCACCTTTGGGGACGAAACAATATCCATTGCCTCTTATTGCTTTCATTTTTTTTCTCGTGTCAACATAGAACAACAGGAGTGTTGTGTGAATTTTTGTGATTTTTCGGGGTTCGTTTGGACAATTTTATGCATTAACTGAGTTTCAATGCATTTATGTGCATAATTCAAATTTGAACTACATGCACATGCTCCAGTGCATATAAATTGGTTGAAAAATCAAATATGTGTCCTTGGGTGCATGCTTAGGTCCCATGCAAGAAATGGGAATGAATTTCAAACACCGTGGCAACGTTGAAATCCGGCAAAACATTGAGATGCCTAGTTTTTAAATTCTAGTAAACCCAAAACTCGTCTGAAATTCATGAAACTTGGCATGGTATCATGGAGCGGCATCAACATGCTGTGGTACAAATATGGTCCCATTTGGGGCAGGTTTGGGTATATGCTTCCCAGAAACCGGAGCTTCTCCCAACAAGCACGATGGTTTTCCGTACGGAACGTCCCACCTTTGGGGACGAAACGATATCCATTGCCTCTTATTGCTTTCCATTTTTTCTCATGTCAACATAGAACAACAGGAATGTTGTGTGAATTTTTGTGATTTTTCGGGGTCCGTTTGTACATTTTTATGCATTAACTGAGTTTTCAATGCATTTATGTGCATAATTCAAATTTTAACTACATGCACATGCTCCGGTGCATATAAATTGGTTGAAAAATCAAATATGTGTCCTTGGGTGCATTCTTAGGTCCCATGCAAGAAACAAGAATGAATTTCAAACACCGGGGCACTGTTGATTGCCGGAAAAACATTGAGATGCCTGGTTTTTAAATTCTAGTAAATCCAAAACTCGTCCGAAATTCATGAAACTTGGCATGCTATCATTGAGCAGCATCAACATGTCGTGGTACAAATTTTGCCCCATTTGGGGCAGGCTTGGGTATATGCTTCCCACAAATCGGAGCTTCTCACAACAAGCATGATGGTTTTCGTGCATTTTAACGTCCCACCTTTGGGGACGAAATAATATCCATTGCCTCTTATTGCTTTCAATTTTTTCTCGTGTCAACATAGAACAACAGGAGTGTTGTGTGATTTTTGTGTTTTTTCGGGTTCGTTTGGACATTTTTATGCATTAACTGAGTTTCGATGCATTTATGTGCATAATTCAAATTTGAACTACATGCACATGCTCCAAAGTTGCATATAAATTGGTTGAAAAATCAAATATGTTTCCTTGGGTGCATGCTTAGGTCCCATGCAAGAAACGAGTATGAATTTCAAACACCGGGGCACAGTTGATTGCCGGCAAAACATTGAGATGTGTGGTTTTTAAATTCTAGTAAACCCAAAACTCGTATGAAATTCATGAAACTTGGAATGGTATCATGGAGCGGCATCAACATACCGAGGTACTAATTTTTTCCCATTTGGGGCAGGTTTGGGTATATGCTTCCCACAAACGGAGCTTCTCACAACTAGCATGATGGTTTTCCGTAGGCAACGTCCCACCTTTGGGGACAAAACGATATCCATTGCCTCTTATTGCTTTCAATCTTTTTCTCGTGTCAACTTAGAACAACAGGAGTGTTGTGTGAATTTTTGTGATTTTTCGGGGTTCGTTTGGACATTTTTATGCATTAACTGAGTTTTCAGTATGTGCATAATTCAAATTTGAACTACATGCACATGCTCCAGTGCATATAAGTTGGTTGAAAAAACAAATATGTGTCCTTGGGTGCATGCTTAGGTCCCATGCAAGAAATGGGAATGAATTTCAAACACCGGGGCACCTATGATTGCCGGCAAAACATTGAGATGCCTAGTTTTTAAATTCTAGTAAACCCAAAACTCGTCTGAAATTCATGAAACTTGGCATGGTATCATGGAGCGGCATCAACATGCCGTGGTACAAATTTGGTCCCATTTGGGGCAGGTTTGGGTATATGCTTCCCACAAACCGGAGCTTCTCACTACAAGCATGATGGTTTTCCGTAGGGAACGTCCCACCATTGGGGACGAAACGATATCCATTGCCTCTTATTGCTTTCAATTATTTCTCATGTCAACATAGAACAACAGGAATGTTGTGTGAATTTTTGTGATTTTTGGGGGTTCGTTTGTACATTTTTATGCATTAACTGAGTTTTTAATGCATTTATGTGCATAATTCAAATTTGAACTACATGCACATGCTCCAGTGCATATAAATTGGTTGAAAAATAAAATATGTGTCCTTGGGTGCATGCTTAGGTCCCATGCAAGAAACTAGAATGAATTTCAAACACCGGGGCACAGTTGATTGCCGGCAAAACATTGAGATGCCTGGTTTTTAAATTCTAGTAAATCCAAAACTCGTCTGAAATTCAAGAAATTTGGCATGCTATCATGGAGCAGCATCAACATGTTGTGGTACAAATTTTGCCCCATTTGGGGCAGGCTTGGGTATATGCTTCTCACAAACTGGAGCTTCTCACAACAAGCATGATGGTTTTCCATAGGGAACGTCCCACCTTTGGGGACGATACGATATCCATTGCCTCTTATTGCTTTCAATTTTTTTTCTCGTGTCAACAGAGAACAACAGGAGTGTTGTATGAATTTTTGTGATTTTTCGGGGTTCGTTTGGACATTTTTATGCATTAACTGAGTTTTCAATGCATTTATGTGCATAATTCAAATTTTAACTACATGCACATGCTCCAGTGCATATAAATTGGTTGAAAAATCAAATATGTGTCCTTGGGTGCATTCTTAGGTCCCATGCAAGAAACAAGAATGAATTTCAAACACCGCGGCACTGTTGATTGCCGGCAAAACATTGAGATGCCTGGTTTTTAAATTCTAGTAAATCCAAAACTCGTCCGAAATTCATGAAACTTGGGATGCTATCATTGAGCAGCATCAACATGTCGTGGTACAAAATTTTCCCCATTTGGGGCAGGCTTGGGTATATGCTTCCCACAATTCGGAGCTTCTCACAACAAGCATGATGGTTTTCCGTAGGGAACGTCCCACCTTTGGGGACGAAATAATATCCATTGCCTCTTATTGCTTTCAATTTTTTTCTCGTGTCAACATAGAACAACAGGAGTGTTGTGTTATTTTTTGTGTTTTTTCGGGGTTCGTTTGGACATTTTTATGCATTAACTGAGTTTCGATGCATTTATGTGCATAATTCAAATTTGAACTACATGCACATGCTCCAGTGCATATAAATTGGTTGAAAAATCAAATATGTTTCCTTGGGTGCATGCTTAGGTCCCATGCAAGAAACGAGTATGAATTTCAAACACCGGGGCACAGTTGATTGCCGGCAAAACATTGAGATGTGTGGTTTTTAAATTCTAGTAAACCCAAAACTCGTATGAAATTCATGAAACTTGGAATGGTATCATGGAGCGGCATCAACATACCGAGGTACAATTTTTTTCCCATTTGGGACAGGTTTGGGTATATGCTTCCCACAAACGGAGCTTCTCACAACTAGCATGATGGTTTTCCATAGGCAACGTCCCTCCTTTGGGGACAAAATGATATCCATTGCCTTTTATTGCTTTCAATGTTTTTCTCATGTCAACTTAGAACAACAGGAGTGTTGTGTGAATTTTTGTGATTTTTCGGGGTTCGTTTGGACATTTTTATGCATTAACTGAGTTTTCAGTATGTGCATATTTCAAATTTGAACTACATGCACATGCTCCAGTGCATGTAAGTTGGTTGAAAAAACAAATATGTGTCCTTGGGTGCATGCTTAGGTCCCATGCAAGAAATGGGAATGAATTTCAAACACCGGGGCACCCATGATTGCCGGCAAAACATTGAGATGCCTAGTTTTTAAATTCTAGTAAACCCAAAACTCGTCTGAAATTCATGAAACTTGGCATGGTATCTTGGAGCGGCATCAACATGCCGTGGAACAAATTTGGTCCCATTTGGGGCAGGTTTGGGTATATGCTTCCCACAAACCGGAGCTTCTCACTACAAGCATGATGGTTTTCCGTAGGGAACGTCCCACCTTTGGGGACGAAACGATATCCATTGCCTCTTATTGCTTTCCATTTTTTCTCGTGTCAACATAGAACAACAGGAATGTTGTGTGAATTTTTGTGATTTTTAGGGTTTTGTTTGGACATTGTTATGCATTAACTGAGTTTTCAATGCATTTATGTGCATAATTCAAATTTGAACTGCATGCACATGCTCCAGTGCATATAAATTGGTTGAAAAATCTAATATGTGTCCTTGGGTGCATGCTTAGGTAGCATGCAAGAAACGAGAATGAATTTCAAACACCGGGGCACAGTTGATTGCCGGCAAAACATTGAGATGCCTCGTTTTAAATTCTAGTAAATCCAAAACTCGTCTGAAAATCAAGAAACTTGGCACGCTATCATGGAGCAGCATCAACATGCCGTGGTACAAATTTTTCCCCATTTGGGGCAGGCTTGGGTATATGATTCTCACAAACCGGAGCTTCTCACAACAAGCATGATGGCTTGCCATAGGGAACGTCCCACCTTTTGGGACGAAACGATATCCATTGCCTCTTATTGCTTTCAATTTTTTTCTTGTGTCAACATAGAACAACAGGAGTGTTGTATGAATTTTTGAGATTTTTTGGGTTTCGTTCGGACATTTTAATGCATTAACTGTGTTTTCAATGCATTTATGTGCATAATTCAAATTTGAACTACATGCAAATGCTCCAGTGCATATAAATTGGTCGAAAATCAAATATGTCTCCTTGGGTGCATGCTTAGGTCCCATACAAGAAACGAGAATGAATTTCAAATACCGGGGCACAGTTGATTGCCGGCAAAACATTGAGATGCCTGGTTTTTAAATTCTAGTAAATCGACAACTCGTTTGAAATTCATGAAACTTGGCATGCTTTCATGAGCAGCATCAAAATGCCGTGGTAAAATTTTTGCCCCATTTGGGGCAGGCTTGGGTATATGCTTCCCACAAACCGGAGCTTCTCACAACAAGCATGATGGTTTTCCGTTGGGAATGTCCCACCTTTGGGCATGAAACGATATCCATTGCCTCTTATTGCTTTCAATTTTTTTCTCGTGTCAACATAGACCAACATGAGTGTTGTGTGAATTTTTGTGATTTTTCGGGGTTCGTTTGGACATTTTTATGCATTAACTGAGTTTTTAATGCATTTATGTGCATAATTCAAATTTGAACTACATGCACATGCCCCAGTGCATATAAATTGATTGAAAAATCAAATATGTGTCCTTGGGTGCATGCTTAGGTAGCATGCAAGAAACGAGAATGAATTTCAAACACCGGGCACGCTTGATTGCCTAAGCAAAACATTGAGATGCCTGGTTTTTAAATTCTAGTAAATCCAAAACTCGTCTGAAATTCAAGAAACTTAGCATGGTATCATGGAGCGGCATCAACATGTCGTGGTACAAATTTTGCACCATTTGGGGCAGGCTTGGGTATATGCTACTCACTAACCGGAGCTTCTCACAACAAGCACGATGGTTTTCCGTAGGGAACGTCCCACCTTTGGGCATGAAACGATATCCATTGCCTCTTATTGCTTTCAATTTTTTTTCTCGTGCAACATAGAATAACAGGAGTGTTGTATGAATTTTTGAGATTTTTCGGGGTTCATTTCGACAAATTTATGCATTAACTGAGTTTTCAATGCATTTATGTGCATAATCCAAATTTGAACAACATGCACATGCTCCAGTGCATATAAATTGGTTGAAAAATCAAATATGTTTCCTTGGGTGCATTCTTAGGTCCCATGCAAGAAACGAGTATGAATTTCAAACACCGGGGCATAGTTGATTGCCGGCAAAACATTGAGATCTGTGGTTTTTAAATTCTAGTAAACCCAAAACTCGTCTGAAATTCGTGAAACTTGGCATGGTATCATAGAGCGGCATCAACATGCCATGGTACAAATTTTGTCCCATTTGGGGCAGGTTTGGGTATATGCTTCTCACAAACCGGAACTTCTCACAACAAGCATGATGGTTTTCGGTAGGGAACATCCCACGTTTTGGGACAAAATGATATCCATTGCCTCTTATTGCTTTCAATTTTTTTTTCGTGTCAACATAGAACAACCGGAGTGTTGTGTGAAATTTTGTGATCTTTCGGGGTTCTTTTGGACATTTTTGTGCATTAACTGAGTTTTCAATGCATTTATGTACATAATTCAACTTTGAACTACATGCACATGCTCCAGTGCATATAAATTGGTTGGGAAATCAAATATGTGTGCTTGGGTGCATGCTTAGGTCCCATGCAGGAAATGGGAATGAATTTCAAACACCGGGGCACCGTTGATTGGCGGCAAAACATTGAGATGCCTGGTTTTTAAATTCTAGTAAATCCAAAACTCGTCTAAAATTCATGAAACTTGGCATGCTATCATGGAGTGGCATCTACATGCCGTGGTACAAATTTGTCCCATTTGGGACTGGTTTGGGTATATGCCTCTCACAAACTGGAGCTTCTCACAACAAGCATGATGGTTTTCGGTAGGGAACGTCCCACCTTTGGGGACGAAACAATATACATTGCCTCTTACTGCTTTCAAATTTTTTTCTCGTGTCAACATAGAATAACAAGAGTGTTGTGTGAATTTTTGTGATTTTTTGGGGTTCGTTTGGACATTTTTATGCATTAACTGAGTTTTCAGTGCATTTATGTGCATAATTCAAATTTGAACTACATGCACATGCTCCAGTGCATATAAATTGGATGAAAAATCAAATTTGTGTCCTTGGGTGCATGCTTAGGTCCCATGCAAGAAATGGGAATGAATTTCAAACACCAGGGCGCCGTTGATTGCCGGCAAAACATTGAGATGCCTGGTTTTTAAATTCTAGTAAATCCAAAATTATGTTAACCATTCACGTGACGCCACGTGTCTTGGTTTAATGGCTGTAGGAGGTGTCGTGCGGACAACTTCTTGACCTTGACTGAACGGGAGGCGTGCGAGCGCCGTCCGTTGCGCAAGCTGACCGAGAGGCGTGCAAGCTGTCCTCAAGTGCGCAGGCTCACAGGGAAGCATGCGAGCTGTACAAACAATTTGTGTATCCCTTCAAAGCAAACGGTTGTTTTGGATGACCCGTGTGCAACTACGTACAAACAATTTGGTAAGATTTGTCAATCCTTGTAACACTACGATTTGTCAAAATATGAAGCTAAAAATCACTAGCAGTATCTAATTTTTGCAACTAAAATTCAGTAATTAAGCATAGATTTTATTCATAGATTAAGCAGTCGTTCTTAATTTATACAAACAGTTCAACTTGACAACTGAATCGACCAAACTTTTCCCCAATTGTTGCCAACCACATACTGAAATAGCTAGTTCAACTATGTATGCTATCTAATTTTAAGTACGTTGTACAGATCCACCACATCTATAGTCAGATGAATTGAACAAAATAGCCCTTAAATACTACTCTTACTGCGGAGGGGCTTTGTACTACTTCCTGCTGCCTCTCCTCTGCCGAGCACGCTCAGTAAGAGGCGGAGGAGCAGGAGCCTACTGACGAGTTGGACAACTGCAATGCGGTGCCTGCCGCTAATGTAGCTTTAGCGACGCTCACCACAAACGCCCTCTGTCGCTCCAGATGACCCCTCTCGAAGTGGTGGTTCTCCTCCTAGATATCCTGATTCCTCGCCTCTGAGGCGGTGTGTGCCGCCGCCACTGCGGCGGTAAGGCTCTTTGCGTGCTCGACGAGGCGCTCCTCCTCCTCCCACAGGAACTCGGTGTAGCGCGCAAGGTCGCTATCGCACGTACGGGCATCCACCTCCGCCTCCCGCCTTCAGGCGGCGGTGGCGGAGCGGGTGATGACCCCGGCGGTCGATGATGGGCTGGCGGCCATGGCGGCCGATGATGGGGTGGCGGCCACGACCACCACCTCCCGCCTTCGGGCCGCGGTGGCGGAGCGGGTGATGGCCATAGTGGCCGGCAGTGGGGTGGCGGCCACGATGGCCATCTCCCGCCTTCGGGCCGTGGCGGCGGAGCGGGAGATGGCCCTGGCTTTCGAAGGTGGTGTGGCGGCAATGGCGGTCGGCAACAGCTGTTGATGGGCACCGACAACGGAGCATGTGGTGGGTGTTCCGCGCACACCCAACAGGGACGCCACGCGCACTACACTACACCAAGGACTACGCCGCCGCCGCAGTGTAGCCTCCCAGCTGGAGCTGTCCTCTGGTGACGGCAGAGTGGCTGAGCGACGACGGCGGACCGATGCCATTGGCGAATGTGGGAGAAGGAGACGATATAAGCTACAGGGATGGAGGGGAAAATGCGACGCATGACTCGCCGGCCGTGAGGGTTTTTATAGCAGGCCGGTAAGCATTGGGATTTTGGGGGATTTCACCGAGTCGGGCGGGAAGCTTGCGTGGGAACCTGCAAGGTTGCGCGGGAACGGGCTCATCGATGATTCATTGGCGCCACCGTTTGGCAAAAAGAACGCCCCCGCGCACTACGCAAGCTTGCGCTGTAAGCCGTCTGCGGCAGCGGGTGACAAGACATGCGAGAGGAGGACGAAAGGCCACGTACACATAAGGTTAATAAAAAAACGTTTGCAATTTAATTACCTACTATACCACCGTCCTGGTTTATAAGTATGATTTAACTAATAAAATACGAATGCATGTCGCCAAAGATTATATAGTTGGATTCATATTTGAACATAGTTTCCAATTATATAATTTGTAAAACATGCATTAACATTTTGGTGGTTAAATTTGAGGGCAAAGTATGGCACGGAATATAAAGGACACTATAGACTAGACGGAGGTGGTACCACATGGCCGCTCTCTACACAGCGTCGCAACTGTCGGCCGGCTTGTAGGCGACCATTTCCTGTGTGTTCAACTGCTCTATGCGTGTGGTTGCTTGCGGTTAAGGCGGACGCGACGCGCTCTGCTTGTGTCCCGTCGTGCACGCTCTGCTCTGTCATCCCTCCGGGTGTTCTGCACTCTTCCCTCCACGCGCGTTGCTAGTGTTTCGGGCCGGCGCACGATCACGCACATTCATGTGCAAGCGGTTGCGTCGGGCGTGGCGCGACGATGCAGTTACCCGCTGCAAAAACTACCATGCAGACGCGCCGAGAATCCACGCCGCCTGGCCCACTTTTATTCCTGCGGCCATTTACCTTCATCTCGTCTCACACGACACAATAAGCACACCCATGAGGACACATACAGAGAGGACATCCAACTATTCCAATGGCGCTCCTCGTGGCTCCAATGGCGCTTCCAGCGGCCGACGACGACAACGGCAGGCAGTTCACCACGCATCACGTAGTGGACACCCACGTGAGGGGGGGGGGCCCTCTCGGTGGTGTACACGAACGATCCAGTCTTGGTGGAGAGCTCCATCCAAACTATGGAGCAGTTCCTTGCCGAGGACAAGTACCGAGTGGTCGGCTTCGACCTCGAGTACACCATCGGTCGTGCCGGGCATGATCAGAAGGTTTCCGTCGCCCAGTTGTGCGTGCGACATGACGACCTCGTCTACCACTTCCACCTTGCCACAAGGCCTTGCGAGCGTTTCTCCAGGTTTATCAACAACTCCGACTACAATTTTGCTACGGTGGACACCACCAACGATCTAAAAGCGCTCAAGGTTTCAGACTTGAAATGCCAGAATCTTGTCTACATCAAGCACCACTACAAGGTCTGGGGCAGCGACAAAAGCAGACTGAACTCCCTGGTTGACCTCGCCTCAGCCATCGCCGACCCCTACTACGCGAATATAAAGCAAGAGAGCAATAAGTACAAGAACGCCTGGCACAGTGTGTGGCATAAGAGACTAGATGAACAACATGTCAAGCACGCTGCCATGGACGCCAGCATACAAGCTTCTGAGATGTGCAGGCGGATCGTTGACATGAGGAACTGTCTTCTTCCTGACCCAGACGAGGGATCGAGCCACATAGCAGTGGCGGGAGCGTCACAAGAAGTAGATGACTAGACGATCGTTTCTCCTACTTTAGAATGCATGCAATTGTTTATTGAGGTGTGTGTGAATGATCTGTATAGTCACTTATGTAATTGAATGTTTATTTCACTTATATATATATACATGTTATTCTATCAGAGATGAGCAATTCACACGACTTATTAGCAGCAATCGTCTGTGTTATTATTGGTCTTCGCACACATTTCAGATTACGGACCTGTTTGCCGCGTATCACACACATCTTGTTCAGTTGAACCGTTTCCATTGTGTTGCCTAATCACACAGTTCATCCCAGTGAACCGTATGCTGTATATCGCACACGCCTTCATCTGGCTGCCCGTTTCTTTTGTGCCTCCTCATCCCAAATAGTTAATTGAGCTGAACCGTATGTCCTGCATCGCACATGCAACTAAAATCTGAACCGTGTTTGATGGCTCCGCTATTGCAAACATTTTGCACCTTTTTTGACGGGTTTTTTACACCACCATTTGCGATTATGGCATCGCACACAGTTTCCTCGAAGGGTCTCTAATCGTAGTGTCGCGTTTGGACCATCCTACAGTAGTGTTAAGCAACCTTGATCGAGTTTTGCAGAGATGTGAAGAAACTAATCTTGTCTTGAATTGGGAGAAGTGATAGTTTATGGTTAATGAAGGTATTGTCTTGGGACATCAAATCTACGAAAGAGATATCGAAGTTGATAAAGCTAAGGTAGATGCTATTGAAAAAATGTTGTGTCCTAAAGATATCAAAGGTATAAGAAGTTTCCTTGGTCATGCTGGTTTCTATAGGAGGTTTATTAAAGACTTCTCTAAAATTTCTAGGCCTCTCACTAATCTCTTGCAAAAAATGTTCCTTTTGTTTTTGATGATGATTGTGTAGAAGCCTTTGAAATACTTAAGAAAGCCTTAATTTCCGCACCTATTGTTCAACCCCCTGACTGGAACCTACCCTTTGAAATCATGTGTGATGCTAGTGATTATGTTGTTGGTGCTATTCTAGGACAAAGAGTTGATAAGAAATTAAATGTTATTCATTATGCTAGTAAAACTCTATACAGTGCCGAGAGAAATTATGCTACAACTGAAAAAAGAATTTTTAGCAGTTGTTTTTGCTAGTGATAAGTTCAGATCTTATATTGTTGATTCCAAAGTAACTGTTCACACTGATCAGGCTGCTATTAAATATCTTATGTAAAATAAAGATGCTAAAGCTAGACTTATTAGATGGGTTCTCTTGCTATAAGAATTTGATTTGCATATTACTGATAGAAAGGGTCTTTGAGAACCACAGAAAGGCATAACTTGTCTAGGTTAGGGAATGTTCTTGATGACCCACTACCTATTGATGATAGTTTTCCTGATGAACAATTAGTCATCATAAATTCTTCTCATAATGCTCCATGGTATGTTGATTATGCTATTTACATTGTTGCTAAATTTATACCACCTAGCTTTACATACCAGCAAAAGAAAAATGTTTTCTATGATTTAAGACAATACTTTTGGGATGACCCACACCTTTATAAAGAAGGAGTAGATGGTGTTATTAGACGTTATGTACCTGAGGATGAACATGAACAGATCCTACGCAAGTGTCACTCCGACGCCTACGGAGGACACTATGCTGGAGATAGAACTGCACACAAGGTATTACAATCTGGTTTTTATTGGCCTACTCTCTTCAAGGATGCTCGTAAGTATGTCTTGTCTTGTGATGAATGTCAAAGAATTGGTAATATTAATAGACGTCAGGAAATGCCTATGAATTATTCACTCGTTATTGAACCATTTGATGTTTGGGGCTTCGATTATATAGGACCTTTTCCTTCCTCTAATGGGTATACAAATATTTTAGTTGTTGTTGATTACGTTACTAAGTGGGTAGAAGCTATTCCAACTAGTAGTGTTGATCATAACACTTCTATTAAAATGCTTAAAGAAGTTATTTTTCCAAGGTTTGGAGTCCCTAGATATTTAATTACTGATGGTGGTCCACACTTTATTCATGGTGCTTTCCGTAAATTGCTTGCTACGTATGATGTCAACCACAGAATTGCATCTCATTATCATCCTTAGTCTAGTGGTCAAGTAGAATTGAGCAATAGAGAAATTAAATTGATATTGCAAAAGATTGTTAATAGATCTAGAAAGAATTGGTCTAAGAAACTTGATGATGCATTGTGGGCTTATAGAACTGCTTATAAGAACCCTATGGGTATGTCTCCATATAAAATGGTTTATGGAAAAGCTTGTCACTTACCTCTTGAACTAGAACATAAAGCTTACTGGGCAATCAAAGAACCCAAGCCTATGAGAGTGCCAAGTTGTTTAAAGAAAAAGTTAAAAGATGGCATGACAAAAGGATACAAAAGCGTGAATTTAATGTAGGTGATCATGTCTTGCTATACAACTCTCGTTTAAGATTTTTTTTGCAGGAAAAATTCTCTCTAAATGGGAAGGTTCTTACGTTATCGAGGAGGTCTATCGTTCCGGTGCCATCAAAATCAACAACACCGAAGGCACTAATCCGAAGGTGATAAACGGTCAAAGAATTAAACATTATATCTCAGTTACTCCCATAAATGTTGAGACCAATATAATTAATACCATAACACCGGAGGAGTGCATAAGGGAGACTTTCCAGAACATCTCAGGTACTCCGTTTTGGGATATTTAAAAAAAAGGAAAATAAGAAGTAGTCCGAAGAGTGCACGAGGAGGCGGAAGGCAGGGGGGCACGCCCTACCCCCTGGGCGCACCCCTGTGCCTTGTGGCCACCTCGTGTGCCCTCCGAACTCCGTTTTCTTGCACAATACTTCTTTTGGTCAGTAAAAATTCATTATATAATCTCTCGAAGGTTTTGACCACTGTACCATGGCAAAATCCCATGTTTTCGTTTCGAGCTGTTTTCTGCCAGGTTTTTCAAGGCCATGCATCATATCGCTCCCGTCCTCCAACAATGTGGACGATGATGCTTGGTTGATGCAGATGGAACTTAGGAGGGATGATACCGAAGGAGTCACGATGGAGGAGGGTGAAGGAGATTCGCTTGAGGACCAGCCTCCGGCTTCGGAAAGAGGCACTCTGGCGAGCATCTCCACTAAGGCAAATCCCCATCAAGCAATAGGGACTACAAGCAACCAAGAAGGCCAAGAGGCTCGAGAAGGAATTCCCCCTAGGAGGCCCTTGCACAGGTTACATCGGAACAATTTTCATAATTTGGTTCATAATTACGGAGTGGAGAGCACTCCTCGTGCACATATACCCTACAATTGGGACACATCTCGTCCAAGTGAAAGCAATACAGGAAAAAGTTCTTGGTGGCCTAAAAATAAGCATCTTCTGGAGGAAATTCAGAAGAATGTGAATATGCTCCAACATGTGCTCCAAGAATTGCAAGTCCTGAAAGGTGCCTTAATGAAGCTGATGGATACTCTACAACTCCATCATCACCACCCAAAAGAGATCTAAATATAAGGGTATGGGCACTCCCCTTGGCTTGTGCCAAGCTTGGGGAGGTGCCCCGGTATCGCATCACCATTACATCTTTACCTTTATCGTTTTTCTTAGTTCGATCCTTTTTGTTATATCTTGATCTAGTAGAGTAAAAGTTTTTAGCATGATCTAGTTGTGAGTTTTCCTTTGAGATCTATCTATGTAATCGAGGCCGTGAGTTATATAATAAAGAGTAGTCTTGAGTTGAGGGCTTTGCTTTCTTGCTATCATCTTGAGGGTATAAGAAAAAGAAAGAACAAAAAATGAAACAAAAAGATTATATAATGATCTTATGGAAAGTGATGACTTCACGTATAAGAAGTATGATGAATAAAATTTGTTGGGAGGTGACAAATATAGTTTTGGTCATTGTTTCAATTAATAGGAAGTGATAAAGAAAGAGAGGTTTCACATATGAATATATTATCTTGGACATCTTTTGTGATTGTAAGCACTCATTAAAATATGACATGCTAGAAAGTTGATGTTGGACAAGAAAGACAACATAATGGGTTATGTTTTCTTATATCCGAATAGAAGTTATATTATCATGGACCCTCCAACATGTTGAGCTTTCTTTTCCCTCTCTTGCTAGCCAAATCCTTTGCACCAAGTAGAGATACTACTTGTGCATCCAAACATCCCTTAAACCAGTTTTGCCATGAGAGTCCACCATACTTACCTATGGATTGAGTAAGATCCTTCAAGTAAGTTGTCATCGGTAAAAATTTCTCTCTAAATATGTATGATCTTTTAGTGTGGAGAAAATAAGCTTTATATGAACTTGTGATATGGATGAAATAAAAGCGACGGACTGCATAATAAAGTTCTTTATCACAAGCAGCAATACAAAGTGACGTTCTTTTGCATTAAGATTTTGTGCATCCAACCATAAAAGCGCATGACAACCTCTTCTTCCCTCTGAGAAGGGCCTATCTTTTACTTTTACCTTCTACTTCTATACAAGAGTCATGGTGATCTTCACCTTTTGTTTTTATACTTCTTTCTTTTTGGCGAGCAGTATGTGTTGGAAAAAGATCCAGATATATATATATATATATATATATATATATACACTCATATGTAGGTTTTCATAAAGTATTATTATTGACATTAACCTTATATTTCTCTGTAAGCCCCTATCTTTCTCTGTAAGATCCAGATATATATATCTACTCGGATGTAGGCGAAACTATAAGCCCTTATCTTTCTCTGTTTCTGATTGAAGCTTTTAACCCATAAGTATCGCGTGAGTGTTAGCAATTATAAAAGACTAAAAGATGGTTGAGTATGTGGACTTGCTATACAAAAGCTCTTACATTGACTCTTTCCAATATTATGATAAATTGCAATTGCTTCAATGACTGGGTTCATAGTTTGTTGGTTTTCAATAGAATTTCTGATTCATACTTTACCTTGTGAACGAATTGTCACTTTAGCATAATAAATTATATGTCATTATATGTTGCTGTTCTAAAGATGATCATGATGCTTTCATGTCCGTATTTTATTTTATCGACACCTCTATCTCTAAACATGTGGACATATTTATCGATTTTTGCTTTCGCTTAAGGACAAGCGAGGTCTAAGCTTGGGGGAGTTGATACGTCCATTTTGAATCATGATTTTATATTGATATTTATTGCATTGTGGGCCGTTATTACACATTATGATACAATACTTATGCCTTTTTCTCTTATTTTACAAGGTTCACATGAAGAGGGAGAATGCCGACAGCTGGTATTCTGGACTGGAAAAGGAGCAAACCGAGAGACCTATTCTGCACAACTCCAAAAAATTTATGGAGAATTATTTTTGGAATATATAAAAAATATTGGACGAAGAAAGCACCTGAGGGGACCCACCAGGCAGCCACAAGGGTGGGGGCACGCCCTACCCCCCCTGGCTGCGCCCCCTACCTTGTGGGCCACCTAGCAGGCCCCCGATGCCCATCTTCTGCTATATGGAGGGTTTTGACCTGGAAAAATCAAGAGGAAGCTTTCGGGATGAAGCGCCGCCGTCTCGAGGTGGAACTTGGGCAGAACCAATCTAGGGCTCCTGCGGAGCTGTTCTGCCGGGGAAACTTCCCTCTCAGAGGGGGAAATCATCATCATCGTCATCAACAACGACCCTCTCATCGAGAGGGGGTCAATATCCATCAACATCTTCACCAGCACAATCTCCTCTCAAACCCTATCTCATCTCTTGTATCCGATCTTTGTCTCAAAACCTCCGATTGGTACCTGTGGGTTGCTAGTAGTGTTGGTTACTCCTTGTGGTTAATGCTAGTTGGTTTATTTGGTGGAAGATCATATGTTCAGATCCTTAATGATAATTAATACTCCTCTGATTATGAACATGAATATGTTTTGTGAGTAGTTACGTTTTTCCTAGGGACATGGGAGAAGTCTTGTTATAAGTAATCATGTGAATTTAGTATTCGTTCGATATTTTGACGAGATGTATGTTGTCTCTCCTCTAGTGGTGTTATGTGAACGTCGACTGCATGACACTTCACCATGATTTGGGCCTAGGGGAAGGCATTTGGATGTAATAAGTAGATGATGGGTTGCTAGAGTGACAGAAGCTTAAACCCTAGTTTGTGTGTTGCTTCGTAAGGGACTAATTTGGATCCGCATGTTTCATGATATGGTTGGATTTGTCTTAATGCTTCTTTCGTAGTTGCGGATGCTTGCGAGAGGGGTTAATCATAAGTGGGAGTCTTGTCCAAGTAAGGATAGCACCCAAGCACCGGTCCACCCACATATCAAATTATCAAAGTAACGGACGTGAATCTTATGAGCATGATGAAAACTAGCTTCACAGTAATTCCCATGTGTCCTCGGGAGCACTTTGCTTTATATAAGAGTTTGTACATGCTTGTAATTTTCTACAAAAAGGATTGGGCCACCTTGCTGCACCTTAATTACTTTTGTTACTTGTTTCCCGTTACGACTTATCTTATCATACAACTATCTGTTACAGATAATTTCAGTGCTTGCAGAGAATACCTTGCTGAAAACCACTTGTCATTTCTTTCAGCTCCTCATTAGGTTCGGCACTCTTACTTATCTAAAGGACTACGATAGATCCCCTATACTTGTGGGTCATTGATACATCTCCAACGTATCTATAATTTTTTATTGTTCCATGCTATTATATTATCTGTTTTAGATATTTTATATGCATCAATACGCTATTTCATATGATTTTCGGGACTCACCTATTAACCTAGAGCCCAGTGCCTGTTTCTGTTTTTTCCTTGTTTTAGAGTTTCGCAGAAAAGGAATACCAAACGGAGTCCAAACGGAATAAAACTTTCATGATGATTTTTCTGGACCAGAAGACACCCAGGAGACTTGGAGTGCAATTCAGAAGAGCCACAAGGTGGCCACAAGGGTGGAGGGCGCGCCCAGGGGGGTAGGGCGCACTCCCCAACCTTGTGGGCCCCTCGCTGACCCCCTGACCTAGATCTTCCTCCTATATATATACATATACCCCCAAAAACTTCCAGGGGAGCCACGAAACCACTTTTCCACCACTACAACCTTCTGTACCTGTGAGCTCCCATCTTGGGGCCTTTTCCGGCATCCTGCCAGAGGGGGATTCGATCACGGAGGGCTTCTATATCAACACCATTGCCTCTCCGATGAAGCGTGAGTAGTTTACCTCAGACCTAGGGGTCCATACACTACAAAAAAACGACACATCCGTGACATTTTGGGCTGAACGAAAATCTTTTCTGTCATACTTATGACACTTCTATGACGATAATTGTGACAAAACCCGGTATCATCATAGATGTGGTGGGGTCCTACTTCTATGACAAAAAATCATGACAGAAAATGGGCTTTTCGTCCTAGGCGGGCCGGAGACGCAGCTGCATGACATTCTTGTACGTACGCGCGTGTGTGCGAGGCATTGGGCTCTAACTGAACCCGAGCGAGGCGTTGGGCTCTAACTGAAGCCGAGCGCACCGCAGTTACGCTACATCGAACTCGAGCGATCGATCGATGGCTGTTAATCGAACCCGATCGAAGCGATTCCTCGCCATCGCTACTAACTGAAGCTGATCGATGCTGCCTTTGGATGAATAGTGCGTGTTGCGGGGGGGGGGGGGGTGGATGAACAGTTCCCGGTGGGGGTGGATGAACAGGACCCCGTGGCGTTGCCGCTGGATGAACAGTGAGCGTTGCTGGGTGGTTTGGATGAACAGTTCCCGGTGGGGGTGGATGAACAAGACCCCGATCGTTCGAGCCGGTTGGGGCTGGATGAACAGGACACCGTGGAGGGCAGGATGAACAGGACCACCCCGTGGAGGGCAGGATGAGCGATGAAGCGGTGGAGGGTTGGATGAACAGTAGCCCGTGGAGGGGTGGTTGAACAAGAGCCCGTGGAGAGGGCTGGTTGAACAGTAGCCGGTGGAGTAGCACGCGGTGGATGCTGGATGAACAGGAGCCCGTGGATGAACAGTCGCAGGTGGAGGCTGGAGGAGGTCGACGGTGGATGAACAGTAGCCCGTGGAGGCTGGAGGGGTCGACAGTGGAGATGAACATTATCCCATCGAGTCCTGTTTTGCGGTACGCCACACCCCTCCTGATGAACAGGACCCCCGTTTCGACCGTAGCGCTCCAACACAAGTCTGTTTGCTCTGTTTTGCGGTACGCCACACCCCTCCCGATCAACAGGACCCCCGTTTCGACCGTAGGAGGCCCGTTTCCTCCGCTTATGCGGTACGCTGCACCCTCCCGATGAACAGGATCCCGTTTCGAACGTGGCCGGTCGAACACAAGGCCATTTCCTCCGTTCTGCGGTACGCCAGGCCTTGTTTCCATCGGCTGTTCCATCCAAGCCGGTTGGCTCCATTTCCTCCCGATGAACACGACGCATTCGTTGCCTCCCCATGAACACGATGACGATGTTGTTTCTCCGTTCCAACCCAGCCATGTACACGAGCCCTGGCCGTACACACGCGCGAGTAGGCGTTCGAGACCCCGCCCGTATGTACATACGTGGTCGTATTTACTTTCTTGCACCCTGGCCACTGTACGTATACGTACGTGTACATGCTACGTCGCGGCGCCTCTACTACGACGCGTCGCGGCGCCTCTACATCGACCCGGTATATGCATGTACGTTCGCGACCAGAATGACAATGCTACGTACGCTTCGACCAGGTGGGTCCCGACTGTCATGCACTTCCTTGCCTGCGAAGATGTAGCTGGTGGGTCCCAGCAGTCAGGGGGGGCGAATTGTTCTTTTTTGTTTTTTGCCCGGACGCACTTCCTTCCGTGCGAAGATGTAGCTGGTGGGTCCCAGCAATCAGGGGGAAATGTTTTTTCTACAAAATACGGTGGCCCGTCCGATGGGTCCCCGCTGTCAGGTGGAGGAATAATTATTTTGCGTGTAATAAGGAGGCACTTCCTTGCTGTGGTCGTGGACCCAGCTGTCAGCCTCTCCACGATAGTACTCTTCTGATGGAAGTCATTCCTTGACCACGTTGACCACGCCGCGCCGAGAGCACCAGGGCGGTGGACAACAGCGAGGCCTAGGAAGGGGACGACGCGGAGCCGGGGAAGACACGGCAGTGGAAGCCCATGCGGAGAGGAGTACGAGGGTTCACTGGTTCGGCTGCGGTGTGAGGCTGCGGTCGCCGCAGGGCGCGGCCAGCGGTGGGAATAGTAGGGGGTGAGGCCTCCGCGGCAGCACAGCCGGCCACGAGAGGCAGGAGCATGCGGCACGACCGGTGCTGCTTTGGGCGGCTGGAGCAAGAAGACCAGAGGTTGAAGAAGCACTACGGCCATTGGATGGACATCGTACGGTCACTGGAGCTAGAACCGTTCATATTGACTAAGTTGACAAAGCCCTTGGTACGCGTCAACTTAGTAGGCCCACAGGTCAGCTTCCGAAACGGTGCGCCCCAGATGTCAGGGGGAGGAATCATTTTTTGGGCGGGTGAAGCTAGAATATCCGAGATTGAATAAGAAGCACGGCATCCGTTGGATGGACATCCAACGGCCACTGCTGCTAGTACCGTGTGTTGACTATAATAAGTTGACAAAGCCTTGCATACACGCCAACTTGTTTTTTTAGAGGACGCGTCAACTTAGTAGGCCCACAAGTGTGTGGGAGAGAACTTATAGCCCATTTGCGATTTGTAAGAATGTACAGCCCATTTTTGAATTCTAATGGAATTTACTACAACCCATTTACAGTTTGTTAAAAGTACAGCCCATTTCAACCAACCGTTCAAAACAGAATTCAATAAAATTTCCCACATTTTGATGGGATCCGAAATATTTTTATCCTGAAATTTCTAGTCAGAATAAATACAATTTCAATATAAATTTATATTACGTAAAAATCAAAGCATCCCTCCTAGGAAAGATTTGCAGCCCAGCGGGGCTGAGAATAACAACTTGACCCTGCCTGGGTATTCCTAAAAAAGTATAGCTGGGCTAGCCATTTTCAGCTTGAAAAAAATTAATATCTGGGCTGGATATATGGCCTGGGCTAGAAGGACCACAGCCCACCCAGTTAATAGCTGCAGCGATGTTTTCGTTGTTGTTCAGAGGAGAAAAATTAATATCTGGGCTAAACATCGCTCAAGAAAAACTCTGCGGTTTCACACCTCAAAAACACAAATCTGCTCGAGCTGCTTGGTCCCAGATGTCGGTCGATTCTTGTGTTATTCTCTCTTTCATTGACTACATATGTTCACAATGGTGTGGGACCATGATGTTAGGAAACCAGGAGGAAGCAAAAAAATCATAGTTTTATATACTAATAAGGAGGCACTTGCTGTCATCCTCTCCAAGTAAAGTCATCTCCTCATCCTCATGTCCGTTGACCATGTTGACAACGCGAGACGGCGGCGCCACGACGAGTGCAACAACTCGAAGGACGACAGAGAGGGCCTTGCGAGCCCATGGATGGTCTGATACAGCGCCCGCTGCTCATTCGGGAAGCCAGGATCATAGGGCCACATGTCCGTGATGGCATTGTCGTTCGCTTGTTCACCAGTGCTCGTTGAGGAGACAAAGGTTGCAGCACAGGTCCTCCTGCGCTGGTAGCTCTTCCGCCATTAGGGCGTCGAAGTGCGGCCGCACCTTCTCTATGGTGAACACGGCATGAACCGGCTTGGACAGTGGCACCGGCTCCTGTTCGGAAGCTACGTCCATAGTCTGATTGTTGTCGCTCAGCTCGGCGAGATAGCTGGCGAGCCAGCATGTCCGACTGCTGGACCGACCTGCTACCAAGCATGAGTCTGACTGCCCTAGCCCACCCAGACCGCCTCGCTCGCCCGTGCGGACTTTCCGCCCGAAACGGTCAGCGCCGCCCGGCCCGCTTCTCGGTGCATGCGATTGCTCTGCCTTCAAACGACACAAGTGACGTCCGGCCGTCCTTCTGCCGCCCACATTAATGATACGCGGTTGCCGAGGCGGCTACTCCGGCGCCACATGTCCGTCCCTCCGCCGCCCACCATTGCTATATAGACTGCTGCGCCGGCCATAACAGCAGTCATCCACATCCGTTCTTATTCTCCTGTCCACACCACTACTGCCCACCATGGCTTCCTTGCGCTCCAGCGCTCTTCGGGACGGGCGGACAACAGACCACAAGGAGATGGCAGCCATTGCTGCCGATCGCTGGCAGTAGCAGCGGAGGACGACAACGTCCCAATGGAGAACATGGTAGTCGACGATTCGGCGCCAACCCCCTCATCCACGTCATCCTCGCTGGTGCATTGCACCATGACCATCGGCGAGGCCCGTGCCCAATATATGGACACGGTGAGGCAGAAGCGTGAGGAGCAGTTCCGGGAGGCGCAGGCCGACGCCGCCTACAACCACCATCTCCTCTAGGAGCACCTGCAGGCGGAGCGGGCGGAGCAGGAGGCGCTGCTCGACTCGTACCGCTCCTCCCGCGAGGGCCGCCTCGAGCGCTGGCGGTACCGCATGCGGGTGGCGGAGGCTGCGGCCGCCTACAAAGAGGGCGATGAAGCGGCCGAGGCGCTGTTTGGCGAGACCGAGGACGAGGCCCTGCTCCGTCGAGGCCCCGCGACGCCAACAACGAGGCACAGGACACCGCCGGCTCCGCCGAGGCCCCACCCTGCCGGCAACGAGGGGGAGGATTTTCCCCCGCTCCGCCGAGGCGCCACCCGCCGGCAACGAGATAGAGGACGTCGCCGGCTCCGCGGAGGCCCCGCCCCGCTACCAATGAGGTCGCGCCACACAGAAAACGAGGAAGAGTAGAACACGGTAGGTCGCCGCCGCTCGGGTCCAAGTAAGGCCACCGCTGCTACCCTCCGGTTGCTGGCACTGAGCTATACATCATGGAGCAATTATATGATTACTGGCTGATTGAAGAGCACTCCATGGTTGAGCAAGCTCATGAGATAGTCATTTGCTAGAGAACTTGAGCACTTCAGTTGTATGCTACCGGACAACGTATAAGTAAAAAGGAAATGTATGAGTACAAAGAGTTTGAGCAACTTTTTAGCGTTCTGTACATTGCAATCACAGCAATTCACATGTCATAGAGAACATTCAAAACAATCGATGATTATGCATCTCAGCGATTCACATGTCGAGCCAATATTTACTTCACAACTAAAGAATAAAGAAAAAAAATTGATCGGCTAGCGACAAAAGGGCAAGGCCCCATTCGAAAATATCAAACACATGTCTTCTTGCTAAAATCAATGAGCAAAATTTGATAAGGTTTTCCCATTCCAAAATATCAAATTCCTACGATTGTGGAATGGGCAGGGTTTGCCATCAGTTCGGACATTGACATGGCACCTCATGCTAAATAAACCAGCTGTTCTTTTTGTGCAGTTCCACCAAAATCAACCAAATCCGCGCGTAGCTTGTATGATTTCGCCCTTATATGTTGCAACGCCTTGAACTTATAGGCACCTCCTTTCTTGTGGTGGAAATGAATGATTCGATGTATTCATGAACATTTTGTGCAGTTCCCATTGAAATCAAGCTGAGCACCCATGTTTGCACAAATACAAAAAAAGTGATTAGTATAAAGCAAACTGTAATATGAATTGACAGTTTAAACAGGCACCTACATGGTCCATGTAGAGCACATTTTTACCAAAGTGGAACTCACCGGAAAGAATCCTAGAACAACATTGTACTCGCGCATCACATCAAGAAAATGGAGATTTGTCAGTCCTTCTGAGCTGAAGTTAGTTTGGTCTTGTGGGGGGTAATGTAACCATCCTTCAACTCGCTCCTTCCGATGAGACGATAGATGTGTCTTCTTCATCCCGCATAATCGGAACTAGTCACTTCACATACTCCATATTCTTCTTCAGAGGAGGATGATCCTATTGTGCAAAGACAAGAGGATAACTAAATGCTAGCATCCCTGTTTGCTCGAAAAAAAGGAAAGGAAATATTTAAAACAACACAGATGAAGCACTTCTCAAGGACAATACCACTTTTTGATCACAGCATCTAAATAGTAGCACAACACCAATAGAGATGACAAAGCTTAATCATATGGATGAAATCAGTGGGCGAGTACCAACCTTTGTCAGGAGGCTTATTGTGTAGAGCATACAGATGAAGCACTTTTCCGGAACCATCTGTTGCTATCTACTGTGGTGGCCATGCTTACTATATACTCCTCGATTAGATTAATGTTTCCAACATCTTCTTGTGCAGTTCCACTAAAATATATGGTATCTTCAAAGAAGATCCCTGTTTGCACAAGTAGAGATAATTACGTATTACATTAAGAGTGGCATCAAATCGGTGGCAAAACAATTGCTCATTCCAGCCATAGCAATAAATTAAGATGCAAAACTATATCATTACTTGTGTCATCACAGCCCAAAGGCTTCATTACAGCACCAGGAGTTGATTTTTGTTTTTCTTCCGCTTGTTCTTCCCCTTCATCACTTGGTTCAATAATGCACAAGCTTGGCCTTCAATGTAAGATTTGGCATGTCAATTAGGTTGCACAAGTATAGCACTAAACAATGACATTAATTTTCTGATGAAAGTGGCAAAATACAGGCCAACAATTGTGAAATACCCTTATCTTACCTCAATGGGATATTACGGTGCACATACAGATTGGAAGTCTTGTCTCCATTTGTGCAGTTCACTACAATCAAGCAACATTACCGTACAAGTAGCACAACATATGAAACCACACTTCAGAATCATGTGAAAGAAGGCTAGTACTGACCTCTCATGACGCGGAATTCAAACAACTCACAAGAAGAAGTTCTGAACCAAATTTTCCAACACGGATAGGAAGTAAGATCTCCTCTTGTGCAGTTCCACTAAGATCAAGCAATCAAGCAACGTTGTCGGTGTGACATTTGGTTGAACTGCACAAAACACTCTTAAAACAAAAGTGTTTTGTGCAAAGGCAACAAAAAGGTCACAATGGCAACGAGGGGAAGTAGATAACCCTGTTTACACATAGGTGGAAAGGAAACAATTAGTGGTCAATAACGGTGGATGACACAGAAGCCAACAAAAAGAAGCATCTACATTATCTAAATGGGAAAGAAAGCAAGACAGTAGCATTTCTCAAACGGTGGCATTGATTAATATTAACAGAGAGATTATATTAATAATAAAATTGTTAAACATGCAATTTTCTTTTAACTATGGCATTGCATCAATTTTCCAGCGACATTATTAGAGGGTGTTTGTTTACAGGGACATTTTGGTGGAGGGACTAAAAAAGTCCATGTCAATCCCATCTAAACTAAACAGGAGGGACTTTTAGGGACTAAAAGTGGGCATTTGGGACTAAAGAATGAAGACCCCGAGGGAGTCTTGTTGGGACTTTTTCCAACAGTTGCCCCTGCCACGCATCGCACCTTGTCTCTATTAGTTCACTACTAGGGGTAACATGGTATTTTAGCATGTCATTTAATAACCTCTAGTCCATGTTTAGTCCCTGTAACCAAGCAAGTAGGGACTAGGGAGTTTGTAACCAAACAGGGCCTTAGATTGACAACAGCTAAAGAGTTGCACGGGACAGTGGATGCACCAGCACCATGTGCATCTACCGATGTACTGGGGTGATGCACAGCCTATTGCAAAAAAGAACAAACAACCAAGGAGCATATTTGTGTTGGTCCCAGTTTTGTTATCTTTAGACACCTTTCCCTATGTGAGCGCAGCAAATCTAGTCCTGCTCAAACTCTACAACCTTGTCCCCCAAAACAAAAGATCAGTTACATTCTGGATGTGCATCAAGGCGTTTGTCATTGTTTTCCCTTTTCGACCAACGTAGGTGATGGATAGCCAATCTGTACTAGTACTTTCCCCACTTCCTTTGCTCTGTGAACCACGTCCTAGATTTATGCTATACAACTTTCCCCACTACTTTCCCCCATTCCTGTCCTTTTTGAACCACGTCTTAGATTCATGCGATACAACTTTCCCCACTACTTTCCCCCATCCTTTCCTTTTTAAACCACGTCCTAGATTCATGCTATACAACTTTTCCCACTACTTTCCCCCATTCCTTTCCTCTTTGAACCACGTCCTAGATTCCTGGTATACAACTTTCCCCACTACTTTCCTGTTTGATCCAACACCTAGATTCAAGTGCAGAAGCGGAAAAAGCCCACATTTAGCTAGAGCAATGCATGTGGAATAAGTAAATTATACCTTAAGGTTCTTGGGGTGTGGTTCGGTGGGCGACCAGAGGCCGTTCGACCCACACTATGTACGTCGGCGAAGAAGAAGGGGTCGGAGGCCCTCCCGCGCCGCCGCTGGGTGAAAGTGAACAGATGCGCCGGTAGTGGATTCCCTCCCTTGCCGACGGCGACAGCCTTAAGCCTCCTTCCCTTCCCGGCGGACGGCTCTTTGACCAACAGTGAGGGGAGAGAGAGAGAGAGTGTGAAGAGAGCAACTACAAGCAGACCAACAGTGAGGGGATAGGGAGAGGCCAATGAAGTCTTGTTTATATCTGGAGAGGGTGAGAGAGTGTGAAGAGAGCAACTACAAGCGCTGAGGCTCCAGCGTGTATATATATACTGGAGAGAGTGTGAAGAGTGCAAACCCTAGAAAACAAGCGCCGAGGCTGCAGCTTATACGTGATGAGGTGATTATACGGTCACTACGAGATCGTATAGCTCCGTATCCATCCATTTTGACCACCAAAGAATCCTCCTGGCACTAATTATGCTCAAGTGTAGTTATCGAACCCGAGACCTCAAGTTTGATGAGCGAACACGCTAACCAGCTACACAACCCTCCCGTTATGTTCACCGAGAGGAAAATAACCTTTTATACATTCCTGCTTTCGTGTGACAAGCATGCCGTGTTTTTTGTGTGTGTGGGAGTCATTGGGATTTAAATCATAATCGTGTCATGTGGCTTTGGTGGTAAGACTATCCATAGTGGTGCAGAAATAATGCAGCCTTAGTCAGCTTACTCTCTCCACGTAGTACGTTGGGTCCCACCAGTCAGAGGGTGAAACAAACAAATTAATAAGAAAAATTAAAAGCGCCAGCGGTGTATCTTACCTCACACATCTCGCTACGGCTCGGGAACACTATCCAATTGATCTTTCTGTTCGCTCACGTACTATTTTAAGTGAATCCTTATTATAAAATGCACGCAATTTTGGGCACTTGTATTCGACCTAAGTCAGTGTGCCACTGTATCTCGTACGACTCCCTTCATCTTGGTGTAATAAGTCACGTTAGAAGGTGCAGCGGGACCAAGGTGCAAGCAGATTGGAGGAGAAGGAGAAACTTGACCGGTCATTCCTCCAATCAAAGCCCTGATTTCTGTCTCTAAATGCAACAATTAATCCAAAAAATTAAGAGATGCCTCTTCTCTTCTTGTACGTACTCCATTTGTATCTCACTTCCTGTGGCTTCGCACTCGCACGATTTTCCTATTCTATGAACATGTGTGTGCGTGTGCGTGTGTGTGTGTGTGTTTAACAACATGTGTGTGTTAGAGAGAGCGACAGATCGACCTAATCGTACAGAGAGATGGTGTGTAGTTTGCGATTTTAGCTGCGAGAGTCGGTGCACCTCTCGTTTTCGAGCGTCCGGTAGGGACAGGCGGACAGCTGCCACGCCCGCTCCTGACCAGCCTGGCCCACCCAAAGCCCCTCCATCGCCAAGGCTTCCTGCACTGAACGATCAGCCGCTCCAAAGAATCGGTGCCGCATTCATGCCCGGGCAGAGCGGACGCGACCTCTCACTGGCGCCTACATTGAAGGGAGAAGCGGATTCAAGAGTGATGGTTGCTTCGTCCGTCCAACTTACTGCTGGGTCTATGTGATTTGACGGCTCATTGGTCATTATTACTAAGGTGGTAGGACTGCTAGATGTCCCACGCTTTTAGCGAAAGGAGGTACTACTAGATTACAATTTTCTCCATTCTTATGGCTGAGGAGTGCAAGAGCAGTGAAAACACGCAGGCTCAGTGATTACATGGCCCACCAACCACTATCGCCATATTTTCTGGACACCGTGCGACACCTAACTCTTTACATAGTACTACTTGTATAGTACGTACTGTAATTTATCAGCAAGATAGTACAATGCTATGAAGCTTCCGACTTACGTTACATGTATCTTGCGTCCAACGTTGCCCATTGCAACATTTCATCAAATACAAAGGAGACTAACATGCATTCTATTGCATCTCAATGATTGACAGATCATAGCAAATATGTACTCCCTCCGTTCCAAAATAAGTGTCTCGACTTTATGCTACATACGGAGCAAACACTACAGGAAACTGCTAGTTTGCCGTCTGTGGATAACAGACGGCAAAGACATAAATCCAGACGGCAAAGAGTTTGCCTTCAGGAAGTAGACGACAAAGTCAGACGGCAAAGATTAATCAGCAAAGAATACTTTGCCGTCTGCTTTTTTTCCTGAGGGCAAAGACTTTGCCGTCAGTCTGTATTTTTGCCGTCAGTCTAAAAAAGTAGACGGCAAAAAATTGCACCAGACGGAACGGACGGTCTGATAGACAGTGTCAAGTGTTTTTCCGTCTACCGGCCGTCCAACCAGACGGCAAAGTCTATTATCTTTGCCGTCAACTATCAGTGTTGGCAGACGGGAAAGAAGCATACTTTGTCGTTTGTCACAGTTGGCCCAGTGGGCAAAATCGAGATGAGCATCCCTGTGGCAAAGAAATTGAAGAAGCGTGATTAGAATAAGATTACTGGGACTAGTTGATGAGACATAAACTCATCACAAATACAGTACGTAGAAGCCAGTAGAGGTATGTGCGGGGCAAAGAAGTAGAGAAATATCCACATGGAGTGATGTGGGCAGCTGGAGTAGTGGTGCAAGCCGGCTGTAAAGGGAGTTGTACCTGAGGGATGTCGGGACGTAGCTCAACCTAGAGGAGGGCGGCAGGAGGAGGAAACTACCCACGTCATGGCAGTGAGCAATGGACGAAGGCAACCTCACCGGCTTTGTGAGAGAGAATGGCGGGGACCCCTGATCGGACGATGACGGTGGGTTTCGCCCGTCAGCGACGGCGACATCATCTACACTAAGCATCCACCCCTTCCCCCGGCGGACGTGATCCACCGGGATGTTAGAGATGTGGCCACAGTGGTTTTGTGCGAGAGAGTGTGAAAACTGAAGAGAGCAACCCCAGCAAGCAACCGTGTAGGCTCGTCCTGCCTATGTATATAGTGGAGCGGTTTCCTTTTCTCTCCATATGAACCTATTTATATTGCGTATGTGCCACTGAAGAAAAAAAACTTTATTTATAAATGACGCGGCACCTACTACTCGTTCTCCTATAAACCTTGCGCTTGGCATCTCCAAACTATTAACCTTGCGATTGGCTCTTCGCCTCTTCGGGAAGTCGAGCAATAATGGTACTGCAGCATATATCGTTCTGGCTATATGAGACCGAATGAATTGCTGCACGTCCACCACGTGGCGAGGGTCGAGGGGCGAGGGAGAGTGCGTACTATTACGTCTATTTCAATATGGACTACATACAGAGCAAAATGAGTGAATCTACACTCTAAAATACGTCTATATACATCAGTGTTTGGAGTATGTACTAGTACTTCATATTGAAATCTACTAAAGGACATATATTCCAAACAATATGATAATCTCTCTAACCAAGGTAGTAGGGACGAGGAGTAAACGGAGGGAGTACTAGTAAAATTTTCTCCTCGTCCTGCGAGCCACCACACGCGTGGGCGACCGAGCGGGCGTAAGGCGTAGTAAGCAAGCTTCACCTCATCCTGCGAGCCACCGCGCCTATGGGCGGGGGAGACGACATACTAAGCAAGCTTCTCCTCGTTCTGCGAGTTGACGGGACACGTCAAAAGTACTCCAGTGTATAGAGCCTTGCCTCTAAGGTAGGCCCCACATGGTTTGCCTCTTTTTTAACATAACACGTCAAGTCACAATTTGTTTGTTCACCCGTGGTAGACGATCCTCCCTCCATCTAGTGGACAACCAGTACACGTGTCAAGTTACCTCGTGGGCTGCCTTTTCGTATAGAAATGAGCACCACCGTGTACCCGCGCAGGTGTGGTTGGGAAAGAGACGAGAGTACGTGCGCCGTGCGTGCACCTCTTCTCTTCGTGCACGTCCCCCACCTATGTGGGTGTGTGTGAGAGATACAAACCTAGACAAATGGCTTGTGCGTTCATGAGTGTTTTTTGTTTTTTTGGGGGAGGTTGATTTCATGAATGTATTTGTGGGAATATGTGTCGATGACATCTAAAACAAAATTTTGCATGCAATGTGTGTGAAATGGAGGCCTATCCATATAATATATAGAGGGTCGGGCGATCCACGAGAAGAGAGGGAGGGGTCATAGATATCGATAGAGTCAAGAGAGGATCAAGTGGGTGGGTGCAAGATCGATGAAGAGAGCCATCGAAATTGTGTGTGTGTGCAAGTCAAAGATATAGGGCGATCGACCTAGCTACCTGAACGTCGGAGGGCACATGTCAAGTTTGTGTGTGGCGAGGGAGACATGACTAGAGCGCTCGATGTATCGGTGTGTGTGTGTGTGCGAGGGGTGGGGGAGGGGTAGGCAGAGGCCTAACTATAGAGGCAGAACAACTCGTATATGTGTTGAGAAGGAGAGACCCAGCTATGTCTTGAGGGAGATCGGTCGACATCCATACATAACTGAAGGACGGGAAATAGGATGGGACAGAGAGAGAGGAGAGAGAGAGGAAGGGAGAGGGGTAGAGTGCTGGATGGGTGATGGAGTTGCTTCTCGAAGATGGTGGGAGAGGCCTACTAGACAAACTGAGGGTGGAACTGCAATATTATCAATAAGAGTGGGGATGTGTTTCTGTGCTCGTATGCGTGATAGATCTGTCGGGACACATCCATGGATGATGAAGGGGAACCATGTGTTTGGTAAGCAAACCTAACTAGATCGATAGATCAATTGTTGTTTGTCGGAGGAAGGGAGAGACATAACTAATGAGGTAGATCGATCGACGTGTGGGGAAAAACGAGTTATAAGGACCTAGCTAGCTATATGTATAGTGGGAGATCGGTCGGTGTACGTCCATTTGTTAGAGGCAAATAAGGCCCAGCGAGACGGATAGACAGAGAGAATGGATCTAGGAGGTGGTGCGAGAGGCCCATCTACTAGCTAGATAGGGGGAGGAGTGTGTGGTTGTGAGATCGATGAAAAGAGGGGCGAGAGTTTACACGTGAGTGGGACCGTATGAGAGACACGAGGCAAGGACACATAAAGGAGGAGATTGAAGGTGCATGTGTATGTTTTAGGCAGACATCGCTGGAGTGGTTTATCGATCGGTGTGTGTCGGATGGAGTTGTGGAGACTGTGGGAGAATGACCTAAGGAAGAAAAAAATGAATGTGCGTGATGAATAGAATGTTGGGGGAGGGGGAGGGCGAGGAGGGCGTGTGCATGCACGAGAGAAAGTTAGTGGTAGCTACAAAGGTTAGAGGATTGTGTGGGTGTAAGAGACTAAAAAAGATCATAATTTGATATGAAAGTGGATTCATATATTTGAATAGGAGATCATAGTATTTTAAACATATGCATGCATGAATATAGCGGTGATACGCGTGTTGTGGTTTTGCACATGTTATAACATAATGTGATAATGCATGGCATTTGCAACTCACAGCTAAATGTCAAACAATCTAAACCATACTATACATCGAACAATATCACATTTATTTGAATTTGTGACAATGTGTGCCATTTGCAGCTTACAACTAAATATCGAACAATCTAAACAATATTATATATCGAACATTCTCACATTTTATTTGAATTTGTGGTAATGTGTGGTGTTTGCAACTCACATCTAAACACTTGTCGGCGTAGGGGGCGGGGCACCATACATAATGTGATAAACACATTATACATATGATACATGGTTTAGTTTGTGAAGATCTAGCTAGACCTTGAAATGTACTATGATTTGAAATCAACATAAAGTGGATTCAAAAAATCGAGTTCGAGTTCATATAGTACACATAGTTCATATGTAACTCGAGACTAATAATGTGGTGTGCTGTGAAGATAATACACAAACGATGGTTTAAATTGATAATAATGACGATTGTAGATCTTATTAAAACAGAGAAACGAATTCAAACGCTTTGACTTCACAACAATCATTATTGTAGATCTTATTCAAATAGAGAAATGAATTCAAATTTAGTTCATATTGACGCGGTAGTATATACGTTTGGAATGCACTAAAACGTTCATTTGAGTACTAGGTTGCATGCATTATACACGTAGCGAAATATTTTAATTGAACATAACATGAATTCAAAGTTTTGAATGACATTTGTAGTGCGAATTGATTTGGTACAATACACGTTAGGCTTGTCCGAAATTTCAACCCGCCTTTGTTAGCCCGAAATATTTAAGATATATCTTTGTCTCGTTGTGCTCTGACAACTCCCTCCATCTCAACCCGCGCCTTGCTATTCCAAAATTACAACGCGCGTGAAAACTCCCACCTCCTGTGAAATCCCGACACGCAAAATGCCCGTGATACCCCTGAACCGAAAGAACTGCCTCAAATCGGTGGGGGTACTTCCGTAACTTACCCCACATTTCAGACAAGCGTGTCCCTAAGCCATGGTTCCCCACTCCCATCCCATCCGCCCACCCATTCATACACCAAGGTCGGGAAAAACCGCAAAGCACCACACCCTCCTCCGTCCGCCACCCAGCCGGAGCCTCTTCCCCGACGACATCGTCCACAGCAACACCTCGACGTCCCTCATCCACCGTACCGGATAAGGATCCGTCATCGATCTGGTCATCTCGCCGGTTCAGCCACCCCATCCTCCACCTCCAAGGAGCTGCCCCGATGTTCCCCTCGTCTTTCGCGCCACCTCCATTCCCACACCGCCATATTTACCTACACAACCGGAAGAGCATCAGCATCACCATTTCCTCGGATGAAGCTGCGGCCTAATCGGCGCCACCAAAGAGGTTGTACACTAATCACCGCATTTTCTTCTTGATTCAATCTCACGGTGCTGCCGCTTCGGTCCCGAAACCGACACAGCTGCTCCATCCACCGTGGCGTCGCCGCCACTTCCTCCATGACATCGCTCCCTCGTGGCGGCGTCCACATCGAGAGAGCTGCCGCTGCTGCTTTAGCTCTCGCCGCGCTGCTACTCTGCTCTTGCTCTCGGTCCCCCGCTCGGTGTGCTCTTGCTCTTGCTCTTGCTTTCATGTTGCTGCTCTCGCTCTTGCTCTTGCTTGCGATGCTGCTTCGTTTTAGCTACACTTCAGTCGACTGAATCGACTTTTGGGTCAGTCGATTTTCAGGGGGTGGGGGGGGGGGGGCTCGCTGGAGTTAAGGAAGAACCAGGCGTAGCGGGGAGGGGGGCTTGCTGGAGAAGTACCCCACTATCTATCTTAGGGTTTAGGGTGGGGGCGGTGGTCGCCGGTGGTGGTGGGGCGGTGGCGTGGGGATCGCCGGAGAAAAAGCTCGGCATGGGGGGGCCTAGAGGGATGGCCGGGGCGGCGGCGGACCGGCAGTGGGGAGTGTTTATGGGGCGGGCAGGGCGGCTGTTTGGCCGGTGGTGGCTGGCGGCTCAGCGGGGGTGGAGGTTGAAGATGAACTGCAGGCCCTTGATTTCGTATCCAACGGCTGCAAAATCGACTGACCAAAGATGAAAAAGTCAGCCCACTGACGTGTAGCCTCACCTCTAGTGCGTTCAGTTTTGACAGTAAAATTCAGTTTCGACCGCAAAATTCAGTTTCGACAGTTAAGTTCAGTTTTGACAGTTAAATTCAGTTTCGACAGTTAAGTTCAGAGATGAGTGGCTGATGTATACATCTAGCACTTTGTGGTCATGTATTTTACGTTATCTATTGGAGATGCTATTAGAATTCCACTCAGGTTAACGTTGTCTCTCTTGTCCTACTTCAGCCTCAGCGTCGTACAACTCACCAGAGCTGCTCCAACGATGAAACCCTCCATCACAGCGGAGCAGTACCTCGGGCTACATCTCCAGATGCCTAAGATCTTCTTCCCCTCCTCCGACAGCCAAGTCAGCCGGAGCATCCTCACCGGCTAACCCAATCACGCTGAGATCGACATGGCTTCGCCAAAGAGGTTGTACACTTCTTGTGGTTTGACTTAGTCTCACCATACTTCTTTGCATCCCGTGATCTTCCAATTCTTGTGAACCAAAAACCCAGATTGGCAGAAATCCTGTGTTTTTAAATTCCCTGTTTTGCACGTGCATTCATATCCTATTCCTGTCTATTTCCTATCCCTGCATTGTTAGAATCCTCAAATTCAAACAAGCCCTTACACAATTACTTCTGTTATAGATATGTGTTAAAGAAAACCTTGTGTGGTTTGTCCTGCTCATGCGGTGCTGTGTTCCACCCCAGCTCAGCTGCTCCAACGACGGAAGGGTTCACCACAGCAGTGATCCACTCTCCAGACTGTCTTTCGCCGCCTCAGATCTTCTTCCCCGCTACCGGCAGCCACGACAACTGCATTACCATCATCAACTGAGCAGATGACCTTGAGGACTACACGGGTCCGCAGGAGAGGTCGCACTCTTCCGTGTGTGCTTATGTTATGCATCGCTTAATATGATGACATGCTACTTTATCGTCGTGTTCACCTATTAGACTCTGACTCAGGTCCAAACTTATGCTGAAACTTGAGTTTTTAAATGGTTGTGGGGTACATATTGGGGCAGCAATCAGTACTATCTGTCTACTACCTGGTTAATCTCGGGTGTCTACTATGAGTTTCATGTTGGGTGCAAACAAACATTAAAGGAGCCATTATCTGTATTTTTTAACTAAAGCTATTATCTGCCTGCTATCATTGGTTTTGGGTCTATCCACAGTTTGCTACCATCACTCTGGATTTGTGCATGCATTCCATACATAATCTCACTATGTTGTATTCCTGTGCATGTCAGTTATTTTACACAATGGAACTGAACATGTAGAGCAAAAGAGACGAGCCTTGTGTGGCAATAAAATTTCATGCAGACGTCGCTCCATGGTGGCGCAAAGGCAGCCCCCCTCCACCCATTTCGGATCATAATCAAGAGGAAGATAATTGTTCTGAGGGGGATTCAGAAGCAGAAGACCACTCCTATTTACCCATGAGGTCTTCGCTCTAACTTAGCATGCTGATGTTGGCTATATCATGCATATGGTGCCTTGCATTGCTTACTTTATACATCAAATATGTCAACTGCTTAGTTTAGACATGCTTTGTGTGAATGCCATCTGTTTAGTTTATTCATCATTTATGTGAATTATGCAATGCCATCTTGTTTAGCCAGGCATCATATATGTGAATTTTGCAATGCCATCCTGCTTAACCAGTCATCTTATATGTGAATTATATTAGGCCATTTTTTTACGTTACGTATTACATTTGTCAACAATGTTAGTACGTTCAACTACTCTTCGTGTGCATCAGCCATTTGACACGGTGATGAAAAATTTTGGAGTGAAAACAAGGTCTTCAGAGTAGACTATGCTATCTGACGAAGCGCATATCTCGCTAGTTACGGATAGCTACTCAGAGGAGGATTCAGAGACAGATGACCAGTCCTATCCCCCCCCCCGAGGTGCATGCTCTAACTTGGCAGGGTTATGTTGCTCATATCGTGCATATGGTATCTTGCATTGCTAAGTCATTTGCTTTGTTTAGACATGATTTGTGTGAATGCCACCTGTTTAGTGTCGAATTACCATATATGTGAATTATGCAATGCCATCTTTTTGCAAGACATTATATATGTGAATTATGCAATGCTATCTTGTTGCAAGGCATTATATATGTGAATTATGCAATGCCATGTTGTTTAGCCAAGCGTCATATATGTGAATTATATGATGCCATCCTTTTTTGTATTTCTCATTGCTTTTGTCGACAATGTTTGTATATTCAACTGCTCTTCCTATGCATCAGCCATTTGAATTGGTGATGGATAAATCTGGAGTGAAAACAAGGTCTTCAGAGGGAACAATGCTACCTGGTGAAGCAGATATGTTGCTTCTTACAGATAGCTCTTCAGAGGAGGATTCAGAGGCAGATGACCAGTCCTATTATCCTCTAAGGTGTATGCTCAAACTTGGCAGGGTTATATTACCCATATCATGCATATGTTGTATTGTAATGCTTAGTTTTTACATCATATACACGATGTTGAATGCCATCTCCTTAGTTGACACATCATATATGAGATTGCCCTCTGCTCACTTCCTTAGTATATAAATCATATATTTGAATGATATCATGCCATGATGTTTACATAGACAGCATGTATCTGAATTATGGCATGCCAACCCATTTTCTAAAGACATAATATAGTTATATCATCTCATCCTGTTCACATAGTCATCATATTTTGAATTATGTCATTCTATCCGTGAATTATATCATGACATCATGTTTCCATCGACGGCATGTTTGTGATTTATGGCATGCCAACCAATTTAATAGACACATCGTATAGTTATATCATGCCATCCTGTTTACATAGTCATCATATTTTGAAGTATGTCATTCTATCTTGTTTAGTTAGCCATCATACATGTGAAATTGTGTCATGCTATCCTATTTAATTAGCCATCATATATTTGAAATTATGTCCTGCTATTCTGTTTGGTTACACAACATAAATGTGAATTATTTCATGCCCTGTTTTCTTCCCTACTATCCATTGCACCTGTCTATCTTACAATGTATGTACATTCAATTACTTTTCTTGTTTATCAGCCATTTCAATTGGAGGGGGTGATGGCAGTATCTGTGGGAGTAAAAACATGGTCTTTAGAAAAGATCGTGCTACCTATCGATGGATATAGAACCACGGTTGTACTTGCCCAAGAACCAGCCCCACCACACATAACCCAGACTCACGCAGATTGTACCCCTACCCAGTTGGACAGAGAACCAGCTACACCCCTTCTAACCCCAACCCCAGCAGATAGTAACCCAGTTCCCATTGACACAGCACCATCTCCACCACAGAGCACCCAAACACGAGCAGTTAGTAAGGCAACTGCAGTACCCAAAGCACGAGGACCACCACTCCGAACCCCAAGTCAATGCTTAAAGCAGAAGAAGAATTGTTCTCAGGTCAGTTTCCATAGCTATGGTTCATACTACTTTGCTCTTGCATCACTGTATTTACTCATACCAACTAATTTCAAATTTGAAGGATGCAATTGAAACTCCAATGGCGCAATGTATGTTTTAAACCTGTTTCTTTAACGTGTTTGCTATTGTAACTTGCTCTATGTTGATTTCAGTTTCAATTGAATAAACAGTTATATTCTCATGCCATGCACATTACAAGTGTTGTTATTGCTGTGTAGTTTCCCACACTTATATTCTGTCTATGCTGCTTTGTCTTAAATAGATATGATTCGAACTGTATCTATCTTGATTTGGCAACATAAACTAGAATGATATAGACCATACAAAGGACCATACTGCATAGATATATGTTTGTTTCATGCTGTTATCCTATCCACCTTACTACTGAAATGGTTTACCAAAATGAGTTTCATATGCTACATTGTAAACCTGTGATGTGTTTGTTTGTTTCTCCTTTAGAACGCGGATAAAATATTGGAGAAGAGTACCCCCGTTATGCAATGGTAAAGAAAGTAATGCATATCAGGTTCAAGATAGTGAGACATCCCTGTTGTTCTCCAAGAAAGCTGATAAAAACCATATTGAAGACACTGAGACAACCCCAAAGTCCTGTCTTGATGTAGTGTTTGAGTTACTGGCTACTACTGCTGGTACCAGCTCTTCGTACTCGCTGCCTGAATCAGTTCGGCTTCTTGAGTCTCAACTTCAAGTTGAAAGACATCGATCGAGATGTTATGCTATTGTGAAGTCAAGGACCGAGGAAGTCCTGCAGAATTCAGATGCATACTTTCTGGTGCAATGACAAGTCTTTGGAGGATTTAAGCGCCAAACAAGAGAAATTTAATAAGCTTGCTAAGCATCTTTCTAGCATTATGGGTACCCAGGATATTGTTTCTTGAGCTCTTCGGAAGTGGTTTCAGTTCTGGACTTGTTTTGCTGCGGCGTTTATATGCTGCTTTGTTCCCTATATTTGCACTGGTGGCGAACTTTGATGCCCAATGGATGTAATATGTGTAATAGTCGTGTTAGCCTAGCATAAGTTACTTGCTTATTTATTCCCTTGTCTAGTTTATTTGTTTTTTTGTAGTCAGTGCAGTTCTTTTTCTGCGGTTTGCTAGTGGCAGGAATAACCTATTTTTTAAAACTAGGCCACATTAACAATGGGCTACTGCTACCTCTTGAGCATTGCGTTGGATTTCCCCGAAGAGGAGAGGATGATGCAGCAAAGTAGCGTAAGTATTTCCCTCAGTTTTTTAGAACCAAGGTATCAATCCAAAGAGGAGGCCACGTATGCAGTCCCTTGTACCTACACAAAACAAATAGCTCAACGCAACCAACGCGATTAGGGGTTGTCAATCCCTTCACGGTCACTTACGAGAGTGAGATCTGATAGATATGAGAGATAATATTTTTTGGTATTTTTAATATAAAGATGCAAGATAAAATAAAAGGCAAAGTAAAAAAGCAAAGCAATAAAAAAGTGATTGAAGATTGATATGATGAGAATAGACCCAGGGGCCATAGATTTCACTAGTGGCTTCTCTCAAGAGCATAAGTATTTCTAAGGTGGGTGAACGAATTACTGTTGAGAAATTGACAGAATTGAGCATAGTTATGAGAGTATCTAGGTATGATCATGTATATAGGCATCACGTCCGAGTCAAGTAGACCGACTCCTGCATCTACTACTATTACTCCACTCATCGACCGCTATCCAAAGCATGCATCTAGAGTATTAAGTTAATGAAAATAGAGTAACACCTTAAGCAAGATGACATGATGTAGAGGGATAAATTCATGCAATAAGATAAAAACCCCATCTTGTTATCCTCGATGGCAACAATACAATACGTGCCTTGCAGCCCCTCACACCGGGAAAGGACATCGCAAGATTGAACCCAAAGCTAAGCACTTCTCCCATTGCAAGAAAAACCAATCTAGTAGGCCAAACCAAACTGATAATTCAAGAGACTTGCAAAGATAACCAATCATACATAAAAGAATTCAGAGAAGATTCAAATATTGCTCATAGATAATCTTGATCATAAACCCACAATTCATCGGTCTCAACAAACACACCGCAAAAAAGAAGATTACATCGAATAGATCTCCACGAGAGAGGGGGAGAACATTGTATTGAGATCCAAAAAGAGAGAAGAAGCCATCTAGCTACTAACTATGGACCCGAAGGTATGAGGTAAACTACTCACACTTCATCAGAGGGGCTACGATGATGATGTAGAAGCCCTCCATGGTGGATTCCCCTTCCGGCGGAGCTACGGAACAGGCCCCAAGATGGGATCTCGTGGGTACAGAAGGTTGCAGTGGTGGAATTAGGTTTTTGGCTCCGTCTCTGATCGTTTGGGGGTACGTTGGTATATATAGGAGGAAGGAGTACGTCGGTGGAGCAAAGGGGGGCCCACGAGGCAGGGGGCGCGCCCCCACCCTCCCGTTCCCGAAGGTTTCATTCCGTTTGGACTCCGTTTGATATTCCGTTTCTTCGAAACACTGAAGTAGGCAAAAAAAACAACAATTCTGGGCTGGGCCTCCGGTTAATAGGTTAGTCCCAAAAGTAATATAAAAGTGGAAAATAAAGCCCAATATGGTCCAAAACAATAGATAATATAGCATGGAGCAATCAAAAAATATAGATACGTTGGAGACGATCGTGCATCCCCAAGCTTAATTCCTGCTCGTCCTCGAGTATGTAAATGATAATAAAGAATTTTTGATGCAGAGTGCTACTTGGCATAATTTCAATATAACTCTTCTTAATTGTGGTATGAATATTCAGATCCGAAAGATTCAAGACAAAAGTTTATATTGACATAAAAATAATAATACTTCAAGCATACTAACAAAGAAATTATGTCTTCTCAAAATAACATGGCCAAAGAAAGTTATCCCTACACAATCATATAGTCTGGCTATGCTCTATGTTCACCACACAAAGTATTTAAATCATGCACAACCCCGATGACAAGCCAAGCAATTGTTTCATACTTTTGACATTTTCAAACTTTTTCAATCTTCACGCAATACATGAGCGTGAGCCATGGATATAGCACTATATGTGGAATAGAATTGTCGGGGCGGCTGATCGTACCCACGGACACCTATGGGGCCCGGCGGAGCGGGTCCCTTTGTGGTTCGGAGGGGGGCGGAGGTCGCACGAAGAGCGGATCGAGGCGATGCACACGGGCGGTTTTACCCAGCTTCGGAGCTCCCCGGAGAGATAAAACTCCTACTGTTGCCTGTTTGATCTATTCTGTCCTTGCTAGGGAGCAATGCGGGCTACAAAACCTAGCGTGAGTGTATCTAGTCTATGGCCAGTCGAATGAACTGAACCTTGGCCAACCGCGGAACCCTCTCTACGTTGCACTCGGGCCTCCTTTTATATGCTCAAGGGGTCTCCGACAGGTGGCAGCATAGGCGGGGGTACAAACGTAAAAACAGGGATTGGTACACCTACTTGAACAAAGGTACGGTGCAAAAATACCTAACTCGACGGCAAGGGACAAAAAGCAATAAATGCCTGTCGTTGTCGCCTAAACAAAGGTAACAGAGACCGTCAGTGCGCCTCCGCCGCCACGATGGCGAGCCTGTTCGCGCCAGCGTGTCGCTGCTCTCCGGCTGCTGCCTGACCGCCTCGACACGTGCCCATGGAACTGTCCCGTGGCGACACGTCGCTGGGTGAGCTGGAGCGGAGGCGGAGAGGAGTTGCATGCCGCGGCAAGCGCCTTGCCGCGGCCGAATCCTTGTTGCGCCCGGAGGCTTGTCGCGCTCCGGGCCTTCCCGGCAAGCTCCTCTTGCCAGGGCCTTGTCTTCTGCGCGCTTGGAGTGGCCTTTCCCGACAAGCTCCTCTTGTCGGGGCGTTGTCTTCTCAATCTAATACTTTGTTCTTGAATGGCTCCAAGGGAGCCACGGAGGAGATTGGCGGTGACGAGGCAAACCTTGCCGCGGGGTGCTGCAACCGTCTGCGTGCACTAGCACGGGATACTAGGGTACCCCTACTCTAGTACACCGACAGAGCCTCGGCTCGGGCTGCACCGGTGCCGAAGCGCTTGTCGGGCCAGGCCCGTAATCGCAGACGGACACGCTGCGCGGCCTCGACCACGCCGCAACCCGCCCCGGACCCACCACGATCCCCACTAACGGCACGCACCGGACGTGGCGTCGTGCGAGAGGTCGTGGGCGCGGTCGTGGGGGGGGATACTTTATTAATATAAGCGGAACGTCCGCTCCCCTCCTCCCCTTTATAAGTGGAGGAAACAGAGGCGGGCCGACCACTCCTGCCATTGCCGTCTTGTCAAGAAACCACCGCCGCTCCCCTCGTCTTCTCCGGTGCGAAGAGAGCAACGCCCCGTCCCCTTTCGCCACAAGCACACTCACCGCCGTCGACCTCCTCCGCCTCGCCATGGCCCCAAGGCCGATAAGGAGAAGGGCGTCAAGTCGGCCGAGGCGCAGCTCATGCGGCGCCAGGTGCAAGGAGCGAGCCGTCTTCCCCTCGCAGCTCGGCGCACGGGAGCTGCGGGACGTCTACTATCTTTTCTGGTCGACAGAGACTCGGGCGCATCTGCGCACGAGGGTGCTCCCCACCTCCGCCGCTGATCTGGCCCCAACAGTGTACCCTTTCTTCGCCCTTTTCTTCTTTTGCGGTCTTTGCCCGCCGTATTCCGAGTTCTTTTGCGACATAATGAACACCTTCGGCCTCCACCTCCTTGATTTCACCCCCAACGCCATCTTGACCATGGCTATTTTCGCACACTTGTGCGAAAACTTTGTCGGGGTCCACCAGAACGTGGCACTCTTCCGCCATTTCTTTGTCCCCCGTGTCGAGAGAGGAGAGCCCCTTGCCGGAGGGATAGCCTGGGTCTCTAGGATCGGCAAGAAGGAGGCCTACCTAGAGGGGGAGTTCCGGAACAAGTGGGAGGAGTGGAGAGCCAACTGGTGCTGGGTCGTAGAGGAGGACCCACAGCCCTTCACCGCCGTGCGCCAAACCCCAATTGCGCGCGGCAAGGATTGGAGTAACTTGGCGCCGGAGGATGCGAGGCTGAAGATAGCTGTGACCCGAATTCTGCGCCTCAGGCTTGCCAGTTTAACCATTGGCGCAGTTGGCGCGGACTTCATTCGCCGCCGCATCGCTCCCTTGCAGGAAAGGAGGAGGCCTGCTTGGGAGTTCGAATCGCGCGGACATCATGAGGCTGCGCCCGGCCTGAATTGGAACTTCACCGTCATGGAGCTGGATTCAGTGCTGCTCGAGTTGTTCAAGAACGACCTCAACATCCCGAGTGGTTCAGGTTGCATGGGGTCGCCGTTGTGCAACAACTTCGGCGCTCGACCGCATCCGCGCCATGATGCCACTGCGGCGACTCCCACGGATCGTCCCGACCTGGCAGGAGCCCCCGACGAGGTCGTGGCGCCAATTCTTTGACAACTTGCAAGAGGTGCCGATCCGCCCGACGAAAGCGAAGGGCTCACCCGAGACACCACCGAGCAGGAGATGGCGTGGATCGCCACCCGAGCAGAGGAGGCGGCAGCAGCCGCTGCCGCTGGAGTCTTCGGGTTCATCGTGGAGGAGGCGGACGCGGCGAAGGCGGCAAGCGCTGCTGAGCGAAGGGAGGTCGCCGGCGAGGACGAGCTTGTCGGGTTCGAGGCCGGGACGAGTGGACCCGCCGAGGGCGCTTCTTCCCCGCCGCCAAGCGACTTGCCTCCGGCGGAGCCCTGCTCCACCGAGGAGGCGTCTCCGCAGGCTGGGACGAGCCGGGCGACAGGTCGGCCCATTACCGCAGCGCTCGGCCGACGCTTCCACCGCGGCAAGCGAGGTTACGCGGAGCGCGCTAAACTGCAGCGACAACCGGGCGGAATCTTCTCGGCCGCCGACGCCCGCTAAGCGGCCAAGAGAGCCCTCCTCCGCCTCATCGCACCGGAGGCGGGCGGAGTTTGACTTCTCCGCTCAGCTCCGAGGAGGAGGAAGGCGAAGAGTAAGCTTCCCGAGATCGCGCTGTATGTCTTCAATTTTATTGCTTCATCTTGAATCTGATTTGCTTCGCCTGGACTCTTTCCTTTTCAGGACCTTTGGCCGAGAGGGCAGCGAAGAGGGCCAAGATCCCGACGGTCGTCGTTGAGGACGATTCTCCCGTGGCTGACGGGGACGGCGTCTGACACCGCCTTTGCCGGACCCGCAACCCTTCCCAGAGCAGCCCTCAAAGACGGCCCCTGAGTAAGTGTGCAGTTTTCTTCTTGCTGTTAGGCGTGCGGGGGAGCCCCCTTTTTGTTGATATCTGACCGTGTGCTTGTGCAGGAGCAGAGCAGTCTCATCAGGAGGGCTCGGAAGCCGCCTCCGAGATCCTGCCCGCTGCCACTACGCCCGCCCGAGGAGGACTCCCTGCAAGGGAGCTCCCTCCGACAAGGGAGGCCACCGCAAGGGAGGCCACTCCGGCAAGGGAGGCTACCCCGGCAAGGGACGGCGCCAGTGACCCTCCAGTGGTCGAGGCCATGGCTGCGGATCTCGTTGCGGGTAACTCCCTTACGCGAAAATCTCCCTTGGGCTTGCTCTCTTTTGTTTCTCTCTTTTTTTGGATATCCGCTTGACTGCCTCTTCTTCGTCTGACGCAGACCCGATGGAGGTCGAGGCCGCCGGCGAGGAGGAGACGCGCGGCAACACCGACGAGGCCGCCGTCGAGGAAGAAGAGGTCATCGTCGTGGAAGAAGAGGTCGTCACCGACGAGCCTGTTGGCGAGGAGGCCACCGAGGCTGCCGACGCAGAGGCTGGCGAGGGGCCGGACGGTCGTACTGACGGCCCTGAGGCCTCAGGAGCGGCGAGCGCTACACCGACAGCCGACTCCCCTGCTGCCGCCGCGACGCCAGTTCGAGGAGCCCCAGCCCGGTGCCTACCTGAAGGCCGGCGAAGGCGTCTTCATTAAGCTCCCCTGGGAGCCGAGCTCCAGGGCGCCAGTCGAGGGCGAGACCTTCGACGGCGAGCTACTCGCGTCCGCTGGGTTGACGCTGGTGGACGCGCCAAGCAGCAGCAGCGGCGAGTCCGAGGAGGAGCAGCTGCTGAAGAAGCTGTTTTCCCTCTATCGCTCCCGTCAGGCCAAGTTGGAGACCCGGGAGGTCCTTGTCGCGAGGGCGGGAGCGGACATAGAGAAACGCGCCGAGGAGCTCCGGAGCGCCAACAAAGCGCCCGCGACGTGGCAGACGCAGCTGGTGCAACTTCGCAGAAGAGCGCAGTCTTCATCCTTGAGAAGGCCGCAATCGATGAGGAAGCAGCGGCTGCCGAGAAGCTCGCCGCAGAGAGAGCGAAGTTAGGCGCAGCGAAAGGTCAACTTGGACAGTCACGAGGAGGACCTTGCCGCGTGAGGAGGAGTCGCTTGGTGGGGCGCCAGAGGCGGCGAAGGAGCGCCGCATGACCGCCGAGGCCGCGAAGGAAGAGCTGAAGGCGAGGTGGCACATGAGGCCACCCTCACGAAGAGCGGCGAAGAGCTTGCCGTGCTCAAGCGTGAGAACGAGAAGGGCGCCTACGCGCTGGGCGAGCTGCAGGCCCGTCTCGCTGACAGGGCCAAGGAGCTCGACGCCGCCAAGGACTCCAAGGCAGATCTGGAGCTGAAACTGACCACTCTGACGCAGACGTTGGATGGTGCCAGAGAGCGGGAGGCGGGCTTGTTAGAGGCGATCACGGCCAAGGAGGAGCTGTTGGCGAATGCCGTCTCCGTCCAGAACACTCTGAGGGAGAGCGTGGAGCACTGGACCGAAGGCCTTGTGGACACCGCCGCCGACATCCACAACGAGCTGATGAAGCTGGAGATGGGGGACCTCGCGTACTCCTCCGACGAGCATCTCCAACCCAGCGTCAAGCTCAGCCTGTTCTTCAAAGGCGTGGTGACGGGTCTCCGGCGACTCCGGGAAGAGGTCCCGAAGCAGCTGGCCGAGGAATCACGCCAGATCTGCGCGGGGGCCCTCGAGAAGGTGTTGATGAAGGTGGCCTTCCGCAACCCGGGCCTCAACCTTAATGGCGTCCTCAGATCCTTGCTGGCCGAAGCCAATGTGGAGGAGCTCAAAGCCCTTGTCGCACCCATTGTGGACAAGGTGAACAAGATTAAGAGGATTGAGGGCGACCGTGTGGACTAGGCCACCAACCTTATCTTTCCCTTGTCACTGCTGATCATGTTTAGAAAGCTTTGTTAGATCAGCGACAAGTTATTTTGTAATATACTCTATCTTAGGTGAATCGATCGATGCAATGTTATTTCCTCTACTTGATTTCTTCCTTTGTACGTTTCTGCCCTGCGCATTCAGGGAAACTTGCCGGTGCAGGCACCCTTGCCACGAGCGCCGAGTGCGGAACTTCAGCAGCCTGCTGGCGGGGTCGCTACCGACAAGCAACCTTGTCGCGGACTAGCCGCAGCTCACTTAAGTTGTTGAGCGGACTCGAAACAAAGTAAGGGCGCGACCAGTCATGATTCGGTTCCTCTGCGCACAGGTTTTCCATACAAAGTACTATCGTTCGAGGAAGATAACGAAAATTTAAAAATTGATTGCTCAAACTTTGGCAACTTAGCTTTTCTGTTTCTCGCTTCCCGATGAGGCGAAACTTCCTCGAGCGGTGCCTGGTCCATAGTATTATCTCCTCCTCCCCCCTGGTTAACTTGTGCGCGACGGAGCCTTGCTTTCTTTGCGACAAGAGAAAGAAGAGGAAATAACGTTATAGAGCCCAGTGGCTCGATTCTGCTTACCGGGTGTGGTTGCTGCACAAAGCGTTAGTCAAAACATGCAATAACTTGATGAAAGCATGAACTTGACGGGTTGTGCGCAACACATGGGCTTTATCGATGCACGGGTCTGCGCGGCTTTGTCTGAAGGATTACATGCAACAGCGGCAAGACTTGTACAAAAGGTGGTTGCTTAACGGGTTCCGACAACCGCGCCTTTATGGGTAAAACTACGAAGATGCTCAATGTTCCAGGAGTTGCTCACGGAATGCCATCTTCGGTCTCAAAGCGGACAGCGCCAGGCCTAGTGACTCGTTTCACCCGATAAGGGCCTTCCCACTTTGGCGTCAACTTGTTTGAATTCTTGGCGGACTGAAAGGCGCGAAGAACAAGGTCGCCTTCCTCGAGACTTCGGCATTAACCTGCGGCCATGGTAGCGACGAGGGCTCTGTAGCGAAGCGGCTCGCCTGACAAAGAGCCGAAGACGATCTTCCTCAAGGAGCAGCGTCATCTTGCCGCAGCTGCTCTTGCTCAAACTCATCATAAGCGAGCACTCGAGGCGACCCGTATACGAAGTTCCGTGGGGAGAACCGCCTACGCTCCATAGACTAGAGCAAAGGGTGCCCGGCGGTGGCTCGATTTGGCGTCGCCGCTCGATCGCCAGCTCCTTGATCCAGCTTTCTTCCGCACTTGTGCAGCACTGTCGAAAGTTCTGGTCTTGAGTCCACGCAACACTTCAGCGTCGCCTTTCTCGCTTGACCGTTGCATCTCGGGTGCAACAGCAAGCGAAAGCGGAACCTTGGCGCCAAGGTCTTGGGCGTCTTGCATGAAGGTGCGACTCGTGAATTGTGTGCCGTTGTCGGTGATGATCCTGTTAGGGATTCCAAAACGGCAAACAATCGACCAAGAACTTGATCACGATCGTGCCGTCACCTTCCTCATCGCTTCCACTTCCGCCACTTTGTGAACTTGCCGATGGCGGCGTACAAGTACTCAAAGCCCCGACATCTCGGGGAAGGGGCCGAGGATGTCGAGCCCACGTAATCAAAAATGGCCGTGATAAAGGGATCGTCTGGAGAGCTTGAGCTGGCAGTGTGTATCTGTTTGGAATGGAACCGCACGCTTCACACTTGGTTACTTGTGCAGTTGCATCACGGAGGGCTGTCGGCGGAAGAAACCTTGCCGGAAAGCTTTGCTTAAGCAAGTGCTCTTGCGCCAATGTGGTGACCACATATGCCTCCATGTATCTCTCGCCAACAGCTGGCCCATCTTCCCGGAATACACTTCAATTTCACACCGTTGAGTCTTCTTACATGCGATGCCGTCGACAAACTGGTACATACTCGATCGCCGGGCTAATCTTTCCGCTTCTTCCCGCTCTTCGGAAGTTCTCTGTCTGAAGGAATCGGACAATCCGCTGCGCCCATCTTTGGAGCTTGTGGCTCGACAACAAGGACTAAAGGCTCATCTGCTGCTGCGGGAACATCAGCTTCTACGGCAAGAGCCGGTGGCTCTGCCGAGCTAGATGCTCCCGACAAGCTTGCCGGAGCAAGACTTGTCGGGAGCGCTTTGCTTCAACGAAACAAACCACAGGGTCTGCTTGGAGCGCATCGCCTCAGCTTCTGTTGGTGTTGATCTTGGGGACCTTTGCAACGACGGCTTCGGAAGCTCTGTCGGAAAGTAGTCACCAGAGGCCAACTTCCTCTTCTTGCTTTGTCCGGCCGATGGTGTTACGGTTGGCTGAGTCAGCTTGAGCACGAAAGTCCCTGGTTCCACAGGTAGCTTAAGCGCAGCGCACTTTGACAGGGCATCAGCAATATCATTCTGAGCTCTTGGAACATGTTCCATTTGCAGGCCGTCAAAGTGCTCTTCTAGCTTCCTCACTTCATCAACGTAGGCTTCCATCAACGGACTCTGGTAATCTTTGTTGACTTGGCGGACTGACGAGTTGCGAGTCACCTCGACAATAAGCTTCTTGATCCCAAGGTCCACGACGATCTCGAGACCCATAAGCAAACCTTCATACTCTGCGGTATTGTTTGTCGCTTGCTCCTTGGGAAAGTGCATCCGGACGACGTGCTTGAGGTGCTCTCCGGTGGGTGCGATAAGCAGACGCCGCACCGGCGCCTTGCAGCAAGAAGGCACCATCAAAGTACATCAGCCACTCTTTGCTTGCTTCTTTGACGGGAATGCTCGTCTCCGGAATCTCTTCATCTGGCGTTGGAGTCCATTCTGCTATGAACTCTGCCAAGGCTCTGCTTTGGATAGTTGATGTGCTTTCAAACTTAAGACCAAAGCTTGATAGCTCCAGTGCCCACTCGACAATCCTGCCTGTCGCACGGATTCTGCAGTATCCTCTTGGGGAAAGCGAGTGACAAGCTGTGATCTCATGTGCTTGGAAGTAATGGCGCAGCTTTCTCGAGGCCATGAGGAGGAAGCAGTTTTTGCACACCAGAGTACCTTGACCTAGCCCTGCAGGAGGGAGTCGACAAAGTAATCTGGGCCTGCACCATCCTTTCTCAGATCTGTTCTTGTGTCATCGGACTCGTCCTTGTCGGGACCAGAGCTTGTCGTGAAGCCCCCTCGCTTGTCGCTGGATGTGCTCGCCATGGTTGTCGGCTCGTCATCCGCCTCCCTCTCCGCCACTAACGCAGCGCTAACCACTTGATTGGTTGCCGCTATATATAGCAGCAACTTCTCTTGTGGCCTAGGTGCGACAAGTGTTGGAGTAGAGGACAGGTATCTCTTTAAGTCTTGCAGCGCAGCCTCCGCTTCGGGAGTCCATTTTACTGGACCCGCCTTTTTCAAAATCTTGAAAAATGGCGAGGCGCTTCAGCAGACCTAGAAATGAACTCCGCCGAGGGCAGCCACGCAACCGGCAAGTCTTCAGACATCCTTGACGCGCGGTGCTTCAATCTGCTCAATGGCCTTGATCTTGTCGGGATTTGCCTCAATCCTCGGCCGAGACACGAAGAACCCGAGAAGCTTGCGGGAAGGGACTCCAAACACGCACTTCTCGGGTTGAGCTTGAGGTTTATCTTGTGCAGATTTGCAAAGGTCTCGTCTAGATCTTGAACCAGAGTTGCTTTGTCCTCGCTCTTGACCACTATGTCATCCATGTAGGCTTCTACATTTACGTGCATTTGGTATAAAAGCGTCATGGACTACCCTTGCAAATGTTGAACCAGCATTCTTCAAACCGAAAGGCATCCGTATGAAACAAAGATGTGCCACATGGTGTGATGAATGCGGTCTTCTCCTCATCTTCTTCAGCCATGAAGATCGATGGTATCTGAGTAGGCATCAAGAAACGAGAGCAAATCACATCCGCCGTGGAGTCAACAATCCGTCAATGCGCTGCAAGGGAAATGGATCTTTGGGACAAGCTTTATTAACATCCGTGAAGTCAATACAAAGCCTCCATTTCCCATTTGCTTTGGCGACGACTACAGGATTGGCCAACCACGTAGGATGGAGTACTCCTCGACAAGGCCTGCTTGCTTCCAGGTTCTTGATCTCTTCAGCTATGAATTCTTGGCGCCCAACGCTTGCTTCACGACTCTTTGCTTGACGGGCCGCGCATGAGGACAAACAGCTAGGCGGTGCTCAATCACTTTCCTGGGAACACCGGGGATATCAGACGGTTGCCATGCAAACACGTCGACATTCGCCCGCAGGAAAGCAACGAGCGCGCCTTCCTATTTGGGCGCTGATGGTGAAGGTACCACCAGCGCCGTCCTCCTTGGCGGGCACCTTCTTGGTCTTCGGCGGAGCCACCATCTTCTTGCACTTGTCAGTGGAGCTCGATGGCGCGTCCTCGACGGTAGCGCAGCACGCCGAAGAGGGGCGCTTGCCGGAGGGAGCATCAGAGCCCGTGCCGGACGTGGACTTGGTCTTCTTCCCCCGGAGCTTCAGCGGCAAGTGTGCGGATATCTGCTATTGCGGCCGCTGCGTCTGGAAGATCTTGTCGGCATGCATAAGGGCATCCTTCTTGTCGCCATGGACAGAGATGACGCTTATCGGGCCTGGCATCTTGAGAAGGTTGTAGGCGTAGGTGAGAGGCCGCCATGAACTTGGCGAGTGCCGGACGGCCAAGTATCCCATTGTAAGGCAATGGGAAATCGGCAACGCCAAATGTAACCCTCTCGGTCCTGAAATTCAGCTCGCTGCCAAATGTGACCGCAACGTAATCTTCCCCTTCGCTTGCTCCTTCCGGATTGATTCCTTGGAAGGTTTCGGTCTCTTCGAGCTCGCTGTCAGGGATTTGAAGCTTCTGGAGCACCGCGGAGGAGATCAGATTGAAGCCGGCCCGGCCGTCAACTAACATTTTCGTGACCTTGAGGTTGCAGATGGTTGGAGAGACCAACATCGGCAAGCACCCGACCGCAGTTATGCGATCAGGGTGGTCCTCAATATCGAAAATGATAGGCGTGCTGGACCACTTCAGAGGCCTGCGTGACTATGGATGGTTCCGCAGCATTGACCTCCCACATCCATTGCTTGAGTTGGCGGTGGGAGGTATGCAGGGAAGAACCTCTGTGGCTTTCTGAAACTCCTGCTCATCGGTGTTGTCGTCTTCCATATCTTCGTCGTCATCATCATCTTCATCCTTGTCGTTGCCGCGGGAAGGTCGATCTCCTTGTCGCTGCTTGACTTTGCCGCGGCGTCCTCCCCGGCCGGGATGCTTCTTGCTAGCTCCCCCAGCACCTTCCTGGGCCTTCTCCTTGTCGCGTCGCTCGTACTCAGCTCTCTGCTGCTCGACGAGCTGCTCGACCTTCTTGCAGCTCTGGAGGTCATGGCCCTTGGTGCGGTGGATCTTGCAGTACTGCTTGCCGGAGCTGTCCTGCTTGTCGGCGGCCGCCACCGACTGGTGGTTGGCATCAGTGGCAACCTCCTTGCCGGAGATACCAGCCTTGGTGTTCTTGTCGCCGCCTCCGTTGCCGGACTGCTCGACAGCTAGCACTTCCCTGCTTTTCTTCTTCCTGTTGCCTCGCCGCCGGCCCTTCTTCGCCGGGGCGGTGTCATCACTGTCAGATCCTGCTTCCGCATCCTCTCCTGGGAGTCTCCTCCCTTCCTCAGCGCGTGCACACTTGTCGGCCAAGGCGTACAGCTCACTGACGTCCTTGACTTTGTTCATCGCCATCTCTTCCCTCATCCTGCGGTTCCGCACATTCTGATGAAATGCGCTGATCAACGCGGTGGTGGACGTGGGGATGTTGTAGTGCACACGGTTGAATCTGAATGAACTTGCGCAGGGACTCTCCTTCCTTCCGGGCGAGTAAGTGAAGGTCACTCTCTTAGCCATGAGGTTTGTGGCCACCTGTGAAGGCGCCAACAAACCGATGGCACAGTGTCTGCCAAGAGGATATGGAGCTGTCGGCAAGTGCATGAGCCAAGATCTCGACGTTGGGCTTGAGCACGGCGGGAAGTAGTTGGCGAGGATCTTGTCGTCCCGTCCCCCGCAGCTCGCACCGCGATGGTGTAGATGCCGAGGAACTCCGACGGATGCGTCCTGCCATCATACTTCTCCGCACGTCTGGTTTGAAGTTTTTACGGCTGGGCACTGGACTTGCCGCAGCTCACGAGTGAACGCAGGGCAACCTATCACAGACGGCAAGTCGCCCGCCCTCCGGCGCGTGCATGTCAACAGAAGGCCCAGCGCTTGTCGGATCGACGTCGCGCTTCTTCGACGCCGATGCGAAGTTCGAAGGCCCTCTTTGTCGCCGCCATGAAGAACTTGGCGCTGATCGCTGGTAGTCCGGCGGATCCGACGACGCGGTGGAGTCGCTGTCGAGGTGGATCCGGTGAGTCGGCGTTCTTGGCCTTCTTGGCGGAGAGTGCATGGTGGTTGCACCTCCGACAGTGTCGTCGCTACCGGCTCGTGCTTTGTCGCCTCGCCGCGGCAACGATGGCATTGGTTGTCGCGGAGCGTCGCCGTTGGCAAAGCCGAGAGGCTCTGAATAGTGGCCCTCCACTCGTCGACCTTGTCGGCCGTTGGAGGGTAGTCGAGGAGCAGTTGAGCTCTTGCCAGAGCTTCTGCTGGAGTAGTAGGCGGCATTGGAGAACGGTGCAAGGAGCGGGACGCGCTCGGACTTCTAACCTCGTTAGAAGGAGCAGCGCCCCATCCGGGCGGCCGTATCTCACTCGTGCCAACATGCTGGCGTGTATGATGGTCTTGAGGGTCTCGATCCAACGAACGTATGGCGTTGTGAACGCCATGACGTTGTTGGTCCCGCGTCTCCTGAGATGGGCGCGGGGGATGCGCGGACGCCGAGGTTTGCGGTGCCTTGTCCTTGGACTTGGCAACGTCGCGAACACCTTTGCCGGCGCCCGTTCTTCCGCCAGCGTCTGTGCCACCACCCGTTTGCTACGGCGAGGGTGGGCACGACGCGGACGGCTCTGCTGCCGCCGAAGCCTTCTTCTTCGGTGGCATGTTGAGGAAGATGTTGATGATGCCGCTCGCGTGAACGCCGGATCGGATTCACACGGCCTCGACGCTTCTACCGGGCGCACGGAGATGTCGGGGCGGCTGATCGTACCCACGGACACCTATGGGGCCCGGCGGAGCGGGTCCCTTTGTGGTTCGGAGGGGGGCGGAGGTCGCACGAAGAGCGGATCGAGGCGATGCACACGGGCGGTTTTTACCCAGCTTCGGAGCTCCCCGGAGAGATAAAACTCCTACTGCTGCCTGTTTGATCTATTATGTCCTTGCTAGGGAGCAATGCGGGCTACAAAACCTAGCGTGAGTGTATCTAGTCTATGGCCAGTCGAATGAACTGAACCTTGGCCAACCACGGAACCCTCTCTACGTTGCACTCGGGCCTCCTTTTATATGCTCAAGGGGTCTCCGACAAGTGGCAACATAGGCGGGGGTACAAACGTAAAAATAGAGATTGGTACACCTACTTGAACAGTGTACAGTGCAAAAATACCTAACTCTGACGGCAAGGGACAAAAGCAATAAATGCCTGTCGTTGTCGCCTAAACAGTGTAACAGGGACCGTCAGGTGCGCCTCCGCTCGCCACGATGGCGAGCCTGTCTGCGCCGCGTGTCGCTGCTCTCCGCTGGCTGCACAGCCGCCCGACACGTGCCCATGGAACTGTCCCGTGGCGACACGTCGCTGGGTGAGCTGGAGCGGAGGCGGAGAGGAGTTGCATGCAGCAAGCGCCTTGTCAGCGGCGAATCCTTGTTGCGCCCGGAGGCTTGTCGCGCTCCGGGCCTTCGGCAAGCTCCTCTTGCCGTGGCCTTGTCTTCTCAAGGCTTGAGGTGGCCTTTCCCGACAAGCTCCTCTTGTCGGGCGTTGTCTTCTCAATCTAATACTTTGTTCTTGAATGGCTCCAAGGGAGCCACGGAGGAGATTGGCGGTGACGAGGCAAACCTTGCCGCGGGGTGCTGCAACCGTCCGTGCACGAGTACGGGATACTAGGGTACCCCTACTCTAGTACACCGACAAGAATGGTGGTTGTGGAGAAGACAAAAAGAGGGGAAGATAGTCTCACATCAACTAGGCTTATCAACGGGCTATGGAGATGCCCATCAATTGATATCAATGTGAGTGAGTAGGGATTGCCATGCAACGGATGCACTAGAGCTATAAGTATATGAAAGCTCAACAAAAGAAACTAAGTGGGTGTGCATCCAACTCGCTTGCTCACGAAGACCTAGGGCAATTTGAGGAAGCCCATCATTGGAATATACAAGCCAAGATCTATAATGAAAGATTCCCACTAGTATATGAAAGTGACAAAATGAGAGATTCTCTATCATGAAGATCATGGTGCTACTTTGAAGCACAAGTGTGGTAAAAGGATAGTAACATTGTCCCTTCTCTCTTTTTCTCTCATTTTTCTTTATTTGGGCCTTTTTTATGGCCTCTTTTTTTATTTTATTTTTCGTCCGGAGTCTCATCCCGACTTGTGGGGAATCATAGTCTCCATCATCCTTTCCTCACTTGGGACAATGCTCTAAAAATGATGATCATCACACTTTTATTTTTCTTACAACTTAACAATTACAACTCGATACTTAGAATAAATTATGACTCTATATGAATGCCTCCGGCGGTGTACCGGGATATGCAATGAATCAAGAGTGACATGTATGAAAGAATTATGAACGGTGGCTTTGCCACAAATACGATCTCAACCACATGATCATGCTAGCAATATGACAATGATGGAGCACGTCATAGTAAACGGAGCAATTGGAAAGTTGCATGGCAATATATCTCGGAATGGCTATGGAAATGCCATGATAGGTAGGTATGGTGGCTATATTGAGGAAGGTATATGGTGGGTGTATGATACCGGCGAAAGGTGCGCGGTATTAGAGAGGCTAGCAATGGTGGAAGGAAGGAAAAGTGCGTATAATCCATGGACTCAACATTAGTCATAAAGAACTCATATACTTATTGCAAAAATCTAGAAGTTATCAAAGCAAAGTATTGCGCGCATGCTCCTAGGGGGATAGATTGGTAGGAAAAGAACATCGCTTGTCCCCGACCGCCACTCATAAGGAAGACAAACAATAAATAAATCATGCTCCGACTTCATCACATAACGGTTCACCATGCGTGCATGCTACGGGAATCACAAACTTTAACACAAGTATTTCTCAAATTCACAATTACTCAACTAGCATGACTCTAATATCACCATCTTCATATCTCAAAACAATTATCAAGCATAAACTTTTCTTAGTATTCAGCGCACTCAAAAGAAAGTTTTACAAATCTTATATACCAAGCATATTAAGATTATTAAGCAAATTACCATGCTATTTAAGACTCTCAAAATAATCTAAGTGAAGCATGAGAGATCAATAGTTTCTATAAAACAAATCCACCACCGTGCTCTAAAAGTTATAAGTGAAGTACTAGAGCAAAAACTATAAAGCTCAAAAGATATAAGTGAAGCACATAGAGCAAAACTATGAAGCTCAAAAGATATAAGTGAAGCACATAGAGTATTCTAACAAATTCCAATTCATGTGTGGCTCTCTAAAAAGGTGTGTACAGAAAGGACGATTTTGGTAAACTAAAAAACAAAGACTCAAATCATACAAGACGCTCCAAGCAAAACACATATCATGTGGTGAATAAAATTATAGCTCCAAGTAAAGTTACCGATGGAAGTAGACGAAAGAGAGGATGCCTTCCGGGGCATCCCCAAGCTTTGACTTTTTGGTGTCCTTAGATTATCTTGGGGGTGCCATGGGCATCCCCAATATTAGGCTCTTGCCACTCCTTGTTCTATAATCCATCAAAAGATTTCACCCAAAACTTGAAAACTTCACAACACAAAACTCAACAGAAATCTCGTGAGCTCCATTAGCGAAAGAAAACAAAAGACCACTTCAAGGTAAAACCCATTATTTATTTATATTGGTGTTAAACCTACTGTATTACAACTTCTCTATGGATTATAAACTATTTTACTAGCCATAGATTCATCAAAATAAGCAAACAACACACGAAAAACAGAATCTGCCAAAAACAGAACAGTTTGTAGTAATCTGTAACTAACGCAAACTTATGGAACTCCAAAAAATCATAAAAAAATAGGAAGACCTAGGCAATTTGTTTATTGATCAGCAGCAATTTGACTCACTATTTTATCACGTTCTGGTGAGTTGTAACAATTGTTTTCGTGAACCCAAAGTTTCTGGAAATTACAGCAAGATCAAATAACTATCATCCAAGAAGATCCTATAGGTTTAACTTGGCACAAACACTAATTAAAACATCAAACCATATCTAAACGGAAGGTAGATGGATTATTTATTCCTAAACAGAAACAAAAGAGGAAAGACTAAAATAAAATTGGGTTGCCTCCCAACAAGCGCTATCGTTTAACGCCCCTAGCTAGGCATAAAAGCAAGGATAGATCTAGGTATTGCCATCTTTGGTAGGCAATCCATAAGTGGCTCGCATAATAGATTCATATGGTAGTTTTATTTTCTTACTAGGGAAGTGTTCCATGCCCTTTTTTAATGGAAATTGGAATCTAATATTCCCTTCCTTCATATCAATAATTGCACCAATCGTTCTAAGGAAAGGTCTACCAAGAATAATAGGGCAAGAAGGATTGCAATCTATATCAAGAACGATAAAATCTACGGGCACATAATTCCTATTTGCAACAATAAGGACATAATTAATTCTTCCCATAGGTTTCTTAATAGTGGAATCCGCAAGGTGCAAGTTTAGAGAGCAATCATCAAAATCACGGAAATCTAGCAAATCACACAAAGTTTTGGGAATAGTGGAGACACTAGCACCCAAATCACATAAAGCATAAAATTCATGATCCTTAATCTTAATTTTAATAGTTGGTTCCCACTCATTATAAAGTTTTATAGGGATAGAAACTTCCAACTCAAGTTTTTCTTCATAAGATTGCATCAAGGCATCAACGATATGTTTAGTAAACGCTTTATTTTGACTATAAGCATGAGGAGAATTTAGCACGGATTGCAACAAGGAAACACAATCAATTAAAGAGCAACTTTCATAATTAAATTCCTTGAAATCCGATATAGTGGGTTTAGCAACATCTAGGGTTTTACTCTTTTCAATCCCACTTTTATTAATTTCATCATCAAGATCTAAATACTCCAAATTTTCGGAACGCCTTCTAGGTAAAGGAGGATCATATCCAGTCTCATCAAGATTCATATTGCAAAACAAAGATTTAATAGGGGACACATCAATAACTTTTAGATCTTCATCTTGATTTTCATAAGAATCGGAAGAACACGCTTTAATAAAGGCATCTTTCATAGCACGCATCCTAGCGGTTCTTTCCTTGCACTCATCAATGGAAATTCTCATGGCTGAGAGACTCATTGATATCATGCTTAGGAGGAATAGATCTAAGCTTTAAAGAATCAACATCAAGAGAAATTCTATCAACGTTCCTAGCCAATTCATCAACTTTAAGCAATTTCTCTTCAAGCAAAGCATTGAAATTCTTTTGCGAATTCATAAACTCTGTAACACTAGTCTCAAATTCAGAGGGCATCTTATTAAAATTTCCATAAGAGTTGTTGTAGTAATTTCCATAATTATTAGAAGGATTACTAGGGTAAGGCCTAGGATTAAAGTTCCCTCTATACACGTTGTTACCAAAATTATTCCTACCAACAAAATTCACATCCATATATTTATTATTATTCTCAATCAAAGTAGACAAAGGCATATCATTAGGATCAGAAGAAACACTCTTAGTAGCAAATAATTTCATAAGTTCATCCATCTTTCCACTCAAAACATTAATTTCTTCTATCGCATGCACTTTTTATGAGTAGATCTTTCAAAGTGTGCCATTGAGAATAATTAACCATAATATTATCTAGGAGTTTAGTAGCTTCTCCTAAAGTGATTTCCATAAAAGTGCCTCCCGCGGCCGAATCTAAAAGATTTCTAGAAGCAAAATTCAACCCGGCATAAATTTTTTGTATAATCATCCACAAGTTCAAACCATGAGTAGGGCAATTACGTATCATTAATTTCATTCTCTCCCAAGCTTGTGCAACAAGTTCATGATCAAGTTGCTTAAAATTCATAATATTGTTTCTAAGAGAGATGATCTTAGCGGGAGGAAAATACTTAGAGAGAAAAGCATCTTTGCACTTGTTCCAAGAATCAATACTATTTTTAGGCAAAGACGAAAACCAAGCTTTAGCACGATCTCTAAGAGAAAAAGGAAATAGCTTCAATTTGACAATATCATTATCAACATCTTTCTTCTTTTGCATATCACATAAATGAACGAAGCTATTTAGATGAGTAGCGGCATCTTCACTAGGAAGGCCGGCGAATTGATCTTTCATAACAAGATTCAACAAAGCAATATTGATTTCACAAGATTCCGTATTGGTAAGAGGAGCAATCAGAGTGCTAAGGAAATCATTATTGTTGGTATCGGTAAAGTCACACAATTTGGTATTATCTTGAGCCATCGTGACAGACAAGCAATCCAACACACGAGCAAACAAAAAGCAAGCGAGAAAAAGGCAAACGGAAAAGAGAGGGAAAATAAAATTGCAAGGGTGAAGTGGGGGAGAGGAAAACAAGAGGCAAATGGCAAATAATGTAATGCGAGAGATAAGGGATTGTGATGGGTACTTGGTATGTTGACTTTTGCGTAGACTACCCGGCAACGCCGCCAGAAATTCTTCTTGCTACCTCTTGAGCACTGCGTTGGATTTCCCTAAAGAGGAGAGGATGATGTAGCAAAGTAGCGTATACTATTTCCCTCAGTTTTTGAGAACCAAGGTATCAATCCAGTAGGAGGCCACGCGTGAGTCCCTCGTACCTACACAAAACAAATAGCTCAATGCAACCAACACGATTAGGGGTTGTCAATCCCTTCACGGTCACTTACAAGAGTGAGATCTGATAGATATGATAGATAATATTTTTTGGTATTTTTGATATAAAGATGCAAGATAAAATAAAAGGCAAAGTAAAAAAGCAAAGCAATAATAAAGTGATTGAAGATTGATATGATGAGAATAGACCCGGGGGCCATAGATTTCACTAGTGGCTTCTCTCAAGAGCATAAGTGTTTCTACGGTGGGTGAACGAATTACTGTTGAGCAATTGATAGAATTGAGCATAGTTATGAGAGTATCTAGGTATGATCATGTATATAGGCATCACGTCCGAGACAAGTAGACCGACTCCTGCCTGCATCTACTACTATTACTCCACTCATTGACCGCTATCCAAAGCATGCATCTAGAGTATTAAGTTAATGAAAATAGAGTAACGCCTTAAGCAAGATGACATGATGTAGAGGGATAAATTCATGCAATATGATAAAAACCCCATCTTGTTATCCTCGATGGCAACAATACAATACGTGCCTTGCTTCCCCATCACATCGGGAAAGGACACCGCAAGATTGAACCCAAAGCTAAGCACTTCTCCCATTGCAAGAAAAACCAATCTAGTAGGCCAAACCAAACTGATAATTCAAGAGACTTGCAAAGATAACCAATCATACATAAAAGAATTCAGAGAAGATTCAAATATTGCTCATAGATAATCTTGATCATAAACCCACAATTCATCGGTCTCAACAAACACACCGCAAAAAGAAGATTACATAGAATAGATCTCCACGAGAGAGGGGGAGAACATTGTATTGAGATCCAAAAAGAGAGAAGAAGCCATCTAGCTACTAACTATGGACCTGAAGGTCTGAGGTAAACTACTCACACTTCATCAGAGGGGCTATGGTGTTGATGTAGAAGCCCTCCATGGTGGATTCCCCTTCAAAGTGAGCTCCTAACAGGCCCCAAGATGGGATCTCGTGGAGTACAGAAGGTTGCGGCGGTGGAATTATGTTTTGGCTCCGTCTCGATCGCTTGGGGTAATGAGGTATATATAGGAGGAAGGAGTACGTCGGTGGAGCAAAGGGGCCCACGAGGTGGGCGCGCCTAGGGGGCGCCCTCCACCTCGTGGCCGCCTCCCTCCTTTCTTAACGGAGGGTCCAAGTCTCCTGGATCATATTTGTTGAGAAAATCACGTTCCCGAAGGTTTCATTCCGTTTGGACTCCGTTTGATATTCCGTTTATTTGAAACACTAAAATAGGCAAAAAAACAGCAATTCTGGGCTGGGCCTCCGGTTAATAGGTTAGTCCCAAAATTAATATAAAAGTGGAAAATAAAGCCCAATATGGTCCAAAACAGTAGATAATATAGCATGGAGCAACCAAAAATTATAGATACATTGCAGACGTATCAGCTACATATTTACTGTAGGCCTCCTATGGGTCGTAGAAACAATGGGCCTTCTAAGGGCCGTAGACACAATGGGTCTTCTATGGGGCGTGGACACAATGGGCCTTCTACGGGGCGTAGACACAATGGGCCTTCTACGGGCAGTATCATCAATGGGCCTTCTACGGGCCGTATGATCGGATAGCCAAACATGGGCCAATAACAGACCACATTATGGCCGTAAATGGGCTAGAATTGAAATCGTCCTTTCATGGGCCGACCATAAGGGGCCGTCGTTAATAGGCCGTATTTGTGACGCTATGAAAACGGCCCAACGTATTAACGGGCCGACTGTAACCACGTGCTGTATTTGGCCCACAAGCTGAAAATGACAGTAACGGGCCGAAAGTAAACGAAAGCTGGAAATGAGCCCAAGAATAAATGGGCCCTAAGAAGGCCCAAAGATAACATGGGCTAGAAATGAACCAACGGAATAATGGGCCGTTAATGGGTATAAAGTGATACACTGTTCATTACGGGCCAGTTTTACCACGGGCCGTTAATGGGTCGAGGTTTACTAAGGGCCTCATATGGGACAAAAGACGTCATGGGCCATACATGTTGGGGAACGTTGCAGAAAATTAAATTTTTTCCTACGGTTTCACCAAGATCCATCTATGAGTTCATCTAAGCAACGAGTCAAGGGAGTGAGTTTGCATCTACATACCACTTGTAGATCGAGTGCGGAAGCGTTCAAGGGGATGGTGATGATGGAGTCGTATCGCCGTGATTCGGATCCTTTGATGACCAAGCATCGAACGGACAGCACCTCAGTGTTCAACACACGTACGGTACGGACGACGTCTCCTCCGTCTTGATCCAGCAAGGAGGAAGGATAGGTTGAGGAAGATGGCTCCAGCAGCAACACGACGGCGTGGTGATGGTGGAGTGACAGCGATTCCCAGGCTTCGCCAAGCACACGCGGGAGGAGGAGAGGTGTTGGGAGGGAGGGCTGCGCCTTGGCTTGGGTTTGCAGCCCTCCCTCACCCCTCTATTTATAGGGAAGGAGAGGGGCGGCCTCTAGATGGCATCTAGAGGGGGCGCCGCCAGGGAGGGGGCTTGCCCCCAAGCAAGGGGGCGCCTCTAGGGTTCCCCCTCAACCCTAGGCGCAAGGGCCCAAGGGAGGTGCGCCCAGCCCACCAGGGCTGGCCCCTTCCCACACAGCCCAGTGGCCCCCCGGGAGGGGTGGCCCCTCGGTGGACCTCCGGAACCCTTCCGTGACCCTGACAATACCGATATGCCCCGAACTTTTCCGGTGTCCGCTTGACAACTTCCCATATATAAATCTTTACCTCCGGACCCTTCCTAACTCCTCGTGACGTCTGGGATCTCATCCGGACTCAACAACATTCGGTAATCACATACAAGTCTTCCTAATAACCCTAGCGTCCACCGAACCTTAAGTGTGTAGACCCTCACGGGTTCGGGAGACATGCGAGACATGACCGAGACGCTCTGGTCAATAACCAACAAGGATCTGGATACCCATGTTGGTTCCCACATGCTCCTCGATGATGTCATCGGATGAACCACGATGTCGAGGATTCAAGTAACCCCGTATACTATTCCCTTTGTCAATCGGTACGTTACATGCCCGAGACTCGATCGTTGGTATCCCATTACCTCGCTCAGTCTCAAGCTACCGGCAAGTCACTTTACTGCACCGTAATGCATGATCCCATGACCAAACACTTGGTCACTTTGAGCTCATTATGATGATGCATTACCGAGTGGGCCCAGAGATACCTCTCCGTCATACGGAGTGACAAATCCAGTCTCGATCCGTGTCAACCCAATGACACTTTCGGAGATACCTGTAGTGCACCTTGATAGTCACCCGCCACGTTGTGGACGTTTGGTACACCCAAAGCACTCCTACAGTGTCCGGGAGTTACACGATCTCATGGTCTAAGGAAGAGATACTTGACATTGAAAAAGCTCTAGCAAAACGAACTACACGATCTTGTGCTATGCGATCACGTCATTCTCCTAATGACGTGATCCCGTTGTCAATGACATCTGATGTCCATAGTCAGGAAACCATGACTATCTGTTGACCAACGAGCTAGTCAACTAGAGGCTTACTAGGGACGTATTGTGGTCTATGTATTCACACGTGTATTACGATTCCCGGATAATACAATTATAGCATGAATAAAAGACAATTATCACGAACAAGGAAATATAATAATAATGCTTTTATTATTGCCTCTAGGGCATATTTCCAACAGTCTCCCACTTGCACTAGAGTCAATAATCTAGTTACATTGTGATGAATCGAACACCCATAGAGTTCTGGTGTTGATCATGTTTTGCCGGCGGAAGAGGTTTAGTCAACGGATCTGCGACATTCAGATCCGTATGCACTTTACAAATTTCTATGTCTCCATCTTGAACATTTTCACGGATGGAATTGAAGCGACGCTTGATGTGCCTGGTCTTCTTGTGAAACCTGGGCTCCTTGGCAAGGGCAATAGCTCCAGTGTTGTCACAGAAGAGTTTGATCGGCCCCGACGCATTGGGTATGGCTCCTAGGTCGGTGATGAACTCCTTCACCCAAATTGCTTCATGCGCTGCATCCGAGGCTGCCATGTACTCCGCTTCACATGTAGATCCCGCCACGACGCTCTGCTTGCAAATGCACCAGCCATCGCTCCACCATTCAACATATACACGTATCCGGTTTGTGACTTAGAGTCATCCAGGATCTGTTTTGAAGCTAAGCGCCGACGTAACCCTTTACGACGAGCTCTTCGTCACCTCCATAAACGAGAAACATGTACTTTGTCCTTTTCGGTACTTTAGGATATTCTTGACCGCTGTCCAGGTGTTCCTTGTCGGGATTACTTTGGTACCTTCCTACCAAACTTACGGCAAGGTTTACATCAGGTCCGGTACACAAAGATGGCATACATAATAGATCCTATGGTCGAGGCATAGGGGATGACGCTCATCTCTTCTTTATCTTTTGCCGTGGTCGGGCATTGAGCTGAGCTCAATCTCACACCTTGCAAAGACAGGCAAGAACCCTTTCTTGGACTGATCCATTTTGAACTTCTTCAAAATCTTGTCAAGGTATGTGCTTTGTGAAAGACCTATGAGGCGCCTCGATCTATCTCTATAGATCTTGATGCCTAATATATAAGCAGCTTCTCCAAGGTCCTTCATTGAAAAACACTTATTCAAGTAGGCCTTAATGCTGTCCAAGAATTCTATATCATTTCCCATCAAAAGTATGTCATCTACATATAATATGAGAAATGCTATAGAGCTCCCACTCACTTTCTTGTAAACGCTGGCTTCTCCATAAGTCTCAAGATAAACCCAAACGCTTTGATCATCTCATCAAAGCGAATATTCCAACTCCGAGATGCTTGCACCAGCCCATAAATGGATCGCTGGAGCTTGCATACTTTGTTAGCATTCTTAGGATCGACAAAACCTTCCGCTGCATCATATACAGCTCTTCCTTAAGATGCCCATTAAGGAATGCCGCTTTTGACGTCCATCCGCCATATCTCATAATCATAGTATGCGGCAATTGCTAACATGATTCGGACGGACTTAAGCTTCGCTATGGGAGAGAAAGTCTCATCGTAGTCAATCCCTTGAACTTGCCGATAACCCTTAGCGACAAGTCGAGCTTTATAGATGGTGACATTACCATCCGCGTCCGCCTTCTTCTTAAAGATCCATTTGTTTTCTATCGCCGCCGATCATCGCGCAAGTCACCAAAGTCCATACTTTGTTTTCATACATGGATTCTATCTCGGATTTCATGGCTTCTAGCCATTTGTTGGAATCTGGGCCCACCATCGCTTCTTCATAGTTCGAAGGTTCACCGTTGTCTAACAACATGATTTCCGTGACAGGGTTGCCGTACCACTGCAGTGCGGAATGTGTCCTAGTGGACCCACGGTTCAAGAGCAACTTGATCCGAAGTACCTTGATCATCATCATTAATTTCCTCTCCAATTGGCGTAGGCACCACAGGAACATTTTCCCGAGCTGCACTACTTTCGGTTCAAGAGGTAGTACTTCATCGAAGTTCTACTTTCCTCCCACTTACTCCTTTCGAGAGAAACTCTTTTTCCGAAAGGATCCGTTCTTGGCAACAAAGATCTTGCCTTCGGATCTAAGGTAGAAGGTATACCCAATGGTTTCCTTAGGGTATCCTATGAAGACGCATTTTTCCGACTTGGGTTCGAGCTTTTCAGGTTGAAGTTTCTTGACATAAGCATCGCATCCCCAAACTTTTAGAAACGACAACTTAGGTTTCTTCCCAAACCATAATTCATACGGTGTCATCTCAACGGATTTAGACGGTGCCCTATTTAAAGTGAATGTAGCTGTCTCTAGAGCGTATCCCAAAATGATAGCGGTAAATCGGTAAGAGACATCATAGATCGCACCATATCCAATAGAGTGCGATTACCACGTTCGGACACACCGTTACGCTGAGGTGTTCCAGGCGGCGTGAGTTGTGAAACGATTCCACATTTTCTTAGGTGTGTACCAAAATTGCGACTTAAATATTCTCCTCCACGATCTGATCGTAAGAACTTTATTTTTCGGTCACGTTGATTCTCTACCTCATTCTGAAATTCCTTGAAATTTTCAAAGGTCTCAGACTTGTGTTTCATCAAGTAGACATACCCATATCTACTCAAGTCATCTGTGAGAGTGAGAACATAACGATATCCTCCGCGAGCCTCAACACTCATTGGACCACACACATCGGTATGTATGATTTCCAACAAGTTGGTTGCTCGCCCATTGTTCCGGAGAACGGAGTCTTGGTCATCTTGCCCATGAGGCATGGTTCGCATGTGTCAAATGATTCATAATCTAGAGACTCCAAAAGTCCATCAGCATGGAGCTTCTTCATGCGCTTGACACCAATGTGACCAAGGCGGTAGTGCCACAAGTATGTGGGACTATCGTTATCAACTTTACATATTTTGGTATCCACTCTATGAATATGTGTAACATTACGCTCGAGATTCATTAAGAATAAACCATTGGCCATCGGAGCATGACCATAAAACATATCTCTCATATAAATAGAACAAACATTATTCTCGGATTTAAATGAGTAGCCATCTCGCATTAAACGAGATCCAGATACAATGTTCATGCTCAAACTTGGCACCAAATAACAATTATTAAGGTTCAAAACTAATCCCGTAGGTAAATGTAGAGGTAGCGTGCCGACGGCGATCACATCGACTGGAACCATTCCCAAGCGCATCGTCACCTCGCCCTTCGCCAGCCTCCGCTTATTCCGCAGCTCCTGCTGTGGAGTTACAAATATGAGCAACGGCACGGTATCAAATACCCAGGAGTTGCTACGAGTAATCGGTAAGGTACACATCAATTACATGTATATCAAATATACCTTTGGTGTTGCCGGCCTTCTTATCCGCTAAGTATTTGGGGTAGTTCCGCTCAAAGGACCCTTCCCTTGCAATAAAAGCACTCACCTCGTGCTTGGGTCCATTCTTTGACTTCTTCCCGTAATCGGCTTACCGGGCGCTGCAACATCCTTGTCGTCCTTCTTGAAGTTCTTCTTGCCCTTGCCCTTCTTGAACTTAGTGGTCTTATTGACCATCAACACTTGATGTTCTTTCTTGATCTCAACCTCTGCTGACTTCAAAGATTGAAAATACTTCAGAAATGGTCTTCACCATCCCCTACATATTGTAGTTCATCACAAAGCTCTTGTAGCTTGGTGGAGCGATCAAGGATTCTGTCAATGACCGCCTCATCGTGGAGGTTAATATTCACCGGGTCATGCGGTTGTGCAACCCGGACATTACGAGTATGTGCTCACCGACAGAACTATTTTCCTCCATCTTACAACTATAGAACTTGTCGAGACGTCATATCTCTCGACCGGCGTGAGCTTGGAAAACTAGTTTCAGCTCCTCGAACATCTCATATGCTCCGTGATGCTCAAAACGCTTTTGGAGCCCGGTTCTAAGTTGTATAGCATGCCGCACTGAACGAGGGAGTAATCATCGGTGAAGTTTGCCAAGCATTCATAATGTCTTGGTTCTTCGGGACGGGAGGCGTCACCTAGCGGTCCTTCTAGGACATATTGTTTCTGGCAGCTATGAGGATGATCTCGTGTTAGGACCCAGTCCGTATAGTTGTTGCCGTCATCTTTCAGCTTGGTTTTCTCTAGGAACGCGTTGAAGTTCAAGTTGACATGAGCGTTGGCCATTTGATCTACAAGACATATTCGCAAAGGTTTTAGACTATTGTTCATGATAATAGAGTTCATCTAATCAAATTATTTAATGAACTCCCACTCAGATTAGACATCCCTCTAGTCATCTAAGTGTTACATGATCCGAGTCGACTAGGCCGTGTCCGATCATCACGTGAGACGGACTAGTCATCGTCGGTGAACATTCTCATGTTGATCGTATCTTCCATACGACTCGTGTTCGACCTTTCGGTCTCCGTGTTCCGAGGCCATGTCCGTACATGCTAGGCTCGTCAAGTTAACCCTAAGTGTTTTGCATGTGTAAATCTGTCTTACACCCGTTGTATGTGAACGTAAGGATCTATCACACCCGATCATCACGTGGTACTTGAAGCAGCGAACTTTAGCAACGGTGCAATTAGGGGAGAACACTTCTTGAAATTGTTGTAAGGGATCATCTTATTTACTACCGTCGTTCTAAGTAAACAAGATGCATAAACATAATAAACATCACATGCAATTATATAGTAGTGACATGATATGGCCAATATCATAAAGCTCCATTGATCTCCATCTTCGGGGCTCCATGATCATCTTGTCACCGGCATGACACCATGATCTCCATCATCGTGTCTTCATGAAGTTGTCACGCCAACGACTACTTCTACTTCTATGGCTAACGTGTTTAGCAATAAAGTAAAGTAATTTACATGGCGTTCTTTAATGACACGCAGGTCATACAAAATAAAGACAACTCCTATGGCTCCTGCCGGTTGTCATACTCATCGACATGCAAGTCGTGATTCCTATTACAAGAACATGATCTCATACATCACAATATGTCATTCATCATTCATCACAACTTCTGGCCATATCACATCACATGACAATTGCTGCAAAAACAACTTAGACGTCCTCTAATTGTTGTTGCATCTTTTACGTGGCTGCAATTGGGTTCTAGCAAGAAAGTTTTCTTACCTACGAATAACCACAACGTGATTTTGTCAACTTCTATTTACCCTTCATAAGGACCCTTTTCATCGAATCCGCTCCAACTAAAGTGGGAGAGACAGACACCCGCCACCACCTTATGCAACTAGTGCATGTTAGTCGGTGGAACCGGTCTCACGTAAGCGTACGTGTAAGGTTGGTCCGGGCCGCTTCATCCCACAATACCGCTGAAGCAAGATAAGACTAGTAGCGGCAAGCAAGTTGACAAGATCTACGCCCAAAACAAAATTGTGTTCTACTCGTGCAATAGAGAACTACGCATAGACCTAGCTCATGATGCCACTGTTGGGGAACGTTGCAGAAAATTAAAAATTTTCACGGTTTCACCAAGATCCATCTATGAGTTCATCTAAGCAACGAGTCAAGGGAGTGAGTTTGCATCTACATACCACTTGTAGATCGAGTGCGGAAGCGTTCAAGGGGATGGTGATGATGGAGTCGTACTTTCGCCGTGATTCGGATCATCGATGACCAAATCGAACGGACAGCACCTCCATGTTCAACACACGCATTTGATGCGGACGACGTCTCCTCCGTCTTGATCCAGCAAGGAGGAAGGAGAGGTTGAGGAAGATGGCTCTAGCAGCAGCACGACGGCGTGGTGATGGTGGAGTGACAGTTCTTCGGCAGGGCTTCGCCAAGCACACGCGGAGGAGGAGAGGTGTTGGGGAGGGGAGGGGCTGCGCCTTGACTTGGGTTTGCAGCCCTCCCCTCACCCCTCTATGTATAGGGGAAGGAGAGGGGCCGACCCCTCTAGATGGCATCTAGAGGGGGGCGCCGCCAAGGGAGGGGGCTTGCCCCCAAGCAAGGGGTGCCCTCTAGGGTTCCCCCTCAACCCCTAGGCGCAAGGGCCCAAGGGAGGGTGCGCCCAGCCCACCAGGGCTGGCCCCTTCCCACGCAGCCCAAGTGGCCCCGGGAGGTGACCCCTCCGGTGGACCTCCGGAACCCTTCCGGTGACCCCGGTACAATACCGATATGCCCCGAAACTTTTCCGGTGTACATTTGACAACTTACCATATATAAATCTTTACCTCCGGACCCTTCCGAACTCCTCGTGACGTCCGGGATCTCATCCGGACTCAACAACATTCGGTAATCACATACAAGTCTTCCTAATAACCCTAGCGCCACCGAACCTTAAGTGTGTAGACCCTACGGGTTCGGAGACATGCGAACATGACCGAGACGCTCTCGGTCAATAACCAACAGCGGGATCTGGATACCCATGTTGGTTCCCATGCTCCTCGATGATGTCATCGGATGAACCACGATGTCGAGGATTCAAGTAACCCCGTGATACTATTCCCTTTGTCAATCGGTACGTTACATGCCCGAGACTTCGATCGTTGGTATCCCATTACCTCGTTCAGTCTGTTATCGGCAAGTCACTTTACTCGTACCGTAATGCATGATCCCGTGACCAAACACTTGGTCACTTTGAGCTCATTATGATGATGCATTACCGAGTGGGCCCAGAGATACCTCTCCGTCATACGGAGTGACAAATCGATCTCGATCCGTGTCAACCCAACAGACACTTTCGGAGATACCTGTAGTGCACCTTTATAGTCACCCAGTTACGTTGTGACGTTTGGTACACCCAAAGCACTCCTACGGTATCCGGGAGTTACACGATCTCATGATCTAAGGAAGAGATACTTGACATTGAAAAAGCTCTAGCAAAACGAACTACACGATCTTGTGCTATGCTTAGGATTGGGTCTTGTCCATCACGTCATTCTCCTAATGACGTGACCCCGTTGTCAATGACATCTGATGTCCATAGTCGAAACCATGACTATCTGTTGACCAACGAGCTAGTCAACTAGAGGCTTACTAGGGACGTATTGTGGTCTATGTATTCACACGTGTATTATGATTTCCGGATAATACAATTATAGCATGAATAAAAGAAAATTATCACGAACAAGGAAATATAATAATAATGCTTTTATTATTGCCTCTAGGGCATATTTCCAACAATACATGGTCCGGAAGTTAAAACGAGCTGGAATTATATTGGACGGCCCAGATGATGCTACTGGGCCTAATTCGGATAGGCCGTAAACGGGCCCTGGGATAGCGGGCTGTAAATGGGCTATATGCGAACAGGCCGTTAACAGGCTTGCCTTGGGCCGGCCCGCTACCTTTTGACCATGTCAAACGGGTCGGCCTTTTCACACGAATGGGCCTCTGTTGGGTCGTGCCATGTGTCGATGTATCATAGGCGCTTTGGGTCTAATGAGTGGATGACGTCTGTCCCAATGGTGAGCCGACACGTGTTTCCTGCAGCCAATGATGATTTTACACATGGAAAATCCCCATTGGTCGTGGCTGTTAACGGGTTATCGGATCCAAAACCGGACCCAATAGCTTAACGGCGTTCCGTTACGGTGGATGCCACGTGTCGGTCACACTTGATGAAAGCACTTCTGTGACGCGTGATTTATTGTCATGGAAGTGGACACTTCCGTGATGATAATTTCGGTAATGTCATGGAACACTTGTACGACAGCACAGGTATGACTATCTTGATTCTAACATAAATTTGTCATGGATGTACATGCATGACAGAAAACGTGACCTACTGTGACAAACACGTATCATCACGAAAGTGTTTTTTTGTAGTGATAACTAGTAACTAGATGGCTTCTTCACTCTCTTTGATTCTCAATACAAAGTTCTCCTCGATGTTCTTGGAGATCTATTCGATGTAATACTCTTTTGCGTGTGTTTGCCGAGATCTGATGAATTGTGGATTTATGATCAGCTTATCAATGAATATTATTTGAATATCCTCTGAATTCTTTTATGCATGATTTGATATCTTTGCAAGTCTCTTCGAACTATCGATTTGGTTTGGCCAACTAGATTGGTTTTTCTTACAATGGGAGAAGTGCTTAGCTTTGGTTTCAATCTTGCGGTGTCCTTTCCCAGTGACAGTAGGGGCAGCAAGGCACGTATTGTATTGTTGCCATCGAGGATAAAAAGATGGGGTTTTAATCATATTGCTTGAGTTAATTCCTATACATCATGTCATCTTTCTTAAGGCGTTACTCTATTCTTTTATGAACTTCATACTCTAGATGCATGCTGGATAGTGGTCGATGTGTGGAGTAATAGTAGTAGATGCAGAATCGTTTCGGTCTACTTGACACGGGCGTGATTCTTATATTCATGATCATTGCCTTAGATATCGTCATAACTTTGCGCTTTTCTATCAATTGCTCGGCAGTAATTTCTTCACCCACCGTAATATATTCTATTTTGAGAGAAGCCTGTAGTGAAACCTATGGCCCCCGGGTATATTTTCCATCATATAAGTTTCCGATCTACAATTCTAGTTTCCTATTTACTTTCTTCAATCTTTTACTTTCCGTTCCATAAACCAAAAATACCCAAAATATTACTTCACCATTTATCCATCTCAGATTGCAAATAACCGTGAAGGGATTGACAACCCCTTTATTGTGTTGGGTGCAAGGTTGGTGTTTGTTTGTGCAGGTATTCGGTGGCTTGTGCATTATCTCCTACTGGATTGATACCTTGGTTCTCAAAACCGAGGGAAATAATTATGCTACTTTGCTACATCACCCTTTCCTCTTCAAGGGAAAAACCAACGCAAGGTCAAGAGGTAGCAAGAAGGACTTCTGGCGCCGTTGCCTGGGAGATCTACGCCAAGCCAAGACATACCAAGTACCCATCATAAACTCTCATCCCTCGCATTACATTATTCGCCATTCGCCTCTCGTTTTCCTCTCCCCCGTTTCTAAAACTATTTTCAAAAAAGATTCACCTTTTCTTTGCCCCTCTTCCGTTCATATTCTTTGATTGCTTTTTTGTGTTGTTGTGTGTTTAAACGCCCGGTTAGCTCTCATGGCTAGCCCTTTCTCTCTTCCTTTGTCTCCCAATTTTGAATTTCTTCACTTCGAAAAAGACAAGGAGAAAACTTAAAAGATGCTTGGTATAGGATGATAGAATCCTATCGTAATTGCACTATAGAAGAGATTTCAAGATTTTACTTCGTAATTTTTATGTTGGGCTAACCATGTCCCATAGACAACTCTTGGATTTTGCCACTAAAGGGAATTTTGTTGAAATTGATCCCAATATTGCGTATGAGATTATAGAGGGAATAGTAGGAGTACTACCCCCACAAAAGGGACCACATCATACTCAAGAAGGGACCCAAGTTTTTGAGAAACTATGCGAAGTAACAATTTTTTTGCAAAAATCTCTTGAACCTCTTAAAAATGTTAGCAGGAACCTTCACCGCATGAATATGTTGATCACTCTTTGCAATAAGCGGTTGGATGCTCTAGATCTAAAAATCTCTCAGTATGACGGGAAACGTAAGGAACCTCCCAGATTCGAGCATAATTCCATTAAAAAGATAAAGTCCAAAGATGATAACACTTAGTTCTATTCATGTTTTTTATGCCTAGCTAGGGGCGTTAAAAAATAGCGCTTGTTGGGAGGCAACCCAATTTTATTTTAGTTCTTGCTTTTTAGGTCCTGTTTTGCTATAAATATTTCATCTAGCCTCTGGTTAGATGTGGTTTTGTGTTTTGATTAGTGTTTGTGCCAAGTAAGACCTTTGGGATAGCCTACGGTGATAGTTGATTTGATCTTGCTGAAAAATAGAAACTTTTGCGCTCACGAAAACAATTCTAATTCTTAGCTGGAGAGTGATTTTTAGTTGATTCTTTTGAAGATTAATAGACAAATTATCTAGTACTTCCAAATTTCTCAGGATTTTTAGAGTTACAAAAGTATTCGAAATTCCCAGATTGCTATAGACTGTTCTGTTTTTGACAGATTCTGTTTTCCACGTGTTGTTTGCTTATTTTGATGCATCTATGGCTAGTATCGGGGGGGGGGGATGAACCATGGAAAATTTGGAATACAATATATATTACACCAATATAAATAAAAAGTGAGTTCATAATAGTACCAAAAGTGGTGGTTTATTTTCTTATACTGATGGAGCTTACGAGATTTTCAGTTGGAGTTTTGTGTTGTGAAGTTTTCAAGTTTTGGGTAAGGATTTGAGGGACTATGGAATAAGGAGTGGCAAGAGCCTAAGCTTGGGGATGGCCAAGGCACCCCAAGGTAATATTCAAGGATGTCAAATAGCCTAAGCTTGGGGACGCCCCGGGAAGGCATCCCCTCTTTCGTCTTCGTCTATCGGTAACTTTACTTGAGGCTATATTATTATTCACCACATGATATGTGTTTTGTTTGGAGTGTCTTGTATGATTTGAGTTTTCGCTTTTTAGTTTGGCACAATCATCCTTGCTGTACACACCTTTTGGGAGAGACATGCATGAATCGTGATTTATTAGAATACTCTATGTGCTTCACTTATATCTTTTGAGCTAGGCAATTTTGCTCTAGCGCTTCACTTATATCTTTTTAGAGAACGACGGTGGTTTTATTTTATAGAAATTGATGAACTCTCGTACTTCACTTATATTATTTTGAGAGTCTTTAGAAGAGCATGGTAATTTGCTTCAGTTATAAAATTAGACCTAATATGATAGGCATCCAAGAGGGATATAATAAAAACTTTCATGAGATATGAAGATGGTGATATTAGAGTCATGCTAGTAAGTAGTTGTGAATTTGAGAAATACTTGTGTTAAGGTTTGTGAGTCCAAGGGAATACTTACATCTTTTATGCCATAGGGTCAAGCCCCCCCCCCCCCAGCTGAATTTATCTCTTCTTTCTTAGAAACAAACTTGTAACCCTCCACCATACCCCCATCTCTGAGGTGCTTACACACCTCCAAAGTAGCACTGGCCCCCTTGTAATCATGTAAGCTAACATTTTGACAAAGTAATATAATATATGTGTCAGTAGGATCCTTTCCTACTGTCTTTGAACCCTAAAAAAGGTTTGTGTCCCGTAGCATGCACGTATGGTGAACCATTATGTAACGAAGTTGGAGCATGAGATGTTTTTTGATTGTCTTCCTTATGAGTGGCGGTCGGGGACGAGCGATGGTCTTTTCCTACCAATCTATCCCCCTGGGAGCATGCGCGTAGTACTTTGTTTCAATGACTAATAGATTTTTGCAATAAGTATGTGAGTTCTTTATGACTAATTTTGAGTCCATGGATTATACACACTCTCACCTTTCCGCCATTGCTAGCCTCTCTAGTACCGCGCAACTTTCGCTGGTACCATAAACCCACCACATATCCTTCCTCAAAATAGCCACCATACCTACCTATTATGGCATTTCCATCGCCATTCTGAGATAAATTGCCATGCAACTTTCCACCATTCTGTTTATTATGACATACATCATCATTGTCATATTGCTTTGCATGATCATGTATTTGACATCGTATTTGTGGCAAAGCCACCGTTCATCATTTTTTATACATGTCGCTGTTGATCCATTTCACATCCTAGTACACCGCCGGAGGCATTCACATAGAGTCATATTTTTGTTCTAGTATCGAGTTGTAATTCTTGAGTTGTAAGTAAGTAGAAGTGTGATGATTTTCATTATTAGAGCATTGTCCCATGTGAGGAAAAAAAAAAAGAGAAAGGCCAAATAGAAAAAAGAGAAGGCCCAAAAAAAGAGAAAGAAAGAAAAGAAAAAAATGAGAGAAAAAGAGAGAAGGGACAATGCTTACTATCTTTTTTTGCCACACTTGTGCTTCAAAGTAGCACCATGATCTTTATGATAGAGAGTCTCCTATGTTATCACTTTCGTATACTAGTGGGAATTTTTCATTATAGAACTTGGCTTGTATATTCCAATGATGGGCTTCCTCAAACGCCCTAGGTAAGCGTTGGTGCTATACAAACGGTTTTTAACCCCTTTCCACGGCGGCATTTGGGACCGTCGCCAAGTGAGTGTCTGTGATAGGGTGTCCTTCCCACACGACCCAGAAACCGTCGGGGATATGGAGAAGTGATCCAGAGGCCTTACAAAATGTAATCATGTGCGATGCAGCACACACTAAATTCTTTCGCACATATGGTATCGGCAATTAAGCGTTTCTAATGACGAAGTGAAACCATACGGTCTGTCATAATGAACTGTTTGGGACACAGTATGTAAGGCACACGGGCCAACATATGTACTGTGGTGCGGTTTGTGCCCCATTGCACACGAGTTTTCTGCATAACCCATTTGCCATGCTAGACTCCGTCGCACACGTTTGCCAATAATTACTGGCTGCGATAATGTTCTATCACAAATGGTTCAGTAGCCCCTTCGCACACATACAAGTGTTGCAGACCATTTTGTGATTTGTTGGGTATCACCGACGGTTACCGCAGGAGTGACGTGTGCTTTTCGTTTGGTTCCCACACGTTTCCTGAAAAAATTACAATTGGGATTGTATTTTACATTGGGCACGGTTTACTCCCAGTTCTCGCGTGCGATAACGCGATATCACAAACGGTTCCGGAGACCTGCGCACACGTAGTAGCGCAGCAAATCATTTGCAATCTGTTGTGTATCACCGACGGTTCCGCTACGATTGACGTATGCTTTCCGATGTGGATCGCACACACTCATTTAGTTGAACAGTGTGCGGAGCAATTGCCAGGTTAAAACAAAAAAAAATTCCATTTTGAATCGGCATGCAAAAGAAAATTCGCCACAATACTCAATTGAACAAATAAACAAAAATATCATATTTTGAATCGGCACGCAAAAAGCAAATTCGCCACAATATTCAATTGAACAAATAAAAAAAATATCCCATTTTGAATCAGCACGCAAAAAGCAAATTCGCCACAATATTCAATTGAACAAATAGTGTCCACAGGAAGAACATTCATCTGATTTCACAACAATTGCAGTTGAACATATGGTAGCTAAATTCCAATGATTTGTCCACACATATATGCATTACATAATTAATTATAGTGTACAAAATACGAAGATCTCATCAGATGGAAAACAATGGATCCATGCGTTATATGTTTAGCGGCTAACTCTTACTCAATGTTTCAGGACAAGGCATGCTGAAATCTTCATTATCACCGGTGGGATTGATGTAGTGATCCAGGAAGAAGTCACTGATAAATCTCCGAACCATCAGCAATTCACCAGCCGGGAGTGGTTTAAGGTTCCTCGGTTTTAAGATGAGCTGCAGTAGTTGTAAGATCAGAATGTGCCATATGAGTGGAGTAGAAGATATTAATTAATATAGACTTACTGGTACTAATTCGCGAGGATTGTCACAACTATCAGCAAATTTGTAGATGGAGATCATGTGTATGCAAACATAGTATCCACAAAGGTTGGTCCCTGCTTCTTGCTGAGGACACTAATTTTTTTTGTACAGAATTAGTCATGTATTTGTCCTGTTAGGAACAACCTAACCGGTGTTAGATGTATTATTTTTTCTTTGGACAAAATAGAAAGAGGTTTATTTAGAAGCTTGAACATTTTACTAGCGCAAGGAAAGGTATTTGCAGACTGTTGGATAAATTTTCCGAAAATAATGGGTTTCGGTGTGTTACCGGAGAAACGATCTCGTGCTGCAGAGGTAGTTCCCTCTTGAACAGGTTCCCTGGTTTAGTTTTCCACAATGCGAGCACACTGCAAATGATGATGAATTTTGACAACATCAATTATTGAACCAGATATGAATGCAAATTAATTTCAACATCATAGAATTCAATACCTATCCATGAATTGCTGAAGATGCGTCAGGTCCTGAGTGTTTGTTGACTCTTTGTGAGAATCGATGTAGTAAACCGTGTTCTTGTTTGGAACAATGAATACCAATATCCAATGATCGCTACGTATTCAGAAAGCCATGAACTTACGAATTATGTCAAAATCTAAAAGACAATCAGTGTGTGTGTGGTTGTTTACTTGACTTACTGTTCATGATATGGCCAGAGAAATGATTGTGCATGGGACGTGCTTTCGAAGAGACAGACGACCGTGCTAACGGCCCAGTCCCGTAGGTCCTTACCATGTATTATTGTGCCATCTGCTAATTCAGGATCTATGAAATATATACCCTCCCTTTTTCTTCACTGCGCGTTCAATCCCCTAAGAGGAATAAAATGCAGTTAGCTCTTTATCATTTACAGCCTTGTATGGAGAAGTTGATCAGAGTTTGTTAAGTACTTATAAAATCAGGCGTCTAACAAGAGTGGCGTCGAGCACGTTGAAGTTGAAGAAGAGATGTAAGTCCTCGAAACTCACATTGATGGAACCAACATCGTGTCAGAAATTATCTCTATTGTAGTGGATTAGCAAAGCATGATGACCTGCTGGCATTTGATCCATGCAATATTCATGTAAATCGCGGCAACTGGAGCTGCACTCATCAAAGTATTCACCAACAAGAAATGGCTGGTCATGGACGTAATTGCGTGCTTCAAGTACGTTTGCTTTACTTTTAGCAAGCAACAAACGTACTTCTTCATCATCCATGGCGTCAGAAATAATATTACTCCCTGATTCGAACAAGCTGTTGTTAATTTGGTTCTGGGCGATGAGTGCTTTAAGTAAGAGGCAATCGTTCTGTTTCCTCTTCACTCTCATGCTGCGCTTCCTCGTGGTCGTGGGTGTAGCCTTTTTGGCCACTTCCTTCTTGGTACTTGAAGCATTTCTGGCAGAACGTCTGGTTGCCTGCAAGGTAGACTGCCGAGCAGACGGTGAAGCTTGGACGGACTGCTTAGCAGACGGTTTATCTATGCCGGACCGCTGAGCTGGCGGTGCTGCTGTGACAGACTGCTGGGCTGTAGGAGCAGAGGCATCGGACTATGGGGTTGTAGGAACAGAAGCATCGGACTGCTGACCATGCGTTGAAGCTATGTCGGGTTTCTGCGCAGGTGGTGCCAACTTGTCGGTGTGCTGAGGAGGCCGTGCCCGGTACGTTGGTTTCTTGAGCAGGAAGTGCCGACGCATTGGTATGCTGATCACGCGACTACGGACCGGCGACCACTGGATGTGATGTAACAGGGTTTCTCCCAAGGTCCTTTGCTCATCGAAGTCTCCTAGGACATTCTTTAGGGCAAATTCATTGAATCCAGGCTTTACTTCAGTCACGTAGCACTTCACACAGCCCGGCTTCAATGGCACATTGTCCAAGAAGAGGCCATCTTAATGATACGTCTCCGTCGTATATACTTTTCCAAACACTTTTGCCCTTGTTTTGGACTCTAACTTGCATGATTTGAATGGAACTAACCCAGGTTGACGCTGTTTTCAGCAGACTTTCCATGGTGTTATTTATGTGTAGAAACAAAAGTTCTCGGAATGACCTAAAACTCCACGGAACGTCTATTTGGAAATAATAAAAAATCCTTTCAAAAGATGAAGACCAGGGGGCCCACACCCTGTCCACGAGGGTGGGGGCATGCCCCCTGAGGGAGTCCTGGATTAGGGGGTATCCGGACAGCCGGACTGTGTACATCGTCCGGACTATTGAAGCGTGAAGATACAAGACTCAAGACTTCGGCCCGTGTCCGGATGGGACTTTCCTTGGCGTAGAAGGCAAGCTTGGCGATCCGGATATTATATTTCCTTCCTTGTAACCGACTCCATGTAAACCCTAGTCCTCTCTGGTGCCTATATAAACCGGAGAGGTTGGTCCTTAGAAGGCTGATCACAATTACAATCATACCATCATAGGCTAGCTCTTAGGGTTTAGACTTTACGATCTCGTGGTAGATCTACTCTTGTACTACCCATATCATCAATATTAATCAATCAGGAAGTAGGGTTTTACCTCCATCGAGAGGGCCCGAACACGGTAAACATCTGTGTCCCTTGCTTCCTGTTACCATCAGCCTTGACGCACAGATCGGGACCCCCTACCGGATATCCGCCGGTTTTGACACCGACATTGGTGCTTTCATTGAGAGTTCTTACGCTGCCGTCATTGTCGGGCTCGATGGCTCCTTCAATCATCATCAACGATGCTGTCCAGCGAGACTTTCCTCCCGGACAGATCTTCGTGTTCGGGCGGTTTCACACTGCGGGCCAACTTCGCAGCCATCCGAGTAGATCAACAGCTACGCCCCTGGCCACCAGGTCAGGTTCGGAAACCTGAACTACACGGCGGACATCCGCGGGGACTTGATCTTCGATGGATTTGGGCCTATGCCAGGAGCACCGGACAGTCACGACGAGCACGGCTTAGACCTGCCGTCGGACGATGCTCGGGGTATCACCCCCGTAGTATCCCCGGACCTAGATCCGGAGCAGGCTGTTGCCCTGGGACGAGAGGATGGACCCGCCCCAGTCGCACACTCATCGGTGGTGGAGCCGAACACGGGTCTTACCTCTGCGATGGCCTGTGACTCCGAACCCCCGGATTCGTATCCGGACGTTGGTTCCAGTCCGCGCACTCCCGGGCCCGTCGGGCCAGGATGGGCTCCGGTAATGGAGTTCGCCGCTGCGGATATCTTCGAGCACTCGCCCTTTGGTGACATGCTGAACTCATTAAAGTCTCTCTCTTTGTCAGGAGGCTCTTCGCCGAACTATGTCCGGCTCGAGTGGGAGGCAGGCGACGAAGGAATTCGTTGCCCACCCACCACCCACTTCATTGCCATGGTTGATGATTTAACCGAGGTACTGAACTTTGACTCCGAAGACATCGACGGTATGGATGACGATGCAGGAGAAGAACATGAACCACCGCTCACTGGGCGATGGACAACCACCTCTTCTTATGATATATATATGGTCGATACTCTGAAGGAAACAAATGGCGATGAGGCAACGGAGGATAAAACCTCAGGAAAAAAGCAAAGAATGGACGTCGTCAGCGCCACTCCAAGCCCCGCCACAGCAATACCGGCCCAGGAGACGAAAACAATCTGAATGGTGCCGAAGAAGTATACAACCCTGATCAGCCCGCCTTCGAGCAGGCGAGCAGAGGATGAGCAGGTCAGCCCGGAAGAATAGGCGACGGACGAATACCCGGAGGAGGACAACTACATGCCCCCTCCGAAGGCGAGATTAGCCTCAGCTGACGACGAAGTTCGGGCGTGCTCGAGGATCCGTGAGAGCAGAGGCGCTTGAAGCGTTGGCTTACAGCCCGCTGCGAGGAGCACGAAAAAGAAGCGACAACAACTCCAAGCTGATCAAGACCTGCTCACGCACGGATGGACTGAAGTCCTGGCAGCCGAGGAATACGGACTCGAGCACCACACGGCTGACCGGCCACCTCGTGGCCGGGATAAAACGGCATACCAGTCCGCATACCAGCCAACACCCCCACGCCAACATACTACGGCCCGGGGCAACAAAGCAGGACAGCCAAGATTGATCTACGGATCGCGGGGCGCGCCTCGGCACGTGACGAGGACCGTCACGCCGGATACACCTTCAACAAGTCCGGCCAGGCCGAACATAGCCACCCAGAGCATTTCGACCTGCGTAGCCACATAGCCCGGCACAGAGGCGCCGCGCACCCCCTCTCCTTCACTGATGAAGTAATGGATCATGAATTCCCAGAAGGGTTCAAACCCGCAAACATCGAATCATACGATGGCACAACAGACCCCGCAGTATGGATCGAAGATTTTCTTCACCACATCCACATGGCCCGCGGAGACGATCTGCACGCCATCAAGTATCTTCCCCTTAAGCTCAAAGGACCAGCTCGACACTGGCTAAACAGCCTGCCAGCAAATTCCATTGGCAGCTGGGAAAACCTTGAAGACGCATTCCTCGACAACTTCCAGGGCACATACGTGCGACCACCTGACGCCGATGACTTGAGCCACATTACTCAACAGCCCGAAGAGTCAGTCCGGAAATTCTGGACTCGGTTCCTAACTAAAAAGAACCAAATAGTCGACTGTCCGGACGCCGAAGCCCTGGCGGCTTTTAAGCATAATATCCGTGACGAGTGGCTCGCTCGACACCTCGGCCAGTAAAAGCCCAAGTCCATGGCAGCTCTCACAACACTAGGGACCCGCTTTTGCGCGGGCGAGGACAGTTGGTTGGCTTGCAGCAGCACTACGCCACATTCTGGCAATTCAGATGGCCGCGACAATAACGGCAAGCCACGGCGTAATAGACATAAGAGATGGAACAACGACGACAGCACTGAAGACACGGCAGTCAATGCCGGATTCAGCGGATCCAAGCCCGGTCAGTGGAAGAAGTCGTTCAAAAGAAATAATTAGGGACCGTCCAGTCCGGACCGCATCTTTGGGCGCTTCGTGCCAAATTCATGGCACCGGACAAGCGATAACCACACCAATAGAGATTGCTGGGTATTCAAACAGGCCGGCAAGATAAACGCCGAAGACAAGGACAAGGGGCTGCACAACGACGATGACGAGGAGCCCCGACGTCCGAACACGGGGGGACAGAAGAAATTTCCCCCCAGGTGAAAACGGTCAACATGATCTACGCCACGCACATCCCCAAGCGGGCACTAAGGGACGTCTATGCGATGGAGCCAGTTGCCCCCAAATTCAACCCATAGTCAGCTTGTCCGATCACCTTTAATCGTAGGGATCACCCTACTAGCATCCGTCACGGCGGCTCGGCCGCATTGGTCCTAGACCCAATCATTGACGGATTCCACCTCACATGCGTCCTTATGGGCGGTGGCGCAACCTGAACACCTTTATCAGGACACAGTGCGCAAAATGGGCATTGACCCTTCAAGGATCAAGCCCACTAAAACCACCTTTAAAGGTGTAATTCCTAGAGTAGAGGCCCGCTGTACGGACTCTATAACATTGGAAGTGGTCTTTGGATCTCCGGATAACTTCCGAAGCGAAGAGTTAATCTTCGATATCGTCCCTTTCTGCAATGGTTACCATGCACTGCTCGGACGAACCGCATTCACTAGATTCAATGCGGTACCACATTTCGCATACCTCAAGCTCAAGATGCCAGGACCACGCGGGGTCATAACGGTGAACGGAAATATGGACCGCTTTCTATGAACAGAAGAACATACCGCAGCCCTTGCGGCGGAAGTACAATGCGGCCTTCTCCGACAAACCAATCCGGCGACAACAACTTCGCGCATAGTAAAGCGAGTCCGGAGCACCCATAGCAGGATCATCGAGCACGCCAAGAGCGCGACTAGCAGTCCGGCCTCCGCTTAAGCCCCATCAAAGCAGCATTTGTGCCACGCACACAATTACGCACTTAAAATACCATGGGCATAGGCGGAGGAGCATCAACGACTCAGTCAATAGTGCGGGTAACCGCCAAATACTTTCATACTCTTTCCCTCTTACCTTTCAGGACACCGTGTTGGCGCAGCATCCTCAAAAGAGCCGAATTGCCGGACCTATAGGGGAGAGACATCCAAGGAGGCAACAGACATTGTGCACAGAAGGAAATACCCAGGTGGAATCTATTTACGATCATTATACCTGCTGTATCTATCTGAACACAGCCTGCCCCTGGATAGGACATGTCAAATAGTCCTATTTTTTCTCTGCTTAATGCATCCATTGTAAATGTACGCTTAAACGTATTTTTCGTCAATGGGAGATTATATATAGAATCAGCTTATTATTCCTATCTGAGCATTTTTTCTCTTATAAATGTTTATTTGATATTGCATCCGTACACCTTGGTGCGGCCGGTTTGCCAAGGGCTTCCCATGGCGCCCCGTCATATGGCAAATAAAGTCTGAACACTTTCAACAGTGTGGCACCCCGAACTTATATCACTATCTGCATCAGCTCCGAATCATGTCTTGAGTCTACAGTTGGGATAGCCCGGCTCCCTTGTTTGGGTGCCTTACGTTCCGTTATATCGGCTAAGGTAGCGCAGAGAGAACTACTGCGATTGTGTCCCGGTTCTTCCGGACGAGCACCTCAGTAGAGAAAGCCGAAAACTGACCGACATGATGTGGCGAGAGCTGGTCGCTGTTCGAGAGGTTTTAATCCTTAAAGATTTTCCGCTTTAGGTGATAAATCGGCTTCTTCCGATCTAGGCGTGTATAGCGCCCCGATTCGGCCTTCCGGATTCTAGGGGCTTCGCCGAAATTTAAAATTGTAGACTTCTTTGGCTAAGTGAAAGTTATAAAGCCGCATAGTCCGATTGCCTTGTTCGCTGCGGACACCTCCTTAAGGGACCAAACATTTGGATAAAGAGTGTCCGGGTTTTCCACGAACACCCCATTACTAGTTACGTGGGGGAGGAAGCCGACGACTGGCCTACTTTCAGAATTTTATAAACAGCCGCACAGAAGGTAATATTTTAAATAACAAAAGCGCTACATAGCGCAAGTAACTTCGTCTTTAAATTACAAACATGACAGAAGTGAATTCATTCCAAAATGGCATCCTTGGTACACTCATCGGCGACGAGACGAGCACCCTTCATCACGCCATCGTAGTACATCTAGGGATGGCGATGCGCCTTGCCCTCCGGCGGCCCGGCCTTGACCAGCTTCTCCGCATCTAGCTTGCCCCAATGCACCTTGGACGGGCAAAGGCTCGGCGGGAACCTTCGATGCAAACGGATCGCTTGATCACCTCAAGCCGCGGGCATCCACCATCCGCTTGATCAAAGGCTAAAGTAGCTCGGGCAGGAGCTCACCAGGCCACATCCTGACTATGAAGTCCTTCATAGCTAGTTCGGCCGCCCTGTGGAGTTCGATCAACTGCTTCAATTGGTCGCTCAGAGGCATCGGATGATCGGCCCCAGCATACTGGGACCATAACAGCTTCTCTGTTGAGCTCCCGTCCTAGGCATGGTAGAACTCCGCAGTGTCTGAGACGCTGCATGGCAGATCTGCAAATGCCCCTGGAGAGCTCCGTATTCGAGTAAGTAAAAGAAACGCCTCCTCCACATGTTTGCTTTGCATAAAGAATTTCTTACCCGCTGCTATCTTTTTGGCCACCTAGATCTCCTGCTGTGCTTTCTCGGCTTCGGCCTTGGCATCTTTCAAACTTACAAGGGCCTTCGGAAGCTCGGCCTCCTTCATCTTCAGATTATGCTCCACGGACTCACACTTCTTGCTGAGGTCCTGGAGCTCTTGCTGTACCTCGCCCACTCTAGCACTTTGCTTTTCGTGCTCCTTGCATTCCACGGCCGCTTTGTCTTCGGCCTTGGACAGCGCTTTCTTCAGGGACGCCACTTTGGCGGTGGCCCCTGTTACACAGTCACGACGCTTTGGCGTTAGACTGACAAATTTTGCCTATCTTTAAAATACATACGAACGGGGAATCGCTTACCTTTATGCTCCTCGAGCTGAATCTTCGTGAGGTCGAGCTCTCCCTGCGCCTGCTCCAGATCCCGCTTCAGTTCGGCAACTTGGCGGTCACGGGCAGCAGCAGCAAGCAGCACGGCCTGCTTATTCACATAAACGCTTTTTAGACTCCTGCGGATTGTAATTGACCCTCCGTTTGGCTTTTCTTTCCGAACACCAACCAGAGTATCAGGGGCTATTACCTATCGGGTGGTAATTTCATACATTTTTATTACTTACCTCAAAGCCCGTCAGGAGGCTTGTGCAGGCTTCGGTTAGTTCATTTTTGGCGGACAGAACCTGTTGAATCACCGCACTCATAAGAGTACAGTGCTCTTCTTCCATGGAAGCGCTTCCATCAGAATATTCGGCGCCGTTGACGCGACAGAAGTCCTCGGCACGGGCGGCTCACCCTCCCTAACGAGGGGCTTCCCGCCTAAGTCCGGAACCATCGGAGGTTCCGGAGCAGTGTTCGGTCGACAGTCCGCCTTGTTGCGGCTCCCATCGACGCGATCCGCGGGGATTTTGAACCCCGCATGTCCGACATTTGGAAGTCCGCCTTGGGGCGTCTCCAGGGTCACCTCCCCCTGTTCGGGGAACCTTCGGGACAACACCTCCGTGTCATCCGCAGGCTGAGGAGTGCTGGCCGTCGGGAGCGAGTTCATCTCTGAAGCGCTCAGAGACCCATCCGAAGACGACATCTCCGGATGAGCCCGGGCCGGACTACATCAATGTTCGGCATTATTAAACAATTATGAAGTGAAAATCACGGTAGAGTGCGGACACTTACGATCACGCCAGGGGATTCCCCCCGGGCAGCCACCCTTCCTCGCTATAAGCGGCCATGGTGGAGTAATCTGGAAGGGACGTCTTTCCCTTCTTGGACGTCCCAGCCTCCCCTTCCGGGGCGGCTTTCCTCTTTTTCCCCTCCCCAATACGGGGAGGTGGAGTTTCTTCTTGCCTCCCCCCGCCTCCGCGGGAAGAATCTGTTTCGTCGTCGTCGGACGACGTGGGTACGACGGCCTTGCGTCGAGGGCCTCTCTCGGCTCCACGACCCGTCCCCTCAGGCCTCTCATCCTTTCCGGATGGGGCGGCTTCTTCTTCTTCCTCCTCTTCGGGGGAGGAGTGCGCCTCGTCGTCTTCGGACAAGGCTTCTGGCACAACCTTACGACGGAGACCCTTTCGGGTCCCCGGGGCCTTCTTCTCGGCCTTCTTCTCCGGCACCTTGTACGGTGCCGAGACTAGCATCTTCGCCAGGAGAGCATCCGCTGGGCCTTCTTACAGCGGACCCGGACAGTAGACCTGCTCCGCTGTCTCCACGTAGTCCTGAAGCAAATATGCATGATTACTTAAGGGACTCCCATGAATATATTGGGAAAAACTGGGTCTAGTGGCATTCTGAGAACTCACCTGACTAGGAGCCCGCGCGGCGTGAAGCCCGCGGTCCTCGGATGTGGGAGGAGATACTTCGGAGGCCTTGAACAACACTTTCCATGCGCCTTCGTGCGTCATGTCGTGAAACTTCCGGGCGTCTGGTGTTCGGCCGGGACGAACTCCCACAGATTAACTGCCCGCCTTTGGCAGGGCAGGATCCGGTGAACGAGCATGACCTGGATAGGGTTGACAAGCTTGATGTTCTTGTCCTTCATGCTTTTGATGCATGTCTGGAGTCCAGCCAGCTCCGTGGAATCACCCCAGGACAGGCCCTTCTTTTCCCAGGAGGTGAGCCGCATGGGGGTTCCGGGTCCGAACTCGGGGGCCGCTGCCCAGCTGGCGCCGCGCGGCTCGGTGATGTAGAACCACCCCGATTGCCATCCTTTTATAGTTTCCGTGAAGGAACCGCCCAGCCAGGTGACGTTAGGCATCTTGCCCACCATGGCTCCTCCGCACTCCGCTTGCTGGCCGCTTACAACCTTCGGCTTCACGCAGAAGGTTTGCAGCCATAGGCCAAAATGAGGCCGGATGCGGAGGAAGGCCTCGCAAACGACGATGAACGCCGAGATTTTGAGGACGAAATTCGGGGCTAGATCGTGGAAATCAAACCCATAGTAGAACATGAGCCCGCGGACGAAGGGATGGAGTGGAAATCCCAGTCGACGGACGAAGTGGGCGACGAACACGACTCTCTCGTGGGGTCCCGGGGTCGAAATGACCTGCCCGACATCCGTAGCAGTGCGCTATGTCTACTGCTGACCAAGTATCACGGGACGCCCGAAGATTTGTGATGTGCTTCTCCTTGACGGTGGAAGCCACCCAATTGCCTCCTGCTCCGGACATGTCTAGCTGTGCGGAGGAGATTTGGGCTTCGGCGCTGGAGCTCGAGGGGGCAAGAATGGGCAAAGAAGGAAGAAGGCGTGGGTAAAAATTAAGAAATCTTATCCCTTTATAGAGGCGACGAAAGCGGTGCGCCTCCCGACTTGCCCATTGGGAATCGCTTGCTTCCCAAGCGCCACGATTGATGATGTGGTGGGATTACCCATACCCGTATTGATGAGAATCCCGTGATAAGGGGGGCACGATCTCTGCTTTGACAAGACGTGTCAAGGAAACCACCTCGCAATATGCGTTGTGGCTGGTTGTGGAAAGACGGTTCGAATAATAACCTGACCGTAATGACACGTCGTGTTGCTTAAAAAGTTGTCAGCAGATGGCATTTGTGAAACATCATTCTCTCTATGGTGGCATGCGAAGATCATCTTGTGGATCCGGACATGGTTTAAGTGTTCGATAATTTCCTTGGAGTAATCAGAGAATGAACCCGCCTTGCAATGCCGAAGACAATACTGCGCGCCGGACTCATCGTCATTGAAGCCTGGTTCAGGGGCTACTGAGGGAGTCCTGGATTAGGGGGTATCCGGATAGCCGGACTGTGTCACTACTAGAAAAAGGGCTATAGATGGGATTGACACTAATGGCGCACCAGAGAGCTGGTGCGCCATTAGTATATGCTAATGGCGCACCACAATCTGATGCGCCATTAGAGTTTATACTACTAATGGCGCACTGGCAAAGGGTGCGCCATTAGTATCAATTTTTAACTAGCGCCTGTCCAAACATACTAATGGCGCATCCTGCCCAAGTGCGCCATTAGTAGTTGTAACTACTAATGGCGCACTGTGCTGTGGGTGTGCCATTAGTATAGAATTTTTTTTGAACTAGTGCGCCTATCCAAACATACTAATGGCGCATCTGACGAGTGCGCCATTAGTAGTTATAACTACTAATGGCGCACTGAGGCGGTTGGTGCGCCATTAGTATAGAATTTTTTTGAACTAGCGCGCCTATCCAAACTTACTAATGGCGCATCCTGCTCCAAGTGCGCCATTAGTAGTTGTAACTACTAATGGCGCACTGAGGCGGTGGAGTGCGCCATTAGTATAGAAATTCTTTTTTGAACTAGTGCGCCTATCCAAACATACTAATGGCGCATCACGCTTAGGTGCGCCATTAGTAATTGTAACTACTAATGGCGCACCGTGCAAGAGGTGCGCCATTAGTAAGTGGGCAGCAACAAGATATTTGGGGCAGCCTCTCCTACCCACACACTCACTTTCTCCCCACTTCATTCTCTCCACCTCCTCCTTGTCTTGGGTGCCTCCTCTTTTTCACCTCATTTCCACCATAGATTCATTCAAATTAAGTGGTTAAATTACCTTGTTTTAATAGGTAAGTAAGGGGGGAAGCTATATTTAGGTTGTTCTCCCTACAACAATGTGCACATGCACTTTTTACGACCTAGCTAGATCTATGTATGTTACGGTGTTGCATATGTTTGTGGTGTTGCATATGTGTTTGTGTTTGGAGGTGTACCGGTATTTGAAATGCGATAGTTGCCAATATTTTGCAGAATGTTGATTCATTTCCGTTTGGCGAGAATTTTGGCATTAAGCATTCTTTTGGTCCTATTTTTAGGGAAAGTCATGCCAAATTTTTGTTTGGTTCTAAAATATCGTTTTGCTCTACCCATGACGACCATAGTCCGCATACGATGACGAAGGCATCGTGAATAGGTTTTGAGGTCCATGAAGGCCGAGATGCTTCAAAAGAGCGAGGCGGAGATAAGATGTCCGTGTCGAAGATGCAAGTGAAGAGCCTTATTGCGGACCCGGATTCGAGCAGTCTTGGGACCACCTGCTGTTGCGTGGTTTCATGGATGGCTATCGGTGGCAAGGTGATGAAGATGACTCTGAAGTCGTCCATGCGGGCGGGCAAGAAATGAGGAAGGGCAGCAAGACAACCACCGCGGCTCGGGCGAGAAGACGAAGAATCCCGAGGAGATGATCACGATGCGTGATCTTGTACAGATCATCATGTAGAAGATGCGAGGACATGATGATGAGGAAGATGCGGAGGAGGCGACGGGCATGATCATGAAGATGATGATGCCGGGCGGAGCAGACGACGCTGGACCATCGATGGGCTGGGTGCAGGACCCTCATATTCAAGAGCTGCTTCTCAAGCGGACGGATCACGCAAGAGCTGCCGCCCGAGAGAAAGCCAAGATGGATCAACTTGAGTTAGACGCGGTTACTCCATTGTATGAAGGATGCAGGCCGAGGATACCCGCTTTGAAAGTAACGCTCATGGCTCTGGAGATGAAGGTAAAACACAAAATGACCGGCGCATGCTTCGACGAGAACATGTCATTACAGCGCGAACGTCTTCCCAAGGGAACAAGTGCCCGACCAGTTTGGAGGAGGCGAAGAAAATCGTGTGTCCTCTCGATTTACCGACGTGAAATACCATGTGTGCATGAACAATTGCATCATTTATCGGGACGAGCACGCGGAGTCTACCATATGTCCGTTGTCTTGGCGTCACTCGATACAAGAAGAGGAATAAAGCTCCTCGAAAAGTGGTGTGGTACTTTCCGATCACTCCTCGTCTGCGGCGCTATTTCACGGACCCTAAGGTAGCAAAGCTCTGTGTTGGCACGCGGATAGGGAGGAGAAGAAGCGGGAAGATGACGCAAATGATCCGGAGATAGATAAAAAGACAAGATGCTGAGTCACCCTAAGGATGCGAGCCGGTGGCAAGCGTTGAACTTGAAGACTCGAATTTGGGAGCGATCCAAGGAACATCATGCTGGGCGCGAGCACCGATGGAGTCAATCCGTTTGGCAGCGGAGAAGCACACATAGCACTGGCTTTGTGTTTGTGTGGATGTACAACCTTCCCTGGTTGTGCATGAAGAGGAAGTACATTCACATGAGTATGCTAATTGAAGGGCCGAAACAACCAGGGAGCGACATCAATCTGTATCTGGGGCTGCTGAAGAGGAGCTTGACACGCTGTGGAAAACGCCAGCCAATACGTGGGACGCCGCAGAAAGAATATTTCCCTATGAGAGCCGCCTTTGCTCACGACGGTGCACGACTATCTCGATTACGGATATCTCGCGGGGCAGGTAGTCCACGGATTTTACGGATGCGTAAGGTGCATGGATGACACAACGTATCGCCAGCTAGATAGAGATCCGGGTCTTGAAAACCGTGTTCATGGGACATCGAAGGTGGCTTCGCGACGATGACCCGTGGAGGAAACGCAAGGATCTGTTCGATGGTGAAACCGAACCCGAAAACGCCCGTGGTACGAGGAGCGGCGAGGAAATAGACAAGCTGTTGAAAAATTGGATAGACTGCCCACCGCCGGAAAGAAGCAAAAGGCGCGAGCAGAGAAAGAAGCGAAAGGCGCCAGAGTCATTCTTGAAGGTATGGAAAGCGAGGTCTGTTTTACGGGACTTGCCGTCTTGGAAGATCCACCGTGTGCCTCACAGCCTTGATGTCATGCATATCCACGAAGAACGTGTGCGAGAGTCTGCTTGGTACCCTGCTCAACATGCCGAGAGGACCAAAGATGGGCGAAAGCAAGGCAGACTTGAAATCAATGGGCATCGGCAGGAGCTTCACGCTAATGATGATGATGATGATGATGATGATGATGATGATGAGGCGAAGCGGGACACAGAAAGTCGTCGCAAAGGCAAAAAGGCCAAGAAGACCGGAAATGACTACCCTCCCGCGTGCTTCACTCTAAGTCAGGAGGAGATCGAGCAGTTTTTCACCTGCCTCCTAGGAGTAAAACTTCCTTACGGTTACATGGGGAAGATAAGCAGATACCTAGACCCAGCGAAGCGAAGTTCAGCGGGATGAAGTCTCACGATCGTCACGCGTCTTGATGACGCAGATACTTCCGGTTGCAATCCGTTGGGATCATGGACGCGCCTGCGTCCGTGAAACGCTTATTTGGCCTATGCAACTTCTTGACGTCATCTCTCGGAAGTCGATTGGCATGAGGCAACTCGAAGGCTACAGGAAAAGATCGTGGTGATACTATGTGAGCTTGAGATGTACTTCCGCCCGCATTCTTGACGTTATGGTGCATCTGCTGGTCCATATAGTGGAGGATATCATCCAACTCGGGCGGCGTTCCTGCACGACATGATGCCATTCGAAAGGATGAATGGTGTCATCAAAGGATACGTTACGCAACATGTCACGTCGGAAGGAAGCATAGCCAGGGCTTTTCGACCGAAGAGTGCATCTCCTACTGCCGCGAATTATCTAGGCATCGAGAACCCGTTGGTCTGCCCGTCAACGAGCACCTCGGCGAGCTCGCTGGATGGGGTCACCGTGAGGGTCGCCGCGAAATGCATGTCGACTTCGAGGGTCGACTTCGCCGACTTTGAAAGAGCAAACCTAGTCGGCGCTACAACACATAGACGTGGTCGATCCTTGGGTGGTAGAGCACAAAACCTTTATTAAAAAGGCATTACAATGACCGAGAGGCCAACAGAGGACGGACGGAGATACACTCAAAGAGCACAACTCATGTTTCACGCGTTGGTTCAAGCAGAAGCTTCGTCGTACCCTTTACATGAGGATTCTTCCACGGAAGAACAACTCATATTCGCCTTGTCACAGGCGCCGAGCACAACCTGATGACCTATGAGGCGACGATATCAACGGCTACACATTCTACACCGAGGCCAAGGACATGAAGAGCGATGGTTACGTAACTCCGGGTAACGATGGAATCCTACACGGTAACGACAAGGACAGATACTACGGAAGGATCGAGGAGATCTGGGAGCTGAGCTACGCTGGAGAGAAGGTCCCGATGTTCCGTGTCAGATGGGCCAAGAACGTCATAAAAGAAGACCGATATTTCACCACCATGGTTATACCCGAAGCCAAATCCAAGATCATGGGCATAAGCGTCACCTTGAAAAAATGAGCCATGGGTACTGGCTTCCCAAGTGGACCAATGCTTCTTCATTACCGACCCGCCAAAGCCCGGTCGTGTTGTCGTGAGGAGAGGCAAAAGGAAGATCATCGGAATGGATGGAGTAGCCAATGAGCAAGACTTCGACAAGTACGGCGACCCGAGGATCGAACATGACGACGATGATGAAGTAGCAGCATACACCACAAGAAGAAGCAGGACCACCCTACTTAAGGACGTCCGTTCCACAGAAGAACTCCATTTGCGAAAAAGAAGGGCAAGAAGATTGTGAACAGATAGCTCGCTAAGATCGATTGTATTTAAATCGTAGCCTTCATTTATCGATTGTATTTCATGGGTAATTTTTGAAATATCATGAATATTTTTAAATTTCATGGACACTCGATCACGATCCCCCTCCATCTCGATCGCTATCCCACCTCATGAGATCCGGTCCCTCGCCACGAGCACCCCCCAGACCACCGGCACGCCGACCCCCGCACCCTCGATTCCCTACTCAACGCCGTCGCCGACCCCGCACCCAGCACCGTCTAATAAAAAAATAAGTATGAAACAGCTTTTAAATGCTACTGTCTTATAAAAAATATTACTTGTTATTATTTAAACAAGTTTGAACATATTTAAACATAAATAAGTATCAAACAGCTTTTTAAATGCTAAAAAAATTTGTGGAGCACGGGAGTCGAACCCGGGACCTCGTGTGAGAGCTGGCGGTGACCAGTCGAGCTAGTAGAGTGGGCTTGACATGGATAGGTTACGGTACTACATAACCCTTCGGCTCGAGTTGAAATAAAAAAAAAAATACTAATGGCGCACCACGCTGAGGTGCGCCATTAGTGTGGACATGCTAATGGCGCACCACGGTGAGGTGCGCCATTAGTGCTGTGCCGATCCCCCTGCCCTCTCCCCTTCGCCTCGATCCCCCTTCCCTCTCCCCTACTTGATTCCCTCTCCCTTCTCGATCCACCGCCGCCGCCGCCGCTGCCCTGACCCTCGCCCTCGCCCTCGCCCTCTCCCTCTCCCTCTCCCTCGCCCCTCTTCTTAGATGGATTCATACAACTTTCTATGGCTAATAATTTGACACTTGCTCTTGTATGTTGGGTCCTGTAATACTTAGAATTGCATGCGTTCCAGATTGGATTTAAATACATGTTGTATGGCTTGTAGTTTCCATTTGGTGTTACACCATTGCCTCTTTGAGTAGCCATTACGGTCATTTATACTGTCTTGGCTTAGTTAGGAGGCACATATGAAATGAGCATCCGATGCTCATCCAGGCCATTTGAGAAAAGGAAAAGCATCGACGGTCCACTACCATTAGCTTAGCAAGGTGTCCTCCTTTTCCCAAAGCAACAAAAAGGAAAAGTGGGTGCTAAGAGCTGGCAACGCGTGTGAGTTTGACTTCGGCCAAGGTCAAGGACCAGTGCCAGGCTGTCAGGCGGTGACCGTCGGCAGCTTGGACTAGGTTGTGTCCCTGTCCCTCTTGATGCACGGTGATTGGGAGGGGACGCCTCCTACCATACCATGGAGGCTAGGTGTCCTAGATCGTCATGTCATGCTTTCGTCCCGTGACTAGTTGTTCGCAAAAATGGTACCAAAAGATCATGGTCTTAAGCAATGATGGCATCAATTTAAGTTCAGAGCAATGAAGTGTGCATAACTTTATTGTGTCAGCATGCTTTCAGGAAGATTTTCTTTTCTTTTTTGATGAAATGAAGTTGAATCTTGATTTCATTGATGAAACCAACTCACTAAAATTGAAAGCAAAAACCATACTGCATCGCCAAATGACTATTTAGAAAAACAGAGAAGATATCAAGTGGTTTTAGACTGGACTCTTTTGCATTATTTGGTTTTGGCTGATAAGTATTTTATCTTTTGTTTTTCGAGATATCTTTGGTGCAGTTTTTGGAGATGCATGCTTGAAGGGGCTCAACGGTGTTCACGACATTGTAGAGTGCTCTTTTGTCCAATCAACCGTAATGTAGCTGCCATTGTTTAGGTGCTTGATTTCTGCTAGTATTATTTGATGGTTATGTGTTTCTTCCAGTTTCTTGTAACGGGGCCATTCATTGATTGTCCATCGTCCTGAATTTCTCTTAATGGGAGAGAAACCAAGAAATCACTTGGACCTGCGTAATGAGGTTAAATTCGAAAAGGTCGTGAGGGGAAGGTCATCGATTACAGGTATATCATATAATACTGCACTACCCTCTGCTGTTCAATGATTAAACTGCGGTAAAAAAGAATATATTTGACTACACCAAGTCTGTAAACGTGCATTCTAACAATATTGGAACATCAAATGGACACAATGTGATGTAGAGGAATCTTGACAACTTACCATACATTTGTTTGGGGAAAATGTTGGCTTAGTCATTGCTAATACTAAACACGTTTGCATTGACTCTTTTTGTTCATCTTGAAACAATGCAATGTTTTCAAATATCTTGTCTGATTTAGTTTTCACCATATTTTCTTATATTGATTTAGTTTTGATGATCAATGGCAGAGATACATGGTGACCCAAGTTATATCTATTTTCTCATATTTGTAGAGAAGATTTTCACACGTGTAAAAGTTTTTTTCAAATATATTTGTGGTGCAAAATGAAGATATGCCAAACTCCTCAACAGTTGGTTAGTCTCATTAGGGTAAAATAATAGGATACTTTGTTAAATTAGAAGTCATCAACATGTCACGATCAATTGCTGATGTATCCTGTATGATGTATGTGATCTGCCGATGTATGGTTTTTTATCAAGAGGCCAAACATTCATCTAGTTTTGCTATGAACTGCTGCTAATGTATGATGTAGTTGCTTCACCTGCTATCTTGCTTACGATTACGCAAGACTGTGCCGTTTAAGAGTTTTTAGATGAATGTCTATAGTGCTTTTTCTTCTCTCGCTAACTCCGTTCTCGGAGTTGTTGTTGGCCGGTAACAAAGATGTTTGAAGTACAATTGTTACCAATGTGGGCTTGTGGAATCCCATGACAAAAGTCTTGAGTTGGGTTGATACAATTGTCAAGGGGTAGTCTCATTGTGATCTTCCGAAATGACCCATTGGCGACTTCATTACGCTGGGATAATGATTTTGCAGGTACCCGAGAGGCCCTTGAGTTTGCGGAATGTCGATTAACTTCCGTTCCGGCAAATTGGGTACTCCATATGTCCTATTTTCAGCAAAGGTCATGCTGAAATTTTCCGTGAATTTTAGCATGACTTTGCTAAAATAGGACATATGGGGTACTTGTGACTAATGCATGGGCCGGGTATCTTAGTAGTTAATTAATTAGGATCAACTGCCCGGCGTACTTGTGACTAATGCATGGCTTTTAGGGTGCCTCGGTGTCGATAAAAACCGAAATGATGAAAGCTTAGGCTTTTAGGGTGCCTCGGCGTCGAAAAACCCTCAATGATAAAACCTTAGATTTTAGGATGCCTCGGTGTCGACAAACCCTAAATGATGAGACCATGATCTTGTTCCTTGACAAGTAACCAACTTTTTGACCAAACTTTGTTTCTATTTAGAGAGAAACATGGCCCACAACGATGAGGCCGGGGTTGACGGCAAGGCATTCTGGGAGCTGTCCCGGGAGATGGAGGAACAACCTCACTTGTATGAGGCCGCCGCCTTCCCCACCGATCCCGAGACCACCGATGGTACCGCCGAGGATGACTCCCACCGATGCTACCACCGGATGAAAGCCGCCGAGGATGCCACCATCGATGATGGCGGCGCCGCACGGATGGCAGCCAACCGAAGAGGCAACGCGGAAGGAACGGCGCCCGATCGTGCTCCGCACCCTCAAGGAGGAAGTTACTGAAGTGGACTCCAACGGGAATCCAACGGCGCCCGAACGAATAGTCAAGGGGTACTCGCTTCAGCTCGGGTGCATTCTCCGGAGCACCGTCTCGATCAACACCGAGAACCTAAGGCATCCTGACCGAGGGAATTTGCGCAACCTCCTCTTCACGAAGCTGCACTGCGAGCGATACAAGTTCCCGCTGAATTTGCAAACACAAGCCTCAAAGGGAATAAAGTGAACAATGCTGCCCTCACGAAGATGAGCAAGGCCCTGTCTACTTGGAAAAGCAATGTGAAGAGAATGATCGAGAAAGGTGAGAGTTATCGGAAGATCAAGGAGAAAAATCCTTCGATCACCGAAGATGACTACAACGACTTCAAGATCAATTGCTCGAGCACCGCAAGCTCCCAATCAAGTGAGTGGGGAAACAAATGCGGGAGCTGAACATAGGGAACACACACTCAGTCCCGTGATTCAGAGTGGCGGAGCCTATATGGGACAAGGAGGAGGCGGAGGCGTGCCGAGCAAGGCCTACCGCCCCTCTTCGATACATACGGTGACAAGCGGACCAGGAACTTTGTCGGGGCCGGTACAAGAAGGACCCGAAAACAAAGGAGCTTACCACGGATCCGAAGACCAGGCAGCTTCAGCTTGTTACGGTAAGGAATACACCCCGTAATTAGCTCCATATGGTTGCATTCTAATTAATGAAGCCGAATTTCTAAATGGTTCACATTCCTTCCGCTTGGTATTGAAAGCGATGGCTGGGTCGACTCAGAGCAACCCTTGGGACACCACTCTAAATAGGGGTTGAATGTAATGAAGAACAAGGATAAGCTCAAGAAGTCGACGTCGGCTGGTCGTGTGGCGGCAAAGGCTTGTCGACAAAATGGGGTCATACTATACCGCTGGTGTGCGGAAGGAGAAAAAGACCAGCTCGGAAAGCCAGCCGCGAGAGGTTCAAGAACTCAAGGCACAGGTGTCGCGGATTCCGGAGATTGTCCAAGAGCAAGTGGAACAACGACTCGGAGCGACGATCACCGCCCTTGTGCCTACCTTGATCTCGGGGTTGAGTGCGTGGATTGCGGGCGGCCAACAGGGGCCGCCCCCGATTCCTAGCTTCACGGCCAGCAACTCGCATAATGCGATGGTGGGGCCATTGGTGCCTCCGGCGGAGGCGGCAATGGTGTCTCCGACGCCGGCACGGGAGCTTAATGCCCCCGGGTGAACGCCGGCAGGCACCTCTGCAGCAAGCGGCCCCTCCGTCAATCGCTGCATGCCGCCGTTGGCGGTGCCTCTACATTAGCCGAGCTCGACGCCATCATCACGGTAACTAATTAAGCCTCTCTCGGCCGAGGACTTCATCTCCTTGCCTTTGATCGGCATCCCGGCGCCCTACATGTTTTCGCAGGCGCCGCCGACGTTCCGTGCACTCTCCTCCACTACGTGAACAACGAAGTTGGTCGATGTCGCCAAGGGCAAAATCGTTCAACCGGGCAACCCCTTGTTCCACGGTACCATGATGCCACCCAACTTGTTTAGGGTTCAACTGGTTCGGGTGCTGCCAGGCTGCAACGACTTGTTACCTCCGAATCGACCCGTCGGGGCGGCGATGATGACGTGATGACCCTCGGCGCCTGCTGAGCTGGCCCTGCTTTGGCGAAGAGCCAGATTCGCTTTGGGGGCGGGGACACCACCCCAAGGACAACACCGCCAGTCGTGCCGGCGCCAAGTCGGCCCCATGGCAAGACCGCCGTAACGGTGCTGGACATCCCTATGCCACTGGATCCAAACATGCATATGGCATAGGATCAGAACGACGACGATGACTATGATACATTTGGCAACGTCGATCAGTACTTTGCCGAGCATGGGTACGATGGCGACTTCATGGGGCCTCCTTCTCAAGAACCAAACCCAACAAAAGATGTGTGCGATCTAGCTCGTACTGCTGGAGAAGCCAAGTTACCAGCGCGTCTGGCGTTCAGCTCTCGAGGAGACGCCTCCATTGCCGACTTCACCGAGCCTCGAGATAGGCGAGGTGTGAAATATTATCAGCCCCAACACACTCAAGAAGGCGGTGTCTGTGAGCAAAACTCGGTCCCATTACAGGAGAAGAAGAAGGCACGCAAAAGAAAGACTAAGAAGGGTGCGAGCCAGCCGGCACCAAGTATGATCCGTGCTCAGGACGGGCCACCTTCACCGCAGGATATCTCGAGGAGGGTGCATGTGGCGGGTAGGGCGATGCTACCGACAAATATGCTCAATGCTGCAACCGATGCTATGCGGAGTCTGCATGACAGTGTTCTTTCTTTGGAGAAGCTGCGTCTCGTGGAGAAGGATGTGGCATACCCGGTTTCGCGGCCAAGGTGCCAGAGGGCAAGGGCTTTGTGGATAACTCCATCGGGCGTACGATCGTCCTGCGTTTTGATGACATCCACGCTATGTTGAACCTTCATCCGCTGCACTACACCTTCGTTCGGCTATTTTCGCTGAGTATGGAGATGCGGATCATTCGCGACAAGACCCCGGACATCGCGATAGTCGACCCCTTCTACATGCGTGCCAAGTTCTTGGGCAGCGCTGGGGACCGCAAGTCGCGAAGTTCTTACCTCGAAGGCGTCATTACGGCAAACCAAGATAAGGATAACTTCCTCATGCCTTACTTTCCGAGTAAGTCCTCCCTCAACCGCCCGTAACATATGAATTCTTACATTTTGATCGTTTTCTTTTAACATTCCGTGTTTTCTGCAGTGACACACGTTGCACGCTCATCCTCCTAAGCCCCAAATATTCCATGGCCACGTATTTCGACCCGGACCGTCGATCGAACGTAGACTACACAAATGTCAAGAAGGTTCTTGATGATGTTCTCCCAGCTCGCCAAATCTGGAGGCACCTTCACCGGGCCTATTCGTAAGTACGGCAAGCACGTGTTCTCCCACAATCTGACGCTCTGCGTCAAGCAGCCGCTACCGGCGGTTAGAAGGGTGCCTACTACGCCATCCATCACATGCGGGCGATCGTGCGGGACCATCATCAACTTCACGCTACCGAGTAAACTCCAAGATTGGGCATGGCGTGTCGGCAATCCAGGACGCGGACCTCCGACAAGAATTCTTTCGCATCTAGTCCGAGTTTGCGGAAATCATCCATCAAGATGTCCTTCATACCTCGGGGCAGTTCTACCTCAGAAATCAACCGTCCAACAGTGACATCGACACAATGCTACAAATGCAGGATGACAACGCCCGTTCTTTCATGACTCCCACGATAGACAGCGGCTTCATCCACGCTCCGGTCCCTTGAGTCGAGTTGTCTAGTTCTGAAACATCGATTGGCTCATGTTGTAATTAAACTTTAATGAACATGTAGTATGTCTCTTTGGTTTCGAGAGTCGTTCAACTTAGATGTAATCGATGCTATTAATGTCTTGCTTTTCTCTTACGATCGTTCTGTTTCATACTTATATATTGCTTATTTATTTTATGTGAATTTGTACTAAAGTTTCGTTTTGCTAGTGCATAGCGATGCCGACGTATGTCGTGTACAAGGGTAAGGTTCCCGGAGTCTACGATGAGTGTCAGAGACAGGTTCACCGATTCAGCGGTAACAGTTACAAAGGGTACACCACTAGGGCCGAGGCCGAATCTAGATACGCCCGCTATCTAGCGGGAGAGGGGAGGGACCGTTGGAGGAACCGGATGAAGACGAGTTTCATCGTGATGACCGCAGCTCTCTTCTATGTGATGGTAGTTTAGATGATCGATATCGACTTGTAATGTGAAGACAAACTCGCTACTCGCGGTCTCGAGACTTGTAATATAATGTTCTATCTTTGTTCGGTCTTTTCAATTCGGAGACTAATATGATGAATTGTATTAGGAGACTAATATGATGAATTGTATTCAAAGACTAATCTTCTATTGTATCTGATGAATCTATTGTTGATGTGTGCTGTCTATATTTTGTCAAATTATACATTTTGTAACCTGTGCAAAAACAGAAAATAAAAAATAAAAAACCTAATATTCATACTAATGGCGCATCACATGATAAAGGCGCCATTAGTATGACAAAGCATACTAATGGCGCATCACTTGTCGATGCGCCATTAGTATGCCATAATTACTAATGGCGCATCACTTGGTAGTGCGCCATTAGTATGTCATGATTACTAATGGCGCATTCAGGTGGTGCGCCATTAGTATGCCAAAGCACCTGGGTATACATGCTTACAGGAGGCATACTAATGGCGCACCCTACGCATATACTAATGGCGCACCAGGTGGTGCGCCATTAGTATACCAGATACTAATGGCGCACCACAGTGCGCCATTAGTAAAAATTACTAATGGCGTGCTATTAATGGCGCACCACAGATGCGCCATTAATAGCCAAATTAGGTGCGCCATTAGTAGTGGTTTTTCTAGTAGTGTGTACATCGTCCGGACTATTGAAGTGTGAAGATACAAGACTCAAGACTTCGGCCCGTGTCCGGATGGGACTTTCCTTGGCATGGAAGGCAAGCTTGGCGATCCGGATATTATATTTCCTTCCTTGTAACCGACTCCATGTAAACTCTAGCCCTCTCCGGTGCCTATATAAACCGGAGAGGTTGGTCCTTAGAAGGCCGATCACAATTACAATCATACCATCATAGGCTAGCTCTTAGGGTCTAGCCTTTACGATCTCATGGTAGATCTACTCTTGTACTACCCATATCATCAATATTAATCAATCAGGAAGTACGGTTTTACCTCCATCGAGAGGGCCCGAACCTGGGTAAACATCTGTGTCCCTTGCTTCCTGTTACCATCAGCCTTGACGCACAGATCGGGACCCCCTACCCGAGATCCGCCGGTTTTGACACCGACACCCTCCCCCCTAGGGCGCGCCCCCCTACCTCATGGGCCCCCTGGAGCTCCTCCGACCTCAACTCCAACTCTATATATTTGCTTTCGGGGAGAAAAAAATCAAGGAGAAGAAATCATCACGTTTTACGATACGGAGCCGCCGCCAAGCCCTAAAACCTCTCAGGAGGGCTGATCTGGAGTCCGTTCAGGGCTCCGGAGAGGGGGATTCGTCGGCGTCGTCATCATCAACCATCCTCCATCACCAATTTCATGATGCTCACTGCCGTGCATGAGTAATTCCATCGTAGGCTTGCTGGACAGTGATGGGTTGGATGAGATCTATCATGTAATCGAGTTAGTTTTGTTAGGGTTTGATCCCTAGTATCCACTATGTTCTGAGATTGATGTTGCTATGACTTTGCAATGCTTAATGCTTGTCACTAGGGCCCGAGAGCCATGATTTCAGATCTGAACCTATTATGTTTTCATGAATATATGTGTGTTCTTGATCCTATCTTGCAAGTCTATAGTCACCTACTATGTGTTATGATCCGGCAACCCCGAAGTGACAATAATCGGGACCACTCCCGGTGATGACCATAGTTTGAGGAGTTCATGTATTCACTATGTGTTACTTTGTTCCGGTACTCTATTTAAAGGAGGCCTTAATATCCCTTAGTTTCCATTAGGGACCCGCTGCCACGGGAGGGTAGGATAAAAGATGTCATGCAAGTTCTTTTCCATAAGCACGTATGACTATATTAGGAATACATGCCTACATTACATTGATGAATTGGAGCTAGTTCCGTGTCACCCTATGTTATGACTGTTACATGATGAACCGCATCCGGCATAATTCTCCATCACCGATCCAATGCCTACGAGCTTTTCACATATTGTTCTCCGCTTATTTACTTTTCCGTTGCTACTTTTACAATCACTACAAAACACCAAAAATATTTCTTTTGCTATCGTTACCTTTTGTTACCGTTACCACTACTATCATATTACTTTGCTACTAAACACTTTGCTACAGATATTAAGTTATCCAGGTGTGGTTGAATTGACAACTCAGCTGCTAATACTTGAGAATGTTCTTTGGCTCCCCTTGTGTCGAATCAATAAATTTGGGTTGAATACTCTACCCTCGAAAGCTGTTGCGATCCCTTATACTAGTGGGTCATCAAGACTATTTTAGGCGCCGTTGCTGGGGAGCATAACTCTATTCTTTGAGTCACTTGGGATTTATATCTGCTGGTCACTATGAAGAACTTGAAAGACGCTAAGACAACAATTTATCCCTCAACTACGAGGGGAGGTAAGGAACTGCCATCTAGCTCTGCACTTGATTATCCTTCTATTTTGAGTAAGCTTGCGACACCTAAACCTATACGCTATTCGCTTACGATATGTGCATGTTATTGATGATGCCACTTATGCTTTGCATGATACTTATGATGAAACTACTTCTATGCTTGATACTACTGTGCCCCTTAGTGAATTTCTTGATGAACAAATTGCTAGGGCTAGAGAGAAAGAAATTATTGAAACTGATTGTATTGATGAAATTGATGATGAAGACTTGCATGTTATTCCTGAGGGTTATGTTTTTGATAAAGAAGCTTCTGGAGCTATTTTAGCTTGCATAGATAGATATGAACTCACGAGATTATTAGCTAAATGGAATCAACAATCTCATAAAGATAGAATGAGACCTGACCCTGCTTTTGCTACTTCACATATCTGTGTTACCGATAAGGATTATGAATTCTCTGTTGATCCTGATATAATTACCTTTGTTGAATCTGATCCATTTCATGGCTATGAATCTGAAACTGTTGTGGCACATCTTACTAAAGTAAATGATATAGCCACCCTGTTCACTAATGATGAGAGATCTCGCTACTTTTATATCCTTAAAATATTTCCGTTCTCATTAAAGGGTGGTGCTAAGATATGGTTTAATTCCCTTGATCCTGGTTGTGTGCGTAGTCCCCAGGATATGATTTATTACTTCTCTACTAAATATTTCCCTGCTCATAAGTTATGTCTACTACGCAACCTTCTTCTTGTAGACGTTGTTGGGCCTCCAAGTGCAGAGGTTTGTAGGACAGTAGCAAATTTCCCTCAAGTGGATGACCTAAGGTTTATCATTCCGTGGGAGGCATAGGATGAAGATGGTCTCTCTCAAGCAACCCTGCAACCAAATAACAAAGAGTCTCTTGTGTTCCCAACACACCCAATACAATTGTAAATTGTATAGGTGCACTAGTTTGGCGAAGAGATGGTGATACAAGTGCAATATGGATGGTAGATATAGGTTTTTGTAATCTGTAAATATAAAAACAGCAAGGTAACAAGTGGTAAAAGTGAGCGTAAACGGTAGTGCAATGCTAGGAAACAAGGCCTAGGGTTCATACTTTCACTAGTGCAAGTTCTCTCAACAATAATAACACAATTGGATCATATAAATATCCCTCAACATGCAACAAAGAGTCACTCTGTCGGTGTACTAGAGTAGGGGTACCCTAGTATCCCGAACTTGTGCACGGGCAGTTGCAGCACCCCGCGACAAGGCTTGCCTGGTCACCGCCAAGATCCTCCGTGGTTCCTTTGGAGCCATTCAAGAACAAAGTATTTAACCAAGAAGACAAGGCCCCGACAAGAGGAGCTTGCCGGGAAGGCCACTCAAGGCACGCAGAAGACAAGACCCTGGCAAGAGGAGCTTGCCGGGAAGGCTCGAAGAGAGACAAGCCTCCTGGACGCGACAGGATTCAGCCGCTGCAAGGCACTTGCCGCAGGCAACCTCTCTTCATCTCCGCCCAGCTCATTCACCAACGTGTCGCCATGGGACCATTCCATGCGCGCGTGTCAAGAGGCTGTGCAGCCAACGGGGAGCAGCGATAAGCGGCGCTGACAAGCTTGCCATCGTGGCGAACGGTGGCGCTCCTGACGGTCCCTGTTGCACTGTTTAGGCGACAGGGACGGGCATTTAATGCTTTTGTCCCTTGCCATCAGGGTTAGGTAGAGTACACTGTACACTGTACAAGTAGGTGTACCAACCACTAGTTTTACATTTGTACCCCCAGCTACGTTGCCACCTGTCGGAGCCCCTTTGAGCATATAAAAGGAGGCCCATGCGCAACGTAGGGGGGGTTGATCAGTCGATCAGTTCCCTCCAGGTTCGATTCCAACGTAACCAGAGAACACTCACGCTAGGTCTTGTAGCTCTCATCGCTCCTGTCAGGACCCCGATTCCAAGTCACATCGACCTAGCTGGTAACACCTCATATCACTTTGTGGCCTCACGCACGGTATTCCCACGGGTGTCGCCTTACCATGGCCCGGGACCGTTTGCGCCTTTTGGCTCACGTGATATGATAGTGTCGCTAGCATCCACATGACAAAGAACCCGGGCCGACATGGCTAGTCGTGAACCCAAAGTGGCACTAACCTATGGGGACAGGCATACATGAATCACTTCGAGCATGTCGGTCATCAACGTATGAATTCGGGCTGTAGCACTGGCTAACAGGACTCCGGTATCCCGGGCTGTGAGCTAGGCAGGACTCCGAATATCACCGCGTGACATTTCCCGAAGGGACGGACATAGGAACGAAATGAAACACATGCCGCCAGTCAAGTGTCCAAGCAGTAGTGCTGGGCTAGCAGGACTCGCATCCGGGTCTGTAGCGGACTACTATCGCCGTAAGCACGAGACTACATTTCCCCATATGAGAGGCTGCCAAGGATAAACAACTAGTTTGTCGGATCCCACTCATACCAAGCATTTCAATCATACACGCAATATGCCCGATATGAGTAAATACAACAAGGCATCACAACAAAACTCTACAACTCAAGTACTTTATTTAAGGGGCTCCGAGGAGCCATACATAACATAGTCATACAGGTAGGGGTCACATGACCCAACACTCAAGTCATACAATCATACAAGCACATGCGGAAGCAAAGTAGTCTCGAGTCTGGACTCTAGAAAGAAAGAAAGCTTGTTGGAGTCTTCCTATCTACAATGGCCCTTCACAAGTCTTAGATCGCCACCTGGTGGCTAATTCACTCGTCGATGTCAATATCTACATAGAACCCGTTGGAGGGGGTAGTATAGTCCTCTGAAAAATATTGATTAAGCAAACATGAGTACAAAAGTACTCAGCAAGTCTTACCACAGAATCCTATCATACATGCACATTCTCAAGAAGGAGGTGGAGTTATTTGCAGCATGAGGTCAGCGTGACGTCAGGGGTCAACGGGGTCGTCCAGGTCAAACTGACCAGTGGGACCCGCATGTCAGTAATTAGTTTAACTAATTAACTTTAATTAAAACTAACCGAGTTAGTTAACCGAGGGGGGTCCACCTGTCAGTGACTCAGAGCAGTCAACAGGGCCCACGGTCAGGGGTCAGTGGTCAACTCGCCGGCGTCTAGCCGCCGGCGAGGCCAGGCGCGGCGGAGCAAAGTGCTTTTGCACGTTCCGGCCACCAAATGGGGCGCGGAAGGCATCTACGTGGAGCTGGAAGTGAGCCGCGGTGTTTGGTGGGGTCAGTTGGGTTAGGGGTGGCCGGAGTGGGCGCCGGCGACGAGTCGGGCGGCGGCCGGGGCTCGGGTGATGTCGGGTTTGGTGTTAGAGGGCTCGGCGAGGCGCGGAAGTGCATATAGTTAGGCCCAGCGCAACTCGGTGAGTGCGATGGACAGGAGTGGCGTGGCCGTTGGGTGGCCGGAGCTTCGTCGGCGGCACGAGCTCTGGGCGGTGCGTTCGGGTGATCGGCGTGCGCTTCGTTGTGGTGCAAGAGGAAGAGAGCGGAGAGGACGGGAGTAGCCAGCTCACAGTGAACCGTCAGAGAGCCTCGTCGGGCTCGGGCGGTTCGATGCGGGCGCGACGGCGATGGGGATCTCGGCTGACTTCAGGCTCGGTCGAGGTCGGTGTAGAGGCTTGGGTGCTTAGAGCGGCGGACTCGGCTAGCTAGGGGTAGTGGGGTGCGGCGAGCTGCTGGACATGGTGGGGAGGAGCATGGACGGCGGGAGCACGGCAGCGACGGGTGGCGCTGCGTCGATGATGGCGTCGGCCAAAGGTTGGGGGAGAGCGAGAGAGAAGGCAGGGGAGAATGGGGTGTCCAGGGGTTCGGGCGACGACGTGGAGGTCGCCCGTGGCGGCGAAGCGGGCGAAGGGGAAGCGTGGCGGCGGCCATGCGTGGCGCGCTACTGCGCCGGCACCGAGCTGCTGCTCGTCAAGCCGAGCCAAGCAGCCACATGCTGCCGCTGGCTGGGCCGGGCAGTGGCCGGGCGTATGCATGTGTAAGCATTTCCTTTTTTAGTCTTTTCCTATTATTCTGAACTTTGTGGGGTTTATTTAAAATACCAAAACTATTTTAAAAATCATCAAAATGCTCTGGTCACTTGTTGGAATATTCCCAACATGAAACATTTTGGTTTGGCAATTTTTGAACATTTAAAATATTTTTCATAATTTAAAATGCTCATTTCAAAAACTTGTGAATTAATTCTAGGACCCTTAGATGACCTAGAAAATGGTGCACCTCCTTTGACATGGGTTACGAACCCAAACAAAGAGGATGAGCATTTTGAAGGGCATTTCGGATTCATTGAAATAAATTTTAGTAAACCCTAGTTGTTTTAAGGGGCGGTGTTCGGGGTTTCTGCCTTCCCCATTTAAAATTCAAATGAAATTTAAACATGATGCACACCCTAATGCATGGTCTATCTGGGATGTGACAACTCACCCCCACTCAAAAGAATCTCGTCCCGAGATTTAGAATCTGTTGCGAAAAAAGGTGGGATACTCAAGTCGAAGACGATCCTCCCTTTCCCAAGTTGCTTCTTGCTCGGAATGGTTTGACCATTGAACCTTTAGAAACTTGATATTCCGACGCCGGGTGGTACGCTCGGCTTGATCGAGAATCTAACGGGATATTCTCGATAGGTGAGGTTATCTTGGAGATCAAGCGTTTAGGTGGTCCACTTCACGGATAGGATCCGAGAAGCAACGCTGAGTTGGGAAACGTGGAAGACATCATGGACTCTACGGAAGATGCGGAGGTAGTTCCAGTTGGTAGGCAACTTCCCTCGTTTGGCAAGAATGCGAAAGGGTCCAATGTAACGAGGAGCCAACTTGCCTTTGATATCAAACGATGGGTTCCCTTTAAAGGAGTAACCGAAGGTAAGCCTCGCCGCCAATTTCATAAGTCATAGGCTTATGCTTGCGGTCATATTGGCTCTTTTGACGAGATTGGGCTGTTTTCAATTTCTCACGAATAACGCGAACCTGCTCTTACGCTTCTGAATCATGTCCGGGCCAAAGAGTTGTCTCTCCCCGGTTTCTGACCAGTTAAGAGGCGTTCGACATTTCCGTCCATCAAGAACTTCGAAAGGGGCTTTGCCCAGGCTGGCTTGATAACTGTTGTTATAAGCGAACTCGGCGAATGGAAGGCATTTCTCCCAATTCATGCCGAAAGAGATGATGAAGCTCAAGCATATCCTCTAGGATTTGATTGAATCGTTCTACTTGACAACTTGATTGAGGATGGAAGGCGGTGCTAAAGGAGAGACGAGTTCCCATAGCATTTTGGAAACTTTCCCAAAATCGAGAGGTGAAGAGATTTCCACGGTCTGAGTTAATCTCCAATGGAATACCATGAAGAGACCCTATTCGGGAGATGTACAAATCAGCTAGCTGGCTAGCGGTTATACTCTCATGAACGGGTAGGAAGTGGGCTACTTTGGAAAGACGATCAACGGCATTTACGAAGATAGCATTATTCCCTCTCTTGGTCCTGGAAACCCGTAATGTAATCCATACCGATTTTATCACATTTCAATTCAGGAGTTTCCAACGGTTGATGGGTACCAGCAGGACGTTGTTGTTCTGATTTAACTCGACGACAGACGTAGCAGTTAGCAATGTATTGAGCGATTTCTCTCTTCATCCTAGTCCTCCAAAACCTCTGGGCGTAGATCTTGATACATTTTAGTACTACCAGGATGAATGGTGAGAGGAGAGTCATGAGCTTCCTTAAGGATCAATTGCCGTAGCTGTTGTTTCTTGGGAACCACTAAGCGGTTCTCAAAGAAGACAACACTGCTCATCTATGGAGAAACACTTAGCAGCTCCGCTAGCAATGTTCTCCTTGATCCGAGATATTCCCCTATCATACCGGCGAGCAGCTATGATTCGATCCGTAAGGTTGGGTTTCGCCACTGTGGTGGAAAGGAATCCTCGAGGAACAATGTGAAGATTAAGTTTACTGAAATTCCTCGTGGAGAATTGGTTGACTTTGTTGTAACATCAAATTGTTACAATAAGATTTGCGACTTAGTGCGTCAGCCATGACATTGGCTTTGCACAGGGTGTAAGATATTCCTAAGTCGAAATCTGTAATCAACTTCGACCCAACGTCTTTGCTCGAGATTCAAATCCGGTTGGGTGAAGATATATTTCAGACTTTGGTGATCAGTGTAGATTTCACAACGATTACCCAGAAGGTAATGTCGCCAAGTTTTAAGTGCATGAACCACTGCTGCAAGCTCTAGATCGTGTGTGGGGGTAGTTATCCTCATGTGGACGCAACTGTCGAGAGGCGTAGGCAATCACATGACGATCTTGCATGAGTATGCAACCTAGTCCTTGTCGCGAGGCGTCGCAATAGATAATAAAGTCCTTAGAAAAATCTGGTGGAACAAGTACGGAGCAGATGTCAGGCGTCTTTTCAGTTCCTGAAAGCTGAACTCGCACTGTGGCGTCCATTCGAACTTCTTATCTTTCTTGAGGAGTTCGGTTAGAGGTTTAGCAACTTTAGAGAAGTTTTCGACGAAGCGGCGGCAATAGCTCGCTAGACCGAGGAAACTCCGAACTTGCTTGACCGATTCAGGTGGAGTCCAATCAAGGACGGCTTGAACTCGCTCGGGATTGACAGCAATGCCCTTACCAGAGATTACATGGCCTAGATAGGTCACTTACGGTAACCAGAATTCACACTTAGAGAATTTGGCATAAAGGCGGTGCTCTCAAGTTTCATCAATACTAGCCTTAGATGTTCGGCATGTTCTTCCTCATTCTTGGAGTAGATGAGTATATCATCGAGGTATACCACGAATTTAATTTATCCAAATACTCCATGAAGATTGAGTTCATTAACCGAGAGAAGGTGGCTGGAGCATTGGTTAAACCGAAGGACATGACGGTGTACTCGTATTGGCCATAACGAGTAACAAAAAGCTGTTTTAGGTATGTCCTCGTTCTTGATTTTGATTTGATGGTAGCCCAACCTCAAATCCATTTTGAAAAGATCGAGGATCCAAATGAGCTGATCATACAGGTCGTTGATCCCGGGAGCGGATACTTGTTCTTGATCGTGACCAAATTGACAGTCGGTAATCCACAACCATCCGATCCGTACCATCCTTCTTCTTGACGAAGAGGACGGGCAAGCCCATGGAGATGAACTAGGACGGATGAAACCCTTTTGCAAGGACTCATCGAAGTTGTTTCTTAAGTTCAGCTAGTTCTAGGGGTGCCATCTTATAAGGTCTTCTAGAGATTGGAGCGGTTCCGGGAATAAGATCTATCACGAACTCGACATCCTGTCAGGTGGAACACCTGGCAGTTCCTCTGGAAAGACATCCGGGAAGTCACGGACTACCGGAATATCTTCGAGGTCTGGAAGGGGGTTGGCATTTAAGGAGTAAAGCTGGCGCTTAGACACTCGGGTTAAAACATCCACTGTTTTGCCCGAAGGATGGGTAAGTTGAACAGTTCTAGTAGAGCAATCAATCTTGGCATAATGGGCTGACATCCAGTCCATACCCAAGATGATGTTTATGTCCGAGGACTTGAGAGCTATTAGAGATGCAAGAAAGACTAATCGTCGACAAGAATTTCATTCCCATGACTTATTCTAGAGGTTTGCCATCTAGAACCGTGGGTCTGAATTTCCATGGAGGTAGGCATGTCACAGAATGTGGTGTTGTGCGGTCGAGCATAGCTCTCGAAATAAATGAATGAGATGCTCCAGTATCAAAAGAACGATTTGCGGATGGCAATTAACAAGAAGCGCATCGAGGACGACGTTGGGATCCTCATAGGTTTCTTCAAGCAGAGACATAGTTGACATGGCCACGAAGCGGTGGCAATCGGTTTAGCATAGGGCACCTTTCCTGCTGGCTTGCCACGGCCAATGAACTTTCCAACTTGACTGGGTTGTTCTGGGGACACTCGCGGATGTAGTGGCCCGTCTCCACATTTGAAGCAAGTTATCATATTGGGGCGTGGAGCAGCACTAGCGTGGGCCTCCATAAGTCTTGGGCGGAACATATCTGCTGGTTGGGGTGAGGCGCCTCAAAAGATGGCCTCGGGTGAACACAGGGTGGTAGAGCAGTATTTGAATCCAAACCCGGCGCTTGGGATCCAGCGCGGATGAAGATCCAGAGTCACGGATGTGCTTGCGAGAAGCCTCAAAATCAGTCTGCTTGATTGGCGCTGATAGCCTTATTGACTAACCGGGAAAGAGACACACTCATGCAGACGGAGATCTCGGCGTAGCTCAGCTAAGTCCCTTGCGGAACCTTGCCTCGCTTCTTAGCATCGGTAGAAACTTCTTCGGGGCATAACGTGCTAACCTCCCAAATTCACGGCTGTAGGCATCCACCGATAGCCTACCTTGGGTGAAATCGCAGAATTCCTCACGTTTGCGGTCCATAAGACCTTACGGAATATGATGCTCGCGGAAGGCGGCACTGAACTCATCCCAAGTTGTAACTTGTCCAACCGGACGCATAGCCTCATAATTTTCCCACCAGAGACTGGCAGGGCCTTCCAGATGATAGGCGGCAAAAGTAACCTTATCAGCTTCAGCCACGTTAGCAGAACGCAGCTTGTGGTGGATGCTGCGAAGCCAATCATCCGCGTCGAGAGGCTCAACGGAATACTTGAACTTCGGTGGATACAGCTTGACGAAGTCATTGAGGTGAAACCACATCATTTCTCGGTGGCGTGCGGTGTTTTGCTCAATCCGGCCCAAAGAGGCGATTGGTCTCACGCTTATTATGCTCGCTTCAAAGATAACCTCGGCCAAAGATGGCGGTTGCTTGGCAGATTCACATTTCGGCTGCACTAGCTTCTCCCTGCTCCGGAGCAGCAGGAGTGTTGCGGGTGTTGACCATCCTAGGAGACAGAGCAAAGGTTTAAACCAGGACGGCAGAATTTAACAAAGAAGTGCGGAAGGTAATGGATAGCATGGAATGCAAAGATGTTCATTCGTATGACATGGTAATATAAAGCTGCCATATATATATACCAACGGTCATACACACCATTCATAGTTTAGTACAAGCCTGACGGGGTACAACTATAGTGAACGGCGTTACATCTCATCGGAAGCATTCCAACTCCTATACATTATTTTTTCTACACTTCCGGAACGATACACACTAAGTCATAATCCACAAGTCACGCAGGACGGCGGAAATACAACTATTACAATACTAGGGATACTACTACTACTCAGACAGCTCCGTAGTAGTCCTCATAGAAGTCACCTCCCAATCTCGGAAGTGGAACATGATCATCCGGAAGCATAATCCTGTGGAGCTTGTGGACCATAGGGACTCGGATGTGGTCGTGGTCCAACAAGCGGTGGCGTGACGAGGCCCACGAGGAGGAGTGATGCCTCCCACCTCACGCCACTCCATAAAGTCTGGCAGACCAGCCCGCACAGGGTACAAGTCCCTCATATCCATGTATCCGGCTTGCACGGCAGGTGCAAACCTAGTCAGAGTAGCCCAGTGATCAGCACGGGCATTAAAGAGCTCCATACGCAAGGCCCGGTTTTCACGGTCCTTGTCTTCTAGCATCTCCGTGGTGGTGCGAACAAGTGAGTCCTCATGGGATGCATCGCTGTACAAACCCTGGAGGTAGCCATGCGCCCCGGGGAGGGATGCTGGCATGTAGCGGAAATCACTATTGACCAGCAAGGCAGTTCTGGCTCGAATAATAGTCATCATAGAATAGGCTGCATCTTGCACAGACATCCCAATAGTGATCCCAAGTCCATAAGAACAGTGGAGCGGTTCAGTAGCTCCGGGATAGGATGGATAAATCCTGACCGCGTGAGATATTGGCTTTGGTTGAAATCCCTAAACTGCTCCTCGACGGTATATTCAGGATACCATCGATAACCTGTCTCGACCATCACCGAACCAACATTGCCGTGTGACCACACACACCAATGCAACGGGTCGACGAACCACTTGGTTACGGGACGGGTGGCCATCTGAAAGCACAACCACAATGCAAAGACATTAGAATTTCTAGGGAAAATCGGGCAGCATAACATCTCAGAATGCTCAAAATCAGATTTGAGACATTCAAAATCAGATTGCAAACCCACTCAACAACATCATATCAAGGTTCTGGTTCAAATGATAGCATACTAAAAAATTTAGTAGCACTGAACTGAGGATGTAACCAACAGTCCTATAAGTTACTACGGATTAGTAACACGTGAACCTGATAGAGAGAAGAGAGCCTAGTCCTATACCCACGTCGAATGAGAAGAGGATGACTCAGATCAGAGGGCATAAGGTAAAGGAGTAAAAAGAGCCTTACGTCCCTCCCACAATCAATTCCCCTACATATAACTAACGCATTTCTAGACTCAACTTGACCAGTTTGGCTTAAGCGGACCTACAGCAGCCCCGCTCGATGCCAACGCTGTCAGGACCCCGATTCCAAGTCACATCGACCTAGCTGGTAACACCTCATATCACTTTGTGGCCTCACGCACGGTATTCCCACGGGTGTCGCCTTACCATGGCCCGGGACCGTTTGGCGCTTTTGGCTCACGTATATGATAGTGTCGCTAGCATCCACATGACAAAGAACCCGGCCGACATGGCTAGTCGTGAACCCAAAGCGGCACTAACCTATGGGGACAGGCATACATGAATCACTTCGAGCATGTCGGTCATCAACGTATGAATTAAGGGCTGTAACCTTTGGGCTATGAGGACTCCGGTATCCCGGGCTGTAGCAGAGCTAGGCAGGACTCGAATATCACCCGCGTGACATTTCCCGAAGGGACAGACATAGGAACGAAATGAAACACATGCCGGCCAGTCAAGTGTCCAAGCAGTAGTCTTTGGGCTAGCAGGACTCACATTATCCGGGCTGTAGCGGACTACTATCGCTCGTAAGCACGAGACTACATTTCCCCATATGAGAGGCTGCCAAGGATAAACAACTAGTTTGTCGGATCCCACTCATACCAAGCATTTCAATCATACACGCATAATATGCCCGATATGAGTAAATACAACAAGGCATCACAACAAAACTCTACAACTCAAGTACTTTATTTAAACGGCTCGAGGAGCCATACATAACATAGTCATACAGGTAGGGGTCACATGACCCAACACTCAAGTCATACAATCATACAAGCACATGCGGAAGCAAACTAGTCTGAGTACAGACTCTAGAAAGAAAGAAAGCTTGTTGGAGTCTTCCTATCTACAATGGCCCTTCACAAGTCTTAGATCGCCACCTGGTGGCTAATTCACTCGTCGATGTCAAGATCTACATAGAACCCGTCGGAGGGTAGTATAGTCCTCTGAAAAATATTGATTAAGCAAACATGAGTACAAAAGTACTCAGCAAGTCTTACCACGTAATCCTATCATACATGCACATTCTCAAGAAGGAGGTGGAGTTATTTAAACAAGCCAGCTTTGACTCTTGGCTAAGCTATCCCACGTGACACACTTTGTAAAGCATTTGTCGCTTTACGAGTCCACTAATCACCATCACAATACTCCACCGTGGATCCTCTCTCGTCATCCCGAGAGGGCCATCCACGATACTCACACTTATCTTGAGGCTTTTAGTAGTATCCATTTACTTGTCTATGAACTGATATAAGTAACCCGAAGTCCTTCTCCGTGGACACGGCTATTCGAATAGATCATATTAAACCCTGCAGGGTGTACTTCTTCACACACGCTCTCACCACTTATAAATCGTTTACCACGACATGTACTCGGCAACCTTCAAGCGGAAGCCCAACGTGGGTGTCGGCCACAGCCTACCTAAACACTCAAGTCCCTAGTCCAGTTTATCGCCTATTCGGGTTCCATCCGCAGGAGTCCGCCGAGGTTTCCCATACAGCCCGAACGATGTGTGCAGGGTTCCCGAGATACCAAACGGGCACTCGGTACACCGGGCCACGTGCCTACCGCAACACAACCCACCCCTAAGGTCAGCGTTGCGTGCGGCCCCCAGCATGCTACAAACACCAGAAACTACTTGCAACTCCCGGACTAAGAACAAGCATGGTTAAGAAGCCGAGAGGGTCAATTAAGGATCCCAATGTGTGGTAGTAACTGTCTCATGGATCACAAACACAGATCTCAGTTCTTAGGTTCGGCTTCAATGAAACAACCCACCATGTACTCCTACATGGCCTCTCATCGATGCCTTTACCAAAACGTGTTCAACACTTTCACTCTCGAACCAACACAACCTTTCACTCCAGTTCATCATCCCGATGAGCGGACACTGACACAACTCTAAGCATAGCAAGCATAGCATGGTAGGAATCACAAACATGGCTCAATCAACTCCTACACATACTAGTGGGTTTCATCTAGTTCTTGTGGGCAATGACAGGTCATGCAAAGGAAGTGGGTTCAACTACCGCAGCACACAACAGTTTGAATCGCGTTGTCTTAATGCAGTAAACGAGAGCAGAAGCGAGAACATGGGTTTGTATCGGAATGATCAATGAGTTGCTTGCCTGATGGAACTGGGGTAGAGTACTGCCCTTCAGATGGATAGTCGAGGTTATCCTCGGGGGCAGAACCTATCATGAAAGCACACCGAAAGTAAACACACATGACAATATGCAACAATATGATGCATGCTATGACATGGCAATATGGATGTGTGTTGGCCTAATGCAAGCTGAAATAACAGGGGATGAACTCATTTGAATCAAGGATTCAAATGATAGCTCATTTGAGTTGGTCCTAAAGGTGCATTATCTTATTCTGGTTAAACAGCATAGTTAACTTGTTTTAACATGCATGAAACCTGTACCAATGGATAGAGTGGATTTTTCTGATAATTTTTCATGTATAAATCTTTGCATTTGGAGTTATAGAATAAAAGTTATAAGCATTTGAAATTTGATTTATATTCGGAATTTATTATATAAAAATAAATCCAGAATTTGAGTTAATGCGTCAGCATGAGGTCAGCGTGACGTCAGGGGTCAACGGGGTCGTCCAGGTCAAACTGACCAGTGGGACCCGCATGTCAGTAATTAGTTTAACTAATTAACTTTAATTAAAACTAACCGAGTTAGTTAACCGAGGGGGGTCCACCTGTCAGTGACTCAGAGCAGTCAACAGGGCCTGATGGGTCGATGGTCAACTCGCTGGCGTCTAGTCACTTGGCGAGGCCAGCGGGCGGAGCAAAGTGCTTTTGCACGCCCGCCACAAAATGGGGCGGAAGGCATCTACGTGGAGCTGGAAGTGAGCCGCGGTGTTTGGTGGGGTCGATTGGGTTAGGGGTGGCGGAGTGGCGCCCGGCGATGAGTCGAGCGGCGGCCGGGCTCGGGTGATGTCGGGTTTGGTGTTAGAGGGCTCGGCGAGGCGCGGAAGTGCATAGCTAGGCCCAGCGCAACTTCGGTGAAGTCACGATGGGCGAGGTGGCGTGGCCGTTGGGTGGCCGGAGCTTCGTCGGCTGACGAGCTCCATGGCCAGTGCGTTCGGGTGATCGGCGTCGCTCGTTGTGGTGCAAGAGGAAGAGAGCGGAGAGGGCGGGGAGTAGCCAGAGCTCACAGTGAACCCGTAGAGAGCCTCGTCGGGTCGGGGCGGTTCGATGCGGGCGGCGACGGCGATGGGGATCTCCGGCTTCGAGCTCGGTCGAGGTCGGTGTAGAGGCTTGGGTGCTTAGAGCGGCGGGACTCGGCTAGCTAGGGGTAGTGGGTGCGGCGGAGCTGCTGGACATGGTGGGGAGGAGCATGGACGGCGGGAGCACGGCGTCGACGGTGGCGCGTCGGCGATGGCGTCGCCGAGTTGGGGGAGAGCGAGAGAGAGAAGGCAGGGGAGAATGGGGTGTCCAGGGGTTCGAGCGACGACGTGGAGGTCGTCCAGCGTGGCGGCGAAGGGGAAGCAGGCGGCGGCCAGTGCGTGGCGCGCCCTCGCTCGCCGGCGACACCAGGCTACTGCTGGCGAGCCAAGCAGCTGCCTTGGGCTGGGTCACGGCAGTGGGCAAGCGTGGGCGACAGTAAGCATTTCCTTTTTTAGTCTTTTCCTATTATTCTGAACTTTGTGGGGTTTATTTAAAATACCAAAACTATTTTAAAAATCATCAAAATGCTCCTGGTCACTTGTTGGAATATTCCCAACATGAAACATTTTGGTTTGGCAATTTTTGAACATTTAAAATATTTTTCATAATTTAAAATGCTCATTTCAAAAACTTGTGAATTAATTCTAGGACCCTTAGATGACCTAGAAAATAGTGCACCTCCTTTGACATGGGTTCTGAACCCAAACAAAGAGGATGAGCATTTTGAAGGGCATTTGGATTCATTGAAATAAATTTTAGTAAACCCTAGTTGTTTTAAGGGGGGGTGTTCTGGGGTTTCCTGCCTTCCCCATTTCAAATTCAAATGAAATTTAAACATGATGCACACCCTAATGCATGGTCTATCTGGGATGTGACAACTCACCCCCACTCAAAAGAATCTCGTCCCGAGATTTAGGATCTGTTGCGAAAAAGGTGGGATACTCAAGTCGAAGACGATCCTCCCTTTCCCAAGTTGCTTCTTGCCCGGAATGGTTTGACCATTGAACCTTTAGAAACTTGATATTCCGACGTCGGGTGGTACGCTCGGCTTGATCGAGATTACGAACGGGATATTCTCGATAGGTGAGGTTATCTTGGAGATCAAGCGTTTCGTGGTCCACTTCACGGATAGGATCCGAGAAGCAACGCCTGAGTTGGGAAACGTGGAAGACATCATGGACTCTGGAAAGATGCGGAGGTAGTTCCAGTTGGTAGGCAACTTCCCCTCGTTTGGCAAGAATGCGAAAGGGTCCAATGTAACGAGGAGCCAACTTGCCTTTGATACCGAAACGATGGGTTCCCTTTAAAGGAGTAACCCGAAGGTAAGCCTGCTCGCCAATTTCATAAGTCATAGGCTTATGCTTGCGGTCATATTGGCTCTTTTGACGAGATTGGGCTGTTTTCAATTTCTCACGAATAACGCGAACTCCGCTCTTACGCTTCTGAATCATGTCCGGGCCAAAGAGTTGTCTCTCCCGGTTTACGACCCGATTAAGAGGCGTTCGACATGTCCGTCCATAAAGAACTTCGAAAGGGGCTTTGCCCAGGCTGGCTTGTAACTGTTGTTATAAGCGAACTCGGCGAATGGAAGGCATTTCTCCCAATTCATGTCGAAAGAGATGACAGAAGCTCGAAGCATATCCTCTAGGATTTGATTGACTCGTTCTACTTGACCACTCGATTGAGGATGGAAAGCGGTGCTAAAAGAGAGACGAAGTTCCCATGGCGTTTTGGAAACTTTCCCAAAATCGAGAGGTGAAGAGACTTCCACGGTCTGAGTTAATCTCCAATGGAATACCATGAAGAGACACTATTCGAGAGATGTACAAATCAGCTAGCTGGCTAGCGGTTATACTCTCGCGAACAGGTAGGAAGTGGGCTACTTTGGAAAGGCGATCAACGCATTTACGAAGATAGCATTATTCCCTCTCTTGGTCCTGGGAAACCCGGTAATGAAATCCATACCGATTTTATCCCATTTCCATTCAGGAATTTCCAAAGGTTGAAGGGTACCAGCAGGCCGTTGATGCTCTGCTTTAACTCGACGACAGACGTCGCAATTAGCAATGTATTGAGCGATTTCTCTCTTCATCCTAGTCCACCAAAACCTCGGGCGTAGATCTTGATACATTTTAGTACTACCAGGATGAATGGTGAGAGGAGAGTCATGAGCTTCCTTAAGGATCAATTGCCGTAGCTGTTGTTTCTTGGGAACCACTAAGCGGTTCTCAAAGAAGACAACACCTCGTTCATCTATGGAGAAACACTTAGCAGCTCCGCTAGCAATGTTCTCCTTGATCCGAGATATTCCCCTATCATACTGCTGAGCAGCTATGATTCGATCCGTAAGGTTGGGTTTCGCCACCAGGGTGGAAAGGAATCCTCGAGGAACAATGTGAAGATTAAGTTTACGAAATTCCTCGTGGAGAATTGGTTGACTTTGTTGTAACATCAAATTGTTACAATAAGATTTGCGACTTAGTCGTCAGCCATGACATTGGCTTTGCACAGGGTGTAAGATATTCCTAAGTCAAAATCTGTAATCAACTCGACCCAACGTCTTTGCACGAGATTCAAATCCGGTTGGGTGAAGATATATTTCAGACTTTGGTGATCGGTGTAGATTTCACAGCGATTACCCGAAGGTAATGTCGCCAAGTTTTAAGTGCATGAACCACTTTGCTGCAAGCTCTAGATCGTGTGTGGGGTAGTTATCCTCATGTGGGCCTTAGCGTCGAGAAGCGTAGGCAATCACATGACGATCTTGCATGAGTATGCAACCTAGTCCTTGTCGCGAGGCGCCGTAATAGATAATAAAGTCCTTAGAGAAATCTGGTGGAACAAGTACGGAGCAGATGTCGAGCGTCTTTTCAGTTCTGAAAGCTGAACTTCGCCTGTGGCGTCCATTCGAACTTCTTATCTTTCTTGAGGAGTTCGGTTAGAGGTTTAGCAACTTTAGAGAAGTTTTCGAAGCGGCGGCAATAGCTCGCTAGACCGAGGAAACTCGAACTTGCTTGACCGATTCAGGTGGAGTCCATTCAAAGACGGCTTGATCTAGCTCGTGATTGACATCTATGCCCTTACCAGAGATTACATGGCCTAGATAGGTCACTTATTGTAACCAGAATTCACACTTAGAGAATTTGGCATAAAGGCGGTTCTCTCGAAGTTTCATCAATACTAGCCTTAGATGTTCGGCATGTTCCTCCTCATTCTTGGAGTAGATGAGTATATCATCGAGGTATACCACTTTAATTTATCCAAATACTCCATGAAGATTGAGTTCATTAACCGAGAGAAGGTGGTTGGAGCATTGGTTAAACCGAAGGACATGACGGTGTACTATTATTGGCCATAACGAGTAACAAAAGCTGTTTTAGGTATGTCCTCGTTCTTGATTTTGATTTGATGGTAGCCCAACCTCAAATCCATTTTGGAAAAGATCGAGGATCCAAATGAGCTGATCATACAGTGTCGTTGATCCCGGGAAGCGGATACTTGTTCTTGATCGTGACCAAATTGATGTGTCGGTAATCCACAACCATCCGATCCGTACCATCCTTCTTCTTGACGAAGAGGACGGGCAAGCCCATGGAGATGAACTAGGACGGATGAAACCCTTTTGCAAGGACTCATCGAGTTGTTTCTTAAGTTCAGCTAGTTCTAGGGGTGCCATCTTATAAGGTCTTCTAGAGATTGGAACGGTTCCGGGAATAAGATCTATCACGAACTCGACATCCCCGCTGTGGAACACTGGCAGTTCCTCTGAAAGACATCCGGAAGTCACGGACTACCGGAATATCTTCGAGGTCCGGAAGGGGTTGGCATTTAAGGAGTAAAGGCTGGGCTTAGACACTCGGGTTAAAACATCCACTGTTTTGCCCGAAGGATGGGTAAGTTGAACAGTTCTAGTAGAGCAATCAATCTTGGCATAATGGGCTGACATCCAGTCCATACCCAAGATGATGTTTATGTCCGAGGACTTGAGAGCTATTAGAGATGCAAGAAAGACTAATCTGTTGACAAGAATTTCATTCCCATGACTTATTCTAGAGGTTTGCCATCTAGAACCAGGGGTCTGAATTTCCATGGAGGTAGGCATGTCACAGAATGTGGTGTTGTGCAGTCGAGCATAGCTCTCGAAATAAATGAATGAGATGCTCGGTATCAAAGAAACGATTGCGGATGGCAATTAACAAGAAAGCGTCTTGAGGGCGGCGTTGGGATCCTCATAGGTTTCTTCAGCAGAGACATAGTTGACATGGCCACGGCGGTGGCAACTGGTTTAGCATAGGGCACCTTTCTGGCCTGGCTTGCCACGGCCAATGACTTTCCAACTTGACTGGGGTTGTTCTGGGGACACTCGAGGATGTAGTGGCCCGTCTCTCCACATATGAAGCAAGTAATCATAAAGGGGCGTGGAGCAGCACTATCAGCGGGGCCTCCATAAGACAAGGGCTCAACATACTGATGGAACGGGCGAGTCGCCTCAAAACATGGCCTCGAGGAGAACCTCGGTGGTAGAGCAGTATTTGGAATCCAAACCCGGCGCTCGGGATCCAGCGCCGGATGAAGATCCAGAGTCACGGATGTGCTTGCGAGAAGCCTCAAAATCAGTCTGCCCAGTTTCGGCGCTGATAGCCTTATTGACTAGCTTCGGGAAAGAGATACACTCATGCAGACGGAGATCTCGGCGTAGCTCAGGGCTAAGTCCCTTGCGGAACCTTGCCTGCTTCTTAGCATCGGTAGAAACTTCTTCGGGGGCATAACGTGCTAACCTCCCAAATTCACGGCTGTAGGCATCCACTGATAGCCTACCTTGGGTGAAACTGCAGAATTCCTCACGTTTGCGGTCCATAAGACCTTCTGGAATATGATGCTCATGAAGGCGGCACTGAACTCATCCCAAGTTGTAACTTGTCCAACCGGACGCATAGCCTCATAATTCTCCCACCAGAGACTAGCAGGGCCTTCAAGATGATAAGCGGCAAAAGTAACCTTATCAGCTTCAGCCACGTTAGCAGAACGCAGCTTGTGGTGGATCTTTGAAGCCAATCATCCGCGTCCGAGAGGCTCAACGGAATACTTGAACTTCGGTGGATACAGCTTGACGAAGTCATTGAGTGAAACCACATCATTTCTCGGTGGCGTGCGGTGTTTTGCTCAATCCGCTCCAGTAGGCGATTGGTCTCACGCTTATTGCGTTCTGCTTCCAGCATAACCTCGGCCAAAGATGGCGGTTGCGGCAGATTCACATTTCTGGCTGCACTAGCTTCTCCCTGCTCCGGAGCAGCGGGGAGTATTCGCGGTGTTGACCATCCTAGGAGACAGAGCAAAGGTTTAAACCAGGACGGCAGAATTTAACAAAGAAGTGCGGAAGGTAATGGATAGCATGGAATGCAAAGATGTTCATCCGTATGACATGGTAATATAAAGCTGCCATATATATATACCAACGGTCATACACACCATTCATAGTTTAGTACAAACTGACGGGGTACAACTATAGTGAGCGGCGTTACATCTCATCGGAAGCATTCCAACTCCTATACATTATTTTTCTACACTTCCGAACGATACACACTAAGTCATATTCCACAAGTCACGCAGACGGCGGAAATACAACTATTACAATACTAGGGATACTACTACTACTCGACAGCTCCGTAGTAGTCCTCATAGAAGTCACCTCCCAATCACGGAAGTGGAACATGATCATCCGGAAGCAGACAATCTGTGGAGCTTGTGGACCATAGGGACTCGGATGTGGTCGTGGTCCAACAAACGGTGGCAGACGAGGCCCACGAGGAGGAGTGATGCCTCCTACCTCACGCCACTCCATAAAGTCTGGCAGACCAGCCCGCACTGGGTACAAGTCCCTCATATCCATGTATCCGGCTTGCACGGCAGGTGCAAACCTAGTCAGAGTAGCCCAGGTGATCAGCACGGGCATTAAAGAGCTCCATCACGCAAGGCCGGTTTTCACGGTCCTTGTCTTCTAGCATCTCCGTGGTGGTGCGAAGAAGTGAGTCCTCATGGGATGCATCGCTGTACAAACCACGGAGGTAGCCATGCGCCTGTGGAGGGATCTTGGCATGTAGCGGAAATCACTTGATGACCAGCAAAGGCAGTTCGCTCGAATAATAGTCATCATGGAATAGGCTGCATCTTGCACAGACATCCCAATGGTGATCCCAAGTCCATAAGAATAGTGGAGCGGTTCAGTAGCTCCGGGATAGGATGGATAAATCCTGACCGTGCACAGATATTGGCTTTGGTTGAAATCCCTAAACTGCTCCTCGACGGTATATTCAGGATACCATCGGTAACCTGTCTCGACCATCACCCGAACCAACATTGCCGTGTGACCACACACACCAATGCAACGGGTCAGACGAACCACTTGGTTCTGGGGACGGGTGGCCATCTGAAAGCACAACCACAATGCAAAGACATTAGAATTTCTAGGGAAAATCGGGCAGCATAACATCTGTAAATGCTCAAAATCAGATTTGAGACATTCAAAATCAGATTGCAAACCCACTCAACAACATCATATCAAGGTTCTGGTTCAAATGATAGCATACTAAAAAATTTAGTAGCACTGAACTGAGGATGTAACCAACAGTCCTATAAGTTACTACGGATTAGTAACACGTGAACCTGATAGAGAGAAGAGAGCCTAGTCCTATACCCACGCCGAATGAGAAGAGGATGACTCGGATCGAGGGCATAAGGTAAAGGAGTAAAAAGAGCCTTACGTTCCTCCCACAATCAATTCCCCTACATATAACTAAAAGCATTTCTAGACTCAACTTGACCAGTTTGGCTTAGCGGACCTATAGGCAGCCCCGCTCTGATGCCAACGCTGTCAGACCCGATTCCAAGTCACATCGACCTAGCTGGTAACACCTCATATCACTTTGTGGCCTCACGCACGCAGTATTCCCACGGGTGTCGCCTTACCATGGCCCGGGACCGTTTGCCTTTTGGCTCACGTATATGATAGTGTCGCTAGCATCCACATGACAAAGAACCCGGGCCGACATGGCTAGTCGTGAACCCAAAGCGGCACTAACCTATGGGGACAGGCATACATGAATCACTTCGAGCATGTCGGTCATCAACGTATGAATTCGGGCTGTAACCTTTGGGCTAACAGGACTCCGGTATCCCGGCTGTAGCGAGCTAGGCAGGACTCGAATATCACCGCGTGACATTTCCCCGAAGGGACAGACATAGGAACGAAATGAAACACATGCCGGCCAGTCAAGTGTCCAAGCAGTAGTGCTGGGCTAGCAGGACTCCGGTATCCGGGCTGTAGCGGACTACTATCGCTCAGAAGCACGAGACTACATTTCCCCATATGAGAGGCTGCCAAGGATAAACAACTAGTTTGTCGGATCCCACTCATACCAAGCATTTCAATCATACACATAATATGCCCGATATGAGTAAATACAACAAGGCATCACAACAAAACTCTACAACTCAAGTACTTTATTTAAGGGGCTCCGAGGAGCCATACATAACATAGTCATACAGGTAGGGGTCACATGACCCAACACTCAAGTCATACAATCATACAAGCACATGCGGAAGCAAACTAGTCTGAGTACAGACTCTAGAAAGAAAGAAAGCTTGTTGGAGTCTTCCTATCTACAATGGCCCTTCACAAGTCTTAGATCGCCACCTGTGGCTAATTCACTCGTCGATGTCAAGATCTACATAGAACCCGTCGGAGGGGGTAGTATAGTCCTCTGAAAAATATTGATTAAGCAAACATGAGTACAAAAGTACTCAGCAAGTCTTACCACGTAATCCTATCATACATGCACATTCTCAAGAAGGAGGTGGAGTTATTTGCAGCAAGCCAGCTTTGACTCTTGGCTAAGCTATCCTACGTGACACACTTTGTAAAGCATTTGTCGCACACGAGTCCACTAATCACCATCACAATACTCCACCGTGGATCCTCTCTCGTCATCCCCGAGAGGGCCATCCACGATACTCACACTTATCTTGAGGCTTTTAGTAGTATCCATTTACTTGTCTATGAACTGATATAAGTAACCCAGAAGTCCTTCTCCGTGGACACGGCTATTCGAATAGATCATATTAAACCCTGCAGGGTGTACTTCTTCACACACGCTCACCACTTATAAATCGTTTACACGACATGTACTGCAACCTTCAAGCGGAAGCCCAACGTGGGTGTCGGCCACAGCCTACCTAAACACTCAAGTCCCTAGTCCAGGTTTATCGCCTATTCGGGTTCCATCCGCAGGAGTCGGCCGAGGTTTCCCATACAGCCCGAACGATGTGTGCAGGGTTCCCGAGATACCAAACGGGCACTCGGTACACGGCCACGTGCCTACCGCAACACAACCCACCCCTAAGGTCAGCGCTATGCGGCCCCCAAAGATGCTACAAACACGAAACTACTTGCAACTCCGGACTAAGAACAAGCATGGTTAAGAAGCCGAGAGGGTCAATTAAGGATCCCAATGTGTGGTAGTAAGCGTCTCATGGATCACAAACACAGATCTCAGTTCTTAGGTTCGACTTCAATGAAACAACCCACCATGTACTCCTACATGGCCTCTCATCGATGCCTTTACCAAAACGTGTTCAACACTTCCACTCTCGAACCAACACAACCTTTCACTCCAGTTCATCATCCCGATGAGCGGACTGACACAACTCTAAGCATAGCAAGCATAGCATGGTAGGAATCACAAACATGGCTCAATCAACTCCTACACATACTAGTGGGTTTCATCTAATTCTTGTGGCAATGACAGGTCATGCAAAGGAAGTGGGTTCAACTACCGCAGCACACAACAGTTTGAATCGCGTTGTCTTAATGCAAGAAACGAGAGCAGAAGCGAGAACATGGGTTTGTATCGGAATGATCAATGAGTTGCTTGCACGATGGAACTGGGGTAGAGTAACGCCCTTCAGATGGATAGTCGAGGTTATCCTCGGGCAGAACCTATCATGAAAGCACAGAAAGTAAACACACATGACAATATGCAACAATATGATGCATGCTATGACATGGCAATATGGATGTGTGTTGGCCTAATGCAAGCTGAAATAACAGGGGATGAACTCATTTGAATCAAGGATTCAAATGATAGCTCATTGAGTTGGTCCTAAAGGTGCATTATCTTATTCTGGTTAAACAGCATAGTTAACTTGTTTTAACATGCATGAAACCTGTACCAATGGATAGAGTGGATTTTTCTGATAATTTTTCATGTATAAATCTTTGCATTTGGAGTTATAGAATAAAAGTTATAAGCATTTGAAATTTGATTTATATTCTGGAATTTATTATATAAAAATAAATCCAGAATTTGAGTTAATCTTGTCGGCATGAGTCGGCTGACGTCGAGGGAGTCAGCAGGGTGCGTCCAGGTCAAAGCTGACCCGATGGGACCCGCATGTCGATAATTAGTTTAACTAATTAACTTTAATTAAAACTAACCGAGTTAGTTAACCGAGGGGTCCACTGTCATTGACTCGATCAGCAGGGGCCCACAGTCGGGGTCGATGGTCAACTCGCCCGGCGTCTAGCACTTGGCGAGGCCAGGCGCGGCGGAGCAAAGTGCTTTTGCACGTTCCGGCCACAAAATGGGGCGCGGAAGGCATCTACGTGGAGCTGGAAGTGAGCCGCGGTGTTTGGTGGGGTCAGTTGGGTTAGGGGTGGCCGGAGTGGGCGCCGGCGATGAGTCGGGCGGCGGCCGGGGCTCGGGTGATGTCGGGTTTGGTGTTAGAGGGCTTTCGGCGAGGCGGGAAGTGCATAGCTAGGCCCAGCGCAACTCGGTGAAGTCACGATGGGCGAATTAAGCGTGGCCGTTGGGTGGCCGGAGCTTCGTCGTGACGAAACTCCATGGCGGTGCGTTCAGGTGATCGGCGTGCGCTTCGTTGTGGTGCAAGAGGAAGAGAGCGGAGAGGACGGGGAGTAGCCGAGCTCACAGTGAACCCGTAGAGAGCCTCGTCCGGGGTCGGGGCGGTTCGATGCGGCGGCGACGGCGATGGGGATCTCCGGCGGCTTCGAGCTTCGGTCGAGGTCGGTGTAGAGGCCGGGGTGCTTAGAGCGGCGGGACTCGGCTAGCTAGGGGTAGTGGGGTCTTGGCGGAGCTGCTGGACATGGTGGGGAGGAGCATGGACGGCGGGGAGCACCTGGCGTCCGACGGTGGCGTCGGCGATGGCGTCGCCGGCCAGTTGGGGGAGAGCGAGAGAGAAGGCGGGGAGAATGGGGTGTCCAGGGGTTCGGGCGACGACGTGGAGGTCGCCCAGGCGTGGCGGCGAAGGGGAAGCAGGCGTGGCGGCCAGCTGCGTGGCGCGCTCGCCGGCCGACACCAGTTGCTCGTCAAGCCGAGCCAAGCAGCCACGGCTGTTGCCGGGCTGGGCGTGGGCGACAGGTAAGCATTTCCTTTTTTTTAGTCTTTTCCTATTATTCTGAACTTTGTGGGGTTTATTTAAAATACCAAAACTATTTTAAAAATCATCAAAATGCTCCTGGTCACTTGTTGGAATATTCCCAACATGAAACATTTTGGTTTGGCAATTTTTGCACATTTAAAATATTTTTCATAATTTAAAATGCTCATTTCAAAAACTTGTGAATTAATTCTAGGACCCTTAGATTACATAGAAAATGGTGCACCTCCTTTGACATGGGTTCTGAACCCAAACAAAGAGGATGAGCATTTTGAAGGGCATTTCGGATTCATTGATATAAATTTTAGTAAACCCTAGTTGTTTTAAGGGGGGGGGGGTGTTCTGGGGTTTCCTGCCTTCCCCATTTCAAATTCAAATGAAATTTAAACATGATGCACACCCTAATGCATGGTCTATCTGGGATGTGACAGCTCCCTAGCAAGAACACAATACAATCAGACAAGCAGCAGTAGGAGTGTTATCTCTCCGGAGAGCTCCGAAGCTGGGTCAACTGCTCGTGTGCTTCGCCTCGATCCGCTCTTCGTGCGATCTCTGCCCCCCTCCGAACCAAAAGGGACTCGGTCCGCCGGTCCCATAGGTGTCCGTGGGTCCGATCAGCCTCTCCGACATCTTTGGCGCGCCAGGTAAGGGGTGTCGAGGCTGTGTGAACCTGATCCGGCGTTCACACGAGCAACATCTTCATCATCTTCAGCATATTCATCAACATGCCACCGAAGAAGAAGGCTTGGCGGCGTGAGCCGTCCGCGTCGAACCCACCATCACCGGGGCAAACGGGTGGTGGAACAGACGCTGGCGGAAGAACGGGCGCCGGTGAAGGAGTTCGTGACGCTGCCAAGTCCAAGGACAGGGCCGCGCATACCTCGGCATCCGTACATGTCCCGCGCCCATCTCAGGAGCCGCGGGACCAACAGCGTCATGGTATTCACAATACCATACACTCGTTGGATCAAGACCGAGCTAGAGGATCTCGAGGCCCTCAAGACCAGCGTGCACGCCAACATGCCGTACGAAGCGAGATACGGTCGCCTGGACGGGATGCTGCTCCTTCTAACATAGTTAGAAGTCCGAGCATATGCCGCTCCTCGCACCGTTCACCATTGCCACCCACCACTCCAGCGGAAGCCTTGGCAAGAGCTCAACTGCTCCTCGACTACCCTCCAACGGCCGACAAGGTCGACGAGTGGAGGGCCACCATACAGAGTCTCATCGGCTTCGCCAACGGCGACGCCTCCGCTGGCACCGAAAAGTGCGTCGCTGCCGCGACAAGACTGCCCAACACGAGCCGGTGGCGACGAGACCGGTGGGGGTGCAACCACCATGCACTCTCCGCCCCGAAGGCCAAGATCGCCGACTCGCCGGATCCACCTCGACAGCGACTCCACTGCGTCGTTGGATGCACGAGCTCATCGCGATCAGCGCCAAGTGCTACACGATCGACAGCAAGAGGACGCTCGAACTCGCATCGAGCGCCGAAGAGAAGCGCGACGTCAATCCGACAAGCGCGCTGGGCCCTCTGTTGACATGCACGCGCCAGAGGAACCAGGCGACTTGCCGTACGCGGTAGGTTGCCCTGCGTTCACTCGTGAGCTGCGGCAAGTCCAGTGGCCCAGCAAGAAAAACTTCAAACCAGACGTACCGGAGAAGCACGACGGCAAGACGCATCTGTTGGAGTTCCTCAGCATCTACACCATCGCGGTGCAGGCTGCCGTGGGGCGAGACGACAAGATCCTTGCCAACTACTTCCCGCTGGTACTCAAGCCCAACGTCAGGTCCTGGCTCATGCACTTGCCGGACAACTCCATATCTTCTTGGGCAGATCTATGCCATCAGTTTGTTGGCGCCTTTACAAGCGGCCACAAACCCCATGGCCAAGAAAGCGACCTTCATCTGCTCGCCCAGAAGAAAGGAGAGCCCCTGCGCAACTATATTCAAAGATTCAGCCGTATGCGGCAGACAACATCTCAGATATCCACCTGCCGCGGTGATCGGCGCGTTCCATCGAGCGTCGCGAAACCGCAGGATGCGGAGGAGATGGCGATGTGCAAGATCGAAGATGTCGATGAGCTATACGCCCTGGCCGACAAGTGCGCACGTGCTGAGGAGGGGAGGAGACTCCCTGGAGAGAATACCGAAGCAGGAGGATCTGACAGTGAGGAGACCGCCCCGGCAAAGAAGAGCCGGCGGCGGGGCAACAGGAAAAAGAAAGGCAGAGATGTGCTAGTCGTCGAGCAGTCCAGCAACGGAGGTGGCGACAAGAACGCCAAGGCTGGTAGCTCCGGCAAGGAGGTTGCCGCTGGCGCCAACCACCAGCCTGTGGCGGCCGCCGACAAGCAGGACGGCTCCGGCAAGCAGTACTGCAAGATCCACCGCACCAAGGGTCACGACCTCCAGAGCTGCAAGAAGGTCGAGCAGCTTGTCGAGCAACAGAAAGCTGAATACGAACGACGCGACAAGGAGAAGGCCGGGAAGGTCTTTGGAGGAGCCAGCAAGAAACGTCCGGCCGGGAGGACGCCTTGTGGCAAGGCCAAGCAGCGGCAAGGAGACAGACCTCCCCGCGGCCGTGACAAGGATGAAGACGAAGACGACGATGAAGACATGGATGATGACGAGGCCGATGAGAAGGAGTTTCAGAAAGCTACAGAGGTCCTCTGCGTTGACGGAGGTGCTTCCCTGCATACTTCCCACCGCCAACTCAAGCAGTGGATGCGGGAAGTTAATGCAGCTGAACCATCCGTAGAGTCACGCAAGCCTCTGAAGTGGTCGACCGTCTATCATCTTTGATATTGAGGACCACCACTGATCGCATAACTGCGGTCGGGTGCTTGCCGATGTTGGTCTCACCAACTATCCGCAACCTCAAGGTCACCAAGATGCTAGTTGACGGCGGGGCCGGCTTAAACCTGATCTCCTCCGCGATGCTCCAGAAGCTGCAGATCCCTGACAGCGAGCTCGAAGAGACTAGCACATTCCAACGAATCAATCCGGGAAGGAGCAAGCCGAAGGGGAAGATCACGTTGCCGGTAACATTTGGCAGCGAGCTGAACTTTAGGACCGAGAGGGTCACATTCGACGTTGCTGATTTCCCATTGCCTTACAATGGGATACTTGGCCGTCCAGCACTCGCTAAGTTCATGGCAGCCTCTCATTATGCATACAACTTACTCAAGATGCCAGGCCCGATAAGCGTCATCTCTATCCATGGCGACAAGAAGGATGCCCTTATCTGTGCCGACAAGATCTACCGGGAGGCAGCAGCCGCGACGGATTGCAAGCCACTTGTCGCTGAAGCTCCCGGGGGGAAGAAGAAGACCAAGTCTGGCAAGAGCTCTGATGCCCACTCCGGCAAGCGTGCCTCTTCGGAGTGCTGCGCTACCGTCGAGGATGCACCATCGAGCTCCACCGGCAAGTATAAGAAGACGATGTCAACTCCACCAGAGACCAAGAAGGTGTCCGCCAAGGAGGACGGCGCTGGTGGTACCTTCACCATCAGTGCCTCTCTCGACCCTAAATAGGAAGGCGCGCTTGTTGCTTTCCTGCGGGCGAACGTCGACGTATTTGCATGGCAACCGTCCGACATCCCGGTGTTCCTGTGAAAGTAATTGAGCACCGTCTTGCCGTTGTCCTCATGCGTGGCCCATCAAGCGAAGAAAGTCGAGGAAGCGAGCGGTGGGCGCCAAGAATTCATCGCAGAAGAGATCAAGAAATTGGAAGCAGCAGGCCTTGTCAGAGGAGTGCTCCATCCTACGTGGTTGGCCAATCCTGTAGTTGTGCGCAAGGCAAATGGGAAATGGAGACTTTGTATTAACTTCACGGATGTTAATAAAGCTTGTCCCAAAGACCCGTTTCCCTTGCCGCACATCGACCAGATTGTTGACTCCACGGCCGGATGTGATTTGCTTTCATTTCTGGATGCATATTCAGGATATCATCAGATTTTCATGGCAGAAGAGGATGAGGAGAAAACCGCATTCATTACCCCATGTGGCACATACTGTTTCATACGGATGCCTTTCGGTTTGAAGAATGCTGGTTCAACGTTTGCAAGAGTAGTCCATGACGCTTTTGAGCCGCAAATGCACAGAAATGTAGAAGCCTACATGGATGACATAGTGGTCAAGAGCAAGGACAAAGCGACTCTGGTTCAAGATTTGGATGAGACCTTTGCAAATCTGCGCAAGATCAACCTCAAGCTCAATCCTGAGAAGTGCGTGTTTGGAGTCCCTTCCGCAAGCTTCTCGGTTCTTCGTGTCTCAGTGGGAATTGAAGCCAATCCCGACAAGATCAAGGCCATTGAGCAGATTGAAGCACCAAGGCGCGTCAAGGATGTACGAAGACTTGCCGGTTGCGTAGCTGCTCTCTGCAGGTTTATCTCCAGGTCTGCTGAGCAGCCTCGCCATTTTTCAAGATTTTGAAAAAAGGCAGGTCCAATGAAATGGACTCGAAGCGGAGGCTGCGCTGCAGGACTTAAAGAGGTACCTGTCCTCCACTCCAATACTTGTCGCACCTAAGCCACAAGAGAAGTTGTTGCTATATATAGCGGCAACCAATCAAGTGGTTAGTGCTGCGTTAGTAGCGGAGAGGGAGGCGGACGATGAGCCGGCAACCATGGCAGATACATCCAGAGACAAGCAAGGCACTTCACCGGCAAGATCTGGTCCCGACAAGGACGGATCCGCGCAGACGCATGAGCAGATGCAGAAAAGGATGGTGCAGCGCCCAGTTTACTTTGTCAGTTCCCTTCTGCAGGGGGCTAGGTCAAGGTACTCTGGTGTGCAGAAATTGCTTCGGCCTCCTCATGGCCTCGAGAAAGTTGCGCCATTACTTTCAGCACATGAGATCACGATGCGTCACTCGCTTTCCGCTGAAGAGGATACTGCAGAATCCAGAGGCAACAGGCAGGATTGTCGAGTGGGCACTGGAACTATCAAGCTTTGGCCTCAAGTTTGAGAGCACATCAACTATCCAAAGCAGAGAATTGGCAGAGTTCATAGAGGAATGGACCCCAACGCAAGATGATGAAATTCTAGAGACGAGCATTCCCGTCAAGGAAGCAAGCAAAGAGTGACCGATGTACTTTGATGGTGCCTTCTCGCTGCAAGGTGCCGGTGCTGGCGTGCTGCTTATAGCACGCACCGGAGAGCACCTCAAGTACATAGTCCAAATGCATTTTCCCAAGGAGCAAGCAACAAACAATACAGTAGAGTATGAAGGTTTGCTTGCCGGTCTCAGGATTGCAGTAGACCTTGGGATTAAGAAGCTTTTTGTCAGAGGTGATTCGCAGCTTGTCGTCCACCAAGTGAACAAAGATTATCAGAGTCCATTGATGGAAGCCTACGTTGATGAAGTGAGAAAGCTAGAAGAACACTTTGACGGCCTACAAATGGAACATGTTCCAAGAGCTCGAATGATATTGTCGATGGCTTTGTCAAAGTGCGTTGCACTTAAGTTGCCTGTGGAACCAGGGATTTTTGTGCTCAAGCTAACTCAACCAACCGTAACACCATCAACTGGACAGAACAAGAAGAGGAAGTTGATCTCTAGTGACTACTTTCCGGTAGAGCTTCTCGAAGCCGCCGCCAAGAAGGTCCCCAAGATCGACACCAACAGAGCTGAGGGACAGTCTGCTCCGACAAGCCCCAGGGTTTGTTTTGTTGAAGCAGACGCTCCCGACAAGTTTTGCTCCGGCAAGCTTGCCGGGAACGTCAAGCTCGGCTGAGCCGCAGGTTCTTGCCGTGGAAGGCGATGTTCCCGCAGCAGCAGATGTGCCTTTAGTCCTTGATGTCGAGCCGCAAGCTCCGGCATGGGCGCAACAGATTGTCCATTTCCTTGAACGGGAGAACTTCCCAAGAGCAAGAAGAAGCGGAAAGAGTAGCCCGGCAGTCAAGTATGTACCGGTTTGTCGACAAAGACTGCATGCGAAGAAGACTCAACGGTGTGAAATTGAAGTGTATTCACCGGGAAGACGGACAAAAGCTGTTGGCAGAGATACATGGAGGCATATGTGGTCACCACATTGGCGCCAGAGCACTTGCAGGCAAAGCGTTCCGGCAAGGTTTCTTTTGGCCGACAGCCCTCCAGGATGCAACTACACAAGTAACCAAGTGTGAAGCGTGCCAGTTCCATTCCAAGCAGATACACCAGCCAGCTCAAGCTCTCCAGACGATCCCTTTATCCTGGCCATTTTCATGGGGGCTCGACATCCTCGGCCCCTTCCCCCGAGCTGTCGGGGGCTTTGAGTACTTGTACGTCGCAATCGACAAGTTCACAAAGTGGCCGGAAGTGGAAGCAGTGAGGAAGGTGACAACACAATCAGCAGTCAAGTTCTTCAGGTCGATTGTTTGCCGTGTCGGAATCCCTAACAGGATCATCACCGACAACGGCACACAGTTCACAAGCCGCACCTTCATGCAGTACGTCCAAGATCTTGGCGCCAAGGTCTGCTTCGCTTCTGTTGCTCATCCGAGAAGCAACGGTCAAGCGGAGAGGGCAAATGCTGAAGTGCTGCGCGGGCTCAAGACCAGAACTTTCGACAGGCTGCACAAGTGCGGAAGAAACTGGATTGAGGAGCTGCCGGTGGTTCATTGGTCGATCAGGACGACGCCAAATCGAGCCACCGCCGACACCTTTGCTCTAGTCTATGGAGCAGAGGCAGTTCTCCCCACGGAACTCAGATACGGGTCACCTCAGTACTCGCTTATGATGAGCTTGAGCAAGAGCAGCTGCGACAAGATGACGCGCTGCTCCTTGAGGAGGACCGTCTTCAGGCCGCTGTACGAGCTGCTCGTTACCAGCAAGCTTTGTGTCGCTACCATAGCCGCAAAGTCAATGCCAGAAGTCTCGAGGAAGGCGACCTTGTTCTTCGGCGCGTTTAGTCCGCCAAGAATTCAAACAAGTTGACGCCGAAGTGGGAAGGCCCTTATCGGGTGAAACGAGTCACTAGGCCTGGCGTTGTCCGCCTTGACACCGAAGGTGGCATTCCGGTGAGCAACTCCTGGAACATTGAGCATCTTCGTAAGTTTTACTCAGAAGCGCGGTTGCCGGAACCTGTTCCGCAACCACCTTTTGTACAAGTCTTGCCGATGTTGCATGTAATCCTTTGTACAAAGCCTGTAGCAGACCCCGTGCATAAGTAAAGCTCATGTGTTGCGCACAACTTGTCAAATTCATGCTTTCATCATTTTATTGCATGTTTTGGCTAACACTTTGTGCAGCACCCACCCCCGGTAAGCAATATCGAGCCGCTGGGCTCCATAACTTTATTTTCTCTTCTTTCTCTTTTCTCAAAGAAAGGAAGGTTCCCTCGCGCACAAGTTAACCGGGGGAAGGAGAAGATAATACTATGGACCAAGCATTGCTCGAGGAAGTTTCACCTTATCGGGAAGCAAACGACAGAAAAGCTAAGTTGCCCAAGTTTGAGCAATCAGTTCTTAAATTTTTAAGTTATCTTCCTCGAACGATAGTACTTTGTATGGAAAACCTGTGCGCGGAGGAACCAACTCGCAGCTAGTCGCGCCCTTACTTTGTTTCGAGTCCGCTCAACAACTTAAGTGAGCTGCGGCTAGTCGCGACAAGGTTGCTTGTCGGAGGCGGCACCGCCAGCAGGCTGTTGACGTTCCGCACTCAGCGCTCGCGGCAAAGGTGCCTGCACCGACAAGTTCCCTAAAAGTTTAGGGCAAAAACGTACAAAGGAAGGAATCAAGTAAAGGAAATAACATTGAAATCATCGCCTAAGATAGAGTTATATTACAAAATAGCTTGTCACAGATCTAATAAATTGTTCTAACATGATCAGCAGCGACAAGGGAAAGATAAAATTGGCAGCCTAGTCTACGCGGTCGCCATCAACCCGCTTGATCTTGCCCACCTTGTCCACAATGGGTGCGACAAGGGCTTTGAGCGCCTCCACATCGGCATCTGGCGGCAAGGATCTGAGGACGCCGTTGAGGTTGAGGCCCGGATTGCGGAAGGCCACCTTCATCAACACCTTCTGGAGGGCTACTGCACAGATCTGGCACGATTCCTCGGCCAGCTACTTTGGGATCTCTTCCCGGAGTCGCTGGAGAGCCGTCACCACGCCCTTGAAGAATAAGCTAAGCTTGGCGCTGGGTTGGAGGTGCTCGTCGGAGGAGTATCCGAGATCCACCATCCCCAGCTCCATCAGCTCGTTGTGGATGGCGGCAGATATCCACAAGACCTTGGTCGATGCTCCACACTCTCCCTCAAGGCACTCTGGGTGGCAACAACATTCGCCAGCAGCTCCTCGTTGGCCTTGATCTTCTCCAACAGGCTCACCTCCCGCTCCTTGGCGCCGTCCAGCGTCTGCATCAGGGTGGTCAGCTTCAGCTCAAGATCTGCCTTGGAATCCTTGGCGGCGTCGAGCTCCTTGCTCCTATCGGCGAGACGGCCCTGCAGCTCGCCAAGAGTGTAGGCGTCCTTCTCACGCTCGTGCTTGAGCGCAGCAAGCTCTTCGCCGCTCTTCTGGAGACTGGCCTCCATCTGCGTCACCTTCGCCTCCAACTCTTTCTTGGCGGCCTCGGCGGCTGTAGCAGCATCCTTCGCTTCCTTAAGAGCCCCGCCAAGTGACTCCTCGCGCGCGACAAGCTCTTCCTCATAACTGTCAAGATTGATCTTCCGCTGCGCCAACTCGCCTTCTTGTGCAGATAGCTTCTCGGCAGCAAGCCTTTACTGCTCCTCGACCTCAGCCTTCTCAAGGATGAAGGCTGTGCGCTCTTCAGCAAGTCGCTCCCGCTCTTCTGCCACGTTCCGGAGAGTTTCTTGGTTGGCGCCCTGGAGCTCTTCTGCGCGTTTCTCCATGTCTGCTCCCGCCCTCGCGACAAGTGCTTCCCGAGACTCCAACTTGGCTTGTCGGGCGCGGTAGAGCGACAACAGCTTCTTCAGTAGCCGCTCCTCCTCGGACTACTTGGCTTGCTGCTTGGCGCGTCCACCGGCGTCGACCAGTGAGGCGAGCAGCTCTCCGTCGAAGGTCTCTCCTTCGACCGGGCGCCTGGAGCTCGACTCCCATGGGAGCTTGATGAAGACGCCGTCGCCCGGCCTTCAAGTAGGCGCCGGCTGAGGCTCTTCGAGCTGACACGGCAGCGTGGCGGAGGGATCGGCGGTCGGTGTAGCGCTGGCGCTCCAGCCTCGGGGCCGTCGGTCGATCGCCGGACCCCTCGCCCGGCTCTGGCGGCAGCCTCGGTGGCCTCTTCGCCGGCAGGCTCGTCAGCGCCGGCTTCTTCTTCCACGGCGGCGGCTTCGTCAGTGTTGCCGCGTGCGTCCTCCTCGCTGGCGACATCGGTCTCCATGGGCTCTGTGGCGGACGGATGAAGAAAGTCAAGCAAACATTCAAAGATAAAATCAGAAGAAGAAAAACACAAGGGAAGTACTCAGGCAAGAAGGTTACCTACGCCGGGGGCTGCGGTCATGGTCTCCGTCGCCAAGGGATCGCTGGTGCCGTCCCTTGCCGGAGAAGGCTCCCTTGACGGAGAAGACTCCCTTGCCGGAGACGGCTCCCTTGCCGGAGACGGCTCCCTTGCCGGGGAATCCACCCTTGGCGGCGTAGTCAAAGCAGAAGGAGGCCGCTCTGCTTCTACACAAACCAACAGTCAGATATCAATGAAGAAGGAGCACCCATGCACACCTAACAGTAAGGAAAAAACCGCATACTTACTCTGGGGGCTGTCTTTGGGGGCTGCTGAGGAAGGGTTGCCAGGTCCGGCAAGGAGGTCTCGACAGCGCCTCCTGTTGCCACGGGTGGATCGTCCCCAACGACGACCACCGGGGTCTTGGCTCTCTTCGACGCTCTCTGGGCCAGCGTCCTGAAAAGGAAAGAGTTCATAACGAAGCAAGTCAGATTCAAGATGAAGCAACAAAATTGAAGAAATACAAGAACAATATTGAAGCTTACTCTTCTTCTTCCTCGTCGGAACTGAGCGCGGAGAGATCAAACTCCGGCTCGCCTCCGGTGCGACGAGGCGGAGGAGTGGGCTCTCTTGACCGCTTGGCGGAGGTGTCGGCGGTGGTCTGGGAGGATCCCGCCCGGTTGTCGCAGTGTGGGGTGCTCCAGCGGCAACATTGCTTGTCAGCGGTAGAGCGCGTCGCACGGGCGCTTCTGGCTGTTAGCCCGTCTGCCGCCCGTATCGTCTCGGCCTTGCGGAGGCGCCTCTTGGCGGAGCCGGGGGCTCCGTTCTGCAAGCCGGATGGATGGTGGGAAGAAGCGCCCTCGGCTGGTTCGCTCGACTTCGACCTCGGTTCGGCAAGCTCTTCCTCACCGGCGAACTCCCTTCGCTCGGCAAGGCTTACCGCCTCTGCTGCATCTGCCTCCTCCACGGTGTACCCGAAGATGCCAGCGGCAGCAGCTGCTGCCGCCTCCTCCAGCCTGGTGGCAATGCGCTGCATCTCGTCGTCGGTGGTGTCGCGGGTGAGCTTCTTCTGCTCGTCGGGGCGGATCAACATTTCTTCCAAGCTGTCGAAGAATTGCCGCACGACGTCGTCGGACGGCTCTTGCCAAGTGGGGACAATTCCGTGGGAATCGCACGACGGCATCATGGCACGGATGCGGTCGAGCGCAGAATTGTTGCACAATGGGACGACCCCCCTCGGCAACCTGAACCACTCGGGGTGATCGGGGTCGTGCTTGAACAGTTCTAGCAGCATCGCATCCAACTCCAAGACAGTGAAATTCCAGTTGAGGCCCGGGCGCAGCCTCATGATGTCCGCTGCGTTTTGGAACTCCCAAGCAGGTCTCCTCCTCTCCTGCAAGGAAGCGATGCGGCGGCGAAGGAAATCTGCGCCAACTGCGCCTACAGTGAGTCCGCCAAGCCTGAGGCGCAAGATCCGGGTCACAGCAATCTTCAACCTAGCATCTTCCGGCGCCAAGTTGCTCCAATTGTTGCCGCGCACTATTGGGGTTTGGCGCAGGGCAGTGAAGGGCTGCGGGTTCTCCTCAACGATCCAACACCAATTGGCTCTCCACTCCTCCCATTTGCTACGGAACTCTCCTTCCAGATAGGCCTCCTTCTTGCCGACCCTGGAGACCCAAGCAATCCCTCCGGCAAGCGGCTCCCCTCTTTCAACGCGGGGCATGAAGAAGTGGCGGAAGAGGGCTACGTTTGGGTGGATCCCGACAAAGTTTTTGCAAAGGTGTGCGAAAACTGCCATGGTCAGAACGGCGTTGGGGGTGAAATCAAGGAGGCGGAACCTGTAGGTGTTCATAATGTCGCAGAAGAATTCAGAAAAGGGCGGGCAGAGCCCGCAATAGAAGAAAAGCGCAAAGAAAGGGTACCCAGTTGGGGCTAGTTCCGAAGCGGTGGCGGGAGTACCTTCGTGCGGCGGATGCGCACGCGTCTCCGTCGACCGTAAGAGGTAGTAACCCTCCTCGGCTCCTTTGCGTTGAGCTGGGGGGAGAAGATGGCCCGCTCCTTCGCAGCACCGCGAGCCGCTGCGCCTCGGCCGACTTCACGCCCTTCCCCTTGTCGGCTTTCGGAGCCATGGCGGAGGCGGTGGAGGAGACCGACGGCGTTTATGGCGTTGTATGGGCGAAAGGAGCGCTGCTCTTCGCACTAGAGAAGAAGCGGGAGCGGCGGTGGTTTTCGAGACAAGACAGCAATGGCGAGGTGGGCGACCCGCCCTGTTTCCCCTATTTATAAGGAGGAGAGGGGCGGACGTTCGCTTTTCTAATAAAGAAACCCCCACGATCTCTCCCACGACGCCACGCTCGACGCGTGTTGTTAAGTGGGGGGCGTGGTGGAGTCGAAACAGCAAGTGCAGGCGTGATCAAGGCCGCGTGTGACCGTGCCTTTGTTTTGGGCTGGCTTGGCGCTTTCGGCACCGTGTGGCCCAGGCCCGGGGGCTCCTGTCGGTGTACTAGAGTAGGGGTACCCTAGTATCCCGAACTTGTGCACGGGCAGTTGCAGCACCCCGCGACAAGGCTTGCCTGGTCACCGCCAAGAACCTCCGTGGTTCCTTTGGAGCCATTCAAGAACAAAGTATTTAACCAAGAAGACAAGGCCCCGGCAAGAGGAGCTTGCCGGGAAGGCTCGGAGAGCGACAAGCCTCCGGACGCGACAAGGATTCAGCTGCGGCAAGGCACTTGCCGCGGCAGTAACCTCTCTTCATCTCCGCTCCAGCTCATTCACCAACGATGTCGCCATGGGACCATTCCATGCGCTGCGTGTCAAGAGGTCTGCAGCCAGCGGGGAGCAGCGATAAGCGGCGCCGACAAGCTTGCCATCGTGGCGAACGGTGGCGCTCCTGACGGTCCCTGTTGCACTGTTTAGGCGACAGGGACGGGCATTTAATGCTTTTGTCCCTTGCCGTCAGGGTTAGGTAGAGTACACTATACACTGTACAAGTAGGTGTACCAACCACTAGTTTTACATTTGTACCCCCAGCTACGTTGCCACCTGTCGGAGCCCCTTTGAGCATATAAAAGGAGGCCCATGCGCAACGTAGGGGGGGTTGATCAGTCGATCAGTTCCCTCCAGGTTCGATTCCAACGTAACCAGAGAACACTCACGCTAGGTCTTGTAGCTCTCATCGCTCCCTAGCAAGAACACAATACAATCAGACAAGCAGCAGTAGGAGTGTTATCTCTCCGGAGAGCTCCGAAGCTGGGTAAACTGCTCGTGTGCTTCGCCTCGATCCGCTCTTCGTGCGATCTCCGCCCCCCTCCGAACCAAAAGGGACTCGGTCCGCCGGTCCCATAGGTGTCCGTGGGTCCGATCAGCCTCTCCGACACACTCCAAAGTCACTAATAGTGGAGAACAAACAAAGAGATTATTGTAGGGTCCGAAACTACCTCAAAGTTATTCTTTCCAATCAATTCGTTGGGCTATTCCTATAAGTGTCACAAACAGCCCTAGAGTTCGTACTAGAATAACACCTTAAGACACAAATCAACCAAAACCCTAATGTCACCTAGATACTCCAATGTCACCTCAAGTATCCGTGGGTATGATTATACGATATGCATCACACAATCTCAGATTCATCTATTCAACCAACACATAGAACCTTAAAGAGTGCCCCAAAGTTTCTACTGGGAGAATCAAGACGAAAACGTGTGCCAACCCCTATGCATAGGTTCATGGGCGGAACCATAAATTGATCACCAAAACATACATCAAGTGAATCACGTGATATCCCATTGTCACCACAGATACGCACGACAAGACATACATCAAGTGTTCTCAAATCATTGAAGACTCAATCCGATAAGATTACTTCAAAGGGAAAACTCAATCCATTACAAGAGAGTAGAGGGGGAGAAGCAACATAAGATCCAACAATAATAGCAAAGCTCACGATACATCAAGATCGTGCCAAATCAAGAACACGAGAGAGAGAGAGAGAGAGAGACAGAGATCAAACACATAGCTACTGGTACATACCCTAAGCCCCGAGGGTGAACTACTCCCACCTCGTCATGGAGAGCGCCGGGATGATGAAGATGGCCACCGGTGAGGATCCCCCTCCGTGAGGTGCCGTAATAGGGTCCCGATTGGTTTTTGGTGGCTACAGAGGCTTGCGGCGGCGGAACTCCTGATCTATTATGTTCCCCGAAGATTTTAGGGTATATGGAGTTATATAGGCGGAAGAAGTACGTCGGTGGACCTCTGGGCTGTCCACGAGGAAGGGGCGCGCCCAAGGGGGTGGGCACGCCCCACCCTCGTGGGAAGCCCGAGACTCCCAGTGCAACTCCGGTACTCCGTGGGCTTCTTCTGGTCCAAAAATAAGTTCCGTGGAGTTTCAGGTCAATTGGACTCCGTTTGATTTTCCTTTTTTGTGAAACACTGAAACAAGAGAAAAAAACAGGAAGTGGCACTGGGCTCTGGGTCAATAGGTTAGTCCCAAAAATAATATAGAAGTGTAAAATAAAGCCCATAAACATCCAGAACAGTAGATAATATAGCATGGAGCAATAAAAAATTATAGATACATTGGAGACGTATCAACATCCCCAAGCTTAATTCATGCTCGTCCTCGAGTAGGTAAATGATAAAAAGATAATTTTTGATGTGGACTGCTACTTGGCATAATTTCAATGTAATTCTTCTTAATTGTGGTATGAATATTCAGATCCATAAGATTCAAGATAAAAGTTCATATTGACATAAAAATAATAATACTTCAAGCCTACTAACTAAGCAATTATGTCCTCTCAAAATAACATGGCAAAGAAAGTTCATCCCTACAAAATCATATAGTTTAGTCATGCTCCATTTTCGTCACACAAGAATGCTCTCATCATGCACAACCCCGATGACAAGCCAAGAAATTGTTTCATACTTTAGTAATCTCAAACCTATAAACCCTCACACAATACATGAGCGCGAGCCATGGACATAGCACTATGTGTGGAATAGAATATGATGATGGGGGTTATGTGGAGAAGACAAAAAGGGAGAAAGTCTCACATCAATGAGGCTAATCAATGAGCTATGGAGATACCCAATGATTGATGTTAATGCGGGGAGTAGGGATTGCCATGCAATGGATGCACTAGAGCTATAAATGTATGAAAGCTCAACAAAAGAAACTAAGTGGGTGTGCATCCAACTTGCTTGCTCACGAAGACCTAGTGCACTTGAGGAGGCCCATTGTTGGAATATACAAGCCAAGTTCTATAATTAAGAATTCCCATTAGTATATGAAAATGACAAAACAAGAGACTCTCTATCATGAAGATTATGGTGCTACTTTGAAGCACAAGTGTGATAAAAGGATAGTAACATTGCCCCTTCTCTCTTTTTCTCTCATTTTTTTGGGCCTTCTCCTTTTTTTATGGCCTTTCTCTTTTTTTGGGACTTCTCTTTTTTATGGCCTTTCTCTTTTTTATGGCCTTTCTCTTTTTTTTATTCCTCACTTGGGACAATGCTCTAGAAAATGATGATCATCACACTTCTATTTATTTACAACTCAATGATTACAACTCGATACTAGAGCAAAGTATGACTCTATATGAATGCTTCCGTGATGTACGGGATATGCAATGAATCAAGAGTGACATGTATGAAAGAATTATGAACGGTGGCTTTGCCACAAATACTATGTCAATTACATGATCATGCTAAGCAATATGACAATGATGAATATGTCATGATAAACGGAATGGTGGAAAGTTGCATGGCAATATATCTCGGAATGGCTATGGAAATGCCATAATAGGTAGGTATGGTGGCTGTTTTGAGGAAGATATAAGGAGGTTTATGTGTGAAAGAGCATGTCATATCACGGGGTTTGGATGCACCGGCGAAGTTTGCACCAACTCACAATGTGAGAAAGGGCAATGCACGGTACCGAAGAGGCTAGCAATGATGGAAGGGTGAGAGTGTGTATAATCCATGGACTCAACATTAGTCATAAAGAACTCACATACTTATTGCAAAAATCTACAAGCCATCAAAAACCAAAGCACTACGCGCATGCTCCTAGGGGGATAGATTGGTAGGAAAATACCATCGCTCGTCCCCGACCGCCACTCATAAGGAAGACAATCAAATAACACCTCATGTTTCAAATTTGTTACATAACGTTTACCATACGTGCATGCTACGGGACTTGCAAACTTCAACACAATTATTTATCAAATTCACAAATACTCAACTAGCACAACTTTAATATCACCATCTTCATATCTCAAAACAATTATCAAGCATCAAACTTTTCTTACTATTCAACACACTCATAAGAAAGTTTTTACTAATCTTGAATACCTAGCATATTAGGATTAAGCACATTACCATGCTGTTTAAGACTCTCAAAATAATATAAGTGAAGCATGAGAGTTGCTATATTTCTTCAAAATAAAACTACCACCATGCTCTAAAAGATATAAGTGAAGCACTAGAGCAAACAACAAACTACTCGAAAGATATAAGTGAAGATCAATGAGTAGTCGAATAATTATGCAACTATGTGAAGACTCTCCCAATTAATAATTTCAGATCTTGGAATTTTATTCAAACAGCAAGCAAAGCTAAAGAAAATAAAACTACGCTCCAAGCAAAACACATATCATGTGGTGAATAAAAATATAGCTCCAAGTAAAGTTACTGATGAACGAAGACGAAAGAGGGGATGCCTTCCGGGCCATCCCCAAGCCTAGGCTCTTGGTAGTCCTTGAATATTACCTTGGGGTGACTTGGGCATCCCCAATCTTAGGCTCTTGCCACTCCTTATTCCATAGTCCATCGAATCTTTACCCAAAACTTGAAAACTTCACAACACAAAACTTAACAGAAGACTCGTGAGCTCCGTTAGCGAAAGAAAACAAAACACCACTTCAAGGTACTTTAATGAACTAATTCTTTATTTATATTGGTTTTAAACCTACTGTATTCCAACTTCTATATGGTTTATAAACTATTTTACTAGCCATAGATTCATTAAAATAAGCAAACAACACACGAAAAACAGAATCTGTCAAAACAGAACAGTCTGTAGTAATCTGTAACTAACGCAAACTTCTGGAACTACAAAAATTCTAAAATAAACTGGTGGACCTGAGGTATTTGTCTAGTAATCATCTGCAAAAAGAATCAACTAAATATAACTCTCCAGTAAAAAGTTGAAGCTAATCTCGTGAGCGCTAAAGTTTCTGTTTTTTACAGCATGATCATAAAGACTTCACCCAAGTCTTCCCAAAGGTTCTACTTGGCACAAACACTAATTAAAACACAAAACCACATCTAAACAGAAGATAGATGGATTATTTATTCCTAAACAGAACCAAAAAGCAAGAAACTAAAATAAAATTGGGTTGCCTCCCAACAAGCGCTAACGTTTAACGCCCCTAGCTAGGCATGATGATTTCAATGATGCTCACAAAAAGATAAGAGTTGAAACATAAAGAGAGCATCATGAAGAATATGACTAGCACATTTAAGTCTAACCCACTTACTATGCCTAGGTATTTTGTGAGAAAACAATTTATGGGAACAAGAATCAACTTGCATAGGAAGGTAAAACAAGCACAACTTCAAAATTTTAAGCACATAGAGAGGAAACTTGATATTATTGCAATTACTACAAGCATACATTCCTCCCTCATAATAAATTTCAGTAGAATCATCAATGAATTCAACAATATAACCAGCACCTAAAGCATTCTTTTCATGATCTACTTGTATAGAAATTTTATTACTCTCCACATAAGCAAAATTCTTTTCATTCGGAATAGTGGGAGTTTCATGAGAGACTTGAATACTATAAATTGTTTCCACATTAAAAGAGTAATGTTCAGAAAAAGGGTAATCATAATCATGACAAGTTCTATAAATATAATCATCACTACTTTTTATAGCATAAGTTTCATCACAATAATCATCATAAGTAGCAACTTTGTTCTCATCATAATCAATTGAAACCTCTTCCGAAATAGTGGATACATCACTAAATAAAGTCATGACCACTCCAAATCCACTTTCATAAATATTATAAGATTCAACATCCTCCAATATTGTGGGATCACTACTTCCTGAAGTTGACACTCTTCCAAACCCACTTTCATCAATATAATCATCATAAGTAGGAGGCATGCTATCATTATTATAAATTTGAATATCAAAACTTGAGAGACTAAAAATATCATCTTCATTAAACGTAGAATCCCCAAGCTTGGGACAAACATTAATTGCAGCAAATATATTCTCAAAAACATCATCTTCATTAAACATAGCATCCCCAAGCTTGGGCCTTTTCATGTCATAAGCATAATCACTCTCATCATTACTAGTATGGATAGCACCAATAGTATAGCAATTATCATATTCTTCCAAGCAAGTGCCAAGAAGGTTTTCAAGATCATAAGAAGTGTCATTATCTTCCCAATCATAATCATCACAACAAGCAATAGGTATAATGAGATCATCATCAAGTGCATCATCTTCATTTTCATGAGGCACAACAATAATAGGAGCAACATTATTTGGGAGAGATACCTTTTTACCTCTCTTCCTTTTTCTTTCTTCTTCTTCACCACATCATGTGTGCGTTCAATCCTCTTTTTGGAGCTCCTTATTAATGAGATTGGTTGAATAGGAGGCACATCCTCGTTACCTGATTCATCATAAGAAGTAATAGGAGAATATTGGGAAGTCTCTTCCCTTTCGTTAGCATTCTCTTCATCTTGTATTTGTTTTCTTTTCTTTATGTAATTGGCAATATAAGGGTTTTCAATACAATTCACCGCACAATACATATAAATCTTCCCTAGATCAAAATCAAGAAATCTATCAAGATTAAATTTTGGAATACCCTCAGTTATACGTTTCATTTCTTCATACCCCAAAAGAAGGCTAATCTCTTTATGATGCTCAAGGGTAATCAAATTATCACAATATTTGGACACGACTTGATCATGAAACAAATAGCATTGGAGCTTTAAATGACCATGTTCATTGCAAAGTTCACAAGGGGTGCGATAAATATTGAATCTTTCAGCGCAATCATCAAGACTTTCTTGCAACAATTTAGTTTCTAAGTACTTATGCCTCTTGCAATATCTATCTTCCCTATTTGGTGTATACTTGCAAACCCAATGCACTCCACAAAAATTGACATGCTTATAGGAAACATTTTCATCAGAACTAGTGCAATCATCATTAGTACCATGGATATTCAAGGAGTTCATACTAACAACATTGCAATCATGCTCATCATTCAAAGATTTAGTGCCAAACAATTTAATGCATTCTTCCTCTAACACTTTGGCACAATTTTCCTTTCCATCATACTCACGAAAGATATTAAAAAGATGAAGCGCATGAGGTAAACTCAATTCCATTTTTTGTAGTTTTCTTTTATAAACTAACTAGTGCTAAAACAAGAAACAAAAAGATTCGATTGCAAGATCTAAAGATATACCTTCAAGCACGGCGCCAGAAACTGCTTGATGTCTACTACGCAACCTTCTTCTTGTAGACGTTTTTGGGCCTCCAAATGCAGAGGTTTGTAGGACAGTAGCAAATTTCCCTCAAGTGGATGACCTAAGGTTTATTAATACGTGGGAGGAGTAGGATGAAGATGGTCTCTCTCAAGCAACCCTGCAACCAAATAAAAAAGAGTCTCTTGTGTCCCCAACACACCCAATACAATGGTAAATTGTATAGGTGCACTAGTTCGGCGAAGACAAGGTGATACAACTGCAATATGGATGGTAGATATAGGTTTTTGTAATCTGAAAATATAAAAAAGCAAGGTAACAAGTGGTAAAAGTGAGCGTAAACGGTATTGCAATGCTAGGAAACAAGGCCTCGGGTTCATACTTTCACTAGTGCAAGTTCTCTCAACAATAATAACATAATTGGATCATATAAATATCCTTCAACATGCAACAAAGAGTCACTCCAAAGTCACTAATAGTGGAGAACAAATGAAGAGATTATTGTAGGGTCCGAAACCACCTCAAAGTTATTCTTTCCAATCAATCTGTTGGGCTATTCCTATAAGTGTCACAAACAGCCCTAGAGTTCGTACTAGAATAACACCTTAAGACACAAATCAACCAAAACCCTAATGTCACCTAGATACTCCAATGTCACCTCAAGTATCCGTGGTTATGATTATACGATATGCATCACACAATCTCAGATTCATCTATTCAACCAACACATAGAACCTCAAAGAGTGCCCCAAAGTTTCTACCGGAGAGTCAAGACGAAAACGCAGCCAACCCCTATGCATAGGTTCATGGGCGGAACCCGCAAGTTGATCACCAAAACATACATCAAGTGAATCACGTGATATCCCATTGTCACCACAGATACGCACGGCAAGACATACATCAAGTGTTCTCAAATCATTGAAGACTCAATCCGATAAGATTACTTCAAAGGGAAAACTCAATCCATTACAAGAGAGTAGAGGGGGAGAAGCAACATAAGATCCAACTATAATAGCAAAGCTCGCGATACATCAAGATCGTGCCAAATCAAGAACACGAGAGAGAGAGAGATCAAACACATAGCTACTGGTACATACCCTCAGCCCCGAGGGTGAACTACTCCCTCCTCGTTATGGAGAGCGCCGGGATGATGAAGATGGCCACCGGTGAGGGATGCCCCCTCCAGGAGGGTGCCGTAATAGGATCCCGATTGGTTTTTGGTGGCTACAGAGGCTTGCGGCGGCGGAACTCCCTATCTATTATGTTCCCTGAAGTTTTTAGGGTATATGGAGTTATATAGGCGGAAGAAGTACGTCGGTGGACCTCCGGGCTGTCCACGAGGTAGGGGGGCGCGCCCTAGGGGGTGGGCGCGCCCCCCACCCTCGTGGGCAGCCCGTGACTCCCCTGGTGCAACTCCGATACTCCGTGGGCTTCTTCTGGTCCAAAAATAAGTTCCGTGGAGTTTCAGGTCAATTGGACTCCGTTTGATTTTCGTTTTTTGCGGAACACTGAAACAAGGGAAACAACAGGAACTGGCACTAGGCTCCGGGTTAATATGTTAGTCCCAAAAATAATATAAAAGTGTAAAATAAAGCCCATAAACATCCAAAACAGTAGATAATATAGCATGGAGCAATCAATAATTATACATACGTTGGAGACGTATCAATAAGAAACAAGCTGCTTTGAGGGAAATATACAATTTTGTGCAAATTGAAGAAGAGAGTCTCCCACAAGCTTGGGGGAGGCTTCTCAAGTTACTTAATGCTTTGCCTGATCATCCTCTTAAGAAAAATGAAATAGTTGATATCTTTTATAATGGACTAACTGATGCTTCCAGAGATTACCTGGATAGTTGTGCTGGTTCTGTTTTCAGGGAAAGAACACCGGATGAAGCTGAAATTCTATTGAATAATATGTTGACAAATGAAAATAATTGGACACTTCCTGAGCCAGCTCCTAAGCCAGCTCCTGAGCCAATTCCTGAGCCTATTCCTAAACCAACTCCGTGGAAGAGAAGTGTTCAATTTCTCAGTCCTGAAGATATGCAAGAGGCAAAGAAATCTATGAAAGAAAAAGGTATAAAAGCTGAAGATGTTAAGAATTTACCTCCTATTGAAGAAATACATGGTCTTAATCTACCGCTTGTTGAAGAAACATATGATCTTAATCCTCCACCTATTGAAGAAACTCATGGTCTTGATAACCCGACACAGGTAGTAAAGGTAAATTCTTTCTATAGATTTGATGAAGGTGATATTCCTCACTATAAGTCTGCTAGACAATGCTTAGAAGAGTTTGATAATTTTATTGTCAAACAAGAAAACTTCAATGCTTATTTTGGTAGATAATTGAAATACAATTCTGATACGCTTGAGCACTTGGTTGATTATATGTCTAGAGTTAAAGGTGAACTTAAACTCATTACTAAACATGTTTCTATGGTTACCACTCAAGTAGAACAAGTGCTTAAGGCTCAAAATGATTTGCTCAATGAAATGAATAGTAAGAAAAATGATTATGCTGTTAGAGTGGCTACTAGAACTGGTAGAATGACTCAGAAACCTTTGTATCCTGAAGGCCACCCTAAGAGAATTGAGCAAGATTCTCAGAGAAATAGTATTGATGCACCTAGTCCTTCTAAAAAGAAGAAAAAGAAAAATGATAGGACTTTGCATGCTTCTAGTGAACCTATTGCTGAACCACCTGAGAATCCAAATGATATATCTATTTCTGATGTTGAAACACAATCTGGTAATGAACATGAACCTAGTGAAAATGTTAATGATGATGTTCATGATGATGCTCAACCTAGTAATGATAATGATGTAGAAATTGAACCTGCTGATGATATTGATAACCCACAATCAAAGAATCAACGTTATGATAAGAGAGACTTTGTTGCTAGGAAACATGGTAAATAAAGGGAACCTTGGGTTCAGAAACCCATGCCTTTTCCTCCCAAACCATCCAAGAAAAAGGATAATGAGAATTTTGAGCGCTTTGCTGAAATGATTAGACCTATCTTTTTGCGTATGCGATTAACGGAAATGCTCAAAATGAATCCTTATGCTAAGTATATGAAATATATTGTTACAAATAAACGAAAGATACCGGAAGCTGAGATTTCCACCATGCTTGCTAATTATACTTTTAAGGGTGGAATACCAAAGAAACTTGGAGATCCAGGAGTACCCATTATACCATGCTCCATTAAAAGGAATTATGTTAAAACTGCTTTATGTGATCTTGGAGCCGGTGTTAGTGTTATGCCTCTCTCTTTATATCGTAGACTTGATTTGAATAAGTTGACACCTACTGAAATATCTTTGCAAATGGCTGATAAATCAATTGCTATACCTGTCGGTATTTGTGAGGATGTGCCTGTTGTGGTTGCAAACGTTACTATTTTAACGGACTTTGTTATTCTTGATATTCCTGAGGACGATAGTATGTCTATTATTCTTGGAAGACCTTTTCTGAATACCACTGGGGCTGTTATTGATTGCAACAAAGGCAATGTCACTTTTCATGTTACACTTTCCGAGGAAACAACCTCAAGTTCATAGTATCAACTCTATTGGAAAAATTCCATCGACTATATTTGGAGGTTTTGAATTTCCTCTTCCTACTGTCAAGAAGAAATATGATATTCTTATTATAGGGGATGTGCATATCCCCGTTGAGGTAACATAGTGTTATTCAAAATTTCTCCGGTTCCATGTTATTCAGAATGAGTTTGTTAACAAGACTTGATCAACCTTGTTAGTGGATTCCTTTTGATGAGCATGAGATGGATGAAACTAGAAGGCACAACCTTTTGTACCCTCTTTCTACTTTCTGTTATTTAGTTGAAAATAAAGTAAAAATAGTATTTTTCTGTCTGTTTTCTGATATATCCGTGCATTATAAAAATACCCTGAAAATAAAAGTTCTCCAAATGCCCTGAAAATGGAATATGATTTTTTCTATAATTTTTGAGAATTTTTGGTACTGAGAACACAGCAGGAGGGGCAAGCACCTGGCCACGAGGGTGGAGGGCGCGCCCTACCCCCCAGGGCGCGCCCCCCTGCCTCGTGGGCCCACGGTGGCCCTCCTCCACTTATTCCTGCACCCATACACGCCTTCTTCCTCCCACAAACACCAATATCCAGCTCAAGCACGAGTTCTAGCTCATTTTGTCATGATTTTCGATCTCCTTGCTCAAAGCACCTCTCACAAAACTGCTTGGGGAGATTGTTCCTTGGTATGTGACTCCTCCATTGGTCCAATTAGTTTTTGTTCTAGTGATTTATTCATTGCAAATTTGTGATGCGTAGGTGACCATGTTCTTGAGCTTGCATGTCAAATTTATATGGTTCCAAGTAGTTCTAATGTATGATATAGTCTCTAGGCACTTGTAGGAGTAGTTGCTATCGATTTTATTGAAGTTGGTTCACTTTTGTTTGAAGTTACTAAAACTTTCAGAAATTTTTCAGAGGAAGAAATATGCTTAGGAAAATGTTCCAAGGTGGTTCTTCAAGGAAGCAAGGACCCAGGCTTGCAATGCGTGATGCTGATGAGGAGCCACCCAGGGACGCTCCAGTGCGGCCCTGTGAATGGCCTTCAGAAAATTTTATGGATCAAGCGGGAATCAAGGAAGAATTTAACGGATATTTGCGTAACGCCGATCTTGTGAGCTTTGAGGCAGACAAATGCCCCCAGTACCACTATCTCACTAGTATATTTGTGAGGAGGTTTGAATTTTCATCTTCACGTAATTCTCCAACTGTCCTGTTTGATCTTTATGAAAAATCTTATACCATGGACTTAGAGGATTTTACTTCTACTTGCAAACTTCCACAATGGGGTAGTGTTAGTGAACCCCGTAAATCTGAATTTAGAAACTTTCTTGCTGGTATAACCGTGGGGGAATCTAGAGATATAGCACAAGCTACCATAGGGAGTATCCATTTTCCTGCTATACATTATTTTGCTCTCTTCATAGGTAGATGCATAAATGGTAAAGATGAAGCATGTAACATGTGTGTCCCTGATCTCAGTATTCTTAGGAGTGCTATGTTAGGAGACCAAACTTATAACTTGGAAGCTATTGTTGCACGTAGGTTGCATAATAATAGATTTAATGGAGATTTCTTTGGTGGAATTTATGCAACCCGCTTAGCTGCTTTTCTTGGTGTGGACGTTCGTGAGGATGACAATGAGTTGCCTCCTACTTATTTAGACTACAATTATATGGTCTATCACCAGTTTGTCGAGAGGAATGAATCGCCTCTCCGATATCGCTTAATCTTTGACATACGTCATGCTTTCCGTATTACTCTTCCTGCTCCTGCCTTCTCTGATTATCAGGCAAAAGGAAGACATTTTATAACCAGAGAGGAGGCAGATGAGTACGAGAGGAGGGCATGTAACACCCCGGATGTAACTTTCCATATTTGTAACTCCAACTCTTGCCATTTTCGGCATTGTGATATGATATTCCCTCCGTGGTTGGGTTTTTCTTCATTTTGCATTTTGTCCATGTCATGCATTTTATATCATGTCATCATGTGCATCGCATTTGCATACGTGTTCGTCTCATGATTCCGAGCATTTTTCCCGTTGTCCGTTTTGCAATCCGACACTCCTATCTTCCCCGGCGTCCCCTTTTACGTTTTTCTGTGTGCGGGTACTAAACCTTCTCGGAATGGACCGAGGTTTGTCTTGTGGCCTTGGTATACCACCAGTAGACCACCGGTCAAGTTTCGGGTCATTTGGAGCTCGTTTGGTACTCCAACGGTTAACCGCACTCTCGCAAAGGCTTCTTTTAAGTTGCAGCCCAACGCCCCTCCAAAACAGCCCAATAACCCATCCAAGTCACTTCCATGCTCTCCGTCGTTCGATCACGATCGTGTGGGCAAAAACTACACCTCATTTGGACTCTCCTAGCTCCCTCTATGCCTATTTAAGCAACCCCCACTCCAAATCCCGGATCATCCTCCCCGAAACCCTAGCAAATTTTCCCTCCGCGCCGCCGGACGTGTCCGATTCGGGCCGGACACGCCAGCCCTGGCCCAGGGGCCCAGCCAACCCTCCAGACGCTTAAACCAGCGCCCCGCCCGCCGCCGCGCCCAGCGCCGCCCTTGGCCGCCGCCGCCGGGACCTCGGCCGTCGCCGCCTCCACCGGGCGACCCGCCTCGCCGGTCGGCCCCTCCGCGCCTCCTCGCGCCTGCCCGGCCGCCTCCTCCGGCGAACCGCGCGCCGCGCGCCGCCCTCGTCCGATCCCGGCGGATCCGGCCTCGGTCATGGCCATGATTGACTTCTTCCCCCTCCATTTTTTCCCTAAGTTTTTTTCATCTCAGTGAATTTTTGTTGCATTTTCAACGTGGTGTAACTCTGTCATCGTAGCTTCATTTTGTGTGTATAATATGTCGAAATGTTCGCCTCGAAGAGTAGATCATTTAATCTTATTGCATCATTTTCATTTGAGCTCATCTTGACGCCCGAAATGCTGTTGGAAGAGTGCTATGTGTTGTTAGTTTCTGTTTTTTAACAGAACTTGCACTTTTGTTATTTTTTCCATGATTGATGTGTGCACCCTATGAATTTGAGTCCTACATGTGTTTTGTTATATGCCATGCCATCTTTCCAGGGGTTTATGCCGTGTATTTTTGTGATCTATGTGGTGACTAGCACAAGCATGCAAAGTAGGTGTCCTGATGTTGCTGTTTTCAGCTCTGTTTTGCTGATATTTTGATGTCATGTTAACTTGATGCTACCGAGAGATCCATGCATATTTTGAGATACTTCAGTAAGGATGTTTTGTTAAACATGTCTTGATCTATCAATACAAGTCCTTGTTTGAAATTATGGAGTACCATAGCTTGAGTCAATCAAGCTCTACTTTTGCTATAAAATGTTTCCTGGCAGATTGTTTACATGTTATTCAATTTTGCCAAGGTTGTTGTGGTTGATCCATGTATGCTATGTTATTGTTCTTGCCATGTATGTCTTCTATGCCATGTCTTCTGGATGTATGTATGGCTAGTTTATCATATAAGGTTCTGTAGTGAGTGCATCGAGCTCTTAAACATGCCTACTTGTTATCAGTTTTTGACATGCCATGTTGCTGAATCTGTTAACGAAACTTTCAATATTGATATGGGTGTTACTATATTTTCGGATCCTTTTTGGCTTATGGTCAGTAAGTGACTTTTGTTCTATGCTTTGAGTAGATTCATGCCATGCCTTGTTTTGCTATTTTAAGTTTCTGTAGCATATAGTTTTCTTGCTCCGAACATTGCAACCTGATGCTGTTTTTGCCATGTCCAGCCTGATATTTTGTGCACTTTTGCCATGCTTGTTTGAACCTGTTATGATGTGATTTAGCCGAAGCTCAGTGCTCATCTTTTGTCAAGCATCTTGTGTAGATCACTGCCATATACTTTGTTGATACGTTTGGGTGGAGTAGCTTAATTTCTTGTTGCTTGCTAAGTGGCATCATGCTGTTAATGGCAGATTTGTGCCATTCTTGTTTTGCTTGTCATTTCCAAACCGTGCAACCGATTCCGGTGATCTTTATATCGATTTCAACGAAATCATCTCATCTTTCCAGTGGCATACTTGGTTTGCCAAGTTGATGCCTGGTTCATCATTTACCTTCCGGAGCGCCCATACGCATTGCATTTCACATCCCGCATATCATGCCATGTTTTGCATCATGTTGATTGTGCATTGCACCGTGATTTATTGTGGTTCCTTTGTTTGTGTTCTTGCTTTGGGTAGATCCGGGAGACGAGTACGTGAACGAGGAACCTGTTGAGAACGCCACGAGGATCAAGCTTTCGACAACTCTGAGAACATTGCGTGCAAGATGACCATACCCTCGAAATCACTTCTATCTTTGCTATGCTAGTTGCTCGCTCTTTTGCTATGCCTATGCTGCGATGCCTACCACTTGCTATGCCATGCCACCCATATTGCCATGTCAGCCCTAACCATCCTTTCCTAGCAAACCGTTGATTGGCTATGTTACCGCTTTGCTCGGCCCTCTTATAGCGTTGCTAGTTGCAGGTGAAGCTGAAGTTTGTTCCTTGTTGGAACATGGAGATGTTGTTCCTTATTGGAACATGTTTACGTGTTGGGGATATCACAATATATATCTGCTATAATTAATACATCTATATACTTGGTAAAGGGTGGAAGGCTCGGCCTTATGCCTGGTGTTTTGTTCCACTCTTGCCACCCTAGTTTCCGTCATACCGTGTTATGTTCCTTGATTTCGCGTTCCTTACACGGTTGGGTGATTTATGGGACCCCCTTGACAGTTCGCTTTGAATAAGACTCGTCCAAAGAAGGCCCAACATTGGTTTTACCATTTGCCACCTAAGCCTTTTTTCCCCGGTTTTCGCGAGCCCGAGGGTCATCTTTATTTTAACCCCGGGCGGTTCTCCTTTGAGTGCTGGTCCAACTTGAGCGATGTCCGGCGCCTTGGGCAATCAGGGTTTATGCCAACCCGACGTCCCGCTCATCCGGTGTGCCACGAGAACGAGATATGTGCAGCTCCTATCGGGATTTGTCGGCACAATCGGGCGGCTTTGCTGGTCTTGTTTTATTCTTTGTCGAAATGTCTTGTAGTCCGGGATTCCGAGATTGATCGGGTCTTCCGGTAGAAGGAATATCCTTCGTTGACCGTGAGAGCTTATAATGGGCTAAGTTGGGACACCCTGAGGTAATATCTTTCAAAGCCATGCCCGCGGTTATGAGGCAGATGGGAATTTGTTAATGTCGGTTGTAGAAAACCCAAAGTTGACCTCATTTAAAAAACACATCAATCAAGGTGTGTAACCGTGATGGTCTCTTCTCGGAGTCCGGGAAGTGAACACGGTGTTGGAGTTATGTCTCGACGTAAGTAGTTCAGGATCACTTCTTGATCGCTACTAGCTTCACGACCGTGCTTTGCTCCTCTTCTCGCTCTCTTTGGCGTAAGTAGTCACCATATATGCTAGTCGCTTGCTGCAGCTCCACTGTACTACTCTGTCCTTCCTATAAGCTTAAATAGTCTTGATCTCATGGTGTGAGATTGTCGAGTCCCCGTGACTCATAGATACTTCCAAAACAGTTGCTGTGCCGACGATGCCGGTGTGACTCAACCGAGCTCAAGTGGGAGTTCGACGAGGAACGTGGTCGTTACTATGTGTCTTTTCCGATGATCAAGAGTGGTGCCCAGTTGGGACGATGATCGGGATCCGTGTAGCATTTGGGGTATCTTCTTTTTATTTTTGGTTCCGTAGTCGGACCTTGAGTGTACTACGAATGATGGATGTTTATTTATGTATTGTGTGAAGTGGCGACTGTAAGCCAACTATGTATCTCTTTCCCTTATGTATTACATGGGTTGTGTGAAGATTACCTCACTTGCGACATTGCTTTCAATGCGGTTATGCCTCTAAGTCGTGCCTTGACACGTGGGAGATATAGCCGCATCGGGGGCGTCACAAGTTGGTAATCAGAGCCTTCCCCGACTTAGGAGCCCCTACTTGATTGTTTGCTGGCGTTGTTGAGTCTAGAATGGAAAAATGTTTTGAGTCTTAGGATTATATATATCGGAGAGTAGGATTCTTTTTACTTCCCAGTCCCTTCGTCGCTCTGTGAGGTATCCTGACGTAGTGTTTTGACTCTTCTCTCCTCAAATTTCACTAAAAAAAATTTAGGATCACGTGGGTATCTTGGAATCATTCCGATGGTTTTGTGATGAGAACATTGTTCTTGGTGCCTCGACATTTAGGGGTTGTGGCGTTGTCCCGGGAGTTGAGCTCCGAGGTGTTGTCGCCACAATTTTATCGTTGCGATTCTGGAATACGAGTTTTGCCGACATCGAAATCTCTTTTGTGCGCTTGTTGGTGAGATAACCCCGATAGCCCAAAGATCGAGGCGAAAAGTGGAGTATTGCCATGACTTGTATAACGGATGTTTTTCAAGGTCGAGGTACACGATTTCCGAGGATTTCTTGGTTATGTGTTGACGGATGGATACAATTTGGATCTAGGTATTGTTAGTTTGGGTGATATATTTTGTGTCCCTGTATCCCCAACACCAGATTGCATAACCGTAAAGTTTCGGGAGTTTATAGGTGGGAATTCTATTAGCTTACAGGATAACTTTCCGACAGTTGTATGAGTTGAGAGTGGGGTCCAACGTCTAGAGGTCAGCCCAATCACAGTCGATTTACAGTCGTCGCTAGAAGTCTTAAAGAATCCTTGGCTATGCTGATTCGGGACGTCTTGTTTGTCATTCGTGATTTGCCGCTATACGTCGTGCCGTGTGGGCCCCACCACGAACACTTTGGGCGTAAATCTCTATCATGTGTTTGTTCCGCTCATTCTAGAAGCCAATCTTTGTTTTCAGTTGTGATATTCGATTTGTTTCTAAGGCAGATGTTGTTTCCATACCTTTATCTAAGTGGCTTCTCACCTTAATGGACGTGTGATGATTAACTTTGGAATTCATTCGTTCGTTCTTGTTCGAATGTTTTTGTGAAGACTATATGTTGCAATTTCTATCCGTTGATTCTACTTATCTTTTGTCTATCAAAGGACTAACGGATGTCACCCTCTTCAGGATGGCTCCGCTTCTGGCGTCTGAATCCGGATCGTAGTGATGGGGATCAGTCGAACCCTCCACCTCCACCTCCGCCTCCAGAGGCCTGGCAAGCTATCATGGCAGCCACCAATGCCAATGCTCAGATGATTTTGCAGCTCTTGCAAGAACGTACTCAAGGGCAAGGCAGTCAAGGAAATCAGGGTCAAGGCAACAATCAGCCGCACTTTGCTACTCTCGGTCGGTTCCTCGCTAATCAGCCGAAGTCTTTCGGTTTACGTGGTCGAGGCCACAGACGCTGACGATTGGCTTGTGGACATCTGCAAGCATTTTGATTGTAGCAATGTCGCACTGAGGACTTTGTCAAGTTTGCATCGTTTCAACTCAAGGATCAAGCTACGAGTGGTACCAGCAATACAAAGATTCCAGAGGAGGTCGTGTCATTACCTGGGATGAGTTCCGCCGTGATTTCAGAGCTCACCACATTCCAAAAAGTGTTGTTGAGAGCAAGCGTGAGGAGTTCCGCAATCTCAAGCAGGGCAACATGTCTGTCTATCAATACAATATCCAGTTCGAAGCTCGCTTGCTTTGCTAAGCAAGACGCGTGCCTGATGAAAAGAGTATGATCTATCAATTCAAAGGTGGTCTGAGAGAAGATCTGCAATTAGCTCCTGTGCTTTTTCAGCCAGATAAGTATGATGATTTCTACAACATGGCACTGAAGCAAGAAGCTGCCTAGCTCAAATGTGAGGCTTCTAAGAAGAGAATCAGGGATGCAGTTCAGTCTTCTTCTTCCTCTCAAATGGCAGCTAAGCAGAAGTTTTACCTTCCTCCTCCTCCGCTCCACCTTTATCAGAAGAACTCAGGTGGCCGTGGATCTTCCCACCCACCCAACCACAGCTATCGTAACAAGTATAATTCTCATGCTCTAAGGTCAAGTGCTCCTTACCACCATCCGCTCTCTGAGGTGACTTGCAACAAATGTCAGCAGAAAGGTCACTATGCGAACAAGTGCTTCAACCAAAGGCGCCTTCCGCCTCCTCCTCCTGTGAAATCTTCCAAAGCAATGCGGTTGGTCAAGCATAATCCCGAGTCCGCCAAGGTGAACATGATGAATGCAGCTCAAGCAGAGGATTCTTCAGATGTGATCATGGGTAATCTTCCAGTAAATGATATTCCTGCAAAAGTCTTATTTGATACTGGTGCATCGCATTCTTTCATTTCAAGACCTTTTGCATCTAAGCATGAGTTGGTTTTTCAAGATTTGCCTAAACCATTATCGGTTGTCTCTCGGGTAAATTCATGCATGCAAGCTCCATGGTTCGGATGTTTCTATCAAGGTGGGTGATTATAGATTTCTGGCTAAACCAATTGTTCTTGGTGACTCGGATATTGATCTTATTCTCGGGATGGATGGCTTTCTCAAAGACAAAGCTCAGCTTGATTGTGCTGCCAAGGAAATTCAATTGACTCACTCTTCTAATGATGTGATCATCTATGCCGCTTCGTGATGAAACCATTCGGTTGTTTTCTCTCAATGAGAAGGGTGAATTGGATGCCATCTCTCGATTCCAAATCGTTTGTGAGTACCAAGATGTCTTTCCGTAAGAGCTTCCGGTATGCCTCCTCACCGCCAGTTGAGTTCGTTATTGATCTTGAGCACGCATCGAACCCGCTTTGCAAGCGTCCATACAAGCTTGGACCTAATGAGCTGAAGGAATTGAAGAAGCAGCTCGATGAACAAGAGCGTCGGTTTGATCAGACCGAAGTTCATCTCCTTGGGGTTGTGGTGTTCTTTTTGTCCAGAAGAAGGATGGCACGGACCGACTTTGCGTCGATTACCGTCCATTGAATAAGAAGACAATAAAGAACAAGTATCCACTTCCCAACATCAATGAGCTTTTCGAGCAACTCAAAGGTGTTAAAGTGTTCTCCAAGCTTGACCTTCGTATGGGTTATCATCAGATTCGCATTCGTGAACAAGATATTCCCAAGACAGCATTCGTAACAAGCTTTGGTTCTTATGAATATACTTGTCATGTCTTTCGCCTCGTCAATGCTCCTCCAACTTTCTCTCGGATGATGAACTTCATTTTCAACCCCTACACCAATGAATTCGTCTTGGTCTATCTTGATGATATTTTGGTCTTCTCCAAGAATAAGAAGGATCATGCCAAACATTTGCGTTTGGTACTAGACAAGCTCAGAGAGTACCAATTCTATGCTAAGTTCTCCAAATGTGAATTCTGGCTTGATGAAGTGCTTTATCTTGGCCATATCATCTCCGCCAAGGGCATCGCTGTTAATCCCGAGAAGGTGTCCGCAATTGTGAATTGGGAACCTCCTCAGAATGTCAAGCAGCTCCGCAGTTTTCTTGGTCTAGCAAGCTATTGCCGAAGATTCGTTGAGAACTTCTCCAAGATTGCAAAGCCTCTTTCCAACCTCCTCCAGAAGCATGTGAAGTATGTATGGTCTCCTGAGTGTGACGTTGCTTTCAATACTCTCAAAGAGAAGCTCGTCACAGCTCCTGTCTTGACTCCTCCTGATGAATCCAAGCCATTCGAAGTTTTCTGTGATGCTTCTCTTCAAGGTCTCGGTGCTGTGTTAATGCAAGAGAAGAGGGTTGTGGCTTATACCTCTCGCCAGTTGAAGCCCAACGAAAAGAACTACCCCACTCATGATCTTGAGTTGGCGGCAGTTGTCCATGCATTGATAACATGGAGACATCTCTTGTTGGGAAGGAAAGTGGACATTTTCACCGATCACAAGAGTCTCAAGTACATTTTCACTCAGCCCAACCTCAACCTCAGTGCAGACTCGATGGGTCGAAATGATTCAAGAGTACAACCCAAGTATTGAATATACTCCGGCAAGGCCAATGTCATTGCAGATGCTTTGAGCAGGAAGGCTTACTGCAGCAGTCTAATCCTCAAGCCCTTCCAACCGGATCTCTGTGAAGCTTTCCGCAAGCTGAATCTTCAAGTTGTTCCTCAAGGCTTTCTTGCCAACCTCATAGTCTCTCCTACTTTGGAAGATCAGATTCGTGAGGCTCAGCTTCTGGATACCATGGTGAAAAAGGTGAAACATGGTATCGACAAGGGCATTTCCAAGTATAAGTGCTTCCACATTGATGACAAAGATACTCTTTTCTTTGAGGACCGGATTGTGGTTCCTAAGGGTGATCTGAGAAAAGTCATTATGAACGAGGCTCACAATTCGCTTCTATCCATTCATCCCGGAAGTACGAAGATGTACCATGATCTCAAGCAGTCATATTGGTGGACTCGAATGAAGCGAGAAATTGCTCAATTCGTGAATGAGTGTGATGTCTGCAGAAGAGTGAAAGCAGAACACCAACGACCAGCTGGTCTCCTTCAACCTCTTGCTATTCCAGAATGGAAGTTTGATCATATCGAGATGGACTTCGTGACTGGTTTTCCTAAGTCCAAGCGTGGAAATGATGCTATCTTCGTTGTCATTGACAAGCTTACTAAAGTGGCTCATTTTCTTCCTATCAAAGAATCCATCACAGCAGCTCAGTTGGCAGAGCTATACACCTCCAGGATTGTCTCCTTGCACGGCATTCCACAATTGATCTCTTCAGACCGTGGCAGCATCTTTACCTCCAAGTTCTGGGATTCTTTTCAGAAGGCCATGGGCACCAACATCTGCTTTCAAAGACAGCTTTCCACCCTCAAACAAGTGGCCAAGTCGAGCGAGTCAATCAAATCCTTGAAGATATGCTCGTGGCTTGTGTCATTTCTTTCGGTATGAAGTGGGAAGATTGTCTTCCATATGCCGAAGTTCTCCTACAACAACAGCTTCCAAGCTTAGTTCGGCAAGGCCCCATTCGAAATTCTCTATGGCGAAAGTGCCGTACTCCTCTCAATTGGTCTCGAGATGTGAACGCCAACTTCTTGGCAATGACTTGATCACGAAGCGTAAGAAATGTGCCAAGTCATTCGTGAGAATCTCAAAGCCGCATAATCGCGCTGTAAGAGCTATTATGATGATAAGCACCGTGATGTGACTTTTGAAATCGGAGACCATGTCTACCTCCGCGTCTCTCCAATGAAAGGCACTCGCCCGGTATCAAAGGGAAGCTTGCCCCTAGATACGTGGGTCCTTTCAAGATAATTGGCAAAAGAGGCGATCTCGCCTATCAACTTGAGCTTCCATCCAACTTTGCAAACGCGTACGATGTGTTTCACGTGTCACAGCTTCGCAAGTGCTTCAAGACTCCTGAACGCACTATCAACTTCGAAGAGATTGACCTTCAAGAAGATCTCTCTTATCACGAGCACCCCGTTGCTATTCTTGAAGAAACCGAGCGCAAGACTCGCAACAAGTCAATCAAATTCCTGAAAGTGAAGTGGTCACACCATTCCGACCGAGAAGCTACCTAGGAGCGCGAGGATCACCTCCGTTCCGAATATCCGGAGTTTTTTCAGTCCTAGATCTCGGGACGAGATCCTCTTGTAGTGGTGGAGTGTTGTAACACCCCGGATGTAACTTTCCATATTTGTAACTCCAACTCTTGCCATTTTCGGCATTGTGATATGATATTCCCTCCGTGGTTGGGTTTTTCTTCATTTTGCATTTTGTCCATGTCATGCATTTTATATCATGTCATCATGTGCATCGCATTTGCATACGTGTTCGTCTCATGATTCCGAGCATTTTTCCCGTTGTCCGCTTTTGCAATCCGACACTCCTATCTTCCCGGCGTCCCCTTTTACGCTTTTTCCGTAAAGCGGGTACTAAACCTTCTCGGAATGGACCGAGGTTTGTCTTGTGGCCTTGGTATACCACCCGTAGACCACCGGTCAAGTTTCGGGTCATTTGGAGCTCGTTTGGTACTCCAACGGTTAACCGCACTCTCGCAAAGGCTTCTTTTAAGTTGCAGCCCAACACCCCTCCAAAACAGCCCAATAACCCATCCAAGTCACTTCCATGCTCTCCGTCGTTCAATCACGATCGTGTGGGCGAAAACTACACCTCATCTGGACTCTCCTAGCTCCCTCTATGCCTATTTAAGCAACCCCCACTCCAAATCCCGGATCATCCTCCCCGAAACCCTAGCAAATTTTCCCCCTCCGCGCTGCCGGACGTGTCTGATTCGGGCCGGACACGTCCGCCCGCCGTCGGCCAAGCGGGGCGTGCCACGTGGCGGCGCCGGTCCCGATCGCCGCCCGCGCCCGGCAGGGCCAGCGCCGACCCTCCGGGCAGACGCCGCCCGCGCCCCAGCGCCGCCGCGCCCGGCGCCCGCCGCCCGCCGGACCTCGCGCGGTCGCCCGCCTCCACCGGCGCGGCCACCGCCGCCTCACGCCCGGCGACCTCGCCTCGCCGGTCGGCCCCTCCGCCGCCTCCTCGCGCCCTGCCCCGGCCGCCTCCTCCGGCGAACCGCGCCGCGCCGCCGCCCTCGTCCGATCCCGGCCGGATCCGGCCTCGGGTCGCGCGCCGGGCTTGACTTCTTCCCCCTCCATTTTTTCCCTAAGTTTTTCATCTCAGTGAATTTTTGTTGCATTTTCAACGTGGCGTACCTCTGTCATCGTAGCCCCATTTTGCGTGTACAATATGTCGAAATGTTCACCTCGAAGAGTAGATCATTCCATCCAATTGCATCATTTTTATTTGAGCTCATCTTGACGCCCGAAATGCTGTTGGAATTGTGCTATGTGTTGTTAGTTTCTGTTTCTTAACAGAACTTGCACTTTTGTTATTTTTGCCATGATTGATGTGTGGACCCTATGAATTTGAGTCCTACATGTGTTTTGTTACATGCCATGCCATCTTTCCAGGGGTGTATGCCGTGTATATTTGTGATCTATGTGGTGACTAGCACAAGCATGCAAAGTAGGTGTCCTGATGTTGTTGTTTTCAGCTCTGCTTTTCTTGATATTTTGATGTCATGTTAACTTGATGCTACCGAGAGATCCATGCATATTTTGAGATACTTCAGTAAGGATGTTTTGTTAAACATGTCTTGATCTATCAATACATGTCCTTGTTTGTAATTATGGAGTACCATAGCTTGAGTCAATCAAGCTCTACTTTTGCTATAAAATGTTTCCTGGCAGATTGTTTACATGTTATTCAATTTTGCCAAGGTTGTTTTGGTTGATCCATGTATGCTATGTTATTGTTCTTGCCATGTATGTCTTCTATGCCATGTCTTCTGGATGTATGTATGGCTATGTTTATCATATAAGGTTCTGTAGTGAGTGCATCGAGCTCTTAAACATGCCTACTTGTTATCAGTTTTTGACATGCCATGTTGCTGAATCTGTTAACGAAACTTTCAATATTGATATGGGTGTTACTATATTTTCGGATCCTTTTTGGCTTATGGTCAGTAAGTGACTTTTGTTCTATGCTTTGAGTAGATTCATGCCATGCCTTGTTTTGCTATTTTAAGTTTCTGTAGCATATAGTTTTCTTGCTCCGAACATTGCAACCTGATGCTGTTTTTGCCATGTCCAGCCTGATATTTTGTGCACTTTTGCCATGCTTGTTTGAACCTGTTATGATGTGATTTAGCCGAAGCTCAGTGCTCATCTTTTGTCAAGCATCTTGTGTAGATCACTGCCATATACATTGTTGATACGTTTGGGTGCAGTAGCTTAATTTCTTGTTACTTGCTAAGTGGCATCATGCTGTTAATGGCAGATTTGTGCCATTCTTGTTTTGCTTGTCATTTCCAAACCGTGCATCCGATTCCGGTGATCTTTATATCGATTTCAACCGAAATCATCTCATCTTTCCAATGGCATACTTGGTTTGCCAAGTTGATGCCTGGTTCATCATTTACCTTCCGGAGCGCCCATACGCATTGCATTTCACATCCCGCATATCATGCCATGTTTTGCATCATGTTGATTGTGCATTGCACCGTGATTTATTATGGTTCCTTTGTTTGTGTTCTTGCTTTGGGTAGAGCCGGGAGACGAGTACGTGAATGAGGAACCTGTTGAGAACGCCACGAGGATCAAGCTTTCGACAACTCTGAGAACATTGCAGGCAAGATGACCATACCCTCGAAATCACTTCTATCTTTGATATGCTAGTTGCTCGCTCTTTTGCTATGCCTATGCTGCGATGCCTACCACTTTCTATGCCATGCCACCCATATTGCCATGTCAGCCCCTAACCATCCTTTCCTAGCAAACTGTTGATTGGCTATGTTACCGCTTTGCTCAGCCCCTCTTATAGCGTTGCTAGTTGCAGGTGAAGTTGAAGTTTGTTCCTTGTTGGAACATGGAGATGTTGTTCCTTATTGGAACATGTTTACGTGTTGGGGATATCACAATATATATCTGCTATAATTAATACATCTATATACTTGGTAAAGGGTGGAAGGCTCGGCCTTATGCCTGGTGTTTTGTTCCACTCTTGCCACCCTAGTTTCCGTCATACCGGTGTTATGTTCCTTGATTTCGCGTTCCTTACACGGTTGGGTGATTTATGGGACCCCTTGACAGTTCGCTTTGAATAAGACTCGCCCAAAGAAGGCCCAACATTGGTTTTACCATTTGCCACCTAAGCCTTTTTCCCCCGGGTTGTCGCGAGCCCGAGTGTCATCTTTATTTTAACCCCCGGGCCAGTTCTCCTTCGAGTGCTGGTCCAACTTGAGCGATGTCCGGCGCCCCTTGGGCAATCAGGGTTTATGCCAACCCGACGTCTGCTCATCCGGTGTGTGCCCCGAGAACGAGATATGTGCAGCTCCTATCGGTATTTGTCGGCACAATCGGGCGGCTTTGCTGGTCTTGTTTTATTGCTGTCGAAATGTCTTGTAGTCCGGGATTCCGAGATTGATCGGGTCTTCCCGTAGAAGGAATATCCTTCGTTGACCGTGAGAGCTTATAATGGGCTAAGTTGGGACACCCTCGCAGGGTAATATCTTTCAAAGCCGTGCCCGCGGTTATGAGGCAGATGGGAATTTGTTAATGTCCGTTGTAGAAAACCCAAAGTTGACCTCATTTAAAAAAACACATCAATCAAGGCGTGTAACCGTGATGGTCTCTTCTCGGAGTCCGGGAAGTGAACACGGTGTTGGAGTTATGTCTGACGTAAGTAGTTCAGGATCACTTCTTGATCGCTACTAGCTTCACGACCGTGCTTTGCTCCTCTTCTCGCTCTCTTTTGCGAAGTAGTCACCATATATGCTAGTCGCTTGCTGCAGCTCCACTATACTACTCTGTCCTTCCTATAAGCTTAAATAGTCTTGATCTCGCGGGTGTGAGATTGCTGAGTCCCCGTGACTCACAGATACTTCCAAAACAGTTGCGGTGCCGACGATGCCAAAGGCAGGTGACTCAACCAAGCTCAAGTGGGAGTTCGACGAGGAACGTGGTCGTTACTATGTGTCTTTTCCCGATGATCAGTAGTGGTGCTCAGTTGGGACGATCGGGGATCCGTGTAGCATTTGGGGTATCTTCTTTTTATTTTTGGTTCCGTAGTCGGACCTTGAGTGTACTCGAATGATGGATGTTTATTTATGTATTGTGTGAAGTGGCTAATCGTAAGCCAACTATGTATCTCTTTCCCTTATGTATTACATGGGTTGTGTGAAGATTACCTCACTTGCGACATTGCTTTCAATGCGGTTATGCCTCTAAGTCGTGCCTCGACACGTGGGAGATAGAGCCGCATCGGGGGCGTCACAGGGCGGAGGCAGCTCGCTGCCACACTGCAGCTCAGGAGGCGATATCCTCTGCATCTCAGTACGACCACAGTTACACCTACGGGTATCCGCCAGGCCATCCTTGGTAATGAACCAACTTAGGCCAAAAGCCTAAGCTTGGGGGAGTACGTATTTCCCACCGACATTACATTTATGTTCACACACTCATTGCTAGATGTCGGTGCTCATACTCTTTCACTGTAATATCCATGCTAGTTTATTTTCTTTTTCCCGCTTTCTTCTTGTGTGTTTGATAAACTTTAAGAAAAACCTAAAAAAATTAGTTGTAGCTTTTAGGTAGTTTACTTTTCTTGCCGTAGTAGTAATAATTAAAAAGAAAACCTAAAAATATTTCCCGTTCTTCTTTTGCTTGTTGGGAGCTTTCCCATGTAAATAGTTTTATTTCTTTTCTTTTCTTTGGGGGTCGATAGGAGAAGACCATGATTAAATTGTTGAAGTGGCTCTTATATGCATCATTGTTGATTTAACCAAGAGCCCATATTTCCTTGTCTTCTCCTGTTTATTGAATGCTCGCAGATTCCATCTTAATCCAATGCACGTGCACTCTTATTATTATTCACATCGTTCGGTCGTGCAAGTGAAAGGCAATTATGACGATATATGATGGACTGACTGAGATGAGAAAAGCTGGTATGAACTCGACCTCTCTTGTTTTTGTAAATATGACAAGTTCATCGTTCCTGATTCAGCCTATTATGAATAAACATGTTTGCAATGACAACTAGAGATTATAGTTGCTTATGACATGCTTGATTAGCTATGAGTTATAATGGTTTACCTTGCATGCCAACATGTTATTAAAATGGTTGTGATGTGGTATGATGGGGTGGTATCCTCCTTTGAATGATTTAAGTGACTTGACTTGGCACATGTTCACACATGTAGTTGAAACAAATCAACATAGCCTTCATGATATTTATGTTCATGGTGGATTAAATCCTACTCATGCTTGCACTCAATGTTTATTAATTTAAATGCATGTTCATGACTGTTGTCGCTCTCTAGTTGTTCGCTTCCTAGTCTTTTTCTAGCCTTCACTTGTACTAAGCGGAATATCGCTTGTGCATCCAATCCCTTAAACCCCAAAGTTATTCCATATGAGTCCACCATACCTTCCTATATGTGGTATTTGTCTGCCGTTCCAAGTAAATTTGTATGTGCCAAACTCTAAACCTTCAAATAAACATTCTGTTTTGTATACTCGAATAGCTCATGTATCAACTAGGGCTGCCCTTATCTTCCATGTTAGGCGGGTTATTCTCAAGAGGAGTGGACTCCGCTCCTCACTCACGAGAAAATGGCTGGTCACCGGGATGCCCAGTCCCATGCTTTATGCAAACTAAATCAAAATAATTGCAAACAAAACTCCCCCTGGGACTGTTGCTAGTTGGAGACACTCGTTGTTTCGAGCAAGTCATGGATTGATGCTTGTTGGTGGAGGGGGAGTATAAACTTCACCATTCTATTTGGGAACCGCTTATAATGTTTGTAGCATGGAAGATATCGCCATCTCTTGGTTGTTATGTTGACAATGAAAGTATGCCGCTCAAAATATTAGTTATCTCTATTTCAAAACCGAGCTCTGGCACCTCTACAAATCCCTGCTTCCCTCTGCGAAGGGCCTATCTATTTACTTTTATGTTGAGTCATCACCCTCTTATTAAAAAGCACTAGCTGGAGAGTGCAGCTGTCATTTGCATTCATTACTATTAATTTATATTGGGTATGACTATGATTGGATCACTTTTACCATCAATTGTCTGTCCTTGATCTTTAAAGGTGCTCTGCATTTATGTTTTGTGGTCTCAGAAAGGGCTAGCGAGATACCATCTTGTTATATCGTATCATGATTGTTTTGAGAAAGTGTTGTCATCCGAGATTTATTATTATTGCTCTCTAGTTAATTATGCTATTGATATGAGTAAATATAAGACCTGAGAGTTATTGCAAATGTGGTTAGTCATAATCTTTGCTGAAAACTTGAATGCTGGCTTTACATATTTACAACAACAAGAGCAAACAGAGTTAAAAGTTTTTCTTTATCACTTTCAGTTTGTCAACTGAATTTCTTGAGGACAAGCAAAGGTTTAAGCTTGGGGGAGTTGATACGTCTCCGTCGTATCTACTTTTCCAAACACTTTTGCCCTTGTTTTGGACTCTAACTTGCATGATTTGAATGGAACTAACACGGACTGACGCTGTTTTCAGCAGACTTTCCATGGTGTTATTTATGTGCAGAAACAAAAGTTCTCGGAATGACCTGAAACTCCACGGAACTTCTATTTGGAAATAATAAAAAATCTTTTCAAAAGATGAAGACCAGGGGGCCTACACCCTGTCCACGAGGGTGGGGGCGCGCCCCCCTACCTCGTGGGCCCCCTGGAGCTCCTCCGACCTCAACTCCAACTCTATATATTTGCTTTCGAGGAAAAAAATCAAGGAGAGGAAATCATCGCATGTTACAATACGGAGCTACCGCCAAGCCCTAAAACCTCTCGGGAGGGCTGATCTGGAGTCCGTTCCGGGCTCCGGAGAGGGGAGGGTTCGTCGCCGTCGTCATCGTCAACCATCCTCCATCACCAATTTCATGATGCTCACTGCCGTGCGTGAGTAATTCCATCGTAGGCTTGCTGGACGGTGATGGGTTGGATGATATCTATCATGTAATCAAGTTAGTTTTGCTAGGGTTTGATCCCTAGTATCCACTATGTTCTGAGATTGATGTTGCTATGACTTTGCTATGCTTAATGCTTGTCACTAGGACCCGAGTGCCATGATTTCAGATCTGAACCTATTATGTTTTCATGAATATATGTGTGTTCTTGATCCTATCTTGCAAGTCTATAGTCACCTACTATGTGTTATGATCCGCAACCCCAAAGTGACAATAATCGGGACCACTCCGGTGATGACCATAGTTTGAGGAGTTCATGTGTTCACTATGTGCTAATGCTTTGTTCGGTACTCTATTAAAAGGAGGCCTTAATATCCCTTAGTTTCCGTTAGGACCCGCTGCCACGGGAGGGTAGGACAAAAGATGGCATGCAAGTTCTTTTCCATAAGCACGTATGACTATATTAGGAATACATGCCTACATTACATTGATGAATTGGAGCTAGTTCTGTGTCACCCTATGTTATGACTGTTACATGATGAACCGCATCCAGCATAATTCTCCATCACCGATCCAATGCCTAGGAGCTTTTCACATATTGTTCTCCGCTTATTTACTTTTTCGTTGCTACTGTTACAATCACTACAAAACACCAAAAATATTACTTTTGCTATCGTTACCTTTTGTTAGCGTTACCACTACTATCATATTACTTTGCTACTAAACACTTTGCTGTAGATATTAAGTTATCTAGGTGTGGTTAAATTGACAACTCAGCTGCTAATACTTGAGAATATTCTTTGGCTCCCCTTGTGTCGAATCAATAAATTTGGGTTGAATACTCTACCCTCGAAAACTGTTGCGATCCCCTATACTTGTGGGTCATCAACCAATCAATCATACATATTTAGAGAGCAATTTTTAATGCTTGCACCGATGACAACTTACTTGAAGGATCTTACTCAATCCATAGGTAGATATGGTGGACTCTCATGGCAAAACTGGTTTAAGGGTTTTTGGAAGCACAAGTAGTATCTGTACTTGGTGCTAAGAATTTGGCTAGCATGCGAGGGAAAGGCAAGCTCAACATGTTGGATGATCCATGACAATATACTTTATCTCAGATATAAGAAAACATAACCCATTACGTTGTCTTCCTTGTCCAACATCAACTCTTTAGCATGTCATATTTTAATGAGTGCTCCCAATCATAAAAATGTCCAAGATAGTATATTTATATGTGAACCTCTCTTTCTTTATAATTCCTATTAATTGCAACGATGACCAAGGCTATGTTTGCCAACTCTCAACAACTTTTAATCATCATACTCTTTCTATGTGAAGTCATTAGTCTCGATAAGATCAATATGATCTCTTTGTTTCTTTTTATTCTCTTTTTTTCTTTTACTTTTATTCACTCAAGATCATAGCAAGATAATCAAGCCCTTGACTCAAAACTAATTGTAACATCCCAAATTTTCAATTTGGCATGTTATACATAGGTCATCCATGCATATCATATTTTATTGCCTTTTGTCTGCAATCCTCGAAATCCTAAGCAACTCAAGGACCCTCGGAGAGAGTTGGGGATTTTTCGATTTTCATATTTGATTTTATCAAGTAGTGAAGACGAGGATTTTTTATTTTAATTATTTTCTCCGGAAAATATTTCATTTTGAAATTATAAATGAGAGGATATAATATGACTTCTCCAAAATAATTGAAATATCGGAGGAAAAATGTTAAAATCATTATTTAGATTTTTATTTGATTTATTTGGAATTTTATTTGCCCTAGAAAAAACTGCATGTTTTAAAAATTGCATTTTAGGGGCCAAGAAAAGTTCATCTTGTTCTAAATATTTTATTTAGACGGAGAAAACTTGTTTTGGTATTTTAGATTTTTTATTTATTTTTCTAGGATTTTTATAAGTTTCATGAACGCTTAAAAACGACCATACTGACCGGGCCAAGGGCTCACCCGAGCAGCCGGCCGCCCCTTGAGTCAGCCGCCGCCTTTCCTGCTGTCGCCACCGCCGTGTCCGACCCGGACACCGCCGCCGCCTTGCCCCTCCCTAAGCCGCTGCCCCCTAGCCACCACCACCACCATCGGAGCCCGAGCCGAGCCGAGCCGCCTCCGCCTCGCCTCGCCAAGGCCTTGCCCGAGCCGCCGCCGCCGCCAGAGGTCGCCACGCCTCCTGCCGCCACCCAGCTGTCGCCGATTCCCGCCGCCCCTCGCCGAGCCCGCCGCCCTCGCCCGCCCGCCGAGTCGCCCGCCACGGGACGACCTCACGGAGGTAGCCACCACGCGGTTTTTTTTTAAAGAAAAACCCCTTCGGTTTTTTTAGAAAAATCTAGTTCGTTTTTTTATATAGATCGGTTTTTTTCGGTTTATTTGTTTAGCGAGCGTTCGCTCGTTCGTTCGTTCTAACGAACGTGTTCGTCATTTAGTTTCTGCTAACGAACATTCGTTCGTTTAGCCGTTCATCGTTTTTTCTTTTTATCGGATTTATTCCGCGAATTTCTGATCGCGATCTCTGATCCGATGTTCGAACTAGTATAACTTTCGCTCGTTTATCGGAATCAGGCGATTCAAGCGCCTGGAGTTTCATCTCAAAATCCTCTTTCCGAATAGCCAACTCAAACAAGTTTTTGCCTCTGTAAAATTTGACCCTAGTTCAGATTAGTAAACGGATCTTGTTTCTTTTGCCGTTTGAGTTTCGCTGTTCGCTTGGTTTGATTCTTCTAGTGAACCAGAGTTCTTAAGTTGAACTCTCCGGTCAACCTCTTTTAGTTGAAGTTTCGTTTGTGCATCTTTGCTTGTTGCTTATGTATGCTGTTGTTTGATTGCGATAGAATTCCCGGAGTGCGAAGCGTGTTACTACGAGTCTCTAGTATTCCCGGGTCGTCAGCAAGGCAAGTAACACTTTGATCATACTCTTTTCATACCCAGTTTTTATGCATTAGTTTAAACCCTCGCACATTGCATGGTTAGGATGTCATTAATTTGTGGGTTGGGAAGTAGATGATGAGGTAGGAACCTATTGCCCTGTTACTATCCAACCCTTGGGATTTACTTCTACGTGTTGCTTATATTGCTATGCTATGCTCGTAGACGTGGTTGGGTTTGAGAGTTATTCATGACAGATGTGAGATTGTTAATTAATGGTTAACTTAAGGTGGCAACTTTAATACACATCTGGGTGGAGTGAGGTACCTGGGGAACCCAGTGTTGTCTATTATTTTTTGGAAATCCCGGGGTATCCGTGTGATCTTCCTATGGACCGCCACCCAGGCTCAAAGGGAATTGAGATTATTCATGCTAGAAACTTCCGTGTGCAGCCACAAGCTATTATGGGCTCTAGCATAGTTGAGTAAGTTACGTGAAGCTCTTGAAGAGGTAGATGGGTTTTATAGGTTTGGTATGGTCTACCCGGAGTAGAGAGTTAATGTTTCTGAAAGACTGTGTCTCGGTCATCCGTTTCTCAAACACCATGTAGTGCGAGAAATCAACGGAGGCGATCGAGTCTTGTGGGGAAAAGTGCAAACCTTTGCAGAGTGTACAATCTAATCATGGTTAGCCGTGTCCCCGGTTATGGACAATTCTGAGTATCTAGTACTTGAGTATTCACATGTATCTCATCACTCTAAATTATTATTGCTGGGATGTTAATTAATTTAATTGGGATTGAGTTGGGGTTATACCTTCTCAATGTTGTTTCAACCACCATGATAGTTAAAGTAAAATTTATTCCTTTGTTGTAGGGAAAAATTGGCTTTCTGCAAACTGTAACCATAGAGCTTTTCACCAGCCAAACATGCATGTAGTGTTAGCATTATTCTGTTATTGCTCTATTGTGTTACATTGCCAGCATATTCCATGTGCTGACCCGTTCTCGGGCTGCAATGTATTATGTTGCAGACTTTTCAGACGAGGAGTAAGGTTCAATAGGTCGTTGCCGCAGCTCAGCTATGCCGTTGGAGTTGATGGACTCACTTTATCTTCCAAGCCTTCCACTGTTATCGCATTAGATGGCCTTAAGCCATATTATTGTAATAAGTTCTCTTTTGAGACATTCGATGTAATAAGTGTGTGATTGCTACTCTGTTATGAATCCTTCGAGTATTGTGTGTGTCAGCATTACCGATCCAGGGGAACCGTACTGTGGCCCAGTACGTGGATGAGTTTAGCAAGTTATCACGCTATGTCCCTGATGATGTGGCCACAGATGCCGCGAAGCAGGAGAAGTTTATGGAAGGGCTGAATGATGAGATGAGTATGCAGTTGATGGTGGCAACTTTCAACAACTACCAGAGTTGGTAGATAAGGCCCTAATGATTGAAGGAAAGCAACAGCAGATTGAGAGCCGTAAAAGGAAGTATGGACAAGGGAAGTATAACTCAGAGCTCACGGAAGCCTCGCTTAACCCCGAACTCGGGAGGACTTGTTCATAACCATGGAGGTCATAACCATATCGGAGTAGGATCGCATAATCAAAATGGTGCGAAGAACGGGAATGGGAATGGAGTCAACAATAATCAGAATCGCTCTAACCCAGCTACACCCGCCAAGAGGGACTTAAGCCAAGTTATATGCTTTAAGTGCGGGAAGAGAGGGCACTATGCCAATGACTGCCCTGAAGGAAAGAATGGAAAGGGGAAATGGGAGCGCTGGGAAGAAGCCCAATCCATTCAACAAAGGACAAGTGAACCACGTTAACGTGGAGGAAGTTGAAGAGCAGCCGGACGCGGTAATAGGTAAGTTTTCGGTTCAGTCATTTACCGCTCTTGTTCTTTTCGATACTGGTGCATCACATTCATACATATCAAGGGGATTTGTGGAAAAGTTTAAGTTACCAACCCAAACCCTTAGGACCCCTCTTCTAGTGAGCTCGCCTGGAGCAGAGTACATGGCTAGCAGATGGTGCACCCAGATACCCCTAATCATTGACACGCATGTTTTTCCGTCTGACCTAATTATCTTGGAGTCGCAAGGATTGGATGTGATATTAGGTATGGACTGGATGTCAAAGTATGGAGGTAGTATTGACTGTGCTAGCAAGTCAATTTATCTTACCACCCCAGAGGGAAAAAGGATTAAGTATGTATCTAGGCATGTGCCTAGGAGGAGCCAAGTGAATGCCCTCACGGGAGTTGTACAGGAGGAAGTACCTGTAGTAAAGGATTATCCGGATGTTTTCCCAGAGGAGCACGCGGAACACTTGCGTTTGGTTCTCGAGAAACTCAGGGAACACCAGTTATACGCCAAATTCAGCAAGTGCAAGTTTTGGTTGAAGGAAGTTGGATTTCTTGGGCATGTTATATCAGGAGAGGGTATAGCAAGAGATCCCAAGAAGGTTCGGGCCAACATCGAATGGTTGGCACCCACCTCGGTTGGCGAGATCCGCAGTTTCCTTGGACTGGCAGGATATTATCGAAGGTTCATTGAGAATTTCTCCAAGATTGCTAAGCCAATGACTGAATTGCTAAAGAAGGATACTAAGTTCAAATGGACAGAGGATTGCTAGACAAGCTTTCAGGAGTTCAAGAAACGGTTGACTACAGCCCCAAAGGTTTGACATTGCCATATATACATAAGGAGTTTCAAGTGTATTGTGACGCCTCTCGCTTGGGACTTGGATGTGTTCTTATGCAGGACGAAAAAGTTGTTTCGTATGCCTCATGACAACTGAAGCCACATGAGATGAACTATGCCACGCATGATTTGGAGTTAGTTGTGGAGATCATGGAACTTCGATTGGAGATTGTTCCACGAGGTTTTATTGCAACAATGGAGGTTCAGTCGACATTGTTGGACAAGATTCGAGAAGCTCAGAAGGAGGACAAAGAGATTGCTGAGATAAGAGAGAAGATGGGCGAAGGAAAAGCCAAAGGTTTTCATGAGGATGAGCATGATACCTTGTGGTTTGAGGACCGGATTTATGTGCCCAACAATTCGGAGATCAGGAAGTTAATACTTCAGGAGGCCCATGACTCACCATACTCGATTCACCCTGGAAACACCAAGATGTATTTGGATTTGAAGGAACATTTCTGGTGGACTGGTATGAAGAAGGATATTGCCGAGTATGTAGCCGTATGTGATGTATGTCAGAGAGTGAAGGCAGGGCATCAGAAGCCAGCAGGACTGTTACATCCTATGCCAATACCCGAATGGAAGTGGGACAAACTTGGCATGGACTTTATTACCGGATTACCCAAAACCAAGGCGGGATATGATTCAATATGGGTAGTTGTGGATCGTTTGACCAAAGTAGCCCATTTCATCCCAGTGAAAACAACCTATACAAGTGCAAAGTTGGCCAAGATATATATGACCAGGATCGTATGTTTGCATGGAGTTTTCGAGGAGCATCGTATCAGATAGAGGAACACAGTTTACTTCAAAGTTTTGGCATCAGCTACACCAGACTTTGGGTACCAGATTGGAGTTTAGTACCGCGTTCCACCCATGCATTTGATGGATGGACAGACAGAGAGTCAATCAGATTCGGAGGACATGTTGAGAGCTCAGGCGCTAGATTATGGATCTAGTTGGGATGACAATTTGTCAGACGCAGAGTTCTCAGACAACAACAGCTACTGTGCCAGTTTGAAGATGGCACCGCTCAAGCTCAGATGGACGCAGATGTAGAACACCATTGATGTGGGATGAGGTTGGAGACCGTCAGTTGTTTCGACCAGATTTGATCAAGGAATCAGAGGAGAAGGTTAAACTGATCAGAGACAGACTAAAGATTGTTTAGTCTAGACAGAAGATTTACGCAGATTCAAAACACAAGGAAGTAACCTATGAAATTGGAGACATAGCCTATCTGCGAGTATCACCCTTGAGGGGAGTGAAATGTTTTGGAGTAAAGGGAAAGTTAGCCCCAAGATTTGTAGGACCGTATCGTGTTTTGGAACGGATGGGAGAAGTTGCCTACAAGATGGAGTTACCTGAAGGATTGTCAGGAGTTCACGATGTGTTTCACGTATCACAACTGAAGAAGTGCCACGCTGAGATGGCCGATATACCGTTAAATGATACAGTGCCCCTAGAGGCGATACAGTTGGATAGTAATTTGACTTATGAGGAGAAGCCAGTAAAGATTCTTGATTTCGACAGTCGAGTCACTCGCAGCAAGGTTATCAAGTTTTGCAAAGTTCAGTGGAGCCACCATACCGAGGAGGAAGCCACCTGGGAGCGAGAAGATGATATTCGCAAGGACCATCCGCACCTATTTTCTAGCTAACCCGAATCTCGAGTGCGAGATTCATCTTAAGGGTAGGTTTGTAACATCCCAAATTTTCAATTTGGCATGTTATACATAGGTCATCCATGCATATCATATTTTATTGCCTTTTGTTTGCAATCCTCGAAATCCTAAGCAACTCAAGGACCCTCGGAGAGAGTTGGGGACTTTTCGATTTTCATATTTGATTTTTATCAAGTAGTGAAGAAGAGGATTTTTTATTTTAAATATTTTCTCTCCGGAAAATATTTCATTTTGAAATAATAAATGAGAGGAGATAATATGACTTCTCCAAAATAATTGAAATATCGGAGGAAAAATGTTAAAATCATTATTAAGATTTTAATTTGATTTATTTGGAATTTTATTTGCCCTAGAAAAAAATTGCATGTTTTAAAAATTGCATTTTAGGGGCCAAGAAAAGTTCATCTTGTTCTAAATATTTTATTTAGATGGAGAAAACTTGTTTTGGTATTTTAGATTTTTTATTTATTTTTCTAGGATTTTTATAAGTTTCATGAACGCTTTTTAAAAAGGACTCATACCGACAGGCTAAGGGCCCACTGAGCAGGCCGGCCCAGCCGCCGTCAGCTTCCCGCGTCACCGCCGTGTCCGACCCGGACACTTGCCGCCGCCGCCTTGCCCCTCCCTAAGCCGCCTCTAGCCACTACCACCACCGGAGCCTGAGCCGAGCCCCGATCCACGAGCCGCCGCCGCCCTCGCCTCGCGCGCCTTGCCGAAACGCCGCCGCCGCCGTGAGTCGCGCCGTCGCCTCCGCCGCCACCCTAACGCCCGTCGCCGAGTCCCGCCGCCCCTCGCCGAGCCCCGCGCTTCGCCCGCCCGGAGTCGCCTCGCCACGGACGACCTCACGGAGGTAGCCACCCGTTTTTTTTAGAAAAACCCTAGTTCGTTTTTTTATATAGATCGATTTTTTTCAGTTTATTTGTTTAGCGAGCGTTCGCTCGTTCGTTCGTTCTAACGAACGTGTTCATTGTTTCGTTTCTGCTAACGAACGTTCGTTCGTTTAGCCGTTCGTCGTTTTTCTTTTTATCGGATTTATTCCGCGAATTTCTGATCGCGATTTCTGATCCGATGTTCGAACTAGTATAACTTTTCGCTCGTTTATCGGAATCAGGCGATTCAAGCGCCTGGAGTTTCATCTCGAAACCATCTTTCCAAATAGCCAACTCAAACAAGTTTTTGCCTCTGTAAAATTTGACCCTAGTCCAGATTAGTAAACGGATCTTGTTTCTTTCGCCGTTTGAGTTTCGTTGCTCCGTTTGGTTTGATTCTTCATGTGAACCGGAGTTCTTAAGTTGAACACTCCGGTCAACCTCTTTCAGTTGAAGTTTCGTTTGTGCATCTTTGCTTGTTGCTTATGTATGCTGTTGTTTGATTGCAATAGAATTCCCGGAGTGCGAAGCGTGTTACTACGAGTCTCTAGGATTCCCGGTTCGTCAGCAAGGCAAGTAACACTTTGATCATACTCTTTTCATACCCAGTTTTTATGCATTAGTTTCAACCCTCGCACATTGCATGGTTAGGATGTCATTAATTTGTGGGTTGGGAAGTAGATGATGAGGTAGGAACCTATTGCCCTGTTACTATCAAACACTTGGGAGTTACTTCTACGTGTTGCTTATATTGCTATGCTATGCTCGTTGACGTGGTTGGGTTTGAGAGTTATTCATGATAGATGTGAGATTGTTAATTAATGGTTAACTTAAGGTGGCAACTTTAATACACATCTGGGTGGATTGAGGCACCTGGGGAACCCAGTGTTGTCTGTTTGTTTTGGAAATCCCGGGGTATCCGTGGTGATCTTCCTATGGACCGCCACTCGTGCTCAAAGGAATCGAGATTATTCATGCTAGAAACTTCCGTGTGTAGCCACAAGCTATTATGGGCTCTAGCATAGTTGAGTAAGTTACGTGAAGCTCTTGAAGAGGTAGATCACCGGTAGTGGGTTTTGTTGGTTTGGTATGGTCTACCCGAGTAGAGAGTTAATGTTTCGAAAGATCGTGTCTCGGTCATCCGCTTCTCAAACACCATGTAGTGCGAGAAATCAACGGAGGCGATCGAGTCTTGTGGGGAAAAGTGCAAACCTCTGCAGAGTGTACAATATAATCATGGTTAGCCGTGTCCCTGGTTATGGACAATTCTGAGTATCTAGTACTTGAGTATTCACATGTATCTCATCACTCTAAATTAATATTGCTGGGATGTTAATTAATTTAATTGGGATTGAGTTGGGGTTATACCTTCTCAATGTTGTTTCAACCACCATGATAGTTAAAGTAAAATTTATTCCTTTGTTGTAGGAAAAAATTGGCTTTCCGCAAGAACCCAGAATCAGAGAGCTTTCCACCAACCAAACATGCATGTAGTGTTAGCATTATTCTGTTATTGCTCTATTGTGTTACATTGCCAGCATATTCCATGTGCTGACCCGTTCTCGGGCTGCAATGTATTATGTTGCAGACTTTTCAGACGAGGAGTAAGGTTCGATAGGTCGTTGCCGTGCAGCTCAGCTATGCCGTTGGAGTTGATGGACTCACTTTATCTTCCAAGCCTTCCACTGTTATCGCATTAGATGGCCTTAAGCCATATTATTGTAATAAGTTCTCTTTTGAGACATTCTATGTAATAAGTGTGTGATTGCTACTCTGTTATAAATCCTTCGAGTACTGTGTGTGTCAGCATTACCGATCCAGGGATGACACGGAAGCATAGAGACTTGACCATCTGAGGTCGGGTCGCTACACTAATCTTTACTATATAGCTCACGGACTCGATTACATAGAAAGATCATAAAGCAAAAACTCAAAACTAGATCATACCAAAACTTTATTCTACTAGATCAAGATACTACTAAATAGGATCGAACTAAGAAAAATGGTAAAGATAGGAGTGTGATGGTGCTACGATACCGGGGCACCTCCCCCAAGCTTGGCAGTTGCCAAGGGGAGTGCCCATACCCATGTGATTATATCTCCTTCTTTGGTGATGGTGTAATATTCTTGGCGATGATGCCCCTCAGGATACGATTCTCCTCCTCGAGCTTTGACTTGCTGCTTGAGGTCCATTATTTCTTTACGAAGCTTTCCTGTAACGGCTAAGGCTGCTTGCACCCAAGGGTGTTGCATAGCTGCGGGAGAACAAGTGACATTCCTCTTCATATTTTCATAAGAAAGAAATCTAACATTGGAAGGGATAACCGAGTTTGGAATAACTGAGCTCTGTAGTTCCCACATTGTGAATCCAGCTCGGAAGCGAGAAGTGACTTCTTGATCCTCCGCCATGGCATCTATCCTCATTAAGTTAGCCTCCATCTCTTCCTCCGTTGCTGGCCCAAAGTGGTCAGCATCGCTGTTTATCCTTGATCTCGATGCCGGATGAGACACCTGGCTCTCCCCGACTGACTCTTGAGAAGACATCTCGCTCTAATCTGCAGCAGCAACAACTCGAAACAAGAACAGAGGATATTTGCGTGATACAGGGGTCAAAACCTTCGGGAGATTATATAATGAATTTTTACCGACCAAAATACGTAACGTGCAAGAAAAAGGAGTCCGGAGAGCACACGAGGTGCCCACGAGGTAGGGAGGCGCGCCCAGTAGGGTAGGGCGTGCCCTCCACCCTTGTGGAGACCTCGTGTCCTTCCCAGACTGCTTCTTATTTTCTATTTTTCTAAATATTCCAAAACGGAGAAATATTGCCATAAAAACTGTTTTGGAGTCGGTTTACTTACCGTACAACATACCTATTCCTTTTCGAGTCTCAAACGCTCGGAAAGTGTCCCTTATGTATTCCTCCGGGGTTAAGGTTTCAATAACATTGGTTTCAACATTTATAGGATTACCTGAGATATAATGTTTGACCGTTCACCACCTTCGGATTTGTGCCTTCGAAGTTATTGATTTTTATGGCACCGGAACGATAGACCTCCTCGATAACGTAAGGACCTTCCCATTAAGAGAGAAGTTTTCCTGCAAAAAATCTTAAACGGGAGTTGTATAGCAATACATAATCACCTACGTTAAACTCACGCTTTTGTATCCTTTTATCATGCCATCTTCTAACTTTTTCTTTAAACAACTTGGCATTTTTGTAGGCTTGGGTTCTCCATTCATCAAGTGAGCTAATATCAAATAACCTCTTCTCACCGGCAAGTTTGAAATCATAATTGAGCTCTTTAATAGCCCAATAAGCCTTATGTTCTAGTTCGAGAGGTAAGTGACATGCTTTTCCATAAACCATTTTATATGGAGACATACCCATAGGATTTTTATATGCAGTTCTATAGGCCCATAATGCATCATCAAGTTTCTTGGACCAATTCTTTCTAGACCTATTGATGCCTCTTCCGCAAAATTAATTTGAGCTCTCTATTACTCAATTCTACTTGACCACTAGACTGTGGGTGATAAGGAGATGCAATTCTATGATTAACATCATACTTAGCAAGCATTTTATGGAAAGCGCCATGAATAAAATGTGAACCACCATCAGTCATTAAATATCTAGGGACTCCAAACCTCGGAAAAATAACTTCTTTAAGCATTTTAATAGAGGTGTTATGATCAGCACTACTAGCTGGAATAACTTCTACCCACTTAGTAACGTAATCAACATCAACTAAAATATGTGAATAACCATTAGAGGCAGGAAAAGGTCCCATATAATCAAAGCCCCAAACATCAAATGGTTCAATAACGAGTGAATAATTCATAGGCATTTCTTGACGTCTACTAATATTACCAATTCTTTGACATTCATCACAAGATAAGACAAACTTACAGCATCCTTGAAGAGAGTAGGCCAATAAAAACCGGATTGCAATACCTTATGTGCAGTTCTATCTCCAGCGTGGTGTCCTCCATATGCTTCAGAGTGACACTTGCGTAGGATCTGTTCCTGTTCATACTCAGGTTCACAACGTATAATAACACCATCTACTCCTTCTTTATAAAGATGTGGGTCATCCCAAAACTAATGTCTCAAATCATAGAAAAACTTTTTCTTTTGCTGGTATGTGAAACTAGGAGGTATAAATTTAGCAAGAATGTAATTAGCATAATCAGCATACCATGGAGTACTATGAGAGGCATTTATGAAATTTAATTGCTCATCAGGAAAGCTATCATCAATAGGTAGTGGGTCATCACGAACATTTTCTAACCTAGATAAGTTGTCTGCAACGGGGTTCTCAGCTCCCTTTTTATCAACAATATGCAAATCAAATTCTTGTAGCAAGAGAACCCATCTAATAAGTCTAGGTTTAGCATCTTTCTTTTCCATAAGATATTTAATAGCAGCATGATCCGTGTGAATAGTTACTTTAGAATCAACAATATAAGGCCTGAACTTATCACAAGCAAATACAACTGCTAAGAATTCTTTTTCAGTAGTATCATAATTTCTTTGAGCATTGTCTAGAGTCTTACTAGCATATTGGATACCATTTAATTTATTATCAACTCTTTGCCCTAGAACAACACCTACATCATAATCACTAGCATCACACATAATTTCAAAGGGTAAATTCCAATTAGGTGGCTGAACAATAGGTGCATAGATCAATCCTTTCTTAAGTATTTCAAATGCTTCTACACAATCATCATCAAAGACAAATGGTATATCTTTTTGTAATAAATTAGTCAGAGGTCGAGAAATTTTGGAGAAGTCCTTAATGAACCTCCTATAAAATCCGGCGTGACCAAGGAAACTTCTTATACCTTTGATGTCCTTGGGACATGGCATCTTTTCAATAGCATCAACTTTGGCCTTATCAAGTTCAATACCTCTTTCAGAAACTTTATGCCCCAAGACAATACCTTCATTAACCATAAAGTGGCACTTTTCCCAATTTAAGACAAGGTTAGTTTCTTCACATCTCTGCAAGACTCGATCAAGGTTGCTCAAGCAATCATCAAAAGAGGATCCATAGACGGAAATGTCGTCCATGAAAACCTCACAAATCTTTTCACAAAAGTCAGAGAATATAGCCATCATGCATCTTTGAAAGGTAGCAGGTGCATTACATAAACCAAAAGGCATAAGTCTATAAGCAAAAGTACCAAATGGGCAAGTAAAAGTAGTTTTTGATTGATCATTGGCTGACACAGGTATTTGAGAGAAACCAGAATAGACGTCTAGAAAGCAAAAGTGTGTATGTTTGCATAATATTTCTAGCATTTGATCGATAAAAGGTAAGGGGTAATGATCTTTCTTAGTAGCTTTATTTAATTTGCGGAAATCAATTACCATCCCATAACCTGTAATAATTCTTTGCGGGATCAATTCATCTTTATCATTAGGAACGACGGTAATACCTCCCTTCTTAGGGACACAATGGACAGGACTTACCCACTGGGAGTCCCGGATTAGGTGGTGTCCGGATAGCCGAACTATAACCTTTGGCCGGACTCCTGGACTATGAAGATACAAGATTGAAGACTTCGTCCCGTGTCCGGAAGGGACTTTCCTTGGCATGGAAGGCAAGCTTGGCGATACGGATATGTAGATTGTCGGGGAGGCTGATCTGGCCCATGAACACCTATGGGACCGGCGGACCGAGCCCCTTTTGGTTCGGCGGGGGCCGGAGGCCGCACGAAGAGCAGATCGAGGCGAAGCACACGAGCAGTTTACCCAGCTTCGGAGCTCTCCGGAGAGATAACACTCCTACTGCTGCATGTCTGAATGTATTGAGTTCTTGCTCGGGAGCGCTTGAGTGCTACAATACACACAAGCTGCTAACGAGACCGAGCGTGGATGTTCTCTGGCTTCGAACCTTCTCCACCCCCCTCTACGTTGCGCATGGGCCTCCTTTTATATGCTAAAGGGGTCTCCGACAGGTGGCAACGTAGACAAGGGTAAAAGTGGAAAAGGAGTGGTTGGTACAACTACTTGTAAAGTGTACAGTGTATAGTGTACAGTGTATCATAACTAACCCTGACGGCAGGGGACAAAGGCATTAAATGCCCGCTTCACGCCACTCCTAACAAAGTGCAAACAGGGACTGCTGGGCGCCACCGCCACACGATGGCTGCATGTTCAAGCGCCACACCACATCACAAGACCGCTGGCTGCACACCTTCTCGCCACGCTGCTACCGAAAGGTCCTGTATGGCGACACGTTAGTGGATATGCCGGAGCGCAGTACAGAGTGGTGGTCCGCCGGCAAGCGCCTTTGCCGCGTTGTTGTCTTGTCGCGTCCGGAAGCTTCTCGCCATCGGCCTTCCCGGCAAGCTCCTCTTGCCGGGCCTTGTCTCCTAGGGTGCCCTCAGGCCTTCCCGGCAAGCTCCTCTTGCCGGGCCTTGTCTCCTTGGCTTGAATACTTTGTTCTTGAATGGCTCCACAGAACCACGAAGGCGACCTTGGCGGTCACATGGTAAGCTCCTGCCGTGGAGGGTGCAACTGCCCGCGTGCACAAGTTCGGGATACTAGGGTACCCTACTCTAGTACACCGACAGAGCCTCGGCTCGGGCCACACGGTGCCGAAGCGCTGTTGGCCAGGCCCAAAACAGGGCATCGGCACGCTGCCTGGTCACGCCAGAACTCACCCCGACCCACCACGCCCCATTTAACGGCACGCGCCGAATGCGGCGCGTCAGAGAGATCGTGGGCGAGATCGTGGGTGGTTTCTTTATTCGAAAAAATGGAACGTCCGCCCCCTCCCTCTTTATAAGCAGGGGAAACAGGGGCAGTCCGCCCATCTCGCCAGTTGCTGTCCAATCTCGAAAAACCCCCGCTGCTCCCCCCTTCTTCCCAAGGCTGAAAAGAGAGCAGCGCCCGCTTCATCGCCACCAAAGATCACCAACGCCGCCGATCTCTCACCACCTCCGCCATGGCTCAAAGTCGACAAGGGAAGGCCGTGAAGTCGGCCGAGGCGTAGCGGCTATGGAGCTGCGGAAGGAGCGGGCTATCTTCCCCCCCCCCCAGCTCGCCGCAAGGGAGCTGAGGGAGAACTACTACCTCTTCTGGACGACGGAGACGCGGGCGCATCCGCGCACAAAGGTACTCCCAGCCGCTGAACTAGCTCCGAACGGATATCCCTTCTTCGGCTCTTCTTCATCGCGGGCTCTGCCCGCCTTTCTCTGAATTTTTTCAGTGACATCATGAACACCTACGGGTTCCGCCTCCTTGATTTCACCCCAATGTTGTTTCGACCATGGCAGTTTTCGCACATCTCTGCGAAAACTTTGTCGGAGTCCATCCAAACGTAGCCCTTTTCTCGCCACTTCTTTATGCCCCGAGTTGAGAGAGGAGAGCCTCTTGCCGGGCGGAATCGCTTGGATCTCAAGGATTGGCAAGAAGGAAGCTTATCTCGAGGGAGAGCTCTGCAGCAAGTGGGAGGAGTGGAGGGCAGATTGGTGCCGGATTGTCGAGGAGAACCCGCAGCCATTTACCGCCAGCCAAACCCCAATAGTGCGCGGCAACGATTGGAGCAATGTGGCACCGGAAGATGCTAGATCAAGATTGTCACACCCGGATCCCGCTACTCAGGCTTGCCAAAGCTTATCAGAGGGCACCGCTGGCGCAGACTTTCTTCGCCGCCAGACGCTTCTTTGCAGGAGAGGAGGAGACCCGCCTGGGAGTTTCAGAACGCGGCAGATATCATGAGGCTGGGCCCAGGCCTCAACTTCAACTTCACCGTCTTGGAACTTGACGCGATGCTCTTGGAGCTGTTCATGCCTGATCCTGATCATCCCGAGATGTTTAGGTTGCCGAGGGGCGTCGTTCCGCTGTGCAGCAATTCCTCACTTGACCGCATCCATGCAATGATGCTGTTGTGCGACTCGCATGGAATTGTCCCAACTTGGCAAGAGCCTGCAGATGACGTCGTGCGAGAGTTCTTTGACAACCTGGTAGAAGTGCCGGTCCGCCCCGATGAACAGAGGGGCCTCACCATGACACCACCGATGATGAGATGCAGCGATCGCCACCAGGCTGGAAGAGGCGGCAGCAGCCGCTGCCGCGGGCGAGTTCGGATTCACCGTGGAGGAGGCGGAGGCAACAGAGGCGGCAAGCCTTGTCGAGCGAAAGGAGTTCGCCGGTGAGGAGGAGCTTGCCGAGCCTGAAGCTGAGTCGAGCGAGCCCGCCGAGGGCGCCTCCTCCCCACCTTCAAACAGCTTGCCGCGAGCGGAGCCCCCAGCTCCACCAAGAAGGCGTCTTCGCAAGGCCGAGACGAGCGGGCGGGCAGACGGGCTAACAGTCAGCGCCAAGGCGACGCGCTTCCACCGCGGCAAGCACTGCCGTGGGAGCACCTCACGCCGCTGCGGCAACTGGAGCGGGCCGTCGCAGACCGCCGCTTCGCTTCCCGCCAAGCGCCAAGGAAACTACCTCCGCCTCTTCAGACCGGAGGCGGGCCAGAATTTGATCTCTCCGCGCTTAGCTCCGGACGAGGAAGAAGAAGAGTAAGATTCTTTGCAGCATTTGTAGTTCTTCGCTTGTTGCGTTGTCTTGTATCTGATTTGCTTCACTCGAACCTATTCCTTTTCGTGACGCCGCCCGTAGAGCATCGAAGAGAGTCAAGGCCCCGTGGTTGTCATCGAGGACGAACCCACCGCGACAGCAGGAGGCGCGTCTGAGACCACCTTGCCGGACGCTGCAACTCTTCCTCAAAGCAGCCCCTCAGTAAGTATATGGTTTACTTTCGTTGTTCGGCGTGCATGGATGCTCTTTCTTTGCTGATATCTCGATCGCTAATTTGTGTAGGAGCAGAGCAGCCTCACCAGGAGTGCCTCAAGCCGCCTCCCGACATGCCATCTGCCGACTACACCGCCAAGGGAGGATTCCCGGCGAGGGAGCCGCCCTCCAGCAAGGGAGACTTCTCCGCAAGGGCAGTTCTCCCAAGGGATAGCTCTCCGCAAGGGGCAGCTCTCCGCAAGGGACAAGACCAGCGATGCCCCGGCGGTGGAGCCCATGGATCTGCAGACCCTAGCATGTAATCCTCTTGCCTGAAAACTTCCCTTGTGTTCTTCTTCTTCTCGATTCTCTTTTTGAATATTTGCTTGACTTTTCTTCATCCATCCGCCACAGAGCCAATGGAGACCGAGGTCGCCGGGCGAGGAGGACGCGCGCTGCACATCGACGACGCCGCTGCCATCAAGAAGAAGCCGGCGCCGACGAGCCTGGCCGGGCGAAGAGGCCGCCAAAGCTGCCGCCAGAGCCGGCGAGGGTCCGCGATCGTGACCGACGACTCGAGGCCGCAGGAGCGCCAGCGCCACGCCGACCGCCGATCCCTCCGCCATCGCTGCAGCTGCCAGTTCAAGAGCCCCAGCCCGGCGCTTATTTGAAGGCCGGCGATGGCGTCTTCATCAAGCTCCCATGGGCGCCGAGCCTGTGGCGCCCGTCAAGGAGAAACTTTGATGAAGAGCTGCTCATTCCGCTGGATCGACGCTGGTCGACGCACCAAACAGCAAAGCAAGGGCGAAGTTCGAGGAGGAGCAATGCTGCAGAAGTCATTGCCGCTCTACCGCGCCCGACAAGCCAAGCTGGAATCCTGGGAAGCGCTTGTCGCGAAGGCGGGAGCAGACATCGAGAAGCGCGCGGAGGAGCTCCGGGGCCTCAACCAGGAAGCTCTACGGGCCTTGGCAGAGGAGCGGGAGCAAATCGCCGAGGAGCGCAAGGCCTTTCTCCTCGAGAAGGCTGAAGCTGAGGAGCAACAGCGGCTTGCCGCCGAGAAGCTATCTGCGCAGGAAGGCGAGTTGGCGCAGAGGAAGGTTTATCTTGACAGCCATGAGGAGGATCTAGCCACGCGCGAGCAAACATTTGGCGGGGCCCTCAAGGAAGCAAAGGATGCTGCCGCAGCTGCCGAGGCCGCCAAGAAGGAGCTGGAGACGAAGGTGATGCAGCTGGAGGCCAATCTCAAGGAGAGCGGCGAGGAGCTTGTTGCACTCAAGCATGAGCGAGAAGGACGCCTACACTCTTGGCGAGCTGCAGGCTGCCTCGCCGAGAGGAGCAAGGAGCTCAAGACCGCCAAGGACTCCAACGCAGATCTCGAGTTGAAGCCGACCACCTTGACTCGGGCTGGACGGCGCCAGGGAGCAGGAGGTGACCTTGAAGGAGAAGATCAAGGCCGACGAAGCGCTGCTGGCGAGGGCTGCTGCCGCCCAGAACACTTTTAGGGAGAATGTGGAGCACTGGACCGAGGGTCTCGTGGATGTTGCTGCAGCCATCGATGGAGCCGGGCGGAGCTGGGATGGTGGATCTTGGATATTCCTCCAATGAGCACCTCCAACCCAGCGCCAAGCTCAGCTTGTTCTTCAAGGGCGCAGGACGGCCCTCCAATGACTCGGGAAGAAGTCCCAAAGCAGCTGGCCAAGGAGTCGCGCCAGATCTGCTGGGATCTCTTCAAAGGTGTCTGATGAAGGTGGCCTTCCGCAATCCAGGCCTCAACCTCACCAACGTCCTCAAGTCTTTGCCGCCGGATGCTGATGTGGAAGTGCTCAAGACCCTTGTCGCACCCATCGTGGACAGGGTGAGCGGGATCAAGAGGGTTGAGGGCGATCGCGTAGATTAGGCCGCCCGCTTTCTCTTGTTCTTGTCGCTGCTGATCATGTCATGAGAACAATCTATTAGAGCTGCGACAAGCTATCTTGTAATATAACTCTATTTCAGGTAGCAATTGCTATGTTATTTCCTTTACTTGATTCCTTCCTTTGTATGTTTTTGCCCTACGCTTTTAGGGAACTTGTCGGCGCAGGCACCTGGGCCGCGAGCGCTGAGTGCGGGACATCAGCAGCCTGCTGGCGGTGCCGCTTCCGACAAGTAACCTTGTCGCAACTAGTCGCAGCTCACTTAAGTTGTTGAGCGGACTCGAAACAAAGTAAGGGCGCAACTAGCTACGAGTTGGTTCCTCCGCGCACAGGTTTTCCATACAAAGTATGGTCGTTGAGGAAGATAACTTAAAAATTTTAAAACTGATTGCTCAATCTTTAGCAACTTAGCTTTTCTGTTGCTTGCTTCCCGGTAAGGCTAGACTTCCTTGAGCGACGCTTGGTCCACACCATTATCTTCTCCTTTCCCCCCAGTAAACTTGTGGGCGAGGGAACCTTCCTTTCTTTGAGAGAGAGAAAGAAGAGAAAATAAAGATATGGAGCTTTATGGCTCGTTATTGCTTACCGGGGGTAGGTGCTGCACAAAGTGTCAGATAACACATGCAAAATAGAAGTAAAAAGCATGAAATTGACAAGATGTGCGAAGCACGCTAGCTTTACTTATGCACGGGTCTGCTACCGGCTTTGTAATGAAGGATTACATGCAACATTGGCAAGACTTGTACAAAAGGTGGTTGCCGGAACAGGTTCCGCAACCGCGCTTTACGGGTAAAACTTACGAAGATGCTCAATGTTCCAGAGTTGCTCACCGAATGCCATCTTCGGTCTCAAGGCGGACAGCGCCAGCCTAGTGACTCGCTTTCACCCGGTAAGGGCCTTCCCACTTCAAGGCCAACTTGTTGGAATTCTTGGCGGACTGAACGGCAAGAACAAGGTCGCCTTTCCTCGAGACTTCGGCATTAACTTTGCGGCTATTGTAGCGGGCGCAAAGCTTGTCGGTATCGAGCAGCTCAGACAAGCAGAAGACGATCCTCCTCAAGGAGCAGCGCGTCATCTTGTCGCAGCTGCTCTTGCTCAAGCTCATCATAAGCGAGCACTCGAGGTGATCCGTATACGAAGTTCTATGGGGAGAACTGCCTGCTCCATAGACTAGAGCGAAAGGTGTCGGCGGTGGCTCGATTTGGCATCGTCCTGATCGACCGAAGAACCACCGGCAGCTCCTCAATCCAGTTTCTTCCGCACTTGTGCAGCCTGTCGAAAGTTCTGGTCTTGATCCCGCGCAGCACTTCAGCATTTGCCCTCTCCGCTTGACCGTTACTTCTCGGATGAGCAACAGAAGCGAAGCAGACCTTGGCGCCAAGATCTTGGACGTACTGCATGAAGGTGCAGCTCGTGAATTGCGTGCCGTTGTCGGTGATGATCCTGTTAGGGATTCCAAACAGCAAACAATCAACTCAAGAACTTGATCGCCGACCGTGCTTTGTCACCTTCCTCATCTGGTTCCACTTCCGCCACTTTGTGAACTTGTCGATTGCAACGCATAAGTACTCAAAGCCCCGACAGCTCGGGAAAGGGGCCGAGGATGTCGAGCCCCTGCATCAAAATGGCCGTGATAAAGGGATCGTCTGGAGAGCTTGAGCTGGCTGGTGTATCTGCTGGAATGGAATCGCACGCTTCACACTTGGTTACTTGTGCAGTTGCATCCTCGGAGGGCTGTCGGCCAAAAGAAACCTTGCCGAACGCTTTGCCGGGCAAGTGCTTCTGGCGCCAATGTGGTGACCACATATGCCTCCATGTATCTCCGCCAACAGGTTTTGTCCGTCTTCGGTGAATACACTTCAATTTCACACCGTTGAGTCTTCTTCATGACAGGTGTTGTCGATAAACCGGTACATACTTGACCGCCGGGATACTCTTTTCGCTTCTTCTTGCTCTTCGGAAGTTCTCCGTCTCAAGGAAATGGACAATCTGCTTTGTGCCCATGCCGGAGCTTGCGGCTCGACAACAAGGACTAAAGGCACATCTGCTACCGCGGAACATCCGCTTCTACGGCGAGAACCTGCGGCTCTGCCGGAGCTTGACGTTCCCTGGCAAGCTTGCCGGAGCAAAACTTGTCGGGAGCGTCTGCTTCAACGAAACAAACCCTAGGGCTTGTCGGAGCAGATTGCTCCTCAGCACTATTGGTGTTGAGCCTGGGGACCTTCTTGGCGGCGGCTTCGGGAAGCTCTGCCGGAAAATAGTCACCAGAAATCAACTTCCTCTTCTTGCTCTGTCCGGTTGATGGTGTTACAGACGGTTGAGTCAGCTTGAGCACAAAGATCCCCGGTTCCATTGTAACTTAAGTGCGGGCGACTTCGACAGCCATCAGCAATGTCGCTCGAGCTCTTGGAATATATTCCATCTGCAGGCCGTCAAAGTGCTCTTCTAGCTTTCTCACTTCATCAACATAAGCTTCCATCAACGGACTCGATAACTCTTGTTCACTTGGCGGATGACAAGTCGTGAGTCACCCCGATAATGAGCTTCTTGATCCCAAGGTCTATCATGATCCTCGAGACCGCAAGCAAACCTTCATACTCTGCAGTATTGTTTGTCGCTTGCTCCTTGGGAAAGTGCATCCGGACTACGACTTGAGGTGCTCCCGGTGGGTGCAACAAGTAGCATGCCCAAGACCGGCGCCTTTGCAGTGAGAAGGCACCATCAAAGTACATCAGCCACTCTTTGCTTGCTTCCTTGACGGGATGCTCAAGCTTCGGAATTTCTTCATCTTGTGTTGGCGCCCATTCTGCTATGAACTCCGCCAATGCTCGCTTTTGGATAGTTGAAGTGCTCTCAAACTTGAGGCCAAAGCTTGACAGTTCCCAAAGGCCCACTCGACAATCCTGCCTGCTGCCTCCGGGTTTTGTAGTATCCTCTTCAGCGGAAAACGAGTGACGCATCGTGGATCTCATGTGCCTGGAAGTAATGGCGCAGCTTTCTCGAGGCCATGAGGAGGCCGAAACACAATTTCTGCACACCAGAGTACCTTGAGCTAGCCCCCTGCAGAAGGGAATTGACAAAGTAAACTGGGCGCTGCACCCTCCTTTTCTGCATCTTTTCATGCGTCTGCGCAGATCCATCCTTGTCGGGACCAGAGCTTGCCGTGAAGCCCCCTGCTCGTCGCTGGATGCATCTGCCATGGTTGCTAGCTCATCATATGCCTCCCTCTCCGCTACTAACGCAGCACTAACCACTTGATTGGTTGCCGCTATATATAGCAGCAACTTCTCTTGTGGCTTAGGTGCGACAAGTGTTGGAGTGGAGGACATGTATCTCTTTAAGTCCTGCAGCGCAGCCTCCGCTTCCGGAGTCCATTGCATCAGACCTGCCTTTTTCAAAATTTTGAAAAGCGGCGAGGCGCCTTCAGCAGAACCTAGAGATAAACCTGCCGAGAGCAGCTACGCAACCGGCAAGTCTTCGTACATCCTTGACGCGCTTTGGTGCTTCAATCTGCTCAATGGCCTTGATCTTGTCGGGATTTGCTTGAATTCCCCGCTGAGACACGAAGAACCCGAGAAGCTTGCCGGAAGGGACTCCAAACACACACTTCTCAGGGTTGAGCTTGAGGTTGATCTTGCGCAGATTTGCAAAGGTTTCGTCTAAATCTTGAATCAGAGTCGCCTTGTCCTTGCTCTTGACCACTATGTCATCCATGTAGGCTTCCACATTTCTGTGCATTTGCGGCTCAAAAATGTAATGGACTACTCTTGCGAATGTTGAACCAGCATTCTTTAATCCGAAAGGCATCCGTATGAAACAGTATGTGCCACATGGGGTGATGAATGCGGTCTTCTCCTCATCCTCTTCTGCCATGATGATCTGATGATATCCTGCTATGCATCCAGAAATGAAAGCAAATCACACCCGGCCGTGGAGTCAACAATCTGGTCGATGCGCGTCAAGGGAAATGGGTCTTTGGGACAAGCTTTATTGACATCGGTAAAGTCGATACAAAGCCTCCATTTCCCGTTCGCTTTATGCGACAACTACAGGATTGGCCAACCACGTAGGATGGAGCACTCCTTTGACAAGGCCTGCTGCTTCCAATTTCTTGATTTCTTCTGTGATGAACTCTTGGCGCTCCACTGCCTGCTTCCTGACTTTCTGCTTGACGGGCCGCGCATGAGGACAAACGGCAAGATGGTGCTCAATTACTTTCCTGGGAACACCGGGGATGTCAGACGGTTGCCATGCAAACACGTCGACGTTCGCCCGCAGGAAAGCAACGAGCGCGCTTTCCTATTTAGGGTCGAGAGTGGCACTGATGGTGAAGGTACCACCAGTGCCATCCTCCTTGGCGGACACCTTCTTGGTCTCTGGTGGAGCCGCCGTCGTCTTCTTACACTTGCCGGTGGAGCTCGATGGTGCATCCTCGACGGTAGCGCAGCACTCCGAAGAGGTGCGCTTGCCGGAGCGGGCATCAGAGCTCTTGCCGGACTTGGTCTTCTTCTTCGCCCCGGGAGCTTCAGGCAAGTGGCTTTGCAATCTGCAGCTGCTGCTTCTGGTAGATCTTGTCGGCGCAAATAAGAGCATCCTTCTTGTCGCCAGGGACAGAGATGACACTTATCGGGCTCGCATCTTCAAAGATGTTGTATGCATAGTGAGAGGCTGCCATGAATTTGGCAAGTGCTAGACGGCCAAGTATCCCATTGTAAGGCAATGGAAAGTCAAGAACGTCAAAAGTGACCCTCTCGGTCCTGAAGTTCAACTTCACGCCAAATGTCACCGCAACGTGATCTTCCCTTCGCTTGCTCCTTCCCGGATTGATTCGTTGGAATGTGCGGTCTCTTCGAGCTCGCCATCGTGGATCTGGAGTTTCTGGAGCACCGCGGAGGAGATCAGGTTCAAGCCGGCCCCGCCATCAACTAGCATCTTAGTGACCTTGAGGTTGCGGATAGTTGGTGAAACCAACATCGGCAAGCACCCGACCACGGTTACGCGATCAGGGTGGTCCTCAATATCAAAGATGATAGGCGTGTTGGACCATTTCAGAGGCTGGCGTGACTCGATGGATGGTTCTGCCGCATTGACTTCCCGCATCCACTGCTTGAGTTGGCGGTGTGAAGTATGCAGAGAAGCACCGCCGTCAACGCACAGGACCTCTATGGCTTTCTGGAACTCCTGCTCATCGGCCTCGTCATCATCCATGTCTTCATCATCGCTGCCGTCTTCATCCTTGTCGCGGCCGCTGGAGGTCTGTTCTCCTTGCCGCCGCTTGGCCTTGCCGCAGCGTCCTCCCGGCCGGGATGTTTCTTGCTAGCTCCTCCAGCACCTTCAGGGCTTTCTCCTTGTCGCGTTGCTCGTATTCAGCCTTACGCTGCTCGAGAAGCTGCTCGACCTTCTTGCAGCTCTGGAGGTCATGGCCCTTGGTGCGGTGGATCTTGCAGTACTGCTTGTTGGAGCCGTCCTACTTGTCGACGACCGCCACAACCTGGCAGTTGGTTCCAGCGGCAACCTCCTTGCCGGAGCTACCAGCCTTGGCTTTCTTGGCGCCACCCCCGTTGCCGGACTGCTCAACAACTAGCACATCTTTGCCTTTCTTCTTCCTGTTGCTCCGCCGCGGTTTTTCTTTGCCGGGCGGTCTCCTCACTATCAGATCCTCCCGCTTCAGTATTCTCTCCGGGAGTCTCCTCCTTCCTCAAAGACGCGTGCACACTTGTCGGCCAGGGCATATAGCTCACCGACGTCTCGATTTTGCACATCGCCATCTCCTCCCGCATCTCGCGGTTTCGCACGCTCGATGGAACGCGCTGATTATCATGCAGGGTGGACATCTGGATGTTGTGTTGTACGCGGCTGAATATCTGAATGTATTTGGCGCAGGGCTCTCCTTCCTTCCGGGCGCAGCAGATGAAGGTCGCTTTCTTGGCCATGGGGCTTGTGGTCACCAGAAGGCGCCGACAAACCGATGGCATAGATCTGCCCAAGAGGATATGGAGTTGTCCGGCAAGTGCATGAGCCAAGATCTGACATTGGGCTTGAGCACCAGCGGGAAGTAGTTGGCCAGGATCTTGTCGTCTCGCCCCCCGGCAGCTTGCACCGCGATGGTTTAGATGCTGAGGAACTCCGACGAATGCGTCTTGCCGTCGTACTTCTCTGGTACGTCTGGCTTGAAATTCTTCTTGCTGGGCCACTGGACTTGCCGCAGCTCACGAGTGAACGCAGGGCAACCTACCGCATACGGCAAGTCGCCTGGTTCCCCTGGCGCATGCATGTCGACAGAGGGCCCAGCGCACTTGTCGGATTGACGACGCGCTTCTCTTCGGTGCTCGATGCGAGTTCGAGTGTCTTCTTGCTGTCGTTCGTGAAGAACTTGGCGCTGATCGCGACGAGCTCGTGGATCCGATGATGCGGTGGAGTCGCCGAGGTGGATCCGGCGAGTCGGCGATCTTGGCCTTCGGGCGGAGAGTGCATGGTGGTTGCACCCCACCGGTTTCGCCGCCACCGGCTCGTGTTTGGCGGTCTTGCCGCTGCAGCGATGCACTCGGCCTCCGCTGGAGCGCCGCGTTGGCAAAGCCGACGAGACTACGAATGGTGGCCCTCCATTCATCGACCTTGTCGGCTGTTGGAGGGTAATCCAGAGCGATTGAGCTCTCGCCAAAGCTTCGCTGGAGTGGTGGGTGGAAGTGGCGAGCGGTGCGAGGAGCGGATATGCTCGGACTTCTAACTATGTTAGAAGGAGCAGTATCCCGCCCAGCGATCGCGTTTCGCCGCGACAAAGATGTTGGCGTGCATGCTGGCCTTGAGCATCCCGAGATCCACCAGCTCGATCTTGGTCCAACGAGCGTATGGCGTTGTGAATACCATGACCTTTGCCGGTCCCGCGCCTCCGAGACGGGCGCGGTGTGCATGTACGGACGCCGAGGTTCATGCAGCCTTGTCTCTGGACTTGGCAGCACCGTGGCCTCCCTGCCGACGTCTATTCTTCGCCCGGCTGGCGTTTCACCCCACCACCCGTTTGCTCCGGTGGTGGCGGGTTCGACGCGGACGGAACATCTGCCGCCAAAGCCTTCTTCTTCGGTGGCATGTCGATGAAGATGATGAAGGTCTAGCTCGTGTGGACGCCAGATCAGGTTCGCACAATCTCGACGCCCCCCTACCTGGCGCGCCAAAGATGTCGGGGAGGCTGATCTGGCCCACGAACACCTATGGTTCGGCGGGGGGCGGAGGTCGCACGAAGAGCAGATCAAGGCGAAGCACACGAGCGGTTTACCCAGCTTCGGAGCTCTCCGGAGAGATAACACTCCTACTGCTGCATGTCTGAATGTATTGAGTTCTTGCTCGGGAGCGCTTGAGTGCTATAGTACACACAAGCTGCTAACGAGACCGAGCGTGGATGTTCTCTGGCTTCAACCTTCAACCCCCTCTACGCTATGCATGGGCTTCCTTTTTATATGCTAAAGGGTCTCCGGCTGTGGCAACGTAGACAAGGGTAAAAGTGGAAAAGGAGTGGTTGGTACGGCTACTTGTACGATTATGCGGTGTACGATGTACGATGTATCATACCTAACCCCGACGGCAGGGGACAAAGGCATTAAATGCCCGCTCACGCCGCCTCTAACAGTGCAAACAGGGACCGTCAGGGGCGCCACCGCTTGCCACGATGGCTGCATGTCTGCGCCGCTTGCCACCGCGCACCGCTGGCTGCACAGCCTCTCGCCACGCGCGCCTGGAAAGGTCCCAGGGTGACACGTTAGTGGATGTGCTGGAGCGCAGGTACAGAGTGGTGGTCTGCCGCGGCAAGCGCCTTGCCGCGGTTGTTGTCTTGTTGCGTCCGGAAGCTTGTCGCTCACCGGGCCTTCCCGGCAAGCTCCTCTTGCCGGGGCCTTGTCTCCTAGGTGCCCTGGGTGGCCTTCCCGGCAAGCTCCTCTTGCCGGGGCCTTGTCTCCTTGGCTTGAATACTTTGTTCTTGAATGGCTCCACAGGAACCACGGAGGACCTTGGCGGTCACCTGGTAAGCCCTGCCGCGGAGGGCTGCAACTGCCCGTGCACAAGTTCGGGATACTAGGGTACCCCTACTCTAGTACACCGACATAGATCTACTCCCATTGTAACCGACTCTGTGTAAACCTAGCCCTCTCCGGTGTCTATATAAACCGCAGGGTTTTAGTCCGTAGGACGAACAACAATCATACCATAGGCTAGCTTCTAGGGTTTAGCCTCTCTGATCTCGTGGTAGATCTACTCTTGTACTGCCCATATCATCAATATTAATCAAGCAGGAGTAGGGTTTTACCTCCATCGAGAGGGCCCGAACCTGGATAAAAACATTGTGTCCCTTGTCTCATGTTACCATCTGCCTAGACGCACAGTTCGGGACCCCCTACCCGAGATCCGCCGGTTTTGACATCGACATTGGTGCTTTCATTGGGAGTCCCTCTGTGCCGTCGCCATCAGGAAGGATGCCTCATCCCGTCTTTAAAGAAGACACTGTTGCTAAAGGAGCTTTGGCTATCGGCCAAACTCTCTGTCTAGGCGGTTTTCTTATGACCGCCTGTTCGGCCGCCGTGCCGACGATGACTTCTCGGGTCATCAGAAGCAATCTTCACGTCAACTCAGAACTTCGCCGAAAGGTTAGATGCGACGGAGCTCTGTGCCTTATACGATGTCCTGGCTCGCATCGCCGCCCTGGGAGTCACTACAGACTACGATCAGATTGGGCCTAAACCCGATCTGAGAGAGATTAACTCTCCCCAGGTCACCCATCACGTTGCCGTGGTGGAGGAACAATGCGGCGACCCTTCATCTATCTTAAGGACTAGCTATGTCCGAATTCCCGATCCCTCCAAGCCGGATACCCGCAGAGGGGAGGACGACACTCAAGACCTGAACTTAGAGTCAGGCAACGGGCTAGATTCATTGGACAACATCCAAGAATCCAAGCTTCCGAGTTCGGAAACTCCTTGGCCCTTGAGCCTCAGATTGGGTGAGGTTTCAGATCTAATTCCACCCACCCACCCGAACATAGGCGATCTATCCAAAATTAGGGAAGAGCCCGAGGAAACAGTACATCATTACTGGGCCAGATTCCTCCTGGTTATGAACAGGATAAAGGACTGTCACGAGGAAGACGCAATTTCATTCTTCTGCAATAATTGCACGGACAAGGGAATCCTCAACGCCATAGGTCGCCGTGAAATTACACGCTTTGCTGACTTGGCTTCCGTAGTACGAAAGTATTGTGCGATGGAAAGCGCCTGGAAAACCAAAGTAATATGTTGGGACAATCCGGCCCTGAATACAAACCCAGTCCGAAATAAAAGGGTGCATTATTGCCAATCACCCGGATTAAACACCAAAAAACAAAAAACCCCTACGGGGCATGGAACCGTACTGGAGGGATGGCTCAATGGACCCTGTAAAATTCATAGTACAGAGGGCACCACACCAACTCATAGCCTTAGAGCATGTTGGATACTCCGGCAGGTGGCCAAAAGCGGCGAAGAGCTTCTAACCCCAGCATCCACAGAGCACCAACCCAGGGATACCAGTACGATAACAATCTTCGAGACTTTCGAATCAAACAATATGCGAAAATGAACACTCCGCAGCCTTGCCGAAGTCTACCGAGTAGCAACAATAAATCCATGGAGTGACACGACTATTACCTTTAATGCCAGTGATGAACCTAAATTCCGAACAGCCCGAGCACCAGCAACATTGGTCCTCAGTCCAATAGTGGACAGCTTTCGCCTTACCAAGGTACTCATGGATGGTGGCAGCGGATTGAACCTCATTTATGAGGAAACCCTTCGAAAAATGGAAATAGACTGGAGCCGCATTGAGCGAAGCAGCACAACCTTTAGAGGAATAATACCCAGTCGGGAAGCATGCTGCACAGGAAAGATCACACTGGGTGTGGTGTTCGGCACGCCGGATAATTACAGGTCCGAGGAGGTCACGTTCCAACTGGCCCTGTTCAGCAGCGGATACCACGCTCTATTAGGGCGAGATGCATTCACAATTTTTCAAGGTATACCCCATTACGGGTACATGAAGCTCAAAATGCCCGGGCCCAACGGAATCATCACTCTTTCTAGTGACCCAGACATAGCACTCCGCGCCGAAAATAAGACAGTCGCACTAGCCCTTGAGGCACTATCCGAAGCCCTAGCGGCCGAGGAACTAACTGCGCTACGCTCCACGATGAACAAGGACGATGTGATACTCGATAAAAGATCCAAGTCCACCTCCTTTAAACCAGCGGACGAAATAGTCAAATTCCAAGTCCACCCAACGGACTCTACAAAAACGGCCTCCATCGGGGCACAATTAAACCTTGACGTAGACGCCGCACTACGATAATTCCTACGCGAAAATTGGGACATTTTTGCCTGGCACCCTTCAGACATGCCAGGAATCCCACGCCGGCTGGCTGAGCACAGCCTAAACATCCTAAAAGGATTCAAGCCAGTCAAACAGGCTCTTCGGCGTTTCTCCGAACCTAAGAGACAAGCCATGGGAGAGGAGCTAGCCAAACTATTGGAGGCCGGATTCATCAGACATATAAAACATCCGGACTGGCTAGCAAACCTGGTGATGGTACCAAAGAAGGACAAATCATGGCGCCTATGCATCGATTTCAAGGACCTTAACAAGGCTTGCCCAAAGGATCCCTTCCCCCTCCCCGCATCGATCAAATTATCGACGCTACCGCAGGACACGATTCATTGTGTTTCCTCGACGCATACTCCGGCTACCATCAAATCAAGATGGCAGAGCCTGACCAAGGCGCAACGACATTTATCACCCCATACGGCCCATACTGCTTCAACACAATGCCCTTCGGGCTCAAAAACGTCGGCGCAACATATCAGCGCATGATTCAGACATGTTTGGCAAACCAGATCGGCAAAACAGTGGAGGCATACGTAGATGATGTGGTCACAAAACCAAGCATGTTGAAACTCTCGTAGACAACTTGAGGCTCACATTCGATAATCTTCGAACATATGACATCAAGCTTAACCCGGAAAAATGCGTTTTTGGCGTACCAGCCGGAAAGCTCTTGGGCTTCATTGTATCCGGTAGAGGAATTGAAGCAAACCCAGCCAAGATCCGAGCTCTGTCACAATTGGGTATCCCAAAGGACCTCAAACAAATACAAAAATTGACTGGATGTGTGGCGACTCTAAGCCGCTTTATCTCCCGTTTGGGAGAAAAGGCATTACCCCTCTATCGCCTCCTCCGGCGCACCAAACACTTCGAGTGGACGGATGCCGCCATGGCCGGACTCGAAGAAATAAAAGCCACATTGGCAACAAACCCGGTCCTGGCCGCGCCCAACATGGGCGAACCAATGCTATTATACATCGCCGCAACTCATCAAGTTGTAAACGCGGTGCTCATTGTCGAACGAGAAATGGACGGACACAAGTTTCCCCTTCAAAAACCAGTTTACTACGTGTCCACTGTCCTCACTCCATGCAAGTCACTGTATCCGCAGTATCAAAAGATATCGCACGCGGTGTTTATGGCATACCGGAAGCTGCGACACTACTTTCAAGAGTGTTCGATAACAGTAGCCTCTGAAGTACCTCTTAACGACATTATAAACAACCGCGACGCGACGGGCCGGATTGCCAAATGGGCCATTGAGTTCCTCCCGCTCGACATAACATATAAGCCACGGCGAGCTATTAAGTCACAAGTTTTGGCCGACTTCGTCGCCGAATGGACTGAAACCGAACTCCCAAAAGAGTACGCCACATATTCCAACTGGATCATGCACTTCGACGGCTCCAAAATGTTGGCTGGTCTGGGGGCTGGCGTCGTTCTGACGTCCCCAACAAGAGATACAGTTCAATACGTACTCCAGATAATGTATACGGACTCCAACAACGCAGCCGAATACGAGGCCCTTCTACATGGTCTCCGGATGGCAGTATCCATGGGCATTCAACGCCTAGAGGTGCGCGGGGATTCGAACCTCGCGATATCCCAAATAAATGGAGACTTTGATGCCAAGGATCCGAAAATGGTAAATTATTGCAACGCCGTCCTAAAAATGTTAGCTCGGTTCGAAGGGCTCGAATCGCACGCATTGGCGCAAAGCGCGATGCCGTCCCCCCCCCCCCCCAATATCTTCTTAGAGAGGCTCTTCAAGCCATATGTAGTATGGGAAGGGGAGTCCGGAAATAATAGCCCGGACCCAACAGCACTACCTAACACCAAACATTCTGACACAACTGGAGGCTCTACCAACGAAGTAACATCTTCAGCCCATGTAATAATGGCAGTCATTGCCCCGTGGACGGAACCATTCCTAGCCTACCTAACCAGGCAGGAACTTCTCGAGGACCAAAACGAGGCACGCTGCATAGTGCGGCGATCTAAAGCCTACAAAGTCCATGAGGGAGAGCTTTATAAGAAAAGCACGACCGGAGTCCTTCAAAGGTGTATCTCCAAAGAGGAAGGGCGGAATCTTCTGGCTGAAATTCATGCCGGACTCGGGGGGCACCACGCTGCAGCCCGTGCCCTTGTAAGCAAGGCCTTCCGTACATGATTTTATTGGCCGACGGCCCGGGCAGATGCTCAGTACTTAGTCCAACGATGCGTCGGTTGCCAGCTCTTTGCTAATCAAAGCCACATGCCACCCACCGCCCTCCAAACTATACCCATCACCTGGCCCTTCGCGATCTGGGGGCTTGACATGGTTGGATCCCTTAAAGGAGGAACCCACAAGCAAAAATACCTACTGGTCATGGTGGATAAATTCACCAAATGGATAGAGGCCAAGCTCGTTAAGACGGCCGAATCCGGACCGGTGATAGACTTCATATCGTGGGTCGTACATCGTGACGGCGTCCCCACAACATCATCACCGATAACGGCACGAACTTCACGGCCGACGAGGTCAAACTCGGTGCAAAAACATGGGCATCAAGCTCGACTATGCTTCAGTCTATCACCCTCAAACTAACGGTCAAGTCGAGTGAGCAAATGGTCTAATCATGAGCGGCATCAAACCCAGATTAGTGCGGTCCCTCAAGGAATCTAACACGCACTGAGTAGAGGAGCTCGACTCCATACTATGGGGGCTGCGGACCATGCTGAATCGCACCACCGGATTCACACCATTCTTTATGGTATACGGCGCAGAGGCATTTCTGCCCTGCGACATAATTCATGACTCACCTCGCGTGCGCATGTGCGAAGAAAGAGAAGCCGAGCTCGATCGGCAGGACAGTTTGGACGCCTTGGAGGAGGAGCGTGACATGGCAAAAGCCAGTTCCGCATTCTATCAACAGCAGGCTCGAAGATATCAAAGCAGAGAAGTACCGGCCAAAACTTACAATGTTGGCGAGTTAGTTCTACGCCTGCCGGACAAGAAAAAGGACAAACTCAAGCCCAAATGGGAAGGTCCCTTTATTATCGACCAAGTCCTGACTGGTGGAGCGTACCGTCTGCGAGATGCATCGGATAACCGACTCGAGCCGAACCCATGGAACGCAATCCGTCTCTGAAGATTCTACGCCTAGCGCCGGATTCTGAGTTCGTCTCCTTCCTCTGCCTATTTTTTACACATTAGCTGTCTTATATTTCTCTCCTTCTCCCTCTTTTTCTCTTACAGCCTTTAAAGGCTCGTTCGCGCATTGTTCACACACACTTGACGCGCTATCCACGCTCATTATACCTGGGGGCTTCTTTAACAGAAGCTTATCTGTACGGGCTTCATGCCTAACACACGTGTCACGATTCCGCATGTACCTTTTATTCACCATTATATGCATCGATATGACTTAAGTTTTGGCCAAGCTGGGTTGCTGGCTCTGTGCTTACCCCTACGTTCTCGATTGTTCGGTTAGGTGGTAAAGGGAGCACCTCTGCGATTATTCTTGCTGGTCAGCCGGATGTGTACCTCGACCGGGTGAAGCCGAAAGCTAGCGTTCTTAAGGGAATATTCGGTCGGTGAACTAAAGATGATTTCTCACTTATTTATTTATCTGCCCCATATGCTTTTTCTGCTTTTTTCGCAGTCCGACATGCACTTTAAGGCATGCCTCCTGTGAAAGGAACCCCTAATGAAACTATTCTCCACGGAAGATGTTTCATTACTAACCATGTAATATAACATAACTAGTTGGGCACTTGTCTGTTAAAGCACTAATGACCCCTACGCCTGGTCTCCACGCATGCCCCGGTTCTTACATAACCGTGAGGGTATTCGGACACACTTCGGACTATAGGGTCCCGAGGTTGAAGCGAAAAGGTCCGCCATGAAAAACGATCTACAATCCGGCTAGAAGGCATTTTTACATGTCATCTTCAATTACATAGTCAATTTGACTGGGTGTATTCCTCCTCAATACCATCTAATAGGTTGTCTAGTTTACAATCCTGTTGGGAATACTTTGCGGCCAATTCTACTTGGCCGTACACTAAGCTCACAGGGATCTCCTTCCCATCGGGCCCCACAGGTCCGACCTCGACCATGTGGTTTGGGTCAGCCTTCGTGTACCGCGTCTTCACCATGGCCCAGGCCTCCCTGGCGCCTTGACGGCAGGCCGATATCTTCCATAATTGGAAGCGCCGCCGCGCTCCCTTAAGCCTCTTTGCAAGCTCTCCAAGGCCTTCGGGCAGGGAGACAGATGGCCACAAGGCCTGGGCGACGCCTTTCATCACCTGCCGAACTCGTTCGTGCAGTTGTAAGAGCTCGGGAAGAAGGTCACCCGTAGAACTGGGCATTTCCTCTGCGCAGGACGCACTGTGAGCATACCTCTGAGACATAACTCTGTTAGTCGACTTCCTCGCCGAACTCTTTTTCAAAGTTCGTTCAAGCACTTACTAAAAATGCCGTGTCGAAGCCGTCGATTCTCCTTCACGGAGTCCGACAGCTGGGCACGAACATCCTTTAGTTCCTCGCCCAGCTGGGTGTTGGCATCTTGGATATTATTCTTCTCATGCCTCACCCTCGTAAGTACGCTCTCCCGGGCCTTTAACCGGCTCAAGAGTTGTTGCTTGTCCGGATCTACTCTGGCGCCATCTGCAATGATATTGTCAGATTTACACACACGCCGCACTTCACAACATACTTATCTTTCGAAGCATATATTACCAGAGGGGGTCTCCTTGGCCTCCCCTGCAGCGGCTAGTGCGGCCTCAAGTTGGGCTTTGCACTTTTCTAGCTCCTGGGACAGTTGGGTATTCTTTTTTGTAAGATCCTGCATAACAAATGATCCTTAAATCAGTTATTCTAACTATTTCAAGTCTCGGGGGCTACTGGTATATATAACCATCAAATTTTCTCACCCGTATGTCTTTCACATACTGCTCCGTGGCTCTGGCTAGACCATTTTGAGCGGCACGGAGGTGCGCATCTCCCGAGTTGAAGGCATTCAATGCCTCTTGGGAGAAACATGCGTCACGAAGAACTGTCCGGCGACACTTGTGATTCATGGCACTTTCCACCTTGGAATTGGTGGCAGATAGTCCGTCGGCATCCTCTGTCGGAGGAGTGCCTGACGCACGCCTCGTGTTCGCCTCCGCTTCCAAACCTGGCTTTGGAGCCTGGCTGGTGGAGGATCGACTGGCAGCCTCGCCAGATATAGTCGAGCGAGCGCTCTTTTTCCTGAAGAGAGCATGAGCGTTAGTATACCTTCCGGGAATAAAACCTGGAAATAAGATGGCACGCCATACCGTTGCGCCGGCGTCTCAATCCGGACCGCACTTCTTTTCAAATTCTTTGGGCCTTGCTGCCCCTTATTGGCTAGCCACCGTAGGCTCGGCCTTCCGCCTCAAGGACTCCCCCTGCAAAACACCATTGATATACGATGATCAAAGATAAGCACGGATGGATCATTTTCAAAGTATTGGGACTTCAATCTCAGTTACCTGTGAGGCTGGAAATATTCCGGGGTAATCGACCGTAATGGCGACCAAGGCATTGTCGATGCTCAGTTGGTAAAATACCCCATCGATCAGCTCCACGGATATGTCCGGATCCTATTGGGAGGCCGGATCGAGAGACCGTTCCGGATCCTCGGGTTGTGGAGGAGGGCTGTTTATATCCTTTACGGCCCGGCGCAATTCCTGCGTCGAAATCATAAGATAAAGGTACTTAACTATGGGAATATGAAACAGATGGGCATAAAGAAGTGTCCGCTTACCCAGCTTGGAGGATCGTACATAGAAAATCCGCCCTGTGGATTGACGCGGAGGAACTCCTCCTCTTCTCCCTTGTACAATGCGGACAAGGCCTTCGTCAGAGCAGCAACCGATCTCGCCCCTTACGGCCGCAGCGGGTGGCATCATCCTCCCGTTGAAATCCCACATGGGGTGGCCTCTATATCAAGCGGCTGCACCCTCGTGCATAATGCATGTGGCCATGACCCGATCATGGTCAGTCCGGAATGAGCTAATAATCTTATCCGGCTCATCGTAAAGGACGTCCCTGTCGTTTTCCTTCTGAGGGCTCTGTGGGCGCCAGCTTAGGCGCTTCTTCAAAGGAGCTTTATTGAACTCAGGAAGGCCGATCTGAACAGGGTCCGGCAGGGGGACATCTTCTATATAAAACCATTCTGAAGGCCAGTCTTCAGACGCCTTCTTTTGGGTTCCAGATAGATATCCGGTCCCGGCGATGCACCATAGTTCAGCTCCGCCCACTTGATATATCGACCCCTCCTGAGAACGGGGCACAAGGCAGAACAGCTTCTTCCGCAGCGTGAAATCAGCCTCGATGCCCAAGAACAGCTCGCAATGGGCTACGAAACCCGCAATATGCAATATGGAGGCGGGCGTAAGGTTGTGCAAATTTGGAGGTCAGAGAACTCTGTGAGCCCTCGGAGAAACGGATGAATTGGAAATCCGAGCCCTCTTATTAAATAAGGGACAAGGCATACCCGCTCTCCTTTGGAGGGATTCGGGACGCTCTCCGCCTGCTTTCCGCCATTATAGGTGGCGAGTCCGGCTCGAACCGGGACCATAAAGGCTGGGGAAGAAATCCCTTGGTTTGGAGCGTCAAGAGCTCGCTGTGTGGGACGGAACATCTCTCCCAATCTCCAGGCTGAGGGCTGGGAGGGCGAGAGGAGGAGTTGCGTCTACTGGACATGATGGAATAGATTTCTGTCGGATGCGCTCCGATGAATGCTCGCGAAGGGAAGATGGTGTGATTCAGACCTAAATCCTCATCTCTTTTATAAGGCAGCTTATTTGCGCAGCTAGGGGGGTAAAAGTAAAAACACCCTGGCTTTTCGCATTCGTTTGACACGTGGAAGACGGCCATTATTGGGCGTGGAAGCCAAGGAGCATAGTATTCACGAGAAGCCGGACACTATTCAACAGGTACACAGAATTTGGAGAAGAACCCGCCTTGCAATGCCGAAGACAAATCTGCGCGCCGGACTCATCGTCATTGAAGCCTGGTTCGGGGGCTACTGAGGGAGTCCCGGATTAGGGGGTGTCCGGATAGCCAAACTATAACTTTTGGCTGGACTCCTGGACTATGAAGATACAAGATTGAAGACTTCGTCCCGTGTCCGGAAGGGACTTTCCTTGGCGTGGAAGGCAAGCTTGGCGATACGGATATGTAGATCTCCTCCCATTGTAACCGACTCTGTGTAAACCTAGCCCTCTCCGGTGTCTATATAAGCCGGGGGGTTTTAGTCCGTAGGACGAACAACAATCATACCATAGGCTAGCTTCTAGGGTTTAGCCTCTCTGATCTCGTGGTAGATCTACTCTTGTACTACTCATATCATCAATATTAATCAAGCAGGAGTAGGGTTTTACCTCCATCGAGAGGGCCCGAACCTGGGTAAAAACATCGTGTCCCTTATCTCCTGTTACCATCCGCTTAGACGCACAGTTCGGGACCCCCTACCCCAGATCCGCCGGTTTTGACACCGACACCCACTGACTATCAGCAACTGGATAAATTATACCTGCCTCCAGGAGCTTTAGTATTTCTTTTCTTACCACTTCTTTCATCTTTGGATTCAGCCGTCATTGATGATCACGAACTGGTTTGGCATCTTCTTCCAAATTTATTTTGTGTTGACATAGAGTGGGACTAATGCCCTTAAGATCATCAAGAGTATATCCAATAGCAGCACGGTGCTTCTTCAGAGTTCTCAATAACCTTTCTTCTTCATGCTCTGAAAGGTTAGCACTAATAATAACATGATATATCTTTTTCTCATCAAGATAAGCATATTTAAGAGTATGAGGCAACGGTTTAAGCTCAAACACGGGATCACCCTTGGGTGGAGGAGGATCCCCTAAGATTTCAACAGGAAAATTGTGTTTCAGGATGGGTTCCCGTTTAAATAATACTTCATCTATTTCCCTTATTTCATTCATAAACATATCATTTTCATGGTCTAGCAAATATTGTTCTAAAGGATCACTAGGAGGTACGGCAATAGAAGCAAGACCAATAATTTCATCCTTACTAGGCAATTCTTCTTCACGGTGTTGTCTACTAAATTTAGATAAATTAAACTCATGAGACATATCACCCAAGCCAATAGTAATAACATCCTTTTCACGGTCTATCCTAGCATTAACTGTGTTCAAGAAGGGTCTACCAAATATAATGGGACGAAAGCTATCTTGTGGGGAACCAAGAACAAGAAAATCAGCAGGATATTTAGTTTTCCCGCACAAGACTTCAACATCTCTAACAATTCCCATTGGTGAAATAGTATCTCTATTGGCAAGTTTAATTGTGACATTAATATCTTCTATCTCAGCAGGTGCAATATCATGCATAATTTCTTTGTATAAGTCATAGGGTATTGCACTAACACTAGCACCCATATCACACAAGCCATGATAACAATGATCTCCTATTTTAACAGAAATAACAGGCATGCCTACCACAGGTCTATGTTTATCTTTAGCACAAGGTTTGGCAATTCTAGCAGTTTCACCAAAAAAAATAAATAACGTGCCCATCAATATTATCAGCCAAGAGATCTTTAACAATAGCAATATTAGGTTCAACTTTAACTTGCTCAGAAGGTGTATAAGTTCTAGTATTGCTTTTACGAACTACAGTTGAAGCTTTAGCATGATCCTATATCCTAACGGGGAAAGGTGGTTTCTCAACATAAGAAGTAGGAACAACAGGATCATTATAAGTGATAGTCTTTTCTTCAACTTTAGTAGGTGCAGCTACTTTTACTTCTATGGGAGGATGATATTTAAACCACTTCTCCTTGGGGAGATCAACATAAGTAGCAAAAGATTCACAGAAAGAGGCTACTATCTCATAGTCAAGTCCATATTTAGTGCTAAATTTACGGAAAACATCGGTATCCATAAAAGATCTAACACAATCAAACTTAGGTGTCATACCTGACTCCTTACCTTCGTCGAGATCCCAATCTTCAGAGTTGCGTTTAATTCTATCCAATAAATTCCATTTGAATTCAATAGTCTTCATCATAAGAGAGCCAGCACAAGAAGTATCGAGCATGGTGCGATTGTTATCAGAAAGACGAGCCTAAAAACTCTGAAGAATTATTTCTCTTGAGAGCTCATGATGGGGCATGAATATAACATTGATTTAAGCCTCCCCCAAGCTTGAGCGATGCTTTCTCCTTCACGAGGCCAACAATTATATATATAATTGCGATCACGATGAACAAGATGCATAGGATAAAATTTCTGATGAAATTCCAATTTCAATCATTTATAATTCCATGATCCCGTATCATCACATAGCCTATACCATGTCGATGCATATTCCTTCAAAGATAAAGGGAAGACATTCTTCTTAAGAACATCATCGGGTATACCTGCAAGCTTAAATAATCCACAAACTTCATCCACATATATTAGGTGCTCATCAGGATGCTTTGTTCCATCCCCTACAAAAGGATTAGCTAGCAGTTTTTCTAACATACCCGAAGGAACTTCAAAGGGAACATTTTAATTTTCAGTAGGTTCGGTAGGTTGAGGAGCAACTCTTTGCTCTACTGGTCGGGGTGAAGATACCCCGAACAAGCCCCTCAGAGGATTACTTTCCATAGTAACAAGTGACAGTAAATTTCAGCACACTATATAAATTTTTCCTTACCAAATTCCACCTACCAAAGGCGCTTCACTCCCCGGAAACGGCGCCTGAAAAGAGTCTTGATGACCCACAAGTATAGGGGATCTATCGTAGTCCTTTCGATAAGTAAGAATGTCGAACCCAACGAGGAGCAGAAGGAAATGATAAGCGGTTTCCAGCAAGGTATTCTCTGCAAGCACTGAAATAAGTGGTAACAGATAGTTTTGTGATAGGATAATTTGTAACGAGCAACAAGTAAAAAAAGTAAATAAAGTACAGCAAGGTGGCCCAATCCTTTTTGTAGCAAAGGACAAGCCTGGACAAACTCTTATATAGAGAAAAGCGCTCCCGAGGACACATGGGAATTATCGTCGAGCTAGTTTTCATCACATGTGGGTGGACCGATGCTTGGGTGTTGTTCTTACTTGAACAAGCATCCGACTTATAATTAACCTCTATTGCAAGCATCTGCAACTACAATAAAAGTATTAAGGTAAACCTAACCATAGCATGAAACATATGGATCCAAATCAGCCCCTTACGAAGCAACGCATAAACTAGGGTTTAAGCTTCTGTCACTCTAGCAACCCATCATCTACTTATTACTTCCCAATGCCTTCCTATAGGCCCAAATAATGGTGAAGTGTTATGTAGTCGACGTTCACATAACACCACTAGAAGCTAGACAACATACATCTCATCAAAATATCAAACTAATACCAAATTCACATGACTACTAATAGCAAGACTTCTCCCATGTCCTCAGGAACAAACGTAACTTCTCACAAAGCATATTCATGTTCATAATCAGAGGGGCATTAATATGCATATAGGATCTGAACATATGATCTTCCACCAAATAAACCAACTAGCATCAACTACAAGGAGTAATTAACAGTACTAGCAACCTACTAGTACCAATCCCGGACTTGGAGACAAGAATTGGATACAAGAGATGAACTAGGGTTTTGAGAGGAGATGGTGCTGGTGAAGATGTTCATGGAGATTGCCCTCTCCCGATGAGAGGAGCGTTGGTGATGATGATGGCGATGATTTCTCCCTCCCGGAGGGAAGTGTCCCCGGCAGAACAGCTTTGCCGGAGCCCTAGATTGGTTCCGCCAAGGTTCCGCCTCGTGGCGGCGGAGTCTCATCCCGAAAGGTTGCTTATGATTTTTTTTTCCTCGACGAAATACCTCATATAGCAGAAGATGGCCACCGGAGAGCCAACAGGGGGCCCACGAGGCAGGGGGCGCGCCTTGGGGGCTAGAGCGAGCCCCCCACTCTCGTGGCCAGGTGGGGCCCCCTCTGACGTACTTCTTTCGCTCAATATTTTTTATTATTTCCAAAAACAACTTTCGTGGAGTTTTGGGACTTTTGGAGTTGTGCGGAATAGATATCTAATATTTGCTCCTTTTTCAGCCCAGAATTCCAGCTGCCGGCATTCTCCCTCCTTATGTAAACCTTGTAAAATAAGAGAGACTAGGCGTAAGTATTGTGACATAACATGTAATAACAACCCATAATGCAATAAGTATCGATATAAAAGCATGATGCAAAATGGACGTATCAGTATCCTACTGGATTGATACCTTGGTTCTCAAAAACTAAGGGAAATACTTACGCTACTTTACTGCATCACCCTTTCCTCTTCATGGGAAAACCAACGCAGTGCTCAAGAGGTAGCAAATTGCAGCTTATATGTAGTAAGGAAGGTAGATAATGAACATATATACGCTCTCCGTTATTTTATAGCCAATTTGGGAACATACGGAACGAAATTGGAAGAGGGATTGCGAGGAAATATGCCTCACCGCGATGGAGAGCAGTAACTAACAGGCTTCTTAATGCAAACCCGGCCGGACCACAGGAGAGGCGAGGGTTACTGCATCGATATGCTCAATGGTGGTTGGTGAGCAAACGAAGACGGCGCGGCGCAGGCCGCCGCGTGTTGGGAACGGCAGTGGAGGTAGGCTTGACGCCGAAGAGCGGGCACACGGCTGGGGTCAGTTCGGCGGTGCCAGAGAGGGTTCTGCTGTGGATCTGGGGGAGGGGGAGCTGGCGAAGGAGATTGCGTGGACTAGTTGAGTGAAACGCGGGCGGACGGTGGGGGGCGTTGGGGACTCCGGGTGTTGGCGGTCTAGGTGAAAAGGATGAAAAATATCCCCGGTCACCGCGCGCGCGGAAAGGCCTATGCAAACGGTTGCCTCTAAGCGCTCGTGTGCACAAACAGAATAATTTCGTTTGAAATGAAGACGCGAGTTCATCGTTTCGCCTCTAAATTTTTCCCATGTAAACCAATCACAATTTTACCACGGGTTTGATTTGCTGGCGCTTTTCAGGTCTCGTGTGCTATATGTAAGACATTTTTTGGCATTTACCGTGCATGTTGGCATATAAATCAATTCCTAGACGAACTGCATTTCCTGCCGAAAGGGATGAGGATTGCCATTCAATCTGGGAGCATCCAACGGTGCAGACGTGCGATCCGTGGGGTTTGGGTTCTGGCCAATCGGAACGCATGACTTAGATTGCACGCGCAGCAAAGGGGGGCATCGGCCATGGTTTGGTAGGCACACGGCTTTCGTGTGTGAACCGTGTGCTATTTGAAAACATTTTTTTGGAGGGGCTATTTGAAAACATTTACAGGTGCTGTCGAAAGGGATGATGATCATCGTTCGATCAAGGAGAATCTAACGGTGCAGATGTACGATCCGTGGGGTTTTGGTTCTGGCCAATCGGAACGCACGACTTAGATCACGCGCATGGCAGAGGGGGGGTGCATCGGCCATGGTTTAGTGGACACACGGCTTTCGTGAGCGAACCGTGTGCTCTTTGAAAACATTTACATTACCTAACATCATATTTTTGTTCGAATGAAAACATGAGTTTCGTTTCGCCTCCAATTTTTTTCCACGGTAAGAAATCACGAGTATAGTGGAGAGTGTCATATACTAGTATCATGAATATACAGTATATATGATACTAGTGTATGATACTACCTTTAATTAATTATAGCGCATAGTATAATACATATATATAGAGAGAGCATAGTATCATATATAGATCATATTTATTGCCATGCATGACACAAATTAGTATCGCATTTAACATGATACGGTATCTACCTATATGTTACTCTAACCCTCGTTATATATATTTAATTCTTTGCCACATCAGCATACTTTATCTATTTCCGGTTCCATGACATCGTAGGCTTTGATACCACCACTACGGACTTTCTTATATAGTGGGGAGTATCATATACTATATATATAGTATCATGCATATGATACTACGTACGTACCTTCATAGTGCATATATATAGTATCATAGAGTAGTATATATATATATATATATATATCATAGATGACCGTATTTATGGCCATGCATGACACAAAGTAGTATAGCATTTGTTATATATATATATATATGTTATGGTATCTACTAATGTTACTGCTTCTTTGCCACATCATCATATTTTCTATTCCTGACTCCTGAGTGCATGATACCAGCCATGATACCCCCACTATGGCCACCCTCATAAGAATGGTCGTAATATGGGAGTATCAAGCGGTATGATGCATGCCAACTCGACTTTTTGGATGATGTGGCACATAGTTAAATGAGGATAGAGAGGGTGTAGTATCATATCATGATACCGTATCATATTAAATGTTGTACTACTTTGTGTCATGCATGGCAATTAATAAGGCAACCTAAGACACTAACTTATGATACTATGCATGCGCGCATTACAGAGGTATTGCCGAGCATATACTGGTATCATGCATATATATACTCCCTCCTTTCTGGTTTATAGGCTTATCTCAAAATTTTAGTTTTTCCATTTTATAAGGCTCAATTTGATTGTTCCCCATCACTGTAACATCCCAAAATTCTAAATTTTGGAATGTTATAAACAAATAGATAGATTTGATTGATTGCTTGATTGATTGACTGAAAGTGAGTGAATTCGAAACTTTTTGAAAGTTAGATGAGAGGGAATAAAAGGACTTTCCCAAACTTTCATTTTGCTTTTATGATCTTCGGGAATTCAAATTCTTTTCATCACAAAACCCTGGAGAGAAGATGACATGACTTCTTCCATTTATTTAAATGACAAGGGGTGTTGAAAATATTTGAATTTTATTTGAAAAAATATTTCCAATTCTGAAACTTTATGCAACTCAATGATTTTCACGAGCGAAGATAAAATGACTTCTTCAAATTATACGAAATATGAGTTGGGAGTTTTCAAAGAATAAAAATTCAAAGTTCTTCTGAATTTATTTTCAATTTGGAGTTATTTGAGTTTTATTCAAATTATTTTCTCCAAAAATAAAATATATGGAAAATAGGGTAACATGATTCCCTACATCAGAAAATTGGAGAGAAAATTATTTGAATTCATTTTGGTATTTTCAAAATGATTTTTATTGGATTTTATTAGAGCTGAAACACTCTTTGTTTTATTTGGATTTGTGTGTATTTTATTTGAAGCTAAAATAATGTCCATGTTGTAGAAAATCTTTTTCTGCAAATTTTGATATATTATATGCCTATATAAAAGTTTTAGTCATTTTGTTTTTTTTTATTTTAAGTTCTCGTAAAATTTTGTTTAAAAAAAAGCTGCAGCGCTTGGGCCAAAGGCCCAAGCCGCCTTAGGAGCCACCGGCCGACCACGAGGCCACAACGCCCACGCGCACCAAGGGAGGGAGCCGTTCCTTTTCTCCTTTTCCCAAGTCCTAGTAGGACTCTTTTCCTACTTCGCTTATTCCAGTATCTATTCCTAGATCTATTCCTCTTGTTTCTTAATCCTAATCTATTTCTTGTCCCCTACCCCAAGCAAAACCCCTCCCCTCCCCAATATAAATACCCAAGCACCCCCCCTCCAACACATCAAATCAACTCTCCTCTCCTCTCCTCTCCTCTCCTCCTCCTCCGCAGCAGTGCCGCCGCCGCCATAGCCGCCGCCGCCGCCCCACACCGCGCCGCCGCCCCTTGCCACCGCCGCCGCCACTTGCCGCCGCCGCCGCCGGAGCCCCTCGCCTCTTCGAGGTACTAGCCCCGCGCCGCGTCATGTTTTCTAGATCGATTTCCGTCACGTTTTCTAGATCGGTCTTTCGTTTCGGTTTTCTTTAGCGAGCGTTCGCTCGATAGATTTTTCTTTTTATTTTAATTTTCGTCATGGACCTATCCGTAGTCCCTAATCTTCAAACGTTCATAACTTTTTACTCGTAAGTCGGAATCCAACGAAACCAACGCCCACTTCTTTGTTACGATCCCCTCTATCCAGTAATCCAACTCAAACATGTTTTTGAAATTTTAAAATTTGAATTAGATCAGATTTGAATTCAAACTTCGTTTGAGCATAACTTGAGTTTTATAACTCCGTTTGAGTTGATTCTTTTGCAAATCGAAGCTCTTGACCTAAACTTTCTGATAAGGCCAAATACACATGGTTTTGGTACTGTTAGAAATTGTTTTATGTTGCAAGAGTTATTTGATTTGGTTTTGACGCTTTCGAATCGTTTTCTTCGTTCTTTCCGACCTTTTGAGTGATTGCTTATGTGTGGTTACTATTGCTTGATTACGATAGATTGACCGGAGTGTGACGAGTAGATCTATCAAGAGTTTTGAGTGCAAATCATCTTCATCAACTTTGCAGGCAAGTAACACTTTGATCATACTCTTCCCATACCCAGTTTTTTTATGCATTAGATCTATTCCTCAAACACTTGCATGATTAGGATCTAATTAAATTGTGGGATGGGAAGTAGTTTGAGGTAGTACCTATTACCTGTTTTATTATCAAACCCTTGGGAGTTACTTCTACGTTTGCTTATTACGCCATGCTATGCTCGTGACGTGGATTGGGTTTGAGTGAATATCCATGACAGATGTGAGATTGATAATTAATGGTTTATCTAAGGTGGCAACTTAAGCACACATCTGGGTGGATTGAGGCACTGGCTATTCCAGGACTTGCTGTCAAGGCACAGGTAGACAGGATTTGCCTGTATTTCTTGGACCGCCACCCAGGCCCAAAGGGATCATGAGATTATTCAAACTAGAAACTTCCGTGTGCAGCCACAAGCCATTATGGGCTCTGGCGTAGTTGACTAAGTTGTGCGAACTCTTACGGGTAGACTAGCAGATGTAGGGGATGTAGGTTGGTACGGTCTACCCACCAGTAAGGTGCTAGTGCTTCTGAAAGACTATGTCTCGGTCATCCGTCTCTCAAACACCATGTAGTGCGAGAAACCAAACGGAGGCGATCGAGTCTTGTGGGGAAAAGTGCGCAAACCTCTGCAGAGTGTATAAACTAATCATGATTAGCCGTGTCCCCGGTTATGGACATCTTGAGTATCTAGTACTTGGATATCATGTGAATCTCAACATGTTACTCTAATTAATATTGTTGGGTTTTTAATGAGTACTTTTAATTGGGATTGAGGATGCTGTCAACCATTCTCAATGTTCAACAACCACCATGATAGTTAAATAAATTTTATTCCTTTGAAGTAGGGTAAAATTGGCTTTTCGCAAAAACTGTAACCATAGAGCTTTCCACCAGCCATATATGCATGTAGTATAGCCAATTCCTTCCTTACTCTCTATGTGTTACATTGCCAGCATATTCCATGTGCTGACCCGTTTTCGGGCTGCAACTTTTCATGTTGCAGACTTTTCGCATTTGACAGTAAGTGATACGTTAGGGTTACGATTTCCTATACTCAACTTTGCCGTTGGTGTTGATGGGAATCCACAACCTTGTTGCTTCCGCTATATTTGGATTGAGGTAATAGTATTTACATTACTTTATACATGTGATTTACCTCTGTTATAAATCCTTCGAGTACTGTGTGTGTCAGCATACCGATCCAGGGATGACACGAAAGCACAGAGACTTGATCCATTCGGTCGGGTCGCTACAAGATGGTATCGAGCACATGTTGATCAGAGGACGTGACCCTAGAAAATGACAAGCCCATAGGAAAGATTTTCTCTACAACTTCATTTTCAAAAGATCTTTTACCTCTCTTCTGAGCTTATTCAAATATTCCTTTTTAGTGAGACCATACCCCTTTTGACCACTCGAAGATTTGACTGATGAGACCACTCCAAGGAGACAAGATATCGGACAACTAAGACCATTTGGAATGAAGAGGACTTTACCGTGTAAATGGAAACTACAACTGTTGAAGACTCCGAAGACTTGGAGAAATTGAAGGCTTTGAAGAATTCCCAGATTTTATGACCTAGGAAGGTTACGCTTATGGAACTTGGCAGACTATGGAAGTTATCAATAACCGAGATCAAGGTGTATCGGAGAAAGACTGGAACATGGAGCATTAGAATTCAAAGCTTTGTCGGAAAACCCTAAGGCAGGAGATATCAACTATGGAATGGTAGCTCATGAAAATGACAAGAGCGTAAACACGCTATCCATGATGTTATCGCCGCCTATGCTATTGTCACCGTGCGGAGTTAAGCATGCAGATGCATGGAAGGATTGGATGGTAGAAAGCTGATGGAGCATCTATCCGCAAACATTGGAGTTTTAACCTTAGCTGGTGTATTACCAGGATCCGGAGTATTACATGAAGAAGTTTAAGGTGGATCTGCAGGAAGCGAGATTTGATAAGGAAGCGATTCGTGAAGAACTCGGGACCCGTAAGCTGAAAGTAGACAAGATGAAGGAGCAAAACATCGAGATACCGGAGATTTGACAAGAATGGCGAAGGACAGTAGGATCATGGATCATGTCAAGGATGTTGAAACCGCAGTTGGAACGTAACTCGAGAAATATTGAAGGACGTCGCGAGAGACTTGGCGTCCAACAGAGATGATCTGGCAAAAGAACTTGAGAAGGACAAGCATGATCAGAAGGAGCCATCAGAGACATGATCAAGATTGGAAGAGTTTGATGACTTTGAAGATTTATTGATCGTTAGAAGACCAAACCCCTATTACATACCTACGTTAGATGCGACGATTGTGAGTTCTCATTTGTTTGATGTTTTCCGACAGCCACAATAAAATCTGTCTTTTCAAAACCATTGTTTGTATTGTGTGCATCCCTCTCGATCTCTCTTATCCCACCCCAAACCCATGGACCCATTAGAGGATGGATGGAGATGAGCTTGTATTATGCGGACCAATGAGTCAATTGGAGACAGACCGATGGATTCGTAACATGGAGGATCACATGGAGAATAACCCTATAGCGGAAAGGATATGACCCAGCATGCTCTTGATTGCTTTGAAAGAGGTGCTGCTATCTAGTGGAGGATGTACCAAACCATCAATGTGGCCAGGAGTAACCACTTGGGAAGAATTTAAGTTGACTTTGCTAAAGTCTCGGTTTGTGTCCCAGAAGTTGAAGCCTTATGGAAAGGATATGAAGAAACCTTGTGCGTGCAAGCCTTGTGGAGAAATAGGACACAACCATAAAGAAAATAAGGACGAATACCCTCATAATCGGAGGATTATCAAAGGAGTTAGCCGAGGATTTTCAGGGAACTTTGGTTGGAGATTGTTCCCAAAGGTTTTGTTGCAGCAATGGAAGTTCAGCCTACATTGTTGAGAAAGATCCGTGAAGCTCAGAAGGATGACAAAGAGATTGCTGAGGTAAAAGATAGGATGAGCAAAGGAAAAGCCAAAGGTTTTCGTAAGGATGAGCATGACACCTTATGGTTTGAGGACAGTGTACATGTACCCAATAATGCAAAGATCAGGAAGTTAAAACTTCAGGAGGCTCATGACTCACCATACTCGATTCGTCCTGGAAACACCAAGATGTATTTGGATTTGAAGGAGTGTTTCTGGTGGACTGGTATGAAGAAGGATATTTCGAAGTATGTAGTCGTAAGTGATGTATGCCAGAGAAAGTAAAAGCAGAGCATCAGAAGCCAGCAGGATTATTGCAGCCTATGCCGATACCCGAATGGAAGTAGGATAAGCTTGGCATGGATTTCATTTCCGGATTTCCCATAACCCGATTGGGATATGATTCTATCTGGGTAGTAGTTGAATAGCTTGACCAAAGTGGCTCGCTTTATTCGGTGAAAAACCACCTATACAAGTGTGAAGTTGGCCAAGATATATTTGACAAGGATCGTATGCTGCATGGAGTTCCGAGGACCATCGTGAGAGGAACACAGTTTACCTCAAAGTTTTGGAATCATTGCACCAGACTTTGGGTACTAGGCTAGAGTTCAAGATACAGCCTTTCATCCGCAGACGGATGGATAAATCAAGAGAGTCAATCAGATTTTGGAGGACATATTGAGAGCGTAGCGCTAGATTATGGAATCTAGTAGTGATGATAATCTACCCTACGGGAGTTCTCATACAACAACAGCTACCAAGTCGGTTTAAAGATGGCCCCTTTGAAGCTTTGTATGGGAGAAAGAGCCAGACACCGTTGATGTGGGATGAAGTTGGGGACCGTCAATTGTTTGGACCAAGTAGGATCAAGGAGTCAGAAGAGAATGTTAAGTTGATTCGAGATAGACTGAAGATATCTCAATCCAGGCAGAAGAGTTATGCAGACTCAAAAACGCAAGGAGGTAGTCTATGAAATTGGAGACAGAGCATGTCTTCATGTGTCCCCTCTGCGAGGAGTTAAACGATTTGGAGTTAAGGGAAAGTTAGCCCCGAGATTTGTAGGACCATACCGAGTTGGAACGTATGGGAGAAGTTACCAACAAGTTGGAGTCACCCGAAGGACTGTCAAGAGTTCATGATGTGTTTCCCGTTTCCCAATTGAAGAAGTGCCATGCAGAGATGGCCAATATTCCCCTGTAATAACGCTTGACCCTGGAAAGGATAATGATGTTCCACGAAGTGGAGTATGGACTTCATAAGTATAAGTTTTTTTTTATCTTGGTATGTGGGACATCCCACGAGGATGAAGAGATGAATTACTATACTATATAAAGTAGGTATGATGTTGGAAGTATGTATCAATGGAAACTCCATGAAGAGTCACGAGTAATCATGTCCCGCTTTGGTGCAAATATAAGGAAAAGAGACAGACATTTGGATGGATTTTAAGTATGCGGGAAGTTGGATGTTGGGATAATGAGCAGTTGCCGGATGATGAGTTCAAGATTTGCAAGTGATGAGATGGGCCATAACCCATAGGCCCCGGGACACCAAGAAGCAAGCACACTCTTCTTTGAAGGAGAAACCCCGGAAGAGTTACGACTTGTATCAACCGACGATTCTATAGGAGTTTACATAAAACACAGGAGTTGTTAAGGAGCGATAGATGTTTGTTTGGCTTGCAGAATCAATGGATTTTCCGGACTTGGTTCGTCGACAAGAGAAATTCTGCAATGCTTGTGAGGATGACCGAGTGTTAGAATGCGAGATTCGCTAAACCATGTACAAGGTAATGATTTGGGTGCGGGATGGATTGATCACCATACCGACTTACTCTTATTATTAAGCTTTGCTATATGGGATAGTAAATCTGAGTGACTTACCTATAGTTGCAAGACGATATTAAACCTTGTTTAAACCTTAGAACGGTATATGTATTTCTTTTCCCCTTGTACACGGCAGCTGTTGCCAACCGTAGGTCATACGGTGAGGTACAACCCAGACCCGTTTTCTGCAGGAGAAAACCATAAATCGTTGACCACCATGAGATATCGATATTTGTTTAGAATTGGCGCCAGACCCGTCAGCTAAGAAGACCCAATTTCGGGATAACCTTACCAAGAGGAAAGGACAAAGGAATTGAGGAAAAGGTTAGGCCACTACCAGTAGAGCCCAGGGAAGGAATTATCCTTAAGATCTAAAGAAGACCGACACTGTCAGTAATAAGGATGGAGTATATGAGTTTTGATGGAACCGTAACCATGCTTCTAAGGGTGGTAGCACCCGAGACCCCGGAGATGATCGCTGGATTTTGAAGACCCCCAAACCATAACCTATTTCTTTCTAGCCTCTCCGAATCTCGAGGACGAGATTCATTTTAAGGGTGGTAGTTTGTAACATCCCAAAATTCTAAATTTTGGAATGTTATAAACAAATAGATAGATTTGATTGATTGCTTGATTGATTGGTGAAAGTGAGTGAATTGAAACTTTTGAAAGTTAGATGAGAGGGAATAAAAGGACTTTCCCAAACTTTCATTTTGCTTTTATGATCTTCGAATTCAAATTCTTTTCATCACAAAACCACGGAGAGAAGATGACATGACTTCTTCCATTTATTTAAATGACAAGGGGTGTTGAAAATATTTGAATTTCATTTGAAAAAATATTACCAATTCTGAAACTTTATGCAACTCAATGATTTTCACGAGTGAAGATAAAATGACTTCTTCAAATTATACGAAATATGAGTTGGGAGTTTTCAAAGAAAAAAAATTCAAAGTTCTTCTGAATTTATTTTCAATTTGGAGTTATTTGAGTTTTATTCAAATTATTTTCTCCAAAAATAAAATATATGAAAATAGGGTAACATGATTCCCTACATCAGAAAATTGGAGAGAAAATTATTTGAATTCATTTTGGTATTTTCAAAATGATTTTTATTGGATTTTATTAGAGCTGAAACACTCTTTGTTTTATTTAGATTTGTGTGTATTTTATTTGAAGCTAAAATAATGTCCATGTTGTAGAAAATCTTTTTCTGCAAATTTTGATATATTATATGCCTATATAAAAGTTTTAGTCATTTTGTTTTTTTTTTATTTTATGTTCTCAGAAAATTTTGTCTAAAAAAAAAAGCTGCAGCACCTTGGGCCAAAGGCCCAAGCCGCCTAGGAGCCACCGGCCGGCCACGAGGCCACAACGCCCACGCGCGCACCAAGGGAGGGAGCCGTTTTCTCCTTTTCCTAAGTCCTAGTAGGACTCTTTTCCTACTTCGTTTATTCCGTATCTATTCCTAGATCTATTCCTCTTGTTTCCTAATCCTAATCTATTTCTTGTCCCCTACCCCAAGCAAAACCCTCCCTCCCCAATCTAAATACCCAAGCACCCTCCCCTCCAACACATCAAATCAACTCTCCTCTCCTCTCCTCTCCTCTCCTCCAAGAAGCAGTGATTGCGCCGCCATAGCCCGCCGCCCACACCAGCCGCCGCCTTGCCACCGCCCGCCGCCACTTGCCGCCGCCACTTGCCGCCGCCCTACGCCCGCCGCTTGAGCCCCTCGCCTCTTCGAGGTACTAGCCCCGCGCCGCGTCATGTTTTCTAGATCGATTTCCGTCACGTTTTCTAGATCGGTCTTTCGTTTCGGTTTTCTTTAGCGAGCGTTCGCTCGATAGATTTTTCTTTTTATTTTAATTTTCGTCATGGACCTATCCGTAGTCCCTAATCTTCAAACGTTCATAACTTTTTACTCGTAAGTCGGAATCCATGAAACCAACGCCCACTTCTTTGTTACGATCCCCTCTATCCAGTAATCCAACTCAAACATGTTTTTGAAATTTTAAAATTTGAATTAGATCAGATTTGAATTCAAACTTCGTTTGAGCATAACTTGAGTTTTATAACTCCGTTTGAGTTGATTCTTTTTGCAAATCGAAGCTCTTGACCTAAACTTTCTGATAAGGCCAAATACACATGGTTTTGGTACTGTTAGAAATTGTTTTATGTTGCAAGAGTTATTTGATTTGGTTTTGACGTTTTCCGAATCGTTTTCTTCGTTCTTTCCGACCTTTTGAGTGATTGCTTATGTGTGGTTACTATTGCTTGATTACGATAGATTGACCGGAGTGTGACGAGTAGATCTATCAAGAGTTTTGAGTGCAAATCATCTTCATCAACTTTGCGGTGCAAGTAACACTTTGATCATACTCTTCCCATACCCAGTTTTTTTATGCATTAGATCTATTCCTCAAACACTTGCATGATTAGGATCTAATTAAATTGTGGGATGGGAAGTAGTTTGAGGTAGTACCTATTACCTGTTTTATTATCAAACCCTTGGGAGTTACTTCTACGTTTGCTTATTACGCCATGCTATGCTCGTAGACGTGGATTGGGTTTGAGTGAATATCCATGACAGATGTGAGATTGATAATTAATGGTTTATCTAAGGTGGCAACTTAAGCACACATCTGGGTGGATTGAGGCACCTGGCTATTCCAGGACTTGCTGTCAAGGCACACAGGTAGACAGGATTTGCACTGTATTTCTTGAGACCGCCACCCAGGCCCAAAGGGATCATGAGATTATTCAAACTAGAAACTTCCGTGTGCAGCCACAAGCCATTATGGGCTCTGGCGTAGTTGACTAAGTTGTGCGAACTCTTACGGGTAGACTAGCGAGATGTAGGGGATGTAGGTTGGTACGGTCTACCCACCGGTAAGGTGCTAGTGCTTACGAAAGACTATGTCTCGGTCATCCGTCTCTCAAACACCATGTAGTCACGAGAAACCAAGCGGAGGCGATCGAGTCTTGTGGGGAAAAGTGCGCAAACCTCTGCAGAGTGTATAAACTAATCATGATTAGCCGTGTCACCGGTTATGGACGTTTTGAGTATCTAGTACTTGGATATCATGTGAATCTCAACATGTTACTCTAATTAATATTGTTGGGTTTTTAATGAGTACTTTTAATTGGGATTGAGGATGCTGTCAACCATTCTCAATGTTCAACAACCACCATGATAGTTAAATAAATTTTATTCCTTTGAAGTAGGGTAAAATTGGCTTTTCGCAAAAACTGTAACCATAGAGCTTTCCACCAGCCATATATGCATGTAGTATAGCCTATTCCTTCCTTACTCTCTATGTGTTACATTGCCAGCATATTCCATGTCTTGACCCGTTTTGGCTGCAACTTTTCATGTTGCAGACTTTTAGAACGACGAGTAAGTGATACGTTAGGGTTACGATTTCCTATACTCAACTTTGCCGTTGGTGTTGATGGGAATCCACAACCTTGTTGCTTCCGCTATATTTGGATCGAGGTAATGATATTTACGTTACTTTATACACGTGATTTACCTCTGTTATAAATCCTTCGAGTCTCGTGGTGTGTCAAAGATACCGATCCAGGGATGACACGAAAGCACAAAGACTTGATCCATTCGGGTCGGGTCGCTACAATCACATGTTCAGATTCCAAGGTGCATTAAATCATTGCATGTATGCAATTATTTATTAAGAGAAAGTTGACCAATGCATGTACTTTATGCATGCATGTATTGCAATTAATACATTGGAAAACATAACTTTTTGAGGAAAACAAAAGCATTAATTGGGAAAAGGCATTATGAGAGAGGTGGAGAGTCTCATATACTAGTATCATGCATATGATATATACTAGTGTATGAGACTACTTCCGTAATGCATAGTATCGTAATTAAGTTAGTATCTTAGGTTGCCTTATTAATTGTCATGCATCACACAAAGTAGTACAACATTTAATATGATACCACATCCTCTCTTTCCTCATTTAATTGTGTGCCACATCATCCAGAAAGTCTAGTTGGAATGCATGATACCGCTTATGATACTACCATTACAACCAGCCTAAACCGGAAAGGAGGGAGTAATACTACCTCCGTCCGGGTTTAAAAGTCCCAAAGACAACTTCTTTACTACAAAGACGCGCTGGGACCTGTGACTAATTTGATGACTACATACGCATTACCCCAACCTCTCTCATGCATGCAGCCAATGAAAGGCCAAACACTTGAGTATGCATGCAACCTGTACCAGCTACACACTCTCTCACCTCTGCATGCAATCAGTAAGATGGCAGCACTAAAGAACGCATGCAATTACCAAGGTTGTAGGACTTGTAAAAACGGACTACGCTTCATGGCCAACAGGCCTTTTAATCCCGTACGGAGGTAGTACTAGCTAGTCTATGATATACTAGCTACCTCACTAAGAGCATGGTTAATAATACAGCCAAGGGTCGGCTATAAGATGTTGCCATGTCATATACAACCAACTTCTTAGCGGGCATGTACAATAATAAGTTTTAAATATGTACTAGTTTATCAATAGTTGGCCCACCTTACATCATCGCAAAGTGTCTTAGGTCTCGTGTTGCAGCTGGCTCCACTACAAAAAATACACTTCCGTGATGATACGTGTTTGTCACAAGAGGGTCTCGTTTTTGTCATGCATGTACATCCATGACAAATTTATGATGTAATCAAGATAGTCATACATGTCTTTGTCGTAGAAGTGTTCCATGACATTACCAAAATTATCATCACGGAAGTGTCCACTTCCATGATGATAAATCGCGCGTCACAGAAGTGCTTTCGTCAAGGGTGACCGACACGTGGCATCCACCGTAACGGAACACCGTTAAGCTATCGGGTCAGGTTTTGGATCCGATAACTCATTAACAGCCCCGACCAATGGGGATTTTCCACGTGTAAAATCATCATTGGATGGAGGAAACACGTGTCGGCTCATCGCTGGGACAGATGTCATCCACTCATTGGACAGAAGGTGCCTATGATACATCGACACGTGTACGGCCAACAGAGGCCCATTCACGTGAAAAGGCCGCCCGTTTGACTTGGTCAAAAGGTGGCGGCTGGCCCATGGAAAGCTTGTTAACGGCATGTTTGCATATAGCCCATTTACTGACCCGCTAACCCAAGGCCCATTACGCCCTATTCGAATTAGGCCCGATGGCGTCATCCGGGCCATCCTATATGATTCCAACCCGTTTTCGCCGGCCCATGTATGGCCCATGACGTCTTTCACCCATATGAGGCCCTATGTAACTCTTGGCCTATTAACGGCCCGTGGTGAAGCGGCCCGTAATGAACGGTGTATCACTTTACACCAATTAACGGCCCGTGGTGGCGGCTCGTAAAGAACAGTGTATCACTTTATACCCATTAACGGCCCATTATTCCGTTGGGCCGTTTCCAGCCCATGTTATCTTTCGGCCTTCTTAGAGCCCATTTGTTCTTGGGCTATTTTCCAGCATTCGTTTACTTACGGCCCGTTACTGTCATTTTCTGCTTGTGGGCCAAATTCAGCCCATGGTTACAGTCGGCCCGTTTGTGGTCCGTTAATACGTCGGGCCGTTTTCAGAGCGTCATCAAATACAACCTATTAACGATGGCCCGTTATGGTCGGCCCATGAACGTACGATTCCAACTCTAGCCCGTTTATGGCCAAAATGCGGTCTGTTTGGCCCATGTTTGGCCAATCGATCATACGGCCCGTATAAGGCCCATTGATGATACGGCCCGTAGAAGGCCCATTGTTTCTATGGCTCGTAGAAGGCCCATTGTTTCTACGGCCCATAGAAGGCCCACTATTTCTACGGCCCGTAGAAGGCCCACTGTTTATACGGCCCATAGAAGGCACACTGTTTCTACGGCCCGTAGGAGGCCCAGTGTCACTACAGTAAATATTAGCCCATAGTTATTGTGGCCTAGTTTTAAAAAATAGGTTATTGCAGCCACTAGCAAACTGCAGAAAAAGAACTGCACTGACTACAAGCAAACAAATAAACAAGATAACAAGGAAAGAAATAAGCAAGCAACTTACACTAGGCTATCACGGCTATTACACATATTACATCCACTGGGCATCAAAGTTCACCACCAGTGCAAATATAGGGAACACAGCAGCATATAAACGCCGTAGAAAACCAAGTCCAGAACTGAAACCACTTTAGAAGAGCTCAAGAAACAATATCCTGGGTACCCATAATGCTGGCAAGATGCTTAGCAATCTTATTAACTTTCTCTTGTTTGGCGCTTAAGTCCTCCAGCGCTTGCTGTTGCACCACAGAGTATGCATCTGAATTTTCAAGGGACTTCCTCAGTCCTTCGACTTCCTGTCGCATAACATCTGATCGATGTCTTTCAACTTGAAGTTGAGACTCAAGAAGTCGAACTGATTCAGGCAACGAGTTCGAAGAGCTGGTGCCAGCAGTGGTAGCCAGTAACTCAAACACTACATCAAGACAGGACTTTGGGGTTGTCTCAGTGTCTTCAATATAGTTTTTATCAGCTTTCTTGGAGACCAACAGGGATGTCTCACTATCTTGAACCTTATCTGCATTACTTCCTTTACCATTGCATAACAGGGTACTCTTCTCCAATATTTTATCCGCGTTCTAAAAGAGAAACAAACAAACACATCTCAGGTTTACGATGTAGTATATGAAACTCATTTTGGTAAACCAGTTCAGTAATAAGGTTGACAGGATAACAGCATGAAACAAACATATATCTATGTAATATGGTCACTGTATGGTCTATATCATTCGAGTTTATGTTGCCAAATCAAGATAGAATCTGATTCAATCATATCTATTTAAGACAAAGCAGCATAGACAGAATATAAGTGTGGGAAACTACACAGCAATAACAACACTTGTAATGTGCATGGCATGAGAACATAACTGTTTATTTAGTTGAAACTAAAATCAACATAGAGCAAGTTACAACAGCAAACAACCAAACACGTTGAAGAAACAGGTTTAAAACATACCCGTTGCGCCATTGGAGTTTCAATTGCATCCTTCAAATTTCAAATTAGTTGGTATCAAGAATCTGATGATGCAAGAGCAAAGTAGTATGAACCATAGCTACGGAACCTGACCTGAGAACAATTATTATTCTGCTTTAAGCATTGACTTCGGGTTCGGAGTGGTCGTCCTCGTGATTTGGGCACTGCAGTTGCCTTACTAACTGCTCGTGTTTGGGTGCTCTGTGGTGGAGACGGTGCTGTGTCAACGAGAACTGGGTGTCTATCTGCATGGGTTGGGGTTAGAAGGGGCGTAGCTGGTTCTTTGTCCAACTGGGTAGGGGTACAATCTGCATGAGTGTGGGTTATGTGTGGTGGGGCTGGTTCTTGGGCAAGTACAACCGTGGTTCTATCTGCATCGATAGGTAGCACGATCTTTTCTGAAGACCGTGTTTTTACTCCCACATATACTGCCATCACTCCCTCCAATTGAAATGGCTGATAAACAAGAAAAGTAATTGAATGTACAGACATTGTAAGATAGACATGTGCAATGGATAGTAGGGAAGAAAAGAGGTCATGAAATAATTCACATTTATGTTGTCTAAGCAAACAGAATAGCATGACATAATTTCACAGATATGATGGCTAATTAAACAGGATAGCATGACACAATTCCACATGTATGATGGCTAACTAAACAAGATAGAATGACATACTTCAAAATATGATGACTATGTAAACAGGATGACATGATATAACTATACGATGTGTCTATTAAAGTGGTTGGCATGCCATAAATCACAAACATGCCGTTGATGGAAACATGATGGCATGATATAATTCACGGATAGAATGACATAATTTAAAATATGATGACTATGTAAACACGATGAGATGATATAACTATATTATGTCATTATAAAATGGGTTGGCATGCCATAATTCAGATACATGCTGTCTATGTAAACATCATGGCATGACATAATTCGAATATATGATTTATATACTAAGGAAGTGAGCAGAGGGCAATCGCATGTATGATGTGTCAACAAAGGAGATGCCATTCAATATTGTGTATATGATGTAAAAACTAAGCATTGCAATATAACATATGCATTATATGAGTAATATAACCCTGCCAAGTTTGAGCATACACCTCAGGGGGATATTAGGACTGGCCATCCGCCTCAATCCTCCTCACGAAGAGCTATCTATAACCAAAGCAAGATATCTGCTTTAGCAGGTAGCATTGTTCGCTCAAGACCTTGTTTTCACTCCAGATTTCTCCATCACCAATTCAAATGGCTGATGCACAGGATGAGCAGTTGAATATACAAACATCGTCGACAAAAGCAATGAGAAATACAAAAAAAAGGACGGCATGATATAATTCACATATATGACGCTTGACTAAACAGCATGGCATTGCATAATTCACATACATAATGCCTTGCAACAAGATAACATTGCATAATTCACATATATAATGCCTTGCAACAAGATGGCATTGCATAATTCACATATATGGTAATTAGGCACTAAACAGGTGGCATTCACACAAAGCATGTCTAAACTAAGCAAATGACATAGCAATGCAAGATACCATACGCACGATATGAGCAACATAACCTGCCAAGTTAGGGCATGCACCTCGGGGGATATGACTGGTCATCTGTCTCTGAATCCTCCTCGAGGAGCTATTGGTAACCAAAGAAGACATGCGCTTCGTCGAGATAGCATTATGCCGCTTCAAGACCTTGTTTCCACTCCAGATTTTTTCCATGAGCATGCCGAATGGCTGATGCACACGAAGAGTAATTGAATGTACTAAAATTGTTGACAAATTTAACACGTAATAAAAAAATGATGGCATGATATAATTCACATATAAGATGACTGGCTAACCAGGGTGGCATTGCAAAATTCACATATATGATGCACAGCTAGACAAGATGGCATTGCATGATTCACATATACGATAAAGAAACTAAACATATGGCATTGACACAAAGCATGTCTAAACTAAGTAGATGAAATCTTTAATGTATACAGTAAGCAATGCAAGGCACCATATGCATGATATTACCAACATCAGCATGCCAAGTTAGAGCGAAGACCTCATGGGGTAAATAGGAGTGGTCTTCTCCTTCTGAATCCCCCTCAGAACAGTTATCTTCCTCTTGATTAAGATCCGAAATGGGTGGAGGGGGGCTGCCTTTGCGCCCACCATGGAACGCAGCGATGCATGAAATTTTATTGCCACACAAGTCTCGTCTCTTTTGCTCTACATGATCAGTTCCATTGTGTACAATAACTGGCATACATAGGAATAAAACATGGTGAGATTATGTAAGGAGTGCATGCACAAATCTAGAGTGATGGTAGCAAACTGTGGATAGACCCAAAACCAATGATAGCAGGCAGATAATAGCTTTAGTTAAAAAATATAGATAATGGCTCCTTTAACGTTTGTTTGCACCCAACATGAAACTCATAGTAGAAACTAGAGATTAACCAGATAGTAGACAGATAGTACTGATTGCTGCCCCAATATGTACCCCACAGCCATTTAAAAACTCAAGTTTCAACATTAGTTTGGACCTGACTCGGAGTCTAATAGGTGAACACGATGATAATGTAGCATGTCATCATATTAAGCGACGCATAATGTCGTGGAATTGTCACGGCAGATGTCCTCATGAAAGGACTTAGTCGCGGGGCCAACGAACGGGTTAAATTAGAGGGGTTAAAGCGGACGCAAAGACACAAGGGTTATACTAGTTTGGCCCCTTCGGTGAAGGTAAAATCCTACGTCTAGTTTGTAATGGGATTGATGTGATCTCGGCGACTAGGGAGCAATAGCTTCGCCTAAGCCTCGAGTTATAGTTGTCTGTCCCTAAACCGCCGCCGGGTCGTCCCCTTATATACACGGGCCGACGATCCGGCCGGCCTCTGAGTCCCGAGGCCGGCTCATACCAAAGGTCCGGCTCGGTCTCTCCTTCTCTTATCTTACAACAAGTTACATGGTTATGGCGGTTTTACCATTATGGGCCCTAATTCGCCCATGGGCTCCGGGCCTCTAAGCTCTATGGTGAATCGCCACCTTCTGAGTCTTCGTGGGCTCCAATTATGGCTGAGGGTGAACCGGCCCCTACAGGGCGGTTTATATTCAGTAGTTACATCCCCAAGATTAGGCCCCAGATTGACTTGAACCTGTTCATGTTAATCTTCAACATCTTAGAAAAACTCTGAATATCTTCCTTCATATTACGTAAACCGCCATCTGCTTAAACCGCCGTGACGTCATCCTCCGACCCCAGCAACAGAGCATCTTGACGTCATCTTCATTAAAGAAGCCCAAACAATAAGATTCCCTTCATTTAATACTGTCCCGGAAATCGAGGCGACCGCTGCGCCATTTGCCGCTTTCAACTCCTCGATTCTCGCGCCTGTCAGTTACTCTGTCTCATTATAAATAGACCGGAAGGCCCTTTCTCTTCTTCCTCCTTCCTCACTTCTTCTTCCTCGCGACGCTCCAGCTCTGAAGCTCCACCATCGCCTCCGACCTCTGAACGGTGCCCCAGCACAAGGCCGCTGCATCAACCTGGTCGTACCAGAGACTCTCGGGGCTCCTCCGCTGCCTGTGCATCTGGTAAGGCTCTTCCTCATGCCCTAGATCTGCAGCTTAAGGCTTCTGTTCGTACCATCGTTCCTAGGTGTTCATCCCTAGTATCTTCATACCTTTCTCGCCATGGCTTCTTAATCCAACCGTAGCATATATCTCGTATGCGGTAGCTGCTCCGCATTCGACTTAACGCCATAAATCTTCCTTTTCACTCAGACCCTCTTGATAGAACGCCCGAACTTCCTTGTCCTTTATAAAGCTTGTATGGATCATAGAAATTTTTCCTTACTGAATCTTCGGTAGATCCAAATTAATTTCGTTCATGTGTGAAACCTGTTTCTGTCAACACTTAGCAGATTTTTCAGTTCTGTCTCTTCCTCCTAAGGGCGGTTTAATTAAATTTTTTTTCCTGATAGCTTATCCGCCACACTCCATTAGTCCTCAGTTAAACCGGAAATTGGAACTGAATACCAAACTGCCGGTTTAACATTGAATAATATGCCTGAACCGTTAACGGTGAACCGGTCTTTACCTTTCCTTTCGCAGCTTTTTCCTTCCGGAATGGCCAAACAATTCTCAGCTTGCAATTGGGTCCGGTCCAAGATCACTGAGACGCAACTCAATGGGTATGTCACCACCGGCGCTTTAGCCTCCAAGAATGTCCTTCATTGGCGTGTTAGGACGCCGAATGCCCTCCTGAACCTCAAGAAGGAGAAGCAATCATATTTATGCAACACTTAGACCGGGGATTCAGCCCGCCCGGATCAAAATTCTTCCGGGATGTCCTCGCAAGTTTCCAACTCCATTCACAAGATATTGGTCCGAATTATGTGTCCAATATATGCAATTTCCAAGTGTTCTGCGAAGTCTATCTTCAAGAAGAACCATCTGTGGAGTTATTCTGGGATTTCTTTCATTTGAACCGCCGTACGAAGTTTTCGGATGGTCCTAACTGCAGGCGGGTGGCGTTTCAATCCGAGAAAGGAAGGAAGTAGACTTCCCTCACGCAAAACACCATAGCCAACCGAAAGATTGGAACCAAACCTGGTTCTATTGCCGGAATACCGCTCCTAACAGCGAAAACCCCTTGCCGGGTTACCGCCCTCACCGGCTTAGCAATCATCACCCATTGCCTTTACGCTTGACCGCCGCAGAACGGAAGAATTTTGCGCCTCAAATTATCAAGCTTCGGGCTCTAATGGGCAATGGCTTAACTGGCATTGACCTTGTTCGATGTTGGGTTTCTTGGGGCATCTTGCCATTAAGCCGCCGCCCCGGATTGATGCATGAATACACTGGTAGCATCAAAGACCCTCAACGACGTCACGAGCTACTAATAAGCGAGCTGGAAGTTCTTGACACGGTGAAAGCGATGCTCGATGAACCGATCTCCGTCTGCTGACCAAACCGGGTTGGCCCGTTCATGTTTCCAACAAACCGCCTGCGGTAAGACTCCGCTCATCGCTCTACTGACTTTTTAATGCCTTATTGATATATATTAATCCTTGTTACTTATCAGGCTAACAGCTCCTTCTGGAAACGAACCAAACCGGCCCGGGGTCCTCGCGTAAAGTCCAAGACCACCAAGAAAGCTGGTAAGAGGAAAACCGCCGAGTCCTCTGAACCGCCGGAAGATGAAGATTCAGAAGCTGAGGTAAAGCTTGATTTACTTTGTCCCTTTTTATCATTCATCCTATTGACAGTCACAATTCCCAGGATGATGCTGAGGCCAGCCATGCCGATCCTGTTGAGGTAATCCTTCTTTCTTCGAATCTGATTTTGTACCGGTTAAAAGAATTACGCCGACGGTCCGGAAAGTGAAAAAATCTCACTCCCGTGCTCATTTAAATCCAAATATTTCTTTGAAGACACAGCAAGCTGAAGAACGCCGTACAACCCGGCACAGCGGTCAACAAATTACGTCGTCCGGTTTACCTGACACCCCAACCCAGAAGCGTCGTCCAGAGGTGATTTGTTCTCCTGAAAAGCGTTATCCTTTGAAAGGTTTCTTCCGATGTCCTCTCAATCCGTCTGATCCGAATTACCAGGCCTCTTCCAACTCATCTGGCGGTTCATCAACCACTCAACCGCCTCCTCTTAAAGTTCTTCTTTGGGTGAGCATATTACTCTTTCTTTTTGCATTTGTCGGTTTATCACACTCTAACTCCGAATGTTGCAGCACCAAGGCTTGCTTAAGTAAGAAGGCGAAGACCCTTGACCCTCTGCGGGCGTTGATCCGGAGAAGACTCGAGCATCATGGCGAAAAGCTTGAAGTCGCGAAAAACAGCTCTGCGGGTTTAACCAAGGCAGCGGTGCTAATCCGCCGGAGGTTGAACCGGCTGTCCAAGTGGAAACATCACATCCTGCTCCATTGAGTCCTGCAGCAGAACAAGTTTCAGTTGCTGATCCGCCGAGCCCGGGTATGAAAGCACCAAGCCCAGGAAAGAATGCCCATCTGGCCAGTCCGGCCAAAGATGACGATGTCGTAGTGACGGGCACCGCCTATACCGCCCCTGGCAATCCGGTTGCTCTATCAAAACACAGCGCTAAGGAAGAGTCTACTGCCATGAGCAAAGAGAAGGGAAAAACTGATCTGTCAGCTTATGACAATTTCTCTGCCCAAGAACTTCACTCCGGCTTCCTGAACCGACTCTACACAAGTCGTGACCTCGAAGCCGATGCGGTGAGTCTTATGAAGGAACGCTATGAGGTAAGGAGTTATGTCTCTCTTGTACTTACATTGTGTAGTAGCCCCCAAGGGCGGTTCAACTGAGCATAGTTAAACCGGACTTAATATAAAACTCATACGTCTCAAACTTCAGTGTTGTAGCAGCCCCCAAGGGCGGTTCAACTTAGCATAGTTTAAACCGGGACTATAAGTTGTATCACCGTAGCAAAACATGTTTGAGCAATTAGCCATTAGCCCCCAAGTGCCAAGTTGAATACCTGTATTGAGCTTGGGACTTCATGATGAAACAACTAACGTGATCCCTTTTTTATCAGAGTGAGATATGCCAACAAACCGGACAGCTCAATGACCTTCGTGCCAATCTGGAGACCCAACAAACAGAAGCCTCCAAGGCCAAGGATGAGTTGAAAACCGCCTTGACCACTATGGAGAAGCTCAAGGAGTGGTTTAAATCTGAGCAGGCCAACCGGGAGGCGGAGAAGGCCGGGTTGCTAAAACGGGCTGAAGATGCTGAAGCAGCTCTTAAACCGGTGACAGAAGAGCTCACCGGACTAAGGCGCCAGATTAACGCCATGACCTCTGCGATCTTTGGTAAGAGATGTTTCACCAAGGTTTGTGATTACTATTCTGTTTTCACATTTCCACCGGTCTAACCTGAACTTCTTTAAACCGGTATAGGGAAGCGTATTGCTCATCTGGGCTCGGACATGCGGAAGAAACTCAAGGCCGCATATACGCTGATTGAGCAACTGTATACCGACACCCAGCGAGTCATATGTGCGACATCGTATGATAATGCAGCTCCGTCTTTGATCAAAGATACGCTGGACCGGCTATCCATGATCCCGGCACAACTTGAGGAGTTGAAACGATCCGCGGCCCGGGCTAGCACTTTATTGGCTCTAACTCGCGCCAAAGCATGGATAGCGGACCTTGATCCGGCTGACATAGCCAAGGGCTTCCCCAGCGCTCAAGAAAATGGTGAAGCCTTCGATAATAATGCCCTCAAACGGATAAAAAAGGAGATGAGTCCTCTGGCGAGTCAACTGGCAGCAGAAGCCAACCTGGCGGTTTACCGCTCTTTCTATGATGCAAACAACAGGCGGGTGGAGGTTGTCATTCCGGAAGTGCAGAACCTTGTTCCCCCAATCCGTAAGCACACTTATGCCCCTGACGTTGATCCGGCTGAGCTTATAAGTGAAGAGGCTGTCTTTCAGGCTTTAACCTGGATTGACTGGTCCACCAATGACTTCCGGCCATTAGGTATGAGGAGGAAGAAGCTGAACCGACGCCAGACGACCCATCTTCTTCACGTCAACCCAGCAAGGAAACTTGATCCGTCAAGCTAGGTTGATGCATCATAAGCTGCTAGTCATGACACCATTCGAAATATTGGGCCTCTGAAGGCCTTGTAATAGAATAGCCATCACTTTTTGTTTTGAATATGCCTTTATGCCTTCATTCTGCAACCTTCGTGCAGAGGTGCTGATATTTTTGATTGAATAATCGAAACCTTCAATCTATATTGCCTGCAATCACAAATTAAACTGCCACGACGGCTTGTGTCGCCAGCCGGCTTGTGACGCTCATATGTATATGTAAGGAAATATTGAGGTATATGATCAAAATTTTGTGATACAAAAGTACCTGCCAGCGTCGGGCATGAAGTTGGCTTAGCCAACCTCGAAGAGGAGGTTGTATAAACCATTACCGTCAAAGGAGAAAACAGCTCCTGTGTTTATAATGCCGGTTTACCATGTAAACCATGCCGGGTCATGTTAAGCCTCCTGTTACTCCATAATGGGATGTTAACAGAAAAAGTCAAACCAGAAAAGTTATTTCCGGATTAAAATAAACCAAAAGCCGTCAATTGACTGGTTGAAACGGTTTGAAAAAATGTTATCGGTTTAAAAACGCGACAAAAAATCAAATAACAATTTGCGAGAAGAGGCTTTCTTGAGCCGATCAGATGGTATTACCATGGTCGGAACCACGACCAAGCTCCCAATAAGGTGTAGCTATGGTTCGATCAGCCAGGTCCCCAAGCGAAACCGTGGCATTTATGCCGATCAAGTGGCGTGGCAATGGTTCGGTTCGACCAAGCCCCAAGTGACTCTATGGCCTTAGGCCGATCAAGAGGCGTGTTGGTTCAGACTTGACCATGTCCCCAAGTGATCTGGTGGCTTTAGCCCATCAAGAGGTGTGGCATTGGTTCGGATACTGACCAAGCCCCCAAGTGACATCGAAAAGCTTCGAAAAGGAAGCTCGTGGGGAAATCGGAGGCCGTTTAAGACAACAACTCCATGTACCCAAACCGGATGCTTCTGAGCGGATACCCGCTTTAGCCGAGGCTCGGTTTTATTGCTTTTACTCATAATATATACATTGTAATAATATGTACATAAGGAGAGCCGATGGCTCGGTATGATAAGGCGAAGATGAGCTATATTCCACGGCTGTTGGTCTCCTCTTCGGCGTGCGTGAGTCTTTATGCTCTCGAATATCGATCAAATAGTATGACCCGTTGTGCAGATTCTTGCTGACCACAAAAGGCCCTTCCCAAGGTGGGGATAGCTTGTGCATATCATGCGGTCTTGAATGAGTCGAAGCACCAAGTCTCCTTCTTGAAAGGTTACGGTTACGACCCGTCATTTGTGATACCGGCGAAGATCCTGGCCGGTAAATCGCCGAGCGAGCAGCCGCCATATCTCGCTCTTCATCCAGTCGATCCAAAGCGTCCTGCCGTGCTGTCTCATTATCTGCCTCAACATAGGCCGCCACACGAGGTGAGTCATGACGGATATCGCTGGGGAGGACCGCCTCCGCTCCATAGACCATAAAAAACGGTGTGTATCCAGTGGATCTGTTAGGGGTAGTATTTATACTCCATAACACAGACGGTAACTCTTCTACCCAACAGCCCGGCGTCCTCTGTAAAGGGACCATAAGCCGGGGCTTGATACCTCTCAGGATCTCCTGATTAGCTCGTTCTGCTTGACCATTGGACTGTGGGTGAGCTACTGAAGAAACGTCAAGCCGGATGTGCTCACGTTCACAAAACTCCATGGCACCTTTGGACAAATTGGTACCATTATCTGTGATTATACTGTGTGGAAAACCAAACCGGAAGATCACCTTTTTGATGAACTGAACCGCCGTGGCCGCATCACACTTGCCAACAGGCTACGCCTCGACCCACTTTGTAAATTTATCAAGCGCCACCAACAAGTGTGTCTTTTTGTCCTTGGACCTCTTAAAAGGTCCAACCATGTCCAACCCCAAATGCATAAGCGACCAAGTAATTGGAATCATCCTCAATTCTTGGGTCGGTATATGAGCACGTCTAGAAAACTTCGGCAACCATCACATCGCGACCGGATCTTCCGCATCGGCATGGGCGGTCAACCAATAAAAACCATGGCGGGCGCCTTAGCCACCAAGGATTTGGAACCGGCGTGGTGACCACGGTCCCCTTCGTGGATCTCACGCAATATTTCACAGCCTTCCTCGGGGGACACACAGCGTTGAAACGCATACGACACCTTTGCAATGATGCAACTCGCCATTAACAATGGTCATAGACTTGAACCGCCGAACTATCTGCCGGGCCAACATCTCATCTTACGGTAACTCGCCCGGCTCATGTACGCCAAATAAGGGAGCGTCCAATCCGGAATGACATGCGGGGCTGCCACCAATGAGCCTCCGGATCAGGAATAGCCAAATCTGCTTCATCGGGGAGCTTGACTGACGGGTTGTGCAGTACATCAAGGAAGACATTGGGCGGGACCGGCTTGCGTTGAGAGCACAACCGGCTTAAAGCGTCCGCCGCTTTGTTCTTCCGTTGATCCACATGGTCCACCTGATAGCCTTTGAAATGACCTGCAACAACATCCACCTCCCGACGATATGCGGCCATGAGTGGGTCTTTGGAATCCCAAGTGCCAGACACCTTTGGGCCACCAAGTCCGAGTCACGAAGCACTTAACCCGGCTTAGATTCATCTCCTTAGCCATCCGAAGACCATGGAGCAAGGCCTCATACTCAGCTGCATTGTTAGTACAAAGGGAGCGATGGCGGAGGACGTAACAAAACTTGTCACCTCGTGGGGAAGTTAACACGACTCCGACCCCGAGCCTTCCAACTGCTGGACCCGTCAAAGTGGATGGTCCAATAAGTATGATCCGGCTTTTCTTGGTAGCGCTTGTAACTCCGTCCAATCATTAATGAAATCCACAAGTGCCTGGGATTTTACTGCCGTCCGAGGCATATACTTTAAACCGTGCGGCCCAAGCTCTATCGCCCACTGAGCAATCCGGCCAGTCGTCTCCCGGTTCTGTATGATATCACCTAACGGAGCTGAACTGACCACCGTGATGGGATGCCCTTGAAAATACTGCTTCAGCTTCCGGCTTGCCATAAAAACTCCATACACCAGCTTCTGCCAATGCGGATATCTCTGCTTGGACTCAATAAGCACCTCGCTGATATAATAAACCGGACGTTGAACCGGATGCTCCTTCCCTGCCTCCTTCCGCTCTACCACAATGGCTACGCTAACTGCCCGGCATTAGCGCAACATATAGCGAAGCGGCTCTTTGTCAATGGGAGCGGCGAATCTGGCGGGTTGGCCAATTGCCGCTTCAAGTCCTCCAACGCTTCATCGCAGCCGGCTCTGCATAAACTGATCTGTCTTCTTCAGCATCTGGTACAAAGGAATGGCCTTCTCTCCGAGGCGGCTGATAAACCGGCTCAACACGGCAATCCGGCCCGCCAATCGCTGGACATCATTGATACACTTTGGCTTAGCCAGGAGGTGATAGCTGTAATCTTCTCGGATTAGCTTCAATCCCCTGTTGGACACAAGGAAACCCAATAACTTGCTTGGAACACCGAAAACACATTTGGCGGGTTAAGCATCGTCTTGTACACCCGCAAGTTGTCAAAGGTTTCTTTCAAATCCATAATCAGTGTTTCCTTCTTTCTTGACTTAACCACAATATCATCCACATAAGCATATGCGTTCTGGCCGATCTGTTCATGCAAGCAATTACATGCATAGCGATGATAAGTTGCTTGGGCGCTCTTGAGCCCAAAAGGCAAAGACACAAAGCAGAAGGCTCCAAAGGGTCAGATAAACTATGTTTACACCTGGTCCTTAACTGCCATCTTGAACTGATGATAACCAGAATATGCATCTAGAAAACTCAAATGCTCACAACCCGCCGTAGCATCAATAATCTGGTCGATGCGGGGGAGGGCAAAAGGATCTGCTGGATAAGCCTTGTTAAGATCTGTGTAATCCACACACATGCGCCAGGTGCCGTTTTTCTGAAGGACCAGCACCGGATTAGCCAGCCATTCAGGATGGAACACTTCAACAATAAAGCCTCTTTGCTAAGAGCACGCAACCTCTTCTCCAATGGCCTTGCGCCTTTCCTCGTTAAACCAGCGAAGGAACTGCTTTACCGGTTTGTACTTGGGATCAACATTAAGAGTGTGCTCAGCGAGTTCCCTCAGTACACCTGGCATGTCAGAAGGCTTCCATGCAAAAATGTCCCGATTCTCACGGATGAACTCGATGAGCGCGCTTTCCTATTTAGGATCCAAGTTGGCGCGATGATGAACTGCTTGGGCGAATCACCGATGCGAAGTCAACAAGTTTAGTCTCGGCCGCGATTTAAACTTGAGGGCGGATCGTGCTCTGTAGTTGGCTTCTTCAACGGGGTCATATCCGCCGGATCAACATTATCTTTATAGTACTTTAGCTCTTGATTGGCACAAACCAACTCTGCGTAAGCCGCATCACCTTCCTCACACTCTAAAGCAATCTTGCGGCTCCCATGAACCGTTATCGTTCCTTTGTGACCCGGCATTTTTAGCTGCAAATAGACATAACAAGGCCGTGCCATGAACTTGGCATAAGCCGGCCGCCCAAACAGGCGTGGTAAGGACTTTGAATTTTCACCACTTCAGCGTCAATGTTTCCGATCTGGAGTCATGTTCATCCCCAAAGGCCACCTCGAGCTATTTTACCAATTGGATATGCTGATTTGCGGGCACCACACCATGAAACACTTTGTATTGGACGGCTTGAGATGTTTATCTGTTAACCCCATACTGACGGAAGGTGCGATGTCTGAGGATGTTGATGCTGCTCCCTCCATCCATAAGCACCTTGATGAACTTGTATCCTCCCACCTGAGGCGCCACCACTAGGGCTAGCTGACCCGGATTGTCAACCCGGGGAGGATGATCCTCTCTACTCCCAACAATAGGCTGCTCTAACCAGCGTAGGTAATGAGGCACGGCCGGTTCAACAACGTTGACTGCCCGCTTCTGAAGTTTCCGGTCTCGCTTGTCCAAGCTAGTGGTGAAGACGTGATACTGCCCACCATTCAACTGCTTCGGATTGCTCTGATAACCCGACTGCTGCTGCTGCTGATTGTAACCACCTTGGTTGTTCTGATTGTGCTGATTGTTCTGATTGTTCTGCCCGCCCGGATTACCATTAAACCCTGGACCGGAATTTCCTCCACCGTACCCGGGCGGACCACGAACCGCCGCGGGGCCTTGATCATACCGGAAGCGTCGGAACTTTTGAACTCACGCATAATGTAACAATCCTTCCAGAGGTGGTTTCTTTGGCGCCTCCTTCGTCCCATGCTTCGGACAGGGTTGATTCAGCAGATAGTTCAACCGGTCCGGATTGTGATTAAGCGCACCACCTCGGTTCGGATGTTTACCCTTGCGCCGTTGGCCCTTGTCCTGTAGCGTTGGTGTTGGCTACAAAGCCCATGTTACCATTCGCCTTACGCTTGTTTCCTCCATTACTGCCGAGTGATCTTTGGCCTCTGGAGTTGCTGTTACATTTTCCTTCCTGTTTCATCCTCCTCCTCGGACTCGGGATCCTTGGTACTATCGAGAATCAGCATACTTCACTAAAACGCCCATGAGAGTGCCCATGTCATTGCAAAAGCGCTTCATGCGACCCAGCTTCAATTTTAAAGGTTCGAACCGGCGGTTGCCCTCTAGGGTTAAGATTGCGAAATTAGTGTTGATCCGGTCCGAAGAATGTAGAACTTCAAACGCAGCGGCGCACCCAATGGGTTGTAGATTCTCCTCGGCTGGACACAAGCCGCCAAGTCCACCTGACATGGGCTGCTTACGGTGTCTTTGAAATTACAGAATGAACCGGGTCCGCAACTAGGTCCATGAACTGATGGAATTGGGTGGCAAGTTTTCAACCAAATGCGGGCCGTGCCTTCAAGCATCATGGTAAAATACTTTGCACATGCAGCTTCATCCACATCCAACATCTCCATGGCCATCTCATAGCTTTCTATCCATGCTACGGAGCCAGATCGGCGGTATAATTGGGCACCTTGCGTGGCCCTTGAAATCTTTGGGCAAGCGTATATTGCGTAAAAGCGGGGGCGAGGAAAGGCACCCCAAAGAGCTAGATGTAACTCCAGGCTCGGAGGTAATCGGTCGAACGGCGCAAGCTGATAATCCCGATCTTTGTCTAACTTTCGGCCCCCCTCGTGCCTGGCCCGGTCCACCACCTCTTGAGCGTTTTCAAAACCACCCGCCGGGTTGTTGCCGCGGGGTGCACCGCGCTGCGCATTACTTGACACGGTCGGTTCATCTGCATGCCTGCTATAGCTCCGGCTCGGGCGGGGGGTGTAGTGGATCCGATCGCGGCTGTATGAATACGCTTCCTATTGGACCAGAGCCGTCCTAAGGAGCTCTTTGACCCGGCGTGTTTCCACCGCCTGTGGTGAATCGCCTTCAATTGGAATCTCCTCCAACGGCGCGGCCGCAACAAGGTTATCCATCGGGTTGGAGTAGTGACACGGAGGTGTTTGCACAGCTTGGTAGCGCCCGGCATGATGGCGAGGTAGATCTATCACATGAGGCTGAATCGGCGCGCCCGTCCAGTGCTTCCGCCCGATTCACCACCGGCGGCGGATTCTGGTCCCTGCTCTGGGGTGTTGAAGAGGTCTCTTCCCTCGAAAACCGAGGGCAAACGGGATCTGTACTTTCTTTTCATGACTTCATGCGACGCATTCTGATCCAGCATGAGCCTATAAGCCTGCGCATCCAAAGCGGCCCGCTCTGCCACCATCCTAGCGTCTGTAGCTGCCAGATCCGCTTTAGCCTGAGTGATTTGCTCCTTCACCTTTGCAATCTCTGCGTTATGCAGATCTTGATCTGCCGGGTTAGCATCTGCCATGAGCACAGCCAACGCATCAAATAGTTCTGATAAAACTTGAGCCGGCGGGCGCATAGGGCCTCCTACCCCGGCTGCCACCGCCGCTGTCGAACCGGCGACCATTGTCGCGACGGTTGAGGAGTGAAGCGTCGCTTGTGTACCGGCCGTGAATATTCCAACCAGGTTGGGCAGATCAAAGGGGTCCGGAATACTGCCACCGTCGGAACAGCCCCCAATCCGGCCATCTTGCGGTGGTACGGAGATTGATTTCTCCGATCGATGACTTCGTCATCCGAGTAGACAACGGTTTCGCCACGATGCTGATCCGTCCTCGTAGTTTCTTCCGTGGATGACTCCCACGAAGCACGCTTGACAGCCGGTTTGGCGAGGCAGGTTTCGCCCGGCGAGCCGTCTCGGCGAGGTCGGTGCGGATGTCCGGCTCGGGCCACGCTCACCGATCTTGCCGATGAACAAGTGTATGCTACCAAAGGGGACCCGGTACCGTACTCAATCGAGCGGCCTCGGGGCCCGGCTGCATCGTTGATGTAGAGCTTGCCGCGACGACTCTTGGTCATCCGGCCCACAAAGATAGCCTTCGAGTCCTTGAACTTGCCCTCTAAGATCATCAAACCATCGATGCGATAGCCCCACGGTGGGCGCCAAGCTGTCGTGGAATTGTCACGGCAGATGTCCTCATGAAAGGACTTAGTCGGCGGGGCCATCGAACGGGTTAACTTAGAGGGGTTAAAGCGGACGCAAAGACACAAGGGTTATACTAGTTCGCCCCTTCGGTGAAGGTAAAAGCCTACGTCTAGTTTGTAATGGGATTGATGTGATCTCGGCGACTAGGGAGCAATAGCTTCGCCTAAGCCTCGAGTTATAGTTGTCTGTCCCTAAACCGCCGCCGGGTCGTCCCCTTATATACACGGGCTGACGATCCGGCCGGCCTACAGAGTCCCAAGGCCGGCTCATACCAGTGTCCGGCTCGGTCTCTCCTTTCTCTTATCTTACAACAAGTTACATGGTTATGGCGGTTTTACCATTATGGGCCCTAATTCGCCCATGGGCTCCGGGCCTCTAAGCTCTATGGCGAATCGCCACCTTCTGAGTCTTCGTGGGCTCCAATTATGGCTGAGGGTGAACCGGCCCCTACAGGGCGGTTTATATTCAGTAGTTACATCCCCAACACATAACGTAAGCAGACACGAAAGAGTGTGACCTCTCTTGCGGACCCGTGTAGTCCTCAAGGTCATCTGCTCAGTTGACGATGGTAATGCAGTTGCCGTGGCTGCGGCGTGGGGAAGAAAGATCCGAGGCGGCGAAGACAGTCTGGAGAGCGAATCCTGCTTTGTGGTGAAACCTTCCGTCGTTGGAGCGGTGGTGAGGGTGGAACCTGATGTGACGCAGGAAGCAGGACAAACCACACAAGGTTTTCTTTGACACATATCTGTAATGAAGTAATTGAGTAAGGGCTTGTTTGAATTTGAGGAGTCTAACAATGCAGGGATATGAAATAGACAGGAATAGGATAGGAATGCACGTGCAAAACAGAGAATTTAAAAACACAGGATTCCTACCAATCTGGGTGTTTGATTCACAACAATTGGAAGATCACAGGATGCAAAAAAGCATGGTGAGATTGTGGCGGCCGGTTTTCCGGGCAACAAAATCCAGAAAATGGCCGTCGTGCTCACCAGCCCCAGGATTACTGTTAGCTGATGAGGCACCCACTTGATACAGGAATTCCAAGCAAAATACAAAATATGTGGTACAAGACCATTCTGGTCTATGAGTACAACAAATGGTTTCTAGTGGTCGATGGCGGAATCGGGTTGTGGATCATCGAGGTCTCTGGGACTCCATTTCCCACGGAACGGTGACCAGGGTAACTCCTATCTTCGCGAGGCTGCTATCACCGTTGCTGAGGTTTCGGGGCTGGCATCGCAACGCTCCTCTCCACGCAAGAAGTCTGGCCAAGACAATAGCCAGGGACAAGCCAGTGAGTACTTTGAATGTACTCGCAAACATTATGAACACAGGTATAACATAACAACCGATAATCATGCTTTGAAATATACTATGATCACAACGTCAGTCATAAAAAGGAAGTCCTTGATGCATGTAGGTCATTAATAAGTAACAACAAATATGTAATGACGGAGCAGAAATAAATGCCTCAGTCGGGCGTCTTAGCGACACCACATAAAGGGCTTTAAAATAAATGCCACAGTCGGGCGTCTTAGCGACACCACATAAAGGTCTTTAAAATAAATGCCACGATCGAGGCGTCGAGCGACACCACATAAAGGGCTTTAAAATAAGTGCCACAGTCGGGCGTCTGAGCGACACCACATAAAGGGCATTAAAATAAATGCCACAGTCGGGCGTCTTAGCGACACCACATAAAGGGCTTTAAAATAAATGCCACAGTCGGGCGTCTGAGCGACACCACATAAAGGGCTTTAAAATAAGTGCCACAGTCGGGCATCTGAGCGACACCACATAAAGGGCTTTAAAATAAATGCCACAGTCGGGCATCTGAGCGACACCACATAAAGGGCTTTAAAATAAGTGCCACAGTCGGGCGTCTGAGCGACACCACATAAAGGGCTTTAAAATAAGTGCCACGGTCGAGGCGTCGAGCGACACCACATAAAGGGCTTTAAAATAAATGCCACAATCAGGCGTCTGGCGACACCACATAAAGGGCTTTAAAATAAATGCCACGATCGAGGCGTCGGCGACACCACATAAAGGGCTTTAAAATAAATGCAGTGAATATCCAGGAGGTAGAACCATCCCAGGGATACTCAATAATTCGAATAATATAACGGGTTAGTCCATAACAGAAATAATGATCGTGGGGTTAGTCCATAACCGAAATAATAATCACAATCATCATAAGTCACCAGTCACGATTCATGTTCGGGTTTAACAGTTTCTCCTCCGAAGACCGACACTAAGACCGACACCTGACCCATCCCAGTCTGAAATCCTTAACCAAGGACACGGCTATTCGAATAGGTGTAATCTCTGCAGAGGGTGTACTCTTTACCCACGAGTAGCAGTTCCTTTAGTCCATCGGGACTAATTCCGTCTCTGATCTTTTAATTGAAAACACACGACTTGCACACACCGGCTTAACTTACGGTATGCGGAATCACCCACGACACTTGTTAAGCAAAACTCTAAGTGGGAGGCTACAACCTCGCGTAGCATGGGATCAAATTTATATCGCGCGCTCTAAGGGGTGGCCTCCCCTCTCGGTCTCAACCGGAAACACCCATGCCCCCGGACCAGGTGGCATGCCTACCGGCTTCAACCGATATCTTCCACCATGGCCTCTCTGTATGGTGTGTGCTAGAAAGGGGTTGACGACTGACTGAACCGTACCCTACTTGTTGTAGAGACAAGGGTAGTACGAAACAAGTATGGGGGTTACTGGAACAAGACTCGATCTATGGTCGACTCAGGAGGTTTATAAATTCCCTGCATGACACATATCACAAATATATTTGAACCAACAGAATCAACATTCATTTCACCTTACTATGCCATACCGGACATAACTGCCTTGACGGAGACCGGCGGCAAACTCATGCCTACCCACGGCAGAGGTTTTCCTGGATTCCTCCCGGTATGCATGCAAGGCATATGTGGATGATCCCAATACAAGTGTGTTCATTTCCAACAGCATGGAAATCACTAATATGCATCCATGCAAAAGATCATATCACATGAAATAACAAGTATTCCGAAATGAGGTGGTGTTATAAACGTGTCAACGAACACACCAAAATATTATGCCGGGTTCAGAATGCTTACCTTCAAGGTGTGGAAAGGCAAGGTGCACTCCAAAATTTTGGAAGGTTAGCTCTTCTCTCTCCAAAACCCTATTAAAGATATTTTTGAATCAATAAATAATTTCAAAACAGAACCAAAAAGTTGTCTGAATTTTTTTGAAATAAATCTTAAAATAAACTAGACATTCAAAGTTTTGATCAAAATCTGTAATTTAAATAAAACAGAAAAAGAAAACGATTCGAATAAACACGTACACGTCGAAAGCGTATTCGGGAAGTACGCTTCCACTTATCCAGCATGGATCAAGATCTTTGAGTCCTTGACAGTGGACCCGCTCGCCCATCGATCAGGTTTTACCAGTCCGCAGCGCGTTGCCTCCTCCGGCGGAAACAGAGGCGGAGCTCCGGCGAGGCTCGCCGGCGAATGACGGCGCCGTTCGGAAAACGGAGGCCATCTGCGGGCTCAGGGGATCAAGACGGTCACTCCGGTGGTCGTTTTGGCCTCAGGGTTGGACGGAGCTGCCGACGGCGAGCTTCGCGGCGGACGGTGGCTGTCGGGCAAAGTGGTTTTGGGGCTGCGGTGCTTCCTGATCAAAATCGAGTGGGGGAAAGGTTCACGGGAGGAAGAGAGAGCTTCTGGTGGAGAGAGTGGAGAGGGGGAGGTCCTGGTGGCGCCGGAATGGCCGAGGCAGTAGTGGCGGCTGCAGTTGTCGGAGAAGGGGAAGAAGACCTCCCCGGGTCGATTGGCTGCCATGGGAGAGCCAGGGGAGCATGCTGAGGCTGTTTTGCCAACGAAACGCGCTCAGGGCCTCCTTTTTATAGTGCAACGAGGTCGGTTTGCGGCGGCCGGGGATAAGCTCGTCGGCGAACCGCCTCCTGTAGCTAGAGGCGACGTGGCGGCTGACGAGAGCTAGAGGACACGCTTGTGGATGAGCTCGCCTGTTCCGGAGGCGGTGTGGCGGCTGGCGGCTTGGGCGGCACCGACCTGGCCGAGACGCTACCAAGAACGCCGGGCGTGCCGCCAAGGGCTCTGACGGCGGTGTTGTAGGGCGCCAGGGGCTGCTTGGCGTGATGCGGGGAGAAGGTTAGCGAGTGGCATGGCTCCGCAGGGCGGTGGCAAACCAGAGCTGACAGCGTCCCGGTTCGAGCGGCACACGTGCTGTCTGGCGATGCTCTGCTGGCGCCCGAACGCATGGGACCTGCTCGACGAAATGCCTTGGCATGCTAGGGGGCTCCACACCACAAGAGGGTTAGCAGGGTGGTGCCATAGGCTAGGGCAAAACTATTGGACATGTTGGTCTGGTCAGGGGATTAGGTTCACAGCGTAAACAAAAACTCAAGCCAAAACAGATCAAGCCCATAAGGTGTTTGAAAAAATGCCAAGGGCACTTAGGCATTTCTTGGAGTGGCCAAAACTTCCAGAATGGGGTCTCTTTAGATGGAAGAGAGGGTGGTAAGGTTAGTTTTTCCAAAGCACAAACTTGCTAGTGCAAATTTTGCAAAACTTCAATTCTGGAAAGAAAGCAAATGGCAATGTTGCAAGCATTTTGTAACATCCCAAATTTTCAATTTGGCATGTTATACATAGGTCATCCATGCATATCATATTTTATTGCATTCTCGTTTGTCATCCTCGAAATCCTAAGCAACTCAAGGACCCTCGGAGAGAGTTGGGGATTTTCCGATTTTCATATTTGAATTTTATCAAATAATGAAGACGAGGATTTTGTATTTTATTATTTTTCTCTCCGGAAAATATTTCATGTTTAATAATAAATGAGAGGAGATAATATGACTTCTCCAAAAATAATTGAAATATCGGAGGAAAAATGTTAAAATCATTATTTGGATTTTATTTTATTTATTTGGAATTTTATTTGCCTAGAGAAAAATTTGCATAATTTAAAAATTGCATTTTAGGGGCCAAGAAAAGTTCATCTTGTTCTAAATATTTTATTTAGGCAAAGAAAACTTGTTTTGGCAATTTTAGATTTTTATTTACTTTTCTAGGATTATTTTTTTATATAAGTTTCGGCGGAACGTTTAAAAAAATGAATCATACCGACCTGGCCCAAAGGCCCGGCCGACCACCTTTTCCCTTTGTCTTGTGGCCGCCGCCTTGGCCTTGGACAGTCAGCCGGACTCCTCCTCCCGCCTTGCCCCCTCCTCCAAGCCACCGCCCCCCCTTTAAATAGCCTCGCCCCCCCCTCTCTAGCCACCACCGCCGCCCACCCGGACCCGGGAGGCCAGGCCCGAGGCAGGCCGCCTCGCCGCCGCCCTTGGCCGTCGCCGCCGCCTCCGCGCCGCCCGCCCCTCGCCGAGCCGCCGCCGCCCCTCTAGCAGCGCCTGCGCCGCCGCTTCGCCGAACTCATGGAGCCGCCCGCCCAGCCGAGACGACCTCGCGGGAGGTAGCCCTCAGCCGGTTTTTTAAAGAACCCTTCGGTTTTAAAAAACACTAGCCCGTTTTATATATATATCGGTTTTATTTCTCCGGTTTATTTATTTTGCGAGCATTCGCTCATTCGTTCGTTTTTTACGAACATGTTTGTCGTTTAGTTTCTGCTAACGAACGTTCGTTCGTTTAGCCGTTCGTCGTTTTCCTTTATCGGATTTTATTCCGCGATTATTCCGATCGCGATTTCGGATCCGATGTTCGAATTAGTATAACTTTTCGCTCGTTTATCGGAATCCGGCGATTCAGGCGCCTGGAGTTTCATCTCGAAACCCTCTTTCCGAATAGCCAACTTAAACCAGTTTTTGTCTCTGTAAAATTTGACCCTAGTTCAAATTAGTAAACGAATCTTGTTTCTTTCGCCGTTTGAATTTCGTTGCTCGTTTGGTTTGATTCTTTTTGCAAACGGAGTTCTTAAGTTGAACTCTCCGGTCAATCTCTTTCAGTTGTAGTTTCGTTTGTGCATCTTTGCTTGTTGCTTATGTATGTATTGTTTGCTTGCGATAGAATTCCCGGAGTGCGAAGCGTGTTACTACGAGTCTCTAGGATTCACGGATCGTCAGCAAGGCAAGTAACACTTGATCATACCCTTTTCCTACCCAGTTTTTATGCATTAGTTCAACCCTCAAACATTGCATGGTTAGGATGTCATTAAATTGTGGGTTGGGAAGTAGATGATGAGGTAGGAACCTATTGCCGTATTACTATCAAACCCTTGGGAGTTATTTCTACGTTATGCTTATATTGCTATGCTATGCTTGTAGACGTGGTTTGGGTTTGAGAGATATTCACGACAGATGTGAGATTGTTAATTAATGGTTTACTTTAAGGTGGCAACTTTAATACACACCTGGGTGGATTGAGGCACCTGGGGAACCCAGTGTTGTCTGTTTTTTTTTTTTTTTTGGAAATCCCGGGGTACCCGTGTGATCTTCCTATGGACCGCCACCCAGGCTCAAAGGGAGCTGAGATTATTCATGCTAGAAACTTCCGTGTGCAGCCACAAGCTATTATGGGCTCTAGCATAGTTGAGTAAGTTACGTGAAGCTCTCGAAGAGGTAGATCAGCGGTAGTGGGTTTTATAGGTTTGGTATGATCTATCCGGAGTAGAGAGTTAATGTTTAGAAAGGCGTGTCTCGGTCATCCGTTTCTCAAACACCATGTAGTGCGAGAAATCAGCGGAGGCGATCGAGTCTTGTGGGGAAAAGTCATAAACCTCTGCAGAGTGTACAATCTAATCATGGTTAGCCGTGTCCCGGTTATGGACAATTACGAGTATCTAGTACTTGAGTATTCACATGTATCTCATCACTCTAAGTTAATACTGTTGGGTTGTTTATTATTTTAATTGGGATTGAGTTGGGGTTATACCTTCTCAATGATGTTTCAACCACCATGATAGTTAAATTTAGAACTTATTCCTTTGATGTAGGGAAAAATTGGCTTTTCAAGAAAATCAGAATCAGAGAGCTTTCCACCGACCAAACATGCATGTAGTGTTAGCATTATTCTGTTGTTGCTCTATTGTGTTACATTGCCAAGATATTCCATGTGCTGACCCGTTCTCGGGCTGCAACGTATGATGTTGCAGACTTTTAGACGAGGAGTAAGGTTCGATAGGTCGTTGCCGTGCAGCTTTCGATTATGCCGTTGGAGTTGATGGACTCACTTTATCTTCCAAGCCTTCCGCTGTTATCGCATTAGATGGCCTTAAGCCATATTATTGTAATAAGTTCTCTTTTGAGACATTCGATGTAATAAGTGTTGATTGCTACTCTGTTATAAATCCTTCGAGTACTGTGTGTGTCAGCATTACCGATCCAGGGATGACACGGAAGCACAAAGACTTGACCATCTGAGGTCGGGTCGCTACAAGATGGTATCAGAGCACACGCTGAGTGTAGGACACGACCACTAAGATAAAACCATAGGTCACTCCTCTCTACTCATTTCTGATTCCTCTCCATTTTTCCACTCTTTAGGATGACGGAGATGAAATACAAGTTTGCACAACCGGATGAAGACACACCTTTTGGACGCCACTTGAAGGAAGTCACTTGGTACCTGAATATTGGAATACCAAGCTTCACGGGACGCATAACGCCACCTTACGGAAGAAGAGTGCTTTGGAAGATTCAAGCTCTAGTTCCGGAAGGACGTTATGCGTAAGCACGGAGCCCATAGTGTGTGTTTTCAATGCACCAACATGGAGTTTGGGAAAGAGTATGGCAGCTCACATTACCATGGGACGCATTGGAGAAGTCTACAATAAGGAGCTTAAAGACACCATATACCAAATATGTGGGCGCCGAGACGAGCAATGGGAAGTAATCAGCACCAAGAAGGATAGATCCATTGCAGCTTACATCCAGGAGCTAAACCAGCACATTCGACGCCAAGAGAACCAGATGTGCGCAGACATGATGGATTTGAAGAAGGCGAAAACTAGGATCACCGAGTTGGAGGAAGAACTCAATTCTACACGCGATGGATATGAGGAAGAAATCAAGACCCTACTGGAGAAGAATGACGACCTAGTCAAGAAGATCGGAGTCTTCATGGGAGGACCAGCACCGAAAGAAGAGGAAGAAGATCCCACTTGTCCAGACAACTACATTATCATCGACGACACCGACTCTGATCCAAGTGATGATGACTATGAAGACGAAGCTGGAGCAGACATCATGGAGTCTTCCACCGATCAAAATTTCTAGATGACCACCATATAATAGTAGTATTTTCCCCCATGTAACTAGTAGTAGTTGAGCACTTATGCGATAGTCCTAGACCGTTTTGTATGCCCTTGCTTGATTGAATGAATATGTGTGTTTGCCTCATGTGCATATGGGTAGTGTTTTCTCGCTAGACCTCTTTCTATTCTAATCTCTTCCATCTAAACCTTCAGATGCCTCCAAGACGTGACCCCGGTTTTGTTTTCCCACCGGAGCTCACCTAGTTGATCCAACAGCAGAATGCCTTGATACAATTGCTAGTTCAGAACCAGGGCAATGCCCACAACAACAACAACCTGCCGCCAGTGGACAATTTAGCCCGTTTTCTGAGGTTACAACCGCCGGTGTTTTCCAGTAGCACCGAGCCAATAGTTGCATATGACTGGCTACGCCGTATTGGAAGGGAGTTAACCACCGCGGGGCATTACAGATCTTTGAAAGAGTGCGCTTTGCACATCAATTGGATGGACCAAAGAGCATGGTGGGAGAATTACACGGCTACTTTTCCTATAGCCAATGTCACTTGGGACCAGTTCCAACAAGCTTTTCGCACGGCCCATGTTTCAACTGGAGCCATGCAGATAAAGAAGCGTGAGTTCCGCAACTTACGCCAGGGGAACCATATTGTGGCCCAGTACGTGGATGAGTTTAGCAAGTTATCACGCTATGCCCCTGATGATGTGGCCACAGATGCCGCGAAGCAAGAGAAGTTTATGGAAGGGCTGAATGATGAAATGATATGCAGTTGATGGTGGCAACTTTCAACAACTACCAGGAGTTGGTAGATAAGGCTCTAATGATTGAAGGAAAGCAGCAGCAAATTGAGAGTCGTAAGAGGAAGTATGGACAAGGGAAGTATAACTCAGGAGCTCACCAGAAGCCTCGCTTAACCCCAAACTCGGGAGGACTTGTTCATAACCATGGAGCACATAACCATACTGGAGGAGGATCGCATAATCAAACTGGTATGAAGAATGGGAATGGGGCCAACAATAATCAGAATCGCTCTAACCCATCTACACCCGCCAAGAGGGACTTAAGCCAAGTTATTTGCTTTAAGTGCGGGAAGACAGGGCACTATGGCAATGACTGCCCTGAAGGAAAGAATGGAAACGAAAATGGGAGCGCTGGGAAGAAGCCCAATCCATTCAACAAAGGACAAGTGAACCACATTAACGTGGAGGAAGTTGAAGAGCAGCCGGACGCGGTAATAGGTAAGTTTTTAGTTCAGTCATTTACCACTATTGTTCTTTTTCGATCTTGGTGCATCGCATTCATACATATCAAGGGATTTGTGGATAAGTTTAAGTTACCAACCTGGACCCTTAGGATCCCTCTTTTAGTGAGCTACTTTGGAGGCGAGTACATGGCTAGCAGATGGTGCACCCAGATACCCCTAATCATTGGCACGCATGTTTTTCGTCGACCTAATTATCTTGGAGTCGCAAGGATTGGATGTGATATTAGGTATGGACTGGATGTCAAAGTATGGAGGAAGTATTGACTGTGCTAGCAAGTCAATTTATCTTACCACCCAGAGGGAAAAAGGATTAAGTATGTATCTAGGCATGTGCCTAGGAGGAGCCAAGTGAATGCCCTCACGGGAGTTGTACAGGAGGAAGTACCTGTAGTAAAGGATTATCCAGATGTTTTTCCAGAGGAGTTACCAGGCATGCCACCGGATCGAGACATCGAGTTTCTGATAGAACTATTGCCAGGTACAGGGCCAATATCAAAGAGACCCTACGGATGCCCGCAAATGATCCGGAGGAAATTAAGAAGCAGATCAAGGAGCTATTGGAGAAAGGTTACATTCAGAGAAGTTCATCACCTTGGGGAGCCCCGGTACTTTTGGTTGAGAAGAAAGATAAATCCCTAAGGATGGTTGTTGATTACCGAGCTCTGAATGAAGTAACGATAAAGAACAAGTATCCCTTACCAATGATTAATGATCTATTTGATCAGTTGCAAGGAGCTAAGGTGTTTTCGAAGATTGATCTAAGATCAGTATACCATCAGTTGAAGATCCGAGAGAAGGATATACCAAAGACAGCATTCACCACACGGTATGGATTATATGAGTATACGGTCATGTCATTTGGACCGACTAACGCCTCGCCTATTTCATGAGTATGATGAACAAAGTGTTCATGGAGTATTTGGACAAGTTTGTTGTGGTGTTTATTGATGATATTATGGTTTTACTCGAAGAACGAAGAGGAGCACGCAGAACACCTACGTTTGGTTCTCGAGAAACTCAGGGAACACCGATTATACGCCAAATTCAGCAAGTGCAAGTTTTGGTTGAAGGAAGTTGGATTTCTTGGGCATGTTATATCAGGAGAGGGTATAGCAGTAGATCCCAAAGAAAATTCAGTCGATCCATCGAATGGTTGGCACCCACTTCCGTCGGCGAGATTCGATTTCCTTGAATTTGGCGAGGATATTATCGGAGATACATTGAGATTTTTTCCAAGATTGCTAAGCCCATGACAGAATTGCTAAAGAAGGATACTAAGTTCAAATGGACAGAAGATTGTGAGGCCAGTTTTCAAGAGTTGAAGAAACGGTTGACTAGAGCCCTAGTGCTGACATTGCCAGATATACATAAGGAGTTTCAAGTGTATTGTGACGCCTCTCGCTTGGGACTTGGATGTGTTCTTATGCAGGACAGAAAAGTTGTTTCGTATGCCTCACGACAACTGAAGCCACATGAGACGCATGATTTGGAGTTAGCAGCTGTAGTGCATGCGTTAAAGACCTGGAGACATTATCTCATTGGAAACCGTTGTGATGTGTACACGGATCATAAAAGTTTGAAGTACATTTTCACACAGAAGGAGTTGAACCTCAGACAGAGGAGATGGCTGGAGCTTATAAAGGATTACGATATGAAGCTACACTATCATCCAGGTAAGGCCAACGTCATAGCAGACGCTTTGAGTCGGAAGAGTTATGCCAATATCCTTGAAAGTAGAGGACTGCCAAAGGAGTTAGCAGAGGATATTATGGAACTTCAGTTGGAGATTGTTCCAAGAGGTTTTCTTGCAACAATGGAGGTTCAGTCGACATTGTTAGACAAGATTCGAGAACCTCAGAAGGAGGATAAAGAGATTGCTGAGATAAAAGAGAAGATGGGCAAAGGAAAAGCCAAAGGTTTTTGCGAAGATGAGCACGATACCTTGTGGTTTGAGGACCGGATTTATGTGCCCAACAATTCGGAGATCAGGAAGTTAATACTTCAAGAGGCCCATGACTCACCATACTCGATTCACCCCGGAAACACCAAGATGTATTTAGACCTGAAGGAACGTTTCTGGTTGACTGGTATGAAGAAGGATATTGCCGAGTATGTAGCCGTTTGCGATGTATGTCAGAGAGTGAAGGCAGAGCATCAAAAGCCAGCAGGTCTGTTGCAGCCTATGCCAATACCCGAATCGAAGTGGGACAAACTTGGCATGGATTTTATCACCGGATTACGGTAACCAAAGCAGGATATGATTCAATATGGGTAGTTGTGGATCGTTTGACCAAAGTAGCTCACTTCATCCTAGTGAAAACAACTTATACAAGTGCCAAGTTGGCCAAAATATATATGACCAGGATCATTATGTTTGCACGGAGTTCCGAGGAGCATCGTGTCGTATAGAGGAACACAGTTTACTTCAAAGTTTTGGCATCGGCTACACGGACTTTGGGTACCAGATTGGAGTTTAATACCGCGTTCCACCCACAGACGGATGGATGACAGAGAGAGTCAACCAGATTACGGAGGATATGTTAAGAGCACATGCGCTAGATTATGGATCTAGTTGGGATGACAATTTGCCGTACGCAGAATTCTCATATAACAACAGCTACCAGGCCAGTTTGAAGATGGCACCGTTCGAAGCTCTGTATGGACGCAGATGTAGAACACCATTGATGTGGGATGAGGTAGGAGACCGCCAGTTTTTTGGACCAGGTTTGATCAAAGAGCCTGAAGAGAAGGTTAAATTGATCAGAGACAGACTAAAGATTGCTCAGTCTAGACAGAAGAGTTACGCAGATTCAAAACGCAAGGAAGTAACCTATGAAATTGGAGACAGAGCCTATCTGCGAGTATCACACTTGAGGGGAGTGAAACGTTTTGTATTAATGTGAAAGTTAGCCCCAAGTTTTGTAGGAACGTATCGTGTTTTGGAACGGATGGGAGAAGATGCCTACAAGCTGGAGTTACCTGAAGGATTGTCAGGAGTTCACGATGTGTTTCACGTATCACAGCTGAAGGAGTGCCACGCTGAGATGGCCGATATACCATTAAAGGATACAGTGCCCCTAGAGGCGATACAGTTGGATAGTAATTTGACTTATGAGGAGAAGCCAGTAAAGATTCTTGATTTCGACAGCCGAGTTACCCGCAGCAAAGTTATCTAGTTTTGCAAAGTTCAGGGGAGCCACCATACAGAGGAGGAAGCCACCTGGGAACGAGAAGATGATATTCGCAAGGACCATCCGCACCTATTTTCTAGCCAACCCGAATCTCGAGGGCGAGATTCATCTTAAGGGGGGTAGGTTTGTAACATCCCAAATTTTCAATTTGGCATGTTATACATAGGTCATCCATGCATATCATATTTTATTGCATTCTCATTTGTCATCCTCGAAATCCTAAGCAACTCAAGGACCCTCGGAGAGAGTTGGGGATTTTTCCGATTTTCATATTTGAATTTTATCAAATAATGAAGACGAGGATTTTGGATTTTATTATTTTTCTCTCCGGAAAATATTTCATGTTTAATAATAAATGAGAGGAGCTAATATGACTTCTCCAAAAATAATTGAAATATCGGAGGAAAAATGTTAAAATCATTATTTGGATTTTATTTTATTTATTTGGAATTTTATTTGCCTAGAGAAAAATTTGCATAATTTAAAAATTGCATTTTAGGGGCCAAGAAAAGTTCATCTTGTTCTAAATATTTTATTTAGGCAAAGAAAACTTGTTTTGGCAATTTTAGATTTTTATTTATTTTCTAGGATTATTTTTTTTATATAAGTTTCAGCGGAACGTTTAAAAAAATAAATCCAGCCGATGGGCCAAAGGCCCGACCAAGCGGGCAACCCTAGCCCGCCGCCGCCCTATCTTGTAGCGCCCGCCACCGCTCCCGGACCGGAGTCCGAGTCGGACTCCTCCTCCCCGCCGCCTTGCCCCCTCCTCCAAGCCACCGCCCCTCCCCCCTTTAAATAGCCACCCCCCCCTCTCTAGCCACCACCGGCCGCCATCCGGACCGGACGGGCCGAGCCCGATCCCGAGCCGCCGCCCGCCGCCGCCCTTGGCCGTCGCCGCCGCCTCCCGCGCCGCCCGCCCCTCGCCGAGCCGCCGCCCCTCTAGCCGCGCCTCGCCGCCCCTCGCCGAACCCCGCCGGAGCCGCCCGCCCAGCCGGACGACCTCGCCGGAGGTAGCCCTCGTAGCCGATTTTTTTAAAGAACCCTTCGGTTTTTTCAAAAAAAAAACCCTAGCCCGTTTTTTTATATAGATCGGTTTTATTTATCCGGTTTATTTATTTTGCGAGCGTTCGCTCGTTCGTTCGTTTTTACGAACATGTTCGTCGTTTAGTTTCTGCTAACGAACGTTCGTTCGTGTAGCCGTTCGTCGTTTTCTTTTATCGGATTTTATTCCGTGATTATTCTGATCGCGATTTCTGATCCGATGTTCGAATTAGTATAACTTTTCGCTCGTTTATCGGAATCAGGCGATTCAAGCGCCTGGAGTTTCATCTCGAAACCCTCGTTCCGAATAGCCAACTTAAACCAGTTTTTGTCTCTGTAAAATTTGACCCTAGTTCAAATTAGTAAACGAATCTTGTTTCTTTCGCCGTTTGAATTTCGCTGTTCGCTTTGGTTTGATTCTTTTGCAAACCGGAGTTCTTAAGTTGAACTCTCCGGTCAATCTCTTTCAGTTGTAGTTTCGTTTGTGCATCTTTGCTTGTTGCTTATGTATGTATTGTTTGCTTGCGATAGAATTCCCGGAGTCTGGCGTGTTACTCTGAGTCTCTAGGATTCACGGATCGTCGACAAGGCAAGTAACACTTGATCATAACCTTTTCCTACCCAGTTTTTATGCATTAGTTCAACCCTCAAACATTGCATGGTTAGGATGTCATTAAATTGTGGGTTGGGAAGTAGATGATGAGGTAGGAACCTATTGCCGTATTACTATCAAACCCTTGGGAGTTATTTCTACGTTATGCTTATATTGCTATGCTATGCTCAGACGTGGTTTGGGTTTGAGAGATATTCACGACAGATGTGAGATTGTTAATTAATGGTTTACTTTAAGGTGGCAACTTTAATACACACAGGGTGGATTGAGGCACTGGGGAACCCAAAGGTTGTCTGTTTTTTTGGAAATCCCGGGTACCCGTGTGATCTTCCTATGGACCGCCACCTGTGCTCAAAGGGAGCTGAGATTATTCATGCTAGAAACTTCCGTGTGCAGCCACAAGATATTATGGGCTCTAGCATAGTTGAGTAAGTTACGTGAAGCTCTCGAAGAGGTAGATCAGCAGGTAGTGGGTTTTATAGGTTTGGTATGATCTATCCGGAGTAGAGAGTTAATGTTTCTGAAATATTGTGTCTCGGTCATCCGTTTCTCAAACACCATGTAGTGCGAGAAATCAACGGAGGCGATCGAGTCTTGTGGGGAAAAGTGCACAAACCTCTGCAGAGTGTACAATATAATCATGGTTAGCCGTGTCCCCGGTTATGGACAATTCTGAGTATCTAGTACTTGAGTATTCACATGTATCTCATCACTCTAAGTTAATATTGTTGGGTTGTTAATTATTTTAATTGGGATTGAGTTGGGGTTATACCTTCTCAATGATGTTTCAACCACCATGATAGTTAAATTTAAAACTTATTCCTTTGATGTAGGGAAAAATTGGCTTTTCGCAAAAACTGTAACCGTAGAGCTTTCCACCAGCCAAACATGTATGTAGTGTTAGCATTATTCTGTTGTTGCTCTATTGTGTTACATTGCGGCATATTCCATGTCTTGACCCGTTCTCGGGCTGCAACGTATGATGTTGCAGACTTTTCGAACGAGGAGTAAGGTTCGATAGGTCGTTGCCGTGCAGCTCAGTTATGCCGTTGGAGTTGATGGACTCACTTTATCTTCCAAGCCTTCCGTTGTTATCGCATTAGATGGCCTTAAGCCATATTATTGTAGTAAGTTCTCTTTTGAGACATTCGATGTAATAAGTGTGTGATTGCTACTCTGTTATAAATCCTTCGAGTACTGTGTGTGTCAGCATTACCGATCCAGGGATGACACGGAAGCATAGAGACTTGACCATCTAAGGTCGGGTCGCTTCACATTTAGAATCATCCAATGGGTCCACTCTCCTGGACTTAAGGGTTTGGCAAGGAGGTCTACCAGTAGGAAAAGGAATCATGGATCAAGGAGCAACTAAAAAGGTGGTTGCTGTTCAAAACCTCAAGTTGGACCAGAATGGAGAAGAGGATAATTTACTCAGTTTTTCCAAAGAACATCACTGGGTTTTTGCACAAAGTTGATTAATATACTCTTGTTGATATCCCAAAATTTTGGTAGAAGTTTTAAAGAAATATTTGAATAGGTTGTAGTGTAAAAAAATGCTCTCTGGACCAGATTTGAAAATATGGTGTAGAGCTCAAAATAATCAATGGGCAGAAGATATTTTTGTACAAAAGTGGTTCAAATACTCCATGTGACATCTCCAAATTTTGGTGGGATTTTTGAATGAATTTATAAAAGGGTTTTAGTACAAATGGGACCATAAAACTATGGAAAACCATTTTTCAAGAAAATAAAGATCAGGGAGAATATTATATAATTAATTCTTCTGATAACAGAAAAGATTTTATTGAGAGGGTAAACAAGTCCAATATCATAAGTGAAAGGTTTTTCCTCTCAGGGAACAACTCCAAGATAACCAAGAAAATAATGGTTCTGAAATAGAAAAACCAAGAAAAAGGAAAGTTAAATTTCCTGGCAAAATTATAATTAACAAAATCAGGTTAAAATTTTTGGGGTGTCACAACACTACCCCCCTTAAAAAAATCTCGTCCTCGAGATTTGCTAAGAGTTATCTCTTTAGCAAAATTTTATTAAAACAAAAACGGCTACAGTGAGAGGGCAATAAGTGGTGTAAAAATACTGTGTGGAACACTGGCGCGGCGTGGAAAAATCCACGGTTAGGAGCAAAAACGAGAGATTTCTACGTTGGATATAGATTTAGAATAAATTCTAAATCTTAAAATACGTTGGTCGCACCCGAGAGCACAGTGCTCTCTGGTCGGCTGTGTGGACCCGGGCCCACTGTCAGCCTCTTCTTCTTCCTCTGGCTCTTTCTTCTTCCTCTCTCCCGCGTGCTTTCCCGCGCTTTCTCCACCGGCGACGCCTAGCGCGCAGGTTATCTAGGCCGTACTGCGGTAGTGCGCGGCGTGCTAGCTGCCGGTGCAGCGTGCACTCACCTCGCGGGCCAGTGCGCTGTCGGCACTGCTCAAGGATTCGCCTCCGAACACCGGCGATCGGGCGACAAGCGGTGCTGGTGGACCTCGCCCACCGTACACCGAGCTCGAGCTATAAAACGGCCGAGGTGTTCTTCTCTTTTCCTCACACCTGGCCTCGTTTCTCCTCCTTCCTTCTCCTCTCGCTTTCCGTTTGCAAGCTCGAGGCGAGGCTCTAATGGCGGCGGTGGTGCCGGACCGGTATGTGATCTGTTGTGCGGAGGCTGGCGGCAGTCTTTGGGGCTCTCCGTGGTCCTGTGCGCGATGATCCTCGATGATCGTCGCGATGTTGCTGCTCGGGTGTTGGCTCTCTGCGGTGGTGGTGATCACGAGGAGTAGGCGGGGTGTGTCGGGCGCTGACTGTTGTCGGGAGGTGCTCAATTAGATGTGACACCGTTGCAAAAATTTTGCAAGCAGTGTGTGTGTGTGTGCTCGAGTAGTTGTGGTTGTGAGTCTGCTGCCGTGGTGCTGCGGGAAATAAAAAATAATCCATGTCGTGAGGAGACGTAAGATGCAGCAACACAGGGAAAAGAAAACTCACTCCAGGATTTTTCGCGAGAGAAAACAGTAATACACTAGAGTCAAACCGCAATGAGCTACTCGCATTAATGTAAACTAAATGATTTGCTTGCCGTGCAAATTCGGGCATGCGCGCATAAGTTACAAACAAATGTTGCAGCAATGAACACGTAAGTGACGTCTAAAATGAAAGCAGTAATCGGATGGGGTCCCGAAGCGTCTACTCTTTGGGATACACTCTTCTTCTATCGGGGAAAGTGGATTGACCAGACGATGAATGTGCCTCTCCTGGTCGAGCCTCAGTGATCTGCCGATGGCGATCTGAGGATTTAAATCCGCGAGACTCTGGAGATAACCCATCACGTGTTGGGTTAAACGCTCTTGAGCGATGACGTCTTTGAGACGAGGTTGGCGGACTGGGTCTCTCTCAATTTGTCCACCGGAAAGATGTTACTCCTCCGGGTGCTTTGCCGCGGCTCGGGAAGTAATAATACCCTCGTTCGCTGGCATAGGGTACCGCGAATCGAAGGCGAGCGAGCGCTTCGTATGCCGCAGCTTCTACGGCCATATGTGGGGTCGGCATAGATTTCCCCACGAAGGAGACCTCCGTTGTGTCTTGGTTTGGGTTTCTGGAGGGATGTGCACTTTGCTGCCCAGTATCTCGAGGTGGAAGGGGTGATCCTTGATTTGAACAGCTCGTACTGGGGTGGCTGGGTAGCGCCCATGGTACTGCAGGTAAAATCCCACAATATGTTGACAAAACTACCTGGGGTTGCATCTGGAGTTCTCAGATAAATACTAGGGCTTGGCATGGCAAGAAATGATTATGAGGGGGGTGCACAAGGCGAGGGGTGCTTGGCAAGGTCACGCGGTGGCCTTTATATAGCACTGGAGCTGGGTCATTTTACCGTGGTGAAAGGTAATGAATTTGCCAGCTCGGCTCCGAGGGTCGGGGTCAAAGCCATTGATACATATCTCACCAAAGTGATGTATCTCTGTGGGGTTTGTCGGGGTGGTTTTGGTAGCTGTGCCTGGGATAGAAAAAATCACACTGCATGCTAATATATTCATGCAAGGCTACTATTTAAAACAGAGGCACGACGACAGGCGGCGTCTATTACAAGGTCACACGATTACATAGCGAGGATACACTGGGACTCGACACCACTTGGGTGACTTAGTCTACCTCGTTTACATCCAAGCGGGCGTGCCTAGTGGATGTCGAGGCTTCTCCATGGGTCTCACCATCGGAATTAGCTGGAGAGGGTTGAGGAGCTGCAGGCTCGGGGTAGTGATGATGACCATCGCGGGGATTGTTGACCACAACCCCGTTGGAGTGTGCTCCCAAAAGGCGATGAAGCACTTCTGGGGTCATCAAAGCACCTTGGCTGACGGCTGGGGCTGACCTCAGGGTCTCGATCGGGTGTTCGAACAGCACGACTGGGTTGTCGGCGTTGGCCTTGTTCTCTTCTCTCGCCGGGGCTCGACGAACCAGCTCTCCACGAGCTGCGATCAGATCAATGGTGATTTGATCGAACAGTTCCTCTAGTGCACCTACATAGCGCACTAGGTGCAACAATGCAGGATCCGTCTCGTGATCTCCGTTGGCAACTTGGGGTGGTCTACCATACCCTTCACGCCTGGGGTAGTAGTGGAATGAGCGAAAGTTAACTCTGGGCGACAGGTGCCTGAGATGAACTATAGCTTCTCGAGCAGCTAGCTGGATGGCTTGTGGGTCAAAGGATGTTGTTCTTCCGGTGAACCTGTAGGGGCGCTCGGGCGCTAGACTCCTACAGTAAATGTGTACAGTGGCCCAGAATTGACGACTCTCACCGCTCATGGGTCCTTGGTACACAACATATTCTGGTGGCTCTTCTAACGCATAGGCACGACGGGTGAGGTTTGCGAGTATGGTCACAAAGCCTCCAAGGTTGGTTGCTGTGGTTTCGTTCTGCACGACGGGGCCAGGCATTGTGGCTCAGTTTGGGTAGCGGTTGTGCTGTGCTGGGTTGGGCTAACGTGCCCTTTTATAGAAAAAAGGGGACGGAGTCTTCCTTCGCACGCTTGCGAATAAGACGCCTTGGGTGCTGGTCACTGGTGCACGATAGACAGGCTAGGTTGATAGGTTGGGCACCGACTGCCAAAAGATGTCGGGGGCACTGTGTGGCTATCTTGCACGAGAAGTTTGGCTGGGGTTCGGTTATGGTCTGGTGGGTTGGTTTGCCTAAGTTTATTGACCTGACAAAGATCGGATTAGCCAATGGTCAGCCTGGCTCTGATACCAAGTCTGTGGTGGCCGGTTTTCCGGGCAACAAAATCCAGAAAATGGCCGTCGTGCTCACCAGCCCCAGGATTACTATTAGCTGATGAGGCACCCACTTGATACAGGAATTCCAAGCAAAATACAAAATATGTGGTACAAGACCATTCTGGTCTATGAGTACAACAAATGGTTTCTAGTGGTCGATGGCGGAAGCGGGTTGTGGATCATCAGGGTCTACGGGACTCCATTTCCCACGGAACAAATGACTGTGGTAACTCCTATCTTCGCGAGGCTGCTATCACCGCTATGGAGGTTCCGGGGCTGGCATCGCAACGCTCCTCTCCATGCAAGAAGTCTGGCCAAGACAATAGCCAGGGACAAGCCAGTGAGTACTTTGAATGTACTCGCAAACATTATGAACACAGGTATAACATAACAACCGATAATCATGCTTTGAAAATATACTATGATCACAACGTCAGTCATAAAAAGGAAGTCCTTGATGCATGTAGGTCATTAATAAGTAACAACAAATATGTAATGACGGAGCAGAAATAAATGCCTCAGTCGGGCGTCTTAGCGACACCACATAAAGGGCTTTAAAATAAATGCCACAGTCGGGCGTCTTAGCGACACCACATAAAGGGCTTTAAAATAAATGTCACAGTCGGGCGTCTGAGCGACACCACATGAAGGTCTTTAAAATAAGTGCCACATTCGGGCGTCTGAGCGACACCACATAAAGGGCTTTAAAATAAATGCCACAGTCGGGCGTCTTAGCGACACCACATAAAGTGCTTTAAAATAAATGCCACAGTCGGGCGTCTGAGCGACACCACATAAAGGGCTTTAAAATAAGTGCCACAGTCGGGCGTCTGAGCGACACCACATAAAGGGCTTTAAAATAAATGCCACAGTCGGGCGTCTAAGCGACACCACATAAAGAGCTTTAAAATAAGTGCCACAGTCGGGCGTCTGAGCGACACCACATAAAGGGCTTTAAAATAATTGCCACGATCGAAGGCGTCGAGCGACACCACATAAAGGGCTTTAAAATAAATGCCACGGTCGAGCGTCACGGCGACACCACATAAAGGGCTTTAAAATAAATGCCACGGTCGGGCGTCGAGCGACACCACATAAAGGGCTTTAAAATAAATGCGTGAATATCCAGGAGGTAGAACCATCCCAGGGATACTCAATAATTCGAATAATATAACGGGTTAGTCCATAACAGAAATAATGATCGTGGGGTTAGTCCATAACCAAAATAATAATCACAATCATCATAAGTCACCAGTCACGATTCATGTTCGGGTTTAACAGTTTCTCCTCCGAAGACCGACACTAAGACCGACACCGGACCCATCCCAGTCTGAAATCCTTAACCGAGGACACGGCTATTCGAATAGGTGTAATCTCTGCAGAGGGTGTACTCTTTACCCACGAGTAACGGATTCCTTTAGTCCATCGGGACTAATTCCGTCTACGGTCTTTTAATTGAAAACACACCTGACTTGCACACACCAGCTTAACTTACGGTGTGCGGAATCACCCACGACACTTGTTAAGCAAAACTCTAAGTGGGGAGGCTACAACCTCGCGTAGCATGGGATCAAATTTATATCGCGCGCTCTAAGGGGTGGCCTCCCCTCTCGGTCTCAACCGGAAACACCCATGCCCCCGGACCAGGTGGTATGCCTACCGGCTTCAACCGATATCTTCCACCATGGCCTCTCTGTACGGTGTGTGCTCGAAATGGGTTGACGATCGATCGAACCGTACCCTACTTGTTGTAGAGACAAGTGGTAGTACGAAACAAGTATGAGGGTTACTGGAACAAGACTCGATCTATGGTCGACTCAGGAGGTTTATAAATTCCCTGCATGACATATATCACAAATATATATGAACCAACAGAATCAACATTCATTTCACCTTACTATGCCATACCGGACATAACTGCCTTTGACGGAGACCGTGACAAACTCATGCCTACCCAAGGCAGAGGTTTTCCTGATTCTCCCAGTATGCATGCAAGGCATATGAGGATGATCCCAACACAAGTGTGTTCATTTCCAAAAACATGGAAATCACTAATATGCATCCATGCAAAAGATCATATCACATGAAATAACAAGTATTCCGAAATGAGGTGGTGTTATAAAAGTGTCAACGAACACACCAAAATATTATGCCGGGTTCAGAATGCTTGCCTTCAAGGTGTGGAAAGGCAGGGTGCACTCCAAAATTTTGGAAGGTTAGCTCTTCTCTCTCCAAAACCCTATTAAAAATATTTTTGAATCAATAAATAATTTATAAACAGAACCAAAAAGTTGTCTGATTTTTTTTAAAATAAATCTTAAAATAGACTAGACAATATTTGAGAGAGGTAGGAAAAGAATCAACTCATTTGGAGTTGTATTTAAAAAGTTACAGCCATTCAAAGTTTTGATCAAAATCTGTAATTTAAATAAAAACAGAAAAAGAAAACGATTCGAATAAACACGTACACGTCGAAAGCGTATTCGGGAAGAACGCTTCCACTTATCCAGCATGGATCGGTACTGGGTCACTGACAGTGGACCCGTCGCCCATCGGGTTTGACCGATCCACGCGTCGCCTCCTCCGGCCGAAACAGGCGGAGCTCGGCGAGGCTCGCCGCTAACGAATGGCGCTCGTAAAACGGAGGCCATCTACGGGCTCGGGGATCAAGATGGTCACTCCGGTGGTCGTTTTGGCCTCGGGGTTGACGGAGCTGCCGACGGCGAAGCCATGGGCGACGGTGCCGCCGGGCAAACTGGTTTTGGGGCTGCGGTGGTTCCTGATCAAAATCGAGTAGGGGGAAAGGTTCACGGGAGGAAGAGAGAGCTTCTGGTGGAGAGAGTGGAGAGGGGGAGGTCCTGGTGGCGCCGGAATGGCCAGGCAGTAGTGGCGGCTGCAGTTGCCGGAGACGGGGAAAAGACCTCCCCGGGTCGATTGGCTGCCATGGGAGAGCCAGGGGAGCATGCTGAGGCTGTTTTGCCAACGAAACGCGCTCGGGGCCTCCTTTTTATAGTGCAACAAGGTCGGTTTGCGGCGGCCGGGGATAAGCTCGTCGGCGAACCGCCTCCCTGTAGCTAGGGCGACGTGGCGGCGACGAGAGCTAGAGGACACGCTTGTGGATGAGCTCGCGCTGTTCCAGGAGGCAGGTGGCGAGCGCTGGCGGCTTGGGCGGCACCGACCTGGCCGAGACGCATTGCGGACGCTAGCGTGCCGCTAAGGGCTCTGACGGCGGTGCTGTAGGGCGCCAGGGGCTGCTTGGCGTGATGCGGGGAGAAGGTTAGCGAGTGGCGTGGCTCCGCAGGGCGGTGGCAAACCAGGGGGCGACGCGTCGGCTCGGGCACGGCACGTGCAATACGCGTGCTCTGCTCGCGCCTAGAGCACGCACGGGACGTGCTCGACGAAATGCCTTGGCATGCTAGGGGGCTCCACACCACAAGAGGGTTAGCAGGGTGGTGCCATAGGCTAGGGCAAAACTGTTGGACATGCTGGTCTGGTCAGGGGATTAGGTTCACAGCGTAAACAAAAACTCATGCAAAAACAGATCATGCCCATAAGGTGTTTGACAAAATGCCAAGGGCACTTAGGCATTTCTTGGAGTGGCCAAAACTTGCAGAATGGGGTCTCTTTAGATGAAAGAGAGGGTGGTAAGGTTAGTTTGTCCAAAGCACAAACTTGCTAGTGCAAATTTTGCAAAACTTCAATTCTGGACAGAAAACAAATGGCATTGTTGCAAGCATTTAGAATCATCCAATGGGTCCACTCTCCTGGACTTAAGGGTTTGGCAAGGAGGGCTACCAGTAGGAAAAGGAATCATTGATCAAGGAGCAACTAAAAAGGTGGGTGATGTTCAAAACCTCAAGTTGGACCAGAATGGAGAACAGGATGATTTACTCAGTTTTTCCAAAGAACATAACTGGGTTTTTGCACAAAGTTGATTAATATACTCCTGTTGATATCCCAAAATTTTGGTAGAAGTTTTAAAGAAATATTTGAATAGGTTGTAGTGTAAAAAAATGCTCTCTGGACCAGATTTGAAAATATGGTGTAGAGCTCAAAATAATCAATGGGCAGAAGATATTTTTGTACAAAAGTGGTTCAAATACTCCATATGACATTTCCAAATTTTGGTGGGATTTTTGAATGAATTTATAAAAGGGTTATAGTACAAATGGGACTATAAAACTATGGAAAACCATTTTTCAAGAAAATAAAGATCAGGGAGAATATTATATAATTAATTCTTCTGATAACAGAAAAGATTTTCTTGAGAGGGTAAACAAGTCCAATATCATAAGTGAAAGGTTTTTCCTCTCAGGGAACAACTCCAAGATAACCAAGAAAATAATGGTTCTGAAATAAAAAAAACCAAGAAAAAGGAAAGTTAAATTTCCTGGCAAAATTTTAATTAACAAAATCAGGTTAAATTTTTTGGGGTGTCACAGAGATTTAGTCAAACCATAAGAAAATGTATGGTTATAATGCTATTATGCTACTATCTCTTAGTCTTGTGCTTGATGAATAGGAATATGAAAAGGAGGAGAAGTGGAAATTAGAATTCCTACGGTTTTTCTTTCAAGGAGGCACTAAAGGAACAAATCCTACAGTTCTCCTTTGCTCCATTCCTTTGCACCAAATTCATGAAAATTAGTACCATAGGAAACTCTCCAATTCCGATGTTTTTCATTCACTTTTCCTTTCAAGCACTGGCGATTCTAATAGGCAGGCTTGAGCAAGGAAAATCCTACACTAAAAAATGTTTTTGTGCTACTTCTATTACTTTGGACCCAAAGCATCGCCATACAAGCTCAACTCCCAGGCCCATCGACAAATGCACAGCTCAAACACGCAGAGATAAATAATGATGGTGTTTAAGAGAGTCCATCACGGATAGCTAAGTTGCCTGGTACCTCACTGCTTGTCATATAGTAGGATAAAATAATCGTATTTCCCGTTACTACGAAAGTGCTCGATGGACAATATATATAACATGTAGAGTAAAAAGAGATGCAACAAGTGTACAACCTCTTTGGCGAAGCCATGTCGATCTCAGCGTGATTGGGTTGGCGGTGAGGATGCTCCTGACTTGGCTATCGGAGGAGGGAAGAAGATCTTAGGCGTCTGGAGATGGAGCCCGAGGTATCGCTCATTGTGATGGAGGGTTTCATCGTTGGAGCAGCTCCGGTGAGTTGTACGACGCCGAGGCTGAAGCAGGACAAGAGAGACAATGAACAACGTCAACCTAAGTGGAATTCTAATAGCATATCCAATACATGACGTAAAATACATAACCACAAAGTGCTAGATGTAAAATACATTAGCCGCTCATCTCTGAACTTAACTGTCGAAACTGAATTTAACTGTCAAAACTGAACTTAACTATCGAAACTGAACTTAACTGTCGAAACTGAATTTTCTTGTCGAAACTGAATTTTCTTTGTCAAACCGAACCCACTAGCAAGGTGAGGCTACTGGCGTCGGTCGATCGACTTTTTCATCGTGGTCACCAATTTTGCGATCGTTGGATACGAAATCAAGGGCATGTGGTTCATCTTCAACCTCCACCTCGAAGCTGCCACCACCACCGCCAAACAAGCAGCCCCCGTCGCCGTGGCGGCAGTGCGCCGCCCGCCGCCCAAAACACTCCCCACCGCCGGTCCGCTGCCGCTGGCCATCCCTCTAGGCCCCCCGTGCCGAAGCTTTTTCTCCGGCGATCCCCACGCCACCGCCCGCTAACGCCCGCCACCGCCGGGCGACCACCACCCCATCCCGAACCCTAGGATAGATAGTGGGTACCTCTTGACAAGCTTCCTCCCCGCAAGGGCTGGTTCTTCCTTCACCCTTGAGCCCCCCACCCCTGAAAATCGACTGACCCAAAAGGCGATTCAGTCGACTGAAGTGTAGCTAAATCGGAGCAGCATCGTGAGCAAGAGCAAGAGCGAGAGCAGCAGCGCGAGCAAGAGCAATAGCAAGAGCAGACCAGGCAGGGGACCGAGAGCAAGAGCAGAGCAGCAGCGCGAGCGAGAGCTAAAGCAGTAGCAACTCCTACTGATGTGGACGTCGCCGCCGAGGGAGCGACGCCGTGGAGGAAGTGGCCGGCGATGCCTCCATGGATGGAGACGCGTCGTGTCGGCTCGGGACCGAGCGCCGGCAGCACCGTGAGATCGAATCAAAAAGAAAATGCGGCGATTAGTGTACAACCTCCTTGGTGGCACCGATTAGGCCGCAGATTCATCCGAGGAAATGGTGATGATGATGCTCTTCCGGTGGTGCAGGTGAAGACGGTGGTGTGGGAATGCAGGTGGAGCAAAAGACGAGGGGAACGTCGGGGCAGCTCCTTGGAGGTGGAGGACGGGGCGGCTGAACCGGCGGGATGATGAGATCGATGACGGATCCTCATCTGGTACGGTGGATGAGGGACGTCGAGGTGTTGCTGTGGACGATGTCGTCGGGGAAGAGGCTCCGGCTGGGTGGCGGACGGAGCAAGGTGTGGGGCTTCATCGCGGGTTTTCGCGGCCTCGGTGTATGAATGGGTGGGCGGATGGGATGGCAGTGGGGAACCATGGCTTAGAGATGCGCTTGTCCAAAATGTGGGGTAAGTTACGAAAGTACCCCCACTGATTTGAGGCGGTTCTTTCGGTTCAGGGGTACCACGGGCATTTTGCGTGTCGGGATTTCACAGGAGGTGGGAGTTTTCATGCGCGTTGTAATTTCGGAATAGCAAGGCGCGGGTTGAGATGGAAGGAGTTGTCGGAGGACAACGAGACAAAGATATATCTTAAATATTTCGGGCTAACAAGGTGCGGGTTGAAGAGGCGGGATTTTCGCAGCACGATAGACAGAGACACTAGCTTGAATTTTCGGCATAACAAGGCGTGGCTTGAAATTTCGGAAGAACAAGCTTAACGTGTACCAAAAAAAGACAATTTGCACCTCAACACGCACAACACACACACACACACACAAACACCATTTAGACTAGAGTAAGGTACACGTGCATTGCACGCATGAGATTTGGCAACCAAATTATGAATAAATACCACAGTATAGCATGCAAGCTTTGAGTCATATATGCATGATGTAGATGTTCGTTTAATTCTTATAGTTCATTTCATTCAAAATCATCTAGTTTTTATAAGAAAGCTAATCTATTTTAAGATTCATGGAATTGTGCGTCATAAGACATAAAGTAAAAACAAATAATGGCAAATCATGTAGAAAATCATTTGGGCAATTAAGATAAGGAAGAATCTAGAACAAAAAAGAAGTGCTTGTGTTATGATGTATGTGCATTATGCTTAAGTTCAACCATGGAGTCTTCTAGATTATACATGTGGCGAAATCTGTTGGAATCTAGATGATATCCAACGGCCAGCAGTGCTCAAATTTTCCATCTTTGGACCATCGGATTCGCCTCATCCAACGACCATCTTTCAAAGTTAAAGTTACCCGCACACAATATAAAAAATATAAAATATAATATATATATATATAGGGGTATAGATATGTGATGCGAAAGCCGCCGATCATCTCCAATTAGAATAGTGTGTCCATGCACGGATGCGACGTGGCCAAATGATGTCTGCCATCGGTATCTCAAATTCAAATCAGTCTGACCTTGTTCAATGTATATACATTACAACATGCTTGTTTCCAAACCACACCGCGTAGATCTCCGTTATATTCATGCATGTATGCGTTTCAAACATCAGGATCTCTTATTCAAATATTTGAATTCAACTTTACATTGATTATGACCTCACCTATTCTTTTACACCCACACAGTAGTCTTCTCTTTATAATTGTACCAATAACTTTCTCTCGTGCATGCATGCACACACACTACCAGTCGGCATTATCCATCGCACGCATGCAATCTTTTTCTTCAGGTCGGTCTCCCATGAAGGCACACACCCACTGAAAGTGCGTTATATCGACTAGAGGGGGGGTGAATAGGCAATTTTTATGAATTCTTCACTGAGGAATTTGCCGGTGAGGAAATTCCTTAGCGAAGAACTACTTGCAGCGGAATAAGTACTTCAAGTAAGCATAACAGAATACACGCATGGTCATCATGATGAAATGCAGCCAAGCACAGAGTACAGAAAGCGTAATCACAGGATAACACAAGATGAAGACAAACAGACTGAAGAAATTTAACTGAGGAAATTGAGAAAGTCTTCAGTCAAAGTCTTCAAACACAGATATGAACAATCACTCAACACAATAATGAGGAAATGGAAGGGTTGAGGAAATAGAACCACTTAGGTTGGTGAAGACAATGATTTGGTAGACCAGTTCCAACTGCTGTCTCAGTTGTACGTCTGGTTGGAGCGGCTGAGTATTTAAACTCGAGGACACACAGTCCCGGACACCCGATCGTGAGCACGCAGCTCAGGACACCCAATCCTCACCGTATTCTCCTTGAACTAAGGTCACACAGACCTCGTCCAATCACTCGTGGTAAGTCTTCAGGCGACTTCCAAACCTTCACAGACTTGGTCACTCGGCAATCCACAATTCCTCTTGGATGCTCTAGACCATGACGCCTAACCGTCTAGAAGAAGCACAGTCTTCAAAGGTAACAAGCGTCGGATCCACGCAGGATCAATCTCTTCAGTGATGCTCAATCACTTTGGGTTGGTAGGGGGTTGGTTGTGGGGTTTTTCCTCACTCGATGATTTTCACTCAAAGTCCTCGGAGGATGGGTTGCTCTCAAATGACAAGTGTCAAGTTTCTCTCGAGCAGCCAACCAGCTAGTGGTTGTAGGGGCTATTTATAGCCTAGGGAGCAACGACATGATAAGACATAAATGCCCTTCAATGATATGACCGTTAGGTGGATAAGATATTTTGGGACAGTGGCGCAAGAAGACAAAGAACGGTCGGAAATTTGAATCTCAAATTCCTCAGGGCTATCATGTTCCTCATCGTAGGCAATCCGCCTTTGGCGAATTCCTAACTCCTCGGTCAGAACAAATTCCTCAATGACGGTAAGAACTTCGTCTATGTCATCAAGAAATTGATCGAACTGTATGAGATTTCCAAAGGCTTCACTCAAGGGATTGGTAGGTGTAGGATTTTGAGTTGAGCATCACATGGAAATTTTTCCTTAGTATTTCCTCGACCCCTTTAACAAAGACGGTGTTTCCTATGACTCAAGAAATAGAAAAACGAAACAAAGAAAACAAAAGACTTCACGCAAAATCTTCCTCAAATTAATACCAATTCTTCAAGGTAACACCAATTTCTTCACTTTCAAAGTCTTGAGAAAGTCTTCGAATATCAAAGTCTTCATCGAAGAACTTCATTTTTAGGGTCGACTTTCTCTCTAAATATCAAACTCCTCATAGACTTATAGACCTGTGTACACTCACAACGCATTAGTTCCTTAACCTATAAGTCTTCAATACACCAAAATCACTAAGGGGCACTAGATGCACTTACAATCTCCCCCTTTTTGGTGATTGATGACAATATAGGTTAAGTTTTCAACGGGGATAAACATATGAGGTGTAAATACTGATAATGAGGAATTTGATTGCAAGATATAGAAGAACTCCCCCTGAAGATGTGCATAGTGAGGAATTTTCTTTTGAGGCAATGCACATTTGAAGAGTTAAATCATGGAGATCTCCCCCTATATCTTGTAATTCATACACGCATTTGACATATAGTATGAAGAATTTGAAATGCATGATGAAATATGGTGCTTGATGTAATTCAGCATGCGTGTGATAACATTAATGAGGAACAAGCATGCAAAATAACGCATCAAGAGTATCAGAGCTCAAATAGATTTGCTATGAAGATTTTCAAGGAGCTCAAGAGAATCAGAGCGTAGTGTAAGAGCATAATGCATCAAAAGTATCTAAGAACCATCGGGTTTAAGATTACAACTCGATCCAATAAAAGTTTCAGAAGAACGAGAGTTGTAACTTAACAAAAATAAATTACTGTATATAGGCAATAAACTAGACCCGCTTGAAGACTAACTCAAATTTCTCCCCCTTTGTCATCAAATGACCAAATGGATCGAAACTGAGGACTAACGCTCCTGAAGAATTTCAAGTTGAAGAAGGAGCGCCCGCGTTGTTGGGGTCGGTTGTTGTAATAGGACCCGCCAGTGTCGTCCAAGTCTTCATTTTCATCGATGTCGCACGATGAAGAATAGGAGCTGGCCACCAAGGAAGGAACTTTGACCTTCTTGTATTTCTTGGAGGAGGTGCATCAGTCCAACTTCTTCCTTGAGTCCCATAGTCTTCAGTTCTTCCTCACTTTGTAGACATGTGAAAGAACAGCCCGGTGCGTTTGAAGGTTTCATGGAGGTAGTAGTGGTTTTTCTTCACTGCATTGTGTGTTGAGGTCATGTTGTGAAGAATTGAACCAAACTGACGCTTGACCCATTTATGATTGCGATCAACCTTCTGATGAAGACTGAGGAGTAACTCACGATCAATCATCACCCTGGGTGTAGTAGCTTGAGGACTTTGCTTGACTGAGGTATTTGCGGCAGAGTCATGGGTGGCAGAGTCATCATTTTGGAGTAGGATCTCGCTTATAAACTGTCCATCCAATGGACGAATGCCTTCATCGATCACAGCAGTAGCCTTGCCCTTGTCATCATCTCGAGGTAAATGTCCATTTGAGGACTTCAATCGGGGCAAGTAGCTGCAGTGGTTCGTAGTATCAGCCTTTGTAATTGAGTGAAGACCTTGTCCCGATGAATCTCATTATCCAAGGCGCATAAGGCTTCAGCTCAAATGGTGACATAGCAACGCTTGCGAGTCCTCATGAAGAAATCATGGAAGTTGACGGAACGCCATGGATGATGTTGAAAAGCATATTCTTCATGATGCCAACGACTTCTTCATCACTCGAGTCGTGGCCTTTGATAGGACTCATTGTCTTCGTCAGAATCCGATAGACAGTCCGAGGCACATACAATAATTCCTTGACGAGGAATTTGGTTCTTGGGGACTGCCTTGGCTTCAAAGGCTTCATCAGCACTTGCATATAGTGATTTGAATGTTCGGGTTCGTTGTAGATACAACGTGCACTATCAAGTGGAGGACTGAGTGGTAGAGCACGAAGCAATTCAGTTGCTGGTGCCTTGTAGTGAGTATTTTCAGACATCCAGTCTAATACCCATGAGTTCACGTCTCTTGCGTCTCCGGTGATGTGCAGCGTTGCATAGAATTGAAGAATTAGTTCTTCATTCGATCCACGTATATCGGTGCAGAAATTGAAGTCCCGCATCGTGAAGAACACTAAGGACTGGCTCAAAGCCCGGCAGAGACTCCATGTCCACATGAGGAATATGAGCATGATCGAAGACTTTATCTTTGTTGAAGAGCACCGAGGAATAGAAGTTGGCTTACCGGGCAGTCCGTAAACGCCTCTTCCTTATGCGAGCGTAATCATATGGATTATAGTTAGTGAAGAATACGTGCTCGGCAAAGAAATCATCAGCCTTGAACTTTTGTTTGCTTGAGAACGGATTCTTTTGCTTGGGCGAGAGGGTGTCGGTGAGTTGCATCACCACCTCAGAATCGCAAGTTCAGGTTCTTCAGCCGAGGAATTTCTTGTTCCTCAACAGTGCGATCTGTGGATCAAGAGCGAGTTCATCAGCACTAGTGGCTGGAATTTCTTCATGCACAAAGCAGGTGGGTTGAGTTTCTTCAGAGTCCATTTGGACTGTTTGTGCAGGGGACTGAGGAATCTGTTGGAGCGGGGTGAAGAGAGGAGTATTGGGATGCAGACTTTCCCAAAAGTCATCATTCATCACCGGTGTGGTGCACCCTATATCCACATCTTCATCTTCAATTTCCTCAACACCAGCCTCTTCAGCTGTGAACTGAGGCATAGGTGAGGAAATGACTGGGGTTGAAGGGATTGCGTCCACTTCAATTTCTTCATCAATCTGCTCTGACGAAGCAGCAGAACGATGTTCATCATCAGATCCGATTGGGATCTCATAGTCTTCTCCAAAAGGAACTAGGTCCTTTGATGGCATGGAGGAAATCGGAACAGCATCAATTGGATTTTCGAATGAGCTGGTCATTGGCTTCATTTTCTTCAGAGTCAAGAATTTGACACACCGATGCCTTCCTTTTCTTCACCGCAGCTCGCTCTCGCAGCCTTTGGTTTTCTTCACCTCGCAGGCAGATGGAAGAATTGGAGTTGGTGTTGGCGTAGGAGGAGCCGAGGAATCTGGTTGAATTTCTTCAAAGCGCAATCGCTGCGCTTGCCTGACTTCTTCGATTTCTTCAGCGCACCACTAGTGGATGCCCCGGCAATTTCTTCGGCCGGAATGGAATCATCAGCCTCGAACTAGCATTTTCATCACCGCTGAACTTCATCAGCGGTGCTGGCAAGTTCTTCAGTCGGCTGAGCTGAGGCTTCAGCCTGAGGAATTTCATGTTGCGTTGGGGCAGCAACATTGGTGAATTTCTTCATCAGATTGACGAATCTGACCTTGGCTCCTTGCCAATCAGCATAATAAGAATCGAAGTTTTTGTTGAGGTCTTGAATTTCAGTCTGGACCTTGAGAAGTTCCTCAGGTGTCATTTTGACAACGTTTTTCTTCAGGAACTTCTCCTTTCTGTATTGAGCCTTTTTGATCTCTCTTACCTTTTCAAACTTCCATTTCTCTTCAGCGATGAAATGGGTCAACATATGACTTTGTCCAGGGGTCAGATGAAAGTCAGGCATAGGGGTATTGGGATCCTTGTGCCAGAGATCAATATAATCGAGGACTTTCTTCGGATCCAACAACAGTGGCACAAATGTACCTTTGGCTCTAGCGGCCCTTTCTTGGCGATCTCTGATGATTTCCGCAAGTTCATCATCAGAAGCTTCATCATCAGAAGGCACATGGAATGCAACTTGTTTCTTTGGACTTGGTCGAGGACCTCGTCCCACTGTTGCTTTGGTCTTGGTGAGTCGGGCGGATGATGAAATTGGTGCTTCTTGAGGAATTTGCTTTGAAACTCCAGAGGCAATCGAGAAACCAGCAGTCCTTTGACATGTAGCGGATGCACAGAACCGAGGACTTTGACGGAGCTGTTGAGGACTTTGGTGGAGCTGTAGCGATGTGAGGAATTTGCCGTGAGGGCTGCCGAGGAAGCACTAGGCTTATGAGCAGGCTTCTTTGGCATGGATTTCCTAGGTTTGACCGAGGCCTCGAGTCAGAAAGTGATGGCGTAATCCTCATTGAATTTCTTCACTGCCTCCTTGGCTTGTCTTGCCAATTTAGCTTGGCGCTTAGCCCACGCTTGATGCTGGTGGGGTCAGCTACTTGGCCAGGTGCCAATGGAGCTCTTGGGCATGGAGGATTGAGAGTGAATTTCTTCATGTACTTTGGAGTCACATATCTGTATTCCCTCCATTCCCTTGCCCATCTCCGTTCAATCTTCTGAATACGCACCTTGCGCTGATTTTTGTTTTCTTCATCAGGTGTGCAGTAGTCAGCATAAATTTCCTCAGGGATCTCAAACGCAGTCATAACCTCAGGTTTCTTTCCTCCTTTCTGTTGCTTCTTTCCGTCTGCCATATTCTTCAGTTGAGGAATTTGAACAATTGAGTTCTCTGAAGAAGTATGCAGTTTTTCTTCGAGGAACGCTGCAAATGAGTTAAGTTGATGAGAACCTAGTGATTCAAAGAATACATGTGTACCTGTGAATGCAGTATAGTTGCGAGGAATTTGGAGAGGTCATATGCGTTCTCGATGAGGTTTTTCAAAAAGAACAAGTTTTGAGGATTTTGACTAGATGAGCCTTGAAGAATTTCACTAAGCGTTCTTTGTCTTAGATTCCAGAGTTGTACAGATCGAGGATCCACACAATTGAGGAATCTTGAAGAAAATCATTGCTTAGAGAAACGAATCAAGAGCATATTTTGTTTGAGGTGTTCATATGTGTGAAGATTTGAAGAATAAATACCTTTGAAGATTTTTCAGGAAGGTTTGAGAATCAAAGCGAGTAATAAAAGTAACTTTTAATTACCCGAAGTGAAGAACACGACGAACTGAGAAGAACAGTTGGGAAGTTAAATCGATTCAGATCTTCCACGCCCTAACTTGGCGGAGGAAGACAGCTACGGCGGCGGAGTGAGGAATTCATGGTCGGCGCGAGTACGTCGGTGAAGAGGTCGAGGCAGTGAAGCTCTTCCTCACCGGCGACGATGGAGTAGCGGCAGCGCTAGGGTTTGAGGAGCTCGAACGGGACAGAGAGGTCGAGCGGGGTAAAAGAAGTGAGGAAGGGGAGAGGGGTATTTATAGACAAGGTGAAAAACTGTTCGCCCGAAGATTTTGGACGAACGTGCCCCTGCCCTTTCTCCTTCACGCGACATGTGTCACCCACATACTGTATAGTGGAGATCGTGTACGATCGTGGGTGAGTAAAATAATGCATCGTGGGATGCGGAACGGTTTGAGCGGCAAAACCAAAAATTTGGATAAGACCAGTTTTAAAGTTTCGTTCGCAATTTCTTCAGCTGACAAGGACTCAGTGAAGATTTTGAACGAGTTTCAAATAGAACGCACATGAAGAATTTGTGAATAGATTGGGTTGAGTATAGCATAGAGGGGGAAGGGTCCGATCACATTCACTTAGCAGAAAAAGCGACTTGAAGAAATAGCCATAAGTGAATGCTGTAGAGGACATAAACCCATATATATATATATAGCCAATGAAGAAAGACGACGGAAACAGTGAAGATTTTGCAAAGTTGAAGAATTTGAAAACTGAAGAATTTCAAAAACTGAGGAAAAACTCAAATTGAAGATTTTCAACTTTGGTGGTGGCGTGACCCACCGTATAAGATTGATGATTTCAGACACCGCTGCATACAATTGTCGAGGGTTACGAGAATCAAATTCTTCATTAATTTCTTCACACTTAGAGTGTTATTCTTCATTGATTGAAGAAAAACGTTTCTTCATGTGTTGCACATCTAAGTCATCAATTTTGCATAAATGTCAGGATGTGTGTCCTTTTCAAAGAACACTCGAAGATTTTAAGATATTTAGCTCACAACGCAACTTGCTAAATCTCTTCTCATCCAAGGGCTTAATGAAGATATCGGCTAGTTGTTCTTCAGTCTTCACGTGCTCGATAGAGATGTCGCCCTTCAACACATGATCACGAAGAAAATGATGACGAATTTGAATGTGCTTTGTCTTCGAGTGCTGAACTGGGTTGTGAGCAATCTTGATGGCACTCTCATTGTCACGAGAGAGGCACATTCTTCACGTTGATGCCATAGTCCTTGAGAGTTTGCTTCATCCATAGCAATTGAGCACAACACGAGCCAGCAGCAATGTATTCAGCTTCCGCATGATGAAGCGGTGATACGTGATTCTGTTTCTTCGAGGACCAACGGACCAAAGATCGTCCGAGGAAATGACAAGTGCCGGATGTTGACTTGCGGTCCACGCGATCACCAAAGATAGTCAGAGTCGAATATCCAATGAGATCAAAAGCAGAGCCCTTGGGGTACCATAATCCTAGTGTTGGTGTGTGAGCTAGATATCGAAGAATATGCTTCACGGCCTTATGGTGTGATTCCTTGGTGTAGCTTGAAATCGGGCACACATGCAAACACTAAGCATTATATCTGGCCTAGATGCACATAAGTACAATAAAGAACCAATCATGGAGCGGTATACCTTGTGATCGAAGTCAATACCATTTTCATCGATTGCATAGATGGCCATTTGTGGGCATAGGAATTTTGACGCCTTTGCAATCTTGCATGCCGAATTTCTTGAGGACATCTTTGAGGTATTTCTCCGAGATATGAATATGCCATTGTGTTGTTGATTTAATTTGAAGACCTAAGGAGAATTTCAACTCTCCCATCATAGACATTTGATATTCTTCACTCATCATATAGGCAAATTCATCACTATAACGTTGGTCAAGACAGCCAAAGATAATATCATCAACATATATTTGGCACACAAACAGTTCACCATCATAAGATTTAGTAAAGAGAGTAGGGTCGAGTGAACCGGTGTGAAGCCATTCTTCACGAAGAATTCCTTCAATGTATCATACCACGCCTGTGGGGGCTTGTTTGAGACCATAGAGGGCCTTGTTGAGTCTCAAGACTTTGTCGGGATTCTTTGGATCTTCAAAACACGGGGTTGAGCAACATATACTTCTTCCTCAAGCTTACCATTGAGGAATGCACTTTTCACATCCATTTGATATAAAGTGATATTGTGATGGTTAGCATAGGCGAGTAATATGCGAATAGACTCAAGTCTAGCAACAGGTGCAAAAGTTTCATCGAAATCAATTCCATCAACCTGTGTGTAGCCTTGAGCTACTAGTCGTGCCTTATTCCTCACCACAAGGCCATTTTCATCTTGCTTATTGCGATAGATCCACTTTGTGCCAATGATATTATGCTTGCGAGGATCTGGATGTTTGACCAGTTCCCAGACATTGTTGAGCTCGAACTGATATAATTCTTCTTGCATAGCCTGGATCCACTCCGGCTCCAGAAATGCTTCATCTACCTTAGTGGGCTCTATGATAGAGACGAAAGCATAGTGCCCACAAAAGTTAGATAAATGAGAAGCTTTTGAGCGTGTGAGAGGACACAGTGCTTTAATGTCATCGATGATCTTCTCCACTTGCACTTCTTTGCAACGCGAGGATGAGCTGGTTGTCGTCGAGGAATTTGATCATTTTCCTTAGCACCATTGTCTTGACATTATCTTCAGTGCATCACTCGGCGTTCTTCGTGGTAGGGAATGAATTCTTCAGCAGTTTCTTCAAAGAGGGAATGACATCCTCGATTGCCTTGAACTTGATAGATTCCTCGGTGCATGGTTCATCTAACACAGAAGGTAGGTGCTCTCTTTGCGAGCCATTAGTTTCATCGAACCGCACATCTACAAATGTCAACAATCTTGTGAAGAGTGATGTTGAAGACTCTGTAGGTGTGCGAGTCCTTTCTGTAACCAAGCATAAAACCTTCATGTGCTTTCGGTGCAAATTTAGAATTGTGATGAGGATCTCTAATCCAACATTTAGCAATCAAGACTTTGAAATAACTTACATTGGATTTCTTGTCAGTGAGGAGTTCATAGGCAGTCTTCTTGAAGAATTTGTGAAGATATACTCTGTTGATGATGTGGCATGCCGTATCAATTGCATCAATCCAAAAACGACTAGGCGTTTTGTATTCATCAAGCATAGTGCGAGCCATCTCAACAAGAGTTCCGTTCTTGCGCTCCACGACGCCATTTTGCTGAGGAGTATAAGGAGCAGATAACTCATGACTAATACCAAGTTCATCAAGATAGTCATCAAGATCGGAATTCTTGAACTCAGTTCCATTGTCACTCCTGATGTGTTTGATCTTCACGCCAAAGTTAGTTGAAGCCCTCGAGGAAAATCGTTTGAAGACTTCCTGCACTTGATTTTTGTAAGTAACAATGTGTACCCATGTGTAACGAGAGTAATCATCAACAATAACAAAGCCATATAGAGATGCATCATTAATGACAGCTGAGTAATGATTGGGATCAAAGAGGTCCATGTGAAGCAATTCGAAGGGACGAGTAGTGGTCATGATAGTCTTCGCTGGATGCTTGGTCTTGGTCATTTTTCCAGCTTCACAAGCTCTGCACAAGTGATCCTTGAGGAATTTGACATTTTCAATGCCAATGACATGCTTCTTCTTTGCAAGCGTATGCAAATTCCTCATGCCTGCGTGATCAAGTCGCCGATGCCATAGCCAGCCTTCTGAAGCTTTTGCAAGTAGACACACGGCTGGTTGTGGTCCTGTAGAGAAATCAACAATATACAAGTCTCCTCTCCTAAAGCCTTCGAAGACTTTGGAATTGTCAGCTTCCATAATCACAACACAACGATACTTGCCAAAGATAACAACCATATCAAGATCACAAAGCATTGAGACTGACATGAGGTTATATCCTAAGGACTCAACAAGCATGACTTTGTCCATGTGTTTATCCTTAGTGATCGCAACCTTACCAAGACCCAATACCTGACTTTTGCCTTTGTCAGCAAAGATGATATGCTTCAGATGTGACGGTGATAAGGGAGCATCCATCAATAGATTCTTGTCACCAGTCATGTGATTTGTACAACCACTATCGAGAACCCACTCAGTGGCTTTGGGTTGATCATCCTGCAGATGAATTAGTTCAACTTACGATCTCAGATACTTCATCAGTGAAGAATATGATATCATGTTCATCAGATGAATTTCATCAGTCAGTATTAACAGATAAGCAGTATGAGGACGTGTGAAATGAAAGGTCATTTCATATTGATTAGACTGCGTCCTTTCAGGCAATTTTGTCAGTCCCCAAAGAAATTCTTCGGGACGTTAAGGCACGTCCGAGACCTGACTTCTGCAGAAGAGATTAGTTCTTTTTCTTCACCACCCACAAATCAAGGGGTGGCAAAGAGTTCATCACTCTGCGAAAGCACCATACGAGAATGGTGGCATAGAAGCCAAACCATTTCGTTTCACATAAGAGGGGTTAGGGTAAGCATATGAATAAGCAGAGAAATTCTTCGAGGACTTATGAACATATTGGTTTGAAGAATAATGCACATATTCATAGCCCTTAGCTCTACCTGCGAAACAGAGTTGTTAGCACGATGATAATCATATGAGGACTTTGATCCTTTTGAGGAATTTGATCCACGTGAGGAATTTGGTCCGTATGAGGACTTGGATCCATATGAAGAATTTGGTCCATATGAAGAATTTGATCTGGGGTTCCTATTCTTCACAGGTGGTGTCATGAGGACATTCACTGAAGACTTTCAAGGCACATCTTGGGAACCCAGATTTTCTTCATAGGGGAACCGTTCCTCAGATTAGTGCCAACATATCTAGCAAATACTTCACCATTCGATTTTTGAACAGTTTATAGTTGGAGTCAAATGACTCATCGGAAGAATGAGGAGATTCGCATGTAAAGCTAGATAAGTTAGATGGATCAATCGGAGGTCCCTTTGCAAAGAACCCATGAGGTTTTGGGATACCGCCAAAGCTTCCAATATGTTCCATCAAGCATTGAGTTTCCTCTCAAAGGCAATACCCTCTTTCCTAGGGTTCTGTTGAGGATCTGCTTTTAAGCACATCACAAAGAGTCTGATGCCCTTTGAGGCTTTTGTACATGCCATGGTGTACAGCTCCTTGATCTGCATCGTCAATGATACTAGCAATGTCCTCAGATGAGGAATTAGTGATAGCAGAGGCGGTGAAGAATTTGTAACGATTGAAGCATTTGAACATTCAGGTGAAGAATTAGCGATTCACGTTCAATGCACTTTAAGCATGGAGGAACAAATTCTTCACGAGAAGCGCTGATTTGTTGAGCAAGTAATGAATTGCGCTCCTACGAAGATCTTCATAACTCACTCTTAGCTTCTCAAGATCATGCTTTCTTTGAAGAAATTCATAAGAAAGTTTCTCATGATCGATAAGAGAGTGTTATGATGACTGAAGGCTGTCAAACCTAGATGAAGTCTCACGAAGATTTTCGATCGTGGCTTTAGTGCGATCCATTTCTTCACCTAACATATCATCACTCTTATCTAGCATGTTTTGAACCTTTTCCAAAGCCCTTTGTTGTTTTACAGACAATCTTAGCAAGTTTTGAGTAATCGGGCTTTAGATCATCATCGATTCATTTTCACTAGATTCGGAGGAGGTATATTTGAGTACCTTGGCACCCTTTGCCATGAAGCAATAGGTGGGGCGTAGTCATCACTTGTCTTCATCGACTTTGTTGGTGAGGTCATTTTCTTCATAATTGAAGATGGACTTGTCGACGAAAGCGATGGCGAGAGCTAGACTTCGCCACACCGGACTCAGATTCTTCCGATGCCTCCTCTTCCTCATGTTCCTTAGATTCAGCTTGAGTCCATTTCCTTGCCAATGAATGCCCGAGCCTTTTTGGAGCTGCCCTTCTTGTGAGAAGAAGGCTTTGAGGATTTTGATGATGAAGATTTCGATGATTTCTTCTTCTTCTTCAAGGCATCGAACTGTAATCCTTGTGTTTCTTCTTCTTTAATTCCTTTTCCCAATCGAGGACAATCTTGGATGTAGTGACCAGGTTTCTTGCATTTGTGACAAAGTCTTCTCTTATAGTCACTTTGGATGAGGAATCACTACTCCTTGAGGATTTTCCAAATCGACCACGTCTTGAGAACTTACGGAATTTCTTCACGAGCGGTGCTAGCTCTGGCCTAATTCTTGGGATCTCCAAGGCTACTACGAGTCTTCACACTCAGATTCGCATACAGCCTTGGCCTTCGTGGCACGTGTTTTTCCATAGCTAGAACCATAGAGATCTCTCTTTTCAGCAAGCTGGAACTCATGAGTATTTAGCCTCTCGAGGATATCAACTGGATCAAGTGACTTGTAGTCAGCACGCTCTTGTATCATCAGTGCCAGAGTATCAAATGAGGAATCAAGCGATCTCAACAATTTCTTCACCACCTCGTGGTCGGTGATGTCAGTGGTGCCAAGTGCTTGAAGCTCATTTGAGATGTCAGTGAGGCGATCGAAGGTTTGTTGAACATTTTCGTTGTCGAGTCTTTTGAAGCGGTTGAAGAGATTCGAAGAACATCAACTCGAGAGTCACGCTGAGTTGAGACTCCTTCATTCACTTTGGACACTTTGTCCCGGATGAGCTTAGCGGTTTCCAAAGCACTCACTCTTCCATATTGACGTTTGCTCGGATGGCCACATATGATATTCTTCGCTTGATAATCGAGTTGCTTGAATCTCTTCACATCAGCATGACATTAGGAGAAGGTGTGGTGAGGAACACCATTTTCCACAACATACCGTAGATTGTTGTCAATTGCTTCAAGATGCATTCGCATCTTGTTCTTCTAGTAGGGGTAGTCTGTCCCATCAAAGGTAGGACACCGCCGAGACCTTGATCATACTGCGGTCGACATAACTAAAACTCCGTGGTTAAACCAAAATCACACGTAACAAGGGAGTACCTTGCTCGATACCAATTGAAAGTCGTTATATCGACTAGAGGGGGTGAATAGGCAATTTTATGAATTCTTCAACGAGGAATTTGCGGTGAGGAAATTCCTTAGCGAAGAACTACTTGCAATGGAATAAGTACTCCAAGTAAGCATAACAGAATACACGCATGGTCATCATGATGAAATGAAGACAAACACAGAGTACGTAAAAGCGTAATCACAGGATAGCACAAGATGAAGACAAGCGGTGAAGAAATTGAACTGAGGAAATTGAGAAAGTCTTCAGTCAAAGTCTTCAAACACAGATATGAACAATCACTCAACACAATAATGAGGAAATGGAAGGGTTGAGGATATAGAACCACTTAGGTTGGTGAAGACAATGATTTGGTAGACCAGTTCCAATCTATTGTCTCGGTTGTACGTCTGGTTGGAGCGGTGAGTATTTAAACTCGAGGACACAGATCCGGACACCCAGTCGCTGAGCACGCAGCTCAGGACACCCAGTCCTCACTGTATTCTCCTTGAACTAAGGTCACACAGACCTCATCCAATCACTCGTGGTAAGTCTTCAGGCGACTTCCAAACCTTCACAGACTTGGTCACCCGGCAATCCACAATTCCTCGTGGATGCTCTAGACCATGACGCCTAACCGTCTAGAAGAAGCACAGTCTTCAAAGGTAACAAGCGTCGGATCCACGCAGGATCAATCTCTTCAGTGATGCTCAATCACTTTGGGTTTGTAGGGGTTTGGTTTTTGGGGTTTTTCCTCACTCGATGATTTTCACTCAAAGTCCTCAGAGGATGGGTTGCTCTCAAATGACAAGTGTCAAGTTTCTCTCGGAGCAGCCAACCAGCTAGTGGTTGTAGGGGGCGGCTATTTATAGCCTAGGGAGCAGCCCGACATGATAAGACATAAATGCCCTTCAATGATATGACCCTTAGGTGGATAAGATATTTTGGGACAGCTGGCCAAGAAGACAAAGACCTTGATCGGAAATTTGAATCTCAAATTCCTCGGGGCTATCATGTTCCTCATTGTGTAGGCAATCCGACCTTTGGCGAATTCCTAACTCCTCGGTCGAACAAATTCCTCGTGACCGGAAGAACTTCGTCTCATCCTTTGAAGAAATTGATTGAACTGTATGAGATTTCCAAAGGCTTCACTCGAAGGGATTGGTAGGTGTAGGATTTTGAGTTTAGCATCACATGGAAATTTTTCCTTAGTATTTCCTCGACCCCCTTTAACAGTGCGGTGTTTCATATGACTCAATAAATATAAAAACGAAACTACGAAAACAAAAGTCTTCACGCTTATTGTTCCTCAAATGAATACCAAGTCTTCAAGGTCACACCAATTTCTTCACTTTCAAAGTCTTGAGAAAGTCTTGAATATCAAAGTCTTGATCGAAGAACTTCATTTTTAGGGTCGACTTTCTCTCTAAATATCAAACTCCTCATAGACTTACAGACCTGTGTACACTCACAAACGCATTAGTTCCTTAACCTATAAGTCTTCAATACACCAAAATCACTAAGGGGCACTAGATGCACTTACACCCACACACATCCCCCTCTCCATCATATCAGGCATTCTTTATCTCTCCCGCGTGCATGCGCAACGATCGATGTTCCTCTATGTATGTGTGTATATAGCTAGGTCTTTCATAGTTTTCCACACAAACTGATCAATCGATATATCCAGTGAGGTCTCACCCTCTTTCCCACGTCCACATCGATCAATCTATACCTCTCTATATAGGATTAACATATATAGCTAATACACCCACATTAATTATATATCCAACGTGCGCCTCTCATCATCCATGCCTTCCGCTTCATCTCTCGACGCCGGGCACAATGATAAGACAAGGCGAAGGGCCCTGCCCCTCCCCTAACATGACTATATATCGAGGCTAATATGAATGTGATCATTAGACAATTGCTGCTAAAATGGTTTAAGTTCATGAATTGACCCTCCTCGTAAAGGATTAGCAATGCTTGGCCCCCTAGATCATTTATTTTTCATAGCTCCGCCGCCCCCTCTCTCTAAATATCGATCTCGCACTTGTGCATTCCTTCATAGTCTCCCTCCACTCGGCCCCTCGCACCATCTTCTAGCCCCCACCAGATTTTTCCACATGTACAATCTAGCAGACTCCATGGTTGAACATAAGCATAATGCACAAACCTTAAAACAAAAGTGGTTCTCTTTTGTTCTAGAATCTTCCGTATCATAACTGCCCAAACATTTTTTTCTAGTTGAATTGCCATTATTTGTTTTTACTTTATGCTTTACAACGCACAATTCCATGAATCATAAAATAGATTAAGGGCTTCTTTGATTCAAAGGATTCTCAAAGGAATTTTGGAGGATTCTAATCATTAGGAATTTTTCCTATCTTGGTTGTTTGATTCGTAGGATTGTAAACCATAGGAATTCTTCCATATGATTCATTTGCACTAGATTTCATAGGAAATATCCCATCCACTCAAACCTCTTTGAAAGAATTCTGCGGTTTTTTCTATGCACAATCAAACACTCGTACAATCCTGTAGGATTCAAGACGACATTCCACTATAATCCCATGTTTTCCCTATTCCCGCGTTCTTAGCTTTTTTATAAAAACTAATTGATTTTGAATGAGATGAACTATAAGAATTAAACGAAGGGCTACATCCGGCATATATGACTCAGAGCTTACATGCTATAGTGTGGTATTTATTCATAATTTGGTTGCAAAATCTGATGCGTGCAATGCACGTGTACCTTACTAATACTTCGAGTATGTGCAAAACACGTAAATTAGAATACCAATTGCACGCTACACAGTGTCTCCCTTACAGTTCATGAAGCCACGTGGCACATGTGGAGGCGTTGTCGCGACCTCCTTGCGTGGATTGATCACAGTGACGTTCTGCTGGTTCCAGAAGATTGTACTCGTCCTCCCTGAGCCATACTGGCGGTACATGCACGAAGCGAAGATGTGCACGCACGCCACGCACGCACTCATTCCCTCGCACGCACACGCGGGTACACGGGCGGACGCAATTTTGTACCAAGATCCACCCCATGTGATAATTTGACGCGTGTAAAGTCGTTCACTTCATTGATGGTCAATTAATACAGCGCATGCAAATTGAGTGGACGTGAGGGCGGAAGAAATACATTATTACTCCACTGCGCGCATGCGAGTAGTTAAATCGTGGGTTGCTGGTAGTACTTCCATTGCTCTCCTTCGTATTTTGTGCCAATTTTTCACAGTAACATAATATTTACGCATTTGAGCAATGTAGTACTTGAAATTTATGTTCCGCTAAACTCATCGAGAGCCGTTTCGGGCCTCGAAACCAAAACCATCAATTAATCTTTACCTTGTTCCCATCACATTCGAAAGCCTGCTCACACCTACTAGTACGTACCAAATCTAAACATGTTCCCACTATGCAGGTATTAGTACTAGTGCTAGTACTTAGGTTATAAAAAGGGGAACTATCTAACCGAAAATTACTCTACCTTTCCTCCTCATAAGTGCTTCTTCTTCGTCCGTCGTTGCCATGGCCGGTGAGCAGAGCTCTAGGTTGAGAAATACTCGTAACAAGGGAGCGGCAACAAAGGTTGCGGAAAAAAAAGAGAGGGCTCGCCGCCACGCAGAGACCTCGAAAGATCTCTCACGGGAAGGCGATGGCTCCCATGAGCGCCCTAGCCGCGGAGGCGAACATGCGGAGCCGGCGGAGCTGGAGCCATTATCCCTAGACGGCATGCCCGATCAGCTCAATAAGCACCTCAATAAGCAGAAGGAGTTCATCCAAGGCTTGATGGAGTTGCTGAAGGAGAGCTTCGACGACATGCCCAACGAGCTCAATCAGCAGGGGGAGTTGACCGTCGGCTTGGTGATGCTGCTGAAGAAGAGCATTGCCTCAGGGAAGAAGGCGACTGGCGAAATCCTGTGACTTCAGGAGGACAAGGCAAAGCTATGCCACGAGATCGACCTGTTGAAGGAGAAGAACGCCGGCTGGAAGAAGCTGCATGAGAATAGTAGTTCCTCAATGAAGATGCTGCAGGCTCTCATCATGGAATAGAAGGAGAAGTTGGCGAAGCTCCGCATCGAGCACCCGGCCGCTGTCAAGGTACGTAATGCGGCCGTGGAACAGATGATGAAGGCTCGTGTCGAGAAATCCCGCGTCATGGACAGAATGAAGAAGATGGCGGAGGAGACGCGCAAGGAGATGGAGGTCGTGGAGGCAATGAAGAAGCAGTTACGACTCCATGACAAATTAGATCATTTGGGGTGATAATCTTCCTTCTTCTTTTGCTCCCCGTGTTTCATCTTTTGCTTCGGGTGTTTCGCCGCACGTGTCACGTTCTTTGCGAGGCATGAATAGAACAATGGTTTTTTTAGGGAATGAATAGAACAATGCTAACAATGAGATGACTAGCAAATTAGATCATTTTTATCACCATATGGCACTGGGCTGCCGTGTTTCGTGCTCCTCCGTCGCAGTACTACTCCAGTGGAAAACTTGAGTATACAGCATGGTTCTTTGCTCCTCCTCGATCAGGTCATCGGCGCATTTATACGAGCAGTTGTAGGACCTTGAAGTATGTCTAGAGGGGGGGTGATTAGACAAATTGACCAATAAAAAACTTAACCTTTTCCCAATTTTAGAGTTTGGCAGATTTTAGCTATTTTAGGACAAGTCAAGCAATCATCACACAATTCAAGCAAGCATGCAAAGAGTGTATAGGCAGCGGAAATTAAAGCATGCAACTTGCAAGAAAGTAAAGGGAAGGGTTTGGAGGATTCAAACACAATTGGAGACACGGATATTTTTGGCGTGGTTCCGATAGGTGGTGCTATCGTACATCCACGTTGATGGAGACTTCAACCCACGAAGGGTAACGGCTGCGCGAGTCCACGGAGGGCTCCACCCACGAAGGGTCCACGAAGAAGCAACCTTGTCTATCCCACCATGGCCGTCGCCCACGAAGGACTTGCCTCACTAGCGGTAGATCTTCACGAAGTAGGCAATCTCCTTGCCCTTACAAACTCCTTGGTTCAACTCCACAATCTTGTCGGAGGCTCCCAAGTGACACCTAGCCAATCTAGGAGACACCACTCTCCAAGAAGTAACAAATGGTGCGTTGATGATGAACACTTTGCTCTTGTGCTTCAAATGATAATCTCCCCAACACTCAACTCTCTCTCATAGGATTTGGATCTGGTGGAAAGAGGGTTTGAATGGAAAGCAACTTGGGGAAGGCTAGAGATCAAGATTCATATGGTAGGAATGGAATATCTTTGCCTCAACACATGAGTAGGTGGTTCTCTCTCAGAAATGGTAAGTTGGAAGTGTAGGTTTAGTCTGATGGCTCTCTCCACGAATGAAGAGGAGGTGGAGGGGTATATATAGCCTCCACACAAAATCTAACCGTTACACACAATTTACCAAACTCGGTGGGACCGAATAGTTAAACTCGGTCGGACCGATTTAGTAAACCTAGTGACCGTTAGTGATTTTTGGTGGACTGACATGCATCTCGGTGAGGCCGATTCGGTTAGGGTTAGGGCATAACGTAATCTCGGTGAGACCGATTACACAAACTTCGGTGAGACCGATTTGGTAATAAGCTTTCGAGAGAGTTGGTCGAGTAAACTTCGGTGGGACCGATTTGCTCTTTTCGGTGAGATCGAAATGTTACAAAAAGGAAATAGAGAGTTTACATTGCAATCTCGGTGGGACCGATCGCTCACTTCGGTTAGACCGAAAAGTTACGAAGGGAAACAGAGAGATTGCAACCCCATCTCTGTGAGACCGAGATCCCTATCGGTAAGACCGATTTGCTTAGGGTTTTTGGCAGTGGCTATGACTTTTGGAATCGGTGGCGCCGGATAGAAAGATTCGGTGTGACCGATTTTGGCTTTAGGTTTAGGTCATTTGTGGATGTGGGAAAGTAGTTGAGGGTTTTGGAGCATATCACTAAGCACATGAAGCAAGAGGCTCATTAAGCAACACCTCATCCCTTCTTGATAGTATTGGCTTTTCCTATAGACTCAGTGTGATCTTGGATCACTAAAATGTAAAATGAAGAGTCTTGAGCTTTTGAGCTTGAGCCAATCCTTTGTCCTTAGTATTTTGAGGGATCCACTTTCATCATCCATGACATGCCATTCACTGAGCTTTCCTGAAACAATAGTCTTGGAATAGCATTAGCTCAGTGAGCTATATGTTGTTACTAGAACGTGATGGCGCGCGTTGCCGCGCCCACTCATTTTAAATACTACCGATACTTTTATTAATAAAAACACTACTTTATATTTCATGTAATCACCGATGAAAACATTATTTTAATCTCGTGTAAAATTCTATGCTTCTACCATCTTTTGACGGGGTACAAATGGTTGTTCCAACATGGACCTTAGTGAACAAATTGTCTTTTCTTTACCTCGGATAAAAATATAATGATAATATAAGTGGGTTACTTGCAAAAATTAATTCTTTGGACTAATCTTGTATATCTTTTTTAAATATACCTTGCCTACATTGAGCTCCCCATCCTGGTGATTGTCCAACGTCAAAAGGGTTGTTTTATCTACAAAAGTACAAAGAAAAACAAGTCATCTCCAAAGCATAACATAATGAAAGCTAAACCCTCATTAAACAAAGGTAAAACCAGAACTCCAAGTATTACCATTGCAATGCGGCTATTCTTTTTGCCTTCATTCTCGAATTTTGTACTTACCGTTCAAAGCTTAATTGATATCTCCGATTGGCTAAATTTAGCTTGAACAATGCACCATGAAGTGGCTGCATGTGAATTCTTGGGCACAGAACCTATCAATCCATGTTACCCAACACCGCTAATAGAACTTACATTAAGTGGTAGTAGTTCCTAAATTTACCACACTTTGGGTAGCATAAATTTTGATTGGAAAATTAAGAAAATGTGTCAACATATTTTCCAAAGTTATTTCAGCTTGCTAAAAAAGGTTCTTCCATACATGAAAACATTACAATTCAACGGAGGACTATGAGAGACATTGGTTTAATTTTTTTTACCATATAGTTGACAATTCTCCTTATTTTATTTCTAAATCTTGTGTTAGCATACTGAAATCCTGCAAATTATTAATAAAACTCCCATGATGTTTCCCACAAGAAAAATACAGATCGGAACCTCATTTACATCTAAAACATAGTAAATTCTCCTTTAGCCAACAATCGATCAATCATCGGCCATCACCGAAGATGCATCAAAGCCTGCCCCTGATCCTGCTGCTATAGACTAAGAAAAAAAAGCATAATAAACAAAAGAAAAATAGATGGGGCGTCGTACATGGGGAATCGAGAAGATGCATCATCATGTGGCCCTCACGCCAAATCCAAACCAGCAGAGCAATTCACACCGTTGAGCTCAATAATTCCTGAAACAAGAAGATCCAAGGTGAAGGCCAGACGGGAAGAAGGAAAGAATGACACGGACACGCAGCAGGACGAACCCAAAAAAAGGAAAGGGGATGGAGGCGGATGCAGGAGGAGGACAACCAATGATGGACGCCGAAGGCACAGGCGGCCGTTGCGAGGCTCATGCTGCCACAAAGGAATGCTTCAGGACAAGACATTAAAAACATCAAAGAAGGGGCTGCAGAGGACAATACATGGCATGTAAAGTTCATCGACGGGGAGGCAGGCCGGAGCGAAGCTTCGCCAACAGATCGAGGACGGGCGGCGCATCACGGCGAAGGAATAGAGAAGCGATTCGGAGGAATAGACCTAACAAACGAAAACTTCGGGCCTGTAAACATGCACGTTCGCTGGACTGGGCCTTTGACAGCCTGATTATGGACAGAATTCGAAGCTCATTCCGTGGAGTAGCGGCCCACCAAATGGTGCGTGAATGCATGGTGACCTGGAGCCGACAGGGCTGATCTAAATTGTACATTAGAGTTCGGCTGATCTAAATCGTACATTAGAGTGATCCGACGGTTCAGAGACTTAAAACATCGTGGAGGCTCCTAACTCACTACGTTATACTGATTAGTAATGAATTACCAAAACCACCTAGGGATAGTTGCACTTTCAGCAGTCAAATCACAAGTCCCCGCCTTCCAGCAGTAATGAGCCGTCAAATCACAAAGGCCCTCACCTCTCGTGAAACCGACCAAGCTAGACTGCCCCGCCCTCTAGCCTTTTAAAAAATGTATACTTTTGTACAGCAGTAGTATCGATGGATTGCGCCATGGAGCAAAACTTGAAATTTAAAAAAAGGTGGTACATATAGAGAGCGCTCGTCGCCAAATTATGCATATAGTACTATTAAAAAGGCTAGTCACAATAATGGTGTCCAGCACAACCCACCCCTCAAATAAAACTAATAGGGTGCTTGGATACGTTTTAGTCCCATGACTAAAAGTAGTGGGACTAAAACATGCTAGCCTCACCCATGCTTGGATCCAAATACTAAAAAGGCTAAAATAAAGTTGATGAGCATTTATTATCCTGCAAACCCTCCAATCCAGAACTACTTTGTGTTAAAGGAGAGGAGTTAAATGAGTAGAGAGAGGACTAGTCCACATTTTAGTAGGGGTACCCTGACTAAAAAATTTAGTCTCAAGACTAGTTTTAGCCCCTCTTTAGTCAGGGGTGCTTGGAACTTTAGCCTCTTAAAGACACTATTTTTAGTCAGACTAAAATAAGTCCCTTGGATCCAAGCACCCTGAAATTCTTTGACAACTAAACTGCTGGCTATATGATGTTGGCCATATATATTGTACGTATATAATGTGAAGAAACGAGTGGTAGTACTATACCAACTAAAAGATGAAATGTAAGAAATACTAGTATGTATGTCTTGAAGAGTTAAAGTAACAAGAAGAAACATAACATATTTACTGCTGGGGCTCAAAGACAACACACCCCTCAAATTAAATTAAGCACACCTGAAATTAAACTTTGCAACTATTCCGGTAGACACTGCATTAGAACCACCATGAGCAACGACACCGCCACCTTACTCAGAGTCCTCGTCCACGTCCTCGACTTCGTCATTGTCCCTCTTCCTCTTGGCCGATACTTCTTTGCTTCAACCGCACACTTGGCTGTTGCTCTTCATCCAACCCTTGAAGATATTGAAGCAAAGGTAGCCATCCATTGCAGCGTAGTGGATGTGGTCTATATCTAGTACATTCCGCTGCCATGCATGACGATGAAACGTGTATGGAGGTTTCTCCAGTTTACCGTACGAAGGATGAACCATGGCTCCTGCCAGGGTCAGCATTGAAGGCTGACGAGAGGACACCAGTCGATTCTTCTGGAGGTCGAAGGTGTTGCCTACAAAGAGTCCTATCAGACGCATGACTTCTTTGTCGTTACCAAAGTCTACAGTAACGGATTTGACTAGGTTGCTCTCGAGGAAGTCCTTAAAATCCTGGCACTCAACGTCGGCATGGCATATGTGGTATACCAAGCATAAGTCATGCACGCAAACCTGGATCACGGCGGGCTTCTTCCTCTCTTCGTCCTTTAGATCCTTCTCTCATCCAAGTACTTTGGTGTACTCAACATCTAGCCCAAATGACCCACTCATCATCCGAGTCTTGAACATGCGTGCAAGCGAGAAAGGCATCCTTTCACCGTCGCGGAAGAACGGGCGTAGATGACGTCGAACTCATCGCCGATGATGGTTCTAACCTTGTACTCACTGCCGATCGTGGAGATTTGGGACGCCATGGATTTGGGAGGAGGGTTAGGATTAGTGGAACTGCCGTAATGTGAATGGGCCGGGGCGACTAGGAAGCGAACCGCCGTAGTATTGAAGGGCGTGCGGTGGCGAGTAAGAGCGAACCGGCGTGCGAACGGCAGGGTAGTGGCTTTCCATTCTCCCATGATACGGGCTTCCGAGAGCCCTTGGATCTGAGATCGAGCGGTTGCATGGAGTGATTCTAGACCTATGGGTGAATATCCTATCACGGAGGGTTATTACGCAAATTTTCAGCAACCGCATGCGACCGTTTGATCTCAGATCCAAGGGCTGCCAACAGCCTATATCATGGTTGCGCCTACCACGATTGTCGGCGTCGCTGTGATGGCGCCCCCTTGGAGATTTAACACGGTGCGTTAGGCTATCTGATGTTGGCATGTCATACATAGTCATCACTTAGTCACTCGTACTACAACAAGGTTGGCTATAAGGTTGGCTATAAGTGTAAATTTTTTTACTCCTCTCTATCTCTTTCTTCGTACTCCCTCCATCCCATAATATAAGAATGTTTTTACACTAGTGTAGTGCCAAAAACGTTCTTATATTATGGGACACTGGGAGTACTAGTATTTATGGCATTTGCCAAGGAGTGACCTCTTCCAATGAAATGGTGTTGCTAAGTTTGCTTCATTTAATTAGCTATAGACTCAAAATTATCTTTTCACCTAGGTACACGCTTAGCACCGTTTCTTCCTTGGGTCACCAAACTAATCTCTCTCTTCTTGATTAACTTGCCACATCAGACTTTATGCCTATGTGGCAAGCTTAAGCACCTGTAGGAGCAAGTAAAAGTAAGTACAATAGTGCGCTTTACATGGCATTTTGCATATGTGGAGGAAAGAGAGGCAAGGAAAAAGTGGAGAAGTGGGCTCTCATGCAAGAGCCAGCCTCTACTACATGGTGGAGCATTGGGAGAGGCACCTGTATGGAGGTGGTTAGGAATCTGGGAGACTCACGCCGGTCGTAGCGCCGCAGTTAAAATGATAATGGAAAGTCAAATCATGGGGCCCCACCTGTCCAGCAATAACTCGCTGTCAAATCACACAACCCTATGTTTGCAGCAGCCTACTCCCTCGTCTTCTCGCATCTCTGTCGAACCGACTAGGCAGAATCGCCCTCCGCCTATCAAGGCAGAAAAGCCCGCCCTCGACTTTTAAATAGTATCTGATATACTAATTTTGTATCCATGGATTGCGCCCGCGCCATGGAGCAAAGCGTCTAGAAAACGGCGGTACACATGTACGGAGTATACAGCACGCCCGTCGCATTCGCGTCGCACCCCAGACGGTCGGTCGGTCTAGCACGCTGCTCTCCGAATGGAACGCGCGTCATATTGCGTTTGCACACACATGTGGGACGGCAATTGATAACCGACCATAGGCACAATCCACGGCCCCGCAAGTCGGGTAAATTAATAGAAGAGGGAGACGAGTGATAGTACTAGAGAAGTGTTGTACTACATTGGTGCCTAGACGATCCCTGCAAGACATGGAAGATCAGTTCGTCCATGCATGTGACCAGACTCCAGCAGACACGCCTGGATTGGCTATCGTCTACATATCGTGCAGGCTATGTTGTACATGGCTGTAGTTGTGGTGAGAAATCTAAAAAAAGGTTTCTTGTCATCTCGCAAAATTAGGTGTCATGTGATTCGGATCACTGCGAGGGTTAAACAGCGACAACTGAGTTGGGCTAATCATTGGGGGCACATGCACGAACAGTGACTACTCGGCTGCCATCTAGGTCAAGCCGGCTATGTTAATTAGGACATCTATCGACGGACCCCTTTTCTACGAGTTTATCTTTATTTGAGCTTTGTTCCTCGTCTAGTTTGTCCATCGGGATTCATGTTGTCTCCTTTGGGCAGTGAGGTTATGATTTCTTGTCATGTGGCATTTTTCGTGTTATATGTTATAATCCGCGCTTGAGATCAAAATGGCGACAAGCTGCGCCTCGGGCCACGTGCATGAAGACTTCTCGGCAGGTCATTGGCGAGGTCAAGTCGGCTCCGTAGACAAAAGAAAACTAGTACTACTCCACTATATAGGCAGGAGCCTCCGCGCTTGGTTTCTAGTGTTGCTCTCTTCACACCGTCTCGGCCTCTCCAGATCTAAACACGACAGCGGTGGCCACTCTCTCTCTCTCTCTCTCTCTCTCTCTCTCTCTCTCTCTCTCTCTGCTCACCGCTGGTCACAGATCCAGCCGGATCCTCTCCGCCGGGGAAGGTGAGAAGGTGCAACGTTCACGCGGTCGTCCTCGGCGACGGCTCTTACCTTCTGGGCGGCGTCCCGATCAGCCTGCCTTGACGTTCTCTCCCAAGCACCCTTTGGCGAGGAAGGGCCTCCGACCCCTTCTTCCCAGCCGTGAGTGTGGGCAGATCCAGCCACCCGCCGCCCACCTAGCGACATCCGGCGACCATCAGGTATAACTTCCTTCGAAACCGGCCTTGCTCTACTTCCCGAGCTCCTGACGTCGCTGCATTTGTATCTCTTACTATTTCTCAGGCCCCCTCGTAGATAGGATCGATCGGTTGTTCGAAAACCACCTAATTTTTACGTTTAAGAGGTAAAACTAGTTCATGCACTCAAATCTAGTACTACTTGGTTCAAACAAGGAAGAAAGGGGTGGGGGTGGGGGAGGATTTGTTACCTGAATCTAGGACTTGGTCGAAAGAGGAAATAATGGGGGCGAAAAGTAGCAGAGCTGGCTATCCAACTGGTCTCTAGGTCTAATAGGGAAATAGAGGGAAATGCAGTACAAACTCAATATAAACCCGATCTATTGGTTGAAAAAGGAAAGAAAGTGGGGACTGGGGCCAAGTCAGCGAGTAAGTCCGACACTAGATTTGCTAGCCTCACACAGTATAAGGTGGCTATACCGAACAAAAATGGGACCAACCCAGATATCATGTTCTGATGTTTGTTGCCCCGAGCCACCCTTATGTAATGCCACTAGTAAAATCTAGCAGTCGCACTGTTAAAAGTAAAGACACGTTAAACCAATGTTGTTTTCAATGTAATGCGTCCAGCAATATGAATCAATGGCACTTCTTTACATGTCCTGCTAAAATTTCCCATTAAGATAAGTTGGTTCTTTTCGTTAGAAATGCAAGCATCTGGTCCGCCTACTCTCCCGTGCCCAAAGTAATGTCGTATTTAACGGTTGTCATAGTTAATCCTAATGCCCACACTAATATCTAGCAATCTTTGGTGCTTTAGAAATTACTCTTGTCCTTGTAGGATTGCCATTCAGATAAGGAACATGCTTCTTTGCGTTTGATGCATGTTTCATCCCTTATTAGTCACCCTCCTTTCCACCTTTTTTGTGCAAACAGAGATATACATTTCACGCTCGATCTTAGTTGAACTGCACAAATGATATCAAAATTATAGTTGAGTATTCGGGAGCTTCACAACCAACCTTGATGTTGCTCAATTTTATTGCAACTAATGAAGAAGAAGCTCTGTGGGTTTCGTTTACGATGGAAATGGAACCGGGTGGAAACCCTTTTCTTCAAAAATTGAAGAAGCTGCTAGCTCACGGGACATTGCTTCATTTTAGGTGAACTGCACCAAAAGGTCCCATGAATTGAATCATCCATGTTGGTATTTGAAAGAGCCAGCTTGACATCGATCTAAGCACCCCGGCCTCCATCCTTGCGATGCACGGTACACCTTGTTTGCCACCTGCTCGACCCTAGTGTCACTGATAAAATGAAGTAATAATACAGTTAAAATAGAGAGAGTGTCATCTCTATCATTTAATTTCCAATGTAGATAAAGAAAGTGCTTCTCTTTGTTAATGTATGTTTCATCAACTAGTCCCATTGTTAATGTTTAAGCGTTTCTGCAAACTGGGGTGCTTAATTTTAGTTGATATGTACAAAAATAGAGATTTGAATGTCTCAAGGCGCCTCCTTGTACTACCGTTGTACACTGATGTTCATCACTGGCAGAAGGTGTATCTGGGAGACTTGGGACGATGTCCAGTATGAGGCGTACCGTATGAGGCGTCGCAGGGCCCATCTCGCCCTCGCAACATGGCATACTATGATACTATCGCAATATTTTCTTCTATTTATTTTGTGTGTTTCATCAACTAGTGCCACTATAATGTAATCACGCCTTTTCATTATCTCTGCAAACAGGGTTATTTAGCTGCATTTTGGTGGAACTGCACAAATGTACGTATGGAACCAGCATATATGCAGAGTGCGAGGTGTGCCAAGTAAAAAATTACCGACACCAACCATGCTGCATGCACGCATTGGCATCCACCACCACCAGCGGGATGTGTGGCGCTCTTTGTGGACGGATCTTTCTCGGCAACAAATCATCTAACCAAATACTAGTAGCTTATATTGGCAGTTTTCTAGGGAGTACTCTTTTCTGAAAGAAGCACCAATCTATTTTTCTTTATTTGTACACTGTGTCACAACTTTGACCCAAAGGTCCAGAGCTATTTTAGGGTGATTGGAGTAGTACTCGGAGACTAATTGTAAGCATGATTTTCATTAGTTGTCACACTGATTTTAAGCATGAGCAGGTGGAAGATTAGGTTAGTGTGAAGCTTACCTTAAACCCTACCGCCGCCGTTGAAACGAGGCGAGCGTCGAGGGAACCGTGGAGAACAGCGGGGAAGCGACGTCGCACCATCCGGCCTCCTCTTGCAGTGGGAAAACGAATACTCCTCTGGCTCCGGCTGGCTCTGCACCCTCACAAACGGCACACCATACTCGATCGATTCGTTTTCCTCTGGGTGCTTGACCTTCGACATGTACGCCCTCCACCTCCGCCTGACTGTCGCCTCGGGCGAATCTGTCTGCTCCATCACCCAGAGGAGATACTCGATGAACTCGGAGGACTGCGGCGTGACTGCCGCCGAGGAGTACATGTACATCGCCGCCGTCTCGCTCTTTCGCATACATTGCCGCATGGCCCGCACCGTCCTCGAAATCTCCCACACATTGTCAAACCAACTAAGGATCTCCTTCAACTTTGGCTAACTTTGCTGGTGCCGCCCGGCGATCTGCACGATTCTTCTTGCATCCTCTCCATAGATGTCCTTCCGAGGTGGTCCGGTGCTAGCTTTGGAAGATGGGAGGAGGCGGTGGTCTTGCAATAGAGAAGAGGGAGAGGCGAGATGGTGGTTTTGGAATGGAGATGATGGAGAGGAGAGGAGGTGGTTTTGGAATGGAGAAGATCAGAAGAGGGAGAGGCGAGACGGTGGTTTTGGAATGGAGATAATGGAGAGGAGAGGAGGTGGTTTTGCAATGGAGAAGATCAGAAGAGGGAGAGGCGAGACGGTGGTTTTGGAATGGAGATAATGGAGAGGATAGGAGGTGGTTTTGCAATGGAGAAGAGGGAGAGGAGCGTGCGGTAGCGATTTAGGATTGGACGAGAGGGTCGGTGCGCTGTGACTGGATCAAAATCAAAATCAATTTACCCTTCAATTAAGAAAGCGACCCCACATTAACTAGTCTCCCTTTTATTCTGGGTCATAATTGACCATGATTTTACTTTATACATAAAATATATGTTATCGTTGCAAATATAATATAATTGAAAGTACATTCAGAATCTGAACCAAAGCGATACAATTTTTGGTGACATGCATTCACATTTTGCTTGTCAAATACAGTATGTGGTCAAACTTTGACCCAAAATCATAAAACAACAAAAAATACTTCCAAGACCAGCGCCGCTCTTCCGCTCTTCTCCTCTTAAACCACCGCCGCTCCTCTCTGTTCCAATCTAAATGCAGCACCGCTCCTCTCCTCTTCCATTTCAAAACCACCGCCCTCCTCTCCTGTTCGGTCCAAAACCAGTGTCGCTCCTCTCCCGTTCTAATCCAAAACCAGCGCTGCTCCTCTCCTCTTCCATTCAAAAACCACTGCCGGCGAGTGAAGGTGTTGTGGAGAAGTAGATCGATGGAGGAGTACAACCGATATGTGAGGATCGCAGACGGTGACCCTGTGAAGCTAGCTAGGATGTTGGAGATACAGTCTTGGTTTGACAACAAGGACCAACTAGCGGCGTGGCGACATCCATGGCCAAATATCTGCAACAGAGCGAAAAGGCGGCGATACTCCGGAGGAATCGCCTGAGTACATAGAGTTGCTCCTCTGGGCCATGGAGCAAACAGATTCACCGAATCCGATCATGAGGGAGCGGTGGTGGGAGTATCGATCCCAGATGGAGCATCCATCAGAGATTGAAGGATCGAGCATCTACATGGTGCCGTTTGTGAGGGTGTCATGCCAGAGCGAGCCGGTGGAGTCTTCGTCGATCGAACCAACTGCAAGAGGAGAAAAGCAGTTGGCCCGATGACGCTTCCCCGCCATCGTCTCCCTCGCCGTTCACATCGTCTCACAGGGTGGTTGTCTGCCGTCGAGGAATAGGAGGGGGCTGCCCCCCAGCCCAATAGTCGGGCAGGTTGTGAATTGTCAGGAGGAGCTTAGGGTTGTCAGTATTTGTAGGTTGTGAATTGTGTTTTGTGTTGTGTATTTTGAGAGTACTTTCAGATATGAATGTCTTTTGAATTTTAGATTTGCGATATTGAGCATATGAAGTATTTTATGAATTCTAGAGATCTATTTTAGCACTTAAAAAATGTAGTTTCATAGGAGTATAAAAGTGAAGACAATGTGATTCTAAGAGAAGAAACTGAAAGTTTCAGTTTCAGATAAGAAACTGCAAGTTCAGTTTCAGATAAGAAACTGCAACTTTCAGAGGCAGAGCATGTATATTAACACGGCCTTTTCAAACAGGGTTAACATCATGTTGGAAGTTTTATTCATGGTCGAAAATGGAACTACCAGCCAGTTAACATCATGCTGATCAACATTCATGCATAGCACATCTTCATATGATGCACAGTCAAAATGCCCACACAATGTCGAGTGTGCAAAACACAGAGAAAACGAGGGACGAAGTTTTGGCAAGTGTTGGACGTGGTTTTGGGCTGCCCCGTCTAGGCTTTCATTTTTAACAAGCGCAGCCCACGACCTCGGATGGGAGGTCCATAGGCCTGTTTGTATTTTCTTAGGGCCGTCATGTATCGACCGGCCTATGGACCTCCCATCCGAGGGTTTATTTTGGCAGCCCAATTTATGTATTTTTTGAAGAAAGCAGAGGTGCTGTTCTATTTTTCTATATAAGAATAGGAACGCCAGGTCCAACTTATGTTTCCTTCTAACTATATTATATATATTTAAATTATTTTATATGTTATTATATATTATTTTTATTGTCATCTTATATTTAACAGATACTTACATATGTAAGAAAACAATATCCCACATCTTATTAACTTATAAAAATAATTTCTTAGCAAATAAAATCCTGGATTGTTTTGGCACGAAAATCCTAGTGATTGTGTACAAAAGCTTGGTAAGATTTAAGGACGAATGTAATAGTATCACTTATTATTTAAATATAATTATACCAAAATGCTCAGCCCCTTTTTATTTTTTGATAACATTGCTGGCCCAACCCAACATTATAATTAGAATCAGCCCAGCAAAATCGTGTATTTCGAGAAACTGCAAATGGCCTATAATTTTTTAGGAAATAAAATAAATGGGCTGCATGGACGCTACATTATTTGTTCACCCAGCCCAGCTAATGGCTGTAATTCAAAAAATATATCAAATTGACTAGAAATTCTACCGCGCAAAAAAAAGACTGTAAATTCTGAAAAAATGGGTTGAATACGTGCCACATTTTTGGAGGCCGAAATGTGGTCCAATAGGTGAAGCCAGCATGAAGTCGTTGTCAATTTAGTCAACAAATGATTCTGACATGTTAGCCATTGGATTTACATCCAACGACCGGCATCCATCTTCAATCTCTCGTCTTCTTACTCCAGCGCCGCCGGGACCACCTCCCGCCTCCTGCTGGTAGCAGCTCTGCTTAGCATGCTTCGCTATGAAGCGCTACTCCACCGTTGGCCAGGCCATCCCTCCACCCCTCCACACCTCATGTTCTTCTCCACCGACTGTCGAACCACACCGCACTAGAACCAGTTAACCCTCGTACACCTCTCCGTCTGCGACTCTACTCCCGTCTTCCCATCTCGGCTCGTTCTTTGTCCGGGGCCTCGCCGTCATCCACCACCTTGGATGCGCTCAGCGCGGCGTGGTCAACATGGTCAACGAACGACACCATCGGAAGTAGACTGTGTGTGGAGAGGCTGACAGCTGGGTCCACGGCTGCACACAAGGAAATGCCTCCTTATTATGCGCAAAATAATGATTCCTCCACCTGACATCTGGGACCCACCGGAAGGGCCTCTCAGATTTCGCGAAAATAACGTGCCCTCACGACAGGTCGGACCCACCAGCTATCTTCGCACGCAAGGAAGTGCCTCCTTATTATGCACAAAAAAATGAATATTCCCCCTGCCAGCTGGAACCCAGCATATTGGGAGGCTGACTTGTGGGCCTACCAAGTTGACGGGGACGGAGGGCTTTGTCAACTTAGTCAATATGAACGATTCAAGCTCCTGTTACCGTACGATCTTCATCCAACGGCCGTAGTGCTTCTTCAACCTCTTGGTCTTCTTGCTACAGCCGCCCAAACCAGCGTCGGTCGTGCCGTGTGCTCCTGCCTCCCGTGGCCGGCCGTGATGCCGCGGAGGCCTCACCGCCCCCTACTACTCCCACCGCTGGCCAGGCCATCTCTCTACTCACCCACACCCCCTGTTATTCTGTGGCAACAGCAGCCTCACACCGCAGACGAACCAGTGAACCCTCGTACTCCTCTTTGCGTGAGCATCCACTGCTGCGTCTTCCTCGGCTCCGAGTCGTCCCCTTCCTAGTCCTCGCCGTCGTCCACCGCCGTGGTGCTCTCGGCGCGGCGTGGTCAACATAGTCAAGGAACGACTTCCATCGGACGTGGATCAGACGTGGAGAGGCTGACAGCTGGGTCCACGGCCGCAGCAAGGAAGTGCCTCCTTATTACGCGCAAAATAATGATTCCTCCACCTGACAGCGGGGACCCACCAGACGGGCCACCGTATTTCGCGAAAAAATGTTTCCTCCAGACTGCTGGGACCCACCATCTACATCTTCGCACGCAAGGAAGTGCGTCCGGGCAAAAAAAATGATTCGCCCCCCTGACTGCTGGGACCCACCAGCTACATCTTCGCACGCAAGGAAGTGCATCCGGGAAAAAAATGATTCACCCCCCTGACTGCTGGGACCCACCAGCTACATATTCGCACGCAAGGAAGTGCCTGACAGTCGGGACCCACCTGGTCGAAGCGTACGTAGCATTGTCATTCTGGTCGCGAACGTGTACGTACATATATACTGGTGGATGTAGAGGCGCGCACGTGTCGTAGTAGAGGCGTGTATGTGTCGTAGTAGAGGCACACACGTAGCATGTACACGTACCTATAGAGGCCAAGGTGCAAGAAAGAAAATACGGCCACGTATGTGTACATACGGGTGGGGTCTCGAACGCCTACTCGCGCATACGTACGGCCAGGGCTCGTGTACATGGCTGGGTCAGAACAGAGAAACAATGTCGTCGTCTTGTTCATGGGGAGGCAACGGAATGCGTCGTGTTGATGGGGAGGCAACGGAATGCGTTGTGTTCATCGGGAGGCAACGGAACGCGTGGGAGCCAACCGGCTGGGTCGGAACGGAATGTGTGGTCGTGTTCATCGGGAGGGCTTGGAGGAACAGGCGATGGAAACGAGGCCTGGCGCATCGCAGAAGCGGAGGAAGCGGCCTTGTGTTCGACCGCCACATTTGAAGCAGGATCCTGTTCGCCGGGAGGGTGCGGCGTACCGCAAAAGCGGATTTAAACGGACCTCCCTACGGTCAAACGGGGTCCTGTTGATCGGGAGGTGTGGCGTACCGCCAAAGCGGAGGAAAGCGGACCTCCCTACGGTCAAACGGGGTCCTGTTGATCGGGAGGGTGTGGCGCATCGCAAAACGGATTTAAACGGACCTCCTACGGTCGAAACGGGGTCCTATTCTTCGGGAGGTGTGGCATACCGCAAAAGCAGGACTCCATGGGATCTGTTCATCTCCACCGTCGACCTCCTCCGGCCTCCACGGGCTCCTGTTCATCCAGCCTCCACCGCGCTACTCCACCGGCTCTGTTCAACCACCCCTCCACCGTCTCATCTGTTCATCCAGCCCTCCACACCACGGGTCTGTTCAACCACCCCTCCACGGGCACCCCTCCACCGTCTCTGTTCATCCAGCCCTCCACACCACGGGTCCTGTTCATCCAGAGGCAACGCCACCGCTCTTGTCATCCAACCCCGCAACGCTCATTGTTCATCGAGGCAGCATCGATCAACTTCAGTTAGCGGCGATGGCGAAGAATCGCTCGATCGGGTTCGATTAACGACCATTGATCGATCGCTCGGGTTCGATAACGCGTAACTGCGGTGCAATCGCCGGGTTCGATTAGAGCCCAACGCCTCGCTTCGGGTTCGATTAGAGCTAACGGCTCGCACACGCGGTGTATGTGTCACGAGAAAGCAGCATTGCTCGCCCCGACCTCCCACCGTAACGGAACTCCCGAAATTTTCCTCCCTCTCGCTTCTACCACGGTTTTTCATGGACGGCCCAAAGAATGTCATGCAGCTGCGTCTCCGCCCGCCGGAGACGAAAAGCCCATTTTATGTCATGATTTTTGTCATAGAAGTAGGAGCCCACCACATCTATGATGATACCGGGTTTTGTCACAATTATCGTCATAGAAGTGTCATATGTATGACAGAAAAAATTCGTTCGGCCCAAAATGTCACGGATGTGTCTTTTTTTGTACTGCTCTACTAACCAAGAGCTCGCTTCTCTTCTTTCTCATTTTCTCTTTCCTCCAACTAAATCACATATATATTATTCTATTCCTTATAGCCTGCTTAGACTACCCACAATGGGAGTAACATATATAGGTAGTAACTTTACACGTATCTAGATAAAAAAGATGATGTGGCAAGCAATAAATGAAGAAAGAGAGAAAAGTGGTAACATAGCTAGTCACTAGTAGTATGAGTAACATCACACATCTCAAGGCAAGATGAGTCTATAGCCTAATAAATGAAGTGTTGCATGTTACTACACATATGTTACTCCCCACTATAGAGGTAGTAACCTAGACAAGTAACATTCTATGTTACTACCCATTGTGGCTAGTCTTATGTCACTCTATTGTACTTGCTCTAATGTGTAGTATCATAGAGTAGCTAGTATCCGATGTAGTACTTTATTTATATTGTCATGCATGACACATAATAGCATAGCATTTATTATGATATGGTTTCATGATATGATACTTAACCCTCTCTTTCTTCATTTACTTAATTCTATGACAGCTCATCAAAATTGCCTAGTTGGCATGCATGATACTAGCTATGATACCCCCTTACTATCAGCCTAGCAAAGAAGGTGTACAGATCATTTGTGCGTCGCTTTATGAGTTTTCATCCGTTTTTTCGAGAAGCGGGGAGAAGTTTCAAACATTTCGGCCGCGAGGTGCGGCCACTGGCGTAGGCCTAGTTGGTATTTTAATTACAGGAAATTCAGATGGATTTCGGACATCATCAAAACCGATGTGCGTGCTCTCACGGCCCCGTGGAAAAAAATTGGTAAAGTTTGGCACAAGTTTTGACGACCGCTCCTTCCAAACTGGAGCATCTCACATGAAGGATCATGGTTTTCCAAAAGTAGGTGTCAATTCAAACTCCTGTGGCTCGTGACTTCATCGCTTGGCCTCATAAAAATTTCCACGGTATGCAATCACCATTATACCACGGGTTTGATTTTCTGGCGCATTTCAGGTATCATTAGCTATATTTAAGACATTTTTTGAGATTAACGTGCATTTTGTGCATAAAAATAAAATTACAACCGGAACTGCATGTGCTGACGAAAGGGATGAGGATCGTTGTTTGATCTGGGAGCATCCAACAGTGCAGACGTACGATCCGTGGGGTTTGGGTTCTGGCCAATCAGAAAGCACGACTCAGATCGTGGGCGGGGTGGCGGGGTTTGGTTGGCACACGGCTTTCATCAACGAACCATGTGCTATTCGCAAACCAGATTGCATATTTTTGTTCGCACATACTATAGTGAGATCAATTGAGTGTGCTACCTCTATAATAATAATAATAATAATAATAATAATAATAATAATAATAATAATAATAATAATAATAACAAAAAATATTTCATATTCATTGCCTGAGCTAACAGCATATCAAGGTCAACATATTAACGGTTCTTACATCAACAGAAAACCGGACATAACTCACAAATTCAGTACATGCAATAGTTCTAAATTGAACGAATTAAGTTGCAGGGTAGGCATAAAGACTAGTCTTACGGCTTAATTCCCATGTACATGGGGTAACTGGGATCATTATGTTGACCCCGAATGAACTTGGGGTTTTTATGATTTTATCTTTGCTTTACATTACACGGGTGCATGATCCCTTGGCTGGCAACTCATCATATTCATCATACTCGTCCTCATCGGCAACATCGTCGACACTCAGTACCCTTCTCTTCCCATGCATCGCTAAATGGCAGTTCTTATGCAAGGGGTCTTCCACAAAGAAAATCTGGGTAGCATCGCTGGCAGGAATGAATGGGTCTGCGTGATATGCCACCGTTGTCCAGTTAACACATGTCTTCTTGTACTCATTAATCCTTACCTAACCAAGAGGGATCCATGCGCACCTGAATAATGCCACCTTAACTTTCACATAGTCAAGCTCCCAAATCTCTTTGATGGCTCCATAGTATACCCTTTTATCAGCTTCATTTACAGTCATGCATTCTATTCGAACAGAGATGTTCTAATACGAGGTCTTCTGATCATATTCCTCAGTGTAGAACGTGGATCCATTTATGTCATATGCTTGGTACGTCAACACTGTAGGTGATGGCTTTTGTGGAAACCACGTAGCAATGTTATCGATGGATCCTTGTGCCAAACGATTCTTCAGCCATTCGGCGTAGTTCTTAGTGTGCTCCTTCATCTCCACATCTGATGAAGGCACCATTGGTAAGAAGCTTTGGCGTATCTTCGCCAAGTGTTCTTCGGCATAAGCGATGAGAGCTGGGCTGTTAAGCAGTACCATCAAATGGGCTTTCTCTGCCAATTCTCCGGGTGCAACAATTTGCGTGCCAGCAAGGACTGGCTTACCTTTCAGCCTTCCCTCGTGGCGAGAGAGGGGCAAACCTATAGATCTTTGTTTCATGTAGTCGGTGCAAAAATCAACCACCTCCTCCGCGGTATAACCTTGTAGGATGCTTGCCTCTAGATGGTTTCGGTTCCGACAAAAGCGCTTCAGTATTCCCATGAACCGCTCGAAGGGATACATGTTGCAAAGAAACACAGGACCACAATTATCTCATCGACAAGGTGCACAGTGAGATGGACCATGACATCAAAGAATGACGGTGGGAAAAACATCTCTAGGTTGGACAATATTCTTGCAATATCATCTTGCATATGATCCAACTCTTCAGGATTTACAAATTTCTGCCATAGTTGGTTGAAGAAATCACAGAGGTCAATGAGTATATTTATTATATCTTTGTCCATCAGATTCCTGATGGCCACCGGGAGGATTTGTGTCAACATTACGTGGCAATCATGTGACTTCATGTGTCCCAACTTCATTTTACCTGAGCTCAGATCCACGAGACTTCTGATGTTTGCGCGGTAGGAAGAGGGCGTCTTAACTGACAACAAATAGGTGAAGAACTATGTTGCTTCTTTTGTACTGAAATTGTAACTCTGGCAAGCTTTGATGAATTTGTCATCATCTTATACTTCAGTCTTGCGTTGTGATTGATCAGCAAGCATATCGAGCCGTGAACCGTCACCATCCTTTCTTTTACCTTTAATCTTGAGCAGAGTACCAAGGATGCTTTCACATACGTTCTTCTCTACGTGCATGACATTCATGCAGTGACGTACATGTAGAATATCCCAGTAAGGTAATTTATAGAACACCGATTTCTTCTTAAACACTTGATCCTTGGGATTTAGTTTCACCGTCTAAGGGTGGTTCTTGCCAAGCACAACATTATTTTTTTAGCCATATTGTGGACCACCTCCTCTTCATAGAGTCTTGGGCCCTCAACTGCCTCTGTCGTACCATCAAATTCAGCTTTCATATTTCGGTATGGGCGATTTTTCCATAAGAACCTACGATGACACAAATACACTGTTTTGCGGGAGTTGGGAAGTCTTCTGCTAGCTGTCGCATCCATGCATGTGACACACCATACATCTCCCCTTGTTTTCTGCCCCGGTGTGTTGCCTAATGCCCGCATATCTTGAATGGTGTGCACCAGCATCACATGTAGATCGAAAATCTCCTTTCTGTAAGCATCATAACATTTCTGACAAAGCGCATCCATCCACACTATCGGCAGTTCTTCTACGAGGCTGAAAGTAAATGTTGATGTCATTTCCGTGTTGCTTCGGGCCTTGGATAATCATTGACATCATAATGTATTTTTCTTCATACACAACCAAGGAGCTAGGTTATATATGCACAGAAGCACCGGCCATGTGCTATGATTGGTGCTCATATCGCCAAAAGGATTCATCCGTCAGTACACTCCCCGAGCCTTATACTTCTAGGATCCTTGGCAAAATTTTCAAACTTTTTGTTGATTAATTCCCACTGAGCCCCATCTTTTAGGTGCCTCATAAACCTATCCGCAATTCGCTCATCATGATGCCACCGCAACCTCTTTGCCTCTCTAGGGTTTGCAAACAAATGCCTCAACCTTGGAATTAAAGGCAAGTACCAAACAACCTTGAACGGGATTCCTGTCTTGATCTCTTCGTCCAATTTGTACTTGTCCTTTGCTCTCCTGCACTTGTATCGTGCATGCTTGCATGTGGGACATGCACGCAAATCTTTGTACTCACCGCAGTACAATATACAATCATTCACACAAGCATGTATCTTCTGTACTTCAAGTTCCAATGGGCAAACAATTTTCTTCGCTTCATTCGTGCTTCTGGGAGCACAATATCTACCTGAAGAATTTCTTTGAAAAGACCTAATATCTCTGTGAAGCCCTTGTTTGATAGACCATTTGCTGCTTTAAATCTGAGAAGCACCAGGGTGGCACTCAACCTAAAATATTTCTTTTTGCAACCTAGATACAAATCTTTCTTGGAGTCCGCATCAATGGTTGGCAGATCCTTGTAACCAATCATATCCTTTTTTGGGCCCTCGAAATCTGCAATCATAGTAGCAAAATCTGGCATATCAAGATCCTCGTCATCTGCGTCGATGTCTTGGTTTTCGAAAGGCGTTTTGGCTTTCGGTGTTCCATTGGTAGCTTGACGCCTCGCCTTACGATGTTAGATTCAACATCCATGTGACCTTGACCAGGGTTCGGCATCTCAACGCCTGGGTATCTTCATCCATGACCTCCTCTTCACTGTGTCTGGTCCAACGTGTATATCCACCCATGAATCCCCTAGAGGCTAAGTGCATCTGGACATCTGCAACTTCACGTGACTCTGTATTGGCACAATCAATACATGGACACATGATGTAATACGCATCACCAATTCTCCTCTTTGTACTTTCAGCCAAATTCATGAACTCTGTCACGCCACTGATAAAATCTGCGGTTTTTCAATTCTTCATCCATCGAGATCGTTCCATCTGTAGCACATGAATGGTAATTAAAAACAAAACAACAACATTAAAACATGGATTAACTGCTGCCCAAAGATGCGTGCATAAATCACAAGGTTTTATTTAAATCAATAAAGAGGCTAGCCAACTCGCATACAGAAGGCTCCCTCGATTGGGGCTTCGTTGGCCATTGGATCGTGGTCAATCTGGTCTTTGACTTTGTTTGGGCCATTAGATGCTCGCTGCTCTCGCTGCTGGTTTTAACCGCGTGGTAAGTTTGCATGGCCAATGACTGGTGGGCTCTTGTTCTATGCCTATTGGCTGGGTAGGCCGTTTTGAGGTGCTTGGTCGCCCTCTCCCCTACCGCCCAGGCGTCTGCGTCGCATCATTCTTGAGGCGTGGGTAGCCCTGCCCTCGGCGGCACCTCGGCCCAATCCAATCCCCGCATCTTTGCAACCCTCCTCCCTCCTCGATCTCTCTCCCTCACCGCCACGAACCCTAGCTCCCTTTCCCACGATCCCTTGAGCTGCGCTGCTCCTTGAGACCTCCCTCGTCGGCCGCTGCCGCTCTGGCTCCTCCGTCCACCGACTATGTCCGTGCAAGCGGCCAGTTTCCTTCCGCCCGACCTTCTCCACTCTCTCCGGTTCATCATTCGTCCCTTGCTGCTCGAGGTGCTCATCTTCCCAGCTGCGAGGAAGCAACGTGAGGAGGAGAGACCTCGTCTCGAGAAGCCGCGGGAGGAGGGGCTCAAGCAGAAGAAGAGCAGATGCCGGCCGGGTGTAGTCGGCTTGGCTCGGCGCCGTCATTCGTGTCGAGCATGGCAGACCCTAGTGTCGTCCTTGGTGTCTTCGCGGCTGCAGGTCCGCATGTGAGCCCCCAACCATCTCTCTCTCCCGCACTCATTTTCCCTCTCACGTTTAGCATTTGAGGCTGTAGATCTAAGCACTAGTTGTTTGTAAAAATGCTCAAGGAGGACTGCTTAGAGGAAGGCAGTATGTTCTATAGTTTCAGTTACATGATTACATATAGCTAAAGAAAAGTTTAGATGGTTCTATAATTATTATTGGAGATTTTCACTCACAGTAAATTTCTACAGATCTGCACTACAAGCTGGACCATATAGAATGATCCAATGTTAGGATTCTGCTGTGTTCTAATGAATAGATTGTTCAAAGGATCTGTTTAAAGACAACAGGCATATATTTGTACAAAGATCATATTATTTCGATGCCCATGTAAGTTCTCTTATCTCTTTGGTGTGCATCTTCTATAGGACTTACCTCATTGCAATTTATAGTCATGCTTTGCATAGCTAAATCGGTATCAAGAATATTGTATTGTTTATTTCTTACCATGTCTGATCTACTAATATGGCTACATCTGTACAATACTTTTATAGATGAAGTTGGTGGTTCATCACGGACCCAAGGTGCCTTGACGTAAGATATCAAAGGAAGCGAGAGGAAAATGCAAGTGTGTATGTGTTAAAAATTATTGGTTTAACTCAAGGTATTGTTGTACATTTTTTTGTCATCACGCTCAAATTCCAGTAATTATCACTATCAAATAGTGTCAAACACTCAAATCATTGTTACGAATTTACAGCAGGATCTTTGAGGAAATCCTCGAAGGCATAAAGACCACACATGCACTTACTTTTTTATGGTTTTTCTTCGCAGCTGATGGCAAGCTCCTTTCTTGCTAATTGTGATTTCTTCTGTACATGGCCTCTCACCAGAGTAAGTAAATAGACCTGTGATGTTTCTTTCTGATTTTCTTGGAGTTTTCAGGGGTATTTTGAGCTTCTAGATTGATTGTTTCATGAAGCATTATAGATCAGACCGTCAAATTGATGTGTAGTTTACAGTTAAGTATCAAGTGGATGTGGTTCTATCTTATTTACCCAAGAAGCTCTTATTTGAAAAATCACCATCCAGTTTGTTGTATGGCTGATTCTGATGCACTCAATTCCTCATGTTTACATGATTAATAATGATTCTTCTTATATAATTACATGATTAATTAAACCTCAGTTCCTCATGTTTACTTCGCGGGACTGAAAAGATTTGTACGAATTTATCAATCATGTGTCAGCCTTCATTTGCATCTCATCCTCAAAGAAATCGGATATGATTTAATTCCATTAGCAAATTATTACGGTTAGACTTCAAGCTTGGGCGATAATTTTTATTGTGTAGATAACAACACGTGGACCTCCTTGAGTCATGAGAAGAAAAACTTTGGGTTAACCGTTTATTCTGGATTTGTGATTTATGATGTTCAGGTCAAGGATGTCGAGTTCTCCTGCTTGCTCTAGTTCGAACCTTTTATGCTCTGTTTGACATGTAACTTGTATTGCCTTATTGGTAAAGATTTAAATTACACCTTGCTTCTACAAACTATTTTATTTTCTTGGAGAATATTATATTCACTTTGGTTGTGAGTTGATCTATTTGTGTTTTGTACCATGGTTGACGAAACATCTGATATTTGAAACCATGAATTGGGGATCATAGGGTTATTAGAGCATATGTAACTCAGGAACAGCGACAAGTTATTTAGGTGTTGGTCATCACAATACACTAGTTGAGGCGATAAATCTTGTTTAGTCAATGCCCACTATTATTATGATCTCCTGCTTTGCAAAAATAAGTTCTCCCGTAATCTTTTTACTAAATCCATAAAAAACAAGTTATGTGATAGAGTTATTCTTTATGCGGGCGAATGAAGTTTCTATATGCCCTACAATACTCACATAATTTCTTATTCTAATAGGCTTCCTGCACCGACATCTGATGCCTTTCTATTATAAATCTTCACCAAGTTGCCATTTGTTTATGTGGAGATACAAACCAGATGTATGACCATGAGTGAGGGAATGCTATTCCATGAGTGAAGGAGCTCGAGGTGAACAGGCGGTGTGGGAAGGCGAGAGGAACCAGGAGCTCATCCCTCCTCCCATGGCTGCCTCGTGGATCTGGAGTATAAGGAGGACAAAATGTGCCTGTTACAGGCGGCCCAAGCTATGCAAGCCGGCGGCGAACGAGGTCCTACACTCTTTCTACCCCTCTCGTAATTTCTTCCTCACACGTATTTTACTTTGCTATTATATGGATTTTTAAACTTGATGTGTGCAGATCTGACATAGAAGAGAGGAAGAGTAATTTTAGCTAAGAGTGGAATTTAGAGTTCAAAGAATCAGTTGATGCTATTGACCAAAGAGCGATTTTTGTTACAATTCAAGATCATCGGTCAGCCATTGTTGTTAGATTGATGTTGCCTTGATTACCACTTTGTTTGGTGGCTACACTATAAATTCTTGAGCAATGGTTGATAGTTTGTTGCATAGTCATATTGATTCTGCTGAACTAATACTCTCTTTGTATATCTAGGATTCATACTAGAACATGTCATTCCAAATTGTGACAATGATCTTTCTACTCATGAGTAGTCCTTTTTTATACTGAATTTTGATGCATACTCTATCCAGAAAAGAAGGCCTCCTCGGACATTAAGAAGGTACAACTAGGTAGCAATGGAAGTGCTCCGTTCAAAAACAAGTAATATCTCTGAATTATTACAGTAGAATGTATGCATGGTAAATACCATGACTGTAAGTGCATCTAGTGCCCCTTAGTGATTTTGGTGTATTGAAGACTTATAGGTTAAGGGACTAATGTGTTTATGAGTGTACACAGGTATATAAGTCTATGAGGAGTTTGATATTTACAGAGAATGTCGACCCTAAAAATGAAGTTCTTGTTGAAGACTTTGATATTCTGAAGACTTTCTAAATACTTTGAAAGTGAAGAAATTGGTGTGACCTTGAAGACTTGGTATTCATTTGAGGAACATGAAGCGTGAAGAATTTTGTTTTCGTAGTTTTGTTTTCTCTTTCTTGAGTCATAGGAAACACCGTACTGTTAAAGGGGGTCGAGGAAATACTAAGGAAAAATTTCCATGTGATGCTCAACTCAAAATCCTACACCTACCAATCCCTTCGAGTGAAGCCTTTGGAAATCTCATACTGATTTAGTCAATTTCTTGATGTGAGACGAAGTTCTTACAGTCACCGAGGAATTTGTTCTGACTGAGGAGTTAGGAATTCGCCAGTGCGGATTGCCTACGTGTGAGGAACATGATAGCCCTGAGGAATTTGAACCTCAAATTTCCGACCGTTGCTGTGCTATGCGCCAGCTGTCCCAAAATATCTTATCCACCTAACGGTCATATCATTGAAGGGCATTTATGTCTTATCTTGTCGCGCTGCTCCCTAGGCTATAAATAGCCGCCCCCTACAACCACTAGCTGGTTGGCTGCTCCGAGAGAAACTGACACTTGTCATTTGAGAGCATCCCATCCTCCGAGGACTTTGAGCAAAAATCATCGAGTGAGGAAAACCCAACCCAAACACCTACAAACCCAAAGTGATTGAGCATCACTGAAGAGATTGATCCTGCGTGGATCCGACGCTTGTTACCTTTGAAGACTGTGCTTCTTCCAGACGGTTAGGCGTCATGGTCTAGAGCATCCAAGAGGAATTGTGGATCACCGAGTGACCAAGTCTGTGAAGGTTTGGAAGTCGCTCAAGACTTACCACGAGTGATTGGACGAGGTCTGTGTGACCTTAGTTCAAGGAGAATACGGTGAGGACTTGGTGTCCTGAGCTGCGTGCTCAGCGACTGGGTGTTTGGGACTGTGTGTCCTCGAGTTTAAATACTCAGCCGCTCCGACCAGACGTACAACTGAGGCAGTAGTTGGAACTGGTCTACCAAATCATTGTCTTCACCAAGCTTACTGGTTCTATTACCTCAACTCTTTCATTTCCTCATTACTGTGTTGAGTGTTTGTTCATATCTATGTTTGAAGACTTTGACTGAAGACTTTCTCTATTTCCTCAGTTCAAATTCTTTAGTCTGTTTGTCTTCATCTTGTGTTATCCTATGATTACGCTTTCTGTACTCTGTGATTGTCTTCATTTCATCATGATGACCATGCCTGTATTCTATTATGCTTACTTCTGAGTACTTATTCCGCTGCAAGTAGTTCTTCGCTAAGGAATTTCCTCACCGGCAAATTCCTCAGTGAAGAATTCATAAAAATCGCCTATTCAACCCCCCTCTAGTCGATATAACGCACTTTCAATTGGTATCAGAGCAAGGTACTCCCTTGTTCTGTGTGATTTTGGTTTAACCGCCTGGAGTTTTAGTTATGTCAATCGCAGGTATGATCAAGGTCTCTGCTGGCTGTCGTACCTTCGATGGGACAGACTACCCCTATTGGAAGAATATGATGCGAATGCATCTTGAGGCAATTGATAACGATCTCTGGTATGTTGTGGAAAATGGTGTTCCCACTGTCTCACCCTCTCTGAACGCTACCGATGTGAAGAGATTCAAGCAACTCGATTCTCAAGCAAAGAATATCATATGTGGTCATCTGAGCAAAGGACAGTATGGTAGAGTGAGTGCTTTGGAAACTGCTAAGCTTATCTAGGATAGGTTGTCCAAAGTAAATGAAGGAGTCTCAACTCAGCGTGACTCTCGAGTTGATGTTCTTCGCAATCTCTTCGACCGCTTCAAAAGACTCGACAATGAAAATGTTCAACAAACCTTCGATCGCCTCACTGACATCTCAAATGAGCTTCAAGCGCTTGGTGCCACTGACATCACCGATCATGAGGTGGTGAAGAAATTGTTGAGATCGCTTGATTCCTCATTTGATACTCTGGTACTGATGATACAAGAATGTGCTGACTACAAGTCACTTGATCCTGCTGATATCCTCGAGAGGCTAAATACTCATGAGTTCGACTTAAAAAGAGAGATCTCTATGGTTCGAGCTATGGCAAATCACGTGCTCTCAAGGCCAAGGCGGTGTCACGAATCTGAATGTGAAGATTACATTAGCAGCCTTGGTGATCTGAAGAATTGAGCGAGAGTTAGCACGGCTCGTGAAGAAGTTCCGAAGTTCTCAAGACGTGGTCGCTTTGGAAAATCCTCAAGGAGCGGTGATTCCTCATCCGGTGACTATAAGAGAAGGCTATGCCACAAATGCAAGAAACCTGGTCACTATATTCAAGATTGTCCTCAGTGGGAAAAGGAATTAAAGAAGAAGAAATACAAGGACTACAGTTCTGATGACGCTAAGAAGAAGAAGAAATCATCAAAATCTTCATCATCAAAATCCTCGAAGTCTTCGTCTCACAAGAAGAGCAGCTCCAAGAAGGCTCGGTCATTCATTGGCAAGGAAATGGACTCTGAAGCTGAATCTAAGGAACATGAGGAGGAGGAGGCATCTGAGGAGTCCGGGTCTAGTGTGGCGAGTCTGGCTCTCGCTACTGCTTTCGTCAGCAAGTCTATCTTCAACTCTGAAGAAACTGTCCTCACCAACAAGGCTGATGAAGATAATGATGACTACGCTCCCACCTATTGCTTCATGGCAAAGGGTGCCAAGGTACTTAAATATACCTCCTCTGAATCTAGTGAGAATGAATCTGATGATGACCTCAAGCCCAGCTACTCTAAACTTGCTAAGATTGCTGTAAAACAACAAAGGGCTTTTGAAAAGGTTCAAAACATGTTAGACAAAAGTGATGATATGTTGGGTGAAGAAATGGATCGCACTAAAGCCACGGTGAAAATTTTCAGAGACTTGGTCTAGGTATGACAGCCTTCAAGGTCATCATAACACTCTCTTGTCTGATCATGAGAAGCTTTCTTATGAATTTCTTCAAAGAAAGCAAGATCTTGAGAAGCTAAGAGTGAGTTATGAAGATCTTCAGAAGGAGCATGATTCATTACTTGCTCAACAAATCAGCGCTTCTCGGGAAGAATTTGTTCCTCCATGCTTAAAGTGCATTGAACGTGAATCTGCCAATTCTTCACCTGAATGTTCAAATGCTTCAATTGTTACAAATTATTCACCTACCTCTGCTATCACAATTCCTCATCTGAGGACATTGCTAGTATCCTTGACGATCACGAAATTTGAAGGAATTGTACATGACAGGCATGTACAAAAGACTCAAAGGGCATCTGACTCTTTGTGATGTTCTTAAAAAGCAGATACTCAACAGGAACCCTAGGGAAGAGGGTATTGCCTTTGAGAGGAAACTCAATGCTGATGGAACATATTGGAAGCCTGAGCAGTACCCCAAAACCTCATGGATTGCTGCAAAGGGACCTCCAGTTGATCCATCTAACTTATCTGGCTTTACATGTGAATCTCCTCATTCTTCTGATGAGTCATTTGACTCCAACTATAAACTGTTCAAAAATCAGAATGGTGAAGTATTTGCTAGGTATGTTGGCACTAACTGCAGGAACGGTTTTCCTATGAAGAAAATCTGGGTTCCCAAAAGGTGCCTTGAAAGTCTTCAGGTGAATGTCCTCATGACACCACCTGTGAAGAATAGGAACCCCAGATCAAACTCTTTGGGCTGGACAGAGAAGAAAGATCTCTACATACTGTGATTTGGAAATAACTAATTCGTTGATTTGACGTGAAGCAGTACGTAGCAGCAACAACTCGATTAGCGGCTGGACAGACTGCTCCTCCTCTAGACTTAAGCTTGGACAGGAAGACTTGAGCTTGGGCAGGAAGACGTGGACAGCAGCGGCTGGTTCAGAAGCTGACGCACGTGTACACGTAGTATACGTTGTTGTCCTTTATGGCCAGCGATTTGACGACGGCGGCGCAATGGACGTTAGGGCATCTCCAGCCGTTGGCCCCTCAGGAGGGGCAAAAAATCGCCCCTGGGGGCGCACCGGCGCTAAACCGCGCACTCGGGGCGTGATGCCCCCCAGTCGCGGCGCCCACGGTTAGTTAAAAAAGTCAAATACGGCGCAAAAACGACTCAAATTTAACGCAAACATCGATGAGTTCGTTCAAACTTAAACATATTTTACAAAAAAAGAAAAAAAAAACTACCGCGGGCTACCCCCGCCGTCTCCCTCGCCGCCCGCCACGCAGTTCTACATGCCGAGGAGGCTGTAGAACCGCGATGTAGTCACTGTCATCGTCATCGTCGTCGCCGCCCCGCCTACGCCTCCGCCGTCCACGGTGCATCCCTCCCCGGTTGGCGGCGGGTTGGGCGGTCGGCGTCGTCGTCGTCGCTGTCAAGGACCACGGCGTGACGTCGTGCTCGTCCTCGCGCACGCTTGCGGCGGCGATCTCCTCGAGGCGGCGCTGCCGACCATCTCGTCATGAGGTAGTCGTCTCGCGCCCACCGCATGGCGTCCTCGTCGGGCTTGGCGGGCTATCTCCTCGTACTCCAGGGAAGCGGGCTCGGTTTGGGCTCGGCGAGGGCGAAGCGGCGGTGGGTGGAGAGGCGTTAGCGCCCGTGCGGACGCCTTGAAGCTCTTGGTGCAGCGCGGCGACCGGCGTGCCACAGGGCTCCGGCTTGATGGGGCGGAGGCGGGCGAGCCGCCGACGAGGAGGAGGACCCCGGTCTCCATGCGCCTCGGGGTCCGTGGAGCTTCCCGCGGCGTGAGAAGGAAGGGTGAACGGGTACTCGAGGCGCGGCGTGTTGCCGCCTCGATGTACTCGAGGACGGCTTCAACGCGGCGCCGGCACGCCCCACCACCGACGCCCGGCGTGGCGTTGAGCCTGCCGGAGGGCACGACGCCGTTGGTGGCTTCGAGCTGCTGGGCGTGACGGCGGCGGAAGTAAGGATCCCAGAGCGGGCTGTCGGGGACGAATGTAACGAAAAGAGAGATCAAATCAACGAATGTAACGAAAGGAGAAATCTCTACGTACTGCGATTTGGACGGTTTAAGAGATAAAGCACCTTGAATAAACGAATCTAGAAGAAAGCGAAAACTCCCAAGTTGAAAAGGTGAAAATAACTCCCTTAATTAGTTATTTCACAGAATGCTCCCCATTGACTTGGATTTTGTTGGGCTGCATTGAGGGGAGCAAAGCTTTATAGGCTTTTATTAAATGCATACAGAGTAGTTTGTCTAGTTGGCTGATGAGCGATTGGAACACAACTTTTCAGCCCAAAACGTCTTTAAAACATACATTACTGTGAAAAAAACGTCATTAGTGATTTCCTTCATGGGAGCGTCTAATTAATGAGCGCTCCTTCGAGAGCCTCACAAGGGCCACCTAGGGGTGGACTAAAAGCGCGTCATTTAGCACACTCTCAGCCGCCGACACGTGTTGCGCTCTGGGTGCACCCTTCAATTTTTGTTTTTTGCATGTGTTTTGGCTTTTTAGATGGCTTTTTTCAGTTTTTTTCTTTTTGGTTTTCCACATGCTTTCTTAGCTTTTGGACAAAAAAGTTTTTTTATGCGAAAAATCACATTTTCTTTTGCTTCCGTGAGAGGCACGGTTGATAATGAAAAAAAATGAGTTTTCTTTTTTTTTCTGCGAGAGGCACGGATGTGCCTCTCGAAAATGGAAAAAAGCATGTTTCTTTTTTTCCTTCCGCGATAGGCACGGGTTTTGCTTCTAATGGAACCATGGATTTGCTTCTGCGATAGGCATGGTCATACCTCTTTTGGAAATGAAAAAAACATGCTTTCGGTTCGATTTTTTCATCGGGTTTTTCGTGAAAAATGTTCGTCAAAACCTATCAACATGGAATCTAGTTTTGAAGATCTCGTTGTGAGGAATCGAATTGATGCGGGCATGACACCATTGATCGATAATCCTACTGAACCTGAGCCATTTAATGAGTCAAGTCATGAAAAAGTTGCGGAAAATAATGTAAAGCATGCGACCAAATTATGTTGAGGAAATGATGGTTGTGTGCGTCAGTTTTGTGGACCAAAAATTGCTCCTGTATTTGAGAAGGAATTAGTACATGTTGATTCTCGTCATACCGTGCATGTACCAAGAAGAATATACAACAAAAGGTTTAGATAGGATGCTAATGAGGTACCGAAGCCAGAAGTTTCCTACATTTCGTACACCTCCAGAGAAGATCAGGATCGGCAGCTTCCTTTTTAAACTCCATGCAAGCCAATATATTTGATGGGATTTGCTAAGGATAAGTTTTCATGTTTTATTTAATCAAATATATTTATCTGTAGAGGCAGGTCACGTGAATTCCATAAACTTGTAGTTTTCCTTGTACCGTGAGGGTCAAGTTGTACTACTAGTTACGTACACGTTTTGAGTCAAGGTTAGTTGCAAGGTAATCAATGTGGCCGGATTATTAATTAGTTAAAGGACTGTGTTAACCACCAGTCGACTGGTGGTTAGCGACAGATCCGCACGATCCTCTCATGATCCATTCCTTTCATCCGGTGTGCGATCTCCTTCCGTCCCGCGTGCGATCTCTGATTTTTCTGGCGATCCCACCACTTCTCCCGCTTCCTTTTTATTTTCTGGCATGGTAGAAAAAACATGATAAAAATGTTGTAGGTGGCAGGAGTCAAACTCACTACCTTTTGGTAGATAATCACTTGTCATATCCACCTGGTCTGTTTTCAACTTGTGATTACAAGGAAGATCGATATATATTTATACTGGTACATACACGACTAGAAAAACAAGCCAATTTCCTTTCTTTTTTATCAATTTTTCTTCCCTTTTCTACACAGTAATTCGTGCATCATATACCTGATAACTCACGCAACGTTGTAACATTTTGACCCTAGATAAAAAATTGTTGTAACATACAGCTTATCTGTAAAAGAGTGCGGTAATTATACGTCACGAACCTGATAACTCACTCACAAACACCGTGGTAACTATTGGCCCGAAGAAAAAAATGTTGTTCTAACACATCCCGATAACTTATCTGTAAAAAGAGCATGGTAATTTATATGCTATAAATCAGATAACTCACGCACAAACACTGTGGTAATGTTTTTGACCATAGGAATTTCTTTTGTAACACACCCCAATAACTCTCTATAAAGAGCATGGTAATATATACGCCACAAACCTGATAACTCACTCACAAACACCGCGGTAACTTTGGGCCCAGAGAAAATAAGTTATTTTTTGCGGAAAAAAAGTTGTTGTAAAGAGCATGATAATTTATATGTCACGAACCTGATAACTCATGAACAAACACCGTGGTAACTCATGTACAAACATCATGGTAATTCACATGGGATCCGAACCTGCATCGGATAGCAAGGACACGCCTAATGCCAAGACCAACAACCATTACACCAACCTACACTGTTGTTCAATACTTGAAAACAAAATCTTTTAAAACTCTTTCTCATGATTGTCAGATGACAAAAAGAAAAGTATGTTCCTCAAGTTTTTTCCACTGCATAAATGATGATGTACTATACGTGTGAATGTATAAAGGGACTCCTCTGTGACTTTTTATCAGGGTCAGGTACATTGTGAGTTACCATGCTATTCACACAAAAGTTATCGAGGGGATGTGTTTATCTACCCCCTGGTAGCTTATGTACAAATATCGAGGGGATATTTCATCAACCCCCCTCCCCCCGGTTGCCAAAGTTATCGAGATAGGATGCATAAGTTATCAGGTCTATGATGTGTGAGTACCATGCTATTCACACAAAAGTTCGTCAACTCCCCCCCCCCCTTTCGGTCGCCAAAGTTACCAGTACAGCGGTAAATAAGTTATCGGGTCTGCAATGTGTGAGTTATCATGCTATTCACAAAAGTTAAAGGGGGATATTTAATCAACTCCTCAAAGAAGAAAGAAAAAGGAAGGAACATGGAATGGTCAAAAATAGTATGATGTGCATTCTTTTGCACAACAAATAGTCTAGCTGAGCTGGTTAGTGTCTGTTTCACATTAGCTGCTTGGCGTGTGTTCAAATCCCATATTTAGCATCATTTTTTTTTGACTAAAAAGGGCGTGCCAATAGATCTAGCACCCAAATAAATGACAGGCCCAATCTAGAGAAAAAATCACGGCAGTCAACGCCATAATCTCCGGATTTCCTCCCACTAAATTCGCCATCAAGTTAGCAAGTCATACATTTTAAACCTTGAACAAAGAACCAGTATGCAATACATTCATAGTCTGAGCAATTTTTACAACAACGAAGTCTGGGCGAGTTGGTTACTAGGATGGTGCACCTGCAGGAGGTCGGGGGTTCGAATCCCGTCTTGGTCGTCCTTTCTTTTTCTCGTGCGGAGTCGAGCGCCTGGATGGGAATCGGACGACGCACGAATCGTACGTGCCTGTCGCTAAATTCCTGCCGGCAGGAATTTAGCTTTGTCGTTAGTTAAATCCTTAGTTAGTTGGTTATAGAAGAGTCTGTTTCACATGTTTGCATCGCCTATAAAAAGGGCTCGGCCACGGCCGATGTATGGTTCAGTTTTGAGTTTTATTTCAAGTATGACATATACTGAAAAACGTCCGAGTTACGGGTGGCCATATCTTGTGTATTATCTGTGATTTTACCGTTATGGAAATTTACTAGCGATGGAGGGTTGATCATCATATCAACGCCTACGTGCTGATCCAAGAGGGTCATTATTTTCAATCGTGTATTTTCGTACGCGGGTGAAAATTATCTTGAAGGTTGCGAGGAGGAACAGGGGGCGAACTGTTGATCAAGCATCGTCGTGAAAGATCGGGCCATCTACACGCACGAATTAGCATCTCGCTAGTCCGCGCCTCATCAAGTGGTATTCAGAGCAAAGGTTAATCACGGCGACTCAGATTGTAATATCGTCTGCGGAGTCAAGCATCCACATGTTGAGCAGGAACATATTGATGGAGGAGGAAGGCATTGGCAAAGTCACTCTTTTTCACACTCGTTGTGTCGTGAACGAACGACGTGTCAATCTGACAATCGATGAGAGTACCGCAGTCAATATGGTGAGCATCGAGGTGGTGGAAAAATTGGGGCTGAAGATGACGCCTCTTGAAAGACCGTACACGCTGAAGTGGTTCAAAGGTGAAATCAAAATTACGCATCAATTTTTGCTAATTTTTGATCTGGGAAAATATTGTTGTGCGGAATTTTTTTCATGTTTGTCCTGTGTCCATGGTGCCGTGCCATCTGCTACTTGAGGACCCATGGTGCAAGCGTGTTGGGGTTGTTCGGGATGTCAAGGAAAATAGTTATTCTTTATCACGGAAGGGCAAACAAATTTGTTTTATTCACATGCCAATGGATGTGTTTGCTGCTAATTGGAAAGATCGTTTGCGAAAAAGAAGAGAAGAGGTAGAAGAAATAAAAGAAGAAGTTGATGCACGGATGAAGGGTCTAAATCTCTTAGTGAAGAAGGTGCAGGAGGATGGTGATCCTAAAAGGCAGCGATGGAGTGTTTTTAAGACACAGTGTAAGATCAACAATCGTGCTTGCAAGTTGATAATTGATGATGGTAGCTTTACAAATGTCATTAGCAAAGATCTTGTGCAGGCATTGGGTTTGTCCATGTGACGACACCCACAACTGCACCACGTAGAGTGGCTATACAACTCCGGAAAATTAAAAATCACACATAAAGTACGTGTGAAGTTTGCAGTTGGAGATTATATTGATAAGGTGGACTGTGATGTTGTGCCGATGGATACGTGTCAGCTGTTGTTGAGAAGACCATGGCAGTTTGATCATGATGCAGTCCATGCTGGAAGATCCAACACATACACATTCATGCATGATGGAAGGAAGCACGTGTTGAAACCAATGGCAGACAGTGCAATCATCATAGAGATGCAAGTTCCGGAGAGGAAGGTTGTACAAAAAATAGACTTGAAACTGAGGATGGTTTCTCTTCAAGGAAGGGAGGATGATGCGGGCATGACACCATTGATCGACAATCCTATTGAACCTGAGCCATTTAATGAGTCAAGTCATAAAAAAATTGTGAAAAATAATGTAAAGCATGTGACCAAATTATGTCGAGGAAACGATGGTCGTGTGCGTCAGTTTTGTGGACCAAAATGGCTCCTGTATTTGAGAAGGAATTAGTTCATGTTGATTATCGTCATACCGTGCATGTACCAAGAAGAATATACAACAAAAGGTTCAGATCGGATGCTAATGAGGTACCGAAGCCAGAAGATTCCTACATTTCGTACACCTCCAGAGAAGATCAGGATCGGCAGCTTCCTTTTTAAACTCCATGCAAGCTAATATATTTGATAGGATATGCTAAGGGTAAGTTTTCATGTTTTATTTAATCAAGTATATTTATCTGTAGAGGCAGGTCACGTGAATTCCATAGACTTGTAGTTTTCCTTGTACTGTGAGGGTCAAGTTGTACTACTAGTTACGTACACGTTTTGAGTCAAGGTTAGTTGCAAGGTAATCAATGTGGTTGGATAATTAATTAGTTAAATCCTTAGTTAGTTGGTTATAAAAGAGTCCATTTCACAAGTTTGCATCGCCTATAAAAAGGGCTCGGCCATGGCCGATGTATGATGCAGTTTTGAGTTTTATTTTGAGTATGACATATACAGAAAAATGTCCGAGTTACGAGCGGCCATATCTTGTGTATTATCTATGATTTTCCCGTCATGGAAATTTACTAGCGACGGAGGATTGATCATCACATCAATGCCTACGTGCTGATTCAAGAGGGTCATTATTTTCAATCGTGTATTTTCGTACGCGGGTGAAAATTATCTTGAAGGTTGCGAGGAGGAACAGGGGGCGAACTGTTGATCAAGCATCGCCGTGAAAGATCAGGCCATCTACACGCATGAATTAGCATCTCGCTAGTCCATGCCTCATCACGAACGGTGAAAATGTTCGAGGTTTGGACGCATGATTTAAGAGATAAAACGTTTTAAATAAACAGATCCACGAAAAAAGAGAAAACTCTCGGGTTACGACAAGAGGCGCACATTCAATGCGCCACTTGTCACAACCTAGAGAGGTGGGAGTGACCTTTGCAAAGAGTACTTCTTAATTAGTGATTTCCTTCATTTACGTGATTGGTCGGTCATTTTCGGGCCCTATATTTTACATCTGTCTTTTAGATTACACCCTTATTCTCTTGGAGTTTCTAAAAAGATAAACTTATTCTGCTGGTTGTAGATACACTGCTCCACTTATCGCTTTTTCCCAAAGATACCTTCTCTCTCTCGACATCGACTGAGACGAGCACGAGCGCATGCATCGTCAAGATGGACGGCCAGAATCAATTAAGGGTTGTTGTCCTAAAAGGGGCATTTGGCTACCACACAGTTGTGGTCCCTGGCCACCGCCCTACAATTGGGTCGAGCTCTGAACACCTGTAGGTTGGTTGAGGTGGCGTCGATCTGCGGTCTTGATTTAGCTGCAAAGTGGCCATGGAAGATGCAAGTACTGGGTTGTCTCTCCGGAACGGACGGTCACCAAGGATGCCGATGGTGCATGGGTGTGCCTGGGAAAATCCAGGTTGTGTGGGTGCTAGCGGCGGTTGTGCCGCCGACAGCCCATCTTGTCGTCATAGTGATGCTCCGAACATGAGTAGGACGTTCGCGCAGACCTCCTCTATGCAGCTACAGATGGTCTTCATGTCCGTGACAAGGCCACGGTAGCCAGCTTCGATCTGGTGGATAATGAGGCCCGCGCCCTCTACACAACCGCGAACGGCCAAAGGGTTTTTTCGACCGGTTTCTTCATGAAAAGACACACTAGGACCAAGAATCGTGCTCAGGTATCCACATGTAAAATACTGGTTTCTTTCGTGGACTGGTAGAATACACCTGTACATATTTTACCGTCGTAATAACTTACCGGGCTTCCAACTCGGGCCTTACGCCAAACGGCCGAAGGGCATTGTACGGCGACTCTCGACCGCATAGCCACACCAGGGGCCGTACTGGTTAACCATTTTTTTTGCAATTTTATTGCGTTGTTTCACTTTTTAGTTCATTTTACCTTTTTCACATTTTGTTTTCCATTTCCCCCCTTTTATATACGTTTAGAAAATATTCCAGGTTAAAACTTCTAGTCAATGTTTGCACATTTTTTCGAAGAGGCTGAACTAATTCAATTTTTTTCAGGTATTTCATATAAATTTACGAATTGCCCACCCATTAAAAAATGTAGATGTAGTTTTAAAAATTAGTTTGCGTTTTTCTAGATAATGTAATGTAAAAAATGTGCTCCTATTTCAAAACATGTTCATGCACTTTTAAAAAGTGTCACACCCTTTAGAAAAAAAAACATGTGGTGTTCAAAAGGTTTACATACATTTTGCTACAAATTACCCTGGTATTTATCAGAATAATATATTTTTGAAACGAAAATATATTAGAAAGAAGAAAAATGGAAAAGGAATTGGAACAGAAAAATGAAAATAGGAACAAGAAAATAGTAAAGAAGAAGAACAAAAAGGAAAGGAAAAAAAGAAAGTAGAAAAATAGGTCAATCATTTATGAAAAAGATAATCATAACAAGAAGCTAAAAAGGGGCAAAGGAAAAGAAAAAAAAACATAAAAACAAATTAAACAGAAAAATAAAGAAAAAACTGGAAGAAAACAAACTAAAAGAAAATAAGTTCCCAAAAGTGAAAGTGATTGTCAATTGATATGAAGTTTTTCTTACAAAACTCAAAATTGAAGAAATATTTGTTGTTGCCATACTTATGTGTTTTATCTAGAAACACGGTGCAGACCCAAACACTCACAAACACGTATAGACAATTAGACAGACACCATATGAATTTATGAATGCACGCACTCACATCCTACCCTATGCGCCTTTATGAAATTATTCCGTGTTAAAAATTCTGGTCATGTAAATTAAAAAAATGTTTGCACCTTTTTTCAAGGACGTTGAACTAATTAAAATATTTTCAAGTATTTGAAAAAGTTCATGTAAATTTGAAAATTGTCCCCATATTTAAAAAGATGTTTTGTAGTTTTAGAAAGTGTTCACACCTTAAAACAAGTTCATGTCGTTTTTTAAAAGCATTTGTCTTTTTAAATCATGTAACTAAATAAGTGTTCTCCTATTTCAACACATGCTCATGTAGTTTTGAAAAAGTCCCAGCCTGTACAAAAAACATTCATGTAGTCTTTAAAAAGTTTCCACACATTTTACTACAAATTATCTGGTATTTATTAGGAAAAATTGTATTTTAAAAGCACATAATATATGGGAAACACACAAAAATCAAAGAGAAAATAACACGTAAAAAGAAAATAGGAACAAGAAAACAGGAAAGAAGAAGAACAATAGAAAAGGGAAGTACAAAAAAAAGTTCAATCATTTACGAAAATGAAAATCATAACAATAAGCTAAAAATAAAACCCAAGAAAAGGAAAATGTGCAAAGAAAAAGCAACAAAAATTAAAACTAGAAAAAAAACAAATTAACCGCAGATGCTCACAAACATGTTTATACACACGCTCCTATGAACGCACACACGTAACGCCTTTCCTTTATGGTACCACTGCCCTCCTAAAAATCCAACCACTCGTTCGTTCTCCGTAAATTTTAAAACTGGCCATGTATTTTTAAATTGTTCTAAATAAGCTTTAGAATGTGTTCACACCTTAACAAATCATATAGTTTTTTTTTAAGTGTATGTGTTTTTAAATCATGTAATTAAAAAGGTGTTCTCCTATTTCAAAACATGTTCATGCAATTTTAAAAGTGCCACACCCTTTAGAAAAATATTCATGTACTTTTCAAAAGGTTTCCACGCATTTTTCTACAAAATTTCCAGGTATTTATCAGGAAAATTGTATTTAAAAAATATTGAAAACAAAAAAACGGAAGAGGAAATCTAACAGAGAAAGAAAAGAGGAACTAGAACGCAAAAATAAGAATAAAACAAAAGAAAACAAAAGGAAAAGGAACGAGAAAAAGTTCAATCATTTAAAAAATGATAATCAAAACAAAGCTAACAAGAAACCATGAAAAGAAAAATGGGCAAAGAAGGAAACAAAATATAAAAATAGAAACGGAAAAAATAACAAATTAGATGCAAGCGCTCACAGACCGCATTACATACACACGCCGCTATGAACGCATGCGTGCACATCATACCTTTACGAGAGGGAAAATATCTAGTACTCCCACCCCTAGGGTGCTCCCGGTGCTCCAAACTCGGTAACACATTTTGAAATGTTTAAAAAATTATAAAAAACCAGCACATTGACACAACATCAATGTATGTTGTTAAAAAAATTCAAATCAAAATTCGAAACATTGCTCGAGATAGAAAAATGATAAAATGGACATCAATGTGGTAATGGGCCTAATCTAAAGCCCAACTTAAGTTGCGTACTATTTGCTGTCGAATTTGTCATTTATGTTTCTAAAGCTACGTTTCGAATTTTGATCTCAAATTTTTTGACAACATACTTTGATGTCGTGTCAATGTGATGGATTTTTCTTCAGAATTTTTCAAACATTTAAAAATGTGCTACCGAGTTTTGGAGCACCGAAAGCACCCTAGGGGTGGGAGTACCAGATAACGCAAGAGAGAGAGAGAGAGAGAGTGCCACCACGGGAAGGCAAGCATGCCGCGCCACTCCTTAGTCTAGTACCATTTCCTTTTTCTTTGTTTACTTCAATTTTGCATTCCTTTTTAGTTTCTATTTTTTGGTAATATAAAATTTGGTATTTACTTTCATGTGCTTGCATGAGTCATGGGCGAAAAAGAAAAATAGATGAATAATTTAAGGCCCTATTTGGAATGCTGGATAAAAAAACCCATAGGAATTGAAAGTCATGCCTGATAAATTCCTATAGGCTCAAAGTCTTCTTTTTTTTCAGGAAGTTGCCAATTGCGTATGTTCCAGGAAGTGTATATAGATGTATTTTAGTTCTAAATACACTCTTTTTTGTCCATTTTGATGACAAGTTTTTTCGGACGGAGGGAGTATATAAGAAAGGCTTGCTTGACATAAATCGTTTACAAGATTAGAAAAGAATCACTTGCTTAGCTAGTTGTAGACTAGTTTTTTTTTACACAGGTATTTAACTAGAAGTTGCCGCAACACTAGCTTAGTTGAGTAACTGCAGAACAACCAGCAGGGAACCTTTGTCGTATGGGATGACACGGATCAAACAGTAGAGCAATAAGGCCGGTGAGATCTACATGCCTAAATTGCTCTGTCTGGAATTTCATGCAACTGCAAACTGACTCATACTGGGACGGGGGAACAGAGCGAAGCAAAATTTACAAGGCAAATGAGCTCCCATTCCCATCTGTATTTTGCAAACGGAGATCGAATCCGGGATCCAAGTGTGCACACACCACGCACTCACCAACCAGACTATCGGGTGGTTCCTAATTTACAATTTCACAGTATATTAATCATTTCTCAAGCTGTATATACAGCCTTTTCAAAAAGATGAAGTTCGGAACCACCATGAACAACAAAAATAGCACAGTGCACTTGATGCCAGGCAACTAAGATGAAGGATGTCACGCCATCGGCTACTCTCATTATACTCAAATGAAATGATTTGCTTACAGCTTACTGTTACACAAGCAAAAATGGCATAGAAGATGTCACACCATCTTCTATGATGACTATCAATTGTATGGCGTGGTACACAAGTTTTGTAATGCTATGCTACTGACAAAACAAAAATGTTAAAAATAATAATTATCAATTGGCAAGATCCATTATTTCGCAGATACACATAACCATCAAAGGCATTAATTATCCTCTATCATGTAACCATACCATTGTACAGAAAGAGTGTCCAGAGCTTCTAACTGTACATAACTACGCATGACAAAATTGATTGCTCAACAGTTCCTTTCAGGATCTAAATCAACAGCGCAAGCAAACTACAAACTCAGAATACTATTTAAAAGATAAAGATAAACAAGGATACTGCATGCACAACCCACTGCTATGCAATTGGATTCATTGACAATCTGAGTCATGTATGCGTAATTCATAAGGTCCTACCTGATTTTTATTTCGCTTTTCAATAGTCTTTTCCTGATGAAGATTCATTGTATCTCTTCCCTGAGATGTGATTTTCCCTCTTGCTAGTGATTTTATTGCAATTTGTTTACACTGCGAAGAAACTTTGCATCAAATGTTCGCTGAGTGTCATAATTTTAACAAAAAAATAATTAAGCAAATAAGCAAAGATGTCAACTTGCTTCATAAGAAAACGATGTATATGCTCTGGTTACGTTTTTGTCTGCAAAGTCGGTGTAAATTTTGCTAAAATGCCTGTTATTTTGTGCTATTTGATTCAAGAGCTCTTGGTAGGATGGTGATGGAATTGTTAAAATTTAAAAGCATGACAAACAACCGTGTGTCACAAAATTGAGGTATATACTCTTCGACCCAGAAATCAGCAGGGGAGACCCTCTTCTTATATAGGGATAACCGGATAAGTATAAATTTTTCGTCCCTCAACTTTACCGATAGTTTAGAAATGGTCACTTAATTTCAAAACCAGAAAAATCTAGTCCCTCAACTGTCAAAACTGGATACTTTTCATTCCTCCAACTACTCCAGGTGGCTTTGGGCCGTGGACTCCGGGTAAAAGGAAAAAAAAAAACACACATGCAACGCTCATGTTTACTTCATTAAGACAAATCATCGAACAGTTGTTGTGCATGCCGCTCACACGGGCCATCCTGCTCTCACTGGTCATGTCAGCGTGCAGTCACCACGATCCCGCCAGAGCTGCAGCTGCACTCCTCTGCGTGCAGCAAGACGTTCCGGTCCTACCAAGCTAGAGCTACAAGGCCAGCCACTGCAAGTCCGTGGCCTGGCACACCACCTGCAATTGCAGTAAGCGCTGAGCAGCAACAGGAGGAGAGACTGTCAGCAACGTCTGCACCCCCGCCACGTCGTCACCTTCTCACAGGCCATGACGGCAGAGGCACCCTCCTCGGCGCCAGAGCCGTCATAGCTCAGCCTGGCGGACCTCAAGGCCACGTCCGTGCCCGGCGGTGAGCCTGCCGAGCTCGAGGAGGGTACACGGGGAAGCAGAACCTGAGCGCTAAAATGATCACCATGGAGGGACTCGATGTGCACCTGGCAAAGAAGGTCAGACCAAGAGGACGCCGACAGAATCGAAGTCCCAACGCACTCAGGTGCCCTACCGCGCTGTGTAGGCGTTGTACACAAAGGCACTCCGTGCTCGTCCATGAACGCGTCGGCCCCGTCGGCGTCTTCTGCCATGCCATCGGTGGGGGCAGGATTGTCGGGGGACGACCCCGGGCAGGCAACACAACCCGGATCCTTTTTCAAAACATCGGGGCACGCCAGACCCCTCAATCCGGCTGGCCAACCTGCCGGCTCCCCGGCGCGAGGTGCCGCGACCCGGCCCAGCTGGCAAGCCCATGCCAACTGGCCACAAGAAGACAGCCCAACGACAGGGCAGACATGGCTACAGCGCCCCTCCCTTTACGCCGGTCCAGGCAGGCGTGGCTACAGTGTGCCCTGCACCCCCGGCCGGGGCGGGTGGTGTCGGCAACGCAACCCTGTAGCTGGGCGGCGCCAGCCACCTCGTGACGTGGGACGAGGCGTGCCACAGTGCCATGCCGCCACTGCCCGGCGTTCGCGGCCGCGCCCGCCGACCCGGCGAGACCAAGACCCAACGAACCCGGAGGCCCCCACCGGCTGCTCCTGCACACAAGGGCCCCACGCCCATGTAACATTACCATTGTAACCCTGGGGGGTCGGCCTATAAGACCCCCCAGGAGCCCTCCATGCAGAGGGTCGCCCGATCAGTAGAACACAGACATACGAGGCAGGGCAAAGGGCCAATTCCCTCTCCCTCCTCTACCCAAACAGCTCCAATAGCAACTCTGTAACCTAGTGCATATCATCCATCCGGCAGGACTAGGGGTGTTACCTCCCACGGAAGGCCTCCAACCTGGGTACGTCTTGTGTCACTCACTAGCGCGTGCCAACCTCGCCTCTCGAGCCCACCGGCGTCCTCGCGTAGCCCACCACTTTTAGCCATCCCATGGCATCTCGCGTGAGATCACCACGGCGGTTGGCGCCCACCATGGGGCCGCCGCGGCGTCGGCGAAGTCAAGTTCGAGACGAGGCCCTTCACCGACTCCGGCAAGCGCATTGTGCATGGCTGGTCCCTGCGCCGGCGCTGCCTGGCCGGCCTCGCCGGCTCTTCCGTCGTTCCCTTCGGTGCACTGCGCGTCTTCGTCGCGCTCGCCCCGACGAGTACCCCTGCGGGGTGCTCAGCGTCACCGACTCCCATGCCCCCGTCGGCTATGCCATCTCCAGCGACGTGGCGGATCTCTGCACCCGCGTGGAGGTGCTGACCACCGGCTCTACCTCATCCTCTGCTAGCGCTAAGGCCGCCGCAGCCAAGGCCGCAGCGGCTCGCGCCAACCATGCCAACCCGTTGCGCGCCACGATGCAGAACCTTAGCATCCCAATCACCACCGACGTCGACGCCACTCAGGCCAGAGCCCAGCTCGACGAGGAGCGTGTGCGCCTGCTGGAAGAGGCCACGAGGCTTGCTGCTACACAACGCCAGCTGGAGTCCGCCCAGCGGGAGCGCGACGCCCCCAAGTATAATGGAGTCCGCAGCCGAGCCTAGTCGGGTCACCGAGGTGCGGGCCCAGGGCGAAGCCCTCGGTCGCACGCTTGGCGCAGCGCCGCCCGTCTACGACACCCCCGTCAAGAACATGTGTGCCACGGAGGCGGCTGTGGCAGACTTGGAGTCCCAGCTGGAGTCCGCGAGCTTCTCGCTGTTGCGAACGAGCAGCAGAAGCGCCTTGAGGCCCCTGCGGCGTCTAACTCACGCCGCTCCAAGGACCCCGACCTCCGAGACACCCAGCAAGCATCTTCTCCACGCTCCAGCGAAGCCCAGTCCGGAAAGACCCGGAGCGGCCGGACCCAACGCGACCGCCATGACGACCGGAGACAACCAGGGCAACGAGCGGCTCGCACGCCGCGCCGGTGCCGGCAAGATCTTCCCCCGCCATTCGGCCGCTGCGCCTGGCCGACTTCAGCCGGTTCGGCTGCCCGCAGCCCAGTCGCTAGCCAGCTGGGCCCTCGTGACATCGACACCAACCACGCTCGTCACCGCATCGAGCAGCTAGAGCTCTCGCTTGAGCTGGAGGAAGATGATGCAGTTGGCCCAGGCTGTTTCGGCCCGTGCATCCGCGACGAGCCCTTCACCAAAGGGTTCACGCTCCCCCGCCAAGCCGGAGGACTGGCTCACTGACTACACCACCGCTGTCGGCATCCCAGGCGGCAACCGGCGCCTGGCCGTGCGCTACGGCCCCCCTCATGCTGCAAGGCTCAGCTCGGACATGGCTGAACAGCCTGCCGGCTAGAAGCATCAACTCTTGGCTCGACTTCGAGCAAGCTTTCGTGTGCAACTTCACCGACACTTACAGCAAGGCCGGCCTCGCCAGCTCGCCATGTGCGTTCAGGGACCGGAGGAGACCGGCCGCCAATACCTCACGCTACCGGACCGAGCTCAAACAGTGCGAGGGGTCCATGAGGTCCAAGCCATCCAATGCTTCATGGACGAGTGCCGAGACGACACCCTGCTCAAGCACAAGCTTCTGCGCTCTGAGCCGACCACCATGGCCGCGCTCATGGCCACGGCGGACAAGTACGCCATGGCCGACGCCACCATGAAAGTCCAAGTCATGGTGGGCGACGCCGGCAAGGTGTTGTCAGTGCCGCCCTCCAAGCCGGCTGGCGAGAGCAGCTGCCAGCAGAACAATCACCCCGGCAACAAACGTAAGGGCGAGCAGTCGGCTCCCCGTTACGACAACCGCTTTGTCGCTGCAGCCGAGCAAGCGCCCTGTTGGAAATATGCCCTAGAGGCAATAATAAATTAGTTATTATTATATTTCCTTGTTCATGATAATCGTTTATTATCCATGCTATAATTGTATTGATAGGAAACTCAGATACATGTGTGGGTATATAGACAACACCATGTCCCTAGTAAGCCTCTAGTTGACTAGCTCGTTAATCAATAGATGGTTACGGTTTCACGACCATGGACATTGGATGTCATTGATAACGGGATCACATCATTAGGAGAATGATGTGATGGACAAGACCCAATCCTAAGCCTAGCACAAAGATCGTAGTTCGTATGCTAAAGCTTTTCTAATGTCAAGTATCATTTCCTTAGACCATGAGATTGTGCAACTCCCGGATACCGTAGGAATGCTTTGGGTGTACCAAACGTCACAACGAATCGGGTGACTATAAAGGTGCACTACAGGTATCTCGAAAGTGTCTGTTGGGTTGGCACGAATCGAGACTGGATTTGTCACTCCGTAAACGGAGAGGTATCTCTGGGCCCACTCGGTAGGACATCATCATAATGTGCACAATGTGACCAAGGGGTTGATCACGGGATGATGTGTTACGGAACGAGTAAAGAGACTTGCCGGTAACGAGATTGAACAAGGTATCGGGATACCGACGATCGAATCTCGGGCAAGTACAATACCGCTAGACAAAGGGAATTGTATACGGGATCGATTGAGTCCTTGACATCGTGGTTCAGCCGATGAGATCATCGTGGAACATGTGGGAGCCAACATGGGTATCCAGATCCCGCTGTTGGTTATTGACCGGAGAACGTCTCGGTCATGTCTACATGTCTCCCGAACCCGTAGGGTCTACACACTTAAGGTTCGATGGCGACGCTAGGGTTATAAAGGAAGCTTGTATGTGGTTACCGAATGTTGTTCGGAGTCCCGGATGAGATCCTGGACGTCCACGAGGAGTTCCGGAATGGTCCGGAGGTAAAGATTTATATATGGGAAGTCTTATTTTGTGGCGGAAAAGTTTCGCACTTTATCGGTATTGTACCGGGAGTGCCGAAGGGGTCCGGGGTCCACTGGGGGTCCACCTGCCCCGGGGGGCCACATGGGCTGTAGGGGTGCGCCTTGGCCTATATGGGCCAAGGGCACCAGCCCCAAGAGGCCCATGCGCCAAGATATAAAAAAAGGGAAGAGTCCTCAAGGGGGAAGGCACCTCCGAGGTGCCTTGGGGAGGATGGACTCCTCCCTCCCTTGGCCGCACCCCTTCCTTGGAGGAAGGGGCAAGGCTGCGCCTCCCTCTCCCTTACCCCTATATATAGTGGAGGGAGGGAGGGCAGCCGCACTGAGCCTCGGGCGCCCCTCCCTCCCGTGACACCTCCTCATCTCCCGTGAGGTGCTTGGCGAAGCCCTGCAGAGTGCCACGCTCCTCCACCACCACCACGCCTGTGCTGCTGTTGGATGGAGTCTTCCTCAACCTCTCCCTCTCTCCTTGCTGGATCAAGGCATGGGAGACGCCACCGGCTGTACGTGTGTTGAACGCGGAGGTGCCGTCCGTTCGCACTCGGATCTCCGGTGATTTGGATCACAGTAGCACGACTCCTTCAACCTCGTTCTCTTGAACGCTTCCACTTAGCGATCTACAAGGGTATGTATATGCACTCTCCTTCCCTCGTTGCTAGTTTCTCCATAGATAGATCTTGGTGACACGTAGGAAAATTTTGAATTTATGCTACGTTCCCCATCAGTGGCATCATGAGCTAGGTCTATTGCGTAGATTCTTTGCACGAGTAGAACACAAAGTAGTTGTGGGCGTTGATGTTGTTCAATATGCTTACCGTTACTAGTCCAATCTTGTTTCGACGGTATTGTGGGATGAAGCGGCCGGACCGACCTTACACGTACTCTTACGTGAGATGTGTTCCACTGATCGACATGCACTTGGTGCATAAGGTGGCTAGCGGGTGCCGATCTCCCACTTTAGTCGGAACGGATTCGATGAAAAGGGTCCTTATGAAGGGTAAATAGCAATTGGCATACCACGTTGTGGTTTTATGAGGTAAGAAACGTTCTTGCTAGAAACCCAAAGCAGCCATCAGAAACATGCAAACAACAATTAGAGGACGTCTAACTTGTTTTTGCAGGGTATGCTATGTGATGTGATATGGCCAAGAAGAATGTGATGAATGATATGTGATGTATGAGATTGATCATGTTCTTGTAATAGGATTCACGACTTGCATGTCGATGAGTATGACAACCGGCAGGAGCCATAGGAGTTGTCTTTATTTATTGTATGACCTGCGTGTCATTAAACAACGTCATGTAATTACTTTACTTTATTGCTAACCGGTAGCCATAGTAGTAGAAGTAATAAGTTGGCGAGACAACTTCATGGAGACACGATGATGGAGATCATGATGATGGAGATCATGGTGTCATGCGGTGACAATAATGATCATGGAGCCTCAAGATGGAGATCAAAAGGAGCAATATGATATTGGCCATATCATGTCACTACTATATAATTGCATGTGATGTTTATTATGTTTATGCATCTTGTTTACTTAGAACGACGGTAGTAAATAAGATGACCCCTTACACAAATTTCAAGAAGTGTTCTCCTCGACCGTGCACCGTTGTTACAGTTCGTCGCTTCTAAGCACCACGTGATGATCGGGTGTGATGGATTCTTACGTTCACATACAACGGGTGTAAGACAGATTTACACAGCAAAAACACTTGGGGTTAACTTGACGAGCCTAGCATGTACAGACATGGCCTCGGGAACACAGAGACCGAAAGGTCGAGCATGAGTCGTATGGTAGATACGATCAACATGAAGATGTTCACCGAGTCGACTAGTCCGTCTCACGTGATGATCGGACACGGCCTAGTTGACTCGGATCATGTAATCACTTAGATGACCGGAGGGATGTCTATTCGAGTGGGAGTTCATAAGATGAACTTAATTATCTTGAACATAGTCAAAAGACCTTTTGCAAATTATGTAAAGCTCGCGCTTTAGTTCCACTGTTTAGATATGTTCCTAGAGAAAATATAGTTGAAAGTTGAAAGTAGCAATTATGCGATCGGTAGAAAGCTTATGTCCTTAATGCACCGCTTCAGTGTCGAACCCCAAACGTCGTTTGTGGATGTTGCGAACATCGGACATACACGCTTTTGATAACTACGTGATAGTTCGGTTGAACGGTTTAGAGTAGAGGCACCAAAGACGTTTTCAAACATCGCGGAACATATGAGATGTTTCGAGGGCTGAAATTGGGATTTCAGGCTCGTGCCCACGCCAAGAGGTACAAGACCTCCGACGAGTTTTCTTAGCCTGCAAACTAAGGGAGAAAAGCTCAATCGTTGAGCTTGTGCTCAGATTGTCTGAGTGCAACAATCACTTGAATCGAGTGGGAGTTGATCTTCCAGATGAGAAAGTGATGTTTCTCCAAAGAAATTACCACCAAGCTGCTAGAGCTTCGTGATGAACTATAACATATCAGGGATAGATATAATGATCCCTTGAGGTATTCGCGTTGTTTGACATCACGAAAGTAGAAGTCAAGAAGGAGCATCAATTGTTGATGGTTGGTGAAACCACTAGTTTCAAGAAGGGCAAGGGCAAGAAGGGATACTTCATGAAGCGGCAAATCAGCCGCTGCTCTAGTGAAGAAACCCAAGGTTGAACCCAAACCCGAGACTAAGTGCTTCGTAATAAGGGGAACAGCCATCGAGCAGCATTACCCTAGATACTTGGTAGATAAGAAGGCTGGCAAGGTCGATAGAAGTATATTGGATATACATTATGTTAATGTGTACTTTACTAGTACTCCTAGTAGCACTGTGGTATTAAGATACCGGTTCGGTTGCTAAGTGTTAGTAACTCGAAATAAAAGGCTACGGAATAAACGGAGACTAGCTAAAGGTGAGTGACGATATGTGTTGGAAGTGTTTCCAAGGTTGATGTGATCAAGCATCGCCCGCTCCCTCTACCATCGAGATTGGAGTTAAGCCTAAAATTGTCATTTGGTGTTTGCGTTGAGCATAGACATGATTGGATTATGTCTATCGCAATACGGTTATTCATTTAAGAAGAATAATGGTTACTCTATTTATTTGAATAACACCTTCGATGGTCTTGCACCTAAATAAATGGTTTATTGAATCTCGATCGTAGTGATACACATTTTCATGCCAAAAGTATAAGATAGTAATGATAGTACCACTTACTTGTGGCAATCGCCATGTAAGTCATATTGGTGTAAAACGCATGAAGAAGCTCCATGTTGATGGATCTTTGGACTCACTCGTTTTTGAAAAGTTTGAGACATGCAAACCATGTCTATTGGTGTATAAGCATGAAGAAACTCCATGCAGATGGATCGTTTGGACTCGCTTGATTTTGAATCACTTGAGATATGCAAATCATACCACATGGGCAAGATGACTGAAAAGACTCGGTTTCAGTAAGATGGAACAAGATAGCAACTTGTTGGAAGTAACACATTTTGATGTGTGCAGTCCAATGAATGCTGAGGCATGCAGTGAATATCGTTATGTTATGACTTCACAGATGATTCGAGTAGATGTTGAGTATATTTACTTGATGAAGCACAAGTCTGAATTATTGAATGGTTCAAGTAATTTCAGAGTGAAGTTGAAGATCTTCGTGACAAGAGGATAGAATGTCTATGATATGATCATAGAGATGAATATCTGAGTTACGAGTTTTGGCACACAATTAAGACATTGTGCAAATTGTTTCACAATTAATACCGCCTAGAACACCATAGTGTGATGGTGTGTCCGAACATCATAATTGCACCCTATAAGATATGGTGCGTACCATGATGTCTCTCATCGAACTACCACTATCGTTTATGGGTTAGGCATTAGAGACAACCGCACTCACTTTAATAGGGTACCACGTAGTTCCGTTGAGATGACACCGTATGAACTATGGTTTAGAGAAACCTAAGCTGTCATTTCTTAAAGGTTTGGGGTCATGACGCTTATGTGAAAAAGGTTTCAGGTTGATAAGCTCGAACCCAAAGCGGATAAAATGCATCTTCATAGGACACCCAAAACAGTTGGGTATACCTCCCAATTCAGATCCGGAAGCAATAGGGATTGTTTCTTGAATCGGGTCCTTTCTCGAGGAAAAGTTTGTCTCGAAAAGTTGAGTGGGAGGATGGTGGAGACTTGATGAGGTTATTGAACCATCACTTCAACTAATGTGTAGCAGGGCACAGGAAGTTGTCCCCGTGGCACCTACACCAATTGAAGTAGAAGCTTATGATAATGATCATGAAGTTTTGGATCAAGTCACTAACATACCTCGTAGGGTGACAAGGATGCGATTACTTGAGTGGTACGCAATCCTGTCTTGAAGGTCATGTTGCTAGACAACAATGAACCTACGAGCTATGGAGAAGCGATGGTGGGCCCAAATTCCGACAAATGGTTAGAAGCCATGAAATCCGAGATAGGATCCATGCATCAGAACAAAGCTTGGACTTTGGTGGACTTGCCCGATGATCGGCGAGCCATTGAGATAAATGGATCTTTAAGGAAAAGACGGACAAGGACGGTAATGTCACCGTCTATGAAGCTCGACTTGTGGCGAAGAGTTTTTCACAAGTTCAAGGAGTTGACTACGATGAGATTTTCTCACTCGTAGCGATGCTTAAAGTCCGTCGGAATCATGTTAGCATTAGCTGCATTTATGAAATCAGGCAGATGGATGTCAAAACGAGTTTCCTTACCAGTTTACGTAAGGAAAGGTTGTATGTGATACAATCAGAAAAGTTTTGTCGATCCTAAGGATGCTAAAAAGGTATGCTAGCTCCAGCGATCCTTTCTAAGGACTGGAGTAAGCATCTCGGAGTTGGAATGTGCGCTTTGATGAGATGATCAAAGATTTTGGGTTTATACAAAGTTTGTGAGAAACTTGTATTTCCAAAGAAGTGAGTGGGAGCACTATAGAATTTCGATGAGTATATGTTGTTGACATATTGTTGATCGAAATGATGTAGAATTCTGAAAGCATATAGGATTATTTGAAAAGTGTTTTTCAATGGAAAACCTGGATTAAGCTACTTGAACATTGAGCATCAAGATCTATGAGGATAGATCAAAATGTTTAATAATACTTTCAAATGAGCATGTACCTTGACATGATCTTGAAGGTGTTCAAGATGGATCACCAAAGAAGGAGTTCTTGCACGAGATGTAAGGTATGAAGTTAAGACTTAAAGCTCGACCAATGCAGTAACGTAGAGAAAGAACGAAGATCGCCCCTATGCCTTAGACATAGGCTCTCATAAAGATGCTATCTTTGTGTACAAGACCGGAAGTGTGCCATGCCATGAGTCGATCAAGGGTACAAGAATGATCCAGGAATGGATCATTGGACTGATCAAAATTGTCCTTGGAGTAAATAAGGACATGTTTCTCGATTATGGAGGTGATAAAGAGTTCGGCGTAAAGCGTTACGTCGATACAAGCTTTAACACCTATCCGAGTGACTCTGAGTAGCAAACCGGACACATATAGTGGAGCAACCATTTGGAATAGCTTCAAGTGGAGCGTGGAAGCAGCATTTATAATATGACCTAGAAATTTGCAAAGCACACACGGATCTGAAAGGTTCAGACCCGTTGACTAAAACCCGTTGACTAAAACCTCTCTCACAAGCAAAACATGATCAAACCTCAGAACTCATTGAGTCTAAATCACATGATGATGTGAACTAGTTTACACACACTAGTAACCTCTTTGGGTGTTAGTCACATGGCGATGTGACATATCGATGTTAATCACATGACGATGTGAACTAGATTATTGACTCTAGTGCAAGTGGGAGACTGTTGGAAATATGCCCTAGAGGCAATAATAAATTAGTTATTATTATATTTCCTTGTTCATGATAATCGTTTATTATCCATGCTATAATTGTATTGATAGGAAACTCAGGATACATGTGTGGGTATATAGACAACACCATGTCCCTAGTAAGCCTCTAGTTGACTAGCTCGTTAATCAATAGATGGTTACGGTTTCACGACCATGGACATTGGATGTCATTGATAACGGGATCACATCATTAGGAGAATGATGTGATGGACAAGACCCAATCCTAAGCCTAGCACAAAGATCGTAGTTCGTATGCTAAAGCTTTTCTAATGTCAAGTATCATTTCCTTAGACCATGAGATTGTGCAACTCCGGATACCGTAGGGAATGCTTTGGGTGTACCAAACGTCACAACATAACTGGGTGACTATAAAGGTGCACTACAGGTATCTCCGAAAGTGTCTGCATTGGGTTGGCACGAATCGAGATCGGATTTGTCACTCCGTGTAAACGGAGAGGTATCTCTGGCCCACTCGGTAGGACATCATCATAATGTGCACAATGTGACCAAGGGGTTGATCACGGGATGATGTGTTACGGAACGAGTAAAGAGACTTGCCGGTAACGAGATTGAACAAGGTATCGGGATACCGACGATCGAATCTCGGGCAAGTACAATACCGCTAGACAAAGGGAATTGTATACGGGATCAATTGAGTCCTTGACATCGTGGTTCATCCGATGAGATCATCGTGGAACATATGGGAGCCAACATGGGTATCCAGATCCCGCTGTTGGTTATTGACCGGAGAACGTCTCGGTCATGTCTACATGTCTCCCGAACCTGTAGGGTCTACACACTTAAGGTTCGATGACGCTAGGGTTATAAAGGAAGTTTGTATGTGGTTACCGAATGTTGTTCGGAGTCCCGGATGAGATCCTGGACGTCACGAGGAGTTCCGGAATGGTCCGGAGGTAAAGATTTATATATGGGAAGTCTTATTTTGGTCGCCGGAAAAGTTTCGCACTTTATCGGTATTGTACCGGGAGTGCCGAAAGGGGTCCGGGGGTCCACCGCAGGGGTCCACCAGCCCCGGGGGGGCCACATGGGCTGTAGGTGCGCCTTGGCCTATATGGGCCAAGGGCACCAGCCCCAAGAGGCCCATGCGCCAAGATATAAAAAAAAGGAAGAGTCCTCAAGGGGAAGGCACCTCCGAGGGTGCCTTGGGGAGGATGGACTCCTCCCCCTCCCTTGGCCGCACCCCTTCCTTGGAGGAAGGGGCAAGGCTGTGCCTCCCCCCTCTCCCTTACCCCTATATATAGTGGAGGGGAGGAGGGCAGCCGCACTGAGCCCTGGCGCCTCTCCCTCCCGTGACACCTCCTCATCTCCCGTAGGTGCTTGGAGAAGCCTGCAGTGCCACGCTCCTCCACCACCACCACGCCGTTGTGCTGCTGTTGGATGGAGTCTTCCTCAACCTCTCCCTCTCTCCTTGCTGGATCAAGGCATGGGAGACGCCACCGGCTGTACGTGTGTTGAACGCGGAGGTGCCGTCCGTTCGGCACTCGGATCTCCGGTGATTTGGATCACGACGCACGACTCCTTCAACCCCGTTCTCTTGAACGCTTCCGCTTAGCGATCTACAAGGGTATGTAGATGCACTCTCCTTCCCCTCGTTGCTAGTTTCTCCATAGATAGATCTTGGTGACACGTAGGAAAATTTTGAATTTATGCTACGTTCCCCATCACGCCCCTGCCGAGCAAGGCGGCGGCCGGCGTCAGCGAACTGGCAACATCGCCTGGCAACCCGCCATGAGCTTCGAGCAGATGCTCGACGCTCCTTGCAAGCACCACTGTGGCGCGAGGCCGTCCACACACACACTCCGGCAGTGCACCATCACTCAGCACCTGATTATGGGTGTTCTCCCTCCGCCTCCTCCTCCGGCGTCGGGTGCGGGGCAGCCGCCTCCGGCCCCTCCGCCGGCGGCTGGCGCCATGCGTGATGACGCCTTCCCCAACCCGAACGCCTACTACATCGTCTTCACCAACGAAGGCTGCGACAAGCACATCGAGCGCCGGCTTCGGCAGGAAGTGAATACCGTAGTCCTGGTTGTGCCTGAGTACATGTACTGGTCGGATCGCCCGGTCAGCTGGAACCGGGAGGACCACCCGGCCGTCATGCCTACGCCAGGTGGCTACGCCCTCGTCCTCGACCCCACCATAGTCGCTGAAAAGCGCACCTACCGTTTCTCGCGTGTCCTCATCGACGGCGGCAGCAGCATCAACATCCTCTACCGTGACACCATGACCAAGCTCGACATCAAGGCAAGGCGGCTGGAGCCGACCCGAACGGTGTTCCACGGCATCGTGCCGGGTCTCTCCTGCTCTCTGATCGGCCGGATCCGACTTGGCGTCCTGTTCGGCACCAGCGACCACTTTCGGCGCGAGCCCATTTGGTTCGAAGTGGTGGACCTGGCCAGCCCCTACCATGCGTTGTTGGGCCGGCTCAAGCTGGCAAAGTTCATGGCGGTGCCCCACTACGCCTACCTGAAGATGAAGATGTCGGGTCCCAAGGGCCTCATCACCGTTGTCGGCAGTTACAAGAAAATCCCAGGAGTGCGCCCGAGCCGGCTCCAAGCTGGCCGAGTCAGCTAGTCGTCGCCGAGGAGAGGCGCCAACTTAACCGGATCGTGGCGCTGGCTGGCGAGCAGCCGGCCGTGCCGGCTCCGCTCAAGGATTCGGCTGGCGAGGCCTCGTTCCAGCCGTCCAACGACACCAAGAAAGTCCCGCTCAACCCGGCTGACCCCAGCTGCAGCCAGTAAGTTGTTATGGGCACCCGCCTTAGCAGCAAATAGGAAGGCGAGCTCGTCGACTTTCTCTATGAGAATCGGGATATCTTCGCATGGTCCCCCAAGGACATGTCAGGTGTTCCGAGGAAGTACGCCGAACACAAACTCCACATCTGCAAGGATGCCAAGCCTCTCCATCACCCCCTACGTCGCTTTTCTGAGGAGAAGCGAAGAACCATCGATGAAGAGATCGCCCGGCTACTTGCCGCCGATTTCATCATGGAAGTTTTCCACCCCGAGTGGCTGGCCAACCCAACCCTCGTCCTGAAGAACACTTGGCGCATGTGTATCGACTACACCAGCTTGAACAAGGCCTGCCCCAAGGATCCTTTTGCCCTGCCGCAGATAGATCAAGTGATCGATTCCACGGCCGGATACGAGCTCCTGTCCTTTCTGGACGCCTACTCCGGCTACCACCACATCAAGCTGGACCCGGCTGACGCCCTCAAGACGGTCTTCATCACGCCCTTTGGGGCGTACTGCTACATCACCATGTTGTTTGGCTTGAAGAATGCCGGCGCCACCTTCCAGTGTTGCATGCAAAAGTGCCTGCTGCACCAACTCGGCTGAAACGTGCATGTCTACGTCGACGACGTTGTGGTGAAGACCAAGCAACACCTCACACTCCTAGCTTCCTAGCTGACCTCAAGGAAACCTTTCAATCTGCGCGATGCAGATCAAGCTCGACCCGGAGAAGTGCGTGTTCGGCGTGCCAGCCGGCCAGCTACTCGGCTTCCTCGTCTCAGAGCGCGGCATTGAGGCCAATCCGGAGAAGATCAGGGCCATCAAGCGCATACGCAAGCCAGCTCGGCTTCGCGATGTCCAGAAATTCACCGGCTGCTTGGCCTCTCAGCCGGTTCCTCAGCCGGCTGGGCGAGAGGGCCCTGCCCCTATATCAGCTGATGAAGAAGACGTCGGCGTTCGAGTAGAACGACCAGGCGGACGAAGCCCTCCGCGACCTCAAGCGCATGCTCTCCACCGCACCCGTCCTGGCTGCGCCGGCAGATAAGGAGCCGCTTTTGCTATACATTACCGCCACCTCGCAGGCGGTCAGCACGATGCTGGTGGTCGAGCGCCCGGAGGCGGGCAAGGTTTAGCCTGTCCAGCGCCCGGTGTACTACCTGAGCGAGGTGTTCTCCGCCTCCAAGCAGAACTACCCCCACTACGAGAAGATGTGTTACAGCGTGTACTTCACCGCCAAGAAGCTGAAGCGGTATTTCCAGGAGCACACCGTCACCGTGGTGAGCACGGCCCCCATCGGCGAGGTCATGGGCTGTCGGGATGCCTCCGGTCGGGTGACCAAGTGGGCCATCGAGCTAGCCAGCCACACAATCCTCTACAAGCCTCGCACCACCATCAAGTCCCAGACGCTAGCTGATTTCCTTGTCGACTGGACAAAGAACAAGTACCTACCGCTGGCACCCGACTCGACGCACTAGCGCATGCACTTTGACGGCTCCAAGATGCACTCCGGCCTGGGAGCCGGCATCGTATTGTCCTCCCCCAAGGGCGACCGGCTGCGGTACACGCTGCAGATCCACTTCACCGCCTCCAACAACGTTGCCGAGCAGGGGCGGGCCTAGTTCAATTCATGGGTATTCAGTTGAATGCCCATAATTTTTGCCAAAGAAATTTGCATATATAATGTGTGTACCATGTATTATATCGAAAAAACAATATTTATGCAAAATAACAGGCTGCATATGCTTTCAGCCCAAGGGAATGTCCAGCCCCTTTCTGTTTCTCTCCTCTCCCGCTCAACATGGTCCAGTGGCCCAATTGTCTTTTATCTACGAGTCGGTCTATCCCAGCCCAAATGAAAACTCTGTAGCGGATGTGGGTCAATTGCACGATCGATCGTGCGCATTGGGCATAGTGGCAGGCGGGCACACGACGGTGCCGCACATACATCTAGCGTGGAGATTGTGTCGAGGCGTCAATCTTGTTCGTCAGTCAACTCATCGGTCATTTCAGATACGTTTTCTAATTTTTCTCCATCTGATGTGATCACATTAGGGCCTTTTGGGTTAATTCTTGGATTGTTGTCTCCGATTTAATCTATGGATATGGAGGTGCTTCATAGTTGTTTGTTGGTCAAATGTTTATTTATTTATTTTGGAGACCTATGTTGCACGGATACTTGGATACGATGTCGGATACGCGATACGGCGATACGTCCAATACGCCAATTTTCTAAAGACAAATATGGGGATACGTTTATATACAAATATTATATTGGGGCAGTATCCGGTTGGATACAAGCGCTTTTCAAGTATCCGTGCAACGAAGTTGGAGACATGGGCATTATTAATACCGGATGTGAATTTGTTTTGTATGAATTGACATTAGTACTATCGGTTGTAGCCTCCATTTGTATAAGATGTCGCCACTTTGATATGTTATAAATATTTTGTCCTTTCATAGGTTCAGCAATTCCAAGTTATGATTCCCAATTAAAATAATCAATTTATGACCAATTAAATGAATCTGAGATATTATTCCCAATTCTATGTTTATATTATACAATCCGTATAACATGGTGCTATAATCATTTATACTTGCCAAAAACAAGAGGCTGCAAAAGAAATTGTAAACTTTCAAAATTTTGAATACGCACTCTAAGAATCCTGGGCCAGCCCCTTTTGCCGAGTACGAAGCCCTCGTGCGCTGGCCAAAGAGATCGGCATCCGGCACATCCTCTATGGCAAATCGGACTTGGTGGTGCAGCAAGTCTTCGGCGAGTGGTACGCCACAGACGCCAACATGGCCAGCTACCGCTTCTTGGTCCGGCAGCTCACCGACAGCTTCGACGGCTGTGAGTTTCTGAAAGTGCAACTATCCCTAGGTGGTTTTGGTAATTCCTAACAACATATAGCTCATTGAGCTAACATTATTCCAAGATAAATATTTTAGGAAAAGCTCAATGAATGACATGGCATGGATGAGAAAAGTGGACCCCTCAAAATACTAAGGATAAAAGGATTGGCTCAAGCTCAAAGCTCAAGACTCTACATTTTATATTTTAGTGATCCAAGATCACATTGAGTTTATAGGAAAAGCCAATACTATCAAGGAGGGATGAGGTGTTGCTTAATGAGGTTCTTGCTTCATAGTGCTTAGTGATATGCTCCAAAACCCTCAAAATATGACCTAAACCAAAAGTCAAACTCGGCCCCACCGATTCTTTTTATCCGGCGCCACCAAGTTCAGATGTCATAGCCACTGCCACAAACCCTAGGCAAATCGGTCTCACCGATAGGGATCTCGGTCTCACCGAGATGGGATTGTAATCTCTCTGTTTCCCTTCGTAACATTTCGGTACCAACGAGATGAGCGATCGGTTCCGCCGGGATTGCAATGTAAACTCTCTGTTTCCTTTTTGTAACATTTCGGTCCCACCGAAATGAGCGAACCGGTCCCACCGAAAGAGCGAACCGGTCCCACCGAGTTTACCTGACCAACTCTCTGGTTAGCTTATTACCAAAATCGGTCCCACCGAGTTTGTGTAATCGGTCTCACCGAGATTACGTTATGCCCTAACCCTAACCATATCGGTCCTACCGAGTTGCATGTCGGTCCCACCGAAAATCCTAACGGTCACTAGATTTGCTGAATCGGTCCGACCAAGTTTAACAATTCGGTCCCACCGAGTTTGGGAAGTTGTGTGTAACGGTTAGATTTTGTGTGGAGGCTATATATACCCCTCCACCTCCTCTTCATCTGTGGAGAGAGCCATCAGAACGAACCTACACTTCCAATACACATTTTCTAAGAGAGAACCACCTACACTTGTGTTGAGGCCAAGATATTCCATTCCTACCATATGAATCTTGATCTCTAGCCTTCCCCAAGTTGCTTTCCACTCAAATCTTCTTTCCACCAAATACAAATCTTGTGAGAGAGAGTTGAGTGTTGGGGAGACTATCATTTGAAGCACAAGAGCAAAAAGTTTATCATCAACACACCATTTGTTACTTTTTGAAGAGTGGTGTCTCCTAGATTGGCTATGTGTCACTTGGGAGCCTCCGACAAGATTGTGGAGTTGAACCAAGGAGTTTGTAAGGGAAAGGAGATCGCCTACTTCGTGAAGATCTACCGCTAGTGAGGCAAGTCCTTCGTGGGCGACGGCCATGGCGGGATAGACAAGGTTGCTTCTTCGTGGACCCTTCGTGGGTGGAACCCTCCGTGGACTCGCGCAACCGTTACCCTTCGTGGGTTGAAGTCTCCATCAACGTGGATGTACGATAGCACCACCTATCGGAACCACGACAAAAGCATCCGTGTCTCCAATTGTGTTTGAATTCTCCAAACCCTTCACTTTACATTCTTGCAAGTTGCATGCTTTACTTTCCGCTGCTCATATACTCTTTGCATGCTTGCTTGAATTGTGTTAAGATTGCTTGACTTGTGCTAAGATAGCTAAAATCTGTCAAAGACTAAAATTGCGAAAAGGATAAGTTTTTATTTGGTCAAGTAGTCTAATCACCCCCCTCTAGACATACTTTCGATCCTACAAGTGGTATCAAAGCTTTGGTCTCCATTTGCTTTGATTTCCATAGCTTTTGGTGGTCATAGACTTGGTTTTACAACCTAGGAGAGTATGGCGTCTAGCGAGGGAAATTATCACCGTAGAGGTCCTTACTTTGATGGTACTAATTTTGCTTGTTGGAAGCATAAGATGAAAATGCATATTCTTGGACATAACCCCGCCGTTTGGACTATTGTGTGTATTGGCTTGCAAGGTGAATACTTTGATGAGAGAGAACCGAACCGTGAAGCTACCACGGAAGAGTTGAAGATGCTGCAGTACAACGCTCAAGCTTGTGATATCCTCTTCAACGGATAGTGCCCCGAAGAATTCAACAAAATCAGCCGTCTTGAGAATGCAAAGGAAATTTGGGATACTTTGATTGATATGCATGAAGGTACCGACTCCGTCAAGGAATCCAAGTTGGATGTGCTTCAAAGTCAACTTGACAAGTTCAAAATGAAGGATGGTGAAGGTGTCGCTGAAATGTACTCTAGGCTTGCTCTTATCACAAATGAGATCGCCGGCTTAGGAAGTGAAGATATGACCGACAAATTCATCATCAAGAAGATCCTAAGAGCCTTGGATGGAAAATATGATACCGTTTGCACATTGATCCAAATGATGCCCAATTACAAAGATCTCAAGCCAACGAAAGTCATTGAAAGAATTGTTGCTCATGAGATGTCACTCAAGGATAAGGAGGAACTTCACAACAAGTCAAGTGGTGCTTACAAAGCCTCATGTGAAGCCCCCACATCATCAAGTGAGAAACAAGTCTTCAATGAAGAATTGAGCTTAATGGTGAAGAACTTCAACAAATTCTACAAAAGTAGAAGCAAAGAGAGAAACTCCAAGTCAAGGTCCTACAATGACAAAAAATCTTCTAGTCGAGAGCGTAATTGCTACAATTGTGGAGACCCGGACACTATTCAAATAAGTGTACGCCCCCCTACAAAAGAAGAGAAAATTCTCCCAAAAGGAGAAGTAGAAGAGAAGAATCACCACCAAGAGAGAGAAGGAGTAGAGATGATTGTTATGAACGAAGAACATCTCGGAGAAGCAAGGATTCGGAAAGGAAGGACAAGTCATCAAGGAGCTACACAAAACGAAGACATCAAGCTCATGTTGGTGAATGGGTATCCGGCTCCGACTCTGACAATCACTCCGAGAGAAGCTATCACTCCGACTCCGAATATACTCAAGATGAAGGTGTTGACGGTCTAGCACTTGTGTCAATCAACTCCTACGACATATTTGATTCACCAAATGAAGAAAGTGGAAGATGCTTCATGGCCAAAGGTCCAAAGGTAACACACCCCGAGTATGTTGATTTCAATAGTGATGAAGATGACTTGTTAGGTGATGATGATTTACTTGTTGACAACTCTAGTGATGAATACTATGATGAAACGTCAATTAATCATGCTAATCAAGATAAAACGAATGACAATGATAAGAAGAAGATTGAGTCTCTAACTAAAGAACTAAGCATTCTTAAGTTAGCTCAAGAAACTATCTTAAGAGATCATCGAGAACTTTTAAGGACTCATGAGAAGTTACGCTTTGAAAAGCTCAACCTTGAGCAAGAGCATGAGTTCTTAAAGGCAATCAATGATGATCTTCGTAAGAAAAGTTCTTCCTACATTGCCAAGCGTTTACTCTTATCTACTTACATGCCTCAAGTCAAGTCTAGTAACAAGAACAAGAAGGATTCTTCCTCTAGTAGTAACAATAATCATGCTAAATCCAATGTTGTTGCTTCTAGTAGTTCTCTTGATTCCACTAATGATTCTCTTAGCCAAGTTACACTTGAGCAATAAAACAACTTATTGAAGGGAATTATAGATAAAGGTGTTTACAAGAGCCTTGCCGGGAGTAAGCAATTTGAGGAAATTGTACGCAAGCAAGGAAGGCACCGGAAGAATCAAGGTGTTTGTTTTGAACGAAAGTTCAATGCCAATGGAGTTGAGTGGGAAGAAGATCTACCCCAAGACGAAGTTTGTTCCTCAACAAGAGAAGTATGATCCTACTTCTTTCAAAGAGACACGAGCTCAAGATGATTTTCCACCACAAGACCACAAGCAAAAAGGCAAGGACAAGCTTCAAGAAGAGATTGATGCATTTGAAGAAGCTCCAAAGGCCTTGGTCAAGTGGGTTCCCAAGACTACATCAAGTTCTACTTCATCTAGTACGACTACAACTCCAAGGATTCCCATCAAGATGATGTGGATCCCGAAGAAGAAGAACTAGAGAGTTCTTGAGGGTGACTCCGCCAACATATTTCACTCATATCATTTTGGCAATAACAAGTGCAATCAACTTCCACATCTTGCACTAGTTCAAGTAGTCACAAACCCTCTTGTTGGTAAGACAAGGGACAAGGTAACCTAATGCTCTCATAGACATCATCTTGTGTGTGCATCACTCTATGTCTATGGATATCCTTGTTTGTTCCTTGTGGGACTAACCCGTGTAGGTATTGAAAGTGCAACTCACTCCAAAGGATTGCTTCAAATGATCTACATCAACATTGAGCATCCACATCTTCAACACCTACATGAAGTCATCATCGACAAAACCCAAGGTTAGTTCATCCCTCTAAGGGGGATCTCACATCTAGGGGAGCTTTACTCTAAGAATTGAGTCAAAGCAACTCTAATGGTGTGAACACATCAATGAATTATGTAAAAGTGGTAACCCCACTTGAGCTTAAACGATGAGTATGACCTATGATCAAATGTTCTCATTTGACTCCTAAGTCAATATACTCATATATAGATGACCTAGTCATCGCCAATTGCTTGATAGATGCTAGAATTGGTTGTGCATGCTTCGCCACATATTTCATTTGCCATTTTATTGTGTGAGCATGTTGGTTGCATATTTTACTCATTCGAGGACATCCACTTGTTGTTTTGATTGATTGATTTCTTTTTCTTTTGCCAAGTGGATGGACAAGAATGCCTAAGAACCTTCTCTAGCTATCTATCTTTTCTCGTATCAAACTATATTCATGCTACATTACAAAATTTGATCAAGTCAGATTTGAACCACTCCGTGTGAGGAGCACTCGGAGTCCCCGATTCGTCATAGACTTAAACTTCCAAAACTTCTTTGTGTGTTTCGGTCTGACCGATTCATCCATTTCGGTCATACCGAGATCACTAAGTCGATCTAGGTTTTCAATCTCGGTGCAACCGATTAAAAACTTTTCGGTCACACCAAGTTGATATAACTGCTAGCAGTTATGCATCTCGGTGCCACCGAGTTGTTCCACTTGGTCACACCGACAGGGTCGGGCTATATATACCCACAGGCAAAACTTTGGAAATTTTCTCCGAACTCTTTCGCCCGAGCTCAGCCTGCTCTGCCTCCAGGATCTCTGGATCGTCCTCGTCGCCAGCTGCCTCCTGCCGCTGGTCTCCGCCGCCGTCAACGGGAATCATCCCCGCCATTGACGTCGTAGCGAGTTCATCGTTGAACTAGGGTATGAACTAGATCACCGTGCTATCCCTATCTGATTCCTAGCACATTGTGTTCGCCATGAATCTTGCCACGATTGAAACTATCTTATCCAGTCAAAACACTCCGTAGATTAGAGATTTATTGAAAATTTAGGGTTAGGTTTCCGCCGAAACCATCTCGGACCAACCGAGTTGTAGAACTCGGTACCACCGATTCGGCTAAGGCCATTGCACATGTAATTCTCGGCCCGTCCGAGAATTGCAAATCGGTGTGACCGAGTTCAGGACTTTGTGAAACCCTAGCAGCCTCGGTGCCACCGAATCGTGACTCGGTCTGACCGAGTTCACTAGTTTAGGTTCCAAAAGCTGCTTCGGTATCACCGAGTTTACAAATCGGTAGATCCGAAATGCTTTCTGTGGAAAACTAAAACTAAGTTTTTGACTCATTCTTTTGCAAAAACCTATGTATTTTGTGATGCTCATCCACTCTATCTCATCTATATCCATTCACAGGGTCTGTTGTCAGTGTTTGCAATATGTCTGATCAAAGTGACAACAAGAATAGGGAAGAGGAGCAGGTTCACATGATTGAGTGCACTAGTCCCTCTAGCAGCTATGATGATGGCAGAAGGAGCACCCCAAGCAACCTACCCAAAGCTGCCACCAGGGCCAGAAAGAAGAGAATCTCAGAATCTGAGGATGAAGACTATGTGGCTGTTGAGGATGAGGCCACTTCCAAGAAGAAGGTGCTCAAGAAAGAATATAGCTCAGCTGCAGCCACTAAGCCTGGTATGAAGACCAAAGCACCTGCCAAAAGGATTCCCATGTCTAAAGCCAGAGCCTCCACTCAAGCAGCTTTGAAAGCTGAACCCAAAGAGGCTGCTGCAGAAGGGAAGAAGAGGAAGGAAAGGGTTAAAAAGACCATGGCCAGAGTTGTTGGAAAGCCTTCCATGATGGAAAAGGAGGAGGAAGAAGAAGAGGATGCTGCACCAGCACCCAAAGCTCAAAAACTTATGGGTGATGCCATCAGGTCAAGGGCTGCTTCATCAAAGCCCAAAGTAGCACCCAAAGCTGCCTCCAAGCCCAAGACTGCACCCAAAGCTGCCTCCAAGCCCAAGACTGCACCCAAGAGGAATACCAGGAACATTCCAGCTGCTGAGAAGAACAAGGCCCCAGTGCCTGAAACTGTTGCTGAAGAAGAAGATGATGAAGAGCATGTCTTAAGAAAATTGAAGCCTAAAATTCCAGATCATAATGATGCTCATCCTGTAGCTGAGAACATGAAGCTCAGGATGGATGCAGGACTCAAACAGTGGATATTGACTAATCCTTATGCAGTCAGGAGGAGAACTGCTGTAGACTACAGGTTCCACACAAAGTAACAACGGGATTTTTATGAGACAGTGCTGCTGGACAAGAAGCCAATAGTGTGTGACATGAGATGGGTGAACTGGGAATACATCTAGGAGAATGAAGAGCACTATCCTGGTGTGTATGACAGCTTCAATGCTTGTGAAGTACTTTGTTGGGCAGAAGCTCACAAAGTGAAATGATGAGCTAATAATGCAATTCTACTCCACAGCACACTTCTATCCAGATGGCAGGATAGTATGGATGTATGAAGGTACTAGGTACCAATCATCAATTGAAGAATGGGCTAATCTGATCAATGCACCTAAGGAGGAAGAGGATGACTTGGATGTCTATGCCAAGAAGAAGATGGATCACAACACTATGGCACATATGTATAAGGAGATCCCAGATGCTGCTATTGAAGCACACAAGTTTGAATTAGTACATTACCTTTTGTCAGGATTGCCAACCATTAACTGGATCCTCAGGTACACTCTATTGCCCAAGTCAGGTGATCACAACATGATCAGAGGCCATGCGATAAATCTGCTACACATATTTGATGTGCCACAAAAATTCAAGGTCATGAGTCTTATAGTTGAAACTATCAAGAGGATGTACCGGACAGTCGAATTAAAAGAGAAGTTGTGGGTATACCCCACAGATCCAGGAGCTGATTAACTCCAAGATGGGCACTGGCACATACTTGTTGGACAAGGATCACATGCCTATCTATCCAAATTTTGAAGACAACCAAGTGGTTATGGATGAAGATGAACCATCTTCTGTGCAAGCACAAGCAAAAAAAGAGAAGGCAAGGACTGAGAAGGCTGCCAACAATGGAAGAGGCATCTCAGTACTTCTTGAAGAGCAAACAAGATCAGGTTGGCTACTTGATTGCATCCACTCTGAGGATTGAGAAGGGGCTGGCCACCTTGACTCAAACCAGGAGAGCCTGAAAAGGATCATGGAGCAGAAGTTCTATGACATGGATGTGAAGGTAACTGAGATCCAGTTTGTTGTTGAGCAACTCCAAGATGATATGCAGAAGAGGAAGGGCAAGACAACCACTAAGGCATTTGCTAGAGTGCCTACAGCTCAGAGGTCACCAGACCGCCAAAGGATGTGACACCAGAGCCACTTCATCTCACCAGCTACTGACTTGGTGCCACCAGCTCCAGCACGTACTCCACCAGCTCCATCCACATCTACTGATGCCTTCGTCCTTGGAGTTCTGTCTACACCACCACCTGAAGATCAAGCCTGAGAGATGATTTAGTGCTATGCATTTTTTATGAACTTTTTGGTAACTTATTGCCAAAGGGGGAGAAAAATGTATAGATCATAGGCTTCGAGAGAGAGCATTGCTTTTTATTCTCTCTTGCTTTGATGGTTGAATTTTATTTGCTTGATTGAGATACTTTCTGTCTGTGTGATACTTAGATGATCATGTGTTTGATCATTTGCTACATTAATGCTTGTTGGATGACATTATCCTTTTATCTCTATATGATCATTCACCTTGCTTGGTGATGAGTGCATGTATTCTATTGTTATCATTTTGAGCGCTCCACCAAGATGTATGTGACATGGAATAGTAACCCATGAGCCTAACTCTTTGTGCATTTGCAGTCCAAAGCAAATCTTAAACTATGCACAACTTTAGGGGGAGCTCTTGCTTATCACATACTTCTCAAAGCGACAATGTTTTTCACTCTTATTATCATTTGTCGAAGCTTTGATCTATATGTTGTCATCAATTACCAAAAAAGGGGAGATTAAAAGTGCAACTATCCTTAGGTGGTTTTGGTAATTCCTAACAACATATAGCTCATTGAGCTAACATTATTCTAAGATAAATATTTTAGGAAAAGCTTAATGAATGGCATGGCATGGATGAGAAAAGTGGACCCCTCAAAATACTAAGGATAAAAGGATTAGCTCAAGCTCAAAGCTCAAGACTCTACATTTTATGTTTTAGTGATCCAAGATCACATTGAGTCTATAGAAAAAGCCAATACTATCAAGGAGGGATGAGGTGTTGCTTAATAAGGTTCTTGCTTCATAGTGCTTAATGATATGCTCCAAAACCCTCAACTACTTTCCCACATCCACATATGACCTAAACCAAAAGTCAAACTCGGCCCCACCGATTCTTTCTATCCGGCGCCACCGAGTTCAAATGTCTTAACCACTGCCACAAACCCTAGGCAAATCGGTCTCACTGATAGGGATCTCGGCCTCACCAAGATGGGATTGTAATCTCTCTGTTTCCCTTCATAACATTTCGGTACCACCGAGATGAGCGATCGGTCCCACCGAGATTGCAATGTAAACTCTCTGTTCCCTTTTCGTAACATTTCGGTCCCACCGAAATGAGCGAACCGGTCCCACCGAATTTACCTGGCCAACTCTGGTTAGCTTATTACCAAAATCGGTCCCACCGAGTTTGTGTAATCGGTTTCACCGAGATTACGTTATGCCCTCACCCTAACCATATCGGTCCTACCGAGTTGCATGTCGATCCCACCGAAAATCCTAACGGTCACTAGATTTGCTGAATCGGTTCGACCGAGTTTAACAATTCGATCCCACCGAGTTTGGGAAGTTGTGTGTAACGGTTAGATTTTGTGTGGAGGCTATATATACCCCTCCACCTCCTCTTCATTTGTGGAGAGAGCCATCAGAACGAACCTACACTTCCAATACACATTTTCTAAGAGAGAACCACCTACACTTGTGTTGAGGCCAAGATATTCCATTCCTACCATATGAATCTTGATCTCTAGCCTTCCCCAAGTTGCTTTCCACTCAAATCTTCTTTCCACCAAATACAAATCTTGTGAGAGAGAGTTGAGTGTTGGGGAGACTATCATTTGAAGCACAAGAGCAAAAAGTTTATCATCAACACACCATTTGTTACTTTTTGAAGAGTGGTGTCTCCTAGATTGGCTATGTGTCACTTGGGAGCCTCCGACAAGATTGTGGAGTTGAACCAAGGAGTTTGTAAGGGCAAGGAGATCGCCTACTTCGTGAAGATCTACCGCTAGTGAGGCAAGTCCTTCGTGGGCGACGGCCATGGCGGGATAGACAAGGTTGCTTCTTCATGGACCCTTCGTGGGTGGAACCCTCCGTGGACTCGCGCAACCGTTACCCTTCGTGTGTTGAAGTCTCCATCAACGTGGATGTACGATAACACCACCAATCAGAACCACGACAAAAACATCTGTGTCTCCAATTGCGTTTGAATCCTCCAAACCCTTCCCTTTACATTCTTGCAAGTTGCATGCTTTAATTTCCGCTGCTCATATACTCTTTGCATGCTTGCTTGAATTGTGTTAAGATTGCTTGACTTGTGCTAAGATAGCTAAAATCTGCCAAAGACTAAAATTGAAAAAAGGATAAGTTTTTATTTGGTCAAGTAGTCTAATCACCCCCCCCCTCTAGACATACTTTCGATCCTACAGTTCCTCCACGTCCCTCGCGTGGACAACGAGACCGCCGACACGCTGGCCAAGATAGACTCTATCCGGTAACCAATCCCACTCGGCGTCTCGCTTGAGCACATGCGAAAGCTGTCCATCAAGCCGTCTCCCGACTCGGAGTCCATCTTCATCCCAGACGACCCTGCCCAACCTCGGAGATCCCGGCCCTAGCCCGGGGGCTTCCGTCGCAATCCCAGCGGCCGGCGGCCCCGACCCAGCCCCGGGGGCTGACGGTCTCGTCCCGGGGACTGCCGGCTCCGGCCCGGGGGCTACCGCCCCGGAACCCGTCCAAGTGGTCGTCTTCACGGTGGTGTGACGGCCCCGTCTTGGGCCCAACCAATCCTCGCCTTCCAGGAGAGCGGAGCGCTCCCCATGGACGAGGCCGAGGCCCGGCAAGTGCAACGCCGGGCTTCCACCATGAGCTCGTCAAGCGCAGCACGACAGGCATGTTCCAACGCTGCGTCGAGCAGGACAAAGGGATGGAGATCCTCCTCGACATCCACCAGGGCGAGCGCAGGCACCACGCCGCCTCGAGGTCCCTGGTGGCCAAGGCTTTCCGCCATGGTTTCTACTGGCCCACAGCCCTGAAGGACGCCGAGCAGCTGGTCCTCAAGTGCGAGGGCTACCAACGCTTCAGCAAGCGCAGCAACCAGCCGGCCTCGGCCCTCCAGACCATCCCGATCACCTGGCCCTTTGCCCGTCTGGGGGCTCGACATGGTGGGGCCTTTCAAAACCGCCCGAGGCGCCATGACACACTTGCTGGTGGCCGTCGACAAGTTCACCAAGTGGATCGAGGCGAGGCCGATCAAGAAACTCAACGGGCCGACGGTCGTCCGATTCGTCAAAGACAGCGCGGTTCACTACGGCGTCCCGCACATCATCATCACGGACAACGGCACCACCTTTGTCAAGGGCGCGCTGGCTCAGTATTGCTTCGTATCCGGCGTCCGGCTCGACTTGGCCTCCGGCACGCATCCCTAGTCGAACAGCCAGGTCGAGCGGGCAAACGGCATGATCCCAGCCGGCATCAAGCCGCGACTCGTCGAGCCCCTCGTGCACTCACCCGGCAGCTGACTTGATGAGCTGCCGGTTGTCCTTTGGAGTCTCCGGACGACGCCTAACCGGTCGACCGGGTTCACCCCGTTCTTCCTCGTCTACGGAGCCAAAGCAGTTATCCCCACTGACATCGAGTTCGACTCACCTCGGGTGACCATGTAGACAGAAGCTGAGGCCAAGGAACCCCGCGAAGACGGCGTCGACCTGCTCGAGTAGGCGCGCCTACTGGCCCTCAGTCGGTCGGCCATTTACCAGCAAGGCCTGCGCCACTACCACAGGAAGAAGATCAAGCCCCTAGCGTTCCGTGAGGGCGACCTCGTGCTCCGGCTCGTCCATCGGACAGCCGGCCAGCACAAGCTGGCCTCCCCTTGGGAGGGCCCCTTCATCATCAGCAAGGCTCTCTGCGACCGAAACGCGTACTACCTCATCGATGCGCAGAAGCCGAACAAGCGCAAGAGAGACACAGCCGGCAAAGAGACAAACCGGCATTGGAACGCGGAGCTGCTCCGTCCGTTTTACAGTTAGCCGTATTCACGTATGTACCACTGCCTTTTGGGTTTAATGAAAACAGCGGTGCCCCCGAACACTCAGGGGCTACCTTTTCGTGTTCTATCAAACATTGTGTTCCACGCACCTTTATGCTTTTACCCTCTCCTCCGGGTCGGCATGTCCGTCTCGGGGGCTTGCTGGCTAGACCACACCCCGCCTTTTCCCTTAGTCCATTTCGGTGTGTCCGAGTCGCCAAGGCCCTCTCTTCGCCCCTAGCCACAGACCAGCTCCCGGCTGTCCGGCTGGCAAGAGCCAAAGGCCGGAAGCGCCGGCACGCAAAGATCTGCTAAGAAGAAGCGACCGGCTCGGTCCACGGCACCCCCCGCCTTTTCCCATTAAGATCACCGCATGACCGGCTATGCGCCAGCTGGCCCAGTGGGTTTTTCGATCGCGCTCAACGTCCGAAAAAGCCTAAGTACTGTACGTCCCCTCCCAAGGCCGAATTCCCAGTCACAGACCGACACTCGGCTGTTCGACTAAGCGGGAAGGAAGTCCAAAGAGAAGATGAACAAGAAAAGGCCCAAGGCCGAACAGCAAAAGTGAACACACAAGCAAAAGAATTATATACAACAAAGGCCCACAACCAGGAGTTCATTACATGAAACTACACCCCCAGTGAGTGGACCTGCTACCTAACTTAAAGCCGGAGTACAGATAAACAAAAGGGCCCTAAGCGGCGTCCGGGTCGACACTACTGCCTACCGCCTCCTTCGGGGTGGCTGCAGTTGCCAGGCCGGCTCCAAGGCGCGCCGGCTCCTCGATCGTGGCAGTGTCGTCCGGCGTCGCGGCGCCGTCATCCGCATAGGCCCCCGACTCGGCCGAGCTACCCGCCGGTTCGGCGAGGAGAAGGTCGAAGGTGTCAACCGGGATCTCCCCGCCGTCTTCCGCGCGTTGCACGACGAACTCGTCGTGCGGAGTGAAGGACGCAAGGTAGCTAGCCCGCGCCGCGATCGCGGTCGCCGCGGGTCCAGTTCCTCCTTCGCCCCGGCGCGCTGGGCGGCCAGCTGGCCCAAGTCCATGCCGAGATACCATGACAGCACGAATCAGAGCGCCATGTCCGCCCCGGCCCGAGCCACGGATGCCTGCCAAGCGCTGAGTCGCGCCACGCCGATTTCCAACCAGCGTGCCAGCCGGATGACGCTGTCCGACACCACCGCATCTGGCCAGAGGGCGCTGGTCATGTTTAACCCAGCCTCGAAGAGCCGTTTCATGTGCCCCTCCACAGCTTCCAGACGGGTCTCGGCAGCGAGGACGATCTCCGAGAAGGCGGCGGCGTCGTCGACATCCGCCCCAGTCACCCGCGCGCACGGCCTCGTCGGCCGACTCCTCCGTCTCGGGGAAGACCCCTGCCGAAGGAAAAACAGAAGTCAGCCAAAAGACAATCCAGCCGAGTCACGACGCCGGCTCGGCAAAGAAAGAAGGCAAGTTACTTACGGGTGAAGGCTTCGTCAAGATGCTACGCCTTGCACAGCATTCCGTTCGCTCGCAAGGCCCACGTGCGGCCGCGGGTCTCGTGCTCCCGCTCAAGCTGAGCGCTCTTCTCGATGGCCGCCTTCAGCTCCGCATCCTTCACGGCGACCGTCTTCCCATGCTCCTCGGCCAGCCGACCGAGCTCCGCCTGGTGGGCATCCGACGCCTTGGCCGCCTCCGCCACCAGCTAGTCCACCTCAGCCTGGAGCCGGTCGCGCTGCTGGCCGGCTTCGGCCAGCTGGGTCTGAAGTCCCGACACCTCGGCCGCGGCGACTGCACAAAGAAAGTACGAGTCAAACGCCAGAAAAAAGAAAAAGACAACAACGCCTTAAGATTCAACCCGGCTGCTCTGCAATCGGCTCGAATCTCGGGGGCTACACCCGGTGGGTGCGCTGTCGCGCTCCCACTGGAAGCAAGCAATTCATACCTTGGGCCTGAGCCAGCTCCTCCTTGGCGGCGAGCTGGGACTTGACCGCACGGTACTTCTCCAGGAGCCGGTTGTGCGCGCCAGCCCACAGGTCGTACAGATGTTGCGGAGGGACAAGAGTCGGCAGAAAGCGAAGACGCATATAAAGAACCAACCAGGCTGCTCTGCAGCCGGCCTGAGCCACGGGGGCTACACCTAGTGGGTGCGCTGTTGCGCCCCCCCACTGTTCAACAGCCAAGATAAGCAAAAGACGAAAACTTACCGCAACCGCCTGCTCTAGCTGTCGGGCATGTTCCTACTCCCCTCGGACAAAGGCCTACATGCGCTCATTTCACCCACGGAGTTGCAGGCGCAGGGCGTCCGCCGCCGCGTCCTCTAGGGTGCGCGGTCCGACCGCAAGCCCGCCGGCTTCCGCCCAGTGCTGCTGCATCTCGCCCCCGACGCTGGATCCGCTCCCACCCGGCCGCTGAGGATGCGTGGCGGCTTGGGGCGGCACGATCGCCAATTCCACATCGCCCCTGGCGCGGCCTCCGGGGCTGGCGGGGCATCCGGCCCGCGGTTGGAGATACAACTCCGGAAAATTAAAAATCACACATAAAGTACGTGTGAAGTTTGCAGTTGGAGATTATATTGATAAGGTGGACTGTGATGTTGTGCCGATGGATACGTGTCAGCTGTTGTTGGGAAGACCATGGCAGTTTGATCATGATGCAGTCCATGCTGGAAGATCCAACACATACACATTCATGCATGATGGAAGGAAGCACGTGTTGAAACCAATGGCAGACAGTGCAATCATCATAGAGATGCAAGTTCCGGAGAGGAAGGTTGTACAAAAAATAGACTTGAAACTGAGGATGGTTTCTCTTCAAGGAAGGGAGGATGATGCGGGCATGACACCATTGATCGATAATCCTATTGAACCTGAGCCATTCAATGAGTCAAGTCATAAAAAAATTACGAAAAATAATGTAAAGCATGTGACCAAATTATGTCGAGGAAACGATGGTCGTGTGCGTCAGTTTTGTGGACCAAAATGGCTCCTGTATTTGAGAAGGAATTAGTTCGTGTTGATTATCGTCATACCGTGCATGTACCAAGAAGAATATACAACAAAAGGTTCAGATCGGATGCTAATGAGGTACCGAAGCCAGAAGATTCCTACATTTCGTACACCTCCAGAGAAGATCAGGATCGGCAGCTTCCTTTTTAAACTCCATGCAAGCTAATATATTTGATAGGATATGCTAAGGGTAAGTTTTCATGTTTTATTTAATCAAGTATATTTATCTGTAGAGGTAGGTCACGTGAATTCCATAGACTTGTAGTTTTCCTTGTACTGTGAGGGTCAAGTTGTACTACTAGTTACGTACACGTTTTGAGTCAAGGTTAGTTGCAAGGTAATCAATGTGGCTGGATAATTAATTAGTTAAATCCTTAGTTAGTTGGTTATAAAAGAGTCCATTTCACAAGTTTGCATCGCCTATAAAAAGGGCTCGGCCATGGCCGATGTATGATGCAGTTTTGAGTTTTATTTTGAGTATGACATATACAGAAAAATGTCCGAGTTACGAGCGGCCATATCTTGTGTATTATCTGTGATTTTCCCGTCATGAAAATTTACTAGCAACGGAGGGTTGATCATCACATCAATGCCTACGTGCTGATCCAAGAGGGTCATTATTTTCAATCGTGTATTTTCGTACGCGGGTGAAAATTATCTTGAAGGTTGCGAGGAGGAACAGGGGGCGAACTGTTGATCAAGCATCGCCGTGAAAGATCAGGCCATCTACACGCATGAATTAGCATCTCGCTAGTCCACGCCTCATCACGAACGGTGAAAATGTTCGAAGTTTGGACGCATGATTTAAGAGATAAAACGTTTTAAATAAACAGATCCACGAAAAAAGAGAAAACTCTCGGGTTACGACAAGAGGCGCACATTCAATGCGCCACTTGTCACAACCTAGAGAGGTGGGAGTGACCTTTGCAAAGAGTACTTCTTAATTAGTGATTTCCTTCATTTACGTGATTGGTCGGTCATTTTCGGGCCCTATATTTTACATCTGTCTTTTAGATTACACCCTTATTCTACTGGAGTTTCTAAAAAAGATAAACTTATTCTGCTGGTTGTAGATACACTGCTCCACTTATCGCTTTTTCCCAGTATTACCTTCTCTCTCTCGACATCGACTGAGACGAGCACGAGCGCATGCATCGTCAAGATGGACGGCCAGAATCAATTAAGGGTTGTTGTCCTAAAAGGGGCATTTGGCTACCACACAGTTGTGGTCCTGGCCACCGCCCTAAAATTGGGTCGAGCTCACGAACACCTGTAGGTTGGTTGAGGTGGCGTCGATCTGCGGTCTTGATTTAGCTGCAAAGTGGCCATGGAAGATGCAAGTACTGGGTTGTCTCTCCGGAACGGACGGTCACCAAGGATGCCGATGGTGCATGGGTGTGCCCGGGAAAATCCAGGTTGTGTGGGTGCTAGCGGCGGTTGTGCCGCCGACAGCCCATCTTGTCGTCATAGTGATGCTCCGAACATGAGTAGGACGTTCGCGCAGACCTCCTCTGTGCAGCTACAGATGGTCTTCATGTCCGTGACAAGGCCACGGTAGCCAGCTTCGATCTGGTGGATGATGAGGCCCGCGCCCTCTACACAACCGCGAACGGCCAAAGGGTTTTTTCGACCGGTTTCTTCATGAAAAGACACACTAGGACCGAGAATCGTGCTCAGGTATCCACATGTAAAATACTGGTTTCTTTCGTGGACTGGTAGAATACACCTGTACATATTTTACCGTCGTAATAACTTACCGGGCTTCCAACTCGGGCCTTACGTAAACGGCCGAAGGGCATTGTCTGGCGACTCTCGACCGCATATAGCCACACCAGGGCCGTCTTGGTTAACCATTTTTTGCAATTTTATTGCGTTGTTTCACTTTTAGTTCATTTTACCTTTTTCACATTTTGTTTTCCATTTCCCCCCTTTTATATACGTTTAGAAAATATTCCAGGTTAAAACTTCTAGTCAATGTTTGCACATTTTTTCGAAGAGGCTGAACTAATTCAATTTTTTTCAGGTATTTCATATAAATTCATTTAATTGCCCACCCATTAAAAAATGTAGATGTAGTTTTAAAAATTAGTTTGCGTTTTTCTAGATAATGTAATGTAAAAAATGTGCTCCTATTTCAAAACATGTTCATGCACTTTTAAAAAGTGTCACACCCTTTAGAAAAAAAAACATGTGGTGTTCAAAAGGTTTACATACATTTTGCTACAAATTACCCTGGTATTTATCAGAATAATATATTTTTGAAACGAAAATATATTAGAAAGAAGAAAAATGGAAAAGGAATTGGAACAGAAAAATGAAAATAGGAACAAGAAAATAGTAAAGAAGAAGAACAAAAGGAAAGGAAAAAAGAAAGTAGAAAAATAGGTCAATCATTTATGAAAAAGATAATCATAACAAGAAGCTAAAAAGGGGCAAAGGAAAAGAAAAAAAAAACATAAAAACAAATTAAACAGAAAAATAAAGAAAAAACTGGAAGAAAACAAACTAAAAGAAAATAAGTTCCCAAAAGTGAAAGTGATTGTCAATTGATATGAAGTTTTTCTTACAAAACTCAAAATTGAAGAAATATTTGTTGTTGCCATACTTATGTGTTTTATCTAGAAACACGGTGCAGACCCAAACACTCACAAACACGTATAGACAATTAGACAGACACCATATGAATTTATGAATGCACGCACACACATCCTACCCTATGCGCCTTTATGAAATTATTCCGTGTTAAAAATTCTGGTCATGTAAATTAAAAAAATGTTTGCACCTTTTTTCAAGGACGTTGAACTAATTAAAAATATTTTCAAGTATTTGAAAAAGTTCATGTAAATTTGAAAATTGTCCCCATATTTAAAAAGATGTTTTGTAGTTTTAGAAAGTGTTCACACCTTAAAACAAGTTCATGTCGTTTTTTAAAAGCATTTGTCTTTTTAAATCATGTAACTAAATAAGTGTTCTCCTATTTCAACACATGCTCATGTAGTTTTGAAAAAGTCCCAGCCTGTACAAAAAACATTCATGTAGTCTTTAAAAGTTTCCACACATTTTACTACAAATTATCTGGTATTTATTAGGAAAAATTGTATTTTAAAAGCACATAATATATGGGAAACACACAAAAATCAAAGAGAAAATAACACGTAAAAAGAAAATAGGAACAAGAAAACAGGAAAGAAGAAGAACAATAGAAAAGGGAAGTACAAACAAAAGTTCAATCATTTACGAAAATGAAAATCATAACAATAAGCTAAAAATAAAACCCAAGAAAAGGAAAATGTGCAAAGAAAAAGCAACAAAAATTATAACTAGAAAAAAAAAACAAATTAAGCGCAGATGCTCACAAACATGTTTATACACACGCTCCTATGAACGCACACACGTAACGCCTTTCTTTTATGGTACCACTGCCCTCCTAAAAATCCAACCACTCGTTCGTTCTCCGTAAATTTTAAAACTGGCCATGTATTTTTAAATTGTTCTCGTCGCTTTAGAATGTGTTCACACCTTAACAAATCATATAGTTTTTTTTTTAAAGTGTATGTGTTTTTAAATCATGTAATTAAAAAGGTGTTCTCCTATTTCAAAACATGTTCATGCAATTTTAAAAGTGCCACACCCTTTAGAAAAATATTCATGTACTTTTCAAAAGGTTTCACGCATTTTTCTACAAAATTTCCAGGTATTTATCAGGAAAATTGTATTTAAAAAATATTGAAAACAAAAAAACGGAAGAGGAAATCTAACAGAGAAAGAAAAGAGGAACTAGAACGCAAAAATAAGAATAAAACAAAAGAAAACAAAAGGAAAAGGAACGTAGAAAAAAGTTCAATCATTTAAAAAATGATAATCAAAACAAAGCTAACAAGAAACCATGAAAAGAAAAATGGGCAAAGAAGGAAACAAAATATAAAAATAGAAACGGAAAAAATAACAAATTAGATGCAAGCGCTCACAGACACGTACATACACACGCCGCTATGAACGCATGCATGCACATCATACCTTTACGAGAGGGAAAATATCTAGTACTCCCACCCCTAGGGTGCTCCCGGTGCTCCAAACTCGGTAACACATTTTGAAATGTTTAAAAAATTATAAAAAACCAGCACATTGACACAACATCAATGTATGTTGTTAAAATTCAAATCAAAATTCGAAACATTGCTCGAGATAGAAAAATGATAAAATGGACATCAATGTGGTAATGGGCCTAATCTAAAGCCCAACTTAAGTTGCGTACTATTTGCTGTCGAATTTGTCATTTATGTTTCTAAAGCTACGTTTCGATTTTTGATCTCAAATTTTTGACAACATACTTTGATGTCGTGTCAATGTGATGGATTTTTCTTCAGAATTTTTCAAACATTTAAAAATGTGCTACCGAGTTTTAGAGCACCGAAAGCACCCTAGGGGTGGGAGTACCAGATAACGCAAGAGAGAGAGAGAGAGAGAGAGAGAGAGAGAGAGCCACCACGGGAAGGCAAGCATGCCGCGCCACTCCTTAGTCTAGTACCATTTCCTTTTTCTTTGTTTACTTCAATTTTGCATTCCTTTTTAGTTTCTATTTTTTGGTAATATAAAATTTGGTATTTACTTTCATGTGCTTGCATGAGTCATGGGCGAAAAAGAAAAATAGATGAATAATTTAAGGCCCTATTTGGAATGCTGGATAAAAACCCATAGGAATTGAAAGTCATGCCTGATAAATTCCTATAGGCTCAAAGTCTTCTTTTTTTTCAGGAAGTTGCCAATTGCGTATGTTCCAGGAAGTGTATATAGATGTATTTTAGTTCTAAATACATTCCTTTTTGTCCATTTTGATGACAAGTTTTTTCGGACGGAGGGAGTATATAAGAAAGGCTTGCTTGACATAAATCGTTTACAAGATTAGAAAAGAATCACTTGCTTAGCTAGTTGTAGACTAGTTTTTTTTTACACAGGTATTTAACTAGAAGTTGCCGCAACACTAGCTTAGTTGAGTAACTGCAGAACAACCAGCAGGGAACCTTTGTCGTATGGGATGACACGGATCAAACAGTAGAGCAATAAGGCCGGTGAGATCTACATGCCTAAATTGCTCTGTCTGGAATTTCATGCAACTGCAAACTGACTCATACTGGGACGGGGAACAGAGCGAAGCAAAATTTACAAGGCAAATGAGCTCCCATTCCCATCTGTATTTTGCAAACGGAGATCGAATCCGGGATCCAAGTGTGCACACACCACGCACTCACCAACCAGACTATCGGGTGGTTCCTAATTTACAATTTCACAGTATATTAATCATTTCTCAAGCTGTATATACAGCCTTTTCAAAAAGATGAAGTTCGGAACCACCATGAACAACAAAAATAGCACAGTGCACTTGATGCCAGGCAACTAAGATGAAGGATGTCACGCCATCGGCTACTCTCATTATACTCAAATGAAATGATTTGCTTACAGCTTACTTGTCATGGACTTGTCACGGCAGATGTCCTCATGAAAGGACTTAGTCGTAGGGCCATCGTACGGGTTTATCTAGAGAGGTTAAAGCGGACACAAGACACGGGAATTATACTGGTTCGGCCCCTTCAATGAAGGTAAAAACCTACGTCCAGTTGTGATGTGATTGATATGGTTTCGGCGACTAGGGCGCAATAACTTTGCCTTAGCCTCGAAATCTCTGTCCCTAACTCGCCGCCGGGTCGTCCCCTTATATATACGGATGGACGCGGGCTGATCTCTGAAGTCCCAATCCGGCTCATACAAGAGTCCGGCTTGATCTCTCCTTTCTTGTCTTACAACACAAGTTACAATACTAAGGCGGTTTACATAAATGGACCTTAAGTCGCCTCACGGGCTCCGGGCCTCCTCCGTGGGCCGGATCACGAACGAGGTAAACCGGCCCCTCGAGGCGGTTCACACTTAGTAGTTGTGTCCCCAACATTAGGCCCCAGTTGACTGAACCGGTTCAAGTCAATCTTCAACACTTTCGGGAACCTCTTTGATCTCCTTTCAAATTTTGTAAACCGCCATCCGCTTGAACCGCCGTGGACGTCATCCTCCGATTTCCATGTCGAGCACCACGGCGTCATCTTTAATAAAGAAATCTAAACAGTAAGATTCCCTTCATTTAATGCTATCCCGGAAATCGAGGCGGCATTGCACGTTCGCCGCTTTTGACTCCTTGATTCTCGCGCCGTTGATTGCTCCGGTCCCTTATAAATAGACCGGTCGCCTTTCTCTTCTTCTTCCGCTCTTCTTCTTCCTCGCGACGCTCTAGCCCTGAAGCTCCACCGTCGCGCCCGACCTTCGAACGGCGGCCGTCGCCGGGCCGCTGCATCAACCTCGACCGTGTCGAGTTTTGGCGCTCCTCCGCGGTTTCCGCTTGTCGTAAGGTTCCTCTCAAGCCCTAGATCCCATCTCAGAGATTATGTTCGTCGCGCAGTTCATATCAGTTTCCTCTCACTTGCTCCGCCATGGCCATACGCCTCAGCCATACCGTGCATCTTGTATGAGTGACTGCTCCGCCGTTCATTGAACTCTTTATGCACCTTTCCTTTTGTTCGGATCCTCAAGTTTTAGAATATCTGAACCCTCCTGCTCTTTATGAAGGTCTGCATAGGTCGTAAAGTTTTTCTTTACTAAAGCTTCGGTAGATCCTGATTACCTCCATTCATATGTGGAAACTGTTTCTGCCCATACTTAGTAGACTTTTCAACTCTGCCTTTTTCGGCGGTTTAACTTTCGACAGCTAATCCGTCACTCCATTAGTCCTCAGTCAAACCAGCAGGAAGCCGGATGCTTTGAATCACCGGTTTAACAATGTATGATATGCACGAACCATTTAATGGTAAACCGTCTCTTACTTTCTTTTCGCAGTTTAGTCGTCCGGAATGGCTCCTCAATTTGCTGCTTGCAACTGGGTCCGGTCCAAAATCACTGAGACGCAGCTCAACGGCTACGTCGCCACTGGCGGTTTGGCTCCAAAGGACGTCCTCCATTGGCGTGTTCCGGAGGGCGAGTTTCCTCCCGAGCCGCATGAGCGGGGAAGTAATTGTGTTTATGCAGCACCTAGACCGGGGTTACGCCCGCTGGTTCAAAGTTTTTTCGGGGCGTCCTTGCCGGTTGCAACTCCATCCGCAGGATATCGGTCCAATTCCGTTTCAAACATATGCAACTTTCAAGTCTTCTGCGAAGTCTATCTTCAAGAAGAACCGTCGTGGAATTGTTCCGGATTTTTCCATTTGAACCGTCGCACAGAATTTTCTCGATGGTCCCAACACGGAGCTAGGCGGCGTTTCAATTCAGAAGAGGAAGGAAGCCGATTTCCCTCACGCCAAGCACCACAGCCATCCAAAGGATTGGAACCAAACTTGGTTCTACCGCCCGTAACACCGCTACCGCCAATGAAAACCCTTGCCGGGTTACCGTCCTCACCGGCTCAGCAACCATCATCCATCGCCGTCACGCTTAACCGCCGGAACGGAAAAACTTCGCGCCACAAATAATCAAGCTCCGGGCTCTAATGGCCAATGGCTTAACGGCGTGGATCTTGTGCGTTCTTTGGGTCTCTTGGGCGTGTTGCCCTGAGCCGCCCGGCCGGATTAATGCTGCGAGTACACGGCAGCCTCAAAGATCCTCAAAGGCGTCACGAGCTACCCATAACCGAACAGGAGACCACCGAGATCGTCAAGAAGATGCTCGATGAGCCAATCTCCGTCTGCAGCCTCACCGGGTTGGCTCCATTTTGTGCCGCCAACAAACCGCCGGGCGGTAAGCTCTTCTTCTTGTCTTTCGGTTTACATATCTTGTTGACATATGCTAATGCTTGCGCTTCCCGGTGCCGAAAAGCTCTTACGAAACGCACTGCATCGGTCCGGGCGCCACGCATTACAAAATCCAAGGCCACTAAGAGAACTGGCAAGAAAAAAAACCACCGAGTCCTCTGAATCATTTGGAGGACGAAGAATCGAAGCCGAGGTAAAATTTTGACATTTACGAGGAGCTGCCATAAACCGCCTTCCGCTTTGTACTTCTTCTTGCATATGCTTGGCCTCTTTACCTTCTTTTTACCGACACTTTTTCTTCCCGGGATGATGCTGAAGCCAGTCATGCCAATCCTGTTGAGGTAATCCTTCTTTCTTCGAATCTGAGCTTGCGCTGTTAAGAGAATTCGTCGCGCCCGTCCGGAAAGTTAAAAAATACCATTCTGTGCTTATTTGAATCCAAATCTTTTCTTGAAGACACAAGACTGAAGAGCGCCCGTACAACCCGCACGATGGTCAACAGGTTACCTCGGCCGGTTTACCAGACACCCCAATCCGGGCGTCGCCAGAGGTGACTTGTTCTCTGGCGTTATCCCTTAAAAGGTTTCTTCCGATGTTCTCTCAATCCGTCGACTCAATTATCGGGCCTCTTCCAACTCGTCTGGCGGTTCATCCACCACACAGTACCTCCATTGAACATCGCCCGCAGGTACGTAATTACCGTCTGTCAATTCAGTTCCCTATTAATTTGGTCCATTTGTCTTGATCCCGCTCACGAATATTGCAGCACCAAGGCTCGTTTGAGCAAGAAAGCGAAAACTCTTGATCCTACTCCGGATGGTGATCCGGAAAAAACCCCGAAACAGCCACATGATAATCTGAAGCCGCCAAGGAAAGCTACGGCGAGTTGTACAAGGATGATACTGCCGACCCGCCAGAAGCTGAACCGGAGGTCCAAGTGGAAACCTCATACTGCTTCCACCAAACCCGTCCCACCGAGCGGATCGTGACCATTGAACCGCCGAGCCACGGCAAGAAGACGACATCAAGCCCAAACAAGACCGCAGACAATGACGATGTTCTTGTGACAGGTACTGGCTACACCGCTCCTAGCCAACCGGTCGCTTTAGCCAAGCATAGCATCAAAGAGAGTTTCACTACTATCAGCAAAGACAAGGGGAAAACTGACATATGCCGCTTATGACAATCTCTCCGCCTAAGAACTTCATTCCGCTACGAACCGGCTTTACACAAGCCGTGACCTTGAAGCCGGTCTAGTAAATCGCATGAAGGACCGCTATGAGGTAATAATTTGAGCTTTCTCATCTTTTCACTGCATAGTAGCCCCCAAGGGTCGGTTTAATTTTGCAAAGTTAAACCGGACTTAAGTTGCATCTCCTTAGCAAATTTGGATCAGCTAGCCATTAGCCCCAAGTGCCAAGTTGAATACTTGTATTAAGCTTGGGACTTGTATAATGAAACCACTAATATGCTTTATTTGTCATCGGAATGAAATACATCGACAATTTGTGCAACTCAAGGATCTCCAAACCAATCTGAAACCCAAATAGCGAAGCCACCAAAACCAAGGATGAGCTAAAGACCGCCACGACCACCATGGAACAATTTGAAGGAGTGGTATAAATCCGAAGCGGTCAATGGGACACCGAAAAAGCCGGTTTAATAAAGCAGGCGGAGGAAGCGGAGGCAGCCCTTAAACCGGTGGATGAAGAGCTTATCGGACTCAAACGCCAAGTGCATGCCATGACATCCGCCGTCTTTGGTAAGTAACTTTATCTTGAATATGCTTGTGCTAACGCTTCGCCGGTTTAACTTGGGCTGTCTAAATGCAGTGCGAGCAAGCGTATTGCTCATCCGGGTTCGGCGATGCGAAAAAACTCAAGGCTTCATACACCCTGATTGAACAGCTTTATACCGGCGCCCAGCGGGCCATATGCGCCACTTCATACGACAACACGGCACCGTCCTTGATCAGAGAAATGCTGGACCGGCTGTCCATGATTCCGGGACAGCTTGAAGAGATGAAGCGATCCGCAGCCGGCCGGGCGCCTGGCTCGACTCGTGCCAAGGCATGGATAGCGGATCTTGATCCGGTGACATAGCTAAAGGTTTTCCAGCGCTCAAGAGAACGGCGAAGCCTTCGACAACGATGCCCTCAAACGGATCACAAAGGAAATGCGTCCATTGGCGAGTCAACCGGCGGCGAAGCCAATCTGGAAGTTCACCGGTCTTTTATGATGCAAACAACAAGCGGATGGATTTTGTCATCCCGGAAGTGCAGAGCCTGATTCCTCCAATCCGTAAGCACACTTACGCCTCGACATTGATCCGGCTGAGCTGATAAGTGAAGAAGCTGTCTTCGTGCCTTAACCGGATTGACTGGTCTACCAATGACTTCCGGGCTTTGGGTGAAGACGAAGAGGAAGCTGAACCGACGCCAGGCGCCGTGCCCTCCACCTCGCGCCAACCCGGGGAAGCGGCGTAATCCGCCAAGCCGGGCGACATATTTTTCAAGGCATAACTTTACGTGAAACGCCGGGCCTCAAAAGCCTTGTAATAGGATAGCAAGTGTCTTTCTTTGAACAATGCCGGTATAATCGCGATCTGTAAACTTTTGCATGACGATGCACGGGACCCGTTGGCTTCGTAGTAAATCCCGCAACATATTTTGCCTGCAATCACAAGTTCTTAAACGCCGTGGCGATTGACATGAAAGCCAAACTGATACCGATATATTGATATGATATAATACCGAGGTATATAATCAAAGTTATGTGATATGAACATACCTGCCAGTATTAAGCACACAGTTGGCTTTAATCAAACGCGAAGTGAAAGCCTTCTGCGTATAACACCGATTTACCGTGTAAATCGTGTCGGGCATGATAAGCCCCCTGTTACTCCATAATGGGATGTTAACAGCAAAATCAAACCGGAACAAAAAATCGCCAACTTTAAAAAAGGTATTGAATGCGGAACATAAACCAGTTTTAAAGAATTTTTTTGGTTTAAGAAGGCAAACAAAACCAAATGACAGCCTAAAGACCCCATAGAAGTAAAATCAATGAGGAAAATCACTTTGCAAGGAAAGGCTGCCCTGAGCCGGATCAGATGGCGTTACCATGGTCGGACAGGACCAAGCCCCCTATACGGTGTAGCGGTGGTTCAAGTCAGCCAGGTCCCCAACTGAACTCGTGGCATGACGCCGATCAAATGGCGTTGCGATGGTTCGGGTTCGACCAAAGCCCCCAAGTGATTCTATGGCCTTAGGCCGACCAAGAGGTGTGACTGGTTCAGACGTGACCATGCCCCCAAATGATCTGGTGGCTTTCGCCTGCCAAGAGGTGTTGCATTGGTTCGGACACGACCAAGCCCCCAAATGACAAAAATTTCTAACAACAAGGCCAAGGGTTAAACCGGAGGCCGCTTTACGACATTATCTCCATGTACCCAAACGGTCCTTTTATGCGAGCAGATACCCGCTTTAGCCGAGGATCTGGTTTATTGCCTTTATTCATAATATATACATCGTCTTGATATGTACATAAGTGGAGCCAATGGCTCCAAGTATAATAAGGTCAAGATGAGCTATGTTCCATGGCTCGTTGGTCTCCTCCTCGGCGTGCGTGAGTCTTTTTCGCTCTCGAACATCAATCGATAGTAGGACCCGTTGTATAGAGCCTTCATCGACCACAAAAGGCCCTTCCCAAGGTGGGGATAACTTGTGCATATCTTTACGATCTTGAATGAGCCGTAGCACCAAGTCGCCTTCACGAAAGGTTCGGTTTTAACCCGCGGCTGTGATACCGAAGCGAAGGTCCTATTTGGTAGAACCGCCGAGCGAGCTGCTGCCATATCACGCTCTTCGTCCGGTCGATCCAAATCATCTTGCCGTGCTGCCTCGCTATCTGCCTCAACATAAGCTGCTACTCGGGGTGAGTCGTGGCGGATATCATCGGGAAGGACCGCCTCCGCTCCATAGACCATAAAGAACGGCGTGTATCCGGTGGATCGGTTGGGGTAGTATTTATACTCCATATCGCGATGGTAGCTCTTCCACCCAACACCCGGCGTCCTTTCTAAAGGGACCATAAGCGGGGTTTGATACCTTTCAAAATTTCCTGATTAGCTCGTTCCGCTTGACCATTGGATTGCGGGTGGGCTCGGAAGAAACATCAAGCGGATGTGCTCCCGTTCACAAAATTCCTTCATAGCTCCTTTGGACAAATTAGTGCCATTATGCGTGATGATACTGTGCGGAAACCCGAACCGGAAAATCACCCGCTTGATGAACCGAACCGCCGTGGCGCATCACACTTGCTAACGGGCTCGCCTCGACCCACTTTGTAAATTTATCCACTGCTACCAACAGGTGGGTCTTTTTGTCCTTGGATCGTTTGAAAGGTCCAACCATATCCAGCCCCAAGTCGCATAACGGCCAAGTAATTGGAATCATCCTCAATTCTTGGGCTGGCACATGAGCACGCTGGAGAACTTTTGGCAACCATCACACCGTCGACCAGATCCTCCGCATCGGCATGGGCGTCAACCAATAGAAGCCATGGCGAACGCTTTGGCCACCAGGGATTTTGAACCGGCGTGGTGACCACAATCCCTTCATGAATCTCCCGTAATATCTCACGGCCCTCTTGAGGACACACAACGCTGAACGCATACGACACGCTGCGACGGTGCAACTCGCCGTTAACGATGGCCATAGACCTAGACCGCCGAACTATCTTCCGGCCGACGTCTCATCCTCCGATGGTCGCCCGATTCATGTATGCCAAGTAAGGGACCGTCCAATCCGGAATGATGTGCAAGGCCGCCACCAATTGAGCCTACGGATCGGGGATAGCCAAATCAATTTCATCAGGCGGCTTAAGCGGCGGCTTATGCGGCACGTCAAGGAAAACGTTAGGCGGGACCGGTTCTGGCTGGGACCCGGCCGGCTCAAAGCATCGGCCGCCTCGTTCTTCCGACGATCCACATGGTCCACTGGTACCCCTTAAAATGTCCTGCAACAACATCCACTTCCCGACGATATGCAGCCATGAGTGGATCTTTGGAGTCCCAAGTGCGGATACTATTTGGGCCACCAAGTCCGAATCACCAAAGCATTTAACCGGTGAGGTTCATTTCTCTGGCCATCCGGAGGCCATGGAGCAAAGCCTCATACTCAGCTGCATTATTAGTACAAGGGAACATTAGGCGGAGAACATAACAGAACTTATCACCTCGTGGGGAAGTTAATACGACTCCAGCCCCCGAGCCTTCAATTGCTGGATCCATCAAAATGGATGGTCCAATAGGTGTGATCCGGCTTCTCTTCTGGTGCTTGCAACTCCGTCCAATCATTAATGAAATCCACAAGTGCTTGAGACTTTATAGCCGTCCGTGGCACATATTTTAAACCGTGCGGCCCAAGCTCTATAGCCCACTTAGCAATCCGCCGATTGCTTCCGGTTCGATATGATATCGCCTAAAGGAGCCGAATCGACCATCGTGATAGGGTGCCCTTGGAAATCTTGCTTGAGCTTCCGACACCATAAAAACCCCATATACCAGCTTACGCCAATGTGGATATCTTTGTTTAGATTCAATGAGGACCTCATCGATGTAGTAAACCGGTCATTGAACCGGATACTCCTTCCCTGCCTCCTTGCGCTCCACCACGATGGCCACACTCACCGCCCTGGCATTAGCGACAACATATAATAGGAGCGGCTCCTCGTCAATAGGGCAGCAAGAACGAGCGGGTTGGCAACCGCCGCTTTAAGTCCGCCAATGCCTCATCGGTAAATTTGAACTCTGCATTTAATTGATCCGCTTTTCTTGAGATCTGGTACAAAGGGATGGCCTTCTCTCCTAGGCGTGATAAACCGGCTTAAGCGCAGCAACCCGGCCTATAGCGTTGGACATCGTTGATGCACTTTGGCTTGGCTAAGGAGGTGATAGCTGTAATTTTCTCCGGATTGGCCTCAATCCCCCGGTTAGACACGAGGAAACCCAACAATTTGCCTGCTGGAACACCAAAGACGCACTTGGCAGGGTTGAGCATCATCTTGTACCCTCGCAAGTTGTCGAAGGTTTCCCTTAAATCCTCAATCAATGTTTCCTTCTGCCTTGATTTCACCACGATATCATCCACATAAGCGTGCACATTACGGCCGATCTGTTTATGCAAACAATTCTGTACGCAACGCTGATAAGTTGCCTGGGCGCTCTTGAGCCCAAAAGGCATGGACACATAGCAGAAGGCTCCAAAAGGGGTGATAAACGCTGTTTTCTCCTGATCCTGAACCGCCATCTTAATCTGATGATAACCGGAATACGCATCCAGAAAACTCAAGCGCTCACAACCCGCCGTCGCATCAATAATCGATCAATGCGGGGAGGCGAAAGGATCTGCTGGACAAGCTTTGTTAAGATCTGTGTAATCTACGCACATGCGCCAAGTGCCATTCTTTTTAAGGACCAGAACCGGGTTGGCGAGCCACTCTGGATGAAAGACTTCAATGATAAACCCTGCTGCCAACAGCTTAGCCATTTCTTCTCCGATGGCCTTGCGCCTTTCCTCATTAAACCGGCGTAAACTGTTTTACCGGTCTGTATTTCGGGTCAACATTAAGAGTGTGCTCAGCGAGCTCCCTCGGTACACTGGCATGTCGACGGCTTCCATGCAAAATGTCCCGATTCTCACGGATGAACTTCGATGAGCGCGCTTTCCTATTTCGGATCCAGGTTGGCACCGATGGTGAACTGTTTGGACGAATCGCCGGGCACAAAATCAACAAGCTTCGTCTCACCACCGATTTGAACTTCAAGTCCGGATCATGCTCGTAGTTGGCTTCTTCAAAGGGGTCATATCTGCCGGATCAACATTATCTTTATAATACTTTAACTCTTCCGTGGCACAAACCGACTCTGCGTAAGCCGCATCACCTTCCTCGCACTCTAGAAGCGATCCGGCGGCTCCATGAACCGTTATCGTTCCTTTGTGACCCGGCATCTTCAATTGTAAATAAACATAACAGGTCGTGCCATAAATTTAGCATAAGCCGGCCGCCCAAAGAGGGCGTGGTAAGGGCTTTGAATTTTACCACCTCAAACGTCAACGTTTACGCTCGGAGTCATGTTCGTCTCAAAGGTCACCTCGAGAACAATCTTACCGGTAGATGCGCTGACTTACCAGCACTACTCCGTGGAACACCGTCTTTGAATGATGCGAGATGCCTATCTGTTAACCCCATACGCCGGAAAGTCTCGTAGTACGGGATGTTGATGCTGCTTCCTCCATCCATAAGAACCTTGGTAAACTTGTACCCTCCTACCGGGGTGCCACCACCAAGCTAATCGACCGGATTGTAAACCCGGGAGGATGATCCTCTCGCTCCACACAATCGGCTGCTCGGACCAGCAGAGGTAATCTGGCGCCGCGCCGGTTCAACCACACCGCCCGCCTGGAGTTTTCGGTCTCGTCGGTCCAAAGCGGTGGTAAAGACGTGGTATCGCCCCCATTCAAGCTGCTTTGGGTTGCTCGATAACCCGACCGCTGCTGCTTGTTGATTGTAGCCCCTTGGTTACGACTGTTCGATTACCTGATTATTCTGATTGGCTTGCCGCCCGGATTACCACGAATCCGGGCGAATTTCCTCCATCGTAACCGGAGCGGATCCGGAACCGCCACGGTCCCTTGATCATACCGGAAAGAGTTGGAATTTTTAAACTCCTGCATAATATAACAATCCTTCCAAAGGTGGTTCGCGGTACCTCCTTCCGTCCCATGCTTCGGACAAGGTTGATTTAATATGAAGTTCAAACGATCCGGATTATGACCGCCCGGTTTGATCTGCCCTCGCGCCGCTGACCCTTATCCTGCGCATTGGTGTTAGCTACTGAAACCAGCGTTGCCGTTAAACTGCGTTTGTTCCCTCCATTGCTGCCGAATGGTCTTCTTTGGACCTCGAGCTGCCGCTCTGTTTTCCCTTCCCACTTCATCATTATCGATTCGGGATCCTTAGTACTATCGAATCAGCGTACTTTACCAACACGCCCATTAGAGTGCCCATGTCATGGCAAAACGCTTCATGCGACCAGCTTCAACTTCAATGGCTCGAACCGGCAATTAGCTTCCAAGGTCAAGATCGCGGAATCAGGGTTGATCCGGTGCGAAGAATGTAAAACTTCAAACGCGGGCGCACCCAATGGGTTGTAGACTCTCCTCTGCTGGACACAAGCTGCTAGATCCACCACCGACATGGGCTGCTTACAGGTGTCTTTGAAATTTTGGATGAACCGGGTCCGCAACTGGGCCCACGAGTTGATGGAGTTGGGCGGTAAGTTTTTTAACCAAGTCCGGGCCGTACCTTCCAGCATCATTGTGAAGTACTTCGCACATGCGGCTTCATCCACGTCCAGCATCTCCATGGCCATCTCGTAGCTTTCTATCCACGCCTCCGGAGCCAAATCGGCAGTATAATTCGGCACCTTGCGTGGCCCCTTGAAGTCCTTGGGCAATCGCACGTTGCGCAAAGCGGGGACAAGGCAAGGTACCCCCAAAGAGCCGGACGTGACCCTTGGTTCGAAGGGGGTCGGTTGAACCGGTGCGGGCGGATGATCCTCTGCTTGTGCTATTAACTCGGCCTCCCTGCGTGCCCTGGCGCGGTCCACTACCACTTGAGCATCTTCAAAACCGCCGCCGGATTGTTGCCGCGGCGGACCACGCCGCGCATTGCTCGACACGGCCGGTTCATCAACGCGTCGGCTGTAGCTCCGGCTCGGGCGGGGGTGGAGTGGATCCGATCTCGATCTGAGTACGCTTCTTGCCGAGCCAAGGCCGTCTGAGGAGCTCCTTAACCCGGCGTGTCTCCACCGCTGCGGTGAATCTCCTTCAATTGGAATCGCCTCCAACCGTGCCGCTGCTGCCACGAGATTATCCATCGGGTTGGAGTAGTGACCGGAGGTGTCTGACGCGATGCAGGCGCCCAGCGGTTTGATGGCGAGGTAGATCTATCATCTGAGGCTGAACCGCGCGGCTGTCCCAGTGCTTCCGGCCGGCTTACCAATGGCGGCGGATTACTGGTCCTCGCACAGGGTATTGAAAAGCTCCCTTCCCTCGAAACAGAAGGTAAACGGGACTGTACTTCCTCTTCATGACTTCACGTGACGCGCTCTGGTCGGCTGAGCCTATAAGCTGCGCATCCAAAGCGGCCCGTTCGCTGCCATCCTTTCGTTCGCGGCTGCCAGTCCGCTTTAGCATTAGTGATCTGTTCCTCACCTTTGCAATCTCCGCGTTGTGCAGGTCTGATCCGGCGGATTAGCTTCCGCCAAGAGCACAGCTAACGCGTCGAAGAGCTCTGATAAAACTTGAGCGGCGGGCGCGGGGCCTCCTTCCCGGCCGCCATCATCGCTGTTGGACGGCGGCCGGGGTGCCGCGATCGAGGAGTGAAGCGCCGCTATGCGTACCGGCCATGAAGATCCCAACCCGGTGGGGTAGATCGTAGGGGTCCGGAATACTCTCTCCGTCGGAACAACCGATCCGCCATCTTGTAGCCGGTATAGAGACTCGGTTTCTCCGGCCCGACGATTCGTCGCCAGTAGACAACAGTTTCGTCACCAGATGCTGATCCGTCCTCGTAGTCTCCGTGGGCGACTCCACGAAAACATGCTTGACCGCCGGTTTAGCGAGGCAGGACTCTTCTTCGCCCGTTGAGCCGTCTCGACGAGGTCGGTCAGACGTCCGGCCCGAGCTCCGGCTCGCCGATCTTGCCGATAAACACGTGTATGCCGCCAAAGGGGACCCGGTACCCGTACTCAACCGAGCCGGCCTCGGGGCCCCAGCCCGCATCGTCGATGTAAAGTTTGCCGCGACGACTCTTAGTCATCCGGCCCACTGCATAGCCTTCGAGTCCTTCGAACTTGCCCTCTAAGATCATCAAACCATCGTGCGATAGCCCCACGGTGGCGCCAATCGTCGTGGACTTGTCACGGCAGATGTCCTCATGAAAGGACTTAGTCGTAGGGCCATCGTAAATGCGGGTTTATCTAGAGAGGTTAAAGCGGACACAAGACACGGGAATTATCTTTGGTTCGGCCCCTTCAATGAAGGTAAAAACCTACGTCCGATTGTGATGTGATTGATATGGTTTGGCGACTAGGGCGCAATAACTTTGCCTTAGCCTCGAAATCTCTGTCCCTAACTTCGCCACGGGTCGTCCCCTTATATACACGGATGGACGCCTTGGTGATCTCTGAGAGTCCCAATCCGGCTCATACAAGAGTCCGCTTGATCTCTCCTTTCTTGTCTTACAACACAAGTTACAATACTAAGGCGGTTTACATAAATGGACCTTAAGTCGCCTCTGGGCTCCGGGCCTCCTCCGTGGGCCCGGATCACGGACGAGGGTAAACCGGCCCCTCCAGGGCGGTTCACACTTAGTAGTTGTGTCCCCAACATTACTGTTACACAAGCAAAAATGGCATAGAAGATGTCACACCATCTTCTATGATGACTATCAATTGTATGGCGTGGTACACAAGTTTTGTAATGCTATGCTACTGACAAAACAAAAATGTTAAAAATAATAATTATCAATTGGCAAGATCCATTATTTCGCAGATACACATAACCATCAAAGGCATTAATTATCCTCTATCATGTAACCATACCATTGTACAGAAAAGAGTGTCCAGAGCTTCTAACTGTACATAACTACGCATGACAAAATTGATTGCTCAACAGTTCCTTTCAGGATCTAAATCAACAGCGCAAGCAAACTACAAACTCAGAATACTATTTAAAAGATAAAGATAAACAAGGATACTGCATGCACAACCCACTGCTATGCAATTGGATTCATTGACAATCTGAGTCATGTATGCGTAATTCATAAGGTTCTACCTGATTTTTATTTCGCTTTTCAATAGTCTTTTCCTGATGAAGATTCATTGTATCTCTTCCCTGAGATGTGATTTTCCCTCTTGCTAGTGATTTTATTGCAATTTGTTTACACTGCGAAGAAACTTTGCATCAAATGTTCGCTGAGTGTCATAATTTTAACAAAAAAATAATTAAGCAAATAAGCAAAGATGTCAACTTGCTTCATAAGAAAACGATGTATATGCTCTGGTTACGTTTTTGTCTGCAAAGTCGGTGTAAATTTTGCTAAAATGCCTGTTATTTTGTGCTATTTGATTCAAGAGCTCTTGGTAGGATGGTGATGAAATTGTTAAAACTTAAAAGCATGACAAACAACCGTGTGTCACAAAATTGAGGTATATACTCTTCGACCCAGAAATCAGCAGGGGAGACCCTCTTCTTATATAGGGATAACCGGATAAGTATAAATTTTTCGTCCCTCAACTTTACCGATAGTTTAGAAATGGTCACTTAATTTCAAAACCAGAAAAATCTAGACCCTCAACTGTCAAAACTGGATACTTTTCATTCCTCCAACTACTCCAGGTGGCTTTGGGCCGTGGACTCCGGGTAAAAGGAAAAAAAAAACACACACATGCAACGCTCATGTTTACTTCATTAAGACAAATCATCGAACAGTTGTTGTGCATGCCGCTCACACGGGCCATCCTGCTCTCACTGGTCATGTCAGCGTGCAGTCACCACGATCCCGCCAGAGCTGCAGCTGCACTCCTCTGCGTGCAGCAAGACGTTCCGGTCCTACCAAGCTAGAGCTACAAGGCCAGCCACTGCAAGTCCGTGGCCTGGCACACCACCTGCAATTGCAGTAAGCGCTGAGCAGCAACAGGAGGAGAGACTGTCAGCAACGTCTGCACCACCGCCACGTCGTCACCTTCTCACAGGCCATGACGGCAGAGGCACCCTCCTCGGCGCCAGAGTCGTCATAGCTCAGCCTGGCGGACCTCAAGGCCACGTCCGTGCCCGGCGGTGAGCCTGCCGAGCTCGAGGAGGGTACACGGGGAAGCAGAACCTGAGCGCTAAAATGATCACCATGGAGGGACTCGATGTGCACCTGGCAAAGAAGGTCAGACCAAGAGGACGCCGACAGAATCGAAGTCCCAACGCACTCAGGTGCCCTACCGCGCTGTGTAGGCGTTGTACACAAAGGCACTCCGTGCTCGTCCATGAACGCGTCGGCCCCGTCGGCGTCTTCTGCCATGCCATCGGTGGGGGCAGGATTGTCGGGGGACGACCCCGGGCAGGCAACACAACCCGGATCCCTTTTCAAAACATTGGGGCACGCCAGACCCCTCAATCCGGTTGGCCAACCTGCCGGCTCCCCGGCGCGAGGTGCCGCGACCCGGCCCAGCTGGCAAGCCCATGCCAACTGGCCACAAGAAGACAGCCCAACGACAGGCGGACATGGCTACGCCCTCCCTTTACGCCCGGTCCAGGCGGGCGTGGCTACTGATGTGCCTGCACCCCGCCGCGGGCGGTGTTTGGGCAACGCAACCTCAGAGCTGGCGGCGCCACCACCTCGTGACGTGGGACGAGGCGTGCCACGATGCCATGCCGCCCGGCCTGCGGCCCGTGACGCGCCCGGCCGACCCGGCGAGACCCGCACCCAACGAACCCGAAGGCCCCCACCGCCGGCTCCCAGACACAAGGGCCCCACGCCCATGTAACATTACCATTGTAACCCTGGGGGGTCGGCCTATAAGACCCCCCAGGAGCCCTCCATGCAGAGGGTCGCCCGATCAATGAGAACACAGACATACGAGGCAGGCAAAGGGCCAATTCCTCTCCCTCCTCTACCCAAACAGCTCCAATAGCAACTCTGTAACCTAGTGCATATCATCCATCCGGCAGGACTAGGGGTGTTACCTCCCACGGAAGGCCTCCAACCTGGGTACGTCTTGTGTCACTCACTAGCGCGTGCCAACCTCGCCTCTCGAGCCCACCGGCGTCCTCGCGTAGCCCACCACTTTTAGCCATCCCATGGCATCTCGCGTGAGATCACCACGACAGTTGGCGCCCATCATGGGGCCGCTCGCGGCGTCGGCCGAAGTCAAGTTCCAGACGAGGCCCTTCACCGACTCCGGCAAGCGCATTGTGCATGGCCTGGTCCCTGCGCTCGGCGCGGCCCTGGCCGGCCTCGCCGGCTCTTCCGTCGTTCCCTTCGGTGCACTGCGCGTCTTCGTCGCGCTCGCCCCGACGAGTACCCCTGCGGGGTGCTCAGCGTCACCGACTCCCATGTCCCCGTCGGCTATGCCATCTCCAGCGACGTGGCGGATCTCTGCACCCGCGTGGAGGTGCTGACCACCGGCTCTACCTCATCCTCTTGCTAGCGCTTAAGGCCGCGCAGCCAAAGGCGCGGCGGCTCGCGCCAACCATGCCAACCCGTTGCGGCGCGCCACGATGCGTAACCTTAGCATCCCAATCACCACCGACGCCGACGCCACTCGGGCGAGCCTAGCTTCGACGAGGCGTAGCGCTTCTTTGGAAGAGGCCACGAGGCTTGCTGCTACACAACGCCAGCTGGAGTCCGCCCAGCGGGAGCGCGACGCCCCCAAGTATAATGGAGTCCGCGGTAGAGCCTAGTCGGGTCACCGAGGTGCGGGCGGTAAGCCCTCGGTCACGCTATGCAGCGCCGCCGCTCATTTACACCCCGGCTAAGAACATGTGTGCCACGGAGGCGGATGTGGCAGACTTGGAGTCCCACTGAGTCCGCGAAGCTTCATTGCTATGCGAACGAGCAGCAGAAGCGCCTTGAGGCCCCTGCGGCGTCTAACTCACGCCGCTCCAAGGACCCCGACCTCCGGGACACCCAGCAAGCATCTTCTCCACGCCCCAGCGAAGCCCAGTCCGGAAAGACCCGGAGCGGCCGGACCCAACGCGACCGCCATGACGACCGGAGACAACCAGGGCAACGAGCCGGCTCCAGACGCTCGGTGCCGGCAAGATCTTCCCCCGCCATTCGGCCGCTGCGCCTGGCCGACTTCAGCCGGTTCGGCTGCCCGCAGCCCAGTCGCTAGCCAGCTGGGCCCGCGTGACATCGACACCAATCACGCTCGTCACCGCATCGAGCAGCTGGAGCTCTCGCTTGAGCTGGAGGAAGATGATGCAGTTGGCCCAGGCTGTTTCGGCCCGTGCATCCGCGACGAGCCCTTCACCAAAGGGTTCACGCCCCCGCCAAGCGGAGGATCGCTCATCGACTACACCACCGCGCCGGCATCCCAGCGGCAACCGGCGCCGTCAGGCGCCACGGCCCCCCCTCATGCTTTGCAAGGCTCACCGGACATGGTGAACAGTTCGCCGTACCGGCAAAGATCAACTCTTGGCTCGACTTCGAGCAAGCTTTCGTGTGCAACTTCACCGACACTTACAGCAAGGCCGGCCTCGCCAGCTCGCCATGTGCGTTCAGGGACCGGAGGAGACCGGCCGCCAATACCTCACGCGCTGGACCGAGCTCCGAAACAGCTGCGAGGGGGTCCATGAGGTCCAAGCCATCCAATGCTTCATGGACGAGTGCCGAGACGACACCCTGCTCAAGCACAAGCTTCTGCGCTCTGAGCCGACCACCATGGCCGCGCTCATGGCCACGGCGGACAGCACGCCATGGCCGACGCCACCATGAAAGTCCAAGTCATGGTGGGCGGCGCCGCAAGGTGTTGTCGATGCCGCCCTCCAAGCCGGCTGGCGAGAGCAGCTGCCAGCAGAACAATCACCCCGGCAACAAACGTAAGGGCGAGCAGTCGGCTCCCCGTTACGACAACCGCTTTGTCGCTGCAGCCGAGCAAGCGCCCCTGCCGAGCAAGGCGGCGGCCGGCGTCAGCGAACTGGCAACGTCGCCTGGCAACCCGCCATGAGCTTCGAGCAGATGCTCGACGCTCCTTGCAAGCACCACAGTGGCGCGAGGCCGTCCACACACACACTCCGGCAGTGCACCATCACTCAGCACCTGATTACGGATGTTCTCCCTCCGCCTCCTCCTCCGGTGTCGGGTGCGGGGCAGCCGCCTCCGGCCCCTCCGCCGGCGGCTGGCGCCATGCGTGATGACGCCTTCCCCAACCCGAACGCCTACTACATCGTCTTCACCAACGAAGGCTGCGACAAGCACATCGAGCGCCGGCTTCGGCAGGAAGTGAATACCGTAGTCCTGGTTGTGCCTGAGTACATGTACTGGTCGGATCGCCCGGTCAGCTGGAACCGGGAGGACCATCCGGCCGTCATGCCTACGCCAGGTGGCTACGCCCTCGTCCTCGACCCCACCATAGTCGCTGAAAAGCGCACCTACCGTTTCTCGCGTATCCTCATCGACGGCGGCAGCAGCATCAACATCCTCTACCGTGACACCATGACCAAGCTCGACATCAAGGCAAGGCGGCTGGAGCCGACCGAACGGTGTTCCACGGCATCGTCTTGGGTCTCTCCGCTCTCGATCGGCGGATCCGACTTGGCGTCTGTTCGGCACCGGCGACCACTTTCGGCGCGAGCCCATTTGGTTCGAAGTGGTGGACTGGCCAGCCCCTACCATGCGTTGTTGGGCGGCTCAAGGCCGGCAAAGTTCATGGCGGTGCCCCTCGCCTACACGAAGATGAAGATGTCGGGTCCCAAGGGCCTCATCACCGTTGTCGGCAGTTACAAGAAAATCCCAGGAGTGCGCCCGAGCCGGCTCCAAGCTGGCCGAGTCAGCTAGTCGTCGCCGAGGAGAGGCGCCAACTTAACCGGATCGTGGCGCTGGCTGGCGAGCAGCTGGCCGTGCCGGCTCCGCCCAAGGATTCGGCCGGGCGAGGCCTCGCTTCGGCCCAACGACACCAAGAAAGTCCCGCTCAACCCGGCTGACCTACCGCAGCCAGTAAGTTGTTATGGGCACCCGCCTTAGCAGCAAATAGGAAGGCGAGCTCGTCGACTTTCTCTATGAGAATCGGGATATCTTCGCATGGTCCCCCAAGGACATGTCAGGTGTTCCGAGGAAGTACGCCGAACACAAACTCCACATCTGCAAGGATGCCAAGCCTCTCCGTCACCCCCTACGTCGCTTTTCTGAGGAGAAGCGAAGAACCATCGATGAAGAGATCGCCCGGCTACTTGCCGCCGATTTCATCATGGAAGTTTTCCACCCCGAGTGGCTGGCCAACCCAACCCTCGTCCTGAAGAACACTTGGCGCATGTGTATCGACTACACCGGCTTGAACAAGGCCTGCCCCTAAGGATCCTTTTGCCTGCCGCAGATAGATCAAGTGATCGATTCCACGGCGGATCTGAGCTCCTCGTCCTTTACGGGCGCCTACTCCGGCTACCACCACATCAAAATTTGGACCGGTGGCGCCCTCAAGGCGGTCTTCATCACGCCTTTGGGGCGTACTGCTACATCACCATGTTGTTTGGCTTGAAGAATGCCGGCGCCACCTTCCAGTGTTGCATGCAAAAGTGCCTGCTGCACCAACTCGGCTGAAACGTGCATGTCTACGTCGACGACGTTGTGGTGAAGACCAAGCAACACCTCACACTCCTAGCTTCCTAGCTGACCTCAAGGAAACCTTTCAATCTGCGCCAGTACCAGATCAAGCTCGACCCGGAGAAGTGCGTGTTCGGCGTGCCAGCCGGCCAGCTACTCGGCTTCCTCGTCTCAGAGCGCGGCATTGAGGCCAATCCGGAGAAGATCAGGGCCATCAAGCGACACGCGAAGCTTTCGGCTTCGCGATGTCCGTAAATTCACCGGTTGCTTGGCCTCTCGGCGGTTCCTCACCGGTTGGCGAGAGGGCCCTGCCCTATATCACCGATGAAGAAGGCGTCGGCGTTCGAGTAGAAACGACCGGTGACGAAGCCCTCCGCGACCTCAGCGCATGCTCTCCACCGCGCCCGGCCCCGCTGGCGCGGCAGATGAGCCGCTTTTGCTATACATTACCGCCACCTCGCAGCGGTCAAGACGATCTTTGGTGGTCGAGCGCCGAGGCGGGCAAGGTTTAGCATCCGGCGCCCGGTGTACTACCCGAGCGAGGTGTTCTCCGCCTCCAAGCGAACTACCCCCACTACGAGAAGATGTGTTACAGCGTGTACTTCACCGCCAAGAAGTCAAGCGGTATTTCCAGAGCACACCGTCACCGTGGTGAGCACGGCCCCCATCGGCGAGGTCATGGGCTGTCGGGATGCCTCCGGTCGGGTGACCAAGTGGGCCATCGAGCTAGCCAGCCACACAATCCTCTACAAGCCTCGCACCACCATCAAGTCCCGTGACGCTTAGCTGATTTCCTTGTCGACTGGACAAAGAACAAGTACCTACCGCTGGCACCCGACTCGACGCACTAGCGCATGCACTTTGACGGCTCCAAGATGCACTCCGGCCTGGGAGCCGGCATCGTATTGTCCTCCCCCAAGGGCGACCGGCTGCGGTACACGCTGCAGATCCACTTCACCGCCTCCAACAACGTTGCCGAGCAGGGGCGGGCCTAGTTCAATTCATGGGTATTCAGTTGAATGCCCATAATTTTTGCCAAAGAAATTTGCATATATAATGTGTGTACCATGTATTATATCGAAAAAACAATATTTATGCAAAATAACAGGCTGCATATGCTTTCAGCCCAAGGGAATGGCCAGCCCCTTTCTGTTTCTCTCCTCTCCCGCTCAACATGGTCCAGTGGCCCAATTGTCTTTTATCTACGAGTCGGTCTATCCCAGCCCAAATGAAAACTCTGTAGCGGATGTGGGTCAATTGCACGATCGATCGTGCGCATTGGGCACAGTGGCAGGCGGGCACACTGACGGTGCCGCACATACATCTAGCGTGGAGATTGTGTCGGCGTCAATCTTGTTCGTCACCAACTCATCGGTCATTTCAGATCGTTTTCTAATTTTCTCCATCTGATGTGATCACATTAGGGCCTTTTGGGTTAATTCTTGGATTGTTGTCTCCGATTTAATCTATGGATATGGAGGTGCTTCATAGTTGTTTGTTGGTCAAATGTTTATTTATTTATTTTGGAGACCTATGTTGCACGGATACTTGGATACGTATCGGATACGCGATACGGCGATACGTCCAATACGCCAATTTTCTAAAGACAAATATGGGGATACGTTTATATACAAATATTATATTGGGGCAGTATCCGGTTGGATACAAGCGCTTTCTGAAGTATCCGTGCAACGTAGTTGGAGACATGGGCATTATTAATACCGGATGTGAATTTGTTTTGTATGAATTGACATTAGTACTATCGGTTGTAGCCTCCATTTGTATAAGATGTCGCCACTTTGATATGTTATAAATATTTTGTCCTTTCATAGGTTCAGCAATTCCAAGTTATGATTCCCAATTAAAATAATCAATTTATGATCAATTAAATGAATCTGAGATATTATTCCCAATTCTATGTTTATATTATACAATCCGTATAACATGGTGCTATAATCATTTATACTTGCCAAAAACAAGAGGCTGCAAAAGAAATTGTAAACTTTCAAAATTTTGAATACGCACTCTAAGAATCCTGGGCCAGCCCCTTTTGCCGAGTACGAAGCCCTCGTGCGCTGGCCAAAGAGATCGGCATCCGGCACATCCTCTGCTATGGCGAATCGGACTTGGTGGTGCAGCAAGTCTTCGGCGAGTGGTACGCCACAGACGCCAACATGGCCAGCTACCGCTTCTTGGTCCGGCAGCTCACCGACGGCTTCGACGGCTGTGAGTTCCTGAAAGTGCAACTATCCCTAGGTGGTTTTGATAATTCCTAACAACATATAGCTCATTGAGCTAACATTATTCCAAGATAAATATTTTAGGAAAAGCTCAATGAATGACATGGCATGGATGAGAAAAGTGGACCCCTCAAAATACTAAGGATAAAAGGATTGGCTCAAGCTCAAAACTCAAGACTCTACATTTTATATTTTAGTGATCCAAGATCACATTGAGTTTATAGGAAAAGCCAATACTATCAAGGAGGGATGAGGTGTTGCTTAATGAGGTTCTTGCTTCATAGTGCTTAGTGATATGCTCCAAAACCCTCAAAATATGACCAAAACCAAAAGTCAAACTCGGCCCACCGATTCTTTTTATCCGCGCCACCGAGTTCGGATGTCATAATACCGCCACAAACCCTAGGCAAATCGGTCTCACCGATAGGGATCTCGGTCTCACCGAGATGGGATTGTAATCTCTCTGTTTCCCTTCGTAACATTTCGGTACCAACGAGATGAGCGATCGGTTCCACCGGGATTGCAATGTAAACTCTCTGTTTCCTTTTCGTAACATTTCGGTCCCATCGAAATGAGCGAACCGGTCCCACCGAGTTTACCTGACCAACTCTCTGGTTAGCTTATTACCAAAATCGGTCCCACCGAGTTTGTGTAATCGGTCTCACCCAGATAACGGTATGCCCTAACCTAACCATATCGGTCCTACCGAGTTGCATGTCGGTCCCAAGAAAATCCTAACGGTCACTAGATTTGCTGAATCGGTCCGACCAAGTTTAACAATTCGGTCCCACCGAGTTTGGGAAGTTGTGTGTAACGGTTAGATTTTGCGTGGAGGCTATATATACCCCTCCACCTCCTCTTCATTTGTGGAGAGAGCCATCAGAACGAACCTACACTTCCAATACACATTTTCTAAGAGAGAACCACCTACACTTGTGTTGAGGCCAAGATATTCCATTCCTACCATATGAATCTTGATCTCTAGCCTTCCCCAAGTTGCTTTCCACTCAAATCTTCTTTCCACCAAATACAAATCTTGTGAGAGAAGCTGAGTGTTCCAAAGAATATTCCTCTTGAAATAGTACCTGCACCGTTAGCCAGAGGGGAATCCCTTGTTGCTCCTGAATGCAGAGAAAGCTCAACCAGATTTATTGAAACATGAAATTTGTTCAATGTCCATGTTTCTGTATCTTGGACAGATCCTGAATACTTTCAGAAGAAGTAGAAGATGCAGAAACATGAGATTCAGATGTTGAAGTTCCATCTCGAGGACCATCCAGAGAAGGCACAATATGTGGTGCCCCAGCAAAGTTTCGACGATGCACAATCAGATATAACTTCATATTTTCGATTGGAAGAAATGCTGCTTTCAGAACATCCACCTGAGACAGAGTAGATGAAAAATGACTATCGCAATGGCACTCCAGCTAAAGAGAAGAACCAAATAGTAACTTTTGCTATGACTGAGGAAATCTAACCAGAGAATTTAAGTAAAGATTCATTTTGGGAATTCAAGCAATGATCTATGATTCTCAATGCAGACCTTCCACATCTTGTATTACAATTTCACCCCGCACTATATCCATACCAATTGTTAACTTTATGTCTTTTACCTACACAGGGAGTTGTGCAATGACACCCATAAGAATAATATAAGATCAACAGTAACAGACTTGCAATAGATAGTGTTCAGCTGTGAAACTTAACACTGCTGGACGAGAAGTGCAAAAGAGGTGCCCAACTTGCTGTGTGTGTTTCAAGCTCGGTAGAAAGGATTTGATCTCCAAGAAAGGAATAAAAACTTGATAAACTAACAGACGATTGGTTGTTTCTATCGTTGACACTGTCGACTAAACCATTCATTTGATTTCTATCGTTGACACTGTTGACCCTGCCGTGTGAGGGTCTAATATTTATTCCCTGCAGTGGGAATGGTCCGCAAGTTTTCTCGCTATTCAATCATTGATGTGCATAGCATAATGCGTAGTATCACAGATCAGCAGATGCACTGGAACCAAGCAAACAGAAGTACACAGCTGGAACCAAATGCAGCAGCTGAAAGGCATTTTCACTGCACTTAACACCCTCACAACCTGCCATTTCAATCTTCACCAAGCAATTCCTCACTTGCATAACTACACATCTTTTGAGCATAGATGGAGAGGGAGGGAGGGAGAGAGAGATGAACCTGGAATGGTCAGGTCGTGGAGAGGGTGCAGGCAGCTCCGGTGGTGTTGGTGAGGGGCGTGGAGCGATGGAAGGAGGCGGATACGGAGGGAAGCTGGGGGAGGTAGTGGGTAGCGGCGACCGGCAGGAGGAAAAGGCGGCGGGCCTGGAGCCCCCCGTCACGGCGGCGCCCTTGTTGGCGGTCTGCTCCTCTCATGGTGAGAGGGGCCGGCGCTAGCTCATGCGCCAGTCCCCCGCCCACAGCGCCTGGCGAGCGCGGGAGATGTCGCCGGTGGAGAGGGCGGCGGAGCGGGGTAGGGTTGGTGGGCGGAGCTAGCTCTGGAATGGATCCGGGGAGCGGAGGAGGAACGGCTGGTCGGTCTGTGGTTGGGCTCGGGTCAGTCGGGTCGGTCGGGTTATGAACCGGCACGGAGCCACGGGGACGGTCCGGTCGAAACGCCCAGTGTTCACGCTCCACTCGTCGGTGAATAACACAGGCGGCTCGGGAAAAAAACCATCCAGCGGCCACCCCGGCCCGCCGCCCCTGCCCACCCAACGCCGGCCATCGCCGTGAGCGGCAGGGATGACCCCATGCGCCAGATAGAAAAAAAAAAGACAAAGGAAAAAAAGCCGATTGGGCCATGGAAAAGAAAAGCCCATGGGCTTGCTGGCGCCGCTCGGCCGCGCGCCGCCCCTCTTTAAAAGCACCTCCCTCCCGCTGACATACTACCCCCTCCCTCCCCTCCCCTCCCCGTCGTCGCAACCCCCCGAGAGCTCGACCACCGCTTCCGCCCATCCCTGAGAACGCCTCCCCTCCCCGCCTCCTGCAAACCTGCCCACGAGAAGCCCTAGTGTAGGGCAACGATGGATTCGAAGTCCATGGTGCTGCGCCTCCTCCGCCGCCTGTGCGCGGCCGCGGCTGGTGGTGCGTGGAAGGCCGGCTTCGTCGACTTTCTCTGGCGCCTCTGGTGCCGGATTCAGGCGGCCAAGAACTGGCAGGGAGCGGCCACGGCACCGGTCGCTGGCGCCCGCCCGCTCGTAGGCAACGCCGAGCCCGCGCTCGTCCGCAACGAAGACGACGACGACGACGACGACGACGACGGGTACTCCTCTTGCAAGACTCAGGTCCGCGACGACGACGACGACGGGTACTCCTCTTGCAAGACTCAGGTCCGCGACGACGACGACGACGACGACGGGTACTCCTCTTGCAAGACTCAGCCCCGCGACGACGGCCGCAAGAAGGAGCTTCTCCAGGACTCCGCCCTCGCCGGCCCTCCCGCGCTCGGTGTCGACTCCAAGGGCACGAGCACCGACCCGCCCGCGCTCCGCGTCCACTCCAAGGGCACGAGCACCGACCTCGCTGGCGCGGCCGCGTTCGGCATCGACTCCACAGGCAAGAACGCCTACCTCGCCGGCCCGGACGAGCTCGGCAAGGACGACGTCGGCAAGAAGGAGTGCGCGCCCCCGACCGCGGGTACCAAGGACAACGCCGCCCGCAAGAACGAGCTCGCACCCCCTGCTCATCCCTTTCGGCACCCTCGTCGTGCCCGTCGACGTCGTCGTCCTGCTCCAGCCGTTCGCTCGGATGGTCTCCAAGAAGACGATTCTTTCTTGGAGCCAGAGGTGGACGAGTGCAGGGATATGCACCTTCGGTACAGGGCGGCTTGCTCCTCCCTGAAGAAGAAGAAGACTCTGTGCTTAGAGTGTTTCATCCGCCATGAGAAGAACCCAGCTGAGAGGACGCCTGTCCCCATCGGCAATGACGAAGAAGAGGTTGGGACTTGGATTTTGTCTAATTTTGCTTGCAACAAAAACTATCTTGTTCCCCTCATTCGTTCCAAAGTAGCTTTGTCAACTCACCCTTTCTCTTTCTTCTCAGGTTGATCCGTCATATGACTCGCCATCACAAGAAGTGCGGCTCTGACTGGAGCAGGTGCAAGAGGCAAGGGTGCTACGCCATGACGGTCACTCCCCAGGACATGGGGCACCACCAGATACACGCTCACCGGATGTAGATACATTTCATGTCGTCATCTTTGTCATTTTTCGAGCAAAGCCAAGAGATTCGTAGTTAAATGCACTGCCTCTAGTGCTAGACAGATCATGTAAATGTGAGTAGCATGTTGTGCTTCTGCTACAGTCCACAGGTGTAAATTCATACATGTAGGGTATTTGATGATGCTCTTATTTTTCTTTCATATCTGTCTGTCACTTTTTCTGTACACTGAACAAAACGAAATTAGTAGCTAAATGCACCTACTCCAGTGTGATGTGGAGCAGTCGGATCGATTTGCTCTTATGATGAAAATTGTTCATGTTACAAGAAAGGGGACAATAGAGGACTGTCTCTCTCTGTCTTTCTTTTTTCAAAGGGAGACTACTCTGCATTCTATTACAAATTTACAACCAGCAGATAAATACTCCCTCTGTAAACAAATATTAAAGTGTTTAGCGCTCTTATATTTCTTTACGGAGGGAGTACATCACATGGCTGAAGTGATTTGCACAACTTGAAGTACTGCCAGGGCTTTTCAGTATGTCCTGGAGGTGTCCTTGCCCTGCCGCAAGCGCTTGCCCATTTCTGATAGTTGCAATAATTTACAGATTTGCTTCATCTTCTTGCATTTGCAAAAGAGGCCAACTATATCAGTGAAACAAAGAGGCCACCTTGTTCTTAGTTTTCGTCCAACCTGAAACAAAGAGGCCATACTGTGTATCATAGCATTCAAACAAGCTTGAGGAAGAGATGAATGGATGGAAATGGCATCCCGCTAGCTAAAATTTAATAGCAATCACACTGAAGCAACCATCCACAAATCTTAATTTTTTGGGGGAGTCTGGTAATTGCTGAAATATTTGAAACAGAAGCCACGCCTTACTGACAGTCTGACACCAATACCATCTGCAGCTATCTAAAATCCAAGAAAATGGACTGTGTTTCTCAAAAGATTAACAAGGAAATTAGGATGTTTACAGTTTTATTAAAAACTTTGTGGATAAGATGGAACGATAGACACCTTGTGGGCAAAAGAAGTGCATAGTATAGCTGAAATAAATGAGGAACCAACCAACAGTAATCCTACTGGATAGTGCAGGATCAAAAGAGTATATACATCATATCTCTATATTCCATTTCTGATTTTCGACAAGCAATAAGAGAAGTATACATGAAACTACCATGGACGAAATGTGCACAGGAAATGAACACGGAATCAGATCACACAAACCCGACGCAAGAGGGACCCTCTGACCTCGTAGGGGACTCCATGGTATTGTCGGCAAGTGAACATCCAACAGACATCCCATTCAGGCTGGACACCATTATCTGCATTAGCACAGCCAACGGTCAACTGATAATGCAATAATATTCAGGGAGAAAGAAAAAGAACGCATAAAGCTATTGGAGAATCAGGAAATCTATGTGTAAATTATACAAGGTGAAAACATCATCTCCTCAAAATAGAAATCCCCATGTATTTCTATTTGAAGGAGGGGATGATTATGTTATGACCGGGGTAACTTATACCCCTAGGAGGCCCACTGGGCAGGTTTAGTTAGGGGCTTAGCCCACAAGTTATCTTATTTTTATTAGCATCGTGGTTATATAAACAAGCTGTAAAACTCTTTTGGAGATTAAGCAATAAGACAATTCTATTGCCCGGCTCCCAGAGGAGCCGGAAACCCTAAACCCTAGCCGCAAGCGCTCGCCCATTTCTGATAGTAGTTCCAATGATCTACAGATTTTCTTCACCTTCTTGTATTGGCAAAAGAGGCCAAATATATCAGTCAAACAAAGAGGCCACCTTGTTCTTCGTCTTCATCCAACCTGAAACAAAGAGGCCCTGCTGTATCATAACTTTCAGACAAGCTAGAGGAAGAGATGAATGGATGGAAATGGCATCCCCACTATTTAAAATTTAATAGCGATCACACTGAAGCAACCATCCCCAAATCGTTTTTTTTGGGGGGTCCAGTAATTGCTGAAATATTTGAAACAGAAGCCACACGTTACTGACAGTCTGACACTACCATCTGCAGCTATCTAAAAATCCAAGAAAATTGGCTATGTTTCTCAAAAGATTAACGAGAAAATTAGGGTGTTTACAGTTTTATTAAGAACTTTGTGGATAAGATGGAACAACAGGCACCTTTTAGGCAAAAGAAGTGCATAGTATAGCCAAAATAAATGAGGAACTAATCCTACTGGATAGTACAGGATCAAAAGAGTTTATACATCATATCTCTATATTCGATTTCCGATTTTCGACAAGCAATCAGAGATGTATACATGAAACTACCATGGATGGAGTGTGCACAGGAAATGTACACGGAACCAGACCACACAAACCCGACGCAGGAGGGACCCTCTCACCTCATAGGGTACTCCATGGTATTGTCAGCAAGCAAATATCCAACAGACATCCCATTCAGGCTGGACACCATTATCTGCATTAGCACAGCCAACAGTCAGCTGATAAAGCAATAATATTCAGGGGGAAAGAAAAAAGAACTCAAAGCTATTGGAGAATCGGGAAATCTATGTAAATTATACAAGGTGAAAACATCATCTCCTCAAAATAGAAATCCCCATGTATTTCTATTCGAAGGAGGGGATGATTATGCTATGATTGTATTTAGAGACGAGGAGGATAGGGATCAAGTATACATAGATCAGGATTATCTAGATTAGGAGTTAGGTCCAAATATTGGCTTAGATACAAGGACCATATGTAGGATTCACTACTCCTGTTTATATTCTGAATGTAAAGGGCATAAGACATAAGTATCACATGGGCAAGTGGTATGCTAACACCAATCGTGTGTAGAGACAGCTGTCGTGAATGAACAACTCTAGAAGCAAAATTTAAAGACTTACAACACTAGAAATGTGTTTTAGCTTGCCAATTGCTCGCAAACTTTTGAGGATGGAGAACTCATCTTCAGGAAAACAAAGTTAGCAGAAGGTTGGAGGTCAATGCTTTTGAGCTACCGAAGAAACAGACCACAAAAACAGATTGAGTGCAAAAAACAAGCATGTCTGTCGATCATGTGCTTAAGATACGGAACAGTGACCCTTTCTGTACAGAAATGTAACTGTGTGTCATGTCTTTTAGAATTGTAGTATAGCTGAATAATCAACTTAGAGCATACCATAGTTATCACTCATCAATCTAGCTAGGATAATATCCTTGCATATTTGTTCCTCCCATGTATGTACCTTGAGCTAATTCTCAAATGAACTTGGAAGCACATTTGCAAGTCTTGGAAGAAGTCATTTAACATGCCCAAATGCCAAACTTCCTTTTTCTTCTTGAAACTTCCAAAGTTTGTGGGGTTTGCACATGCGACACGTGCGGATTGGCTACGCATTGCTCATTCAGTTTTCATAATATCTTATTAACCTCTCCAGATTTTGGCTATGCATTGCTCTTTCAGTTTTCATAATATCTTACTAACCTCTCCAGATTGTTTAAGAAAAAAGGAGTGCAGGCTTGAACACCAAAGGATAAACCCTTTTCAAATTGGATTTGTTGCCAGGTCATATAAATAACAGATCTGTATAAACCATCGAATACCACTTGCACACTAATTTCACAAAAGACTAAAAGGTTATTTAAACAATATGACAAATTACAGAAAACCAGAACACAATTAGGGCAGGTCTAACACGGAAAAACAATTTTTGGATTTTTTTGGACATAACTACATGTTTTGATCATCTAATCGAAACCTACTCTTTGGCCACTCCTAATTAAAAAAAACTGATGTGGCGCCCACATATTAGTCCGTAAAATAGCACAGAGCCACCCGACAAGGCGCCAACACCGTGGACCACCGGTGTGGAGACAACACATACACTTGGGCTTGTGTGGTATCTCTGCGCCGTGTATGAGCTTACATGGTCCATACTTAGCACAAAGAGTCACGCAAGGCGACGTCGTGATTCGTGAATCACCGGCGATGAGATGACACATAGGCTATGTATGAGCTGACATGGTCTACATGTTACTTTTTGTGTTAGGAGTGGTCAAATGGTAGGTTTGGGTTTGATAAAATGAATAAATGATTCACATAAATACGTGTGGTTCTGTGAAAGAAAATATAAAACTGCGGTTCTATGTTAGACCTGTCCTAAATGGAGAGAAGCTTAGTATTGTAAACATATGCACACTGAGACAAAAGATATTGGACAATTCAGAAAATAAAAGCCATTTAAAATATAGCAAACCAGGTATGAAAACATAGGGTATCAAAAACAGATCCTGATTCTTCTGGCAAAGCGACGAGGCTAAGAAGAAATATAGACTGGCTAGATGGGATATCATGTGTAGACCAAAAGACCAGGGTGGGTTAGGGATCGAGAATTTAGAGGTCAAGAATAGATGTTTGCTTAGCAAATGGCTATACAGACTATCGACTGAGACCGAAGGCATGTGGGTACAAATCTTGCGGAATAAATACCTACATACTAAGACTTTGGCCCAGGTGAATGCAAGGCCAACGGCCTCACCCTTTTGGAAAGGGTTAATGAAGACAAAAGTAACTTTCTTCCAGCGGGTGAAGTTCCTAATTGGTAGTGGTACCATTACTAGATTCTGGGAGGACACATGGCTAGGGGAGACGCCTCTGGCTTTACAATACCCTTCTCTATATAATATTGCGTAACGTAAAGAGGATTATGTAGCCACAGTATTAAACTCAGTACCACTTAACATCCAATTTAGGAGATCTCTTGTAGAGGAACGTTGGAATGCTTGGTTACACCTAGTCCGTAGGTCGATAGATGTTCAACTTTCAGGCCAGGCAGATAAAATTAGTTGGAAGTTAACCACGAATGGATTATTCTCTGGGAAATCCATGTATTTGAACTTAATTGTTTGGCCATTGTCGAGGTCTTTACACATATGGAAGATCAAAGTTCCACTCCACATCAAGATCTTTATGTGGTTCGTCCACAAAGGAGTCATCTTGACCAAAGATAATCTGATGAAAAGGAATTGGGTTGGTAATCCCAGGTGCTATTTTGCGATCAAAAGCGAAACGATTAAACACCTCTTTCTCGGTGTCCACTTGCAAAATTGTTGTGGCGATCCATTCATATAGCTTTTAACGCTCATTCTCCAATGAGCATAAACACGTTATTTGGGACGTGGCTTAATGGAGTAAGACATACACATAGTTAAACATATTCGGATAGGGATATGTGCATTACTATGGGCTATATGGAACACTAGAAATTATATGATTTTTAATGGGACAACATTCACTAATTTTTTGTAGGTTATCTACAGAGCTACAGCCTGGATCCGTATGTGGTCGTTACTCACTCATGCGGACTACAGGGAGCCTATGGTTATTGGGTGCAACCGCTGGGAGACGGTAGCACGGGCTATCTTCAGCCGATTTGGATGGCGAGCTAATAATATGCTAGGTGTGTAGGCATCGTAGCCTGTTCTTTATCGCCGGTTGTGGCGCTTTCTTGCCGGATGTGGCGCTTTACAGATTTATTTACTCTTTTTTGCTCGGATTTTGAGCTGCATTGGATTGTAAGACTCCGTTACACTTTCTAATAATATGGCTGCATGCATCGACTAATGCAGAGGCCGGAGGTAATCCTCCTTTTCAAAAAATAAAAAAATACTCCCTCCGTCCCACAATGTAAGACGTTTTTTGACACTGGTGTAGTGTTGAAAAACTTCTTACATTATGGGACGGAGTGAGTAGGTATGAAAACATATAAACGGAACATGCCTCCGTTTTCATAGCATTTGCCCATAAAATTTGGAAAATTGGTCCCAAAAAACCCTATTGGACAGCTTCTAATAGCATCTGAGAAGCGAAATACAAAATTTTAATAAGTACACTATTTATCCAAAGCCATGTTAATCCTTGTGAGGTTGGGTGTCATCCATATGGGATTTGGCCAATTGCACCAAAGCTTAGGTACATCTTCCCTACTGTCATTTTCCAAGTTGAGAATACCTATATCCCGGTCATCATTCTTATACTTCGAAATATATGTTATGTCGTCTGTGAAATAAACACGATTTGGCTTCAGTTGTGGATATTCCTCAGTACTAAGGCATTGCGACTGACTACGCCCAAGAAACAGCACATGATCATGCAAGCCATTCATTTCCATAAGTTCTTTTGCTGCCACATCAACTTTATATAACAGTATTTTCTGTCTTTATGAACCCTTCAGGTGTGACATCTATTGCCCTGCAAATTTGCAACAGATCACCCCATGGAGCCTGAACAACATACGTGTACCCAACCGTCTTGTAATTCTGCAACTCATCTACAATAATATTCCTTGTGATGGCAGGACAGGTCAGATCAAAAGTATAGACTCCTCCAGTTTCTGTGAATGCATACAATAGACCATCCATGTGGATGCATTGTTTATAGTTCTCACCTGGCAGCGAGGTCCATTTATAATCACCTACCCTTGCAAAGGAAAGATATCGATCTGGACTGTGGATGATAACCACAATGTAGCTTCCCGTGGGTGGATCAGGAAACACAAATGCCCTGATGTAGAGGCAGTCAGAAAACTCATTTGGATCATCGTTCGGCGCTAGATCCCACATCTTAATCTTATTAACTGCACCGGCACTATCTAAGATCGGCTCTATTTGCTCAATGGTGATCGCCGAGGGGAGGGCAATCTGTTGACCAGTGATCGGATTGAGAAGGTGAAGCTCAGACTTCTCATCAGCAGTAACTAACCAGCCATTAGAGGACCCAATGAGATGCCTAGTACGGATAGGTGGATCCGGAAGAGTTAGCTTGTAGACCCTCTTTTCTGCAAGACTGTAGAGACAAGCTACGTTCTCACCATCGGCTTCGGAGGCGTAGAGGAGGCAAGGTGTCTGGGGCCGTTTATATTGCCCAAGCTGGCTATGTAGACTACTATAAGCAGAGCGCCAGAAGGAGCACACGGAGCTCGCACGAATGAGGTCAGGAAGCTCCAGGAGGGAAAAGATATCCATCAATACATCCAACGGCAGCTCCAGCAGTGTTTCAACCACAGTCTCGGTCTCCATCAGCGGCGTCTCCGGCAATATTTCCACCACGGTCTCGGTCTCCATCAGCATCAATGGCGGGTGTTTTCTGAATTTCCAGTGTGAACTGGGAGGGGGAGAAAGGGCCAGCAGCATACGCAACATTCTCAAGTCTAGCTGCAGGAAGCTCATCATCCTCACTAAGCTACACGTCCCCATTGGAGAAATTGCAAAATCGGATCTTCTGAATGATGAATCGCTTCCGCAGCTATCAACCGCACAGCTTTAGTTCAACCTAGCAGGAACAGGGGCAGGCAGCACTTGTATATATAACAGGAAGCTCAACCCACCTACGGAGGCCTCAGCTCAGCTCTAATTCGAGTAGGAGATGAGTCCGAATCCAAGAACGACAAGTAGTCCCGCGAAATTTGGACTGGAGACTACGGGAAAAAGGGAAAGATTTGGACTTGGAATCGGACTACGCGGCTCAGACGGATCCCAATCCCGTTCCCACGACGACAGGAAAGAGAGAAGAAAGAGGAACAAACCATTTCTTTCAAAAAAAAAGAGGAACAAACCAGAGGAAATGTAGTGTAGCAGCACGATAGGGCACAGAGGCGGGTGGGAGGCGGTGGCGAGATGGACTGGGGACTTCGTCGGCGGCGAGATGCGCCGCTGGCTGTATCGAGATAATTTTGTTGGGAAAATCTACCCTTCGCGCGTTCCCACTGCTGTCTTCCGTCCGATGGCGGTCGCGCGGTAAGGATCGATGCATCTCGTTATCCACTAGAGGGGCCCATCTGTAAGGCTCCATCCAACTCATCGTTTTGTTGTAGAAGAATAATTTTTTTAAATAATGCAAACGCTCGTACATACGCACCCTCATCCTTATATACACAAGCACGCATACCTGAATTTTTGTCAGAAAAGACCACATACATATTCGTATTGACATAATGGACCACCTACTCTCGTATTGACAAAAAAGACTAGCTACACCGTGGCGGCAGATCCGGCAGCCAACACGTGGCACCTGCCGCCACAGCCAGAGGCGGCAGGGCCCGCCGTCACAACCCACGGCGGCAGCCCAAACATAACCGGAATCAGGCGCTAAAACGGAATGGAGTGGGCGACGTGGCAACTGCCGCCACAACATGTGACGGCAATACTATTCACTGCTGCTTGGGTACTGTTTGGCAGTAATCAACAGAGAAGGAACAGTGCATGCCCTGACTATTGTAGCTGTCTTGAGAGAGAGAAACAGAAACATGTCAGACGCTTAGCAGCTCCCTTAGCACTTACTCCCTCCGTTCCAAACTACTAGTCATGGAGGGAGTACTAGCAAGGAATCTGTTTTGTAGGTGAATTTTTATGAACAGTGTAGCGTGTGGCCACAGTTTGCGTTGTCAGATTGCATATTGTGTAGTGTGTGTAGTGCCGTCGTGGGCTGTGGCGGCAGGACCTGCCGCCTACACATGTGGCGGCAGGTGCCATGTGTCGGCTGCCAGCCCTACCGCCACAGCGTAGCTGGTCTTTTTTGTCAATACGGTGAGTAGGTAGTCCTTTCTGTCAATATGAAAACATAAGTGGTCTTTTCTGGCAAAAATTCCGCATACCCTGCTTCTATGATCTCGAGAGACTTAATCGGCGCATTGTCTTAAAATTGATGAAGTCGCCACAAACATCTTCATAGTCGATGGAAACATCTTCTCCCGCAGAATGCACATCGCTAAAAAATTTTAAAAAAATGCAAGAAAATGCAAACACCGATGTCAAATTTAGGACTTGAACCATGATAGGTTGGGTTACCAATGTCCTCTTAATCACGCAAGCACAGATTGATTCGCTGAAAAAGTGCTAGATTTGGCACAATAATCATGTCACCTGCTCTGTGACATATTTTTAAGAAAATCATATGCCGACTTTATAAATAAATGCATAGCAGCAACAGAAGACAAACAAACGATGTGTTGTAGACATGTTATTAATCACACAGTACAGACGCAAACGCTCATACATACGCGCATTCATCTAACGCACATATGCATACCCTATCCTTATGAGCACCTTGAGAGACTGAGCTGACACATCATCTTGAGATTGACCAAGTCACCACAGACGCCTTCGTAGTCGACGGGAACGTCTCCTCCCACGGAACAAACATCGCCGAAAAACCTGAAATAAGTCCTAAAAAAATACGAGCACCGGTGTTAAATTTAGGACTTGAACCATGATGGGTTATGGTTACCACTATCCTTATAACCATCCAACCATATATTGGTTTGCTAGAAGAAATGCGAGATTTGGCACAGTAATCATGTCCAAAGCTCCCTAACATATTTTTAAGAAAATTCATATGTCAACTTTATAAATAAATTCATAGCTGCGACGGAAGACAAGGAAGTTATTCTACTGAAGATATTATCAAAGGAAAGTTTTCTCTGGTGGACGATCGTACTGTGATGGTAAGGACAAAAGCTATCAGTGCATGGCCGCCTCCGTCGTAGACTATTCAACCCTCTCAGTGGATGGCCCCTTCTCAATTGAGGACGTGACTCTTTGCAGATGGGATGGAAGTGTGATATTTGCAGCTTACTGATTCTGTTCAACTGCAACGATGTCTTGGAAGCAGAAATTCATGCTCTGGCGTTGCAGCACACCGACGACTAGTTATTGTCCAGTCAGATTCTTCAGAGGCTTTGACGACTCTACCTGTGAAGGGCCTGTCTCATTCGTTTTAAAACGGCCACTTGGTTGCTGAGATTAAGTTCTTGATTGAAAGGGGATATTTTATTCCTATGAAGCTTAAACGTGTTCAAAATAGGGTAGTAGATCGTCTAGCTGAAGGAAATATGCCCCAAAGGCAATAATAAAGTATTATTTATATTTCCTTATATTATGATAAATGTTTATTATTCATGCTAGAATTGTATTAACCGGAAACTTAGTACATGTGTGAATACATAGACAAACAGAGTGTCCCTAGTATGCCTCTACTTGACTAGCTCGTTAATCAAAGATGGTTAAGTTTCCTAGCCATAGACATGCGTTGTCATTTGATGAACGGGATCACATCATTAGAGAATGATGTGATGGACAAGACCCATCCGTTAGCTTGGCACTATGATCGTTTAGTTTGTTGTTATTGCTTTCTTCATGACTTATACATGTTCCTATGACTATGAGATTATGCAACTCCCGAATACCGGAGGAACACTTAGTGTGCTATCAAACGTCCTGGCGAATCTGGGTGATTATAAAGATGCTCTACAGGTGTCTTCGATGGTGTTTGTTGAGTTGGCATAGATCGAGATTAGGATTTGTCACTCCGATTGTGGGAGAGGTATCTCTGGGCCCTCTCGGTAATGCACATCACTATAAGCCTTGCAAGCAATGTGACTAATGAGTTAGTTGCGGGATGATGCGTCACGGAACGAGTAAAGAGACTTGCCTGTAACGAGATTGAACTAGGTATGATGATACCAACGATCGAATCTCGGGCAAGTAACATACCGATGACAAAGGGAACAACTATGTTGTTATGCGGTTTGACCGATAAAGATCTTCGTAGAATATGTAGGAACCAATATGAGCATCCAGGTTCCGCTATTGGTTATTGACCGGAGATGAGTCTCGGTCATGTCTACATAGTTCTTGAACCCGTAGGGTCCGCATGCTTAACGTTCGATGACAATATGTATTATGAGTTTTGTGATTTGATGTACCGAAGGTTGTTCGGAGTCCCGCATGTGATCACGGACATGACGAGGATCTCAAAATGGTAGAGACATGAAGATTGATATATTGGAAGGTTGCATTCGGATATCGGAATGGTTCCGAGTGATTCGGGCATTTTTTCGGAGTATCGGGAGGTTACCGGAACTCCCGGGGGAATATATGGGCCTTATGGGCCACGGAAGAGAAGAGGGGACAACCCACAAGGGAGAGGCGCCCCCCCCCCCAAGTGGAGTCCGAATTGGAAGGGGAGGGGGCACGGCCCCCCTTTCCCTCTTCCCCTCCTCTCCTTCCTTTCCCCCCTCTCTGTAAAAGGAAAGGAGAGGGGAATCCTACTAGGACTAGGGAGTCCTAGTAGGTCCTAGTAGGACTCCCCACATGAGGCGCACCCCCCTTGGTCGGCCCTCCTCCTCCTCTCCCTTTATATACGGGGAAGGGGGCACCCCATGGACACACGAGTTGATTCTTAGCCGTGTGTGGTGCCCCCCCCCTCCACAGATTTCCACCTCGGTCATATTGTCGTAGTGCTTAGGCGAAGCCCTGCGTCGATAACTTCATCATCACCATCACCACGCCACAGGCCGATTTAAACTCTCCCTCGGCCTCACCTGGATCTAGAGTTTGTGGGACGTCACCGAGCTGAACGATGTGCAGATCGCGGAGGTGTCGTATGCTCGGTACTTGATCGGATGGATCGCGAAGACGTTCGACTACATCAACCGCGTTACTAAACGCTTCCGCTTTCGTCTACGAGGGTACGTGGACACACTCTCCCGCTCGTTGCTATGCATCACATAGATAGATCTTGCGTGATCATAGGTAAAAAAAATTGAAATACTGCATTCCCCAACAGTGGCATCCGAGCCAGGTCTATGCGTAGATGTTATATGCACGAGTAGAACACAAAGAGTTGTGGGCGATAATAGTCATACTTCTTACCAGCATGTCATACTTTGATACAGCGGCATTGTTGGATGAAGTGGCTCAGACTGACATTACGCGTACGCTTACGCGAGACTGGCACTGATGCGCGTCGATCCTAAACAAACAGTTTAAAACCCCTTTTCGCGACGACATTTGGAACCGTCGCTAAGTGAGCGTGGGCGATAGGGGGGTCCTTCCCACACGACCCAGAAATCGTCGGGGATAGGCCCTCGTGGGACCTAGGCTGGGGCAGTCGATCGGGCGAGGCATGGAAACCCAATCATTTCCGTAGATATGTACATCCCACACGGTGAATCCCAGAAATCATTTCCGTAGGTATGTACATCCCACACGGTGAATCCCATAAATCATTTCCGTAGGTATGTACATCCCACATGGTGGATCTCATAAATCATTTCAGTAGGTATGTAGATCCCACACGGTGAGTCCCATAAATCATTTCCGTAGGTATGTTCATCCCACATGGTGAATCCCAGAAATCATTTATGTAGGTATGTACATCCTACACGGTGAATCCCAGAAAATCATTTCCGTAGGTATGTACATCCCACACAGTTCTTTGTGTGGAAACGTGTGTGCAAGGTGGCCTAAGGCAAACAGTTCGCTGCCGGAAGCCATGTGTGATTGTTAGTTGACCGAACACGCCTACTTTCTAGAAACCATGCGCGTTGTTTGAGTTCATCGCCCACGGTGCTGTCTGAGTAACCGTTTGCAATAGAAAACCCCAATAAGCAGGGTAATTAGCCTATTATTGATAATCCATGTACTAATCAAACTGATATTTCTTATAGAACACGCCAGATCTTTCATATCCGTATAACAAAGAACCAGGATTTCATAATCGAATTACATCGAGATAGCTTCGGCACTCGCCACGCCATTACACAAAGCACCAAGCTTCACATGCGACATCAAAACCTTTGGAAAGTAGCATCATACACGGTAAATAGACAGAGGAATCTCATCTGGGAAATCGCAAGCGGAAGGCAAATATTGAGCCTTCGTGATGTTGAATGTCCTTGCAACTTTAGGCCGGTGGCTATGGATAATTACCCGCCAACCTTCGTCCTCTTCAAAGAAGACTTCAATATTGTACCGTGGGTGTTGAATGAATACCTTCATCGCCTCTTGACCATGTAGGTGGTTTGAGAGGTAATCATCAGTGAACTGCTTTGAAAAGTACTGGAAACAAAGCTATGCATAAATCGTTGTTGTAAATTTTGAAATGGCGCAAGGGGTAAAAACAAGGTAAAAGAGTTGGTACCATCCTATAGTTGACTGATGTCTTCTTCATTGTGCAAACAAAGATCTTGCTGTTATTCGTCGTAAGTTTCTTCATCATAACAATCTTTCTCGAAGTTTCTTGACTTGACTGATATTCATGGACATCTCATTTCCCCATATGCAAAATGGGTCGAACAGTGGGTCTAAGCCTCTGACAGCGGGACCTACATGTGCAAGACCAAATTGTAATAAACCTAAATATTAGAATGATTCCTGCAACTGCACAATAATGTGCTATTAGCCAAAGGACCCTGCTTGAACAAACCTCGATAGTAAATCGCAGTGTCTCCCATTGTTTCCCTGCAACACACATAAGGAAGATCTTGATCTGGTTAACTGAGAGTTGCCATACTATCAGTAGAATATGTATTGAGTACAGCCAAATTCGATTGGTGTCACATGCATAACAATACAAAATTGTAACCATAGAAAATGAAAATCAAATTGCAGAACTGAACCAAACAATTAAATGGACAGCAGACCAAATGAACCAAAATAGTTAACTGAGCACGACATTGTAGTTAGAAACATGTACTAGAAGATAAGACAGTTAACAAAACAAAGAATGCTTGAGAATAGTACTACAAAATGTAGCAATTGTTGGACCAAAACATTACATTTCAGAGGACCAAACTGTTAACTGAACATCAAATTGCATATTAACATTATAGAGGACAAATCACTAGAAGGCACTGGCGGTGGCCTCGAGAAAACATCACGAACTATATTTTAAAGTAGACAATCAAGGGCGGTGTCGACGGTGGCCTCGAGGACGAGGTGCTCCTCCAAGATCTGGCGGTCGACACGCATGTCAGCCATAGCGACCTCGTTCGCGCGTGCGGCCGCATGCTACTCGGCTCCATGTTATACTGCATGTAAAATGGCTGTGGGTGGCGCTTAATTGGAGGAGGGGGCAGTGATTTCGGTGGAAGGTGTCGCTCCGTCAATCGGGGCATGTGGGCGGGAAAGGAGGAGGATGGTGTGGGCGGGGTGTGGATTACCTGACCATATCGATAAGGCCGCGCAACAAGAAGAAGGGTCGGCGGCTAGGAGGCCGCGCAACAAGAAGAAGGGTCGCCGACGAGGAGGTGACGCTGCAAGAAGAAGGGTCGGCGGCGAGGAGGCGGCGCTGCAAGAAGAGGGGTAGCCGGCGAGGAGGCGGCGCTGCAAGAAGAAGGGTCACCGGCGAGGAAGCTGAGCTGCCAGTAAGCAGCAATGAAGGTTTGAACTTGGAAAGCAAGGAGGAACAATGGAAATGTGGCTTTTGGTAGGAGGGAGGGGCGGGGAGATAGATATTTCCATGGTGGCAAAAAAAATTTCGCTCGGTGCCGCGAGAAACTGGCGTGCAAGTGTGGTTCAAGCGGGGGCGGTGGATCAGAGATTTACTTAAGCTTCCTCAAGAAGCCAGACAAGACAGTGCGTCTAGATATTTTATATTGCATCCCACACGATTCTTTCTAGTAAACTGCTTTGTGGTATACCTGATTTTTTCATTATGTTTGAAAGACAAAATGGTGTTCTGAGGGAAAGGATGGTGTTTGAATTGCTAGAACATTTACATACAGTGAACATGCAACTAGTACATGAGTGTCGTGTTTAAATTTGGAATTATTCCGGGTTCGTTTGACATTTTTATGCATTAATTGAGTTTCTGGGCATTTAATGTGCACAATTCAAATTTGAACTACAAGCACATGCTCCAATGCACTAAAGTTTGCTGAAAAATCACATGTGTGTCTTTGGGTGAATTTATAGATCCCATGCAAGAAATGGGAATAAAATTCAAACATCTGGGTGTAAATGGCTCAATAGGAATGATTGAGAAACTTGGTTTTTTAATTCATGTAAATCCAAAACATGGCTGAAAATCATGAAACTTGGCATGGTGTCATGACATGGCACCAACATGTTGCAGTAATTTTTTTTTGCCGAATTGGGACAAGCTTTGGTGTAAGCTTCTTGCAAACCGGAGCTTCCCACAAGAAGGCTCCTGGTTCCGAGAGGGAACGTGTCACCTCCGTGTGCGAAACAACATACGTACATTGCCTTCTCCCGCCTTAATTTTTTTACACAGGCAAATTAGACCAAATAGAAGTATCGTGCAAAATTTTGGAATTATTCCGTGTTTGTTTGGCCTTTTTTTACATTAATTGATGTCACGACCGGTTTTCCAATAAAAATATTTATTGAGAAACCGATCTATTAATTCCACTGTGAGGAAAATCCTCCTTACTGGTAGACAAAACCTTGATACAATAAGCCAGTAGCATTTAATATATTACAGGGTCGAGCTGAGGTTGCTCAACAAATTATTACAAGCACGCCAATAATTATACATAGTGGCGGATATGACATGATGGAGTGGTGGCATACTCTTGACTCGAGGTAAAGTAGTGGAATAACACAAAGGAGTGGATAATATGACTCCTATATTGGCGGCTCATCGGCGCCGAGGTGAGGCTCGGTGAATTTATTTGGGGTAGCGGAAGCGGATATAACATGATGACTAATCCAGGGTCGCGACGAGACCGACTGGGATTCCTCTAGGCGTCGGACTCGCTATCGAACTCTTCATCCATGAGATCGCCTTTCACAAGATCTGGCCAAATCAACAAGCCAGGTGAGTACTTTGAAAGTACTCGCAAGACAGTTCGGACAAAAGATATAACAAATGTATGCGTGAATGTGTCATGAGTAATTTAAGAGCATTACTAGTAGAACCCTCAAACCCTGAAACCCTTATAGCAGTTTTAAGGGTTGAGAAGTGCCAGTTTTTGACACTTTTAAGGGTTGAAAAACAGGGGGAAAGACTAGAACCCTCAAACCCAACCCGTAAACTGCTTTAAGGGTTGGATTTGAGGGTTCTAGTCTTTGCATCAACAACCTTTAAAACTGTCATTTCATATATCACACATTTCATCACATTTCATCATATGACATATCACAAATTCCATCACAATTGACATAAAACAATAATCATTCTAGTTATTATTACAACACCGAATAAAACAATATCATTCAAATTATTACAACAATGTTTGAGCAAATAACACTAATTGTTCGAATAAAATAGGACATAGAAAAGGAAAAAAAGATATTTCATGGGCCAATGCGCCGCCCATCCAAGCGCGATGGTGCTCTATTAGATCATCCGGAGCTGACCATGAGTGGTTGCATCCTCAATCTGACGATGTGCTTGAAGAAAAGCGTGTATGCGAGAAGGGTTTCTTTCCGGTTGCACATGGGTACCAACATTGTCATAGAAACAAGGGAGGTTTAACCCTCTCTCATCCTCTAGGATCATGTTGTGTAGAATGACACAACATTTCATGATGTTCATCAAGGTTTTTTTGTCCCAAAACCGAGCTGGACCACGAACTATGGCAAACCTTGCTTGCAAAACACCGAAAGCTCTCTCAATATCCTTGCAGGCTGCCTCTTGTGCCTTGGTGAAATGAGCCTCTTTTCTTGTTAAGGGCACCCCATTTTTCTCCTTGATGGACTTCACAAGAGTTGCCCATTCGGGATAGATGCCATCGGTGAGATAGTATCCCATTGAGTACTCATTGTCCATGATTTTGTAGTTGCAAGTCGAGCATCCCCGTAAATTAATCTTTTGAACAAAGGAGATCTATTGAGGATATTGATATCATTGTGTGTTCTCGGCAACCCAAAGAATGCATGCCAAATCCATGTGTCCCGAGATGCTACGGCCTCAAGCACAATGGTAGCATCACGGCTTTTACCGCATAATACATTCCGTGCCATGCCTTTGGGCAATTTTTCCACCTCCAATGCATGCAATCAAGACTACCTAGCATCCCCGCCATCCCCTTTTTTCATTCATTTGCATTAATCTCTTTGTATCTTCCTCGTTTGGTGGTCAAGATACCGCTCACCGTACAACCGGATGACCAACTTGGCAAACCTACGGATCGACTCCGTGGTTGTATCTTGCATAATCTGAAGATACTCGTCTGTATAATCCATGGGTATGCCATAGCGAGTACCCGCATTGCCGCCGATATCTTTTGATATGCACTAAACCCCATGATACCGGCGGCGGATCTACGACGTTTAAAGTAATATGAGGTGGCCTCACAATCGGTGACAATCTTCACAAACAAACTACGCTGCATTCGGTACCTTCTGCGGAAGAGATGAGGAGGGTATGTAGGTACCTCGGAGAAGTAGTCTTCCATCAAATGTTCGTGTCCGAGAGCGCGGTTCCGGTAGATGGTGACTCGGCCCATCTTCGACCCTCTCCTCTGATCCATCAGATTCACGCGGTTTTCAAACGATTGCACGTCGATGAGGAGGCTCATCATCTCGACGTCGTCATCTTGCAACAACTCATCAATGTCGGAATCGTCGGATGTCGACCAATCCGACGAATCGGACATGCCAGTCTCCTCATTGTTCATCTCCATCTGCAAAGGACATTCACTAATTAGTGCTAAAAATGAAACAAAAAGAAAATGAAATAAAATGAAAAAAAATCACATACCTCACCTCGGCCGGGGCAGGGTGGGAGGGCGGCCGGGGGCGCGGCTTGGACGGCGGGAGGGCAGGACGGCGGGAGGGCAGGACGGCGGGAGGGCAGGACGGGAGGCCAGCGGGAGGCGAGGCGGGAGGGGAGGCGGGAGGAGGCGGGAGGCGGCGGGCGGCGCAAGGGAGAAGGAGGCTTGGCCGGGCGGGAGGCGGCGAGCGGTGCGGACGGGCGGGAGGCGGCAAGGGGTGCGGGATGGGCGAGGGAGGCGGAGGGCGGTCTTGTGACAGGCTGTGGGCGGGAGGAGCCGGGCAGGTGGTGGCCGAGGCGGGCGTGGCCGGATCTGGGAGGGAGCTGAAACTCCCTCCCGCGAACGAGAAGAGATAACCGGGTCGGGGAGGGGTTGGGCTGCCAACCCCTGTTTCTACAGGCTGGGAAGGAGAATAGGGGTTGAGCCTCTAAAAAAATTTAAGGGTTTAAGGGTTAAGGGGTTCTATTCTTTGCGATTTTTTCGTCTCAACCCGTAAAAAAGCGGTTATTTTTTAGGGTTTGAGGGTTTAGGGGTACAACTAGTAATGCTCTAACAAAGCGCAATTGAATCAGTATAACAAGGTAAGTGAAAAGGGAATCGGCGGTAGTCCGCTCGAAAACCCAAAGAAAATAAACTGAAAACTGATCAGGTGTCTGAAGCGACACCTCGAAGGGCGAACAAATAAGTAAAGCATGCTACGCGATCCAGGCGTCTAAGCGACACCCCATAAAGGGCTTATCTTGAAAGAAAAGACATGCGGCTACGCACGGACGTCGGAGCGACATCACAGAAAGGGCTTATGTCAAAAGTAAATAAATAACAATGCCACAGTCGGACGTCCGAGCGACATCGCAGAAAGGGCTTATGTCAAAAGTAAATAAATAACAATGCCACAGTCGGACGTCTGAGCGACATCGCAGAAAGGGCTTATATCAAAAATAAGTAAATAACAATGCCACAATCGGACGTCTGAGCGACATCACAGAAAGGGCTTATATCAAAAATAAGTAAATAACAATGCCACAGTCGGACGTCTGAGAGACATCGCAGAGAGGGCTTATATCAAAAATAAGTAAATAACAATGCCACAGTCGGACGTCTGAGCGACATCGCAGAAAGGGCTTATATCAAAAATAAGTAAATAATAATGCCACAGTCGGACGTCTGAGCGACATCGCAGAAAGGGCTTATAACTCATTATTCATAACTTACAAGAAATGGTGCTCCCGAAAAATATTCATCACAAGACAGTAAACGGGTTAGTCCATCCACAGGAAATAAACATTGAACACTCATGTGGTTCTCAGGAGTTTCTGTCACCAGGACTGACATTTGACAAGATAAGATGAACACAGCACTAGGACCTAGACAAAATGATTTCAAGGATTATTGACTCTGCAGAGTTTGTACTAAATTATCCACAGCCAACGGATTTCCGTAGTATCGAAGGACTAGTTCCGTTTACGGTGTTTCGAGGAAACACAGACTAACCAAAGACACACCCATCCCACCTTACGTTGCCAGGAATCACCCTAGACAGCGTTCAAGAAAAACTTTGAGATGGGGAGATCACAATCTCGAATAACATGGGATCAAATTTATATACGCGCGCTCTAAGGAGTGGCCCCCTCTCGGTCCCAACCGAAAACACCCATGCCCCCTAACCAGATGATAGGCTTTAATCCAGGGCCATGGAACCCTCATCCCGGCCTCTCGATTTGGTGTGTACCATAAAGTGGTTTGCAACTTACTAAGCCGTATCCCTTGCGGAAAACATGTGGTAGTACGGAAAGGGAGACGGACGGGAACTGGACTGATTTATGTTGACACTGGGTCAACGGTGCAGCATAAGGCGGCATGCTACAACACTGCCATCTTACCCATTCTCATGCCAACTCATGGCCATGCAACTCATTTCCAACAACTCATGGATTTCAAACTCACTTGCCTCAACTTTTTACGTGATATAACTTTCATCGAGATGCTCATGAACATGCCATGAGACTAATTAATGCAAACATGCCCAAACACTCATCATATCAAAAATTCAAACATGCTTGCCTGGTTCGGAGTAGTCGGGTCTAGCTCGGTGAATTTCATGTTCCGTCACCTCCTTCGTTATCTACGGTATACAAAAATACACGCACTAACGTAAATACCATGGGGTGCACAAAAATATTCCAAATATTTTTCAAATAAATCTGATAAAAAACTAGACAAAATTTTGAAGAGGACGGAAAAAGAGTCACTCAAAAATCCTTTTCTGTTTAAAAGTTATAAGAGTTTTGGTCCAAGGACCTTTCTTTAATGAAATAGAAAACTCTCAGGTGTCTAAGCAGAAAAGTCCAGAAAACGATTCGGATTAGAAAGCGCATTTGCCAGAATACGCTTTCAGAAATGGTTCGAAAAAAAAGAATAGAGAGGTCGACGGGCGGTCCCACCCGTCAGTTTGAATATTCGAAAGGAGGCGGCAGAGCTCGTCCGGGCGCCGAGAGCTGCGGTGGTCGCGGCGGGCGATCCACGGCGAGGCAGGCGATCGGGGTACCTCTGTGATCAGCCGCACCCTTCCGCGGTGGGTGGTTGTAGTGGTCGCCGGCGAGCACCACGTCGACGGCGGCCCTTGCTCCAGCGGACGGTGGTTCGGGAAGTCGTGGGTCTCGTCGGAGAGAGCTGCTGGGGTCAAATTTGGAGTGGGGGTTAGTCTCCTAGAGGTGCGATGAGGCTACGGGCAAGCCTAGGGCGGTGGAGGAGCTCTCACCAGAGAGAACGCTGCCGGAGCCCGAAGCGGACGGAGGTGGCTGGAGTTGAGGAAGTAGGGCCCCTCGAGGCTCTTCCAGTTGCTGGGCGGGGTCTGGTGAGGCGGTGGAGGTGTGCGGGGTCGAGAGCGAGCTCGGAGGCGCTATATATAGACGGCCCGAGGCGGTTGCCGAGAATGGGATAAGTCCGGCGAGCGATTACGGTGGTGCTGTGGCTGGACGGTAGGTTTAGGAGCTTGAGCATCGACTAGACGGAGCACTGAGTCCATCCCGGTGCCTAACTCAGCAAGGTAGGGGCGGTTACGACCTGTCCCCAACGGAACGACCGTGCGGCACGTCGGTGGCAGAGGGCGTGCCCCGTGCGTGCCAGGCCACGGCGACGTGCTGCATGCATGCGCTGGCAAGGGAGACGGCCACGCGGAGCTCCCAGGTGGCGTGGGCGGTGCCGAACGGCGTTGTGCCGCAGGGTGCCCCATTGGCCGCCACGGAGGTCCCAACGCCATGGAAGACGCCGGCGCAGACGGGCAGTGGTGCCACCGACGCCAGAACCAGCCAAGTGCTCGTGGCGGCGCTCGACAGGGAGGAGGAGCCATGCGCAACACGCCAAGTGCACAGTTGACAAGTGACCAGCCTCACGATTTAAACTGAATTTCAATGTCTCAATTTCTCCGAAAGTGCAAAGTGACGGTGCATGCTAGGTGTTCGATGTAATGATTTTGGCATGTGGGGATTTTTCCTTGAGCTGATTTTTGGTGGAGTGGCTTCTCATTGCAACCTGGAGGTTGCCTGAATTTTGGTGGAATTTTTGGAGAAGAGGAGATATGAATTTCACCAAATTTGACAAATCTGGTCCAAACTTGCGTGTTGAAACTTGAAAATTTTGAAAATAAGAAGAGTAGATCTTGATGGTTCTAGGTTGTGGGTGATAGGGACTATCGAGAGGAATTGATTTGAGATCAAAGTTCAAAGGAATTAAGGTACTTGCTTTGCAATTCACCTAGGCTCAAAAATATGGACATAATTGTTTTGGGCAAAGAAATAAATGAAATAAAAATCCAAAAGTGAGTTGGACTGGTTGGGTCAGAATATTTGGATTGTACCAAAGTGGAAGGAGGGGTTTTGGGAAGATTTACCACAAGAGGCAAGATAAAACCATGGGTGGTTTTAAAATAATAGAAGAACCAAAACTCCTAGGGTTTTCTTCTAAAAGAAAAAATAAATCCCAAAAAATAAATTTGAGAAGGAGAGAATCAGAAGAAGGTTTTTTTTTAAATAACCAACACCATAGTTGAAGAAGATGCCAAAGTAAAATCCTTTGCCAAAGGGGAAATTCTTGAGAGAAAGAGATTTTTGGAAGGGTTTAAATGACCTCCTTCAAAACCAACAAAGTTTTTGTTGAAAACCACAACAAAAATTTTTGGAGTGTCACAACACCTACCCCCTTAGGAAAAATCTCGTCCCCGAGATTTCAGCTGATTCTCAAATAAGTGTGGGTGCTCTGTCCGAAGAAAATCCTCTCTTTCCCAAGTGGCTTCACTCTCAGTGTGGTTGCTCCAATCGAACTTTGAAGAACTTGATGGTTTTCCGTCGGGTCCTCCTTTGAGACTCCTCCAAGATTTTTATTGGATGCTCTCGATATGTGAGGTCTGGCTGCACGTCAATGTTTTCATGGGATACTTGCTTCTCTGGGTTTCTCACGCACTTCCTCAATTGCGAGACGTGGAACACATCGTGGACGTCGGATAAATATTCGGGTAAGTCTAGCTGGTAGGCTACCGTGCCTCTCCGTGCCACTATGCAGAATGGTCCGATGAATCTTGGTGTCAGCTTCCCGTTAATCTTGAATCGATGCAGGCCTCTCATAGGGGATACTCGTAGGTACACAAATTCACCGGGTTCAAAGCTGATTCCCCGATGTTTTTGATCGTAATAACTCTTCTGTCAACTTTGGGCTGTCTTGAGTCAATCCCTAATCACCTTAACTTTATCTTCAACCTCCTTGAGCATGTCTGGGCCGAAGATATGGCTGTCTCCGGTTTCTGACCAATTTAGCGGGGTACGACATCTCCGCCCGTACAGAGCCTGAAATGGTGCCATTTGCAGGCTGGCCTGATAACTGTTGTTATATGCGAACTCTGCGTATGGTAAGCTCTCTTCTCAACTGGTCCCATAGGTGAGGACACATGCTCTCAGCATGTCTTCTAGAATCTGGTTTACGCGTTCAGTTTGTCCATCTGTTTGGGGGTGGTATGCGGTACTGAACGCCAGTTGAGTTCCCAGAGCTTGTTGTAAGTGATCCCAAAATCGGGAGACGAGTTGAGTGCCTCTGCCCGATATTATTTTCTTTGGGACTCCATGTAAAGGCATTTATACGGGAAAGATAAAGCCTAGCAAGCTTCGAGTGGTGTGGGTTGTCTTCACGGGGATGAAGTGTGCTACTTTAGTCGATCTATCGTTGATGACCCAAATGGCATTATTTCCGTGCCGTGACCGAGGTAGCCCAACAATAAAATCCATCCCAATCTCGTCCCATTTCCACTCGGGTATTTTATTTGGCTGTAAAAGTCCGGCCGGTTTCTGGTGCTCGGCCTTGATGCGTTGACAAGAGTCACAACATGCGATGAACGTGGCTATGTCCCTTTTTAGACCGTGCCACCAATATTTTTCCTGAATATCCTTGTACATTTTTGTCCCTCCGGGATGTATCGAATACGGGGCGGTGTGGCCTTCAGCTAAGATCTGCTGTTTAAGATCCTTGATATTTGGTACGCAAAGTCTATCTGCGTACCACAACATTCCCTGCTTATCGGTAACGAACTCTGGGGCCTTGCCCAAACTCACTTTCCGTTTAATGCCTTCAATCTTTGGGGTGTCCATGCCGAGCCTCTTTAATCGCTTTCCATCAGGGTAGGCTGTATTTCTAAATTTGATATGCTGCCTTCGGTGACTACCAGCAAGTTGAGTTTAGCAAACTCCTGCCGAAATTCAGGTCTCAGGTTTGGCAGGCCGTTGTTGTTTGGGCTAGGGTTCCGACTTAGAGCGTCTGCCACTACATTTGCTTTTCCTGGGTGGTAGTGGATTCCAATGTCATAATCCTTCATTAGTTCCAACCAGCGTCGTTGCCGTAAATTCAGTTCCGGTTGTGTGAAAATATACTTGAGGCTCTTATGGTCCGTGTATATCTCACAACGATTTCCAAGTAAAAAGTGTCTCCATTCTTTGAGTGCATGAATAATCGCTGCTAACTCTAGGTCATGAGTAGGATAATTTTCCTCATGCTTGCGAAGTTGTCTGGAGACATATGCGACTACCTTGCCTTCTTGCATCAACACGCATCCGAGGCCTTTCCGGGATGCGTCACAATACACCTCAAAATTCTTGTGTTTGTCTGGCACAATTAATACGGGTGCTGTCGTTAATTTCCTTTTTAATTCTTGGAAACTTTTCTCGCAAGCTTCCGTCCATTCAAACTTCTTGTCTTTCTTGAGTAGCTGCGTCATTGGCTTTGCTATGGTGGAGAATCCTTCAATAAATCTTCGGTAGTATCCTGCCATTCCCAAGAAACTTCAGACGTCTGCTACCGGCTGGTGGCTTCCAACCAAGTACGGCCTTGACTTTTTCCGGGTCTACGGCAATACCTTCTTGGGTCAGTACGTGGCCCAGAAAACCTACTTGCCTTAGCCAAAATTCACACTTGCTGAATTTAGCGTACAATTGATGTTTCTGAGTTCCCTAGTACAATTCGGAGATGTTCAGCGTGCTCTTCCGGTGTCTTGAGTATACGAGAATATCATCGATAAATACCACAACAAACTTGTCCATAAACTTCATAAATACTTTGTTCATGAGGTGAACAAAATATGCGGGCGTTTGTTAGTCCGAATGGCATTACGGTGAACTCATACAATCCAGATCTGGAGGTGAAAGCCGTCTTGGGAATATCTTCGGTCCGCACCTTTAATTGATGGTATCCCGACCTCAAGTCAATTTTGAGAATACCTTGGCCTCGAGCGAAATGACCAAATAAATCATTTATCCGTGGCATCGGATATTTATTCTTGATTGTGACCATGTTAAGCGCTCGATAGTCTATGCACAATCTCGTTGTTCCATCCTTCTTTTGGCAAATAAAATTGGTGAACCCTGTGGTGAGGAGCTGGCTCGTATATAACCTTTGCCCAGTAATTCTTTTATTTGCTTCTTCAGTTCTACCAATTCGGATGGTGCCATTCTGTATGGTTTCTTGTATATGGGGCGGTTCGGTGCTAGCTCAATGCTGAATTCTATCTCTCGATGCGGTGGCATGCCCGGTAGTTCTTCGAAATACGCCCGAAGTTCACACACCATCGAACCTTGCTTAATTCGGAAATATCCACCTTGTTCAATATTGGTTGCCGGGATATTTTTCTTTCTTTGGCTGAAACTTTTATGGTCTTCCCGTGGTGGTGGGTGAGAATCACGGTCCGGTTGAAGCAGTCAATAAAACCTTTGTTGGTGGTTAACCAATCCATCCCTAGGATGACATCCAGCCCTTTATTTTCCAACACGATAAGATTTGTGTGAAAATTTAACCGTTCAAACTCAATAATCACTCCCTGGCAATAACTCTGGGTAACTTGCTTAATCCCAGGGGACTTGACGATCATAGATTTTTCCAAAGGAAGCATCGAAAAATTATTTTGCAAGGCAAAACTTTTCGAAATGAATGAGTGAGGAGCTCGAGAATCAAACAAAACCATGGCAGGTATTGTGTTAATGTGAAACGCATCGAGTCACGATATCTGGGGCATTCTGTGCTTCCTCTTTGGTCACGTGGTTCGGATGACCCTTCCTATGGTTGTTATTTGGGTTGAAATTGTTGCGCTTTGGCGCGAATTATTGCCTCCGTTGTTCGGGCTTTGGGGTCGAAGTTCCTTGGCTTGGGGCACTGCTTGGCATAGTGCCCTTATTCTCCACAAGCGTAACAGGTAACGCCTGGGCGGTATGTGAACTCCTTGTCCCTTGCATGGAAATTCTTGATTGGACGTGAGACGCTTGTCGTGGTTTTGGGTGCCCAACTTTTCTGAACATCTATCTTGCTGCGGTGGTTGCGGGCATGATTAGTCTGGTCCCTTTTTTCGCTATGGAAATCTTCTAAGCTGCGTCTCTCATTTTCCAAGGTAATGGCCTTATCCACCAGCGTCTAAAAATCTGGAAAGGTGTGCATGACCAGTTGGCATTTAAGCGGGTGTCAGACCGTCTAGGAATTTTTCCATCTTCTTGCTTTCCGACATACGCTCCTCGTTGGCGTAGCGAGACAACAGAGTAAACTGACTGTTGTATTCTGGCACCGTCATTGTCCTTTGCTTGAGGTCATCAAATTCTCTATTTTTGATCTTCATAAGACTCTTAGGAATATGTGCCCCACAAAAACCTTCTTTGAACTCCTCCCAGGTTATATTATAAACTTGGGGTGCATGTGTAGGAAATTTTCCCACCACGATGCGGCTGCTCCAGTGAGATAGTGCGGTGCATACAGTACTTTCTCAAGATCTGAACACTGGGCAATAATTAATTTTCTTTCCATGTCTCGAAGCCAGTCCTCGGCTTCAAGAGGTTTGTCAGTGTGAGAAAATGTTTGGGGACGCGTCTTCTGTAGCTCGGATAACTTTGATTGCTGCTAAAACTGTACACGGTGATTTCCCATATTGATGACTTGGTTCATCATTTCCTGATGTCGTTGCTGACTTTGCTCATAAAGACGGCACATTTGGGAAAGTGCTGTTTCACTGTCCTGTTGACTTGACTGCCCATGTGTGAAATTGTTGCTGGGTTGTGTGCCATAATTTTGTTCTGGCGGAGTTGGCATGGAGCGCGTCCAAGGACGAGACATTGTTCACTCTGGGGATATATTTTGTAAAACTCATAAGAAAAGAAATTGAGTCGCAAAAGTCAATAAACTCATGAAGACGGAAAAAGTCTCAAATGCTCCAAGATTTTTCAAGAGAATAAACGTTTGCGCACGGAGAAGGATTGCTCGTTACATATCTTACACGCAAGCAGTAATTGTAAGTGCATCTAGTGCCCCTTAGTGATTTTGGTGTATTGAAGACTTATAGGTTAAGGGACTAATGTGTTTATGAGTGTACACATGTCTATAAGTCTATGAGGAGTTTGATATTTACAGTGAAAGTCGACACCTAAAAATGAAGTTCTTCGATTGAAGACTTTGATATTCTGAAGACTTTCTGAAGACTTTGAAAGTGAAGAAATTGGTGTGACCTTGAAGACTTGGTATTCATTTGAGGAACATGAAGCGTGAAGACTTTTGTTTTCATAGTTTCGCTTTTCTCTTTCTTGAGTCATAGGAAACACCGTACTGTTAAAGGGGGTCGAGGAAATACTAAGGAAAAATTTCCATGTGATGCTCAACTCAAAATCCTACACCTACCAATTCCTTCGAGTGAAGCCTTTGGAAATCTCATACAGTTCAGTCAATTTCTTCAAAGGATGTAGACAAAGTTCTTACGGTCATTTGAGGAATTTGTTCTGACCGAGGAGTTAGGAATTCGCCAAAGGCGGATTGCCTACACAATGAGGAACATGATAGCCCCGAGGAATTTGAGAGTCAAATTTCCGACCGTTCTTTGTCTTCTTGGCGCCACTGTCCCAAAATATCTTATCCACTTAACGGTCATATCATTGAAGGGCATTTATGTCTTATCATGTCGGGCTGCTCCCTAGGCTATAAATAGCCGCCCTACAACCACTAGCTGGTTGGCTGCCCGAGAGAACTTGACACTTGTCATTTGAGAGCAACCCATCCTCCGAGGACTTTGAGCGAAAATCATCGAGTGAGGAAAACCCAAAACCAAACCCCTATAAACCCAAAGTGATTGAGCATCATCAAGAGATTGATCCTGCGTGGATCCGACGCTTGTTACTTTTGAAGACTGTGCTTCTTCTAGACGGTTAGGCGTCATGGTCTAGAGCATCCAAGAGGAATTGTGGATCGCCGAGTGACCAAGTCTGTGAAGGTTTGGAAGTCTCCTGAAGACTTACCACGAGTGATTGGACGAGGTCTGTGTGACCTTAGTTCAAGGAGAATACGGTGAGGACTTGGTGTCCCGAGCTGCGTGCTCGGGCCGATCGGGTGTCTGGGACTGTGTGTCCTCGAGTTTAAATACTTAGCCGCTCCAACCAGATGTACAACTGAGACAGCAGTTGGAACTAGTCTACCAAATCATTGTCTTCACCAACCTAACTGGTTCTATTTCCTCAACTCTTTCATTTCCTCATTCTTTGTGTTGAGTGTTCATTCATATCTGTGTTTGAAGACTTTGATCAAGACTTTCTCAATTTCCGCAGTTCAATTTCTTCACCGCTTTGTCTTCATCTTGTGCTATCCTGTGTTTACGCTTTGTACTCTTTGATTGTCTTCATTTCATCATGATGACCATGCCCGCGATTCATTATGCATACTTCTGAGTACTTATTCCGCTGCAAGTAGTTCTTCACTTAGGAATTTCCTCACCGGAAATTTCCTCATTGAAGAATTCATAAAAATTGCCTATTCACCCCCCTCTAGTCGATATAACGCACTTTCAGTAATTATACAATACATCACTCAGGATATGCGTGCATATTCCTGACATGTTATTTAGGCTAGTGCACTCCTCCAGTTCCTACACGATGCGCAAACAAGCTACTTCTCACAGCCTATGTACATATAAACATATCGCACAAGACGGTACATCGCATGGCGGCTAAGCGTACTCAGTCGGAGATGGTAAGGATTTCCCTTGGCCTGCCAAGGGTGAGGCGCAGTGAGGCCGGGGACTCAACCTCCTCTTCGGTAATAGGCTCCAGACGTGAAGTGTTGCGCTGAGTTGGTGGAGCAGGTGCTCTATGCGGGACAATACGAACATGAGCGGGCGCAAGGGGTGGTGCAGAACGAACTGGAGTAGGCGCAATGACATGGTTGAACTCCTCTGTGGTAGGCAGGCGATGAGTAGTGGCGAGAGCAGTAGGAGCAAAAGATGCTGATGTGAGGACGAAAGTCGGTGGCGGTGCGGTGCGCAGGAGCTCCCTCTGTTGGCGGCACAGCCATGGATCGAGTCCATGCGGCAGCTACAAAGTCGCCCACCAGTTGTCGAAGGCTGCCTCCAAAGCCCGGAGATACTCGATAAGCATCTCAAAAGCCTCGCCTCGTTCTCCTCTGGGGAAAGAGAGCAGCGAGTGGCAGGTGTATGGCACGTGACATGGAAGGTAGCGGTAACGACGAGTCTTCATCAAAGGAAGGATATCCACGAGACGAGCTATCGCCTCACGGGCTGCCATCTGCAGTGCATGCTTCTCCGTAGGCATGGCTCTCCCAAGAACCGGAAACGCTCAACTCGCCCTCCTTGAATTGCACCGCGGCTTGGTGCATGGTTAGGCGGTCATTGACCTTGTCTTTGAGAGAGTGAGAAGACTGGGCGCATGATGGCCCCATTGCGACTTGGACGATGAAGGAGAGAAGCAGCGAACCCATCGGGCATGTTGGTGAACATCTGTGACTCATGATCGTTGCTAGCCATCTACAAAAGTAGGCAAAAATTCTGAGTGGTCAAATCATAAATCTATGCTGACTGTCAGAAATTGGCTACATTTGTAAAATTAAAAATTAGCTCTATATGCTAATAACCGATTAGTGATCGCACCTAGTGGCTTCCTACAGTCAGCCTGGCTCTGGTACCAAGCTTGTCACGACCGGTTTTCCAATAAAAATATTTATTGAGAAACTGATCTATTAATTCCATGTGAGGAAAATCCTCCTTAATGGTAGACAAAACCTTGATACAATAAGCCAAGAGCATTTAATATATTATAGGGTCGAGCTGAGGTTGCTCAACAAATTATTACAAGCACGCCAATAATTATACATAGTGGCGGATATGACCTGATGGAGTGGTGGCATACTCGACTCGAGGTAAAGTAGTGGAATAACACGGTGGAGTGGATAATATGACTCCTATCTTGGCGGCTCATCAGCGTCGAGGTGATGCTCGGTGAATTTATTTGGGGTAGCGGAAGCGGATATAACATGATGACTAATCCAAGGGTCGCGACGAGACCGATCGGGATTCCTCTAGGCGTCGGACTCGCTATCGAACTCTTCATCCATGAGATCGCCTTCACAAGATTCCGCCAAATCAACAAGCCAGGTGAGTACTTTGAAAGTACTCGCAAGACAGTTCGGACAAAACATATAACAAATGTATGCGTGAATGCGTCATGAGTAATTTAACAATGCACAATTAAATCAGTATAACAAGGTAAGTGAAAAGGGAATCGGCGGTAGTCCGCTCAAAAACCCAAAAAAATAAACTGAAAACCGATCGGGTGTCTGAAGCGACACCTCGAAGGGCGAACAAATAAGTAAAGCATGCCACAGTCGGGCGTCTAAGCGACATCCCATAAAGGGCTTATACTGAAAGAAAAGACACGCGGGCCACGGTCGGACGTCGGAGCGACATCACAGAAAGGGCTTATGTCAAAAGTAAATAAATAACAATGCCACAGTCGGACGTCTGAGCGACATCGCAGAAAGGGCTTATGTCAAAAGTAAATAAATAACAATGCCAAAGTCGGACGTCTGAGCGACATCGCAGAAAGGGCTTATATCAAAAATAAGTAAATAACAATGCCACAGTCGGACGTCTGAGCGACATCGCAGAAAGGGCTTATATCAAAAATAAGTAAATAACAATGCCACGATCGGACGTCTGAGCGACATCGCAGAGAGGGCTTATATCAAAATAACTAAATAACAATGCCACAGTCGGACGTCTGAGCGACATCGCAGAAAGGGCTTATATCAAAAATAAGTAAATAATAATGCCACAGTCGAACGTCTGAGCGACATCGCAGAAAGGGCTTATAACTCATTATTCATAACTTACAAGAAATGGTGCTCACGAAAAATATTCATCACAAGACAGTAAACGGGTTAGTCCATCCACAGGAAATAAACATTGAACAATCATGTGGTTCTCAGGAGTTTCTGTCACCGGGACTGACATTTGACAAGATAAGATGAACACAGCACTAGGACCTAGACAAAATGATTTCAAGGATTATTGACTCTGCAGAGTTTGTACTAAATTATCCACAGCCAACGGATTTCCGTAGTCTCGAAGGACTAGTTCCGTTTACGGTGTTTCGGAGGAAACACAGCTAACCAAAGACACACCCATCCCACCTTACGTTGCCAGGAATCACCCTAGACAGCGTTCAAGAAAAACTTTGAGACGGGGAGATCACAATCTCGAATAGCATGGGATCAAATTTATATATGCACGCTCTAAGGGGTGCCCCCCTCTCGGTCCCAACCGGAAACACCCATGCTCCTGACCGGATGATAGGCTTTAATCCAGGGCCATGGAACCCTCATCCCGCCTCTCGATTTGGTGTGTACCAGAAAGTGGTTTGCAACTTACTAAGCCGTATCCCTTGCGGAAAACATGTGGTAGTACGGAAGGGAGACGGACGGAAGCTGGATCGATTTATGTTGACACGTGGGTCAACGGTGCAGCATAAGACTGGCATGCTACAACACTGCCATCTTACCCATTCTCATGCCAACTCATGGCCATGCAACTCATTTCCAACAACTCATGGATTTCCGAAACTCACTTGCCTCAACTTTTTACGTGATATAACTTTCATCGAGATGCTCATGAACATGCCATGATACTAATTAATGCAAACATGCCCAAACACTCATCATATCAAAAGTTCAAACATGCTTGCCTGGTTCGGAGTAGTCGGGGTCTAGCTCGGTGAATTTTGCGGTTCCGTCACCTCCTTCGGTATCTATGGTATACAAAAATACACGCACTAACGTAAATACCATGGGGTGCACAAAAATATTCCAAATATTTTTCAAATAAATCCGATAAAAAACTAGATAAAATTTTGAAGAGGACGGAAAAAGAATCACTCAAAATTACTTTTCTGTTTAAAAGTTATAAGAGTTTTGGTCCAAGGACCTTTCTGTAATGAAACAGAAAACTCTCAGGTGTCTAAGCAGAAAAGTCCAGAAAACGATTCGGATTAGAAAGCGCATTTGCCAGAATATGCTTTCAGAAACAATTCGAAAAAAGAATAGAGAGGCTGACGGGCGGGTCCCACCCGTCAGGTTTGAATATTCAAAAGGAGGCGGCAGAGCTCGTCGGCGCCCGAGAGCTGCGGTGGTCGTGGCGATCCACCAGGCGAGGGATCGGGGTACCTCTGTGATCAGCGCACCCTTCTGCGTTAGTGGGTGGTGGTGGTGGTCGCCGGCGAGCATCATGTCGACGGCGGCCCTTGCTCCGGCGGACGGTGGTTCGGGAAGTCGTGGGTCTCGTCGGAGAGAGCTTCTGGGGTCAAATTTGGAGTGGGGGTTAGTCTCCTAGAGGTGCCATGAGGCTACGGGCAAGCCTAGGGCGGTGGAGGAGCTCTCACCAGAGAGAACGCTGCCGGAGCCCGAAGCGGACGGAGGTGGCCGGAGTTGAGGAAGAAGGGCCCTCGAGGCTCTTCCGGTGGGCTGTCGGGTCTGGTGAGGTGGTGGAGGTGTGCGGGGTTGAGAGCGAGCTCGGAGGCGCTATATATAGCCGGCCCGAGGCGATTGCCGAGAACGGGATAAGTCCGGTGAGCGATTACGGCGGTGCTGTGGCTGGACGGTAGGTTTAGGAGCTTGAGCATCGACTAGACGGAGCACTGAGTCCATCCCGGTGCCTAACTCAGCAAGGTAAGGCGATTCTACTGCCCTCAACGGAACGGCCAGGCGGCACGTCGGCGGCAGAGGGCGCCCGTGCGTGCCAGCCACGGCGACGTCTTTGCATGCGGCGCTGGCAAGGGAGACGGCCACACGGAGCTCCCAGTGGCGTGGCGGTGCCGAGCAGCGTTGTGCCGCAGGTGCCCCCTGTTGGCCGCCACGGAGGTCCCGGCGCCATGGAAGACGCCGGCCAGAGCGGGCAGTGCCACCGACGCCAGAACCAGCCAAGTGATCGTGGCGCGCCTCGACAGGAGGAGGAGCCATGCGCAACGCGCCAAGTGCTGATTGACAAGTGACCAGCCTCATTTAAACTGAATTTACAATGTACTGAATTTCTCACGAAAGTGCAAAGTGACAGTGCATGCTAGGTGTTCGTGAATGATTTTGGCATGTGGGGATTTTTCCTTGAGCTGATTTTTGGTGGAGTGGCTTCTCATTGCAACCGGAGGTTGCCTGAATTTTGCTGGAATTTTGGAGAAGAGGAGATATGAATTTCACCAAATTTGACAAATCTGGTCCAAACTTGCAGAAGCTGAAACTTGAAAATTTTGAAAAGAATAAGAGTAGATCTTGATGGTTCTAGGTTGTGGGTGCTAGGGACTATCCGGAGGACTTGATTTGAGATCAAAGTTCAAAGGCATTAAGGTACTTGCTTTGCAATTCACCTAGGCTCAAAAATATGGACAAAATTGTTTTGGGCAAAGAAATAAATGAAATAAAAATCCAAAAGTGAGTTGGACTGGTTGGGTCAGAATATTTGGATTGTCCCAAAGTGGAAGGAGGGGTTTTGGGAAGATTTACCACAAGAGGCAAGATAAAACCATGGGTGGTTTTAAAATAATAGAAGAACCAAAACTCCTAGGGTTTTCTTCTAAAAGAAAAAATAAATCCCAAATTTTTTTTTGAGAAGGAGAGAATCATAAGAAGGTTTTTTTAAATAACCAACACCATAGTTGAAGAAGATGCCAAAGTAAAATCCTTTGCCAAAGGGGAAATTCTTGAGAGAAAGAGATTTTTGGAAGGGTTTAAATGACCTCCTTCAAAACCAACAAAGTTTTTGTTGAAAACCACAAAAAAAAAATTTGGAGTGTCACAATTGAGTTTCTGGGCATTTAATGTGCATAATTCAAATTTGAACTACAAGCACGTGCTCCAGTGCACCAAAGTTTGCTGAAAAATCACATGTGTGTCTTTGGGTGAATTTATAGGTCCAGTGCAAGAGATTGGAGTGAAATTCAAACATTTGGGTGTCGTGGCTCGGCTGAAATGATTGAGAAACTTGGTTTTTTAATTCTTGTAAATCCAAAACACGGATGAAAATCATGAAACTTGGCATGGTGTCATGACATGACACCAACATGTTGCGGTAAATTTTTGGCCGAATTGGGACAAGGTGTAAGCTTCTTGTAAATCGGAGCTTCCCTCAAGAAAGCTCCTGGTTCCGAGAGGGAACGTGTCACCTCTGTGTGCGAAACGACATACGTACACTGCCTTCTCCCGCCTTAATTTTTTTTACACAGGCAGATTAGACCAAATAGAAGTATCGTGTTAAAGTTTGGAATTATTCCGTGTTCGTTTGACCTTTTTATACATTAATTGAGTTTCTGGGCATTTAATGTGCATAACTCAAATTTGAACTACAAGCACGTGCTCCAGCGCACCATAGTTGTTTGAAAAATCACATGTGTGTCCTTGGGTGAATTTCTAGGTCCCATGCAAGAGATGGGAGTGAAATTAAACCATCTGGGCGTCATGGCTCGGCCGGAAATATTGAGAAACTTGGTTTTTTAATTTCAGTAATTCCAAAACACGCCTGAAAATCATGAGACTTGGCATGGTCTCATGACATGTCACGAACATGTTGCAGTAATTTTTTTGGCCGAATTGGGACAAGCTTTGGTGTAAGCTTTTTGCAAACCGGAGCTTCCCTCAAGAAGGCTCGTGGTTCCGAGAGGGAACGTGTCACCTCCGTGTAAAACGACATAATGCATAATCGACTTCTCCCACCTTATTTTTTTTACACAGCCAGATTAGACCAAATAGAAGTACCGTGCTAAATTTTGGAATTATTCCGTGCTCGTTTCACCTTTTTTATACATTAATTGAGTTTTTGGGCATTTAATATGCATAATTCAAATTTGAACTACAAGCACATGCTCTAGTGCACCAAAGTTGTTTGAAAAATCACATGTGTGTCCTTGGGTGAATTTTTAGGTCCCATACAAGAGATGGGAGTGAAATTCAAACATTTGGGCATCGTGGCTCGGCCGGAAATATTGAGAAACTTGGTTTTTTTAATTCCTATAATTCCAAAACACGCCTGAAAATCATGAAACTTGGCATGGTGTCATGACATGACACCAACATGCACTACAAAAAAAGACACATCCGTGACATTTTGGGCCGAACGAATTTTTTTTCTGTCATACATATGACACTTCTATGATGATAATTGTGACAAAACCCGGTATCATCATAGATGTGGTGGGCTCCTACTTCTATGACAAAAAATCATGACAGAAAATGGGCTTTTTATCCTAGGCGGGCCGGAGACGCAGCTGCATGACATTCTTTGGGCCGTCCATGACGGAAAAAACCGTGGTAGAAGCAAGGGGGGGGGGGAATTTCGGGGAGTTCCCGGTGACGGTGGGAGGTCGGGGCGGCGATGCGTGTTTCTCTTGTACACGCACGCTGCAGGCGTGTGCGAGGCGTTGGCTCTAATCGAACCCGGCGAGGTGTTGGGCTCTAATCGAACCCGGTGATTACCGCAGTTACGCTGGCGTTCGAACCCGAGTGATCGATCGATGGCTGTTAACTAAACCCGATCGGCGATTCCTTCGCCATCGCCGCTAATCAAGCCGATCGATGCTGCCTCTGGGATGAACAGTGAGCGTTGCGGGTGGGGGGGGGGGTTGGATGAACAATGAGCGATGGCATTGCCTCTGGATGAACAGGACCCCGTGGTGTGGTGGAGGGCTGGATGAATAGTAGACGATGGAGGGGTGCATGTGGAGGGGTGGTTGAACAGGACCCCTTGGTGTGGAGGGCTGGATGAACAGTAGACGGCGGAGGGGTGGTTGAACAGTAGCCGGTGGAGTAGCGCGCGGTGGAGGCTGGATGAACAGGAGCCCGTGGAGGCTGGAGGAGGTCGACGATAGCCCGTGGAGGCTGGAGGAGGTCGACGGTGGAGATGAACAGTATCCCATGGAGTCCTGCTTTTGCGTCGCCACACCCTCCCGATGAACAGGACCCCGTTTGACCGTAGGAGGTCCGTTTAAATCTGCTTTTGCGGTACGCCACACCCTCCCGATCAACATGACCCCGTTTCGACCGTGGGAGGTCCGTTTCCTCCGCTTTTGCGGTACGCCACACCCTCCCGATCAACAGGACCCCGCTTTCGACCGTAGGAGGTCCGCTTTCCTCCGCTTTGGCAGACGACACACCCTCCCGATCAACAGGACCCGTTCCAACGTAGGGAAGTCCGCTTCTCCGCCAGCGGTACGCCAGGCCACGTTTCCATCGCCTGTTCCGTCCAAGCCCTCCCGATGAACACGACCACGCATTCCGTTCCGACCCAGCCGGTTGGCTCCCACGCGTTTCGTTGCCTCCCGATGAACACGAGCATTCCGTTGCCTCCCCATAAACACGACGACAACGATGTTTCTCCGTTCCGACCCAGCCATGTACACGAGCCCTGGCCGTACGTATGCGCGAGTAGGCATTCGAGACCATGCCCGTATGTACGTACGTGGCTGTATTTTCTTTCTTGCACCCTGGCCGTTGTACGTACGTGTACATGCTACGTGCGCGCCTCTACTACGACACATACGCGCCTCTACTACGACACGTGCGCGCCTCTACATCGACCCGTATATATGTACGTACACGTTCGCGACCAGAATGACAATGCTACATACGCATTGACTAGGTGGGCCCCGACTGTCAGGCACTTCCTTGCGTGCGAAGATGTAGCTGGTGGGTCCCAGTAGTCAGGGGGACGAATGGTTTTTTTTGCCCGGACGCACTTCCTTGCGTGCGAAGATGTAGCTGGTGGGTCCCAGCAGTCAGGGAGGGTGAATGTTTTGTTTTTTTTGCCCAAACGCACTTCCTTGCGTGCGAAGGTGTAGCTGGTGGGTCCCAGCAGTCAGGGGGAAACATTTTTTTCACGAAATACGGTGGCCCGTCCGGTGGGTCCCCACTGTCAGGTGGAGGAATAGTTATTTTGCATGTAATAAAGAGGCACTTCCTTGCTGCGGCCGTGGACCCGGTATCGGCGTCTCCACGCAGTACTCTTCGATGGAAGTCGGTCGTTGACCACATTGACCACGCCTTGTTGAGAGCACCACGGGCGAGGCCTAGGAAGGGCACGACATGGAGGCAGGGGAAGACTCGACAGTTGTTTCCCACGGAGGGGAGTACGATCAGACGAGGTTTATCGTTCATCTGCCGTCGCCGGAGAATAACAGCAGGTATGGGTGAGTAGAGGGATGGCTAGGCCAGCGATGGGAGTACGGTGGGGCGGTGAGGCCTGTGCGGCAGCACAGCTGTAAGTGCATCTAGTGCCACCCCTAGTTGGTTTTGGAGTATTGACGACAAATGTGGTTGAGGGACTAATGCGTTTGTGAGAATTGCAGGATAACGCAGGTAGTGTCCCTCATTGATTCGGTTTACCTACCGGAGATGACCCCTAAAATGTATGAAGACATTGACGACAATGGTCGTATGTGAAGATATTCACATTGAAGACTATGACATGAGAAGACATTGAGTGAAGACTATGGAGCCTTGAAGGCGTGGTCGCTTCGTTGTTTCCTTTTCTTCTTTGTTGAGTCATAGGAACCACCGTACTGTTAAGTGGGGTCCAAATGATCATAGTCAGAATGACAGGAGTGATGCTCAACCCAAATCCTATGTCTTCGAGCAAAGACAATGAGAACAAAACTTATCCAGAGCTGGATGAGTCAGCTTTGCTTGTAGCCCAAGTAAAGTTGCCGTGTGTTTGAAATCGACCGTTGGAACACGTGTCGGTTCCTTAGTGACCTGTGGTCATTTCGGACATATCAGGTCGGGTTGCCTAGTGGCTATAAGTAGCCCACCCCCTACACCATAAATTGGTGGCTGCTCAGAGTTAGTGCATGACTTTTGTCGTTTGAGAGCAACCCACCTCGAAGCCTTTAAGAGAGAGAAATCCTTGCGAGGACAAAGCCCAAACACCCAGAGCCAAAGAGTGTTAGGCATCACTGAAGTCTTTCTGTCTGCGTGACATGAAGACTTATTACACTTGAGGACTGTGAATCCTCCAAATGGTTAGGTGTCGCGCTCGAGCATCCAAGAGTCATTGTGGATTGCCGGTGAACGCTTGATCTGTGAAGGTTCGGAAGTCTACCTTGAAGACTTACCAGAGTGATTGGGCGAGGACTGTGTGTCCTTAGCTCAAGGGGAATAAGGTGAAGACGCGGTCTTATGAGTTGAATCTCAGCCTCCCTAACCAGATGTGCAGTTGTCACAGCAACTGGAACTGGTCCAACAAATCATGTGTCTTCAACAAGTGACTCGTTCTATCTTCTCCCTCACCTTACTTAGAGTTTGTCTTCGTGAAGTCATTGCCTATTTGTCATACCTGTTTGACTTCATTGCTTGACTACTTTTGTTGATTGGCTTCTCACTATCTTCCATCTTGATCCTACTACCAAGCTGCTATTAGTCTTGTACTTTCACGTTATTGCATACTAGACTATGGTTTGCTTGTTGTAGTTTATCTTCCGCTGCATATCAATTAGGTCATTTCTATTGTTAGTCTTCGAAACATCCGTGTTTTGAAGACTTTCCTAAAATCGCCTATTCACCCCTCTAGTCGATAACTAGCACTTTCAATTGGTATCGAGCAAGGTACTCCCTTGTTACGTGTGATTTGGTTTAACCACCGGAGTTTTAGCTATGTCGATCGCAGGGATAATCAAAGTCTCCGCTGCTTGCCCGTGTTCGATGGAACCGACTATCCCTCTTTGGAAGAATAAGATGCGCATGCATCTTGAAGCCATTGATGTCGACCTACGGTATGTCGTCAAGAACGACGTTCCCAAAACTGGTGAAGGTGTCAGCCCTGCTGATGTCAAGAAATTCATCCAACTGGACTCTACTGCAAAAAACATCATCTGTGGTCATCTGACCAAAGGACAGTATGGCCGTATGAGTGCTCTGAAACGCCGAAGCTTAGTCCGGGATCGGCTATCCAAGGTCAACGAAGGCGTCTCAACCCAGAGAGATCAAAGGATCGGTGTTCTTCGCAACCTCTTCAACCGCTTCAAGAGAAACGACAATGAAAATGTCCACCACGTTTGATCGCCTCACTGACATCACAAATGAGCTTCATGCTCTCGGCGCCACTGAGATCACCAAGCATGAAATCGTCAAGACACTACTGAGATCTCTTGACAGCTCTTTTGACACCCTTGCCCTCATGATTCAAGAACGCCCTGACTTCAAGACACTCGATCTGTCTGATATACTTGAGAGGCTCAACACACATGAGTTCCAGCTTTCTGAGAAAAGAGATATCTATGGTCCCAACTATGGCCGAACTCGCGCTTTGAAGGCAAAAGTTGTTTCCTCATCTGAAGAAGAATCATTGCGGTTACGATGATCCTCAAGACATTGGAAAGGAACTTGCTATGCTTGTGAAGAAGTTCCAAGTTCACTAGGAAGAAAGGGTTTAGAAAGTCTTCACGATCCAGCTCAAGAAATGATGAAGCTTCCACTCATGACTACAAGAAGAGAACCTGTCACAAGTGCAAGAAAACTGGACACTATATCTCTGAGTGTCCACAGTGGGACAATGAGAAGAAGAAGAAGAAGAGCAAGGAATATGATTCCGATGACAAGAAGAAGAAGAAATCTTCAAAGTCTTCTTCCAAGTCCTCATCAAAGTCTTCATCTCATAAGAAGAGCTCATCTGGCAAGGCTCGTGCTTTTGTTGGCAAGGAAATGTATTCAGAGGAGGAGTCTGCTTTTGAGAAGGTGGAGGTGGAGTCTGAAGAGGAGTCCGACCCTGGCGTTGCAAGTCTGGCTTTAGCCACAGCCTATGTTTCCAAGTCCATCTTCAACACTGAAGACAATGACTTCTACACCAACGCTGAAGCTGATGACAAGGACGACCCTGCTCCCACGTATTGCTTCATGGCACGCGGTGCCAAGGTAAAATCACGTGATGCTTACTTTCAAACATCAAGTGAAGATGACTCTGATTGTGAATCCAAACCCAGCTACAAAACACTTGCTAAAATTGCAACCGAACAACAAAGAGCTATGGAACATACTCAAAACTGTTAGACAAAAGCGATGACATGTTGGACGCGGAAATGACACGTTCACAGTCCTTAGTTGAAGACATTAAAAATCTTCATGCTAAGTACCAAGAACTTGAAAGTCGTCATGAAACGCTCTCAACTACTCATGAAAAGCTCTCCTATGATTATCTTCAAAGGAAGCAAGAGCTTGAGAAATTGAGAGCGGCTCATGAAGATCTTCAAAAAGAGAATGAGTCACTTCGCGCTCAACAGACCAGTTCCGCTCAGGATGGACTTGACCAAGCTGCTATTAGTCTTGTACTTTCACGTTATTGCATACTAGACTATGGTTTGCTTGTTGTAGTTTATCTTCCGCTGCATATCAATTAGGTCACTCCTATTGTTAGTCTTCGAAACATCCGTGTTTTGAAGACTTTCCTAAAAATCGCCTATTCACCCCCCTCTAGTCAATAACTAGCACTTTCAACAACCGGACAGCCCATCTGCCATTATTTCTAATAATTTACAGCCCATTTGCTAATTCTTAAGGTTTTTTTTGGAGCCCATATTCTTTTTGTTAGCATTATAGCCCATATTGTGGCCACGGTTAAAAATTATACGAATTTTTGCATATTTCAAAAGCGGTCCGAACTGTTTTTAATCCCGAAATTTCGACTCACATTCAAACTGACTTTAAAAATAAATGATATCAATATAAAATCCAACAAATTCTCCACGCATAAAAAATAATGTAATTTAAAATCTTGAAATAAAAAAAATATTTTGAAACTAATTGCCGGTTTGATGTGTTTAAAAAATGTACAACCCATTTCTCATTACTGATGGGCCATTTTCTCGCCAAATTAATGAAAGCTCTCCTCGTCTTGAAAGATTTGCAGCCCAACAGTTCGACAAAGCGACTTACTTGGCAAATCACAAAAACTGGGTCAGGCCGTGGATCCAAATGTCGGCCTCTCCACGACAAGATACTCTTGATGGAAGTCGTTCCTTGACCACATTGACCACGCCGCGCGGAGAGCACCACGGCGGTGGACGACGGCGAGGCCTAGGAAGGGGACGACGCGGAGCCGGGGAAAACGCGGCAGTGGAAGCCCGCGTGGAGAGGAGTACGAGTGTTCACTGGTTCGGCTACGGTGTGAGGCTGCCGTCGCCATAGGGCCTGGCCAGCAGTGGGAATAGTAGGGGGCGGTTAGGCCTCTGCGGCAGCACAGCCGGCCACGGGAGGCAGGAGCATGCGGCACGATCGGCGCTGCTTTGGGCGGCTGGAGCAAGAAGACCAGAGGTTGAAGAAGCACTACAACCATTGGATGGACATCGTACGGTCACTGGAGCTAGAATCGTTCATATTGACTAAGTTGGCAAAGCCCTTCGTCCCCGTCATCTTAGTAGGCCCACAAGTCAGCCTCCCACCAAGGTGGGTCCCAGCTAGCCGGGGGAGTATTCATTTTTTTGTGCGTAATAAGGAGGCACTTCAGGTGGGTCCGAGCTGACAGCGGGGGAAACGATGTTTTCACAAAATACTGGTGGTCCGTCCGGTGGGTCCCCGCTGTCAGGTGGAGGAATAATGATTTTCCGCGTAATAAGGAGGCACTTCCTTGCGGCTGCCGTGGACCCAAATTGTCCGCCTCTCCACGTCTGACAAGACTCTTCCGATGGAAGTCGGTCGTTGACCACATTGACCACGCCGCGCCGAGAGCAGCACGGCGGTGGACGACGGTGAGGCCTAGGAAGGGGACGACGCGGAGCCAGGCAAGACGCGGCAGTGGATGCCCACGCGGAGAGGAGTACGAGCGTTCACCGATCTGATCGGTGTGAGGCTGCCGTCGCTGCAGAATAACAGGGGGTGTGGGTGAGTGGAGGGATGGCCTGGCCAGTGGTGGGATTAGTATGGGGGCGGTGAGGCCTCCGCGGTAGCACAGCTGGCCATGGGAGGAAGGAGCAGGCGGCACGACCGGCGCTGCTTTGGGCGGCTGGAGCAAGAAGACCAGAGGTTGAAGAAGCACTATGGCCATTGGATGGACATCATACGGTCACTCGAGTATTGACTAAGTTGACAAAGCCTTCCGTCCCCGTCAACTTAGTAGGCCCACAAGTCAGCCCAACAATATGGTGGGTCCTAGCTAAAGGTGGGGGTATTCATTTTTTGGGCGTAATAAGGAGGCACTTCCTTGCGTGCGAAGATATAGCTGGTGGGTCCGACTGCCGATTGGGGGGAATGTTTTTTTCGCAAAATACAGAGGCCCTTCCTGTGGGTCCTAGCTGTCAGGTGGAGGAATCATTATTTTGCGCCTAATAAGGAGGCATTTCCTTGCGTGCGGCCGTGGACCCAGCTGTCAGCCTCTCCACGACAGATCCACTTCCGATGGATGTCGTTCATTGACCACGTTGACCAGGCCGCCCGAGAGCACCAGGCGATGGACGACGGCGAGGCCTAGGAAGGAACGACACGAAGCTGTGGAATACTTCAGCTTGTTTCCCACGCGAGGAGTACGAGGGTTTATGGTTCATCTGCCGTCACGGAGAATAACAAAGATGTGTGGGTGAGTAGAGGGATGGCTAGGCCAGCGATGGGAGTACGGTGGGGCCGTGAGGCCTGCAGACGACAAAGATAGCCGGCTGCGGAGGAGGGAGCAGCAGTCCCCGGCGCTTGTTTGAGCGGCTGGAGCATGAAGAGCAGAGATTGAAGAAGACGACAGCCGTTGGATGGACATCCAACAGTCAACGCTCTTGTGTGTTCACTAAGTTGACAGTATGCTATGCAAAGGCCAACCTTTTTTATGAAAGCATACGCGTCAACCTGTTGTAGGCGCACAAGTCAGCCTCAAATCTGTGGAAAACAACATACAACCCATCCGCCATTATTTCTAATAATGTACAGCCCATTGCTAATTCTTAAGAAATTTTTGGAGCCCATCTTCTTTTTGTTAGCATTACACCCCATATTGTGGCCACGGTTAAAAAGTATACAAAATTTTGCATATTTCAAAAGCGGTCAACTGCTTTTTAATCCAGAAATATCGATTCACATTCAAACTATTTTGAAAAATAATTTATATAAATATAAAATCCAAATAATTGTCCACGCATAAAATCAATGGAATTTAAGATCTTGTAATGAAAAAAAATTGAAACTAATTCCCGGTTTGATGTGTTTTAAAAATGTACAACCCATTTCTAGGCAAACTGAATGAAACTCTCCTCGTCATGAAAGATTTGCAGCCCAGCAGGGCCGATAAAGCAAGTAGGCCTATTTGGGTATTTCTTTAAAAAAAAATAGAACTGGGCTAGCCATTTTCAGCAAGAAAAAAACACAACTGGGCTCATGATGTGGTAAACATAAATAAAACTCGGCTAGACGGCCACACCCCGCACAGCCCCGTTGTTACCTCGATCCGTCGTTAAAACTAGTATAAATAACAACCGCTTGTTCCTAAAAAAACCGCTGACTTGTCGGGTCCTCGTGTGTCACCGCGTAGTGTAATTCTCTCGTTTATTGACTATGTAGATAATGGCGTGAGCCCCAGATGTCCAACCATTAGGAGGAACCATATTTTTGGGCTTGTACTATAGAGGCACTTGCTTGCATCGCCATGACGCTGGTGGGTCCCTCATGTCATCCTCTCCACGCATGATCATCTCCTTGTTCCTCTTGGTTGTTGTGATGTTGACAACGCGAAGAGGGCGGCGCACTGCACGGCGAAGCGAACCAAGGCCGCAAGGCGGAGGACGACGGCGAGGCCTCGGACGGAACGAACAGAGCCGTTGAACATGCGCCCGGTCGATCCACAAAGTGAGGGGAGTACGAGGGTTGACTAGTTCAGGCGTGGGTGCGTGTTGGGGCTGACGTCGCCGGAGAATAACAGGACGTGTGGGGGAATAGAGGGAGGGACTGGCCAACGTTGGAGGGTACGTACGGTAGGGCGGCAGAGGCGCAGCCAGCCATGGGAGGCGGGAGCAGGCGGAGCCGACGGGTGGTTTGGTTTGGGCGGCTAGAGGAAGAAGAAGACAAGAGATAGAAGATACACGACAGATGTTGGATGTCAATCCAATGGCTGGTAGGCAGAATCATTTGTTGACTGGCTAGTAAGTCGACACCACCTTGGATAGGCTATTTCCTCGCAGGTCCCAAATGTCAGAATCCAAATCTGTCACGGTCATGCAGCCTTTCCTATGAAAATTTACAGCCCATTTGATGTGCTAGTTCGAAATAAGTTTGTGGGTGCAGGTGGGAGCTAATCACTTGGCTTCTGTAATGCACAGTGAGCTCAAGCAGCTGGCGAGGGTGATGTTATTTCCCTTGGTTGGGATTTGTTACAATATGTCATTCTAAATTAAACGAATGACAAGCCATTTGCCTTGTTTCAAAGAAAATATGACAGTCACATCCGAGTTGAAAAGGGCAGGAACATCTAACTCCAGCTTACAAACTGTACAAAAGCACGAGGGTTAATTGTTCATCAGGTTTACAAAAAAATCCAGATTGAAAAGGGCAACAACATCTAACTCCAAAGACTGCTTTTCGGCAGTCGCCAAATGGATCGGTCAGGTCCATAGAATGAACATCCCGGGTCGTAAAATTTCTTGGATTATGACCACAATATGTTGTAAATAGAAGCCCGCACGCTCGTAAGCTCTTTTGCCCACGAAACTCCTTTTTTGCTCTTCGACATACCCATCCGTCAAAACCATGTGGCTGATAAACTTAAGCCCGATGGACAATAGTAACCTCGCATTCAGCAGGAAGAATGTGACAAATCTTGTGTTTGCACAGTTGGCTACATATCGTTCTAGCGTTATTGTCTTCAATCGAATCTCATGAGAAGTGAGAAAATCCCGATGCTTATGAATCCACTGATTGGTTATAACTTTCTTACCCTGCCTGCTGCCTAAATAGACATGAAGATTGAAAGCAGTTAAGGTCTAAAAGAAGAGTGTCGAAGAGCAACAAATTGAACAGTTAATTCTAGTACACTATATGCGGGCTTCCAGCAGTGCATGAAGTTATCACCTTTATATACAACTTCTCCAAACATGGAAAGCATTGCAGCAAGCCAATAATCTTGTTCAGATCAAAACTATTCATTTGGATATATAAGATCTTGACAGAATCCAGCACCATTGATAGGCCATCCATGGAGAAACTCTTCATTGAGCATAGAACATAATATTAGTACAAAATGTGTACTCCAAGATGATATATAAATTATGCGCAGAAATTTAAAATGCAGCTTATGGTTACAAGTGTAGATGATAATATAAAGTACCAAGAACTGTGGAGCCAAACACCATATTGAAATGAGCACAGAGATCATGTATTACACCCAAGGTCTCCAGTTTAGGCGCAGAGAGGACGGTTATTTGCAACGGTGAATAACTAGAATCAAGGATCAACCTTTGAAGTGAAGGGGCATCTTGGATGATGAGCTACCCTCCGTCAAAAGAAATTCCAATTCTTACAAGGTTAGGCGAGTTTATTTGGAGACAACCGATTCTAACTGTGAAAACAAGCACCAAGCACTCCAAATAGCAGTGGCAACTGGAGTGGATGATCTTGTGCAATGAGGCCTCCGATATACGAACCCACACAAGTGAAAGTTTCTTGAGAATGCGAGTCGAAGGTTTAGTACCAGATTGTCTGGTAGGTAGCACAGTGCAAAGGTGGCGGTGTGGAGAGAGGAGGAAAACCGCGAGATGGACATCGTGCTGAGGGCACAAGTTCATGGCGTTCGGTATGTGGTATGTGATTTCCAGGGGAATAGTAGAACTCAAGCAGCTGTAGTTTTGTGAATTCAGGGGATTTCAGCCAGGCGTCCACCATGCAGGGCATGGTATGCTTGCTCAAGTAGCATGACGGGATGCAGAGGCTTTGAACGGAGCCCTGGTGGGAGGAGATGATGGCTCTGGGGATTTCAAAATCATTGAAGAGAGATAGCTGACGACAGTCGAGACTAAGGGGCACGGCACGCCATAGAGGGCGCCACCAAATTGAGAGGACTTGGGTGCAGCAGCAATCCTTGGTGGGGAGAAGCGAGATGATCTCCCCAAGGACGGCGTCCAGGCGATCGCTGATGCGGTCCACCCGAGATTCTCTGGTTCACAGGATCCGGTGGGGCTGGGTCATTGCTTCTCCCAAGGCCGGGGTGCGGGATCTACAACAGGCGTCGCCGCTGGCGGGAGCCTCATGTTCTTGGCGCTGGGGTCAGCCGACTCCATTTTCCTCGAGGGCATCGCATCGCGTTCACGGATTTGAGCAGAGTAATGAATGACGAGCCTAATTGTAGTGCTAGCGAAGAAGAAGGGGAGCTGGGGATTTTCTGTAGGAGTGAGGAAGAAGGGGAGCTGGGGTTTTCAGAGGAGTGAGGTGAGGAATTTGGGGGTGCAGTGGAGCTGACATGAGGTGGGTGGGAGTGAGGAGGAAGAAGAGCACCCAAGTTTTTTTGAGGGGCGGTGTGCTGGGTGTGGGTAGCGCCTCTCATTCAGTAAATATATGGGCTTTTGAATTGATTTTACTATTTACTAGTGTGGATGGGCTGTTTTGTCTTGGGCCCAGAGAAACAATTACTACTAGTACAGTGGAGACACTCTACAACTACCCAGAAAAACAATTACTACTAGTACAGTGGAGACACTCTACCGCTTCTAGCTCCTCCTAGGTCATTGAAACGTCTCCCTCTATTGAATGCCGTTATACTTCTGTTCACCGACATGCGGGCCATGCAGCACGCGGGCCCAAATGCCATCCACCAAATTAGAAGGCAGTATGCAGGCGGAGTGTCACCCCGGTCGTAGCGTGGCAGTAACGAGCCGTTGTATCACAAAATCCCACCTCCCCGCAGTCTAAGTTTGACGGACGAAGCAACCATCATTTCACTCTTCGCTGAATCCCCTTCTCCCTCACCGTCTTCAAGAAAGGCAACACTTTTCGCATCGCCCTTGTTCTTCTCTCCGAACGAAGGGAAGGTAGGCGGATCCGTGATGTTGGTATATTTTAGATTCAGAAAAAAAGAACTTTTGCAAAGCAGTAATCGATCCTCACTCTCTTTTTTGTTTCATTGTCATTGTGATTGTGTTTTCCTTTCAGTGGTCTCCTAGTATCCGTCAGTTTCATGATGGACCAAGGAGAACTAGGCAAAGATCTGCCGATATTGGAGCAGGGCGGAGGCTGATCCCCACGAGACGAAGAGCTCCAAGAAGATGGAGGCAACCTCTAGCCTACCCTATAAACGCTCACGGCCACTACTGAGATGGTCAACGCCCCGTTTGAGGTTACAACCCCCGTGGCACTGCAGGAGCAGTTTTCCCCCTTTGAGGATGTGCCCCCCCCCCCCCCGCTGAGCTGCCCAAGGTGATTTCCTTCTTTGCCGATCTCGATTGTTGATACGTCCATTTTGCATCATGCTTTTATATCGATATTTATCGCATTATGGGCTGTTATTTCACGTTATGTCACAATACTTATGGCTATTCTCTTTTATTTTACAAGGTTTACATGAAGAGGGAGAATGTTGGCATTTGGAATGCAGGTGGAAAAGGAGCAAATATTGGAGACCTATTCTCAAGAACTCCAAAAGTCCCGAAACTCCACGGAATATCTTAAAATAAATAAAGAAAAATCATCGCCAAAGATGAAGGCCGGGGCCCACACCACCGCTCACGAGGGTGGGCGCCCTAGGGCGCGCCCCTACCTCGTCGCCCCTGGTGGCTCTGACGCCCATCTTCTCCTATATGAAGTCTTTCGTCAAGAAAAAAATAGGAAGCAACCTTTTGGGACGAGACTCACGCCACGAGGCGGAACCCCGGAACCAATCTAGGGCTCCGGCAGAGCTATTCTGCCGGGGACGCTTCCCTCCGGGAGGGGGAAATCATCGTCATCATCATCACCAACGCTCCTCTCATCAGGAGAGGGTAATCTCCATCAACATCTTCACCAGCACCATCTCATCTCCAAACCCTAGTTCATCTCTTGTATCCAATTCTTGTCTTCAAGTCCGGATTGGTGCTAGTAGGTTGCTAGTAGTGTTGATTACTCCTTGTAGTTGATGCTAGTTGGTTTATTTGGTGGAAGATCATATGTTCAGATCCTTTATGCATATTATTACCCCTCTGATTATGAACATGAATATGCTTCGTGAGTAGTTACGTTTGTTCACGAGGACAAGGGAGAAGTCTTGCTATTAGTAGTCATGTGAATTTGGTATTAGATTCGATATTTTGATGAGATGTATGTTGTCTAGCCTCTAGTGGTGTTATGTGAACGTCGACTACATAACACTTCACCATTATTTGGGCCTATAGGAAGGCATTGGGAAGTAATAAGTAGTGATGGGTTGCTAGAGTGACAGAAGCTTAAACCCTAGTTTATGCGTTGCTTCGTAAGGGGCTGATTTGGATCCATATGTTTCATGCTATGGTTAGGTTTACCTTAATACTTTTGTTGTAGTTGCGGATGCTTGCAATAGAGGTTAATCATAAGTGGGATGTTTGTTCAAGTAAGAACAGCACCCAAGCACCGGTCGACCCACATATCAAGTTATCAAAGTACCGAACGCGAATCATATGAACGTAATGAAAACTAGCTTGACGATATTCCCATGTGTCCTCGGGAGTGCTTTTCCTATTATAAGAGTTTGTCCAGGCTTGTCCTTTTCTACAAAAAGGATTGGGCCACCTTGCTGCACTTTATTTACTCTTGTTACTTGTTGCTCGTTACAATTTATCTTATCACAAAACTATCTGTTACCACTTATTTCAGTACTTGCAGAGAATACCTTGCTGAAAACCGCTTATCATTTCCTTATGCTCCTCGTTGGGTTAGACAATATTACTTATCGAAAGGACTACGATATATACCCAATAATTGTGGGTCATCAAGACTATTTTAAAGCGCCATTGCCGGGAGTGTAGCGCCTTTGGTAGGTGGAATTTGGTAAGGAAAAATTTATATAGTGTGCTGAAATTTCATCGTCACTTATTACTATGGAAAGTAACTCTCTGAGGGGCTTGTTCGGTATCTTCACCTCGTCCAAGAGAAACAAAGAGTTGCTCCTCAACCTACTGAACCTATTGAAAATGAAACTCCTTTTGAAATTCCTTGGTATGATGGAAAAACTGCTAGCTAATCCTTTCACAGGAGATGGAACAAAGCATCTGATGAGCACTTAATATATGTGGATGAAGTTTGTGGATTATTTAAGCTTGCGGGTATACCCGATGACGTTGTTAAGAAGAAGGTCTTCCCTTTATCTTTGAAGGAGACGCATTGACATGGTATAGGCTATGTGATGATGCGAGATCATGGAACTATAAAAGATTGAAATTGGAATTTCATCAAAAGTATTACCCTATGCATCTTGTTCATCATGATCGCAATTATATATATAATTTTGGCCTCGCAAAGGATAAAGCATCGCTCAAGCTTGGGGAGGCTTAAATCAATGTTATATTCATGCCCCAATCATGAGCTCCCAAGAGAAATAATTATTCAAAGTTTTTATGCTCGGCTTTCTCATAATAATCAAACCATGCTCGATACTTCTTGTCGGCTCTTTTATGATGAAGACTACTGAATTCAGATGGAATTTATTGGATAGAATTAAACGCAACTCTGAAGATTGGGATCTCGACGAAGGTAAGGAGTCAGGTATGACACCTAAGTTCGATTGTGTTAAATCTTTTATGGATACCGATATTTTCCGTAAGTTTAGCACTAAATATGGACTTGACTCTGAGATAGTAGCTTCTTTGTGTGAATCTTTTGCTACTTATGTTGATCTCCCCAAGGAGAAGTGGTTTAAATATCATCCTCCCATAGAAGTAAAAGTAGCTGCACCTATTAAAGTTGAAGAAAAGACTGTCACTTATAATGATCCTATTGTTCCTACCTCTTATGTTGAGAAACCACCTTTCCTCGTTAGAATAAAGGATCATGCTAAAGCTTCAACCGTTGTTCGTAAAAGCAATATTAGAACTTATACACCTCCTGAGCAAGTTAAAGTATAACCTAATATTGCTATTGTTAAAGATCTCTTGTCTGATAATATTGATGGGCATGTTATTCAGTTCTGCGGTGAAACTGCTAGAATTGCTAAACCATGTGCTAGAGATAAACATAGACCTGTGGTAGGCGTGCCTGTTATTTCTGTTAAAATAGGAGATCATTGTTATCATGGCTTATGTGATATGGGTGCTAGTGCTAGAGCAATACCCATTGACTTATACAAAGAAATTATGCATGATATTGCACCTATTGAGTTAGAAGAAATTGATGTCACAATTAAGCTTGCCAATAGAGATACTATTTCACCAATTGGGATTGTTAGAGATGTCGAAGTCTTGTGTGGGAAAACTAAATATCCCGCTGATTTTCTTGTTCTTGGTTCTTCAGAAGATAGCTTTTGTCCCATTATATTTGGTAGACCCTTCTTGAACACTGTTAATGCTAAGATAGATTGCGAAAAGAATGTTGTTACTATTGGCTTGGATGATATGATTCATGAGTTTAATTTCTCTAAATTTATTAAACAACATCGTGAGGAAGAATTGCCTAGTAAGGATGAAATTATTGGTCTTGCTTCTATTGCCGTACCTCCTAGTGATCCTATAGAACACTATTTACTAGACCATGAAAATGATATGTTCATGAATGAAAGAAGGGAAATAGATGAAGTATTCTTTAAACAGGAACCTATTCTGCAACACAATTTTCCTGTTGAAATCCTAGGGGATCCTCCTCCACCAAAGGGTGATCCCGTGTTTGAGATTAAACCGTTGCTTGATAATCTTAAATATGCTTATCTTGATGAAAAGAAAATATATCATGCTATTATTAGTGCTAACCTTTCAGAGCATGAAGAAGAAAGATTATTGAAAACTCCGAAGAAGCACCGTGCCGCTATTGGATATACTCTTGATGATATTAAAGGAATTAATCCCACTCTATGTCAACATAAAATAAATTTGGAAGCAGATGCCAAACCAGTTCGTGATCCTCAACGACGTTTGAATCCTAAAATGAAAGAAGTGGTAAGAAAAGAAATACTCAAGCTTCTGGAGGCAGGTATAATTTATCCCGTTCTTTGATAGTCAGTGGGTAAGTCCTGTCCATTGTGTTCCTAAGAAGGGAGGTATTACTGTTGTCCCTAATGATAAAGATGAATTGATCCTGCAAAGAATTATCACAGGTTATAGGATGGTAATTGATTTCCGCAAATTAAATAAAGCTACTAAGAAAGATCATTACCCTTTACCTTTTATTGATCAAATGCTAGAAAGATTATGCAAACATACACATTATTGCTTTCTAGATGGTTATTCTGGTTTCTCTCAAATACCGTGGTCGGCTAAAGATCAATCAAAGACTACTTTTACTTGCCCTTTTGGTACTTTTGCTTATAGACGTATGCCTTTTGGTTTATGTAATGCACCTGCTACCTTTCAAAGATGCATGATGGCTATATTCTCTGATTTTTGTGAAAAAATTTGTGAGGTTTTCATGGATGATTTTTTTGTCTATGGTTCCTCTTTTGATGATTGTTTGAGCAATCTTGATCGAGTTTGGCAGAGATGTGAAGAAACTAATCTTGTCTTGAATTGGGAAAACTGCCACTTTATGGTTAATGAAGGCATTGTCTTGGGGCACAGAGTTTCTGAAAGAGGTATTGAAGTTGATAAAGCCAAGGTTGATGCTATTGAAAAGATGCCATGTCCCAAGGACATCAAAGGTATAAGAAGTTTCCTTGGTCACGCCGGATTATATAGGAGGTTCATTAAGGACTTTTCAAAAATTTCTCGACCTCTGACTAATTTATTACAAAAAGATGTACCATTTGTCTTTGATGATGATTGTGTAGAAGCATTTGAAATACTTAAGAAAGCATTAGTCTCGTGACCGTTGTTCAGCCACCGATTGGAATTTACCCTTTGAAATTATGTGTGATGCTAGTGATTATGCTGTAGGTGCTGTTCTAGGGCAAAAAGTTGATAAGAAATTAAATGTTATCCATTATGCTAGTAAGACTCTAGACAATGCTCAAAGAAATTATGCTACTACTGAAAAGGAACTTTTAGCAGTTGTATTTGCTTGTGATAAATTCAGACCCTATATTGTTGATTCTAAAGTAACTATTCACACGGATCATCTTTGCTATTAAATATCTTATGGAAAAGAAAGATGCAAAACCTAGACTTATTAGATGGGTTCTCTTGCTGCAAGAGTTTGATTTGCCTATTGTTGATAGAAAAGGAGCTGAGAACCCCGTTGCAGATAACTTATCTAGGTTAGAGAATGTTCTTGATGACCCACTACCTATTGATGATAGATTTCTTGATGAACAATTAAATGTCATAAGCACTTCTCGTAGCACTCCATGGTATGCTGATTATGCTAATTATATTGTTGCTAAATTTATACCACCTAGCTTCACATACCAACAAAAGAAAAAGTTTTTCTATGATTTGCGACATTAATTTTGGGATGACCCACATCTTTATAAAGAAGGAGTAGATGGTGTTATTAGACGTTGTGTACCTGAGCATGAACAGGAACAGATTCTACGCAAGTGCCACTCTGAGGCTTATGGAGGACACCACGCTGGAGATAGAGCTGCACATAAGGTATTGCAATCCGGTTTTTATTGGCCTACTCTCTTCAAAGATGCCCGTAAGTTTGTTTTGTCTTGCGATGAATGTCAAAGAATTGGTAATATTAGTAGACATCAAGAAATGCCTATGAATTATTCACTTGTTATTGAACCATTTGATGTTTGGGGCTTTGATTATATGGGACCTTTTCCTGCCTCTAATGGATATACACATATTTTGGTTGTTGTTGATTACGTTGCTAAGTGGGTAGAGGCTATTCCAACTAGTAGTGCTGATCATAACACTTATATTAAAATGCTTAAGGAAGTTATTTTTCCGAGGTTTGGAGTCCCTAGATATTTAACGACTGATGGTGGTTCACATTTTATTCATGGTGCTTTCCGTAAAATGCTTGCTAAATATGATGTTAATCATAGAATTGCATCTCCATATCACCCCAGTCTAGTGGTCAAGTAGAATTGAGCAATAGGGAGCTCAAATTAATTTTGCAAAAGACTGTTAATAGGTCTAGAAAGAATTGGTCCAAGAAACTTGATGATGCATTATGGGCCTATAGAACTGCATATAAGAATCCTATGGGTATGTCTCCGTATAAAATGGTTTATGGAAAAGCATGTCACTTACCTCTCGAACTAGAACATAAGGCATATTGGGCTATTAAAGAGCTGAACTATGATTTCAAACTTGCCGGTGACAAAAGGTTATTTGATATTAGCTCACTTGATGAATGGAGAACCCAAGCTTATGAAAATGCCAAGTTGTTTAAAGAAAAAGTTAAAAGATGGCATGATAAAAGGATACAAAAGCGTGAGTTTAATGTAGGTGATTATGTATTTCTATACAACTCTCGTTTAAGATTTTTTGCAGGAAAACTTCTCTCTAAACGGGAAGGTCCCTACGTTATCGAGTAGGTCTATCATTCCGGTGCCATAAAAATCAACAACTTCGAAGGCACAAATCCGAAGGTGGTAAACGGTCAAAGGATCAAACATTATATCTCAGGTAATCCCATAAATGTTGAAACCAATATTATTGAAACCGTAACCCCGGAGGTATACATAAGGGACACTTTCCAGACCTTTCAGACTGTTTCAGACTCCGAAAAGGAATAGGTATGTGGTATGGTAAGTAAACCGACTCCAAAACAATTTTAAGGAAATATTTCTCCGTTTTGGAATATTTAGAAAAATAGAAAAATAAGTAGCAGTCCGGGAAGGACACGAGGGCCCCACGAGGGTGGTGGGCGCGCCCTACCCCCTGGGCGCGCCCCCCTACCTCGTGAGCACCCCGTGTGCCCTCCGGACTCCGTTTTCTTGCACGATACACATTTTGGTCGGTAAAAATTCATTATATATTCTCCCGGAGGTTTTGACTCCCGTATCACGCAAATATCCTCTGTTTTTGTTTTGAGCTGTTGCTGCTGCAGATTAGATCAACATGTCGTCCCAGGATTCGGAAGGAGAAAGCTACGTGGATGATTACCTAGCAAATCCTAAGGTCTATGGAGATGTGGAGCACGATGGTTGGACTACGGAGGAAGAACAGGACTATGAACCCAAGGGGAAGGAGGAGACGAGCTCAGATGAAGACGAAGCCCCATTACCTCAACCTGGGGACATGCACGTGGAGTTCAAAAAGTCATGTCTCCCTGATAGGGTAAAGAAACCAAAGTTCGAGTTTATCCCTTTTCGTCTCTTGCAGGAAAATAAGCAGGACCTATGCAAAAAGATATTAACCACAGGTGGGAGATTGATGATCTGAGGGATCAAAATGCCATCCTCAAGCACAAATTAAGGGAGAAGTCTATGCCATCAACTAAGTCAACAACACCTCCACCTTCTTCACCAGCAAAGGAGACATAATCACATGGGTATGGGCACTCCCCTTGGTAACTGCCAAGCTTGGGAGAGGTGCCCCGGTATCGTATCACCATCACAACTCCTATCTTTACCGTTTTTCTTAGTTCGATCCTTTTAGTAGTATTTTGATCTAGTAGAATAAATTTTATGGCATGATCTAGTTTTGAGTTTTGCTTTATGATCTCTCTATGTAATCGAGTCCGTGAGCTATATATATATAATAAAATTTAGTGTTGAGTCAAGGGCTTGATTATTTTGCCATGATCTTGGGTGAACAAAAGAAAAGAAAGAAGAAAAAGAATAAAAAGAAACAAAGAGTTCATATTGATCTTATTGAGAGTAATGACTTCACATAGAAAGAGTATGATGATTAAAAGTTGTTGGGAGTTGGCAAATATAGCTTTGGTCATCGTTGCAATTAATAGGAAGTAATAAGGAAAGAGAGGTTTCACATATAGATATATTATCATTGACATCTTTTATGATTGGGAGCACTCATTAAAATATAACATGCTAAAGAGTTGATGTTGGACAAGGAAGACAACATGATGAGTTATGTTTTCTTATATCTGAAATAAAGTATGTTGTCATGGATCCTATAACATGTTGAGCTTGCCTTTCCCCCTCATGCTAGCCAAATTCTCAGCACCAAGTAGAGATACTACTTGTGCTTCCAAATACCCTTAAACCAGTTTAGCCATGAGAGTCCACCATATCTACCTATGGATTGAGTAAGATCCTTCAAGTAAGTTGTCATCGGTGCAAAGAAATAAAAATTGCTCTAAACATGTATGATTGATTGGTGTGGGAGAAATAAGCTTTATACGATCTTGTGATGTGGAAGTAATAAAAGCGACAGACTGCATAATAAAGGTTCATATCATAAGGGGAAATATGAAGTGACATTCTTTCGCATTGAGATTTTGTGCATCCAACCATAAAAGCGCATGGCAACCTCTGCTTCCCTCTACGAAGGGCCTATCTTCTATTATTATCCTCTACCTTATGCAAGAGTCACGGTGATCTTCACCTTTCCTTTTCATTTTATCCTTTGGCAAGCCTAGCATGTTGGAAAGAACATGATATATATATCTAATTGGATGTAGGGGAGCATGAATTATTATTGTTGACATTACCCTTGAGGTAAAAGGTTGCGGGGCAAAACTATAAGCCCCTATCTTTCTACGTGTCCCATTAAAACTCCGTAACCACATGTATTGCGTGAGTGCTAGCAATTATGAAGGACTAAATGATAGTTGAGTATGTGGACTTGCTTTTAAGCTCTGACATAGACTCTTTCCGATGTTATGATAAATTGCAATTGCTTCAATGACTGAGGTTATAATTTGTTAGTGCTCAGTAAGGTTTCTGATTCATACTTTTGCATTGTGAAAAGATCATCACTTGAACATAAGTAATCATATGACAAAATCTATATATGTTGTTGTTATGAGAATAATCATGATGCCTTCATGTCCGTATTTTATTTTTTATCGACGCCTCTACCTCTAAACATGAGGACATATTTATTGTTATCGGCTTTTCGCTTGAGGACAAGCGAGGTCTAAGCTTGGGGGAGTTGATACGTCCATTTTGCATCATGCTTTTATATCGATATTTATCGCATTATGGGCTGTTATTTCATGTTATGTCACAATACTTATGGCTATTCTCTTTTATTTTACAAGGTTTACATGAAGAGGGAGAATGCCGGCAGCTGGAATTCTGGGCTGGAAAAGGAGCAAATATTGGAGACCTATTGATGCGGAGCATCCCACGTTCATCCCCATGTACACTCCGACTACTCTCCAAACCCCAAGTGGACATATGATGAGACCTCGAACATACGCCATTGGACACAAGGTGAACTCGCTCCTCTCCGAACCATCACTTTCTACATGTGAGATATGGCTACTACCTCCAACGTGTGTTCTATGCATGATCAGGTACTTGGAGGAAAGCCACGAAGCCACCACATCCAACGGAACAGCTAGCGAGGACGCCAAGTACAAGGACCCAGAGAAGAAGCTGCGCAAAGCTACATCCACCGGACAACCGGCCCAGCCCGGACGTCCGGCCCCTGAGGACCCGAGCCGAATCTACGGACGACCGGAACCACCGGACGTCCGACGACTCCCAACGCCCGGACGACCGCCAGACACCGGACGTCCGACACTCTCCAGTGCCCGGACGACCAACGCCGACCGGACGTCCTACACCACCTGTCCAGAGCCGAAACACCGAACGTCCGACATGCACCGGACGACCGGACCCTCGCGAGCCACCGAACGTCCGGTACCTGTCGGACGTCCGACGCCTGTGCGCCCGCCCGTGTGTTGGGCCGAAGCCACTTACCCTTTCATTCACCTAGACTATATATACTCCTCCTCCTCCTCCTAGTTAGGGTTACAATTTATTTAGCTCATTGTTAGATAGAGCTTTGCTCATCCATATCGGATCTACTCCACGAGAGAGACCGTGACCCCTCTTTGGAGAAGATCCACCTTGGATTCAAGACCTCCTTTGCGGAGAAGACCATCATCAAGACCTCCTCACGGAGAAGAACGGCTACCGTTTGTATCGTCCTTTGTTGACTTTGGATCATGTATCTCCCTTTGTGTTCATCGATCTAGCACATGTGTGATTGATCTTGTTGGTTTGAGTGATTCTCTTGTGTTTTCCCCGTGATTTCCCTCGTGCTCTTCCGCTCGTTCTTCATGTTCCTCGTACGGATCCACTCCAAACGTGAAAGATCGTCCACATAGGGTTCCGCCCTACATCATCTTGGTATCATGAGCCACGTTGATCATGTTTTGGAGCCCCTACCCCTCTTTTTCTAGCTTGATTTTGTTGATTTCGTCCTAAATCCGAAAATCCCCACCAAAAATAGCCCCCAATTTTTTTTGTGATTTGTTGGTTTTGATGATGTTTTGTTGATTTTGATCCATGGATTTGCTTGGTTTCGAGTGGATCTAGCATTTCCCCAAGTTTCCCCATCTTCCATCCATGAAATCTCATCAATTTTGACCCCGAAATCTCCATTTTCCGCCCAAAATCGCGCCCCGGATCTCGGATCTCGCGTTGACCCCGACCCACCGGACGACCGGCGTTTTACGGACGTCCGGAGCCCCAGGAACAACCGGACGTCTAACCTTTCCGGACGACCGGAACCCCTAACCCGAACCGAATTTACGGATTTCTGACCTTCCCGGACGTCCGACGCCCGGACATCCGACCCTTCCCGGACGTCCGTAACCTGTAGTTTCAGATTCGGCTGATTTTTGTTTTGTCCATAACTAATTCATCCGGACTCCGATTTTGACGTTCTTTAGCTCGTTTTGAAGCTCTTGACATCCCCCTTCCCAAAAAAATAACACCAACACAATTTGACTCCATAAAAGTTTCGAAAATTTGGCAAGTTTGCCTAGGCCCTCCACCATATCATCCGCATAGCCACCACCGACTTCCGCAACATAACCCATCTTCATCCATATAGCATTAGTGGTTTCTTGAGAAGTGATTCGAGTCTCCTAAGGTGTTTCAGCTACTTAGGGATGGTTGCTTCTTCATCAACCACCACTGCCACTTCCGCATAGGCTTACCCACCATACACTTCCACCAACCCAACTTAACCAAATTTTGTTTGTGTTGAGAGTTGTGTCTCCTAAGGTGGTTAGGCTACTTAGGGACCGTGCTTGCAACTCCGACATCGTGTATAGTCCACCATCTTACCCTCCACTTCCGCATTGCATACACCATAACCCATCATTGCATTTCTGCAATCCCATTGAGCTTCCGCAACCACCACCGCTTTCCGCTACCACCATTTGACATTTGTCATTTGAGATTTTGAGTTTGCGGTTTTTCCGTTTCCTAAGGTGTTTCGCTACTTAGGGACGAGTCTCCATCATCTTGGTATCTACATCAAGAATACCGCCACTCATCATCGCAAAGACGGTAACCTCGACGACACCATTGTATATTCCCTTGCAATTGCATTGTTAACCCCTAGCCCATTTTGTGTCGATTTGCCTATCGAGACTAGCCATTTGAGTATTGCCGGGCCACGTTACTTGTGCACATTAGTGATCTACACCATCCATTGCATACATACCATATCATATTGGTATCATATCTTGTGTCACAAGTTTGTTCCCGCATATACACAATAGCTATCTTGGTTTGTGCATTGTGCAAAAGTGGCCATACACATATAAAAAAAGAAATAAAGCTTTTAAGCAAAAAGAGAAAGAGCAAAGAAGCTTGTAAGCAAGTGCCATAGCATCATACCACATTGCACATAAGATTGTCATATCCGATCATCTTGGATCATCTTGAGAAACACCGGGAACCATACATACATAGCATACTTGGGATAGAAAGTTTATCCATTTTGCATCTTATAGGTTGTGCACAAGTGTCGTATCCGCCTATTGAGCAATCGTGCTAGCGCCTCTCTTGAGTTGTGCAACACGAGCGTTTTGGTGGATTCCACATTTTGAGCTCATTCCTTGGTTGCACGACCCCATTTATCTATCCGTGTGTGTGTTTCCATGTGCCATTCTTTGCTATTGGTCTACTTGTTTCTCTTGCGAATTTGTGAATCTCTTTCAACATTATTGACTCTTGCTAACATTTTGCATCAAATTTTTGTGCCACTATCCTAACCGAGCTCCACCATAAGCCTTACTTGTGTAGGTGTGAGAAACCGACAAGAATTGGTTCCAATTGTGCTATTTCCTTGTTACACATTGAGTGATCATTGATCCATTTTCGACATCGGCCAAGGTACATTTGGTCAAGTTCTTCTCTTTCTCCCACTCATATTTGCTCGAGTCTTGTGATGGATAGGCAAGGCATTTCCTCTCCGGTCTACGAAAACAACGACGGCGTGAACAACTACATCACCAAAGCGTCCATCTTCGATCTACAACGACAAATGCAAGACGCACAATCAAGATTGCGAGAGCGCATAGAGAACCTCTCCATCGACATTCGTCACTCGAAGCAAGGAAAAGGGATTAGATCGACAAGAAGCTTTCCGCACATAAAGAGGAGCAAGATGCAAGGATGGAGGAGATTAGAGCCTTGATCAAGTCTTCTTCCCCTTCGTCATCTTCAAGGCGGCGACGTTCAAGCCACAAGTCTTCGGAGCGCCCAAGCGATGCAAGCGCAAGTCGTCCACGTCCACATCTCCATGGCGACCACCATCACGTTCGTGATCCACATCGTCATGAAGGGCAAGTCACCTCCAAGCATCATGTGCACAACGACGACGAACGCCATAGAGCTCAAGCACGACAACGACATCACCATCAACATGAAGATGCTCCACAAGCGCAAATGCACAAGTCTCAACAAGCCCTACTTCATGCCAAGTCCAAGCTTCAAGAGCACAAAATAAGACCGCGAGACGACCACCACCAAGACGGCGCTACGGCTACATCAACTAGTTTGGCATCTTCACCAAGTGTTCTCAAGGCATCTTCGCCTTTGGACGTACGACATGTTCACCTACTTCCCATGAGTTCGCCTACATCGACTCCATCAAGTCCAAGGCAACTATCTACAAGTGAGGGCGACACTTCCATCTTCGGAAGCCCCCCAAGGAAGATGGCCGAGCATGGGACATTCCCTTCGGTCATGGAGACGAGCTACGAGGTGCCACATCATATGGGCCTCCAACACCACGACGGTGACAAGAAGGTTGAGCATGGGACTATCCCTTCAACCAAGGCGGCGATAGGAGTTGAGCATGGAGACATTTGCACCAACATCTCTCCGACACCCACATATCATGAGATGACCCAATTGCCATGTGAGGAGAGCCACCACCACATAAGTGACATGATTGACTCCACCATACATGACATTGAGAGCATTTCCTATGCGAGGATGAGTGTGACCACCACTAGCCCCACACATGAGAGCATGCCACACATCCTATGTGAGGTTGAGCGCCATTTGAGTGACTCCACCAACCATATGAGTGAGAGCATCCTTGAGGAAGTGAGTGAGCCACAACACTTAGTGAGTGAGGTAGTTGACACGGCATGTGAGGCCACCATGATTTCTAACGACTTAACCTCTACTCCTAGTGTGTTTTCTTCTTTGGTGCTAGGTCTCCTACATGACAACATGCCTATCCTCGACGAGTCCATCCCTCCAAAGGGAAAACCGATGGCCATGGTGGACGATGATGCACCCCCCACATGGTTCCATCAAGATGAAGATGACAACAAGTGGATCTTCAACACCTCACCTACAACACATGAGCGATGCTCCAAAGGTAACATAGGTGATGGTGCTTCTCTTGTCCCACTAGTGGACTCTCTTGACAATGATTGCTCGCATGATGTTGATCCCCCTATTCCCATGCTTCATGCTAGTGCGACTTCTTCATGTCTTAACTTAACTTTTTATGATGAATATGACGATGAGCATGTTGAGTTGCCTAGTTGTGATGCTATGCTCCATAGGATATCATGTGAAAATTCTTTTGGTCACATCATGTTTGACAACCCATTGAACTTGTCATATGCTATGAGTGAGATCTCCCATATAGCCTCATTTCAATCTCAACATAGTAACTATGCATGCCCCATTAAAATCAATCCCATTTGCACTTATGGCATAGATGACGAGATGATGGTCATTGGCTTTTGTTTTTCATGTGATGATATTTACATGCTTCCTTTACATGATTTGCGCAATTCATCTACTATACCATGCCATGATCACATTGTTCCAAATATGCAATGTTTTGGATGTTGTCAATATTGTCCATGTGATGTTTCCATTAATGCTCATGAGGACAACCCCATAGTTTCCTCATACATGTTTGGAGATTTTGACTCATTCCATACTTTGCATGATTACCATAATTGCGTGCACCATATGCATTCCATGAATAATAACAATGCTCTAGATATTTCTCATGATGCATTACATCCTTTGAGTCTCCATTATGACATACATAATAACAAACCTATCATGATGGATGACATGTTTCTATATCACACATCTCATTTATTTGCGCATTGGATATTTTGTGCTAACCGACACATGCACGTGTGCATCATGATGGATGATGCGTACATCTACCACGCACACACAATTTTCCCTTTGTCTTTGCTTTGTGTAGGTACTCACGATACTCGTCAACCTCTCAATCACAAGAGTTGACGAAACGAGCTCTTGAGATCAACGATGACTTGGGATCCTGTGGACTATCATTCCCACCAATCCTTTTGCGCAAAGACTACGCGCATCTCTTTTACTTGTCTCTCACACGGCTATGGGATATTTACCATTTGTCACCTTATGCTCATTTTACCGTGTTCACTTTGCATGCTATGCTTGCTCCTATGCCTTTGCCATGCCATTGTGACCCTTGCTTGCATCTACCCATGATTCACCATTATGCTACTTCTATGTGTATTTGCATGCTTGGTGGAGATCCTTGTTGCTATTGCCATGTTTATCATGTGCCCCATGCTATTGATGCTATTTTGCTCATATCTTGCCTTTATGCTTGTGAAATGTCATGTGCATTTTGTATGCCCACTATTTGCACACATGACATGATTTCCATGATTACCTCTAGTATGTTGCATCTTCGCACTACTAGCTTGCTTGACTTGATTGCTATGATTGCTTCCTTGGTTGCATCACCCATGTTCCACTCTTACTCGCTTTCTTGGGTTGATGACATATATGCTCATGCCTCTCACATGATATATCTTGTTTATTGTCGCTTGCCTCCAATAGTTGCCTCTATGCTTAATGATCGTGGAGCCTTGGACATATTACTAGTGATGCATGCTTGCTTGTTTAAGCCTATTGTCTTTGGTTGTAGTTGCATCATATGCTTTCATACCATACCACACCTTGTCCTTTCTTATGATAAGAATAATGAAAACACTTGTTGGGTATCTCGCCCCTGGAATGATAGGTCTTGCACTGACCTCATTTGTTTTTATGAGTGTTTGTCATGTTCTTTCATTTTGGAGGATTCACAAGGCGGTGCCGTTATGCGACATATTGGTTATGTGAAGGCATACATAATGTACAACTCCAACATCCTTGGAAACTTTCTTGAGGTGAACTCCTTCCCTTTGAGCCATCCTCACATATGCATATTGGATGGGTCATTCTTTCATTGTTGTCTCCTTCTTCTTGTCTACATGATACATCTATTGGATGGAGGACCAACATTGGAGATGGACCCTATGGACCTTCAAGTTGAGGAGTGCCACGACATCGAGCTATGGTACAACACCACCCATGACAAATTTGCACCCTATGCATGGATTGACACACATTATGATTGTCTTGTTTCATCTATTCCCATGTCATCCATGATATATGATCTTGTGCATTTTCTTAGCAAATTTGTTGTGATCTTTCTTGATGGCATATTCATACATCATGATCATATTGTCTATCATCAATTGCATGATAACATAATCATATTAAGCATCCATTACCATATTCATGCTATTGATGAACCGTCTCTCTATGACATCATTTTGCACAATGGTAGAATTTGTCACTTTGTGCACCATGCTTTTGTTCCCATGAATGCTTTGCATCTCATTCTAGATCATCTTGATAAGCTTCATGCGCTTTGTCACGACCAATCTTGCCGCACGGACTCATTCTTACATGATGGACACTTTGTGTGCGCTAACCATTGTATTCCCGAGTGTTGCTTGTGTTTGCTCTTTTTGCATGTCTATCACTCCAGCGACACCTTGGACTACTTGGATTGCGCCATGTCTTCAACTCCATCCAACTACAAGTTCGTCCCCAACAACCGTTTCCATGGTGATGAGGATCACGATCTGAGGTCGGATCTTTCCCAAGGGGGGGGCGAGATGATGCGGAGCATCCCACGTTCATCCCCATGTACACTCCGACTACTCTCCAAACCCCAAGTGGACATATGACGAGACCTCGAACATACGCCATTGGACACAAGGTGAACTCGCTCCTCTCCGAACCATCACTTTCTACATGTGAGATATGGCTACTACCTCCAACGCGTGTTCTATGCATGATCAGATACTTGGAGGAAAGCCACGAAGCCACCACATCCAACGGAACAGCTAGCGAGGACGCCAAGTACAAGGACCCAGAGAAGAAGCTGCGCGAAGCTACATCCACCGGACGACCGGCCCAGCCCGGATATCCGGCCCATGAGGACCCGAGCCGAATCTACGGACGGCCGGAACCACCGGACGTCCGATGACTCCCAGCGCCCGGACGACCGCCAGACACCGGACGTCCGACACTCTCCAGTGCCCGGACGACCGACGCCGACCGGACGTTCGACACCACCTGTGCAGAGCCAAAACGCCGGACGTCCGACATGCACTGGACGGCCGGACCCTCGCGAGCCACCGGACGTCTGGTACCTGTCGGACGTCCGACGCCTGTGCGCCCGCCCGTGTGTTGGGCCGAAGCCACTTACCCTTTCATTCGCCTAGACTATATATACTCCTCCACCTCCTCCTAGTTAGGGTTAGCGTTGATTTAGCTCATTGTTAGATAGAGCTTCGCTCATCCATATCGTATCTACTCCACGAGAGAGACCGCGTCCCCTCTTCGGAGAAGATCCACCTTGGATTCAAGACCTCCTTTGCGGAGAAGACCATCATCAAGACCCTCCTCACAGAGAAGAACGGCTACCGTTTGTATCGTCCTTTGTTGACTTTGGATCATGTATCTCCCTTTGTGTTCATCGATCTAGCACATGTGTGATTGATCTTCTTGGTTTGAGTGATTCTCTTGTGTTTTCCCCATGATTTCCCTCGTGCTCTTCCGCTCGTTCTTCGTGTTCCTCGTAGGGATCCACTCCAAACGTGAAAGATCGTCCACATAGGGTTCCGCCCTACATCACCTATTCTGCGCAACTCCAAAAGTCCTGAAACTCCATGGAATATCTTAAAATAAATAAAGAAAAATCCTCGCCAAAGATGAAGGCCAGGGGTCCCACACCCTGCTCACGAGGGTGGGGGTGCCCCTAGGCGCGCCCCTACCTCATGGGCCCCTGGTGGCTCTCGACGCCCATCTTCTCCTATATGAAGTCTTTCGTCAAGAAAAATAGGAAGCAACCTTTGGGATGAGACTCCATACGAGGCGGAACCTTGGCGGAACCAATCTAGGGCTCCGGCAGAGCTGTTCTGCTGGGGACACTTCCCTCCGGGAGGGGGAAATCATCGTCATCATCATCACCAACACTCCTCTCATCGGGAGAGGGCAATCTCCATCAACATCTTCACCAGCACCATCTCATCTCCAAACCCTAGTTCATCTCTTGTATCCAATTCTTGTCTTCAAGTCCGGGATTGGTGCTAGTAGGTTGCTAGTAGTGTTGATTACTCCTTGTAGTTGATGCTAGTTGGTTTATTTGGTGGAAGATTATATGTTCAGATCCTTTATGCATATTATTACCCCTCTGATTATGAACATGAATATGGTTCATGAGTAGTTACGTTTGTTCCTGAGGACAAGGGAGAAGTCTTGCTATTAGTAGTCATGTGAATTTGGTATTCGTTCGATTTTTGATGAGATGTATGTTGTCTAGCCTCTAGTGGTGTTATGTGAACGTCGACTACATAACACTTCACCATTATTTGGGCCTAGAGGAAGGCATTGGGAAGTAATAAGTAGATGATGGGTTGCTAGAGTGATGAGCTTAAACCCTAGTTTATGCGTTGCTTCATAAGGGGCTGATTTGGATCCATATGTTTCATGCTATGGTTAGGTTTACCTTAACTCTTTTGTTGTAGTTGCGGATGCTTGCAATAGAGTTTAATCATAAGTGGGATGTTTGTTCAAGTAAGAACAGCACCCATGTACCGGTCCACCCACATATCAAATTATCAAAGTACCGAACGCGAATCATATGAACGTGATGGAAACTAGCTTGACGATATTCCCATGTGTCCTCGGGAGCGCTTTTCCTATTATAAGAGTTTGTCCAGGCTTGTACTTTGCTACAAAAAGGACTGGGCCACCTTGCTGCACTTTATTTACTCTTGTTACTTGTTGCTCGTTACAATTTATCTTATCACAAAACTATCTGTTACCACTTATTTCAGTACTTGCAGAGAATACCTTGCTGAAAACCGCTTATCATTTCCTTCTGCTCCTCGTTGGGTTAGACACTCTTACTTATCGAAAGGACTACGATAGATCCCCTATACTTGTGGGTCATCAATTGTGGTTTTTCATCTAAGTATGTGGTGATTTTTTTAGAAAAGGAAGTATGTGGTGATTAATAATGCAAAATTTTATTAGCTTCGATGCCATGCTATACATAGTGGTTTAAATAACTTGTGTTTCTTATACAGAAAAGTAATTCAGAATTTGTTTCTATTTCAATTAGAGCCCTGATGCAGACAAGGATTGTGTGGTTGTACATGTCACTCGCTATGAGGCGGGCGACCTGAAAATATACGCACTGGGAAAACAGAGTTCTTAGGATGTTGGATCCTGGAAGCCATTTGCGGTTATACCAATGAAGAGTTGTATTCCAGCCTCACTGTTGTCAAGTGTGTTGTCTAGGGTGTACTGAAGCACAAGAAGTTCAAAGATACTCCTTCGTTTGTGAGGCATACTGTTCTTGTCAAGCTTACGCAGGAAGATGACGTGGCATGCCTCCACATTAAGTTTATCAGTGGCAAGGCCACAAGGTTGTCTTCATGAAGGTTCACATGATTGAGCTGCTACGGGACGTCCTCGATGATGTTCATGGCAAGGTCCGTCTTGTGTCCAACCCAAATTAGATCGAGGCATGAAATAGTTGCCCCAGCTAGTGTTTAATAGTAGTTTGGATTGTGTCTAATTATCCAAACCTTGCCTGTTATCGACCCCTTTGGGGCTAGTACTCTGTTTGAATCCGTCTATGGGAACTGCTGCTACTTTTGTGTGCCCGTGAATCATGTGAGAACCATCGTAATTGTTGCAAAACAGATGCGTCCTCACTAGTTTTTTCATGAATATGACATGGTAAGACATAAATTGTCACGGTTTATCATACGAGCAAAGGTGTGTTTTGATGAAATAGAGCACCTGCTCGAGAACCTTGTTGACGTATACATAAGTACTTGTAAACACTATTGGTGCTACCCCACTTGTAAGCTGTTGTGCAAAACACGGCACATTGGCTCAGCTCGCTTCAACACTAGGCTATCGACCAGCTAACAATCAACAATCAGCTGTCTGACATATAAGCAACTATGTATCTTGTTACAGTGGTTCATGCAGTGTGACACCCCAAAATTTTGACCTTGTTTTATTAATTAAAATTTTACCAGGAAATTAAAACTTTTATTTTCTGGGCTCCTTTTTGTTTTTTAACCCTTTTTCTCCCTTGCTATTATGGAGTTTTCCCCAAAGTAAAAACTTTTCAAATATGATTGGACTTTCTTAACCTCTCAAGAAAAACTTTTCTTTTATTAGTAGAGCTAATTACATAATTAAATTTTTCTTGATCTTTATTTCCTTGAAAAATGGTTTTTCCAAGGTTATATGGCCATATTTGAACTACATCCATTTGATAAATTCACTTAAATTTCCAACCAACATTTGGTGATGTCATGTGATGTTTTTAAATCATTTTTATGCAAAAATATCTTTTATTCATGAAATATTTTGAGCTCTGCATCATATTTTCAAATCTGGTCCAGTGAGCAGTTTTACACTACAACCCATTTAAATATTCCTTTCTAGCTTCCTCCAAAATTATGGGTTGTTGGTAGCATCCTATGATTCAACTTTATGCAAAAACCTAGTGATGTTATTTGAAATTTTTGAGTGAATCAACCTCATCTTCATTCTGGTCCATCATGATGGTTTGTACATCATCCATATTCTTGATTGCTCTTTGGCCCTTGATTCTTTCCCCGCTTGTAGACCACCCTACTAAACCCCTAAGTCCAGGAGCATGCACCCATTGGATCATTTTTGGTTCAAGAAGTGATGCCATTTGTCTCCTGTCCAGAATTGAGTTTTTGCAAAACTTGCACTAACTACTTTCTGTATTTGGCCACCTAACCTCACCACCCTTTTATTCACCTAATGAGACCACCATATGGAGTTTTTGACCGCTCCAAGACCTGCCTAGATGCCTCTGGCATTTTGTCAAACACCCTGTGGGCATGAAACGATTTGGCATGATTGTAAGTTTGTGTTGTGAACTTTCCCATCTGTCCAAACCAAGTTGTCAAGTAGCCTGCTAACGGTCTCTAGCCCAGGCCTGTGGATTTGCATTAGCTCTCTAGCAGTTTTGCCATCCACGGCATTTCGTCGAAAGTCGCCGTGCACGCCGAGCGCGAGCAGCGAGCACGCGTTTGCACGTGCTCGCGCCCGAGCCAACATACTGGATAAGCTTCCCGAGCTCATCCTGATCCTTTCCCTCTCGCCGCGTCACGCCAAAGGCCCAGACCGCCACCTCGCCCCCTGCAGCGTTGCCAGCAAGCTCTTGGCGGCATGCCCGCGGCCGCATCCACCACCGCCCTGGGCAGCACCGCCCAAACCACCACAGCGCGCCAGCTCGCCTCCTTCGACAGTGGAGTGGTCGTCGTTAGCCCCTGGAGCTAGCCAGCCACCGCCACGTCGCCCTGCAGCACAGGGAGGCGGTTCACCGCCGTTCTTATCTCCGGCCACCTCGGACCGACCTAACCGCGCTATAAAGGAAGCCCCGAGCTCCTCCGAGCCCTTGGGCAACACCACACCGTCCTTCTCGTGCCCCCTTAGTCGTCAATCAAAGCAAGGAGGTCGTCTTCAACCTCTCCGGTCAACTAGGCCGCCGCCTCGTCCCGGTCAGTTCCGACGCACCAAGACCTCCCCTGCCCTCCCAAACGCCACCATCCGACTCCACTTGAACCCGCGGAGCTGCCTAGCCTCCAAGACACAGCTAGGAACCACCCTGGCCGGAATCCCCAAATCCACCGAAACCTCCCCTCCGCCGCGGAGCTCGCCGCCGGTGACTCCCTCCACCCCCGGCGACCCTACGACCACCGGGAGGACCGCCTAGGAGTGGCGGATCCATCCCTGCACTCGGATGCCTGTGAAGAACCGCCGTTCACCGGCGACGATCGCCGGACGTCCCGCCTCTGCTCGGGCAGAGAAGAGGAGGGAGTGGGGACTAGTCAAACCTGACTAGTGGGCCCCATGGACCCACTGTCAGTGACTCCCCCCGCGGTCCACGCTGGATAAGTGGAGGCATAAAAGCTTAAGTACGTCTCCTCTGCGTGAAAGCGTAATCCCGTTTGAACCGTTTTCCTTTTCTAATTTTATTAAAAGCAGATTTTGACCAAATGTTTGACTGGCTATAACTTTTTAAATATAAGTCCAAATGAATTGATTCTTTTTCCTACCTCTCTCAAATTTAATCTAGTCTATTTTAAGATTTATTTGAAAAAATTTCAAAACAACTTTTTGTGCTGTTTTGAATTTGTGTGTTAATTCAAATTTATTTAAAATATGACTTTGGAGAGAGAGAAGAAAACTTTCAAAAGTTTTGGAGTGCACCCTGCCTTTCCTCATATTGAAGGCAAGCATTCTGAACCCCGGCATAGTACTTTTGGTGTGTTAGCCGACACGTTTATAACACCACCTCATTTCGAAGAGCTCATTATTTCATGTGATATGATCATTTGCATGGATGCATATTAGTGATATCCTTGTAGTTGGAAATAAATATACTTGTGATGGTAACCATTCTCATGTGCCTTGCATGCATGCTTGGGAAAGGAATCCGGAAGGCCTACGCCTTGGGTAGGCGTGAGCTTGTCGCCGGTCTCCGTTGGGACGGTTATGTCGGTATGGCATAGTAAGGTATAATGAGCGGTGATCACATTGATTGAAACATATTTGTTATGCTAATCATGCAGGAATGCTTAAACCTCTGATTCGACCATAGATCGAGTCTTGTTCGATAACCCCCATACTTGTTTCGTACTACCACTTGTCCCTGCCATACGTAAGTGCAGTTCGATGAAGTTGTCAACCCCTTTCCTAGCACACACCGTACAGAGAGGCCATGATGGAAGATACCGGAGGCATCCGGTAGGCATGCCATCTGACCCGAGGGCATGGGTGTTTCGGTTGTAGCCGAAGGGGTAGCTCCCCTAGTTTGCGCGCGGTATAAATTTTGTGATCCCATGCTACGTCGAGGTTGTAGCCTCCACACTTAGAGTTTTGCTTGACGGGTGTCGTGGGTGATTCCAGACACCGGTGAGTTAAGCTGGTGTGTGCAAGTCAGGCGTGTTTTTTTGACTAAAGACCATAGACGGAATTAGTCCCGATGGACTAAAGAAATCCGTTACTCGTGGGTAAAGAGTACACCCTTTGCAGAGGTATTAAACCTATTCGAATAGCTGTGTCCATGGTTAAGGATTACGATGCAGGATGGGTCAAGTGTGTCGGTCTTAGTGTCGGTCTTGGAGGAGAAATTGCTTAATCGAACATGGATCATGGCGTGTGACTTAGGCTGCTATGATGATGATGATTATTGTTATTATTATGGACTAACCCATTATATTATTGAGTATCCCTGGAACGGTTCTACCTCCTGGATATTCATTGTGATTATTTATTTTAAAAGCCCTTTATGTGGTGTCATTTGAGGGCCTGACTATGGCATTACTTGTTATTTATTTTTCCTTATAAGCCCTTTATGTGGTGTCATTTGACGCCTTGATCGTGGCACTACTTGTTATTTATTTTTCCTTATAAGCCCTTTATGTGGTGTCATTGAGACGCCTTGGCGTGGCATTACTTATTATTTATCTTTCCTTATAAGCCCTTTATGTGGTGTCGCTGAGACGCCCGACTGTGGCAATGTTTGATATTTAATTTCTTTATAAGCCCTTTATGTGGCGTTGCACAGACGCCCAACTGTGGCATGCTTGTTATTTATTTACTTTATAAGCCCTTTATGTGGCGTCGCACAGATGCCCGACTGTGGCATGCTTCATATCATGACCCCTTTCGAGGCGTCGCTTCAGACACCCGATCGGTGCATGTTATTTATACCCCATTATGGCATGTTCATGTTGCATATAAATAACCTGCTTGCATGCATCAGAGATTTTATTTTCATGACTGACGATGTGGTCGTAGAATATTTCAGCGTCTGATTATCATTTATATTATACCCGTGTTCATAATGTTTGCGAGTACATTCAAAGTACTCACTGGCTTATCCCTGGCTATTGTCTTGGCCAGATTTCTTGCTTGGAGAGGAGCATTGCGATGACATCCCCGGAACCTAAGCAACGGTGATAGCAGCCTCGCGAAGATAGGAGTTAACCTGGTCAGCTATTCCTGTGGGAAATGGAGTCCCATAGACACTGATGATCCACAAACCGCTTCTGCCATCAACCACTAGAAACCATTTGTTGTACTCCCAGGCCAGAATGGTCTTGTACTACATTTATTTTGTATTTTGCTTGGAGTTTCTGTATCAAGTCGGTGCCTCATCAACTAACAGTAATCCTAGGGCTGGTGAGCACAACGGCCACTTTCTCGAAATTAATACCCGGAAAACCGGTCGCCACAGACTTGGTATCAGAGCCAGGTTGACCATTGGCTAATCCTATCTTAGCCGGGTCAATAAACCTGGGTAAGCCAAACCACCAGACCTTAACCAAAACCCAGCCAAGCTTCTCATGCAAGATAACCACACAGTGACCCCGACACTTTTGGCAGTCGGTGCCCAACCTATCAACCTAGCCTGTCGATCACGCGCCAGTGACCGACGCCTATAATGTCTCATTCGCAAGTGTGCGAAGGAAGACTTCGTTCCCTTTTTCTATAAAAAGGGCACGCTCGCCTCAACCCAGCACAGAACAACCGCTACCCCAAACCGAGCCACAATGCGTGGTACCATCATGCACAATGAGACCACTGCAACCAACCTTGGAGGTTTTGTGACCATACTCGCAAACCTCACCCGTCGTGCCTATGCGTTAGAGGAGCCCCCAGAATATGTTGTGTACCAAGGGTCCATGAGCGGCGAGAGCCGTCAATTCTGGGCCACTGTGCACATCTACGGTAGGGGTCTGTCGCCAGAACGCCCCTAGAGGTTCACCGGAAGGACAACTTCCTTTGAGCTACAAGCCATCCAACTAGCCGCGCGAGAGGCTATAGTTCAACTTCGGCATTTGTCGCCCAGAGTTAACTGTCGCTCATTCTGCTACTACCCCAGCCGTGAAGGGTATGGTAGACCACCCCAAGTTGCCAACGGAGATCATGAGACGGACCCTGCATTGTTGCATCTGGTGCGCTATGTAAATGCACTAGAAGGACTATTCGATCAAATCACCATTGATCTGATCGCAGCTCGTGGAGAGCTGATTCGCCGAGCCCCGGCAAGAAGAGAAGATGGGCCCGACGCTGACAACCCCGTCGTACTGTTCGGACAACCAATCGAGTCCTTGAGGTCCGCCCCAGCCATTGACCAAAATACCTTGATGACCCCAGAAGTGCTCCGTCGCCTTTTGGGAACACACTCCAGCGGGATTGTGGCCAACAATCCCCGTGCTGGTCATCATAACTACCCCGACCCTGCAGTCCCTCAACCCCCTCCAGCTAATCCTGACGGTGAGAACCGTGGAGAAACCCCGACATCCGCAAGGCAAGCCCGCTTAGATATTAACGAGGTAGACTGAGTCACCTGAGCAGTACCGAGTCTTAGTAGGTCCTCGCCTTGTAACTATGTGATCCTCAGACGCCGTAATTAAATACTGTTTGCCTGTGCACCCCTATTTTTGTTATAGCCATGCATGAGTTTGTTGATGTGTGATTGCATTTTTAATCCCAAGTCTAGCTGCCAAAGGCCAACCTCGACAACACAAAGTTTGTGCTATGAATAAACCTTTTTGGTTTCAGCTAACAGGAATAATATTTTCAGAACAACCCTTAACAAATCTCGAGGACGAGATTTTTTCTTAAGGGGGGTAGTGTTGTGACACCCCAAAATTTTGACCTTGTTTTATTAATTAAATTTTTGCCAGGAAATTAAAACTTTTATTTTCTGGGCTCCTTTTTGTTTTTTTTTGAACCCTTTTTCTCCCTTGCTATTATGGAGTTTTCCCCAAAGTAAAAACTTTTCAAATATGATTGGACTTGCTTAACCTCTCAAGAAAAACTTCTCTTTTATTAGTAGAGCTAATTACATGTCGGTGTACTAGAGTAGGGGTACCCTAGTATCCCGTGCTAGTGCCTGCAGACGATTCTTGACACCATGGTAGGGTTTGCACAGTCACCGCCAAGATCCTCCGTGGCTCCTTTGGAGCCATTCAAGAACAAAGTATTTGGCTAAGAAGACAAGGCCCCGGCAAGAGGAGCTTGCCGGGAAGGCCACTCGAGGCATGCAGAAGACAAGGCCCCGGCAAGAGGAGCTTGCCGGGAAGGCTCGGAGCGCGACAAGCCTCCGGACGCGACAAGGATTCGGCCATGACAAGGTGCTTGCCGCGACAAGCAACCTCTCTCCATCTCCGCTCCAGCTCGTCCAACAACGTGTCGCCATGGGACCATTCCATGCGGCGTGTCAAGAGGCTGTGCAGCGGCGGAGAGCAGCGATAAGCGGGCACGACAAGCTTGCCATCGTGGCGAAGCGGTGGCGCACTGACGGTCTCTGTTGCCTTTGTTTAGGCGACCTGACGGGCATTTATTGCTTTGTCCCTTGCCGTCGAGTTAGGTATTTTGCACTGTACACTGTTCAAGTAGGTGTACCAACTTCTGTTTTTACATTTGTACCCTCGTCTATGTTGCCACCTGTCGGAGACCCCTTGAGCGTATAAAAGGAGGCCCATGCGCAACGTAGACGGGGTTCGGTTCATTCAACTCACTCGAGACCAGATACGTTCACGCTAGGTTTTGTAGCTGGCATCGCTCCCTAGCAAGAACACAATACATCAAACAAGCAGCAGTAGGAGTTTTATCTCTCCGGAGAGCTCCGAAGCTGGGTAAACTGCTCGTGTGCCTCGCCTCGATCCGCTCTTCGTGCGATCTCCGCCCCCTCCGAACCACAAGGGGCCTGGTCCGCCGGCCCCATAGGTGTTCGTGGGTACGAGCAGCCTCCCCGACATCTTTGGCGCGCCAGGTAGGGGGAGCGTCGAGGCTGTGTGAATCCGATCCGGCGTTCACACGAGCATCTTCCTCAACATGCTACCGAAGAAGAAGGCTTCGGCGGCAGCAGAGCCGTCCGCGTCATACCCACCATCACCACAGCAAACGGGTGGTGGGGCAGACGCCGGCGGAGGGACGGGCGCCGACGGAGGTGTTCGTGATGTTGCCAAGTCCAAGGACAAGGCCCCGCAAACCTCGGCGTCCGCGCATCCCCCGCGCCCATCTCAGGAGACGCGGGACCAACAACGTCATGGCGTTCACAATGCCATACGTTCGTTGGATCGAGACCCTCAAGACCAGCATGCGCGCCAACATCTTGCACGAGTGAGATACGGTCGCTGGGCGGGGTGCTGCTCCTTCTAACATAGTTAGAAGTCCGAGCATATCCCGCTCCTCGCACCGTTCGCCAATGCCGCCCACTACTCCAGCAGAAGCTCTGGCGAGAGCTCAGCTACTCCTCGACTACCCTCCAACGGCCGACAAGGTCGACGAGTGGAGCGCCACTATCCAGAGCCACATCGGCTTTGCCAACGGCGACGCTCCGCGGCAACCAACGACATCTTTGCCGCGGCAAGACGACAAGGCACGAGCCGGTGGCGACGAGACTGTCGGAGGTGCGACTACCATGCACTCTCCGCCCCGAAGGCCAAGATCGCCGATTCACCGGATCCACCTCGACAGCGACTCCACCGCGTCGTCGGATCCGCGAGCTCGTCGCGACCAGCGCCAAGTTCTTCATGAACGACAACAAGAGGACGCCCGAACTCGCATCGAACGCCGGAGAGAAGCACGACGTCAGTCCGACAAGCGCGCTAGGCCTTCTGTTGACATGCGCGCGCCGGAGGAGCCAGGCGACTTGCCGTACGCGGTAGGTTGCCCTGCGTTCACTCGTGAGCTGCGGCAAGTCCAAAGGGCCCAGCCGTAAAAAACTTCAAACCAGACGCGTGCCGGAGAAGTATGATGGCGGGGCGCATCCGTCGGAGTTCCTCGGCATCTACACCATCGCGGTGCGAGGCTGCGGGGACGGGGCGACAAGATCCTCGCCAACTACTTCCCGCCGTGCTCAAGCCCAACGTCGAGATCTTGGCTCATGCACTTGCCGGACAGCTCCATATCCTCTTGGGCGAATCTGTGCCATCGGTTTGTTGGCGCCTTCACAGGTGGCCACAAGCCCCATGGCCAAGAGTGACCTTCATCTGCTTCGCCCGGAAGGAAGGAGAGTCCCTGCGCCAGTTCGTTCGAGAGATTCGATCGTGTGCACCACAACATCCCAAATGTCCACCCTGCCGCGCGGTGATCAGCGTTTCATCGAAACGTCGCGGAACCGCAGGATGAGGGAGGAGATGGCGATGTGCAAAGTCAAGGACGTCGGTGAGCTATGCGCCTTGGTCGACAAGTGTGCACGCTACGAGGAAGGGAGGAGACTCGGGGAGAATGCGAAGCAGGATCGGCGGTGAGGAGACCGCCCGGTAAAGAAGAGCGGCGGCGAGGCAATAGGAAGAAGAAAGGCGGAGAAGTGTTAGCTGTTGAGCAGTCCGACAGCGGAGGTGGCGACAAGAACGCCAAGGCTGGTGGCTCCGGCAAGGAGGTTGTCAGCCGACGCCAACCACCGGTCTGTGGCGGCCGCCGACAAGCGGTGACGGCTCCGGCAAAGCAATCTTGCAAGATCCACCGCACCAAGGGCCACGACCTCCAGAGCTGCAAGAAAGTCGAGCAGCTTGTCCGAATGAGAGGGCTGAGTACGAGCGGCGCGACAAGGAGAAGGCCCAGGAAGGTGCTGGGGGAGTAAGCAAGAAACGTCCCGGCCGGGGAGGACGCCACGGCAAGGCCAAGCAGCGGCAAGGAGACAGACCTCCCCGCGGTCGCGACAAGGATGAAGATGATGACGACGACGAAGATATGGACGACGACGACGCCGATGAGCAAGAGTTTCAGAAAGCCACGGAGGTCCTCTGCGTTGACGGAGGTGCTTCCCTGCATACCTCCCAGCGCCAACTCAAGCAATGGATGCGGGAGGTCAATGCAGCGGAACCATCCGTGGAGTCACGCAAGCCTCTGAAGTGGTCCAAAGACGCCTATCGTCTTTGATATTGAGGATCACCGATCGCATAACTGCGGTCGGGTGCTTGCCGATGTTGGTCTCACCAACCATCCGCAACCTCAAGGTCACCAAGATGCTAGTTGACGGCGGGGCCGGCTTGAATCTGATCTCCTCCGCGGTGCTCCAGAAGCTTCAAATCCCTAACAGCGAGCTCGAAGAGGCTGGCACCTTCCAAGGAATCAATCCGGGAAGGAGCAAGCCGAAAGGGAAGATTACGTTGCCGGTAACATTTGGCAGCGAGCTGAACTTTAGGACCGAGAGGGTCACGTTCGACGTTGCCGATTTCCCATTGCCTTACAATGGGATACTTGGCCGTCCAGCACTCGCCAAGTTCATGGCAGCCTCTCACTACGCCTATAATTTACTCAAGATGCCAGGCCCGATAAGCGTCATCTCCGTTCATGGCGACAAGAAGGATGCCCTTATTTGTGCCGACAAAGTCTACGGGATGCAGCAGCCGCGACAGATTGCCAAACACTTGCCGCTGAAGCTCCCGGGGGGAAGAAGACAAAGTCCAAGTCCGGCAAGAGCTCGATGCCCACTCCGGCAAGCGCACCTCTTGAGTCTTGCGCTACCGTCGAGGACGCACCATCGAGCTCCACCGGCAAGTGCAAGAAGAAGATGGTAGCTCCGCCAAAGACCAAGAAGATGCCCGCCAAGGAGGATGGCACTGGTGGTACCTTCAACATGAGTGCCTCTCTCGACCCTAAATAGGAAGGCGCGCTCGTTGCTTTCCTGCGGGCGAATGTCGACGTGTTTGCATGGCAACCGTCTGACATCCCCGGTGTTCCCAGGGAAGTGATTGAGCACCGCCGCCGTTTGTCCTCATGCGCGGCCCGTCAAGCAAAAAGTCGAAGCAAGAAGTGGGCGCCAAGAATTCATAGCGAAGAGATCAAGAAACCGGAAGCGGCAGGGCCTTGTCGAGGAGTGCTCCATCCTACGTGGTTGGCCAATCCTCGTAGTCGTGCATAAAGCAAATGGAAAATGGAGACTTTGTATTGACTTCACGGATGTTAATAAAGCTTGTCCCAAAGATCCATTTCCCTTACCGCGCATCGACCAGATTGTTGACTCCACGGCTGGATGTGATTTGCTTCGTTTCTTGATGCATACTCAGGATACCATCAGATCTTCATGGCTGAAGAAGATGAGGAGAAGACCGCATTCATTACACCATGTGGCACATCTTGTTTCATACGGATGCCTTTCGGTTTGAAGAATGCTTTGGTTCAACATTTGCAAGGGTAGTCCATGACGCTTTTGAGCCGCAAATGCACAGAAATGTAGAAGCCTACATGGATGACATAGTGGTCAAAAGCAAGGACAAAGCAACTCTGGTTCAAGATTTGGACGAGACCTTTGTAAATTTGCGCAAGATCAACCTCAAGCTCAACCCCGAGAAGTGCGTGTTTGGAGTCCCTTCCGGCAAGCTTCTCAGGTTCTTCGTGTCTCAGCGAGGGATTGAAGCCAATCCCGACAAGATCAAGGTCATTGAGCAGATTGAAGCACCAAAGCGCGTCAAGGATGTACGAAGACTTGCCGGTTGCGTAGCTGCTCTCATAAGGTTCATTTCTAGGTCTGCTGAGCGCGCTGCCGTTTTTCAAGATTTTGAGAAAGGCAGGTCCAATGAAATGGACTCGAAGCGGAGGCTGCGCTGCAGGACTTAAAGAGATACATCCTCCACTCCAACACTTGTCGCACCTAAACCACAAGAGAAGTTGCTGCTATATATAGCAGCAACCAATCAAGTGGTTAGTGCTGCGTTAGTAGCGGAGAGGGAGGCGGATGACGAGCCAGCAACCACGGCAACCACATCCAGCGACAAGCGGGGGGCTTCGCCGACAAGCTCTGGTCCCGACAAGGACGAATCCGCGCAGACGCATGACGGATGCGAGAAAAGGATGGTGCGGTAGCAGTTTACTTTGTCGGTTCCCTCCTGCGGGGGCTAGGTCAAGGTACTCTGGTGTGCAGAAATTGCTTTTCGGCCTCCTCATGGCCTCGAGAAAGCTGCGCCATTACTTCCAAGCACATGAGATCACAGTTGTCACTCGCTTTCCGCTCAAGAGGATACTGCAGAATCCAGAGGCAACGGGCAGGATTGTCGAGTGGGCATTGGAACTGTCAAGCTTTGGTCTCAAGTTTGAAAGCACATCAACTATCCAAAGCAGAGCGTTGGCAGAATTCATAGCAGAATGGACGCCAACGCCAGATGAAGAGATTCCAGAGACGAGCATTCCCGTCAAAGAAGCAAGCAAATAGTGGCTAATGTACTTTGATGGTGCCTTCTCGCTGCAAGGCGCCGGTGCCGACGTGCTGCTTATCGCACCCACCGGAGAGCATCTCAAGTACGTAGTCCAGATGCACTTTCCCAAGGAGCAAGCAACAAACAATCTTGCAGTATGAAGGTTTGCTTGCCGGTCTCGAGATCTGATGGACCTTGGGATCAAAAAGCTTATTGTCGGGGTGACTCGCGGCTTGTCGTCCGCCAAGTGAACAAAGATTATCGAGTCCGTTGATGGAAGCCTACGTTGATGAAGTGAGGAAGCTAGAAGAGCACTTTGACGGCCGCAAATGGAACATGTTCCAAGAGCTCGAGAATGATATTGTCGACGGCTGTCAAAGTGCGCGCACTTAAGTTGCTGTGGAACCAGGGATTTTCGTGCTCAAGCTGACTCAACCAACCGTAACACCATCAAGCTGGACAAAGCAAGAAGAGGAAGTTGATCTCTGGTGACTACTTTCCGTGAGCTTCACGAAGCCGTCGTTGCGAAGGTCCCCAAGATCAACACCAACAGTCTTTGGGGCGATCTGCTCCGACAAGCCCTGTGGTTTGTTTCGTTGAAGCGGGCTCGACAAGTCTTGCTCGGCAAGCTTGCCGGGAGCATCAAGCTCGGCAGAACCACGAGTTCTTGCCGTGAAAGCAACGTTCCCGCAGCAGCAGATGTGCCTTTAGTCCTTGTTGTCGAGCCGCAAGCTCCGGCATGGGCGCAGCCGATTGTCCTTTTCCTTCAGACGGAGAACTTCCGAAGGGCAAGAAGAAGCGAAAAGAGTAGCCCGGCGATCAAGTATGTACCGGTTTGTCGACGGATACCGCATGTAAGAAGACTCAACGGTGTGAAATTGAAATGCATTCCCGGGGAAGATGGATGAAGCTGTGGCGGAGATACATGGAGGCATATGTGGTCACCACATTGGCGCGAGCGCATCTTTGGTAAAGCTTTCGGCAAAGGTTTCTTACGGCGGCAGCCCTCGAGGATGCAACTGCACAAGTAACCAAGTGTGAAGCGTGCGGTTCCATTCCAAACAGATACACCAACCAGCTCGGGCTCTCCAGACGATCCCTTTATCCTGGCCCTTTTCGGTCAGGGGCTCGACATCCTCGGCCCCTTCCCCGAAGCTGTCGGGGCTTTGAGTACTTATCGCCGCCATCGACAAGTTCACAAAGTGGCTGGAAGTGGAAGCGATGAGGAAGGTGGCGGCACGGTCGGCGATCAAGTTCTTTAGGTCGATTGTTTGCCGTTTGAATCCCTAACAGGATCATCACCGACAACGGCACACAATTCTGGTCGCACCTTCATGCAAGACGTCCAAGATCTTGGCGCCAAGGTGCGCTTTGCTTCCGTTGCTCACCCGAGAAGCAACGGTCAAGCGAAAGGGAAATCTTTGAAATCTGCAGCGGGCTCAAGACCAGAACTTCCGACGGGCTGCACAAGTGCGGAAGAAAGCTGGATCGAGGAGCTGCCGGTGGTTCTTTGGTCGATCGTAACGACGCCAAATCGAGCCACCGGCCGGACACCTTTGCTCTAGTCTATGGAGCGAGGCAGTTCTCCCCACAGAACTTCGTATCTGGATCGCCTCGAGTGCTCGCTTATGATGAGCTTGAGCAGAGCAGCTGCGACAAGATGACGCGCTGCTCCTTGAGGAGGATCGTCTCGTGTCATTGTCGCGAGCTACTACGACAAAGAAGCTTTGCGTCGCTACCATAGCCGCAAAGTTAGTGCCGAAGTCTCGAGGAAGGCGACCTTGTTCTTCGGCGCATTCAGTCCGCAAAGAATTCAAACAAGTTGGCCTTGAAGTGGGAAGGCCCTTATCGGGTGAAACGAGTCACTAGGCTGGCGCTGTCCGCCTTGAGACTGAAGATGGCATCCCGGTGAGCAACTCACGGAACATTGAGCATCTTCGTAAGTTTTACCCATAGAGCGCGGTTGCGGAACTGTTCCGGCAACCACCTTTGTACAAGTCTTGCCGCTGTTGCATGTAATCCTTTGTACAAAGCCGGTATGAGACCCGATGCATCGATAAAGCTCATGTGTTGCGCACAACTTGTGAAATTCATGCTTTCATCATTTTATTGCATGTTTTGGCTAACACTTTGTGCGCAACCACACCCGGTAAGCAATATCGAGTCAGCTGGGCTCCATAACTTTATTTCCTCTTCTTTCTCTTTTCTCAAAGAAAGGAAGGCTCCCTTGCGCACAAGTTAACCAGGGGGGAAGGAGAAGATAATACTATGGACCAGGCATCGCTCGAGGAGGTTTCGCCTTATCGGGAAGCAAAAGACAGAAAAGCTAAGTTGCCAAAGTTTGAGCAATCAATTTTTAATTTTTAAGTTATCTTCCTCGAACGAGAGTACTTTGTATGGAAAACACGTGCCTGGAGGAACCAACTCACAGGCTAGTCGCGCCCTTACTTTGTTTCGAGTCCACTCAACAACTTAAGTGAGCTGCGGCTAGTCGCGACAAGGTTGCTTGTTCTGAGGCGGCATCGCCAAGAAGGTGACGTTCACTCGGCGCTCATGGCAAAGGTGCCCGCACCGACAAGTCCCCCAAATGCGAGGGGCAGAAAGCATTACAAAGGAAGGAATCAAGTAGAGGAAATAACGTTGCATTGACCGCCTAAGATAGAGTATATTACAAAATAACTTGTCGCTGATCTAACAAAGTGTTCTAAACATGATGAGCAGCGACAAGGGAAAGATAAAATTGGCAGCCTAGTCTACGCGGTCGCCATCAATCCGCTTGATCTTGTTCACCTTGTCCACAATGGGTGCGACAAGGGCTTTGAAACTCCTCCACGTTGGCATCTGGCGGCAAGGATCTGAGGACGCCGTTAAGGTTGAGGCCCGGATTGCGGAAGGCCACCTTTATCAACACCTTCTCGAGGGCTCCTGCACAGATCTGGCATGATCCCTGGGCCAACTGCTTTGGGACCTCTTCCCGGAGTCGCTGGAGACCCGTCACCACGCCTTTGAAGAATAAACTGAGTTTGGCGCTGGGTTGGAGATGCTCGTCGGAGGAGTATGCAAGGTCCGCCATCCCGACTCCATCACTCGTTGTGGATGTCGGCCGGTGTCCACAAGACCTTCACCCAAAGGCCCCACACTCTCCCTCAAGGCGCCTGGGTGGAGACAACATTCGCTAGCAGCTCCTCCTTGGCCTTGATCGTCTCCAACAAGCCCACCTCCCTCTCTGGCGCCGTCCAACGTCTGCGTCGAGTGGTCATTCGACTCAAGATCCGCCTTGGAATCTTTGGCGGTGTCGAGCTCCTTGCCCCTATCGGCGAGACGGCCCTGCAGCTCACCAAGAGTGTAGGCGTCCTTCTCGCGTTCGTGCTTGAGCAAGGCAAGCTCCTCGCCACTCTTCTTGAGGCTGGCCTCCAGCTGTGCCACCTTCGCCTTCAACTCTTCCTTGGCGGCCTCGGCGGCTGCGGCAGCATCCTTCGCTTCCTTAAGCGCCCGCCAAGTGACTCCTCGCCTGCTGCAAGGTCTTCTTCGTGGCTGTCCAGGTTGACCTTCCGCTGCGCCACTCGCTTTCTGCGCGGAGAGCTTCTCGGCAGCCACCGCTTCTCCTCCTCGGCTGCGGCCTTCTCAAGGATGAAGGCCGTGCGCTCTTCTGAAGTTGCCCCAGCGCTTACGCTACGTCGCGGAGAGTTTCTTGGTTGGCGCCCGGAGCTCTTGGCGCTTCTCCATGTCCGCTCCTGCCCTCGCGACAAGTGCTTCCCAGACTCCAACTTGGCTTGCCGGGCGCGGTAGAGCGACAGCAGCTTCTTCAATTTGCTCCTCCTCGAACTTCGCCATTGTTGCGGCAAGCGTCCACAGCGTCGGCCAGCGGAGGCGAGTAGCTCGGCGTCGAAGGTCTCTCCTTCGACCGGCGCCTGAGCTCGGCTCCTGTGGGAGTTTGATGAAGACACCCTCGCGGCCTTGGTAGGCGCCGGCTGGGAGCTCCTCGAACTGTGCAGCACGGCGGGGAGTCGGCTGTCGGTGTGGCGCTGGCGCTCCTGCGGCCTCGGGGCCGTCGGTCGATCGCTGACCCCTCGCCCGGCTTCTGCGTCGGCAGCCTCGGTGGCCTTCTCGCCAACAGAGCTTGTCGGCGGCCCTCTTTTTCCACAAAGAACGACCTCTTCTTCCACGACGGCGGCCTGCGTCGGTGTTGCCGCGTTCCTCCTCGCCGGCAGCCTCGACCTCCATCGGCTCTGCGTCGGGACGAAGAAAGAGCGATCAAGCAAATGTTCAAAAAGAGAAACGAAAGAAAGCGAGCCCAAGGGAAAATTTCGTGTAAGGGAGTTACCTGCAACGGGATCCGCAGCCATGGCCTCGACTACTGGAGGGTCACTGGCGCTGTCCCTTGCCGGGGTGGCCTCCCTTGTCGGAGGGCGCTCCCTTGCCGGAGGTTCCTCCCTTGGCGGCGTAGTGTCAGCAGACAGGATCTCGAGGCGGTTGCGAGCCCTCCGATGAGGCTGTTCTGCTCCTACACAAGCAAACAATCAGGTATCAACGAAGAAGGAGCACCCCTGCACACCAAATAGTAAGGAGAAAACCGCACACTTACTTTGGGGGCTGTGCTGGGGGCTGCTCTGAGGAAGGGTTGCCGGGTCCGGCAAGGGGGTCTCAGACGCGTCCCCTGTTGCCACGGGAGAATCGTCCTCAACGACGACCGTCGGGATCTTGGCCCTCTTCGATGCTCTCTGGGCCAGCGTCCTGAGAAGGGAAGAGTCCAGAACGAAGCAAATCAGATTCAAGATGAAGCAATAAAATTGAAGAAATACAAGAACAATCTCAAAAGCTTACTCTTCATCTTCCTCCTCGGAGCTGAGCGCGGAGAAGTCAAACTCCGGCTCGCCTCCGGTCCGACGAGGCGGAGGAGTGGGCTCTCTTGGCCGCTTGGCGGAGGCGTCGGCGGTGGCCTGGGAAGATCCCGCCCCAGTTGTCACAGCAGTGTGAGGCGCTCTCGCGGCAACATCGCTTGTCGCGGTAGAGCGCGTCCTTGGCCATCTCTGCGTAGGGCGATCTGCCGCCCGACTTCGTCTCCGGCCTTGCGGAGACGCCTCTTCGGCGGGCCGAGGGCTCGGCCCAGCGGTAAGTCATTTGGGTGGTGGAGAAGAAGCGCCCTCGGCGGGTCCACTCGACTCGGCCTCGGGCTCGACAAGCTCGTCCTCGCCCGGCGATCTCCTTCGCTCGGCAAGGCTTGCCGCCTTCGCCGTGTCCGCCTCCTCCACGGTGTGCCGAAGGCTCCAGCGGCAGCTGCTGCCGCCTCCTCCACTGGTGGCAATACGCGCCATCTCCTCGTCGGTGGTGTCGCGAGTGAGCCTTTACGCTCGTCGGAGCAGATCGGCACTTCTTCCAAGTCGTCGAAGAACTGCTGCCGCGACCTCGTCGGGAGGCTCCTGCCAGGTTGGAGCGATCCCATGGGAATCGCTTAACGGCATCATGGCGCTGGATGCGGTCGGCGCCGAGTTGTTGCACAATGGGGCGACCCCCTCGGCAACCTAAACCACTCGGGGTGATCGGGTCGTTCTTAAACAGCTCTAGCAGCATCGCATCCAGCTCCAAGGCGGTGAAATTCCAGTTCGGGCCAGGCGCAACCTCATGATGTTCCGCCGCATTTTGGAACTCCCAAGCAGGCCTCCTCCTCTCCTGCAGGGAAGCGATGCGGCGGCGAAGGAAATCTGTGCCAGCTGCGCCTCTGATTAGTCCGGCAAGCCCGAGGCGCAGAATCCGGTCACAGCCTATCTTCAACCTAGCATCCTCGGCGTAAGTTACTCCAATCTTCGCCGCGCACTATTGGGGTTTGGCGCCGGCGATGAAAACTGCGGGTTCTCCTCACGACCCAACACCAATTGGCTCTCCACTCCTCCCACTTGTTGCGGAACTCTCCTTCCAGATAGGCTTCTTTCTTGCCGATCCTGGAGACCCAAGCTATCCCTCCGGCAAGTGGCTCTCCTCTCTCGATGCGGGGCATGAAGAAGTGACGGAAGAGTGCCACATTTGGGTGGATCCCGACAAAGTTTTCGCAAAGATGTGTGAAAACTGCCATGGTCAAGACAGCGTTGGGGGTGAAATCAAGGAGGCGGAGGCCATATGTGTTCATGATATCGCAGAAGAACTCGGAAAAGGGCGGGCAGAGCCCGCAATAGAAGAAAAGGGCAAAGAAGGGGTACCCAGTTGGGGCCAAATCAGAAGCGGAGGCGGGGAGTACCTTCATGCGCGGATGCGCACGCGTCTCCGTCAACCAAAAGAGATAGAAGAGCTCCCGCAGCTCCTTTGCGCCGAGCTGAGGGGAGAAGATGGCCCGCTCCTTGCGCAGCGCCTTGAGCCGCTGCGCCTCGGCCGACTTTGACGCCTTTCTCCTTGTCGGCTTTGAGCCATGGCGAGGGCGGCGGAGGAGGCCGACGGCGGTGAGTGCGCTTGTGGTGAAAGGGGGCGGGGCGCTGCTCTCTTCGCACTGGAGAAGAAGGGGGGAGCGGCGGTGGGTTTCTTGACAAGACAGCAATGGCGGAGTGGACGGCCCGCCCCTGTTTCCCCCGCTTATAAGGAGGGGGAGGGGGCGGACGTTCCGCTTTTCCTAATAAAGAAACCCCCACGACCGCGCCCACGATCTCTCGCACGACGCCACGTTCGGGGCGTGCCGTTAGTGGGGGTCGTGGTGGGTCCGGGTGAGTTACGGCGTGATCGAGGCGCGTGTGACTGCAGACTGCTTTTGGGCTGGCCCGACAGCGCTCGGCACTGTCTGACCCAGGCCCGGGGGCTCTGTCGGTGTACTAGAGTAGGGGTACCCTAGTATCCCGTACTCGTGCACGCAGACGATTCTGCACCAGCGGCAGGGTTTGCCTGGTCACCGCCAAGATCCTCCGTGGCTCCTTTGGAGCCATTCAAGAACAAAGTATTTGGCTAAGAAGACAAGGCCCGGCAAGAGGAGCTTGCCGGAAGGCCACTCGAGGCATGCAGAAGACAAGGCCCGGCAAGAGGAGCTTGCCGGAAGGCTCGAGCGCGACAAGCCTCCGGACGCGACAAGGATTCGACGCGGCAAGGCGCTTGCCGCGACAAGCAACCTTCTCTCCATCTCCGCCCAGCTCATCCAACAACGTGTCGACATGGGACCATTCCATGCACGCGTGTCAAGAGGTACATGCAGCCAATGGAGAGCAGCGATAAGCGGCGCCGACAAGCTTGCCATCGTGGCGAAGCGGTGGCGCACTGACGGTCTCTCAAGGTAATTGTTTAGGCGACACAGACGGGCATTTATTGCTTTTGTCCCTTACCGTCGAGTTAGGTATTTTGCACCTGCATAATCGCTCAAGTAGGTGTACCATCTTCTGTTTTTACATTTGTACCCTCGTCTATGTTGCCACCTGTCGGAGACCCCTTGAGCGTATAAAAGGAGGCCCATGCGCAACGTAGACATGGTTCGGTTCATTCGACTCACTCGAGACCAGATACGTTCACGCTAGGTTTTGTAGCTGGCATCGCTCCCTAGCAAGAACACAATACATCAAACAAGCAGCAGTAGGAGTTTTATCTCTCGGAGAGCTCCGGCTGGGTAAACTGCTCGTGTGCCTCACCTCGATCCGCTCTTCGTGCGATCTCCGCCCCCCTCCGAACCAAAAGGGGCCTGGTCCGCCGGCCCCATAGGTGTTCGTGGGTACGAGCAGCCTCCCCGACATTACATAATTAATTTTTTCTTGATCTTTATTTCCTTGAAAAATGGTTTTCCAAGGTTATATGGCCATATTTAAACTACAACCATTTGATAAATTCACTTAAATTTCCAACCAAAATTTGGTGATGTCATGTGATGTTTTTAAATCACTTTTATGCAAAAATATCTTTTATTCATGAAATATTTTGAGCTCTGCATCATATTTTCAAATCTGGTCCAGTGAGCAGTTTTACACTACAACCCATTTAAATATCCCTTTCTAGCTTCCACCAAAATTATGGGTTGTTGGTAGCAGCCTATGATTCAACTTTATGCAAAAACCTAGTGATGTTATTTGAAATTTTTGAGTGAATCAACCTCATCTTCATTCTGGTCCATCATGATGGTTTGTACAACATCCATATTCTTGATTGCTCTTTGGCCCTTGATTCTTTCCCCTGCTTGTAGACCACCCTACTAAACCCCTAAGTCCAGGAGCATGCACCCATTGGATCATTTTTGGTTCAAGAAGTGATGCCATTTGTCTCCTGTCCAGAATTGAGTTTTTGCAAAACTTGCACTAACTAGTTTCTGTATTTGGCCACCTAACCTCACCACCCTTTTATTCACCTAATGAGACCACCATCTGGAGTTTTTGACCGCTCCAAGACCTGCCTAGATGCCTCTGGCATTTTGTCAAACACCCTCTGGGCATGAACCGATTTGGCATGATTGTAAGTTTGTGTTGTGAACTTTCCCATCTGTCCAAACCAAGTTGTTAAGTAGCCTGCTAACGGTCTCTAGCCCAGGCCTGTGGATTTGCATTAGCTCTCTAGCAGTTTTTGCCATCCACGGCATTTCGTCGGCGATCGCCGTGCACGCCGGGCGAGCGAAAGCAGCGTTTTACTGCGTGCTCGCGCCCGAGCTAGCGCGCCCCTGGATAAGCTTCCCCGAGCTCATCCTGATCCTTTCCCTCTCGCGGCATCACGCCAAAGGCCCCGACCGCCACCTCGCTCCCTGCAGCGTTGCCAGCAAGCTCTTGGTGGCACGCCCGCGGCCGCATCCGCCACCGCCCTGGGCAGCACCGCCCAAACCACCACAAGGCCACCGCCTCGCTTCGACAGTGGAGTGGTCGTCGTTAGCCCCTAGAGCTAGCCAGCCACCGCCACGTCGCCCTGCAGCACAAGGAGGCGGTTCACCGCCGTTCTTATCTCCGGCCACCTCGGACCGACCTAACTGCGCTATAAAACAAGCCCCGAGCTCCTCCGAGCCCTCGGGCAACCCCACACCGTCCTTCTCGTGCCCCCTTAGTCGTCAATCGAAGCAAGGAGGTCGTCTTCAACCTCTCCGGTCAACTAGGCCGCCGCCTCGTCCCGGTCAGTTCTGATGCACAAAGACCTCCCTGCCCTCCCAAACGCCACCATCCGACTCCACTTGAACCAGCTGAGCTGCCTAGCCTCCAGACACAGCTAGGAACCACCATGGCGGAATCCCCAAATCCACAAGCCTCCCCTCCGCCGTGGAGCTCGCCGCCGGCGACTCCCTCCACCCCCGGCGACCCTACGACCACCGGGAGGACCGCCTAGGAGTGGCGGATCCATCCCTGCACTCGGATGCCCGCGAAGAACCGCCGTTCGCCGGCGACGATCGCCGGACGTCCCGCCTCTGCTCGGGCAGAGAAGAGGAGGGAGTGGGGACTAGTCAAACCTGACTAGTGGCCCCCCCTGGACCCACTGTCAGTGACTCCCCACGTGGTCCACGCTGGATAAGTGGAGGCGTAAAAGCTTAAGTACGTCTCCTCTGCGTGAAAGCGTAATCCCGTTTGAACCGTTTTCCTTTTCTAATTTTATTAAAAGCAGATTTTGACCAAATGTTTGACTGGCTATAACTTTTTAAATATAAGTCCAAATGAATTGTTTCTTTTCCTACCTCTCTCAAATATTGCCTAGTTTATTTTAAGATTTATTTGAAAAAAATTCCAAACAACTTTTGTGTTGTTTTGAATTTGTGTGTTAATTCAATTTTATTTAAAATAGGATTTTGGAGAGAGGAGAAAGCATTCAAATGTTTTGGAGTGCACCCTGCCTTTCCACACATTTAAGGCAAGCATTCTGAACCCCGGCATAATATTTTTGTGTGTTCGTTAACACGTTTATAACACCACCTCATTTTGAAGAGCTCATTATTTCATGTGATATGATCATTTGCATGGATGCATATTAGTGATATCCTTGTAGTTGGAAATAAATATACTTGTGATGGTAACCATTCTCATGTGCCTTGCATGCATGCCGGAAAGGAATCTGGGAAGGCCTCTGCCTTGGGTAGGCGTGAGCTTGTCGCCGGTTTCTGTTGGGACGGTTATGTCCGGTATGGCATAGTAAGGTATAATGAGCGGTGATCCTGTTGATTGAAATATATTTCTTATGCTAATCATGCAGGGAATGCTTAAACCTCCTGAGTCGACCATAGATCGAGTCTTGTTCGATAACCCCCATACTTGTTTACGTACTACCACTTGTCCACGCCATACGTGGGGTAAGGTTCGATAAGTTGTCAACCCCTTTCCTAGCACACACCGCATGAGAGGCCATGATGGAAGATCTGGGAGGCATCCGTAGGCATGCCATCATCGACCCGGGGCATGGGTGTTCGGTTTGTAGCCGAAGGGGTAGCTCCTAGTTCTTGCGCAGTATAAATTTTGTGATCCCATGCTACGTCGAGGTTGTAGCCTCCCCACTTAGAGTTTTGCTTGGCGGGTGTCGTGGGTGATTCCAGACACCGGTGAGTTAAGCTGGTGTGTGCAAGTCAGGCGTGTTTTTTGACTAAAAGACCGTAGACGGAATTAGTCCCGATGGACTAAAGAAATCTGTTACTCGTGGGTAAAGAGTACACCCTCTATAGAGGTATTAAACCTATTCGAATAGCTGTGTCCATGGTTAAGGATTACAGTCTGGGATGGGTCAAGTGTCGGTCTTAGTGTCGGTCTTCGGAGGAGAAATTGCTTAATCAGAACATGGATCATGGCGTGTGACTTAGGCTGCTATGATGATGATGATTATTGTTATTATTATGGACTAACCCATTATATTATTGAGTATCCCTGGAACGGTTCTACCTCCTGGATATTCATTGTGATTATTTATTTTAAAAGCCCTTTATGTGGTGTCACTGAGACGCCCGACTGTGGCAATACTTGTTATTTATTTTTCCTTATAAGCCCTTTATGTGGTGTCGCTGAGACACCCGACTGTGGCATTACTTGTTATTTATTTATCCTTATAAGCCCTTTATGTGGTGTCGCTGAGACGCCGACTGTGGCATTACTTGTTATTTATCTTTCCTTATAAGCCCTTTATGTGGTGTCGCTGAGACGCCCGACTGTGGCAATGTTTGATATTTAATTTCTTTATAAGCCCTTTATGTGGCGTCGCACAGACGCCCGACTGTGGCATGCTTGTTATTTATTTACTTTATAAGCCCTTTATGTGGCGTCGCACAGACGCCCGACTGTGGCATGCTTCATATCATGACCCCTTTCGAGGCGTCGCTTCAGACACCCGATCGGTGCATGTTATTTATACCCCATTATGGCATGTTCATGTTGCATATAAATAACCTGCTTGCATGCATCAGAGATTTTATTTTCATGACTGACGATGTGGTCGTAGAATATTTCAGCGTATGATTATCATTTATATTATACCCGTGTTCTTAATGTTTGCGAGTACATTCAAAGTACTCACTGGCTTGTCCCTGGCTATTGTCTTGGCCAGATTTCTTGCATGGAGAGGAGCGTTGCGATGACAGCCCCGGAGCCTTAGCAATGGTGATAGCAGCCTCGCGAAGATAGGAGTTAACTCGGTCAATTTGTTCCTGTGGGATATGGAGTCCCATAGACACTGATGATCCACAAACCGCTTCCGCCATCAACCACTAGAAACCATTTGTTGTACTCCCAGGCCAGAATGGTCTTGTACTACATTTATTTTTTATTTTTCTTGGAGTTTCTGTATCAAGTCGGTGCCTCATCAGCTAACAGTAATCCTGGGGCTGGTGAGCACAACAGCCACTTTCTGGAAATTAATACCCGGAAAACCGGTCGCCACATGCAGTTAATTGAGGCCACAATGTAATAAATTCCTAACGTTCACACGCTAGTCCAACGCTCATGTCAAACACTCACATTAAACTCGTCTTCATAAAAAACTTGAAAAGCATAAGTTAAGCAATTTTATACATCTCAATGATTCATAGAACGTAACAAACATATACTAGTTCACAACAAAAGACAAAGTTGTGAGAAGGTTTACAAATCATGAAAAAACTAGCAAAAGGCTTCTCTGAGCAAAGGGCCTCCCGGCAGGCTTAAATTTCCTGGAGTTCACTCTGGTTTTTTCTTGTTGCCACCATTCAGGGTTAGGTTCAGTTATAATTGTGGTCTCAAATTTGGAATCTTGAATCGAACCATGCAAAGGTAATCTTGACTGTTGAAATTCTTGTGCATTCCACTAAATTTAAGCACCGCTATTTGCAGAAATAAGCAGACCACAATGCCCCTTGTCCGCACACCTGTCCAAAAAACCACCGTGCAGCCGTGCCAGCTAGTCCTTGGTCCATGGAGGAACTGGTAGAAAGTGCATTCCGGACTAGGATGCAGTTGTTTTCGCTCGTCCCTGCACGGCAATCAGGAAGTAAAACGTACGAATCAGCTTCTTTTAGATTCCGTTCGTCATTCTACCTTAGTTACTACCAATGTAGGGATACCTTGAAGACGGGAGGTTAGACGACGACAACGAGGGATATCCATCTCATTTTGCGCAGTTGTACTAAAACTGAGGTGTGTGCTTTTGATTGCGCGGATAGAAACGATACGGAGACAGACATCCCGAAACGATATGGAGACAGACATCCTTGTTTGCGCAAATACCAAATACGGTTATTTAAACAGTGACGTATATTACTACTTTCCACCATCTCCTCTTAGAACCAAGTCCTAGATTCATGCTACAGCTTTCCCACTTTCTTCCCTGTTTGAACCAACGCTTTGAGTCGACTGTATGAACTAGCTTTACTTCTAATAATAGTAGAAGTCTAGGTGGCTTTGGAACAGCGGACGGAAGTAGAAAAGGATCCACACGAAGGGAGCTGGGGCAGTAGAGCAAGGCAGGTTTCGAAGGAATATATACCCGAGGGTCGTCGGCATGTGGCAAAGACGGCGTCGGGAGGCCGCATCTTGGCCACAATACCACAGGGAGGAAAAAGGGGTCGGAGGAGGCACCCCCGAGCCGGCGCTCTCTCGGAGAGAACGGCACGGCCGCCGATCGGGACGCGCAGGCAGCCGTTGGTCTCCTCCCTCGCCGCCGACGACAGCGTGAACGATGCACCTACACCCCTGCCCCGGTCGAGGTTGTCCGGCCGGATTTGTGACCAGCCGTGAGCTGAGAGAGAGTGTGGCCACCTATGTCTTGCTTAGATCTGGAGAGCATGAGAGAGTGAACGAGAGGAACCCTAGTAAAGCAAGCGCTAAGGCTCCTGCTTTTATATATAGTGTAGTGATTTTGTTGTACCAGCTTAAAAAAATGCGCTCCTACGTGTACCCGTGAGTGGGTGTGAGAGAACTAGTGCGTGCGTGCACCGCTTCTCTTCGTGAGAGTACAATATACCATGCCCAAAGAACGTTCGCCGCAAGAGTAATAGTATAAGTGTGTGACGTGTGATCTAAAATAAAATGTGCGCGCCGTCTTTTGTTTTTTTGAAGTTCTGAGGGTAGGGTGTGAAGAGCACATATGTGCATGACGTCTACCTGCAGATAGACGGTGGGTGCGATGTGCGAGTCTGCGAGAGGACTCGGGAGAGTCGTGACTCGTAAGGGTGCGTGTGCGTGAGAGAGAGGGGTGCACGTATCAATGCAATGCATGTGTCCGTAAATCATTATCCGACAAACGTTCGCCACAAGCCTTTTCCTGACGAACGCCGTAAGAACCGTTAGATTGGCATCCGACAGCGTCAGTTTTGCCATGCCATTTAACTGAACAGCCACTCCTCCTACATACAAATCTTCCACGTGAGTGTTAGCAACTGCCGTATGCTCCCTCCGTTCCGAAATGCAGTGCATATAGCTTTATTGAAAATTCGAACCTCGCAAACTTTTACCGAGTTTTCATGTACCAAATTGCACATGTAGAATACCCTGTATATATCATTTCATTCATCTTCGAGAGGTAACTATAAAGATGGTTGAGGAATCTACAAATAAAGACCATCGTATCGCCCGCAGCAATTTCAGGCATCCTTTAGTGTCGAGGAATATCATAGGAACTCTATATGATATGATTTTTATAGGATTTTTCCTTTAGAGCCAATTGGTTCATAGGAATAGATTCATATACTCCACATTTCAAAGGAAATAAACATGATATCATTTCTATAGCTTTAGAGCCACTTGGTTCATATGAATGGATTCCTATACTCCTTAATTTCAAAGCCCTCCTCATAGGAATTGAGATACATGTCATCTCTAGATTCAATAGAAAAGTTCCTATGATGTGAACCAAATGACATCTCTTTTCCAATCCCTACTCATAGGAATTGAGATGCTCCATGTCATCTCTTTCCCTACAACTTCCATGTATACATCTTCTATTCCTAAATAGATAGTACAACCCACTTGTCGGTGTACTAGAGTAGGGGTACCCTAGTATCCCGAACTTGCGCACGGGCAGTTGCAGCCCTCCGCGGCAAGGCTTGCCGGGTGACCGCCAAGGTCCTCCGTGGTTCCTTTGGAGCCATTCAAGAACAAAGTATTCAAGCCACGGAGACAAGGCCCGCAAGAGGAGCTTGCCGAACGCCACCCAGGGCACCTAGGAGACAAGGCCCCGGCAAGAGGAGCTTGCCGGGAAGGCCCGGTGAGCGACAAGCTTCCGGAGGCGACAAGACAACACATGCGGCAAGGCGCTTGCCGCGGCAGACCACCACTCTGTACCTGCGCTCCAGCACATCCACTAACGTGTCCCCCTGGGACCTTTCCAGGCCCGCGTGGCAAGAGGCCATGCGGCCAGCGGAGCGCGGTGGCAAGCGGCACTGACAAGATTGCCATCTTGGCAAGCGGTGGCGCCCCTGACGGTCCCTTTTTGCACTGTTAGGGCGACGTAGACGGGCATTTAATGCCCTTGTCCCCTGCCGTCAGGGTTAGGTATGATACACTGTACAAGTAGCTGTACCAACCACTCCTTTTCCATTTTTACCCTTGTCTACGTTGCCACCTGTCGGAGACCCCTTGAGCATATAAAAGGAGGCCCATGCGCAACGTAGAGGGGGGTTCGAGGGTTCAGAGGAGAGAGGGCTCGAAGCCAGAAGAACACCCACGCTCGGTCTCGTTAGCAGCTTGTGTGCACTGTAGCACTCAAGCGCCCCGAGCAAGAACTCAATACATTCGGACATGCAGCGGTAGGGAGTGTTATCTCTCGGAGAGCTCCGAAGCTGGGTAAATCGCTCGCGATGTCGCCTCGATCTGCTCTTCGTGCGACCTCTCCCCCGCCCGAACCGAAGGGGCTCGGTCCGCCGGTCCCATAGGTGTTCATGGGCGAGATCAGCCTGCCCCGACATCTTTGGCGCGCCCGGGTAGAAGGCGTCGAGATTGTGTGAACCTGATCCAGCGTCCACACGAGCTAGATCTTCATCATCTTCATCGACATGCCACGAAGAAGAAGGCTTCGGCGGCAGATGTTCCGTCCGCGTCGAACCCACCACCACCGGAGCAAACGGGTGGTGGGGTAGACACCGGCGGAAGAATGGACGTCGACGGGGGAGCCCACGGTGCTGCCAAGTCCAAGGACAAGGCTGCGCAGACCTCGGCGTCCATACATGCACCGCGCCCGTCTCAGAGGCGCGGACCGACAGCGTCATGGCATTCACAATGCCATACGCTCGTTGGACCAAGATCGAGCTGGAGGATCTCGGGATGCTCAAGACCAGCATGCACGCCAACATGCCGGCGCGAGCGAGGCACGGTCGCTCGGACGGGATACTGCTCCTTCTAACATAGTTAGAAGTCCGAGCATATCCCGCTCCTCGCGCATTCGCCACTGCCACCCACTACTCCAGCAGAAGCTTTGGCGAGAGCACAGCTGCTTCTGGATTACCCTCCAATAGCCGACAAGGTCGATGAATGGAGGGCCACCATTCAGAGTCTCATCGGCTTTGCATAACGGCAGCCTCCGCTGCCGCCGAAAGTGCATTGCTTGTCGCGGCAGGACTGCCAAACACGAGCCGGTGGCGACGAAACCGTGGGGGTGCAACCACCATGCACTCTCCGCCCGAAGGCCAAGATCGCCGACTTCGCCGGATCCACCTCGGCGACTCCACCGCATCATCGGATCCATGAGCTCGTCGCGATCAGCGCCAAGTTCTTCACGAACGGCAGCAAGAAGACGCTTCGAACTCGTGATCGAGCGCCAAGAGAAGCGGCATCAATCCGACCAGCGGCTGGGCCCTCTGTCGACATGCATGCGCCCGAGGGAACCAGCGACTTGCCGTGACGCTGGTAGGGGTTGCCCTGCGTCCAAAGGGCCCAGCAAGAAGAATTTCAAGCCAGACGTGCAGAGAAGTACGACGGCGAGACGCATCCGTCGGAGTTCCTCGGCATCTACACCATCGCGGTGCAAGCTGCCGGGGCGAGGCGACAAGATCTGGCCAACTACTTCCCGGTGCTCAAGCCCAATGTCGAGATCTGGCTCATGCACTTGCCGGACAACTCCATATCCTCTTGGGCAGATCTATGCCATCGGTTTGTCGGCGCCTTTACGGTGACCACAAGCCCCATGGCCAAGAAAGCGACCTTCATCCGCCGCCTGAAGGAAGGAGAGCCCCGCGCAAGTACATTCAGAGATTCAGCGGCGATAGCACAACATCCCAGATGTCCACCCTGCCAAGGTAATCAGCGTTCCATCAAAACGTGCGAAACCGCAGGATGCGGAGGAGATGGCGATGTGCAAGATCGAGACGCTGCGATGAGCTATATGCCCCGGCCGACAAGTGTGCACGTCTTGAGGAAGGAGGAGACTCCCGGAGAGAATCTTTGAAGCGGGAGGATCGATAGTGAGGAGACCACCCCGGCAAAGAAAAACCGGCGGCGGAACAACAGGAAGAAGAAAGGCAAAGATGTGCTAGTTGTTGAGCAGTCCGGCAACGGAGGTGGCGCCAAGAAAGCCAAGGCTGGTAGCTCCGGCAAGGAGGTTGCCGCTGGCACCAACTGCCAGGCTGCGGCGGTCGCCGACAGGCAGGACGGCTCCAACAAACAGTACTGCAAGATCCACCGCACCAAGGGCCATAACCACCAGAGCTGCAAAAAGGTCGAGCAGCTTGTCGAGCAGCAGAAGGCTGTATACGAATGACGCAACAAGGAGAAGGCCTAGGAAGGTGCTGGAGGACGCCGCGGCAAGGCCAAGCAGCGGCAAGGAGACAGACCTCCCCGCGGCCGCGACAAGGATGAAGACGACGACGATGATGAAGACATGGATGATGACGAGACCGATGGGCAGGAGTTCCAGAAAGCCATAGAGGTCCTGTGCATTGACGGCGGTGCTTCTCTGCATACTTCACATCGCCAGCTCAAGCAGTGGATGCGGGAAGTCAATGCGCGGCGTAACCATCCGTCGAGTCACGCAAGCCTACGAAATGGTCCAAAGACGCCTATCATCTTTGATATTGAGGACCACCCTGATCGTAATAGCTGCGGTCGGTGCTTGCCGATGTTGGTTTCACCAACTATCCGCAACCTCAAGGTCACTAAGATGCTAGTTGACGGAGGGGCCGGCTTGAACCTGATCTCCTCGCGGTGCTCGAAACTCCAGATCCACGATGGCGAAGCTCGAAGAGACCGGCACATTCCAAGGAATCAATCCGGGAAGGAGCAAGTCAAGGGAAAGATCACGTTGTCGGTGACATTTGGCGTGAAGTTGAACTTCAGGATCGAGAGGGTCACTTTTGGCGTTGCGACTTCCCATTGCCTTACAATGGGATACTTGGCCGCCCAAAGACTCGCCAAATTCATGGCAGCCTCTCACTATGCATACAACATGCTTTGAAGATGCCAGCCCGATAAGTGTCATCTCCATCCCTGGCGACAAGAAGGATGCTCTTATCTGCGCCGACAAGATCTACCGGAAGCAACAATCGCAGCAGATTGCAAGCCACTTGTCATTTGAAGCTCCCGAGGCGAAGAAGAAGACCAAGTCCGGCAAGAGCTCTGATGCCCACCCCGGCAAGCGCACCTCTTCGGAGTGCTACGCTACCGTCGAGGACGCATTATTGAGCTCCACCGGCAAGTGTAAGAAGACGATGGCAGCTCCGCCAGAGACCAAGAAGGTGTCCGCCAAGGAGGGCGGCACTGGTGGTACCTTCACCATCAGTGCCACTCTCGACCCTAAATAGGAAGGCGCTTCGTTGCTTTCACGTAGGCGGCGTCGGCGTGTTTGTGTGGAAACCGCCTAACATCCCCGTGTTCCTGTGAAAGTAATTGAGCACCATCTTGGCGTTTGTCCTCATGCGCGGCCCTTCAAGCGTAAAGTCGTGAAGGTGCAAAGGAGCGCCAAGAATTCATCGCAGAAGAAATCAAGAAATTGGAAGCAGCAGGCCTTGTCGAGGAGTGCTCCATCCCACGTGGTTGGCCAATCCTGTAGTTGTATGCAAGAAGGCAACGGGAAATGGAGGCTTTGTATCGACTTTACCGATGCCAATAAAGCTTGTCCCAAAGACCCATTTCCTTGCCGCGCGCATCGACCAGATTGTTGACTCCACGGCGGATGTGATTTGCTTTCATTTCTGGATGCATACTCAGGATATCATCAGATCTTCATGGCGAAGAGGATGAGGAGAAGACCGCATTCATCACCCCATGTGGCACATACTGCTTGCATTTACGGATGCCTTTCGGATTAAAGAATGCTGGTTCAACATTCGCAAGAGTAGTCCATGACGCTTTTGAGCCGCAAATGCACAGAAAAATGTGGAATCCTACATGGATGACATAGTGGTCAAAAGCAAGGACAAGGCGACTCTGATTCGAGATTTAGACGAAACCTTTGCAAATCTGCGCAAGATCAACCTCAAGCTCAACCCTGAGAAGTGTGTGTTTGGAGTCCCTTCCGGCAAGCTTCTCGGGTTCTTCAGGTCTCAGCCGGGGATTGAAGCCAATCCCGACAAGATCAAGGCCATTGAGCAGATTGAAGCACCAAAGCGGCGTCAAGGATGTACGAAGACTTGCGGTTGCGTAGGCTGCTCTCAAAGAGGTTTATCTATAGGTTCTGCTTGGCGTGCCTGCCATTTTTCAAAATTTTGAAAAAGGCAGGTCCGATGAAATGGACTCCGGAAGCGGAGGCTGCGCTGCAGGACTTGAAGAGATACTTGTCCTCCACTCCAACACTTGTCGCACCTAGGCCACAAGAGAAGTTGCTGCTATATATAGCGGCAACCAATCAAGTGGTTAGTGCTGCGTTAGTAGCGGAGAGGGAGGCGGTTGATGAGCTAGCAACCATGGGAGATGCATCCAGCGACGAGCAGGGGGCTTCACCGGCAAGCTCTGGTCCCGACAAGGATGTATCTACGCAGATGCATGAGAAGATGCAGAAAAGAATGGTGCAGCGCCGAGTTTACTTTGTCAGTTCCCTTCTGCAGGGGGCTAGGTCAAGGTACTCTGGTGTGCAGAAATTGCTTTTCGGCCTCCTCATGGCCTCGAGAAAGCTGCACCATTACTTCCAGGCACATGAGATCACGATCGCCACTCGTTTTCATTTGAAGAGGATCTTGCAAAATCCAGAGGCAACAGGCAGGATTGTCGAGTGGAGCCTTTGGGCCCCATCAAGCTTTGGCCTCAAGTTTGAGAGCACTTCAACTATCCAAAGCGAGCATTGGCGGAGTTCATAGCAGAATGGACGCCAACACAAGATGAAGAAATTCGAAACGAGCATCCCGTCAAGGAAGCAAGCAAGCAAAGAGTGGCTGATGTACTTTGATGGTGCCTTCTCATGCAAAGGCGCCGGTCTTGAGCGTGCTACTTGTTGCACCCACCGGAGAGCACCTCAAGTACGTAGTCCAGATGCACTTTCCCAAGGAGCAAGCAACAAACAATACTGCAGAGTATGAAGGTTTGCTTGCCGGCCTCAGGATCGCAGTAGACCTTGGGATCAAGAAGCTCATTGTCAGGGGTGACTCACAGCTTGTCATCCGCCAAGTGAACAAGAGTTATCAGAGTCCATTGATGGAAGCTTATGTTGATGAAGTGAGAAAGCTAGAAGAGCACTTTGACGGCCTACAAATGGAACATGTTCCAAGAGCTCGGAACGACATTGCCGATGGCCTGTCGAAGTGCGCTGCACTTAAGTTACCTGTGGAACCAGGGATTTTTGTGCTCAAGCTGACTCAACCATCTGTAACGTCATCAACTGGACAAAGCAAGAAGAGGAAGTTGATTTCTGGTGACTATTTTTCGGCAGAGCTTCCCGAAGCCGCCGCCAAGAAGGTCCCCAAGATCAACACCAACCGTGCGGAGGAGCAGTCTGCTCCGACAAGCCCTAGGGTTTGTTTCGTTGAAGCAGACGCTCCCGACAAGTTTTGCTCCGGCAAGCTTGCCGGGGAACGTCAAGCTCCGGCTGAGCCGCAGGTTCTCGCCGTAGAAGCGGATGTACCCGCAGCAGCAGATGTGCCTTTAGTCCTTGTTGCCGAGCCGCAAGCTCCAGCATGGGCACATCAGATTGTCCATTTCCTTCAGACAGGAGAACTTCCCGAAGAGCAAGAAGAAGCGGAAAGAGTAACCCGACAGTCAAGTATGTACCAGTTTGTCGACAACACACTGTACAGAAGAAGACTCAACGGTGTGAAATTGAAGTATATTCACCGGGAAGACGGGTAAGTTGCTATGGCGAGATACATGGAGGCATATGTGGTCACCACATTGGCGCCAGAGCACTTGCCGCAAAGCGTTCCGCAAGGTTTCTTTTGGCCGACAGCCTCCGTGATGCAACCGCACAAGTAACCAAGTGTGAAGCGTGCAGTTCCATTCCAAGCAGATACACACCAGCCAGCTCAAGCTCTCCAGACGATCCCTTTATCCTGGCCATTTTCGGTGCAGGGGCTCGACATCCTCGGCCCCTTTCCCCGAAGCTGTCGGGAGCTTTGAGTACTTATGCGTTGTAATCGACAAGTTCACAAAGTGGCCGGAAGTGGAAGCGATGAGGAAGGTGACGGCATAGTCGTGATCAAGTTCTTTAGGTTGATTGTTTGCCGTTCGGAATCCCTAACAGGATCATCACCGACAACGGCACGCAATTCACGAGCCGCACCTTCATGCAAGACGCCCAAGATCTTGGCGCCAAGGTTCCGCTTTCGCTTCATTGCTCATCCGAGAAGTAACGGTCAAGCGGAGAGGGCGAATCTTTGAAGTGCGCGCGCGTGCTCAAGACCAGAACTTTCGATTTGGCTGCACAAGTGCGGAAAGAATCTGGATTGAGGAGCTGCCGGTGGTTCTTTGGTCGATCAGACGACGCCAAATCGAGCCACCGGCGGACACCTTTCGCTCTAGTCTATGGAGCAGAGGCAGTTCTCCCCACGGAACTTCAGATCACGGATCACCTCGAGTGCTCGCAGATGATGATCTTGAGCAAGAGCAGTATGCGACAACATGACGCTACCGCTCCTTGAGGAGGATCGTCTTCAGTCAGACGAGCTGCTCGATACTAGCAAGCTTTGCGCCGCTACCATAGCTGCAAAGTTAATGCCAGAAGTCTTGAGGAAGGCGACCTTGTTCTTCGGCGCGTTCAGTCCGCCAAGAATTCCAACAAGTTGACGCCGAAGTGGGAAGGCCCTTACCGGGTGAAACGAGTCACTAGGCCTGGCGCTGTCCGCCTTGAGACCGAAGATGGCATTCTGGTGAGCAACTCCTGGAACATTGAGCATGTTCGTAAGTTTTACCCGTAGGGCGCGGTTGCCGGAACCTGTTCTGGCAACCACCTTTTGTACAAGTCTTGCCGATGTTGCATGTAATCCTTGGTACAAAGCCGGGCGCAGACCCCGTGCATAAGTAAAGCTAATGTGCTTCACACATCTTGTCAATTTCATGCTTTCTACTTCTATTTTGCATGCGTTATCTGACACTTTGTGCAGCACCTACCTCCGGTAAGCAATAACGAGCCATAAGGCTCTATATCTTTATTTTCTCTTCTTTACTTTCTCAAAGAAAGGAAGGTTCCCTCGCCCACAAGTTTGCCGGGGGAAAGGAGAAGATAATGGTGTGGACCAAGCGTCGCTCAAGGAAGTCTAGCCTTCAGGGAAGCAAACGACGGAAAAGCTAAGTTGCTAAAGTTTGAGCAATCAGTTTTAAAAATTTGAAGTTATCTTCCTCGAACGACCGTACTTTTGTATGGAAAACACATGCGCGGAGGAACCAACTCGTAGCTAGTTGCGCCTTACTTTGTTTCGAGTCCGCTCAACAACTTAAGTGAGCTGCGACTAGTTGCGACAAGGTTTCTTGTCGGTAGCAGCACCGCCAAAGGCCGCCGACGTCTCGCACTTTCGGCTCATGACCTAGGTGCTCATACTGACAAGTTCCCTAAAAGCGTAGGGCAAAAACATACAAAGGAAGGAACCAAGTAAAGGAAATAACATAGCAATTGCTACCAGAAATAGAGTTATATTACAAGATAGCTTGTCGCAGCTCTAATAGGTTGTTCTCATAACATGACCAGCAGGGCAAGAAAAGAGAAAGCGGGCGGCCTAATCCACGCGATCGCCCTCAACCCTCTTGATCCCGCTCACCCCTGTCCCACGATGGGTGCGACAAGGGTCTTGAGCGCTTCCACATCAGCATCCGGCGGCAAGGACTTGAGGACGTCGGTGAGGTTGAGGCCTGGATTGCGGAAGGCCACCTTCATCAGCACCTTTTGAAGAGCTCCCGCAGATCTGGCGCGACTCCTCGGCTAGCTGCTTTGGGATCTCTTCCCGGAGTCGCTGGAGGGCCGTCACCACGCCTTTGAAGAACAAGCTGAGCTTGGCGCTGGGTTGGAGGTGCTCATCGGAGGAATATCCAAGATCATCCATCCTCAACTGCTTGACTCTCGTCGATGGCTGCAGCAACATCCACGAGACCCTCGGTCCAGGTGCTCCACATTCTCCCTAAAAGTATTCAGGCGGCAAAGAAGACTCGCCAGCGCCTCGTCGGCCTTGATCTTCTCCTTCAAGGCCACCTCTCGCTCCTCGGCGCCCGTCCCGCCGAGTCAAGGTGGTCAACTTCAACTCAAGATCTGCGTTGGAGTCCTTGGCGGCGCTGAGCTCCTTGCTCCTCTCGGTGAGACGGCCCTGCAGCTCGCCAAGAGTATAGGCGTCCTTCTGGCGCTCATGCTTGAGTTCAGCAAGCTCCTCGCCGCTCTCCTTGAGATTGGCCTCCAGCTGCATCATCTTCGTCTCCAGCTCCTTCTTGGCGGCCTCGGTAGCTGCGGCAGCATCCTTTGCTTCCTGGAGAGCCCCGCCAAATGTTTGCTCGCGCGTGGCTAGATCCTCCTCATGGCTGTCAAGATTAACCTTCCTCTGCGCCAACTCGCCTTCACATGCAGATAGCTTCTCGGCTGACAAGTCATTGTTGCTCCTCGACTTCAGCCTTCTCGAGGAGGAAGGCTTTGCGCTCCTCGGCGAGTTGCTCCCGCTCCTCTGCCAAGGCCCGGAGAGCTTCCTGGTTGAGGCCCCGGAGCTCCTCCGCGCGCTTCTCGATGTCTGCTCCCGCCTTCGCGACAAGCGCTTCCTAGGATTCCAACTTGGCTTGTCGGGCGCGGTAGAGCGACAGCAGCTTCCGCAGCAGCTGCTCCTCCTCAGACTCGCCGCTGTATGCAGTGCGTCGACCAACGTCAGTCCAGCGGAGGCGAGCAACTCTTCATCAAAAGTTTCTCCTTCGGCCGGCGCCCTGGAGCTCGACGCCCATGGGAGCTTAATGAAGACGCCATCGTCAGCCTTCAAATAGGCGCCGGGCTGGGGCTCTTCGGAGCCCGACGCTGCCGCAGCGGCGGAGGGATCGGTGGTCGGCGTAGCGCCTGGCGCTCCTGCGGCCTCAGTCGTCGGTCGATCGCGGACCCTCGCCCGGCTTCTGTGGCGGCAGCTTTGGCGGCCTCTTCGCCGGCGGGCTCGTCAGCGCCAGCTTCTTCTTCGATGGCAGCGGCGTCGTCAAGATGTGCAGCAGCGTCCTCCTCGTGGCGGCCTCGGTCTCCATTGGCTCTTGTGGCGAGATGGATCCGACGACCGGAAAATGAAGAAAAGTCAAGCAAATATTCAAAAAGAAAATCAGAAGAAGAAGAACACAAGGAAAGTTTTCAAGCAAGAGGATTACCTGTGCTAGGGTCTGCAGTCATGGTCTCTGCCACCAGGGGATCGCTGGTGCTGTCCCTTGCCGGAGAGCTGTCCCTTGCCGGAGAACTGCCCCTTTTCGGAGAAGTCTCCCTTGCCGGAGAACGCTCCCTTGCCGGGGAATCCTCCCTTGGCGGTGTAGTCGAAGCAGAAGGCATGTCAGGAGCGGCTTCAAGGCACTTCTGGTAAGGCTGCTCTGCTCCTACACAAATCAACAGTCAGATATCGGCAAAGAAAGGGCACCCATGCACGCCTTACAGCAGGAAGTAACCCATATACTTACGCTGGGGGCTGCTGTTGGGGGGGCTGCTTTGAGGAAGAGTTGCCGCGTCCGGCAAGGTGGTCTCAGACGCGCCTCTAGCTGTCATGGTGGGTTCGTCCTCGGTGACAATCACCGGGCCTTGGCTCTCTTCGACGCTCTTCGGGCGGCGTCACGAAAAGGAATGGGTTCAGAGTGAAGCAAATCGAGATACAAGCCAAAGCAACAAGTCAAGAACTACAAATGCTGCAAAGAATCTTACTCTTCTTCTTCCTCGTCGAGCCGAGCGGAGAGATCAAATTCTGCCCGCCTCAAGACGACGAGGCGGAGGAGTAGGTTCCCTTGGCTGCTTGGCGGGAGCAGAAGCGGTGGTCTGCGAGGGCCCCGCTCCAGTTGCCGCAGCGGCGTGAGGTGCTCCCGCGGCAACAGTGCTTGCCGCGGTGGAGCGCGTCGCGCGGCGCGGCGGCTGTTGACCCGTCTGCCGCCCCACTACGTCTCCGGCCTTGCGGAGACGCCTTCTTGGTGGAGCTGGGGGCTCCGCTCGTGGCAAGCTATGGCGAAGGAGGAGGCGCCCTCGTGGCTCGCTCAAGTCGACCAGGGCCCGACAAGCTCTTCCTCGCCGGCAAACTCCCCTCGCTCGCCAAGGCTTGTCGCCTCTGCTGCCTCTACCTCCTCCACAGTGAATCCAAACTTCGCTTGGCGGCGGCTGCTGCCGCCTCTTCCCGGCCTGAGTGGCGTCGGCGCATCTCATCATCCGTGGTGTCGCGGGTGAGGCTCTTACATTCATCGGGCGGACCGCCCTTCTACCGAGCTGTCAAAGAACACTCGCACGACGGCGTCATCTGCAGGCTCTTGCCAGTTGGAACGATTCCATGCGAAGTCGCAACGGCATCATTGCACGGATGCGGTCGAGCGAGGAATTGTTGCACAGCGGGACGACATTCTTCGGCAACTTGAACGCTCCGGGATGCTCAAGATCGTGCTTGAACAACTCCAAGAGCATCGCGTCCGGGCCTGTGACAGTGAAATTGAAGTTGAGGCCCGGCGCAGCCTCATGATATCCGCCGCGTTCCGGAACTCCCAGCGGGCCTCCTCCTCTCCTGCGAAGCGGCGCGGCGACGAAGGAAATCTGCACCAACGGCACCTACGGTGAGTCCGGCAAGCCTCGGCGTAGGGATCCGGATGACGGCAATCTTCAGCCTAAGCGTTTTCGGGCCATCTTGCTCCAATCGTTGCCGCGCACTCTTTGGGGTTTGGTATTTGGGCGATGGCAACTGCGGGTTCTCCTCGACAATCCACACCACCGCTCTCCACTCATCCCATTTGCTGCGGAGCTCTCCCTCCATATAAGCTTCCTTCTTGCCGGTCCTCGAGATCCAGGCGATCCCACCAGAAAGAGGCTCCCCTCTCTCAACTCGTGGCATAAAAAAGTGGCGGAAGAGGGCTACGTTTGGATGGACTCCGACAAAGTTTTCGCAGAGATGTGCGAAAACTGCCATGGTCAGAACAGCATTGGGGGTGAAGTCAAGGAGGCGGAACCCGTAGGTGTTCATGATATCGCAGAAAAAGTCGAGAGAAAGGCGGCAGAGCCCGCAGAGAAGAACAACGCGAAGAAAGGGTACCCATTCGAGCCAGTTCAGCGACAACTAGGAGTACCTTCGATGCGCGGATGTGCTCGGCGTCTCCGTCGACCGAAGAGGTAGTAGTACTCCCTCGGCTCCCTCGCGGCGAGCTGGGGGAAAGATTGCCCGCTCCTTCCATGGCGCCGCAAGCGCTGCGCCGGCCGACTTCACGGCCTTCCCTTGTCGGCTTTGAGACCATGGCGGAGGTGGTGAGGGAGATCGACGGTGTTGGTGATGCTTGTGGTGATGGGGGGCGGAGAGCTGCTCTCTATTCAGCCATGGGAAGAAGGGGGGAGCAACGGAGGTTTTTAGAGATTGGACAAAGAATCGGCGAGATGGGCGAACTGCCTGTTTCCCCTGCTTATAAAGAGGGAGGCGGACTTTCCGTCTTTCGAATAAATAAACCACCCACGATCTCTCACAGACGCCGCGCATTCGGACGCGTGCCCGTTCGTGGAGGGCGTGGTGGGTCCAGAGGTGAGTTCTGGCGTGACCCAGCCGCGTTCCCGTGCCTGTTTTGGGCCTGGCCCAACAGCCGCTCGGCACTGTGTGGCCCAGCCCGGGGCTCCTGCCGGTGTACTAGAGTAGGGGTACCCTAGTATCCCGAACTTGTGCACGGGCGATTGCAGCCTCCGGCAAGGCTTGCCGGGTGACCGCCAAGGTCCTCCGTGGTTCCTTTGGAGCCATTCAAGAACAAAGTATTCAAGCCAAGGAGACAAGGCCCCGGCAAGAGGAGCTTGCCGGGAAGGCCACCCAGGGCACCTAGGAGACAAGGCCCCGGCAAGAGGAGCTTGCCGGGAAGGCCCGGTGAGCGAAAAGCTTCCGGACGCGACAAGACAACAACCGGGCAAGGCGCTTGCTGCGGCGGACCACCACTCTGTACCTGCGCTCCAGCACATCCACTAACGTGTCACCCTGGGACCTTTCCAGGCGCGCGTGGCAAGAGGCCGTGCAGCCAGCGGAGCCTTGATGGCAAGCGGCGCCGACAAGATTGCCATCGTGGCAAGCGGTGGCGCCTCGACGGTCCCTTTTTGCCTCGTTAGGGCGGCGTGACGGGCATTTAATGCCCTTGTCCCCTGCGTCGGGGTTAGGTATGATACACTTGTACAAGTAGCTGTACCAACCACTCCTTTTCCATTTTTACCCTTGTCTACGCTACCACCTGTCGGAGACCCCTTGAGCATATAAAAGGAGGCCCATGCGCAACGTAGAGGGGGGATTCGAGGGTTCAGAGGAGAGAGGGCTCGAAGCCAGAAGAACACCCACGCTCGGTCTCGTTAGCAGCTTGTGTGCACTGTAGCACTCAAGCGCTCCCGAGCAAGAACTCAATACATTCAGACATGCAGCAGTAGGAGTGTTATCTCTCCGGAGAGCTCCGAAGCTGGGTAAACCGCTCGCGTTCTTCGCCTCGATCTGCTCTTCGTGCGACCTCCGCCCCTCGCCGAACCAAAAGGGGCTCGGTCCGCCGGTCCCATAGGTGTTCGTGGGCCCGATCAGCCTGCCCCGACACCACTAGTAGTTTTTTTCCAAAACATGCAACTATGGCACAAGAACTATATAGTGTGCCAATAACTTTGAAAGATGGTCGCTGGATGAAGCTAACCCGACAGTGCAGAGATAGGCAAATCCAAGCACTACTGGTCGTTGGATATCATCAACATTCCACCAGATCTGCCACATGTACAATTTAGAAGACTCCATGGTTGAACTTAAGCATAATGCACAAACCTCAAAACACAAGCACTTCTCCTTTGTTCTAGAATCTTCTGTATTATAATTGATTATTTTTTCTAAATGAATTGCCATTATTTGTTTTTATTTTATGATTTACAATGCACAACCCCATGAATCTTAACATTTTTATAAAACTAATTGATTTTGAATGAGATGAACTATAAGAACTAAACGAACATCTACATCATGCATATATGACTCAAAGCTTTACATGCTATAGTATGTATTTATTCATAATTTGGTTTCAAAATCTCATGCGTTCAATACATGTGTACCTTACTAGTTTTGAGTAGAGTAGCAAATTTCACGTGGCCCCGGGTATATCAAAATGCAGGGCCCATGCATCATTGCCTTCAGTCGAACCTACGTCCACAATTTTTTGTACGTACTATATCTCCACTGGTCCCCGAACCCAAAATGCTGCCTCGTTCCCATAAAACCAAGCGGCCCACACATATTTAAGGTGTCGACTCGAACCCGTTTACTACGACGTGGCCCCGCATGCCGTAGTACTCCTACAAACCCTACCGCCGCACTCATCATCGGTTTTCTTCAAGAGGACGAGGGAGAAGCCGATTTGTAGTGGAGGCGCTTTAAAAAAAGGATATGTAGTGGAGACCCCTACCCTAGGGTGCCCTAGGTAGCTGCCGCACGCATCATTGTTTTCTCTTTTCTTTATGCCCTTGCGCCCTAGAGTGAAATGATGGTTGCTTCGTCCGTCCAGCACTCCAGCTTAATGCGGGAAATGTGGGGCTTTGTGATTTGACCCTCATCGCTCATTTTCTCTGCGGCCTTCTGACCAAGGTGCCTCAATTCCAACCGCTGCTTGAACTGTAATTTGGTGCATCGCATGTGGAACAAGGCGGTGGATGAGCCACATGTCGGCCAAAGGGGTCTGTTAAGTGTGTCGCCATTTCGCAGCGAATCGACCTGCTTGAGTTGCTACGCCAACACGACAGGAGCAGCCTACCGCTTGGTTTTGCTCCTTGGTGAATCCCGACTATATTGATCTAAAAAGATACGTGCTGAACTACCCTCTCCGTCTCGGTTTTTTATTTTTAGGCGTCTCGGTTTATAGGGCCTACACGTAGTTCTAGGTCATCCATTTGACTAACTAAATATGAGTTACTATGTCCCAAAAAGTATATCATTGGATTCTTAAGCGGATGTAGTTGTATTTAAAAGTCGAGGGCGGGGCTTTTCCTGTGCGGTAGGCGGGGCAGTTCCGCCTAGTCGGTTCGACAGAGACGCGAGAAGACGAGGGAGTAGGCTGCTGCAAACGTAGGGCTGTGTGATTTGACAACGAGTTACTACTGGACAGGTGAGGCCCCGTGATTTGACTTGCCACTATCATTTTAACCGCGGCGCTACGACCGGCGTGAGTCTCCCGATTCCTGACCACCTCCATACAGGTGCCTCTCCCAATGCTCCACCATGTAGTAGAGGTTGGCTCTTGCATGAGAGCCCACTTCTCCACTTTTTCCTTGCCTCTCTTTCCTCCACATATGCAAAAATGCCATGTAAAGCGCACTATTGTACTTACTTTTACTTGCTCCCACAGGTGCTTAAGCTTGCCACATAGGCATAAAGTCTGATGTGGCAAGTTAATCAAGAAGAGAGAGACTAGTTTGGTGACCCAAGGAAGAAATGGTGCTAATCGCGTGTACATAGGTGAAAAGACAATTTGAGTCTATAGCTAATTAAATGAAGCAAACTTAGCAACACCATTTCATTAGAAGAGGTCACTCCTTGGCAAATGCAATAAATACTAGCATTCCCTGTGTCCCATAATATAAGAACGTTTTTGGCACTACACTAGTGTCAAAAACGTTCTTATATTATGGGACGGAGAAATCTGAAGAAAGAGATCGAGAGAAGTAAAAAAATACACTTATAGCCAACCTTGTTGTAGTATGAGTGACTAAGTGATGACTATGTATGACATGCCAACATCAGATAGCCTAACACACCGTGTTAAATCTCCAAGGGCGCGACCGCGCGAGCGACGCGACGGTCGTGGTAGGCGCGACCATGATACTGACTTCTGGCAGCCCTTGTATCTGAGATCAAACGGTCGCATGCTAAGTTGCTGAAAATTTGTAGAATAACCCTCTAGGATAGGATATTCACCCATAGGTCTAGAATCACGCCATGCAACCGTTCGATCTCAGATCCAAGGGCTCTTGGAAGCTCGTATCATGGGAGAATGGAAAGCCACTACCCTGCCGTTCGCATGTTGGCAGTTCGCTCCTACTCGTCCCCGCACGTCCTTCAATACTATGACAGTTCGCTCCTAGTCGTCCCGTCCATTCACATTACGGCAGTTCCACTAATCCTAACCCTCCTCCCAAATCCATGGCGTCCCAAATCTCCACGATCGGCGGTGAGTACAAGGTTAGAACCATCACCGGTGATGAGTTCGACGTCATCTACACCCGCTTCTTCCGCTGACGGTGAAAGGATGCCTTTCGCTTCAGACGCATGTTCGAAAACTCAGATGATGAGTGGATCGCTGGGCTAGATGTTGAGTACACCACAGTCCTGGGACGAGAGAAGGATCTAAAGGACAAAGAGAGGAAGGAGCCCGCCGTGATCCAGGTTTGCGTACATAACGTTTGCTTGGTCTACCACATATGCCATGCCGACGTTGAGTGCCAGGATTTTAAGAACTTCCTCAAGGACAAAACAGTGAAATTCGTTCTTTGTAGAGACTTTAAGAACGACAAAGAAGTCCTGGTCGGATAGGCCTCGTTGTAGGCAACCCCTTCGACATCTAGAAGAATCGGCCGGTGCCCTCTCGTCACCTTCAATGCCGACCTGGCAGGAGCCATGGTTCATCCTTCGTACCGTAAACTGGAGAAACCTCATTACACGGTTCATCATCATGCATGGCAGCGGAATGTACTAGATATAGACCACATCCACTATGCTACAATGGATGGCTACCTTTGTTTCAATATCTACAAGGGATGGATGAAGAGCAACAACCAAGTGTGCGGTTCAAGCGAAGAAGTATCAACCAAGAGGAAGAGGGACAAGGACAAAGTCGAGGACGTGGACGAGGACTCCGAGTAAGGTGGCAGTGTCATTGCTCATGGTGGTTCTAAACTTCTAATGCAGTGTCTACCGAATTAGTTGCATAGTTTAATTTCAAGTGTGCTTAGTTTAATTTGAGGGGTGTGTTGTCTTTGAGCCCCAGTGAGAACTATGTTATGTTTCTTCTCGTTACATTAACTCTTCAGTATGTACATACTACTAGTATTTCTTTAATAGAATTTAGCACCCCAATTAAGCACATACTAGCTTTTTTAATAGTACTATATGCATAATTTGGCGACGAGCGCTCTCTATATGTACCGCCTTTTTTCAAAATTTCAATTTTTGCTCCATGGCGCAATCCATCAATAGTACTACTGTACAAAAGTATACATTTTTTAAAAGGCTAGAGTACTGTTCATCACATATATAGCCAGTTAAATTCTCAACCTAGAACGACATGCATGCCATGTAGTAAACCGATACGGAGGAAGTATAGTAAAAATGAGGTGATTTTACCGAGCGATCGGCGGGGGAGCATGGCCTGTCATGCGGTCCCACGTGGCATGATGTACCAAGGCAATGCGCGTGTCCCTCTTGAGGCAGAAGCAATACTACGTGGTTCGAGATGATGGCGAACCGAAGTGTGAAATAATGGTAGCTTCGTCCGTCTGGGAAGGTGCGGCATTGTGATTTGACGTCTCATTGCTCATTACTACTACTGGGCCGGTACGAGTGGGGTGCGTCCCCCTGCTGTTCTGCACTATTATTTGGTGCTTGACACGTCGACCCGGTTGCTATATGTCCCACATGTCAGCGACAAGAAGTACATAATTCATGAAAGGGAGTGTCAACAGAGGAGTATACTACAGAATTCATGAAAGGGAGCGACTTAGTTTTGGAAAAATCTGTTTTTACGGAGTACGTACCAACTAGGGTTTATAGGGCTCATCTAAAAAACATTCGTTTTTCTGTTTTGATAAGTCTCAATTCTACTATACTAGTAGTAGTACCATTGCATGTTGGATTTCTAGGTGCGTTAGATCACCCGACGCAAGCAGTGTCAAGAGGAAATTAACCAATGCATGTACAAGTTCATGGAAATTTAGTGGTCATTCATGCATTCGTTCTAATTAATGCCTCGGTAAACATAACTTCTTGAGAAAAATGAGCGTACTAATTACTTGTGCAAACTAAGAAATTAATTCGACCACTCACCGTCTACCTTGGTTGGAGAGATTTTGAAATTGAGCCATAAACTGGAAAGGAGGGAGTAGTAACTTTTCTCTCGATTACTATTTGTGGCCTTTTATAGATGCAAAATGCATTTTTTTATAGTGGCCTTGTATAAATAAATGGAGGGAGTACTAACCAAAGTAGTACGTAGTAGGGACGAGGAGTAAACGGAGGGCGTAGTAAAATTTTCTCCTCATGCTGCGAGCCACCGCGCGCGTGGGCGAGGGAGCGGGCGTAAAGGTGTACAGTAGTAGTAGTAGTAGTAGTAGTAGTAGTAGTAGTAGTAGTAGTAGTAGTAGTAGTAGTAGTAGTAGTAGTAGTAGTAGTACTCGTAAGCAAGCTTCACCTCATCCTGCGAGCCACCGCGCCTGCATGGGGAGATGGCGTACTAAGCAAGCTTCTCCTCGCTCATGAGTTGACGGGACACATCAAAAGTACTTGATGTATAGAGCCTTGCCTCTAAGGTAGGCCCCACATGGTTTGCCTCTTTTTTAAATTTAACATAACGTCAAGTCACAATTTGTTTGTTCACCCGTGGTAGGCGATCCTCCCTCCACCAAGTGGACAACCAAGACATCGTTCCAAATTACCACGTGGGCTGCCTTTTTCAGAAGAAATGAGCTCCACCGTGTACCCGCGCGGGTGTAGTTGGGAAAGAGACGGGAGTACGTGCGCCGTGCGTGCACCTCTTCTCTTCGTGCATGTCCCCCACCTACGTGGGTGTGTGTGAGAGAGATACAAACCAGTCACCACCACGCCCCACTCCTCCTCACCTTATCTCTCATCTTTCTCCCTCCATTTTTATACACAAGGGGCCACTATAAAAATTACAATTTGCAGATATACAGGGCCACTAACACTAATTGATGCAATATTAATGGTGTTTGCCTCGTGGTACTAGCAAAGGAGGACAATAATTATCCCTTGCATGCATGAGGGAGTTTGTAAAAAATGCATCTTGATGTTCCGTGCAATGCACGGGCATCTTGCTAGTCCATGAAAACAACACATGGAAAATTCCACGGTGAACGAGGGATTTGAATCTGTTGGGAGGGGCTGTTTGGATCTTGCCCGGGGTAGCCAAAATATTGGTGACCCTTTTGTCCACCGGTGCCTTTGCCACCGATGAACGAGGAATGACTCGGGTGCTCATGCTGTCATGCATCCTCCAACGCGCACATTGGAGACGAGCTCGCACGAGCTGTGATTTTTTGTCCCACAACGCCGCCCGAGTCGCCCGCAGAACGACCGGCAACCCGCACGTTGGAGACTCAAACTACCATTTCTTTCTTTCATATACGGGCTGACAGGTGGGCCCCACGGTTACGCGCCCCGATGGTGCAACACTAGTTGCGCCGCGTGGAACGTTTGACTGGTCAATTGATTGTGTCATCAACAAAATATGGAGTTGTACGGGTGAGCCAGTGACCGTATAATCATGACATGTATTTGTTTAACACGGTACAGACGCAAGGGCTCATATATACGCGCAAGCACTCACCGCTATAAGCGCACACACGCGAACCCTACCCCTATGAGCACCTTCGAGAGAGTGGGCCAGCATATATGATCTTGAGATTTTATGAAGTCACCATAGGTGCCTCGTAGTCGAGTGGAACGTCTCCTTCCACTGAACGTACATCGTCGGAAAATACTGAAATTAACACAAGATAAATGCGAGCACCGGGACTTTAACCTTGGTGGGCTCGAGAAACCACTGTCCTCTAACCATCCAACCACATGTTGGTTAGCACAACAAAATGCATGTGGTGACCGTGATGAGCTTATTCTGAAGTCCAGTGACCATATCGTGCTTTCGCTTCAAATACAATGACCGTAAGTGTTGTCAACAAAATACGGAGCACGCATCAAATGCAAAGTCCATCAGTGTCATCAACAAAATATGGACACGTATCGTGAGCTAGATACCGTTGTACTATTGTATATGCTTATTTTCTTAGTGGCCGATTATGTGTGGTGTGTGGTGAGCACATCATTTCTAGTTGTGGTGGGTCAACATGAAGACTCATGGGTCGGTTCCATCCTGCGCCACATATAGGTTGGACCAAGACGTGTTATACGGAGACCCATGTGGAGGACTCGGCATACAACACGAAGCTAACAGAGTCGCGGAGGACTCTATCCCCACTGGTGATAAGCCGACTATATATGATTTGTAACCCTAGGCCCTTAGTATGTTATACAAGCTTGGGGGCTAGTTCGTCGATAGTATACACACACGCACAATGCCCGGTATTCACGTGTACTTTGTACACACCCTATCACTAATATATGATAACAAGAGTAGGCTCTTTCTTCAACTGCAAGGGTCCGATCCGAACTAGGGTAAAACTTTGCCTCATATTACCATCCAGCCTAACAACCAGGGATATCCTACCGAATGATATGATGAAATCATATCTGCCAACTACTAAGAGAGAGGTGTGTCGGGGGGTAATGTGTGCGAGAGAGGCCTAAAGATAATGTGCGTGCGGGAGACACGTAGGCACATATATGTGCGTATAGAGGGCTAGTAGAGACCGTGCATGTGAGAGAAATAGTGTTTTCCAACTGAGATTAGTGAAAAGAGTGGTACATAGTAGTTAGAAAGAGAGATAGAAACAGAGAGAGCATGTGCGTGAGACACCCCGACACCCTGAGAGAGATTGTGATCATGTGTGAAAGATAAATGCCGATGCATATAAAGTGTGTGCACTTATGCGTTAGATAGAGAGATATATAACGCGTCTGTGAGAACGGGGCGAGGCATAGTGCATCTACGTGTAAAAGGCGGTTCTACGCATTAAATTAAAATATAAATTGCATTATTATTTTTGGATGAGATCATGAATTTTGCAAATTGCTTATGGACGAAAATCGGTCTATCAGACACCCATACTCTATTGAATTCTAGCATGTGCATGTGTTTATTTCATATTATCGATCCATAAAGTGAGAGCGGTTTGAAATACGTGCAATGGATGCTTTTGCAATTCATATATAAACATTAATTAGTGCACTCCATGTTGTTAGTGTGAAGCACTTTATACATTTGTCACTTGCATGGATGCATTCCAAATTGCTAGCTATGAAATAGAATACATGTCGAATTCAACATAAAGGGGGTTTCGAAGATCCGAATTCATAGGAAGTGCATTCATCTATTTGAACCCGAGATAATGGCATTTGTAAATCAGATGTAAAAGGGGGCATCAATCTTTGTTGTGAGTTTGAACATGCTATATATATTCATACACATATCTAACTTTTTGTTGCAACCAAGGAGATTATATACGGAACCATGCATGAACCGAGGTAAGTTGCATATTTTTTAATATATACTAAGTGTACAATGTATATTCAAATGTACTCCCTCCGTTCCAAAATAATAGTAGCTTTAGGATTTTCAAGAGTAAAGATTTGTGAAGTTTGACAAATCCTGAAAGTTCAGTTCAAGAGAACTGAAAACGTTAATGCTTCTGCTCCCAAATATTGAACGAAGCGCCAAATAGGCCTCCGGTCACCCAAAACCGTGCGAGACTAATGTTTTGGTGGTAGGAAATTATTGTCCTGACTCTGGCCCATGTGGCCTATCGGCCTGATGTCCAAAGGTCTAAACCGGGGTAGGTTTGTAACTTCACCAAGATGCCAATCTCAACCGCCTCCGAGAAGCATTCATACACCGTGGGCGCCTAAACACCCATGCGCTCGGCCGAAATCAATCCCGCCCACATTTGGGACACCTGACATGACTGTCCTACCCCCAACCCGCAATATGTCCGAAATTTTAGATGGGGCAAAGTTTGTAAATTTCCCCAAATTTCAAACAAGCGCATCTCAAACTAAAACATTGTTCCCCCTTAGTTCCCCGCCTCCCTTCGTTTCCCCATTCATACTCCGTGGGCGCGAAAACGCGCTCTCCACCAGCTGCGAAACCCCTGCCTCCTATGTTGGTCCGTCCTCCACCCCATAGCGGCCAATCCACCGCCGCCCTCCTCCATCACGCCGGAGCCGGTACCCCGACGTTGTCGTCCAACGCAACCGCAACCGCAACGCCCTCAAGGACTTAGCAGCTGAAGCCGAGGCAGAGCTGCCTCAATGACACCGACGCCGACGTGCGCTGTACCAGAACCACTCCAAGCACGCCGTCCTGTGCCTCACTGCTGCGGCTCCACTGTCGCAACTGGCCCATCGCCCGAGCTGTTCCCGCCACGCCGCTGATTCGCCGCCTCAGATCTGGTTCCCCGCCGCCGACAGACGGCCACCGCACCACACTCAACAACTTGGCCATGGGTTCATCCAAGGCTGCACCGTCCTCCACAACTTCTGGTTTCCGGCGAACAACAAGAAGATCGTCGGAAAAATAGAAGGAGGACACATCACTGCCAGCAGAAAGAGGTACTCCTCTTCCCTTATTCGTGCAAATCTTACGTCTCCACTCACACCGTATTCATCCCACGATAGAAACTAGTTGAGCGCTTCTTACTTCATCTTCTTCGTGATACTAACTGCACAAGGTTTCCCCCCTTTTACTATTTCACCTTTGCTAGAGGTCAGTAGCCCGCCTGGATTTCAATTCAGGGTCAGTCGAACCGCAATTAAAAGAAGCAGCACCCGCTTAGGCGCGCGGAGCACCTAGTCCGCCTGTTCCCCGGGGAAGCGGCGCATCGGTGTCTATCATAGGGGTGTGGGGCGCAGGAGCTGCTTGCACCCGATCTGGAGGTCGGCAGGGCTTGAATGGATGGCCGGTGGTGGTTCCAAGCATGGCGGTGTGGTGAGGTCGAGGGGAGGGCGCATGCAGGGAGGAATCTTGGGCGGTGGTCGCTGGCGTTCGAGGAAGATCGTCAACACCGCTCGGTGGAGGTAGATGAAGCGATCTGCTGTTTCTTTGTACATCGGATGGTGCAGAAAAAATGGACTGACCTATTTGCTTTCGATCATTGTTATTTTCATAGAATCTTGTAGTAATTTAGTGTGCCATGCATGTTGTAGAGCTATCATATGTCTCCGTCATTTATTTCTCACCGACCTGCTATCTGCTACCTTTACACTGTACTAATTATGCACACACTTCACCCATACTCACACTATTGTTTTTTTATGCATGGGTATTTCAGACTCTGACGCAGTGTTGATGAATGCAGAAAAGAAAAGAAAGAAGTCGCTCCAGTGTAATTCGAAGATAAGCACTAAGCGTTTCAGCGCTCTAATGGGTGCAGTGTCAGCAGTTGGAGACAGTAAACGTAGCTCGCCATGGGACCATTCCATGCGCGCGTGTCAAGAGGTTGTGCAGCCAGCGGGGAGCAGCGATAAGCGGCGCTGACAAGCCTGCCATCGTGGCGAACGGTGGTGCTCCTGACGGTCCCTGTTGCACTATTTAGGCGACAGGGACGGGCATTTAATGCTTTTGTCCCTTGCCGTCAGGGTTAGGTATAGTACACTGTACAGTGTACAAGTAGGTGTACCAACTACTATTTTTTCCATTTGTACCCTCATCTACGTTGCCACCTGTCGGAGACCCCTTGAGCATATAAAAGGAGGCCCACGCGCAACGTAGAAGGGGGTTCGGTTCGATTCCAACGTAACCAGAGAACACTCACGCTAGGTCTTGTAGCTCTCATCGCTCCTTAGCAAGAACACAATACAATTAGACAAGCAGCAGTAGGAGTATTATCTCTCCGGAGAGCTCCGAAGCTGGGTAAACTGCTCGTGTGCTACTCTTTCCGCTTCTTCTTGCTCTTCGGGAAGTTCTCCTGTCTGAAGTAAATGGACAATCTGCTGCGCCCATGCCGGAGCTTGCGGCTCGACAACAAGGACTAAAGGCACATCTGCTGCTGCGGAACGCGTCGGCTTCCACGGCAAGAACCTGCGGCTCAGCCGGAGCTTGATGTTCCCCGCAAGCTTGCCGGAGCAAAACTTGTTGGGAGCGTCGCTTCAACGAAACAAACCTCGGGCTTGTCGAGCAGATGCCCCTCAAAGATCGTTGGTGTCGATCTTGGGGACCTTCGTGGCGGCGGTTTCGGGAAGCTCTGCCGGAAAGTAGTCACCAGAGATCAACTTCCTCTTCTTGCTGTGTCCAGTTGGTGGTGTTACAGACAGTTGAGTCAGCTTGAGCACAAAAATCCCTGGTTCCACGAGTGCAACTTAAGTGCAGCGCACTTTGACAAAGCCATCGGCAATATCATTCTGAGCTCTTGGAACATGTTCCATTTGTAGGCCGTCAAAGTGTTCTTCTAGCTTTCTCACTTCATCAACGTAGGCTTCCATCAATGGACTCTGATAATCTTTGTTCACTTGGCGGACGGGATACTGCTCCTTCTAACATAGATAGAAGTCCGAGCATATCCCGCTCCTCGCGCCGTTCGCCACTGCCACCCACTACTCCAGCAGAAGCTCTGGCGAGAGCTCAATCGCTCTCGACATTACCCTCCAACGGCCGACAAGGTCGACGAGTGGAGGAGCCACCATCTGAAGTCTCATCGGCCGCTTAACGGCGACGCTCCGCGGCAACCGAGTGCGTTGTTGCCGCGGCAGGAACGCCAAGCGCGAGCCGGTGGCGACGAGACCGGTGGGGGTGCAAACACCATGCACTCTCCGCCCCGAAGGCCAAGGTCGCCGACTCGCCGGATCCACCTCGACAGCGACTCCACTGCGTCATCGGATCCACGAGCTCATCGCGATCAGCGCCAAGTGCTACACGATCGACGGCAAGAGGACGCTTTCGAACTCGTGATCGAGCGCCAAGAGAAGCGCTGACGTCAATTCGACAAGCGCGCGGGCCCTCTGTCGACATGCACGCGCCAGAGGAACCAGGCGACTTGTCAGACGCGGTAGGTTGCCCTGCGTTCACTCGTGAGCTGCGGCAAGTCCAAAGGCCCAAAGAAGAAAAACTTCAAGCCGACGAACGGAGAATGCACGACGGCAAGACACATCCGTCGGAGTTCCTCAAAGCATCTACACCATCGCGGTGCAGGCTGCCGGGGCGAGACGACAAGATCCTTGCCAACTACTTCACCGGTGCTCAAGCCCAACGCCGTCCCGGCTCATGCACTTGCCGGACAACTCCATATCTTCTTGGCAGATCTATGCCATCAGTTTGTTGGCGCTTTACAGTGACCACAAGCCCCATGGCCAAGAAAGCGACCTTCATCCGCCGCCCGAAGGAAGGAGAGCCCTTGCGCAAGTATATTCAGAGATTCAGCCGTACAAAGACAACATCCCAGATGTCCACCCCGCCAAGATGATCGCTGCGTTCCATCGTAACATGCGGAACTGCAGGATGCGGAGGAGATGGCGATGTGCAAGATCGAGAGACGTCGGTGAGCTATACGCATACTGGCCGACAAGTGCGCGCGTCTTTGAGGAGGAGGAGACTCCCGGAGAGAATACCGAAGCAGGAGGATCTCGACGGTGAGGAGACCGCCTGCAAAGAAGAGCGTGGCGGCAGGCAACAGGAAAAAGAAAGGCGTAGATGTGCTAGTCGTCGAGCAGTCCGCAACGGAGGTGGCGACAAGAACGCCAAGGCTGGTAGCCCGGCAAGGAGGTTGTCGCCGCACCAACCACCAGCACTGTGGCGGCCGACAACAAGGAGACGGCTCCGCAAGCAAGATGCGCAAGATCCACCGCACCAAGGGTCATGACCTCGAGCTGCAAGAAGGTCGAGCAGCTTGTCGAGCAACGTAAAGCTGAATACGAGCGACGCGACAAGGAGAAGGCCCAGAAGGTGCTTGGAGGAGCAAGCAAGAAACGCCCCACCGGGAGGACGCCAGCAAGGCCAAGCAGCGGCAAGGAGACAGACCTCCCGCCGCCGCGACAAGGATGAAGATGACGACGACGATGAAGATATGGAAGACGACGAGACCGATGAGCAGGAGTTTGAAAGCTACAGAGGTCCTCTGCATTGACGGAGGCGCTTCCTCGCATACTTCCCACCGCCAACTCAAGCGGTGGATGCGGAAGTTAGTGCAGTGAACCATCCGTAGAGTCACGCAAGCCTACGAAGTGGTCCAAGACGCCTATCATCTTTGATATTGAGGACCACCCTGATCGCATAACCGCGGTTGGGTGCTTGCCGATGTTGGTCTCACCAACTATCCGCAACCTCAAGGTCACCAAGATGCTAGTTGACGGCAGGGCCGGCTTAAACCTGATCTCCTCCGCAGTGCGCCAGAAGCTTCAAATCCTCGACAAAGAAGCTCGAAGAGACCGGCACATTCCAAGGAATCAATCCGGGAAGGAGCAAGTCAAGGGGAAGATCATGTTGCCAAGAATATTCGGCAATGAAGTTGAACTTCGTGGACGAGAGGGTCACCTTTGATGTTGCTGACTTTCCATTGCCTTACAATGGAATACTTGGCCGCCCAAAGACTCGCCAAATTCATGGCGGCCTCTCACTATGCCTACAACCTCCACGAAGATGCCAGCCCAATAAGTGTCATCTCTATCCTCGGCGACAAGAAGGATGCTCTTATCTCTGGCCGACAAGATCTACCGGAAAGCAGCAGCTGCAGAGAAAGCAAAACACTTGCCGCTGAAGCTCCCGGGGAAGAAGACCAAGTCCGCAAGAGCTCGATGCCCACTCCGCAAGCGCACCTCTTCGGAGTGCTGCGCTACCGCCGAGGACGCACCATCGAGCTCCACCGGCAAGTGCCGAAGACGATGGCAGCTCCGCCAAAGACCAAGAAGGTGTCCGGCAGCTCCGCCAAAGACCAAGAAGGTGTCCGCCATGAGGACGGCAATCGGTGGTACCTTCACCATCGGTGCCACTCTCGACCCTAAATAGGAAGGCGGCGGCTCGTTGCTTTCCTGCGGCGAACGTCGGCGTGTTTGCATGGCAACCGTCGACATCCCCGGTGTTCCTGTGAAAGTAATTGAGCATCACTTAGCTGTCTGTCCTCATGCGCGACCCGTCAAGCGAAGAAAGTCGAAGCGAGCGGTGGAGCGCCAAGAATTCATCGCAGAAGAGATCAAGAAATTGGAAGCGGCAGGCCTTGTCGAGGAGTGCTCCATCCTACGTGGTTGGCCAATCCTCGTAGTTGTGCGCCAAGGCAAATGGGAAATGGAGACTTTGTATTGACTTCACGGATGTTAATAAAGCTTGTCCCAAAGACCCGTTTCCCTTGCCGCAAGATCGACCAGATTGTTGACTCCACGGCTGGATGTGATTTGCTTTCATTTCTTGATGCATACTCCGGATATCATCAGATCTTCATGGCGAGAAGAGGATGAGGAGAAACCGCATTCATTACTCCATGTGGCACATCTTTGTTTCATACGGATGCCTTTCGGTTTGAAGAATGCTGGTTCAACGCTTTGCAAGAGTAGTCCATGACGCTTTTGAGCCGCAAATGCACGTAAATGTAGAAGCCTACATGGATGACATAGTAGTCAAGAGCAAGGACAAAGCAACTCTGGTTCAAGATTTGGATGAGACCTTTGCAAATCTGCAAGATCAACCTCAAGCTCAATCCCGAGAAGTGCGTGTTTGGAGTCCCTTCCGCAAGCTTCTCGGGTTCTTCGTGTCTCGGGAAATTGAAGCCAATCCCGACAAGATCAAGGCCATTGAGCAGATTGAAGCACCAAAGCGCGTCAAGGATGTCACGAAGACTTGCCGGTTGCGTGGCTGCTCTCAAGAAGGTTTATCTCTAGGTCTGTTGAACGCAGCCTCGCCATTTTTCAAGATTTTGAAAAAGGCAGGTCCAATGAAATGGACTCCCGAAGCGGAGGCTGCGCTGCAGGACCTAAAGAGGTACCTGTCCTCCACTCCAATACTTGTCGCAACTAAGCCACAAGAGAAGTTGCTGCTATATATAGCGGCAACCAATCAAGTGGTTAGTGCTGCGTTAGTAGCGGAGAGGGAGGCGGACGATGAGCCGGCAACCATGGCAGATACATCCAGCGACAAGCAAGGCACTTCACCGACAAGCTCTGGTCCCGACAAGGACGGATCTGCGCAGGCGTGTGAGAAGATGCGAAAAAAGATGGTACAGGCCTTGATTTACTTTGTCGGTTCTCTCTTGCGGGGGCTAGGTCAAGGTACTACGGTGTGCAGAAATTGCTTTTTCGGCCTCCTCATGGCCTCGAGAAAGCTGCGCCATTACTTCCAAGCACATGAGATAACAAATCGTCACTCACTTTCGCTGAAGAGGATCTTGCAAAATCCGTAAGCGACGGGCAGGATTGTCGAGTGGGCCTTTGGAACTGTCAAGCTTTGGCCTCAAGTTTGAAAGCACATCAACTATCCAAAGCGAGCATTGGCGAGTTCATAGCAGAATGGACCCCAACGCAAGATGAAGAAATTCCAGACGAGCATCCCGTCCAAGGAAGTGAGCAAAGAGTGGCTGATGTACTTTGATGGTGCCTTCTCGGCTGCAAAGGCGCCCGGTCTTGGCGTCTTGCTTATAGCACCCACCGAAGAGCACCTCAAGTACATAGTCCAAATGCATTTTCCCAAGGAGCAAGCAACAAATAATACAGCAGAGTATGAAGGTTTGCTTGCCGGTCTCAGGATTGCAGTAGACCTTGGGATTAAGAAGCTTATTGTCAGGGGTGATTCGCAGCTTGTCGTCCGCCAAGTGAACAAAGATTATCAGAGTCCATTGATGGAAGCCTACATTGATGAAGTGAGAAAGCTAGAAGAACACTTTGACGGCCTACAAATGGAACATGTTCCAAGAGCTCAGAATGATATTGCTGATGGCCTGTCAAAGTGCGCTGCACTTAAGGTGCCTGTGAAACCAGGGATTTTTGTGCTCAAGCTGACTCAACCGTCTGTAACACCACCAACTGGACAGAGCAAGAAGAGGAAGTTGATCTCTGGTGACTACTTTCCGGCAGAGCTTCCCGAAACCGCTGCCACGAAGGTCCCCAAGATCGACACCAACAAAGGCCGAGGGGCAGTCTGCTCCGACAAGCCCTGTGGTTTGTTTCGCTGAAGCGAGGCGCTCCCAACAAGTTTTGCTCCGGCAAGCTTGCCGGGGAACATCAAGCTCCGGCTGAGCCGCAGGTTCTTGCCGTGGAAGCTGACGTTCCCGCAGCAGCAGATGTGCCTTTAGTCCTTGTTGTCGAGCCGCAAGCTCCGGCATGGGCGCAACAGATTGTCCATTTCATTCAGACAGGAGAACTTCCCGAAGAGCAAGAAGAAGCGGAAAGAGTAGCCCGGCAGTCAAGTATGTACCAGTTTGTCGACAAAGACACCGCATGTAAGAAGACTCAACGGGGTGAAATTGAAGTGTATTCATCGGGAAGACGGACAAAAGCTGTTGGCGAGATACATGGAGGCATATGTGGTCATCACATTGGCGCAAGAAGAGCACTTGCCGGCAAAGCTTTCCGGCAAGGTTTCTTCTGGCCGACAGCCCTCCAGGATGCAACTGCATAAGTAACCAAGTGTGAAGCGTGCCAGTTCCATTCCAAACAGATACACCAGCCAGCTCAAGCTCTCCAGACGATCCCTTTATCCTGGCCATTTTCGGTCTGGGGGCTCGACATTCTCGGCCCCTTTCCTCGAGCTGTCGGGGGCTTTGAGTACTTATGCGTCGTAATCGACAAGTTCACAAAGTGGCCGGAAGTGGAAGCAGTGAGGAAGGTGACAAAGACCACGGTCGATCAAGTTCTTGGTCGATTGTTTGCCGCTTCGAATCCCTAACGGGATCATCACCGACAACGGCACACAATTCTGAGTCGCACCTTCATGCAAGACGTCCAAGATCTTGGCGCCAAGGTGCGCTTTATACATTGCTCATCCGAGAAGCAACGGTCAAGCGAGAGAGGGCAAATCTTGAAGTGCTGCGGGCTCAAGACCGTAACTTTCGACGGGATGCACAAGTGCGGAAGAAAGCTGGATTGAGGAGCTGCCGGTGGTTCTTTGGTCGATCGGGACGATGCCAAATCGAGCCACTGGCCAGACACCTTTTGCTCTAGTCTATGGAGCAGAGGCAGTTCTCCCCACGGAACTCGTATACGGGTCACCTCGAGTACTCGCTTATGATGAGCTTGAGCAAGAGCAGCTGCGACAAGATGACGCACTGCTCCTTGAGGAGGACCGTCTTCAGGCCACTGTACGAGCTGCTCGTTACCAGCAAGCTTTGCGTCGCTACCATAGCCGCAAAGTTAGTGCCAGAAGCCTCGAGGAAGGCGACCTTGTTCTTCGGCGCGTTCAGTCCGCCAAGAATTCAAACAAGTTGACGCCTTGAAGTGGGAAGGCCCTTATCGGGTGAAACGAGTCACTAGGCCTGGCGCTGTCCGCTTTGAGACCGAAGATGGCATTCCGGTGAGCAACTCCTAGAACATTGAGCATCTTCGTAAGTTTTACAGAGGCGCGGTTGCGGAACCTGTTCCGCAACCACCTTTTGTACAAGTCTTGCCGATGTTGCATGTAATCCTTTGTACAAAGCCGGGCGCAGATCCCGTGCATAAGTAAAGCTCATGTGTTGCGCACAACTTGTCAAATTCATGCTTTCATCATTTTATTGCATGTTTTGGCTAACACTTTGTGCAGCACCCACACCCGGTAAGCAATATCGAGTCATTGGGCTCCATAACTTTATTTTCTCTTCTTTCTCTTTTCTCAAAGAAAGGAAGGTTCCCTCACGGACAAGTTAACCAGGGGGGAAGGAGAAGATAATACTATGGACCAAGCGTTGCTCGAGGAAGTTTCTCCTTATCAGGAAGCAAACGACAGAAAAGCTAAGTTGCCCAAGCTTGAGCAATCAGTTCTTAAATTTTTAAGTTATCTTCCTCGAACGATGGTACTTTGTATGGAAAACACATGCGGCGGAGGAACCAACTTCGCAGCTAGTCGCGCCTTACTTTGTTTCGAGTCCGCTCAACAACTTAAGTGAGCTGCAGCTAGTCGCGACAAGGTTGCTTGGAGGCGGCACCGCCAAGAAGCCGACGTTCGCACTCGGCCAAGCAAAGGTGCTCGTGACCGACAAGTTCTCTAAAAGCGTAGGGCAAAAACGTACAAAGGAAGGAATCAAGTAAAGGAAATAACATTGTAATCATCGCCTAAGATAGAGTCATATTACAAAATAGCTTGTCGCATATCTAATAAATTGTTCTAAACATGATCAGCAGCGACAAGGGAAAGATAAAATTGGCGGCCTAGTCTACACGGTCGCCATCAACCCGCTTGATCTTGCCCACCTTGTCCACAATGGGTGCGACAAGGGCTTTGAGCGCCTCCACATCGGCATCTGGCGGCAAGGATCTAAGGACGCCGTTGAGGTTGAGGCCTGGATTGCGGAAGGCCACCTTTATCAACACCTTCTGGAGGGCTCCTACACAGACCTGGCGCGCCAAAGATGTCGGGGAGGCTGATCGGACCCACGAACACCTATGGGACCGGTGGACCGAGTCCCTTTTGGTTCGGAGGGGGGCGGAGATCGCACGAAGAGCGGATCGAGGCGGCACACGAGCAGTTTACCCAGCTTGGAGCTCTCCGGAGAGATAATACTCCTATTGCTGCTTGTCTAATTGTATTGTGTTCTTGCTAAGGAAGCGATGAGAGCTACAAGACCTAGCGTGAGTGTTCTCGTTACGTTGGAATCGAATCGAACCCCCTTCTACGCTATGCGTGGGCCTCCTTTTATATGCTCAAGGGTCTCCGGCAGGTGGCAACGTAGATGAGGGTACAAATGGAAAAATAGTAGTTGGTACACCTACTTGTACAAAGGTATGTTGTACTCTACCTAACTCCCGACGGCAAGGGACAAAAGCATTAAATGCCCGCCCCTCGCCGCCTAAACAAAGGCAACAGGGACCGTCAGAGCGCCACCGCTCGCCACGATGGCAGGCTTGTCGGCGCCGCTTATCGCTGCTCCCCGCTGGCTGCACGACCTCTTGACACGCTGCGCATGGAATGGTCCCATGGCGACACGTTGGTGGATGAGCTGGAGCGGAGATGAAGAGAGGTTACTGCCGGCAAGTGCCTTGCCGTGGCTGAATCCTTGTCGGCGTTCGGAGGCTTGTCGCTCGAGCCTTCCCGGCAAGCTCCTCTTGCCGGGGTCTTGTCTTCTGCGTGCCTTGAGTGGCCTTCCCGGCAAGCTCCTCTTGCCGGGACCTTGTCTTCTTGGTTAAATACTTTGTTCTTGAATGGCTCCAAAGGAACCACGGAGGATCTTGGCGGTGACCAGGCAAGCCTTGCCGCGGGGTGCTGCAACTGCCCGTGCACGAGTTCGGGATACTAGGGTACCCCTACTCTAGTACACCGACAATGTTTCTTACGTTAAAAAGTAATATAACATATCTCTCCGCGTACCTTTGTTTATAAAACCGTATGGCCGGATTGCCTTTTTTGCCGTAAATCTTTGCCCTCATAAAGGCTTTATAAGGTAGGACAAACACTCCTCGGTTACTGGCTGAGGAGGTTGAAGCCGATGGTCTGTCAACAAAGTTTTGTACAATGCGGATCCGAGCATTAATGATGTAGAGTACTTGGATACATAGAATCATTACACATACTTTTTGATTTTACTCTGGATATCAATCCTTAATTCGGCCACCCATGCCCACATGAAGGCTCGGGGGCTACTGGGCTTTGCACTCATTACTTATAAATATTAAAGGGGTACATCGATCCCCTGATCTGGTGTTGCCACCCGACCAGTGTCTCGGGGGCTACTGCATTGCCTATTCAATGCAGAAAATTCAAAGTGCTCAGTGTTCGGCTTGACCGAACTATGCGCAAACGCGTCTTTGGACAACAATGGGTACCATCTGGACCTATACGGCGTCAAGCTAATATATTGCAGTGACTTCTCGAGACCCTCTATCAAGGGCCTGTTCGCCGATCACTATTTTTCCTAATATATTATACCGTGTTTCTATTCCTACGCATGCTGCCGAGCTAGGAGTTGATCCTCAAGCCAATTTCCCGCATCGACCTGAGTCTCAGGGGCTACTAGGATCAGGGGTTTCATGTTTCCCTTCAGGTGCATCTCGGATATTAGGCCAACACGCACCTTGAGGGATACTGGCTATACATCTTGTCAGATATTACATTGCACAATTCAGAATTAAATTCATAAAAATCAGTCCCATGGCCAAGGTGGTGCACCACCTCGGAAGCAGTCCGGCATAAAGCTCGGGCGCCAGTGGCTGGCTCCATAGAGGGCATTTCCAGTATTAAGCTTAGCAAAACTCTTTCAACCTTTTGAACCAAGGTGATCTATGACACCTCGGGTATAATCCGGCATTGGAGCTCGGATATAGTCCGGCGTTGGAGTTTGGACACGGTTCAGCGTTGGAGCTCGGAAGCAGTCCGACATTGGTGCTCGGCTGCAAAGGATACCTCGAATGTGGTCCGGCGTTGTAAGCTCGGACGCAAGAGGACACTGCCTCCCGGGAACAACTTCAAACCCGGGGCGTGGCATAAAAATAACAAGGCATTGATAAAGGCCGGCAACTTAAAAGGGGCTCCTCGGATACCCAACGTGTAAAATCTTCGGATGCACTTCGGCGATCCTCAAGATCGAAGACGAGAAGATTTGTTGAACCAGTTTTCGAGAACGACGACTGAAGATGAAGAACAGTTCGGAAGAATCGAGGATCGTCCCTAACTTGAAGACCGGTTCAGGGGGTTACTGACGGTGTCCTGGACTAGGGGGTACTCACCACGTCATCTCCCGATCTGTTAGATTGGGCTGAGGACCCCCATGGCCGTATACTCATGGGCCAGTCCGGACAGCTGCCGCATACAAGGAAGATTCCACAAGACTTGGTGGTCAAGAAAAGGACTCCTCCCCTAATCGGGCGATTCGGGTTAGGGACTCTTGTTATCCTAGGCCTCTGGTGCATTATATAAATCAGGGCCAGGCTAGTCGATAGATTAGATATACAACAATCATACCATAGGCTAGCTTCTAGGGTTTAGCCTCTACGATCTCGTGGTAGATCAACTCTTGCAATACTCATATTCATCAAGATCAATCAAGCAGGAAGTAGGGTATACCTCCATAGAGAGGGCCCGAACCTGGGTAAACATAGTGTCCCTTGCCTCCTGTTACCATCCGCCTTAGACGCATAGTTCGGGATCCCCTACCCGAGATCCGCCGGTTTTGACACCGACAACGGCCGTGCGGCGGGACATGTTGGCTGCTATCGCGGCGAGGCGAGACATCTCTCGTGCTCCCGCTTCCAGGCTCGCCTCTCCCTGGTCGCAATCTCTTGACCCAGAACTCACGCTGGCCATGGCGGATGCAAGGGAACGATGATGAATGACTTATTTGTTTTTGACTTTTTGTGGATGAGGAGTTGAGGAGGAATGTGTAGTCATCTTGGAGTAGTAGTATTTATAGCCGCGTAGTAATACACTCCTAAGTCGGAAACCGTTTAGGTTTTGATCGGTGTGAACATGTTTGCAATTTGGAATGTGACGGGACACATGCTCAAAATTTACTGACGGTTATAAGTGCGACACTATTCCTGGAAGGCATAATGTGGACACGTACGCCTTCTCGGCCGCGTATGTGGCGTTTGCACCATAGGGTGCACCACAATAGGCAATGTCAGCACACGTATTTTAATTAAAATGGGTGTGCCCATCTAGCGCACACATGTTGATCTATCTAACTGTTTCAGTTTGTTATGGCTAATCGCAAATAGTTCATCCATGTGAAGTGTATGCCATCAATCGCAGACACTTTGATCTGGCTTACCCGTTTCTGTTATGTTGCCTAATCGCAAATAGTTAATCCTTCTGAAGCGTATGCCCTCAATCACAAACACCTTGATCTGGCCGACCGTTTCTTTTATGTTTCCTAATCACAAAGAGTTCATCCGAGTGAACTGTATGCTGTATATCGCACACACCTTCATCTGGCTGCCCGATTCTTTTGTGTTGCCTAATCACAAACAGTTCATCTGAGTGAACCATATGCTGTGTATCGCACACGCCTTCATCAGGCTGCCCGTTTCTTTTGTTCCGCCTCATCGCAAACAGTTCATTGGACTGAATCGTATGCCGTGGATCGCACACGCAACTAAAATCTGAACCGTGTTTGATGCATCCTCCATCGCAAACGTTTTCACCTTTTTTTGATGGTTTTCATACCGTTTGCGATTATGGCATCGCACACAGTTTCTCGAAGGGTCTCTGATCGTGGAACTGCCCCTAGATACTTGGCGGATAAGAAGGATGGCAAAGTGATAAAGGTATATTTGATATACATGTTATTAATGTGTACTTTACTAGTCTTTATAGCAACCCTTCGGTACTTGATACTGGTTCAGTTGCTAAGATTCGTAACTCGAAATGGGAGTTGCAAAATAAACAGAGACTAGTTATGGGCGAAGTGACGATGTGTGTTGGAAGTGGTTCCAAGATTGATATGATCATCATCGCACACTCCCTATACTTTTGGGATTAGTGTTGAACCTAAATAAGTGTTATTTGGTGTTTGCGTTGAGCATGAATATGATTTGATCATGTTTATTGCAATACAGTTATTCATTTAAGTCAAAGAATAATTGTTATTCTATTTACATGAATAAAACCTTATGTGGTCGTACACCCAAGGTGAATGGTTTATTGAATTTCGATCGTACTAATACACATATTCATAATATTGATGCCAAAAGATGCAAAATTGATAATGATAGTGCAACATATTTGTGGCACTGCCGTTTAGGTCATATTGGTGTAAAGCGCATGAAGAAACTCCATGATGATGGGCTTTTGGAATCACTTGATTATGAATCACTTGATGCTTGCGAACCATGCCTCATGGGCAAGATGACTAAGACTCCATTCTCTGGAACAATGGAGCGAGCGACTGACTTACTGGAAATAATACATACTGATGTATGTGATCCGATGAGTGTTGATGCTCGCGGCGGGTATCGTTATTTTCGGACCTTCTGAGATGATTTGAGCAGATATGGGTATATCTACTTGATGAAACATAAGTCTGAAACATTTGGAAAGTTCAAAGAATTTCAGAGCGAAGTAGAAAATCATCGTAACAAGAAAATAAAGTTTCTACGATCTAAACACAGAGATGAATATTTGAGTTACGAGTTTGGTCTTCATTTGAAACAATGTGGAATAGTTTTGCAACTCACACCACCTGGAACACCACAACGTAATGGTGTGCCCGAACGTCATAACCGTACTTTATTAGATATGGTGTGATTTATGATATCTCTTACCGATTTACCACTATTGTTTTGGGGTTATGCATTAGAGACAGCTGCATTCACGTTAAATAGGGCACCATCTGTTGGGGAACGTAGTAATTTCAAAAAATTAACTACGCACACGCAGGATCATGGTGATGCATAGCAACGAGAGGGGAGAGTGTTGTCTACGTACCCTCGTAGACTGTAAGCAGAAGTGTTTATCAACGCGGTTGATGTAGTCATACGCCTTCACGATCCGTCCCGATCAAGTACCGAACATACGACACCTCCGCGTTCAGCACACGTTCAGCTCGATGACGTCCTCGCCTTCTTGATCCAGCAAGAGGGGCGAAGTAGTAGATGAGTTCCCAGCAGCACGACGGCGTGGTGACGATTTTGGTGAAGAACAATCTCCGCAGGGCTTCGCCTAAGCACTACGAAAACTATGACAGAGGATAAACTAGAGGGGACGGGGTAGCCGGCACACGGCTTGGTGTTTCTTGATGTGTCTTGGGTGCTAGCCCTACCCCTCTATTTATATGTTGAGCCTTGGGGTCGAAACTTGGAGTAAAAGCCTCCACAAAGTCGGTTTCACCCGAAAGGCAAGAGTCCTTCTCGGACTCTAGGGCCGAGACGCCAGGTTCCGGCGTCTGGACCTGCACGCCGAGGACCTGGCGTCGCCCTCGGACTCGCTAAACTTCCGTCTGCGTTTTCCAAAAACCTTGTGGGCTTTCCCCTTTGGCCCAAATAAAGTGTTCTCTTACCCAAACATTTCGTGAAACATCCGGAACCCCTTCCGGTGAATTCCGGAACCCTTCCGGAGACCAAACACTATTATCCCATATATCAAACTTTATCTCCGGACCATTCCGGAGTTCCTCGTCATGTCCATGATCTTATCCGGAACTCCGAACAATATTCGGTTACCAACATACATAACTCATAAATACTATATCGTCAACGAACGTTAAGCATGCGGACCCTACGGGTTGGAGAACTATGTAGACATGACCGAGACACTTCTCTGGTCAATAACCAATAGAGGAACCTGGATGCCCATATTGGCTCCTACATATTCTACGAAAATCTTTATCGGTCAAACCGCATAACAATATACGTTGTTCCCTTTGTCACCGGTATGTTACTTGCCCGAGATTCGATCATTGGTATCTCAACACCTAGTTCAATCTCATTACCGGCAAGTCTCTTTACTCGTTCCGTAATACATCGTCCCGCAACTAACTCATTAGTTGCAATGCTTGCAACACTTAGGTGATGTGCATTACCGAGTGGGCCAAGAGATACCTCTCCGACAATCGGAGTGACAAATCCTAATATTGAAATACGCCAACCCAACAAGTACCTTCGGAGACACCTGTAGAGCACCTTTATAGTCACGCAGTTACGTTGTGACGTTTGGTAGCACACAAAGTATTCCTCCGGTAAACGGGAGTTGCATAATCTCATATTCATAGGAACATGTATAAGTCATGAAAAAAGCAATAGCAACATACTAAACGATCAAGTGCTAAGCTAACGGAATGGGTCAAGTCAATCACATCATTCTCCTAATGATGTGATCCCGCTAATCAAATGACAACTCATGTCTATGGTTAGGAAACTTAACCATCTTTGATAAACGAGCTAGTCAAATAGAGGCATACTAGTGACAATACTTTTGTCTATGTATTCACACATGTATTCTCTTTCCGGTTAATACAATTCTAGCATGAATCATAACATTTATCATGAAATAAGGAAATAAATAATAACTTTATTATTGCCTTTAGGGCATATTTCCTTCAGTCTCCCACTTGCACTAGAGTCAATAATCTAGTTCACATCGCCATGTGATTTAACATCAATAGTTCACATCTTTATGTGGTTAACACCCATAGTTCACATCAACATGTGACCAACACCCAAAGGGTTTAATAGAGTCAGTAATCTAGTTCACATCGCTATGTGATTAACACCCAAAGAGTACTAAGGTGTGGTCATGTTTTGCTTGTGAGACAATTTTAGTCAACGGGTCTGTCATATTCAGATCCGTAAGTATTTTGCAAATTTCTATGTCTACAATGCTCTGCACGGAGCTACTCTAGCTAATAGCTCCCACTTTCAATATGTATCTAGATCGAGACTTAGAGTCATCCAGATCGATGTCAAAGCTTGCATCGACGTAACTCTTTACGATGAACTCTTTATCACCTCCATAACCGAGAAATATTTCCTTATTCCACTAAGTATAATTTTGACCGCTGTCCAGTGATATACTCCTAGATCACTATTGTACTCCCTTGCCGAAATCTGTGTAGGGTATACAATAGATCTGGTACACAGCATGACATACTTTATAGAACCTATGGCTGAGGCATAGGGAATGACTTTCATTCTCTTTCTATCTTCTGCCGTGGTCGGGCTTTGAGTCTTACTCAATTTCACACCTTGTAACATGCAAGAACTCCTTTTTTGACTGTTCCATTTTGAACTATTTCAAAATCTTGTCAAGGTATGTACTCATTGAAAAAAACTTATCAAGCCGCCTTGATCTATCTCTATAGATCTTGATGCTCAATATGTAAGCAGCTTCACCGAGGTCTTTCTTTGAAAAACTCCTTTCAAACACTCCTTTATGCTTTGCAGAATAATTCTACATTATTTCCGATCAAAAATATGTGATTCACATATACTTATTAGAAATGTTGTAGTGCTCCCACTCACTTTCTTATACATACAGGCTTCACCGCAAGTCTGTATAAAACTATATGCTTTGATCAACTTATCAAAGCGTATATTCCAACTCCGAGATGCTTGCACCAGTCCATAGATGGATCGCTGGAGCTTGCATATTTTTTTTAATAAATCCATTAAGGAATGCAGTTTTGTTTATCCATTTGCCAGATTTCATAAAATGCGGCAATTGCTAACATGATTCGGACAGACTTAAGCATAGATACGAGTGAGAAACTCTCATCGTAGTCAACACCTTGAACTTGTCGAAAACCTTTTGCGACAATTCTAGCTTTGTAGATAGTAACACTACTATCAGCGTCCGTCTTCCTCTTCAAGATCCATTTAATCTCAATGGCTCGCCGATCATTGGGCAAGTCAATCAAAGTCCATACTCTGTTCTCATACATGGATCCCATCTCAGATTTCATGGCCTCAAGCCATTTTGCGGAATCTGGGCTCATCATCGCTTCCTCATAGTTCGTAGGTTCGTCATGGTCAAGTAATGTGACCTCCAGAATAGGATTACCATACCACTCTGGTGCGGATCTCACTCTGGTTAACCTACGAGGTTCGGTAGTAACTTGATCTGAAGTTACATGATCATCATCATTAGCTTCCTCACTAATTGGTGTAGGAGTCACATGAACAGATTTCTGTGATGAACTACTTTCCAATAAGGGAGCAGGTACAATTACCTCATCAAGTTCTATTTTCCTCCCACTCACTTCTTTTGAGAGAAACTCCTTCTCTAGAAAGGATCCATTCTTAGCAACGAATGTCTTGCCTTCAGATCTGTGATAGAAGGTGTACCCAACTGTCTCCTTTGGGTATCCTATGAAGACACATTTCTCCGATTTGGGTTTGAGCTTATCAGGATGAAACCTTTTCACATAAGCATCGCAACTCCAAACTTTAAGAAACGACAATTGTGGTTTCTTGCCAAACCACAGTTCATATGGTGTCGTCTCAACGGATTTAGATGGTGCCCTATTTAACGTGAATGCAGCTGTCTCTAATGCATATTCCAAAAACGATAGTGGTAAATTGGTAAGAGACATCATAGATTGCACCATATCTAATAAAGTACGGTTATGATGTTCGGACACACCCTTATATGTTGTGCTGTTCCAGGTGGCATGAGTTGCGAAACTATTCCGCATTGATTCAAATGAAGACCAAACTCGTAACCCAAATATTCTCCTCCACGATCAGATCGTAGAAACTTTATTTTCTTGTTACGATGATTTTCCACTTCACTCTGAAATTACATAAACTTTTCAAATGTTTCAGACTTATGTTTCATCAAGAAGATATACCCATATCTGCTCAAATCATCTGTGGAGGTCAGAAAATAACGATACCCACCGCGAGCCTCAACACTCATCAGATCGCATACATCAATATGTATTATTTCCAATAAGTCAGTTGCTCGCTCCATTGTTCCGGAGAACGGAGTCTTAGTCATCTTGCCCATAAGGCATCGCTCACAAAGATCAAGTGATTCATAATCAAGTGATTCCAAAAACCCATCAGCATGGAGTTTCTTCATGCGCTTTACACCAATATGACCTAAATGGCAGTGCCACAAATAAGTTGCACTATCATTATTAACTTTGCATCCTTTGGCTTCAATATTATGAATATGTGTATCACTACGATCGAGATCCAAGAAACCATTTTCATTGGGTGTATGACCATAGAAGGTTTTATTCATGTAAACAGAACAACAATTATTCTCTAACTTAGATGAATAACCGTATTGCAATAAACATGATCAAATCATATTCATGCTCAACGCAAACACCAAATAACACTTATTTAGGTTCAACACTAATCCCGAAAGTATAGGGAGTGTGCGATGATGATCATATCAATCTTGGAACCACTCCCAACACACATCGTCACTTCGCCCATAACTAGTCTCTGTTTATTTTGCAACTCCCGTTCCGAGTTACTACTCTTAGCAACTGAACCAGTATCGAATACCGAGGGGTTGCTATAAACACTAGTAAAGTACACATCAATAACATGTATATCAAATATACTTTTATCACTTTTCCATCCTTCTTATCCGCCAAGTATCTAGGGGCAGTTCCACTTCCAGTGACTATTTCTTTTGCAGTAGAAGCACTCAGTTTCAGGCTTGGGTCTAGCTTTGGGCTTCTTCACGGGAGCGGAAACTTTCTTGCCGTTCTTTTTGAAGTTCCCCTTTCTTCCCTTTGCCCTTTTCTTGAAACTATTGGTCTTGTCAACCATCAACACTTGATGTTTTTCTTGATTTCTACCTTCGTCGATTTCAGCATCACGAAGAGCTTGGGAATCGTTTTCGTTGTCCCTTGCATATTATAGTTCATCATGAAGTTCTAGTAACTTGGTGATAGTGACTAGATAACTCTGTCAATCACTATCTTTATTAGGAAGATTAACTCCCACTTGATTCAAGTGATTGTAGTACTCAGACATTTTGAGCACATGCTCACTGGTTGAGCAATTCTCCTCCATCTTGCAGTAAAGAAATCCGCCGAGGTCTCATACCTCTTGACACGGGCATGAGTATGAAATACTAATTTCAACTCTTGGAACATCTTATATGCTCCGTGGCGTTCAAAACATTTTTGAAGCCCCGATTCTTAGCCGTAAAGCATGGTGCACTAAACTATCAAGTAGTCATCATACCGAGCTTTGCCAAACGTTCATAACGTCTGCATATGCTCCTGCAATCGATCTGTCACCTAGTGGTGCATCAAGGACATAATTCTTCTGTGCAGCAATGAGGATAATCCTCAGATAACAGATCCAATCCGTATCATTGCTACTAACATCTTTCAACTTAGTTTTCTCTAGGAACATATGAAAATATAAACAAGGAGCAACAACGCGAGCTATTGATCTACAACATAGTTATGCAAATACTATCAGGACTAAGTTCATGATAAATTAAAGTTCAATTGATCATATTACTTAAGAACTCCCACTTAGGTAGACATCCCTCTTATCATCTAAGGGATCACGTGATCCAAATCAACTAAACCATAACCGATCATCACGTGAAATGGAGTAGTTTTCAATGGTGAACATCACTATGTTGATCATATCTACTATATGATTCACGCTCGACTTTTCAGTCTCAGTGTTCTGAGGCCATATCTGCATATGCTAGGCTCGTCAAGTTTAACCTGAGTATTCTGCGTGTGCAAAACTGGCTTGCACCCATTGTAGATGGACGTAGAGCTTATCACACCCGATCATCACATGGTGTCTGGGCACGACGAACTTTGGCAACGGTGCGTACTCAGGGAGAACACTTTTATCTTGAAATTTAGTGAGAGATCATCTTATAATGCTACCGTCGATCAAAGCAAAATAAGATGCATAAAAGATAAACATCACATGCAATCAATATAAGTGATATGATATGTCCATCATCATCTTGTGCTTGTGATCTCCATGTCCGAAGCACCGTCATGATCACCATCGTCACCAGCGCGACACCTTGATCTCCATCCTAGCATCGTTGCCGTCTTGCCAACTTATGCTTCTACGACTATCGCTACCTCTTAGTGATAAAGTAAATCATTATAGGGTGATTGCATTGCATACAATAAAGCGACAACCAAATGGCTCCTGCCAGTTGCCGATAACTTGGTGACCAAACATGATCATCTCATACAATAAAATATAGCATCATGTTTTGACCATATCACATCACAACATGCCCTGCAAAAACAAGTTAGACGTCCTCTACTTTGTTGTTGCAAGTTTTACGTGGCTGCTATGGGCTGAGCAAGAATCGTTTTTACCTACGCATCAAAACCACAATGATAGTTCGTCAAGTTAGTGTTGTTTTAACCTTCTCAAGGACCGGGCGTAGCCACACTCGGTTCAACTAAAGTTGGAGAAACTGACACCCGCCAGCCACCTGTGTGCAAAGCACGTCGGTAGAACCAGTCTCGCCAGAAGCGTACGCGTAATGTCGGTCCGGGCCTCTTCATCCAACAATACCGCCGAACCAAAGTATGACATGCTGGTAAGCAGTATGACTTGTATTGCCCACAACTCACTAGTGTTCTACTCGTGCAAATAACATCAATGCATAAAACCTGGCTCGGATGCCACTGTTGGGGAACGTAGTAATTTCAAAAAAAATCCTACGCACACGCAGGATCATGGTGATGCATAGCAATGAGAGGGGAGAGTGTTGTCTACGTACCCTCGTATACCGTAAGCAGAAGCGTTTATCAACACTGTTGATGTAGTCGTACACCTCCGTCCCGATCAAGTACTGAACATACGGCACCTCCGCGTTCAGCACACGTTCAACTCGATGACGTCCTCGCCTTCTCGATCCAGCAATAGGGGCGAAGTAGTAGATGAGTTCCCGGCAGCATGACGGCATGGTGACGGATCTGGTGAAGAAAAATCTCCGCAGGGCTTCGCCTAAGCACTACGAAAACTATGACGGAGGATAAACTAGAGGGGACGGGGTAGCCGGCACACGGCTTGGTGTTTCTTGATGTGTCTTGGGTGCTAGGCCTACCCCTCTATCTATATGTTGAGCCTTGGGGTCGAAACTTGGAGTAAAAGCCTCCACAAAGTCGGTTTCACCCAAAAGGCAAGAGTCCTTCTCGGACTCCAGGGCCAGACGCCAGGGTTCCCGGCGTCTGGACCTGCACGCCAGGACCTGGCGTCGCCCTCGGACTCCACAAAACTTCCTTTGCGCTTTCCAAAACCTAGTGGGCTTTCCCCTTTGGCCCAAATAAAGTGTTCTAGTATCCAAACATTTCGGGAAACATCCGGAACCCCTTCCGGTGAATTCTGGAACCCTTCCGGAGACCAAACACTATTATCCCATATATCAAACTTTATCTCCGGACCATTCCGGAGTTCCTCGTCATGTCCATGATCTTATCCGGAACTCCAAACAACATTCGGTTACCAACATACATAACTTATAAATACTATATCGTCAACGAATGTTAAGCGTGCGGACCCTACGGGTCGAGAACTATGTAGACATGACCGAGACACTTCTCTGGTCAATAACCAATAGCGGAACCTGGATGCCCATATTGGTTCCTACATATTCTACGAAGATCTTTATCGGTCGAACTCCATAACAATATACGTTGTTCCCTTTATCATCGGTATGTTAGTTGCCCGAGATTCAATCGTTGGTATCTCAATACCTAGTTCAATCTCGTTACCGGCAAGTCTCTTTACTCATTCCATAATACATCATCCCACAACTAACTCATTAGTTGCAATGCTTGCAAGGCTTAAGTGATGTGCATTACCGAGTGGGCCCAGAGATACCTCTCTGACAATCAGAGTGACAAATCCTAATCTCGAAATACGCCAACCCAACAAGTACCTTCGGAGACACATGTAGAGCACCTTTATAATCACCCAGTTATGTTGTGACGTTTGGTAGCACACAAAGTGTTCCTCCGGTAAACGGGAGTTGCATAATCTCATAGTCATAGTAACATGTATAAGTCACGAAGAAAGCAATAGCAACATACTAAACGATCAAGTGCTAAGCTAACGGAATGGGTCAAGTCAATCACATCATTCTCCTAACAATGTGATCCCGTTAATCAAATGACAACTCATGTCTATGGTTAGGAAACCTAACCATCTTTGATAAACGAGCTAGTCAAATAGAGGCATACTAGTGACAATATGTTTGTCTATGTATTCACACATGTATTATGTTTCCAGTTAATACAATTCTAGCATGAATCATAAACATTTATCATGAAATAAGGAAATAAATAATAACTTTATTATTGCCTCTAGGGCATATTTCCTTCAGCATCTAAATCCGTTGAGACGACACCATATGAACCGTGGTTTGGCAAGAAACCTAAGCTGTCGTTTCTTAAAGTTCGGGGCGGCAATTCTTATGTGAAAAAGTTTGAACCTGATAAGCTCGAACCCAAATCGGAGAAATGTGTCTTCATAGAATACCCAAAGGAAACTGTTGGGTACACCTTCTATCACAGATCCGAAGGCAAGATCTTTGTTGCTAAAAGTGGATCCATTGAGAAGGAGTTTCTCTCGAAAGAAGTGAGTGGGAGGAAAGTAGAACCTGATGAGGTAATTGTACCTTCTCTCGAATTGGAAAGTAGCTCATCACTGAAATCAGTTCCAGTGATGCCTACACCAATCAGTGAGAAAGTTAATGATGATGATCATGAAACTTCAGATCAAGTTACTACCGAACCTCGTAGGTCAACCAGAGTAAGATCCACACCAGAGTGGTACGGTAATCCTGTTCTAGAGGTCATGTTACTTGACAATGATGAACCTACGAACTTTGAGGAAGCGATGATGAGCCCAGATTCCGCGAAAATGGCTTGAGGCCATGAAATATGAGATGGGATCCATGTATGAAAACAAAGTATGGACTTTGGTTGACTTGCCCGATGATCGGCGAGCCCTTGAGAATAAACGGATCTTCAAGAGGAAGACAGACACTGATAGTAGTGTTACTATCTACAAAGCTCGAATTGTTGCAAAAAGGTTTTCGACAAGTTCAAGGTGTTGACTACGATTTTCTCACTCGTAGAGATGCTTAAGTCTGTCCGAATCATGTTAGCAATTGCCACATTTTATGAAATGTAGCAAATGGATGTCAAAACTACATTCCTTAATGTATATCTTAAAGAAGAGTTGTATATGATACAACAAGAAGGTTTTGTCAATCCTAAAGGTGCTAACAAATTGTGCAAGCTCCAGCGATCCATCTATGGACTGGTGCAAGCATCTCGGAGTTGGAATATACGCTTTGATGAGTTGATCAAAGCATATAGTTTTATACAGACTTGCGGTGAAGCCTGTATTTACAAGAAAGTGAGTGGGAGCACTACAACCTTTATGATAAGTATATGTGAATGACATATTGTTGATCAGAAATGATGTAGAATTTTCTAGAAAGCATAGAGGAGTGTTTGAAAGGTGTTTTTCAAAGAAAGACCTCGGTGAAGCTGCTTACATATTGGGCATCAATATCTATAAAGATAGATCAAGATGCTTGATAAGATTTTTCAATAAGTACATACCTTAACAAGATTTTTTTGAAGTAGTTCAAATGGAACAGTCAAAGAAGGAGTTCTTGGCTGTATTGCAAGGTGTAAAGTTGAGTAAGACTCAAAACACGACCACGACAAAAATAGAAAGAGAATGAAAATCATTCCCGATGCCTCAGCCATAGGTTCTATAAAGTATGCTATGCTGTGTAGCAAACCTATTGTGTACCTTGCCATGAGTTTGGCAAGGGGGGGGGGTACAATATTGATCCAGGAGTGGATCACTTGACAGCGGTCAAAATCACCCTTAGACGACTAAGGAGATATTTCTCGGTTATGGAGGTGATAAAGAGTTCGTCGTAAAGAGTTATGCTGATGCAAGCTTTTACATCGATCCAGATGACTCCGAGTCTCAATCTGGATACATATTGAAAGTGGGAGCAATTAGCTAGAGTAGCTCCATGCAGAGCTTTATTGACATAGAATATTTGCAAAATACATACGGCTCTGAATGTGACAGACCCATTAACTAAGCTTCTCTCACAAGCAAAACATGATCACACCTTAGTACTCTTTGGGTGTTAATCACATAAGCGATCTGAACTAGATTATTGACTCTAGTAAAACCCTTTTGAGTATTAGTCACATGGAGATGTGAACTAATCACATGATGATGTGAACTATTGGTGTTAAATCACATGGTGATGTAAACTAATCACTTGATGATGTCAACTATTGGTGTTAAATCACATGGCGATGTGAATTAGATTATTTACTCTAGTGCAAGTGGGAGACTGAAGGAAATATGCCCTAGAGGCAATAATAAAGTTGTTATTTATATTTCCTTATATCATGATAAATGTTTATTATTCATGCTAGAATTGTATTAACCGGAAACTTAGTACATGTGTGAATACATAGACAAATAGAGTGTCCCTAGTATGCCTCTACTTGACTAGCTCGTTAATCAAAGATGGTTATATTTCCTAGCCATAGACATGAGTTGTCATTTGGTGAACGTGATCACATCATTAGAGAATGATGTGATGGACAAGACCCATCCGTTAGCTTAGCACTATGATCGTTTAGTTTGTTGCAATTGCTTTCTTCATGACTTATACATGTTCCTATGACTATGAGATTATGCAACTCACGAATACCGGAGGAACACTCAGTGTGTTATCAAACGTCACAATGTAATTGGGTGATTATAAAGATGCTCTACAGGTGTCCCCGATGGTGTTTGTTGAGTTGGCATAGATCGAGATTAGGATTTGTCACTCTGATTGTCTGAGAGGTATCTTTGGGCCCTCTCGGTAATGCACATCACTATAAGCCTTGCAAGCAATGTGACTAATGATTTAGTTGTGGGATGATGCATTACGGAATGAGTAAAGATACTTGTTGGTAACAAGATTGAACTAGGTATGATGATACCGATGATCGAATCTCGGGCAAGTAACATACCGATGACAAAGGGAACAACGTATGTTGTTATGCGGTTTGACCGATAAAGATTTTCGTAGAATATGTAGGAACCAATATGAGCATCCAGGTTCCGCTATTGGTTATTGCCTGGAGATGAGTCTGGGTCATGTCTACATAGTTCTCGAACCCGTAGGGTCCGTACGCTTAACGTTCGATGACGATATGTATTATGAGTTTTGCGATTTGATGTACCAAAGGTTGTTCGGAGTCCTGGACGTGATCACGGACATGACGAGGAGTCTCGAAATGGTCGAGACATGAAGATTGATATATTGGAAGGTTGCATTCGGACATCGGAATGGTTCCGAGTGATTCGGGCATTTTTCCGGAGTACCGGGAGGTTACCGGAACCCCCCCCCTCCCCGGGGAAATTATGGGCCTTATGGGCCATGGGAGAGATGAGGGGACAGCCCACAAGGGAGATGCGCCCCCCAAGTGGAGTCCGAATTGGAAGGGGAGGGGGCACGGCCCCCCTTTCCCTCTTCCCCTCCTCTCCTTCCTTTCCCCCCTCTCCGTAAAAGGAAAAGAGAGGGGAATCCTACTAGGACTAGGGAGTCCTAGTAGGACTCCCCACATGAGGCGCGCCCCCCCTGGCCGACCCTCCTCCTCCCCCCCTTTATATATGGGGGAGGGGGCACCCCATAGACACACAAGTTGATTATTAGCCGTGTGTAGTGCCTCCCTCCACAAATTTCCACCTCGGTCATATAGTCATAGTGCTTAGGCGAAGCCCTGCGTCGGTAACTTCATCATCACCGTCACCACGTCGTCGTGCTGACGAAACTCTCCCTTGGCCTCAGCTGGATCTAGAGTTCGTGGGAAATCACCGAGCTGAACGTGTGTAGATCGCGGAGGTGCCGTGCATTCGGTACTTCATCGGTTGGATCGCAAAGACGTTTGACTACATCAACCGCGTTACTTAACGCTTCTGCTTTCGGCCTACGAGGGTACGTGGACACACTCTCCCGCTCGTTGCTATGCATCACATAGATAGATCTTGCGTGATCGTAGGTAAATTTTTTGAAATACCGCGTTCCCCAACACTAGCGTTGTATAGCCGTACTAAACATAGCACTGTTGTATGGCTATATAGAGGACCACAATGCATTCAAGAGCTCCTGCCTCTCGATTGTAACACTATTATCATGGAATAAATTTCTTTCACCTCGCAAAAAAGGGAATAGGTGCGCATGCTATCGAAAAGATACTAAAAGGTAACTAGGTGCGAGCAGAGACGTAAGACAAGGAGGAGTTGTTCCAAACGATTAAGAGTCCAATTACGTTCAACCACAATCGAATGCAACTCTAAACAAAACTAGCCAGATCACATTTGAAGATGATGTGCTTCGTGTTTTTGTTCTCTCTGCAAGGAGAACAGGACGCCCCAACATTGTCATTGTGTTTAATGGTTTGGTCGCTGATGAGGTCACCTATTATAGGTAGGGTCAAGGACCCATCATATAGGGCCCATATGGGGCCCATCACCACCATGGGTAGGTCCTTGGACCATACCAGCATTCGAATGCATATATCAGGAAGTCCACTCGGACAGCTCGACAGCACTCAGACGACCACCCATCACTCAGCTGGACAACCACCACTCGGACTAAACAGGTGAAGGGACGGCGTGGGAGCTGTAGGAGATATGCCCTAGAGGCAATAATAAATGCTATTATTTATCTCCATGTTTATAATTGTGTTTATGTTCCATGCTATAACTGCTATGGTTCTCGAGTCTGCAATAACCACGAGGCTCGGAGGGAAACTCATATGCACGTGTGGAATAATAAACGGTAAAATGCATTCCTAGTATGGCCTCTAAGACTATCTCAAGTGTTGCATGATGGTTCTGTTTTCCTGATCATAGGCATGACTATGCCGACAACTTTGAGGACACAATGTTAGAACTTAGAAGAACACTTGTATTGAATCGACCAGACTGATGTTACACTATGAGATATGTTCGTCACGAGTTAATGGTAAATAACACAGAGAAAGTGAATGTTTGCATAATTCCTTAGACCATGAGAGTATCGAGTTCCTTCATGCTTGCTGCATGAGCTTCAGGGTTTGTTAAACGTCATCCGTAAAAGGGTGGCTATTACGGCGGCTTACAGGTTCATGGAAAAGTATGACAAGGAACCAGATAGCTCAAGATTGGGATTTGCTCCTCCGACGATGGAGGCATATTCTTTGGGCCCTCTCGATGTTACAGTATCCATCATTGTCTGGTCAAACACAGTGTGTGTCGCGACCAGACCCGAATGGATCTAGCGCTCTGTGCTCAGTGTCATCCCTGGATCAGTAATGCTGACACCACACAGTACTTCGAAGGATTTATAGCAGAGTAGCAATCACACACTTATTACATCGTTGTCCACAAGGGAACTTAATACAAAAATATGGCTTAAGGCCATCTAATAATAACAATGAAGGCTTGGAAAACGAGTGAGTCCATCAACTCCAACGGCATCATCGAGTATAGAACCACGACCTAACACCTTACTGTTGTTCGAAAAGTCTCGCAACATGAAAAGTTGCAGCTAAAAACGGGTCAAGACATGGAATATGCCGGCAATGTAACACATAGAGAACAATGAAGCAACAAGCCTATACTACATGCATATTTGGCTGGTGGTAAGGCTCTACGGTTACATTTTTGCATAAAGCTGATTTTTCCCTACATCAAAGGAATAATTTTATTTAACTATCATGGTGGTTGTTAAACATTGAGAATGGTTGACAGCATCCTCAATCCCAATTAAAAAGTACTCATTAAAACCCAATAACTTTATTATTAGAAGTAACATGTTGAGATTCACATGATATTCAAGTACTAGATACTCAAGATTTGTCCATAACCGGGGACACGGCTAATCATGATCAGTTTTACACTCGCAGAGGTTGGCGACTTTTCCCCATTAAGACTCGATCGCCTCCGCTTGGTTCTCGTGACTACATGGTGTTTGAGAGACGGATGACCGAGACATAGTCTTTCGTAAGCGCTTAGCACCTTACATGTGGGTAGACCGTATCAACCTACATCCCCTACATCAGCCTAGCCTACCCGTAAGAGTTCGCACAACTTAGTCAACTACGCCAGAGCCCATAATTGGCTTGTGGCTGCACACGGAAGTTTCTAGTTTGAAAAATCTCATGATCCCTTAGAGCCCGGGTGGCGGTCCAAGAAATACAGTAAGTCTCGATAGAAACCAGGTGCCTCAATCCACCCAGATGTGTGTTTAAGTTGCCACCTTAGATAAACCATTAATTAACAATCTCACATCTGTCATGGATATTCACTCACCCAATCCACGTCTACTAGCATAGCATGGCATAATCAAGCAAACGTAGAAGTAACTCCCAAGGTTTCATAAGTAAAACAGGTAATAGGTACTACCTCAATCTACTTCCCAAACCCACAATTTAATTAGACCCTAACATGCAAGTGTTTGAGGGTTTGACCTAATGCAATAAAACTGGGTAGTAGAAAAGGTATGATCAAAGTGTTACTTGCCTTGCTGATGATCCGCGAGTCCTAGAGATTCAAGTAACAAGCGGCGCACTCGGGTGATCTAACGCAGACAAACAACAAGCATACAATAAGTACTCATCTAATGCACAGGAAATCTCGAATAAAAGATCTAACCAGATAGTTCAACTTAAGAACCCTGGTTGCAAAAGAATCGAATCAAATAAAGCATCGAAAGTCGGAACTCGAGAGAGAACGACTCGGTTTAGCAATCTGAAATTAGGTCAAAATTTTACATAGCAAAACTCTGTGAAAATAGGTTAGTCGGAACGGCGGTTTCACATTCTAAACTCCAGGCGCTTGAATCACCTGATTCCGATAAACAAGCAAGAAATAAAACAGATTTGAAAATCGGATCAGAAATCGAATCTGAAAATTAACGGATTAAATCTGATTTAAAAGAAAACGACGAACGGATTAAATAACGGACGTTCGTTAACAGAACGAATCCAACGAACACGTTCATTGAAACGAACGGGTCGGTGAACGTTCACTAAATAAGAAAACCGAAAAAAATAAAACCAATCTAGGTTTTTTTTTTAAAAAACCGAACATCTTTTTTTTTTTAAAAAAAACACCGGGTCAGTTTATTAGGGGAAAATCGGATCGGACGGCGGGGCGGTGGCTACCTCCGGCGGTCGCCGGGGCTCGGGCTCCGGGGTCGGGCGGGTCGGCGAGGTGGCGGCGGTGGTCGGCGAGGGGCTCCGGGGAAGGGTGCTCCGGCGACGACGGAGACGGCGGCAAGGCCCTGGGCGACGGGCGGCGGCTCGGTGGGGTCGGGCGGCGGGCGATGTGAGGAGAGAGGGCCGGGTATTTATGGGAGGGGAGAGGCGGCGCCTGGGCGAGGGGCAGGCCGCTGGCCTGAGCCGGACTCGGGCGGCGGGAGGCGGCGGCGGGGCACTGCCATGGGGAGAGGAGGGAGGTGGGCCGGGTCGGCGAGGGGTCAGCCTGGCTGGCTGGGCCGGGCCTTGGCCTGTGGGCGCGCACAGATTTTTTTTAAATTAAAATTAAAACAAAACGAATTAAAAAAAATATCAAACGAACTCCGATTTAAATAAAACAAATTTTCCCCGACTCCTAAAAATGAGTCGAACAAAATGAACTTTAAAAACGGCAAACATGCATAAATTTTTAAAATGCTCATTTTTGCCTAAGCAAAATAAATCTTTCAAAACCAAATTTGATTTATTTATAATATATTCATTTTTCCTAAATGTTGGGAAAGTCATATTATTCCCTCTCTTGAGATTTTTATAGGAAAAACTTTATGAAGATAATTAAATAAATCCAATGATCCTATTTCCAAAATTTGAGAAATCCCAAATATGAAAATAATGAAACTTCCAACTCTCTCCGAGGGTCCTTGAGTTGCGTGAAATTTCCTAGGATCGAAAAAAATGCGAGAAAATATGATATGCATGATGACCTAATGTATAACATTCCAAATTGAAAATTTGGGATGTTACAAACCTACTCTTAAGATGAATCTCGCCTCGAGATTCGGGTTGGCTAGAAAATAGGTGAGGGTGGTCCTTGAGCAAAACTTCCTCTCTTCCTGTGTGGCTTCATCCTCAGTGTGGTGGCTCCAATGAACTTTGCAAAACTTGATAACCTTGTCATGAGTAACTCTGCTGGCATAATCGAGTATCTTAACCGGTCTTTCCTCATATGTCAAGTCATCCTTCAACTGAATTGCTTCCAAGTGGTACAAAGATCTCTTAACGGTACCTCCGCTATCTCGGGTGACATTTCTTCAATCGAGAAATATGGAATACATCATGAACTCCCCGACAGTCCTTCCGCAATTCCAACTTATAAGCAACTTCTCCCATGTGTTGCAAAATCTTATACGGTCCAACGAAACGTGGGGCTAACTTTCCTTTAACTCCAAAACGCTTAACTCCTCAAGCGGGGATACTCGAGATATACTGTCTCCAACTTCATACTCAATCGCTTTGGCGCTTTGAATCGGCATAGCTCTTTTGTCCGGACTGGGCTACCTTGAGCCGGTCTCGAATCAACTTAACTTTTGTTCAGACTCCTTAATCAAATCTGGTCCAAACAACCGACGATCTCCGGTTTCGTCCCATAACAATGGTGTCCTGCACCTTCTTCCATACAAAGCCTCGAAGGTGCCATCTTCAAGCTGGTTTGGTAATCGTTGTTGTAGGAAAATTCTGCATACGGCAAATTTTCATCCCAGCTAGATCCATAATCTAGGCCACAAGCTCTCAAAGATATCTTCCAAAATCTGATTGACTCTCACCGTCTGTCCGGTCTGTGGGTGGAAAGTCTGCATCGAATTCCAATCGAGTTCCCAATGTTTCGTGTAACCGGGTTCCAAAATTTCGAGGTAAACCGGGTTCCTCTATCTCGACACGATGCTCCTCGGAACTCCGTGTAAGCACACAATTCTGGTCATGTATATCTTTGCCAACTTAGCAATCGCTATAGGTAGTCTTGATGGAATGAAATGAGCTACCTTTGTCAAACGGTCGACTATAACCCAAATCGAGTCATATCCTGAACGAGTCTTTGGCAATCCTGTGATAAAATCCATGCCTAGTTTATCCCACTTCCATTCGGGTATCGGCAATGGTTGTAACAATCCTGCTGGCTTCCGATGCTCTGCCTTTACTTTCTGACATACATCGCAAACTGCTACATACCCCGCAATATCCTTCTTCATTCCGGTCCACCAGAAAGTATTCTTCAAATCCAAATACATCTTGGTATTTCCTGGGTGAATCAAATAGGGTGAATCATGGGCTTCTTGTAAAATCAACTTCCTGATCTCTGGGTCATTGGGCACATAAACACGGTCTTCAAACCATAGGGTATCGTGCTCATCCTCACGAAATCCTTTAGCTTTTCCTTTGCTCATTTTCTCCTTTATAGAGGCAACTTCCTTATCTGCCTTTTGGGCTTCTCGGATTTTGTCCATCAGTGGATCAATCTCCAATGCTGCTACATAGCCTCTCGGAACTATTTCCAAACATAGCTCTCGAAGGTCCTCGGCTAACTCATTGGATATTCCTCCCATCATTAGGGTATTGACGTGGCTCTTACGGCTCAATGCGTCTGCTACGACATTTGCCTTTTCGGGGTGATAATGCAATCTCATGTCATAATCCTTGATAAGCTCTAACCATCTCCTTTGTCTGTGATTCAATTCCTTCTGTGTGAAGATGTACTTCAAACTCTTGTGATCCGTATATACTTCACAATGATTTCCAATGAGAAAATGTCTCCACGTCTTCAGGGCATGCACAACGGCTGCTAACTCCAAATCATGAGTGGCATAATTCAACTCATGGGGCCTAAGTTGTCATGAAGCATACGAAACAACTCTTCCTTCCCGCATAAGTACTGCTCCAAGTCCTCGACGTGAAGCGTCAGAATACACCTCATAATCCTTAGTCCGATCCGCAATATCAAACCGGTGAGGTGACCAATCTTTTCTTCAACTCCTGAAAACTTGCCTCACAGTCCTCTACCCATATGAATTTGTTTTCCTTCTTCAACAATTCTGTCATAGGCTTGGCAATCCTTGAGAAATTCTCAATGAACCTTCGGTAGTATCCTGCGAGTCCAAGGAAACTCCGAATCTCTCCAACTGTCGTTGGTGATTCCCATTTGGTTACGGTCTCCACTTTTGTGGGGTCAACTGCTATCCCTTCTCCGGATATAACATGTCCGAGAAATCCAACTTCCTTTAACCAAAACTCACATTTGCCGAACTTGGCATACAACCTGGTGTTCCCTCGGTTTCTCCAAAACCAATCGCAAATGTTCCTTGTGTTCCTCTTCATTCTTCGAGAAAATCAAAATGTCATCAATGAACACCACGACAAACTTATTCAAAAACTCCATAAACACTTTGTTCATCGTGTTCATGAAATAGGCTGGTGCGTTAGTCAGTCCAAATGACATAACGGTATACTCAGATAGTCCATATCTCGTGGTAAATGCTGTCTTGGGTATGTCCTGCTCCCGAATCTTCAATCGATGGTACCACGATCGCAAGTCGATCTTAGAAAACACCTTGGCTCCTTGCAAGCGATCAAACAGATCATTTATCATAGGTAGTGGGTACTTGTTCTTGATTGTTACTTCATTCAATCCACGATAATCAACAACCATTCTTAATGATCCATCCTTCTTCTCCACTAGCAAAACGGGTGATCCCCAAGGTGAAGAGCTTGGGCGTATAAAACCTTTATCCAAAAGCTCCTTAATTTGCTTCTTGATTTCCGCCAAATCTTGTGCTGGCATCCTATACGGTCGCTTCGATATCGGGCCTGTTCCTGGCAACAGCTCGATCAAAAACTCAATGTCTCTATCCGGTGGCATTCCTGGCAACTCTTCCGGAAATACATCAGGAAAATCCTTCACCACTGGTACTTCTTCCTGTACCACTCCTGATAAGCAATTGATTTGCGCTCTTCTCGGCTGATGCCGTGATACATACTTAATCCTTCTTCCTTCTGGTGTGGTGAGCAAAATTGACTTTTTGGAGCAATCTATGTTTCCTCCATACCTTGATAACCAATCCATACCTAATATCACATCCAAGCCTTGGGATTCCAGAACTATTAGGTCTGAGGGGAAAACATAGTGTCCAATCCTTAATGGCAGTCGATCACACCATTTACTAGCCATGTACTCGCCTCCCGTGAGGTTACTAGCATGGGTGACCTAAGGGCTTGGGTTGGTAACTTGTACTTATCCACAAATCCCTTGATATGTATGAATGCGATGCACCAAGATCGAAAAGAACAACCGCAGAAATGACTTAACCAAAAACTTACCGACATTGCATCGGGCTGATCTTCAACTTCCTCCACTTCAATGTGGTTCACCCGTCCTCCGGTGAAAGGGTTGGGCTTCTTTCGAGCTTCCATTGCCATTTCCATTCGGCCTTACGGGCGATCATTTGCATAATGCCCGCCTTGCGGCACTTAAAGCAAGTAATATGACTCAGTCTACTTTGGATGGTGTTGACGGGTTGGTGCGATTCATCCGTTGCTTCCTCCATTCCTGCTCCCATTCTTGGTGCTGTTATGGTTATGCGAATTACCTCCTCCATGGGTATGTCAAACTGAATTCCTGATTTAGGGGTATAACGAGGTTTCGCCGAGATCCAGAGTTATACTTCCCTTGTCCATACTCCCGCTTATGGTTCTCAATTTGCTGCCGCTTTCCTTCAATCATGAGGGCTCGGTCTACTAACTCCTGGTAGTTATTGAAACTGGCTACCATCAACGGCATGCTGAACTCATCATTCAGTCCTTCTAGAAACTTCTCCTGCTTAGCTGCATCAAGAGTAACGTCATCCGGGGCATAACGTGCTAGTTTACTAAAGTCATCCACGCATCGCCAACAGTCCTTCCTCCTTGGCGTAAGTTGCGAAACTCACGCTTCTTCATGGCCATAGCTCCTGCTGAAACATGGGCAAAGGCGGAAAAGCTTGCTGAAATTGATCCCATGTGACGGTGTCTGTGGTAAGTGGTCGTGAAATTCTCCCACCATGTTGCTATGGGTCCTTCAAGCTGATGTGCTGCAAACTTCACTCTTTTCTCCATCCGTGCATCCTGCAGTGGTCAGCTCCTTCCTATCTTGCGGAGCCGGGTCATCCGCTACAATTGGCTCGGTGTTATCGGAATACACCCGGGGTTCAGTCTAAGGAAACGAGTCGATGATCCGCAGTGGTGGTGGCGGTGGGTTGTTGTTGTTGTTGTTGCCTCGGTTCTCGCACCAATGTTTGAATCAGGGTATTCGCTGCTGGATCAATTGGGTGATCTCTCAAGGGAAAAGCGAATCCGGGGTCGCGGCCTGAGGCATCCGATGGGTTTTGAAAAGATGAGAATTTAGAATAGAATGAGGTCTAAGGGGAATCACTACCCAAATGCACATGAGCAAATACACACAAAATCACTTCATTCAATCAAACAAGGCTTACAACGATCTAACTATCGCAAAAGTGCGTGTACTATAATGTTTACATGGAGGGAATACTACTAATATGTGGGGGACTTCTACTAATTTGAACCGGTGGAAGACTCCATAATGTCTGCTCCAGCTTCGTCTTCAAAGTCGGGTTCACTTGGATCCGAATCGGTGTCGCCGATGTTGATGTAGTCGCTGGGTAATTGACATACTGGTCTTCATTCCTCGAGCGCCAACTTCTTCTTCAGTTCTTCAATCTCGCATTTAAGATCGTTATTGTGTCTTGCTAGAGCTACGATCTCGTCCCATATAGTCCTTGCGAGTTGTCTTGAGTTCTTCTTCAAGCTCGATGATCCTTCCCTTTGCATTCTCGCAACTCCAACATATCATTGCACATCCGGTTCTCTCAAGGCCGAATGTGCTGGTTTAACTCTGGATAAATGCTGCAATGGATCTATCCTTCTTGGTGCTGACGACGTCCCATTTGTCATCTCGGCGTCCGCAAATCTGGTAGATTGTGTCCTTGAGATCTTCTTGATAAACTTCTCCAATGCGTCCCATGGTGATGTGAGCTGCCATGCTCTTTCCTGCACTCCAAGTTGGTGCAATCGAAAACACTATCTATTGGCTTGGTGATTGGGGCGAATGTCCTTCCCGAACGTGAGCGTGAATCTTCCAGCCCTCTTCGTGCAGAGAGTGGCGTTGAAAGTCCCGGTGAAGCTTGGTAATCCAATGTTCGTGTACTTGGTAACTTCCTTCAAGTGAAATCCAAAAGGTGTGCCTTCATCTGGTTGGGTGTACTTGATCTTCAGCGTCCGCCATCCTAAAGAGAGTAGAAAAGATGAGGAGTTAGAAAATGGGAAGAGAATAGTGATCTATGGCTTTATCTTAGTGGTCGTGTCCTATAGTCGTGCAGTGCTCTCGATACCATTCTCTCACAGACCAGACCGAATGGATCTAGCGCCTGTGCTCAGTGTCATCCCTGGATCAGTAATGCTGACACCACACAGTACTTCGAAGGATTTATAGCAGAGTAGCAATCACACACTTATTACATCGTTGTCCACAAGGGAACTTAATACAAAAATATGGCTTAAGGCCATCTAATAATAACAGCGGAAGGCTTGGAAAACGAGTGAGTCCATCAACTCCAACGGCATCACTGAGTATAGAACCACGAACTAACACCTTACTCGTCAGTCTAAAAAGTCTCAGAACATGAAAAGTTGCAGCCCGAAAACGGGTCAAGACATGGAATATGCCGGCAATGTAACACATAGAGAACAATGAAGCAACAAGCCTATACTACATGCATATTTGGCTGGTGGTAAGGCTCTACGGTTACATTTTTGCATAAAGCTGATTTTTCCCTACATCAAAGGAATAATTTTATTTAACTATCATGGTGGTTGTTAAACATTGAGAATGGTTGACGATCCTCAATCCCAATTAAAAAGTACTCATTAAAACCCAATAACTTTATTATTAGAAGTAACATGTTGAGATTCACATGATATTCAAGTACTAGATACTCAAGATTTGTCCATAACCGGGACACGGCTAATCATGATCAGTTTTACACTCTCTGAGAGGTTTCATGCACTTTTCCCCATTAAGACTCGATCGCCTCCGCTTGGTTCTCGTGACTACATGGTGTTTGAGAGACGGATGACCGAGACATAGTCTTTCAGAAGCGCTAGCACCTTACATGTGGGTAGACTGTACCAACCTACATCCCCTACATCAGCTAGCCTACCCGTAAGAGTTCGCACAACTTAGTCAACTACGCCAGAGCCCATAATTGGCTTGTGGCTGCACACGGAAGTTTCTAGTTTGAAAAATCTCATGATCCCTTAGAGCCCGGGTGGCGGTCCGAAGAAATACAGGCAAGTCCTCGATAGAAACCAGGTGCCTCAATCCACCCGGATGTGTGTTTAAGTTGCCACCTTAGATAAACCATTAATTAACAATCTCACATCTGTCATGGATATTCACTCACCCAATCCACGCCTACTAGCATAGCATGGCATAATCAAGCAAACGAGAAGTAACTCCCAAGGTTTCATAAGTAAACAGGTAATAGGTACTACCTCAATCTACTTCCCAAACCCACAATTTAATTAGACCCTAACATGCAAGTGTTTGAGGGTTTGACCTAATGCAATAAAACTGGGTAGTAGAAAAGGTATGATCAAAGTGTTACTTGCCTTGCTGATGATCCGCGAGTCCTAGAGATTCGAAGTAACAAGCGGCGCACTTCGGGTGATCTAACGCAGACAAACAACAAGCATACAGTAAGTACTCATCTAATGCACAGGGAAATCTCGAATAAAAGATCTAACCAGATAGTTCAACTTAAGAACCCTGGTTGCAAAAGAATCGAATCAAATAAAGCATCGAAAGTCGGAACTCGAGAGAGAACGACTCGGTTTAGCAATCTGAAATTAGGTCAAAATTTTACAGTAGCAAAACTCTGTGAAAATAGGTTAGTCGGAACGGCGGTTTCGTTACGAAACTCCAGGCGCTTGAATCACCTGATTCCGATAAACAAGCAAGAAATAAAACAGATTTGAAAATCGGATCAGAAATCGAATCTGAAAAATAACGGATTAAATCCGATTTAAAAGAAAACGCATTTAACGGATTAAATAACGGACGTTCGTTAATAGAACTAATCCAAGGAACACGTTCATTGAAACGAACGGGTCGGTGAACGTTCACTAAATAAGAAAACCGAAAAAAATAAAACCAATCTAGGTTTTTTTTTTAAAAAACCGAACATCTTTTTTTTTTAAACCGGGTCGGTTTGTTAGGGGAAAACCGGATCGGACGGCGGGGCGGTGGCTACCTCTCCGGTCGCCGGCTGGGCTCGGCTCCGGTCGGGCGGGTCGGCGTGGCGGCGGGTCGGCGAGGGGCCTGGGCGGCGGGTGCTCGGCGACGACGGAGACGGCGGCAAGGCCCCTCGGGCGACGGCGGCGGCTCGGGTGGGGTCGGCGGCGGGCGATGTGAGGAGAGAGGGGCGACCGGTATTTATGGGAGGGGGAGAGGCGGCGCTGGGCGAGGGGGGCGGGCGCCGGTCCTGAGCCGGACTCGGCGGGCGGCGGCGGCGGGCACTGTGGGGGAGAGGAGGGGAGGTGGGCCGGGTCGGCGAGGGGTCAGGCCTGGGCCGGGCTGGCTGGGCCTTGGCCTGTGGCGCCAGATATATTTTTTAAATTAAAATTAAAACAAAACGAATTAAAAAAATATCAAACGAACTCCGATTTAAATAAAACAAATTTTCCCGACTCCTAAAAATGAGTCGAACAAAATGAACTTTAAAAACGGCAAACATGCATAAAATTTTTAAAATGCTCATTTTTGCCTAAGCAAAATAAATCTTTCAAAAACCAAATTTGATTTATTTATAATATCTTCATTTTTCCTAAATGTTGGGAAAGTCATATTATTCCCTCTCTTGAGATTTTTATAGGAAAAACTTTATGAAGATAATTAAATAAATCCAATGATCCTATTTCCAAAATTTGAGAAATCCCAAATATGAAAATAATGAAACTTCCAACTCTCTCCGAGGGTCCTTGAGTTGCGTGAAATTTCCTAGGATCGAAAAAAATGCGAGAAAATATGATATGCATGATGAACTAATGTATAACATTCCAAATTGAAAATTTGGGATGTTACAGTGTGATTTGATCACAAGGATGCCGGAACACGGGAACGAGAAAAGAGAACAAAACTGGTAACGAGGAAACTGGCATAGTGAACAAGTTGTTGATTCACTAGGATGCTACTAAATCTCACCTCGGGTTTTGTAACATATGCGAAGCAACAGGAATAGCACACGACAACTATAGGTTCACTCGAATATTCATATTGATCCGAAAGAGTTCAATATGGAAGTCCACGGTTCCGCTATTGATATAGATCGGAAAGAGTTCCAGTCATGTCTATACTTCACGGAACCTATGGGGTCACACACTTAAGTGTCATCTATCTGCTAAGTAATAGACAGGGAGTTGCTACTTCATGAGCTTGCGTTGGTTTATCCCTTCAAGAGGAAAGGGTGATGCAACAAAGTAGAGATAAAGATTTCCCTCAGTTAGAGAACCAAGATATCAATCCAGTAGGAGACAACGCACAAATCACCAATACCTGCACAAACAATCAAACAACTTGCACCCAACGCAATAAAGGGGTTGTCAATCCCTTCACAGTTACTTGCAAAAGTGAGATCTAATAGAGATAGATGAAAGTAAACAAACGATAAAGTAAATATTTTTGGGTATTTTGGTTTATAGATCGGAAAGTTAAAGATTGCAAAATAGTAGATCGGAAACTTATATGATGGAAAATAGACCTAGGGGCCATAGGTTTCACTAGAGGCTTCTCTCAAGGTAGCAAATAATACGATGGGTGAACAAATTACTGCCGAGCAATTGATAGAAAAGCGCAAAGTTATGACGATATCTAAGGCAATGATTAAGAAATATAGGCATCACGTCTGTGTCAAGTAGACCGAAATGATTCTGCATCTACTACTGTTACTCCACACATCTACCGACTCTTTGCCTGCATCTAGAGTATTAAGTTCATGAAAAACAGAGTAGCGCATGAAGTAAGATGACATGATGTAGAGGAATAAACTCAAGCAATATGATGTAAACCCCATATTTTTATCCTGGATGGAAACAATACAATAAGTGCCTTGCTGCTCCTACTGTCACTAGGAAAGGACACCACAAGATTGAACCCAAAGCTAAGCACTTCTACCATTGCAAGAAAAACCAATCTAATTGGCCAAACCAAACCAGTAGTTCAAAGAGAATTACAAAGATACCAAATCATGCGTAAAAGAATTCAGAGAAGATTCAAATAATATTCATAGATAAGCTGATCATAAATCCAAAATTCGTCGGATCTCGACAAACACATCGCAAAATAAGATTACATCGGATAGATCTCCAAGAACATCGAGGAGAACATGGTATTGAGAATCAAAGAGAGAGAAGAAGCCATCTAGCTACTAGCTATGGAGCTGTAGGTCTGTGGTAAACTACTCACGCTTCATCGGAAGGGCAATAGAGTTGATGTAGAAGCCCTCCGTGATGGAATCCCCCGCCGGCAGGATGCCAGAAAAGGCCCCTAGATGGGATCTCACGGGAACAGAAGGTTGCGGCGGTGGAAAAGTGTTTTCGTGGATACTTCTGGTGGTTTGGGAATATATGTGAATATATAGGCCGAAGAATTAGGTCAGGGGAGTCACGAGGGGCCCACAAGGCAGGGGCGCGCCCTACCCCCTGGGCGCACCCTCACCCCTTGTGGCTGTGTCGTGGCTCTTCCGACTTGATCTCCAAGTCTCTGGGGTGTCTTCTGGTCCAAGAAAAATCATCGTGAAGGTTTTATTCCGTTTGGACTCCGTTTGGTATTCCTTTTCTGCGAAACTCAAAAACAAGGAAAAATGTAAATCGGCACTGGGCTCTAGGTTAATAGGTTAGTCCCAAAAATAATATAAAACAACATATTAATGCATATAAAACATCCAAAACAGATAATATGATAGCATGGAACAATAAAAAATTATAGATACGTTGGAGATGCATCAAGCATCCCCAAGCTTAATTCCTGCTCGTCCTCGAGTAGGTAAATGGTAAAAACAGAATTTTGATGTGGAATGCTACCTAACATATTTATCCATGTAATTTTTCTTTATTGTGGCATGAATGTTCAGATCCATAAGATTCAACACAAAAATTTAATATTAAAAACAATAATACTTCAAGCATACTAACAAGGCAATTATGTCTTCTCAAAATAACATGGCCAAAGCAAGCTTATCCCTACAAAATCATATAGTCTGGTGATAACCCACAAGTATAGGGGATCAATTGTAGCCTCTTTTGATAAGTAAGAGTGTCGAACCCAACGAGGAGCTAAAGGTAGAACAAATATTCCCTCAAGTTTTATCGACCACCGATACAACTCTAAGCACGCTTGACGTTCGCTTTACCTAGAACAAGTATAAAGATAGAAGTACTTTGTAGGTGTAACGGGATAGGTTTGCAAGAATATAAAGAGCACGCAAATAAAAACTAGGGGCTGTTTAGATAAAGGAACAATAAAGTTAGTATAGCGACTATGGAAAAGTGGTCGTAGGAGTTGCGAAATTGTCCCTAAGCAATTGACTACTTTACTAGACTGATAGCAAGTTTTATGTGGGAGAGGCCACTGCTAGCATGTCATGACTTGGAATTCTATGCACTTATGATTGGAACTATTAGCAAGCATCCGCAACTACTAACATTCATTAAGGTAAAACCCAACCATAGCATTAAGATATATTGGTCCCCTTCGATCCCGTATGCATCAATTTCTATGCTAGGTTGAAGCTTCTGTCACTCTTGCCCTCCAATACATAGTCCTATCAACATACAATTAACTAACCCTATGGTGTGATCCATGCGCGCGCTCATATGATGGGCACCAAAGGACAACAATATAACCACGAGCAAATTAAACCAATCATAGCAATTCACCAATTACCAATAGGACAACGAAAATCTACTCAAACATCATAGGATGTCAACACATCATTGGATAATAATATGAAGCATAAAGCACCATGTTCAAGTAGAGGGTACAACGGGTTGCCGGAGAGTGGACCACTGTAGATAGATGGGGGAAGGTGATGAAGATGTTAGTGAAGATGACGGAGGTGTTGGTGTAGATCGCCGTCACACGATGATGGCCCGGGCGGCGTTCCGGCGCCACCGGGAGAGAGGGGGAGAGAGCCCCCCTTCTTCCTCTTCTTCTTCTTCTTGACCTTCCCCTTAGATGGGAGAAGGGTTTCCCCTCTGGTCCATGGCCTCCATGGCGTCGGAGGGGCGAGAGCCCCTCCGAGATTGGATCTCTCTCTCTGTTTCCTTCTGTTTCTGCGCTCCCAGATTCTGCCCTTTCACCGTGTCTTAAATTCCCGGAGATCCGTAACTCCGATTGGGATGAAATTTGGACACAATTTTTATCCGGATATTGGCTTTATTGCGGCGAAAGAAGGGCACCAGCCACCTTACGGGGTGGCCACGAGGGCCCAGGGCGCGCCCCTCACCCTCGTGGGCCCCTCGAGCATCGTCTTGCGTTGATTCCACTTCCCAAAATTCACATATATTCCAAAAAAATATGCGTCAGTTTTTATCCCGTTTGGACTCTGTTTGATATGGATTTTCTGTGAAACAAAAAACATGCAACAAACAGGAACTGGCACTGGGCACTGGATCAATATGTTAGTCCCAAAAATAGTATAAAAAGTTGCCAAAAGTATGTAAAAGTTGTAGAATATTGGCATGGAATAGTAAAAAATTATAGATACGACGGAGACGTATCAGCATCCCCAAGATTAATTCCTGATCGTCCTCGAGTAGGTAAATGATAAAAAAGATAATTTTTGATGTGGAATGCTACCTAGCATAATCTTGATCACATAATGTAATCATGGCATGAATATTAAGACACGAGTGATTCAAAGCAATAGTCTATCATTTGACATTAAGACAATAATACTTCAAGCATACTAATAAAGCAATTATGTCTTTTCAAAATAACATGGCCAAAGAAAGTTATCCCTACAAAATCATATAGTGTGGCTATGCTCCATCTTCACCACACAAAACATTCAAATCATGTACAACCATGATGACAAGCCAAGCAATTGTTTCATACTTTTGATGTTCTCAAACCTTTTCAACTTTCACGCAATACATGAGCGTGAGCCATGGACATAGCACTATAGGTGGAATAGAATATGATGGTGGAGGTTGTGTGGAGAAGACAAAAAGGAGAAAATCTCACATCGACGCGGCTAATCAACGGGCTATGGAGATGCCCATCAATTGATGTCAATGTGAGGAGTAGGGTTGCCATGTAACGGGTGCACTAGAGCTATAAGTGTATGAAACACTACTAGAAAAAAAGTTGTTAGTGGCGCACCTGTATTTGCTATTAATGGGTGCACTATAGGTGCGCCACTATTAACACGCCACTAGTAACAAATAGTAATGGCGCACCTCTGGTGCGCCATTAGTATCCCAGATAATAGTGGCGCACCACATAGTGCGCCATTACTATGTCCAACAGTGCGCCATTACTATGCCTCCTAGGGGGGCATATTTACCTTCACGTATGCCCCCAAGTGCGCCATTACTATGTGCCATAATGCGCCACTGGTATTTAGCCTTGGTGCGCCACTAATGCTCAATACGGTGCGCCACTACTATGAATATTAGGAATTATTATTTTTTGATTTTCTGGTATTTGCACAGGTTACAAAATATCTGGTATTTGCACAGGTTACAAAATACGTTACACGGCACATAATATAAACATCACACAATAGAATTCATCATATTAGTCTCCAAATTCGAAATAGCAAACAAAGTTCAAACATTAGCCAAGTTTAGGTCTCGAGACATTAGCAAAGTTCATCATATATATTAGCCGAGTTTGTCGTCACATTACAAAGTCGATATCGATCATCTAAACTACCGTCACATAGAAGAGAGCTGCGGTCACGATGAGCATCATCGTGATGAAACTGGTCTTCATCCGGTTCCTCCTCCGCTCCCTCCTCTCTCCCGCTAGATAGCGCGTGTATCTAGCTTCCGCATCCGCCCTAGTGGTGTACCCTTTGTAATCAAGTATCGCTAAACAGTGAACCTGTCTCGACACTCCTCCCCGTCAGAGACTCCGGGAACCTTACCCTTGTACACAACATACGACGACATCTCTATGCACTAGACAAACAAAACGTTAGTAGCAATTCATAGACAATATATAAGCAATATATAAGTATGCAACAAAAGGATCGGAAGAGAAAAGCAACGCATCAATAGCACGATTCATGGTCCTACTAATAAATAGCATCGATTACATATAAGTTGAACGACTGTCCAAACTAAAGAGACATACAAGTTCATTATATTTTAATTACAACATGAGCTAATCGATATTTCAGAACTACATAGCATCATTACTTTCGACTTGACTCAGGGACCGGAGCGTGGATGAAGTCGCTGTCTTTTGTGATGGTCATGAAATCGCGATCGTTGTCAGCCTGCATTTGTAGCGTTGTTTCTATTTCACTGTTGGACGGTTGATATTTTAGGTAGAACTGCCCTGAGGTATGAATGACATCTTGATAGATGATTTCCGCAAACTCCGACTGGATGCGAAAGAATTCTTGTCTGATGTCCTCGTCCTGGATTGCCGACAAGCGTGCCCAATCTTTGAGATTAGTTGGTAGCATAAGGTGATTATGCTCCCGTACGATCGCCCGCATGTGATGGAGGGCGTAGTAGGCATCCTTCTGACTGCCAGGCGGCTGCTTGACGCAGGGGAACGTCGTTACATGGGTGAACACGTGCTTGCCGTACCTACAAATTGGCCTCCTGAAGGTGCCTCCAAATTTGGCGTAGCCGGGGAGAGCATCATCAAGAACTTTCTTGATATTTGTGTAGTCTTTCTTCGACTGACGGTCCGATTCGAAATACGTGGCCATGGAATATTTCGGGCTTAAGAGGATGAGTGTGCAATGTGTGCCACAGCACAAAACACGGAATGTTAGAAAAAAAAGAACGATTGAAATCTAAGAAATCATATGTTACGGGATGGTGAGGGGATGACTTACTCGGGAAAGTAAGGCACGAGGAAGTTATCCTTATATGGGTTCGCCAGAATGACGCCTTCAAGGTATGAACTCGCGACTTGCCGGTCCCCAGTGCTGCCCAAGATCTTGGCACGCATGTAGAAGGGGTCGACAATCACGATGTCCGGGGTCTTGTCTCTAATGATCCGCATCTCCATACTGAGTGAAAATAGCCGAATGAAGGTGTAGTGCAGCGGATGAAGGTTAAACATAGCGAAGATGTCATCAAAACGTAGGACGATCATACGCCCGATGTTGCTATCGACAAAGCCGTTGCCCTCTGGCACCTTGGCCACGAAAACTGGGTATGCCACATCATTCTCGGAGAGATGCCACTTCTCCATAGAAAGAACATTGTCATGCAGACTCTGCATAGCACAGGTTGCAGCATTGAGCAGATTAGTCGGTAGCATTGGCCTACCCGCCACATGCACCCTCCTCGAGATATCCTTAGGTGAAGGTGGCCCGTCCTGAGCACGAATCATACTCGGTGCCGGCTGGCTCGCACCCTTGTTATTTTTTCTTTCTGTCCCTTCTGCTTCTTCTGTTGTAATGGGATCGACCACCTTCTTGAGTGTGTTAGGGCTGATAATATTTCGCACCTCAGCTATATGAGGCTCGGTGAAAGTGGCAGCTGGAGGCGTATCCTGAGAACTGAACGCCAGACGACACCTGTTGCAATTGGGTTTCTCCGTGGTACCAGCTAGATCACGATCGTCTTTTGCAGGATTGGGTTCTTGAGAAGGAGGCCACAAGAATTCTTCACCGGACCCATGTTTGTTGAAGTACTTATTGACGTTGGAAAATGTACCGTCGTCGTTGTCCGGATCCTGTGCCATATGCATGTTCGGATCAGCTGACGGCGGTAGCGTTGCGGCGGTCTTGCCATGGCTTAGCACCGACACGACTGGCGGTGTTGTCTGTGGGGTGGTGTCCCCCGCCCCCAAACGAATATGGCTCTTCGGCCAAAGCATGGACCAGCTTATGCAGGCACTGAGGGTCATCACATCATCTTCGTCGGCTCCAGGGGTCAATACGGAGATAACAAGTCGTTGCAGCCCCGCAGCACCCGAACTAGTTGAACCCTCTACACGGTGGGTGGCATCGGATTACCGTGGAACACGCGGTTGCCCGGTTGAACGACTCTGGCCTTGATGACATCGATCAACTCGCCGTCCATGAAGTCCAGGAGAGTGCATGGAACGTCGGCGGCGCCTTGCGAAAACATGTAGGGCGTCAGGGATGCCTAGTCAAAGGCAAGGAGATGAAGTCATCGGCCGAGGCTTAGTTACCGTGATGGCGTCGGGCTCGGCTAATGTCGAGGCACCACCAATGGCGGGCGTGCAAGTGATGGAGGGGCCGCTTACTGCTGAGGTGCCGGCCGGCGTATTCTTCCCACAACCGGGTGCATTAAGCTCCAATGCCGGCGCCGATGCCGGAGACACCAATGCCGCCTCCACCAGAGACACCAATGGCGCCACCGCATTGTGCGAGTTGCTGCCCGTGAAGCTGGGAATTGGGGGCGGCCCCTGTTGGCCGCCCGCAATCCACGCCTGCAACCCCTCAAGAAAGGTAGGCATAATGGCAGTGATCGTCGCTCCCAGTTGGTCTCGCACTTGCTCTTCGACTATCTCTAGAATCCGCGCCACTTGTGCCTTGAGTTCTTGAACCTCGTGCTCCTGGCTTTCCGAGCTAGTCTTTCTCTCCTTTTGCCCAGCGTTATAGTATTCCGACCATTTCATGGACAAGCCTTTGCCGGCCACACGACCAGCTGATGACGGCTTACTGAACTTATCCTTGTGTTTCATTACGTTCAACGCCCTATTTAAAGTGGTGTCCCAAGCGGAGCTCCGAGACGACCCCGCGCTACTGCTTTCAGTTTCCTGCGGAAGGAACGTGAACCATTTAGAAAATTGGCTTCATTAATTAGAATGCAACCATATGGAGCTAATTACGCGGGGGTGTATTCCTTACCAGAACAAGCTCAAGCGCCATGGTCTTCGGATCCGTGGTAAGCTCCTTTGTTACCGGGTCCACCTTGTACCGGGCCCTGACATAGTTCCTAGTCTGCTTGTCACAGTATTTATCGACGAGGGGCGGTAGGCCTTGCTCGGCACGCTTCGTGTCCTCCTTGTCCCATATAGGTTCCGCCACTCTGTAACCGCCGGGACCGAGTTTATGGACCCCTAAGTTCAAGTTCCGCATATCTTTCCCCCACTGACTTGATTCCGCAGATGCGTTGCTCTCGCACTTGATCTTGAACTCCAGGTAGTCAGCTTCGCTGATCGAAGGATTTGTCTCCTTGATCTTCTCATAACTATCACCTCTTAGAATCACTACAAAAAAAGACACATCCGTGACATTTTGGGCCGAATGAATTTTTTTCCTGTCATACATATGACACTTCTATGACGATAATTGTGACAAAACCCGGTATCATCATAGATGTGGTGGGCTCCTACTTTTATGACAAAAATCATGATAGAAAATGAGCTTTTCGTCCTGGGCGGGCCGGAGACGCAGCTGCATGACATTCTTTGGGCCGTCCATGACGGAAAAAACCGTGGTAGAAGCGAGGGGGAGGAAAATTTCAGGGAGTTTCCGGTTACGGTGGGAGGTCGGGGCCGAGCGATGCGCTGCTTTCTCTCAGACACGTGACGCGACGTAAAAGCGAGGCGTTGGCTCTAATCGAACCCGGCGAGGCGTTGGGCTCTAATCGAACTCGGGCGATTGCACTACAGGCTACAAGCATCGAACCCGAGCGATCGATCGATGGTCGTTAATCGAACCCGATGGAGCGATTCGCCGCCATCGCTGCTAATCAAGCCGATCGGTTGGATGAACAAGTGAGTGTTGCGGGGGGTTGGATGAACAGTGAGCGGTGACTTTGCCTGTGGATGAACAGGACCCCATGGTGTGGAGGGCTGGATGAATAGTAGATGGTGGCGGGGTTGCCGTGGAGGGGTGGTTGAACAGGACCCCGTGGTGTGGAGGGCTGGATAAACAGTAGACGGTGGAGGGCTGGATGAACAGTAGACGGTGGAGGGGTGGTTGAACAGTAGCCGGTGGAGTAGCGCGCGGTGGAGGCTGGATGAACAGGAGCCCGTGGAGGCTGGAGGAGGTCGACGGTAGCCCGTGGAGGCTGGAGGAGGTCGACGGTGGAGATGAACAGTATCCCGTGGAGTCCCATTTTGCGGTACGCCACACCCCTCCCGATGAACAAGACCCCCGTTTCGACCGTAGGAGGTCCGTTTCGTCCGTTTTGCGGTACGCCACACCCCTCCCGATCAACAGGACCCCCGTTTCGACTGTAGGAGGTCCGTTTCGTCCGTTTTGCGGTACGCCACACCCCTCCCGATCAACAGGACCCCCGTTTCGACCGTAGGAGGTATGTTTCCTCCATTTTGCGGTACGCCAGGCCCCTCCCGATCAACAGGACCCCTGTTTCAACCGTAGGAGGTCCGTTTCCTCTGTTTTGTGGTACGCCAGGCCCCTCCCGATCAACAGGACCCCGTTTTGAACGTGGCCGGTCGAACACAAGGCCGTTTCCTCCGTTATGCGGTACGCCAGGCATCGTTTCCATCGCCTGTTCCGTCCAAGCCCTCCCGATGAACACGACCACGCATTCCGTTCTGACCCAGCCAATTGGCTCCCCATGAACACGACGACGACGCTGTTTCTCCATTCCGACCTAGCCATGTACGTATGCGCAATAGGCGTTCGAGACCCTGCCCGTATGTACGTACGTGGCCGTATTTTCTTTCTTGCACCCTCGCGCTGTACGTACGTGTACATGCTACGTGCGCGCCTTTACTACGACACGTGCGCACCTCTACATCCACCAAAGATATATGTAATGCATATCGTCACCAGAATGACAACTCTACGTACGCTTCAACCAGGTGGGTCCCGACTGTCAGGCACTTCCTTGCATGCGAAGATGTAGCTGGTGGGTCCCAGCAGTCAGGGGGGCGAATCATTTTTTTTGGACGCACTTCCTTGTGTGCGAAGATGTAATAGGTGGGTCCCAGCAGACAGGGGAAACGTTTTTTCGCTAAATACGGTGGCCCGTCTAGAGGGTCCCCACTGTCAGGTGGAGGAATAATTATTTTGCGCGTAATAAGGAGGCACTTCCTTGCTGCGGCCGTGGACCCAGCTGTCAGCCTCTCCACGTACAGTCCACGTCCGATGGAAGCCATTCCTTGACCACGTTGACCACGCCGCGCCGAGAGCACCAGGGCGGTGGACGACGGCGAGGCCTAGGAAGGGGTGACGCGGAGCCGGGGAAGACGCGACAATGGATGCCCACGCGTAGAGGAGTATGAGGGTTCACTCGTTCGGCTGGGGTGTGAGGCTGCCGTCGCCGCAGAATAACAGGGGGTGTGGGTGCGTAAAGGGATGGCTTGGCCAGCAGTGGGAGTAGTAGGGGGCGGTGAGGCCTCCGCGGCATCACAGCCGGCCACGGGCGGTAGGAGCAGGCGGCACGACCGGCGCTGCTTTGGGCGGCTGGAGCAAGAAGACCAGAGGTTGAAGAAGCACTACGGCCGTTGGATGGACATCGTACGGTCACTGGAGCTAGAATCGTTCATATATATTGACTAAAGTTGACAAAGGCCTCCGTTCCAGTCAACTTAGTAGGCCCACAAGTCAGCCTCCCACCAAGGTCGGTCCCAGCTAGCAAGGGGTATTCATTTTGTGCGTAATAAGGAGGCACTTCCGTCGGTCCGAGCCGACAAAGTTAGGGGAACGTTTTTTTGCAAAATACGGTGGCCCGTCCTGTGGGTCCCAGCAGTCAGGGGGAAACGTTTTGTTCGTGAAATACTGGTGGCCTGTCCGGTGGGTCCCTGCTGTCAGGTGGAGGAATAATTATTATTTTTCGCGTAATAAAGAGGCACTTCCTTACGGCTGCCGTGGACCCAGCTATCAGCCTCTCCACATACAGTACTCTTCTGATGGAAGTCGTTCGTTGACCACATTGACCACACCGCACCGAGAGCACCACGGCGGTGGACAACGGCGAGGCCTAGGAAGGGGACGACGGGGAGCTGGGGAAGACGCGGCAGTGGAAGCCCGCGTGGAGAGGAGTACGAGGGTTCACTGGTTCGGCTGCGGTGTGAGGCTGCCGTCGCCGCAGGGCCTGGCCAGCGGTGGGAATAGTAGGGGGCGGTGAGGCCTCCGCGGCAGCATAGCCGGCCACGGGAGGCAGGAGCATGCGGCACGACCGGCGCTGCTTTGGGAGGCTGGAGCAAGAACACCAGAGGTTGAAGAAGCACTACGGCCGTTGGATGGCCATCGACACGATCCGGAGCTAGAATCGTTCATATTGACTAAAGTTGACAAAGGCCCTGTCCCGATCAACTTAGTAGGCCCTAAGTCAGCCTCCCACCATGGTGGGTCCCAGCTAGCAGGGGAGTATTCATTTTTGTGCGTAATAAGGAGGCACTTCCGGTGGGTCCGAGTGACATGCTGAGGAACGTTTTTTCGTGAAATACGCTGGCCCGTCCGATGGGTCCCAGCAGTCAGGGGGGAAACATTTTTTCGCGAAATAAGGTGGCCCGTCCGGTGGGTCCCTGCTGTCAGGTGGAGGAATAATTATTTTGCGCGTAATAAGGAGGCACTTCCTTGCGGCCGCCTGGACCCAGCTGTCAGCCTCTCCACGTACAGTACTCTTCCGATGGAAGTCGGTCGTTGATCACGTTGACCACGCCGCGCCGAGAGCACCAGGGTGGTGGTCTGGACGACGGCGAGGCCTAGGAAGGGGACGACGCGGAGCCGAGGAAGACGCAGCAGTGGTAGCCCGCGCTGAGAGAAGTACGAGGGTTCACTGGTTCGGCTGCAGTGTGAGGCTGCCGTCGCCGCAGAATAACACGGGGTGTGGGTGAGTAGAGGGATGGCCTGGCCAGCGGTGGGAGTAGTACGGGGCGGTGAGGCCTCCGTGGCATCACAGCCGGCCACGGGAGGCAGGAGCACGCGACACGACCGGCGCTGCTTTGGGCGGCTGGAGCAAGAAGACCAGAGGTTAAAGAAGCACTACGGCCGTTGGATGGACATCGTACGATCACTGCAGCTAGAATCGTTTATATTGACTAAGTTGACAAAGCCCTTGGTACGCGTCAACTTAGTAGGCCCACAGCTCGGATTTGGCAGAAAACATATAGCCCATTTGCGATTTGTAAGAATGTACAACCATTTTTCAATTCAAATGGAATTGACTACAACCCATTTACGGGTTTGTTAAAAGTACAACCCAACTTCTAGCTAGGACAATGATTAATAATTTCAAACAACCGCTCAAAACAGAATTCAAAAAAAAATCCCACATTTTGATGGGATCCGAAATATTTTTATCCGAAATTTCTAGTCAGGTTAAATATAATTTCAAAATAAAGTTGTATCACGTTAAAATTCAACGAAATATTGCGCGCGCAACAAGTAATGAAATTAAAATTACCAAATTCCAAAGATAATATATTTTTCAAACTAATTACGTGTTTGGTGCATAGTAATTGCCCAGTTATTATAATTACATCCCATTTATTATTTCTTAAGGTCCATTTTATTGTTAAGCCTAATGCATACCTCCTAGGAAACTTTGCAGCCAAATGCGGATAACAAGTTGACCGGATATTATGTACAACAATCGACCCAGCTTGCATTCTTGATGTTGAAAAAAAGGCCATGTAGTACAAAGACAACCTAACATGGTTACTCAGCCCACATTCGTGGACGCGGAAAGGCCCAAACAAGGCTTCAGACAACTTTTGAAGTCACCGAGCTCAATTAATAACTTAAGAAAAAAGTTAGATTACAGTGGAACCTAATTAAAAGCTATCACGAGCAAATAAATAATTCAATGGGTCCCACTTGTGCGTGTGCGCGTGTGTGTGTGTGCGTGTGTGTGTGTGAGAGAGAGAGAGAGAGAGAGAGATAGAAAGATAGAGAGACCCATCGGTCGATGCTCGTAAATACATCTTTTAGCCATATGCATTGCTGATGCTCAGTAAAAACTTATATAGTTGACACAATCATACAGAACATCATAGCACACTGAACTTGCATACAAAAATTTCACGCAGGCGGCACAATCAGGATGGAAGCAGTGGATCGCTATGGGAAGGGCTATGTTGAAACCAATGAAGTCGTACATAACGGTTCATCGTCTTTATAAATGACGGGGAAATATCTTGAATGTTGTGCAAAGAAAATGCATGCAGACAACACAATAAGTTACGCTAGCACATTAAGTTGACGTACAGCCCTTTCTAAAAAAGTTCAGGTACAAAATTAGAACATGTCACAATCAAATGTACTAGCATATCGCTGCTTGCACCCATAGCTCGGATTTAACTAGTACTATCTCGACAAGATTCAGTTGTTACCTCAAATTAGAGCACATCCAAGCAGCCAGCCCCGCCTCTTCTCCCAAAGAAGCGATGGCCTCCATCAGGCGATGGAGTAGGCCCTGTGCCATCCATCGTTCCGAGCAACACGGGGAAAGTCTGACGTTGACTCCTGTAATGGACATCGTCGATGGACCCTGGCACCAGCGCGGCGGCAGGACTTCGATTGATGGATTAACCACTTCTTCGACATGCACGAACACTCGATACAGGTACATCCCTAACATGGTCCGCGGCGGCCTTGGTGGCGACGAATAGTACAACCCCGATTCCTGCACCGGTATCTCAACACTAATCACCTTCGGTATGGTGGACGGCTTCTTCATCCATGCCATAACCATCAGAGCCCGGTATGCGGAGGAACAAACATACTTACGAGCTCACCTCCAAGGTCGTTGATAAGCTCGTTCATGGACTCGCTGTTCCAAGCACATCGAGGCATGTCGTGGAAGATAAGCTTTGTTAAAAACTCAAGCTCAGAGGGCACCGAGCCCCATCCTGGGTGCCACCGATCAAAGCTCACCAGCGCGCCATCGCAGAACTAATGCCGGGAAGATTCGAACACATGACTGCAGTCGAAAGTTGTTCGGAACCTGACGAAGAAATCAGACGGTGGCTGACAGACTTCGACGAGCAAGTCACTTATTTGGATGCCGTGCGCAATGCCAAGAGTTTTGACAAGGTCGTCCGGCGAGACAGGAGGCCGGTCGCCGTTGATGGTTACCATCAGCACTTTGCCGGCAAACTGGTCGTCAAGCGCCGCCATGCCATTTGAGCGACAAAGATGCATCTGACGATCAAGGCAGGACGGACCTCAGGATCTCCAGCTCGGAGATCCGCGTTGACCGGCGACATGATAGTGCGCTTGAGTACAGGGAGTACAAGAGGGGGATTTGGGGGAACTGGAGTAGGAATCGAGATTCCAGAGGTGGGTGAGGGGCGGGAGACTGGGGATGAAAAGGTGTAAGTGCATCTAGTGCCCCTTAGTGATTTTGGTGTATTGAAGACTTATAGGTTAAGGAACTAATGCGTTTGTGAGTGTACACAGGTCTATAAGTCTATGAGGAGTTTGATATTTAGAGAGAAAGTCGACCCCTAAAAATGAAGTTCTTCGATCAAGACTTTGATATTCTCAAGACTTTCTCAAGACTTTGAAAGTGAAGAAATTGGTGTGACCTTGAAGACTTGGTATTCATTTGAGGAACATGAAGCGTGAAGACTTTTGTTTTCGTAGTGTCGTTTTCTCTTTCTTGATTCAAAGGAAACACCGTCTTTGTTAAAGGGGGTCGAGGAAATACTAAGGAAAAATTTCCATGTGATGCTCAACTCAAAATCCTACACCTACCAATCCCTTCGAGTGAAGCCTTTGGAAATCTCATACTGATTCAGTCAATTTCTTCAAAGGATGAGACGAAGTTCTTCCGGTCACGAGGAATTTGTTCTGACCGAGGAGTTAGGAATTCGCCAAAGGCGGATTGCCTACACATGAGGAACATGATAGCCCCGAGGAATTTGATACTCAAATTTCCGACCGTTCTTGTCTTCTTGCGCCACCTGTCCCAAAATATCTTATCCACCTAACGGTCATATCATTGAAGGGCATTTATGTCTTATCATGTCGGGCTGCTCCCTAGGCTATAAATAGCCGCCCCCTACAACCACTAGCTGGTTGGCTGCTCCGAGAGAAACTTGACACTTGTCATTTGAGAGCAACCCATCCTCTGAGGACTTTGAGCAAAAATCATCGAGTGAGGAAAAACCCAAAAAAAAAAAAACCAAACCCCTACAAACCCAAAGTGATTGAGCATCACTGAAGAGATTGATCCTGCGTGGATCCGACGCTTGTTACCTTTGAAGACTGTGCTTCTTCCAGACGGTTAGGCATCATGGTCTGGAGCATCCAAGAGGAATTGTGGATTGCCGAGTGACCAAGTCTGTGAAGGTTTGGAAGTCGTCTGAAGACTTACCACGAGTGATTGGACGAGGTCTATGTGACCTTAGTTCAAGGAGAATACGGTGAGGACTGGGTGTCCTGAGCTGCGTGCTTTCGATCGGGTGTCCGGACTGTGTGTCCTCGAGTTTAAATACTCACCGCTTCCAACCAGACGCATAACCCAGACTGGCCAGCTTGGAACTGGTCTACCAAATCATTGTCTTCACCAACCTAAGTGGTTCTATTTCCTCAACCCTTCCATTTCCTCATTATTGTGTTGAGTGATTGTTCATATCTGTGTTTGAAGACTTTGACTGAAGACTTTCTCAATTTCCTCAGTTCAATTTCTTCAGTCTGTTTGTCTTCATCTTGTGCTATCCTGTGATTACGCTTTCTGTACTCTGTGTTTGTCTTCATTTCATCATGATGACCATGCGTGTATTCTTTTATGCTTACTTCTGAGTACTTATTCCGCTGCAAGTAGTTCTTCGCTAAGGAATTTCCTCACCGCAAATTCCTCGATGAAGAATTCATAAAATCGCCTATTCACCCCCTCTAGTCGATATAACGCACTTTCAATTGGTATCGAGCAAGGTACTCCCTTGTTACGTGTGATTTTGGTTTAACCACCGGAGTTATAGTTATGTCGACCGCGAGTTTGATCAAGGTCTCAGCAGGGTGTCCTACCTTTGATGGGACGGACTACCCTTATCGGAAGAACAAGATGCGAATGCATCTTGAAGCAATTTACAACGAACTCTGGTATGATGAGGAAAATGGTGTTCCCTCAGTCACACCTTCTCTGAATGCTGCTGATGTGAAGAGATTCAAGCAACTCGATTCTCAAGCAAAGAATATCATATGTGGCCATCTGAGCAAAGGTCAATATGGAAGAGTGAGTGCTTTGGAAACTGCCAAGCTCATCTGGGACAGGCTGTCCAAAGTGAATGAAGGAGTCTCAACTCAGCGTGACTCTCGAGTTGATGTTCTTCGGAATCTCTTCAACCACTTCAAAAGACTCGACAACGAAAATGTTCAACAAACCTTCGATCGCCTCACTGACATCTCAAATGAGCTTCAAGCACTTGGCGCCACTGACATCACCGACCACGAGGTGGTGAAGAAATTGTTGAGGTCGCTTGATTCCTCATTTGATACTCTGGCACTGATGATACAAGAGCGTCTTGTTGCAAGTCACTTGATCCAATGATATCCTCGAGAGGCTAAATACTCATGAGTTCCACTTCTTTGAAAAGACAGATCTCTATGGTTCTAGCTATGGAAAACACGTGCCCTGAAGGCCAAGGTTGTGTCTGAATCTGAGTGTGAAGACTCTGGTAGTAGCCTTGGAGATCCTGAAGAATTAGGCCAGGAGCTAGCACTGCTCGTGAAGAAATTCCATAAGTTCTCAAGACGTGGTCGGTTTGGAAAATCCTCAAGGCGAAGTGATTCCTCATCCAGTGACTATAAGAGAAGACTTTGTCACAAATGCAAGAAACCTGGTCACTACATCCAAGATTGTCCTCAGTGGGAAAAGGAATTAAAGAAGAATAAACACAAGGATTACAGTTCTGATGACGCGAAGAAGAAGAAGAAATAAACTAAATCTTCATAAAAATCATCAAAGCTTTATTCTCACAAGAAGGGCAGCTCCAAAAGGCTCGGGCATTCATTGGCAAGGAAATGGACTCAAGCTGAATCTGAGGAACATGAGGAAGAGGAGGCATCGGAAGAATCTGAGTCCGGTGTGGCGAGTCTAGCTTTCGCCATCGCTTTTCGTCAACAAGTCCATCTTCAATTTCAAGAAAATGACCTCACCAACAAAGCTGATGAAGACGGTGATGACTACGCTCCCACCTATTGCTTCATGGCAAAGGGTGCCAAGGTACTCAAATATACCTCCTCCGAATCTAGTGAAAATGAATCGATGATGATCTAAAGCCCGATTACTCAAAACTTGCTAAGATTGTCTGTAAAACAACAAAGGGCTTTGGAAAAGGTTCAAAACATGCTAGATAAGAGTGATGATATGTTAGGTGAAGAAATGGATCGCACTAAAGCCCCGATCGAAAATCTTCAGAGACTTGATCTAGGTTTGACAGCCTTCAAGGTCATCATAACACTCTCTTATCTCGATCATGAGAAACTTTCTTATGAATTTCTTCAAAGAAAGCAAGATCTTGAGAAGCTAAGAGTGAGTTATGAAGATCTTGAGAAGGAGCGATTCATTACTTGCTCAACAAATCAGCGCTTCTCGTGAAGAATTTGTTCCTCCATGCTTAAAGTGCATTGAACGTGAATCGCTAATTCTTCACCTGAATGTTCAAATGCTTCAACTGTTACAAATTCTTCACCTGCCTCGCTATCAGTAATTCCTCATCCGAGGACATTGCTAGTATCACCGACAATGCAGATCAAGGAACTGCATACCTGACGAGGCATGTACAAAAGCCTCAAAGGGCATCGACTCTTTGTGATGTGCTTAAAAGCAGATCCTCAACAGGAACCCTAGGAAAGAGGGTATTGCCTTTGAGAGGAAACTCAATCGATGGAACATATTGGAAGCCCGAGCGGTATCCCAAAACCTCATGGGTTGCTACAAAGGGACCTCCAGTTGATCCATCTAACTTATCTGGCTTTACATGCGAATCTCCTCATTCTTCTGATGAGTCATTTGACTCCAACTATAAACTGTTCAAAAATCAGAGTGGTGAAGTATTTGCTAGATATGTTGGCACTAAGCTGCGAGAACGGTTCCCTATGAAGAAAATCTGGGTTCCCAAGATGTGCCTTGAAAGTCTTCGTGAATGTCCTCATGACACCACCTGTGAAGAATAGGAACCCCAGATCAAATTCTTCATATGGACCAAATTCTTCATATGGATCCAAGTCCTCATACGGACCAAATTCCTCACGTGGATCAAATTCCTCAAAAGGATCAAAGTCCTCATATGATTATCATCATGCTAACAACTCTGTTTCGCAGGTAGAGCTAAGGGCTATGAATATGTGCATTATTCTTCAAACCAATATGTTCATAAGTCCTCAAGAATTTCTCTGCTTATTCATATGCTTACCCTAACCCCTCTTATGTGAAACGAAATGGTTTGGCTTCTATGCCACCATTCTCGTATGGTGCTCGCAGAGTGATGAACTCTTTGCCACCCCTTCAGTTGTGGGTGGTGAAGAAAAAGAACTAATCTCTTCTGCAGGGTCAGGTCTCCAGACGTGCCTTAACGTCTGAAGAATTTGCTGGGGACCTGACAAAATTGTTCGAAAGGACGCAGTCTAATCATGATGAAATGACCTTTCATTTCACACGTCCTCATACTGCTTATCTGTTAATACTAACTGATGAAATTCATCTGATGAACATGATATCATATTCTTCACTGACGAAGTATATGAGATCGTAAGTTGTACTAATTCATATGCAGGATGATCAACCCAAAGCCACTGAGTGGGTTCTCGATAGTGGTTGTACAAATCACATGACTGGTGACAAGAATCTATTGATGGATGCTCCCTTATCACCGTCACATCTGAAGCATATCATCTTTGGCCGACAAAGGCAAAAGTCAGGTATTGGGTCTTGGTAAGGTTGCGATCACTAAGGATAAACACATGGACAAAGTCATGCTTGTTGAGTCCTTAGGATAAAACCTCATGTCAGTCTCAATGCTTTGTGATCTTGATATGGTTGTTATCTTTGGCAAGTATCGTTGTGTTGTGATTATGGAAGTCGACAATTCCAAAGTCTTGAAGGCTTTAGGAGAGGAGACTTGTATATTGTTGATTTCTCTACAGGACCACAACCAGCCGTGTGTCTACTTGCAAAAGCTTCAGAAGGCTGGCTATGGCATCGGCGACTTGGTCACGCAGGCATGAGGAATTTGCATACGCTTGCAAAGAAGAAGCATGTCATTGGCATTGAAAATGTCAAATTCCTCAAGGATCACTTGTGCGGAGCCTGTGAAGCTGGAAAAATGACCAAGGCCAAGCATCCAGCAAAGACTATCATGACCACTACTCGTCCCTTCGAATTGCTTCACATGGACCTCTTTGGTCCCAATCATTACTCAGCTGTCGTTAATGATGCATCTCTATATGGCTTTGTTATTGTTGATGATTAGTCTCGTTACACATGGGTACACATTGTTACTTACAAAAATCAAGTGCAGGAAGTCTTCAAACGATTTTCCTCGAGGGCTTCAACTAACTTTGGCGTGAAGATCAAACACATCAGGAGTGACAATGGAACTGAGTTCAAGAATTCCGTCTTGATGACTATCTTGATGAACTTGGTATTACTCATGAGTTATCTGCTCCTTATACTCCTCAGCAAAATGGCGTCGTGGAGCGCAAGAACAGAACTCTTGTTGAGATGGCTCGCACTATGCTTGATGAATACAAAACGCCTAGTCGTTTTTGGATTGATGCAATTGATACGGCGTGCCACATCAACAACAGTATATCTTCACAAATTCTTCAAGAAGACTGCCTATGAACTCCTCAACGACAAGAAACCCATTGTAAGTTATTTCAAAGTCTTGATTGCTAAATGTTGGATTAGAGATCCTCATCACAATTCTAAATTTGCACCGAAAGCACATGAAGGTTTTATGCTTGGTTACGGAAGGACTCGCACACCTATGAGTCTTCAACTTCACTCTTCACAAGATTGTTGACATTGTAGATGTGCGGTTCGATGAAACTAATGGCTCGCAAAGAGAGCACCTACCTTCGTGTTAGATGAACCAGCACCGAGGAATCTATCAAGTTCAAGGCAACTGGGATGTCATTCCCTCTTTGAAGAAACTGCTGAAGAATTCATTCCAGACGCCAAGAACGCCGATGATGCACGAAGATAATGCTGAAGACAATGGTGCTGAGGAAAATGATCAAATTCCTCGACGACAACCAGCTCATCCTCGCGTTGCAAAAGAAGTGCAAGTGGAGAAGATCATCGATGACATTAAAGCACCAGGTCCTCTCACACGCTCAAAAGCTTCACATTTATCTAACTTTTGTGGGCACTATGCTTTCGTCTCTATCACAGAGCCCACTAAGGTAGATGAAGAATTTCTGGAGCCGGAGTGGATCCAGGCTATGCAAGAAGAATTACATCAGTTCGAGCTCAACAATGTCTGGGAACTGGTCAAACGTCCAGATCCTCGCAAGCATAATATCATTGGCACAAAGTGGATCTATCGCAACAAGCAAGATGAAAATGGCCTTGTGGTGAGGAATAAGGCACGACTAGTAGCTCAAGGCTACACACAGGTTCAAGGAATTGATTTCGATGAAACTTTTGCACCTGTTGCTAGACTTGAGTCTATTCGCATATTACTCGCCTATGCTAACCATCACAATATCACTTTATATCAAATGGATGTGAAAAGTGCATTCCTCAATGGTAAGCTTGAGGAATAAGTATATGTTGCTCAACCCCAGGTTTTGAAGATCCAAAGAATCCCGACAAAGTCTTCAGACTCAACAAGGCCCTCTATGGTCTCAAACAAGCCCCCGCGGGCGTGGTATGATACATTGAAGGAATTCTTCATGAAGAATGGCTTCACACCAGGTTCACTCGACCCTACTCTCTTTACTAAATCTTATGATGGTGAACTGTTTGTGTGCCAAATATATGTTGATGATATTATCTTTGGCTGTACTGACCAACGTTATAGTGATGAATTTGCCTATATGATGAGTGAAGAATATCAAATGTCTATGATGGGAGAGTTGAAATTCTTCTTAGGTCTTCAAATTCGTCAACAACACAATGGCATATTCATATCTCAGGAGAAATACCTCAAAGATGATCTGAAGAAATTCGGCATGCAAGATTGCAAAGGCGTCAAAATTCCTATGCCCACAAATGGCCATCTATGCAATCGATGAAAATGGTATTGACTTTGATCACAAGGTATACCGCTCCATGATTGGTTCTTTATTGTACTTATGTGCATCTAGGCCAGATATAATGCTTAGTGTTTGCATGTGTGCCCGATTTCAAGCTACAACGAAGGAATCACACCATAAGGCTGTGAAGCATATTCTTCGATATCTAGCTCACACACCAACACTAGGATTATGGTACCCCAAGGGCTCGCTTTTGATCTCATTGGATATTCTGACTCGACTATCTGGTGATCGCGTGGACCGCAAGTCAACATCCGCACTTGTCATTTCCTCGGACGATCTTTGGTCCGTTGGTCCTCGAAGAAACAGAATCACAGATCACCGCTTCATCGCGAAAGCTGAATACATTGCTGCTGGCTCGTGTTGTGCTCAATTGCTATGGATGAAGCAAACTCTCAAGGACTATGGCATCAACGTGAAGAATGTGCCTCTCATCGTGACAATGAGAGTGCCATCAAGATTGCTCACCACCCAGTTCAAAGACTCAAGACAAAGCACATTCAAATTCGTCATCATTTTCTTTGTGATCATGTGTTGAAGGGAGACATCTCTATCGAGCACGTGAAGAATCAAGAACAGCTAGCCGATATCTTCACTAAGCCCTTGGATGAGAAGAGATTTAGCAAGTTGCGTTGTGAGCTAAATATCTTAGAATCTTCGAATGTTCTTTGAAAAGGACACACATCCTGACATTTATGCAAAATTGATGACTTAGATGTGCAACACATGAAGAAACGTTTTTCTTCAATCAATGAAGAATACACTCTAAGTGTGAAGAAATTAATGAAGAATTTGATTCTCAAAACCCTACGACAATTGTACGCGGTGTCTGAAATCATCATTCTTATACGGTGGGTCACGCCACCACCAAAGTTGAAAATCCTCAATTTGAGTTTTTCCTCAGTTTTGAAATTCTTCAGTTTTCAAATTCTTCAACTTTGCAAAATCTTCACTGTTTCCGCTGCCTTTCTTCATTGGCTATATATATATATGGGTTTATGTCCTCTACGGCATTCACTTATGGCTATTTCTTCAAGTCGCTTTTACGCTAAGTGAATGTGATCGGACCCTTCCCCTCTATGCTATACTCAACCCAATCTATTCACAAATTCTTCATGTGCGTTCTATTTGAAACTTCGCTCAAAATCTTCACCGAGTCCTTGTCACCAAGAAATTGCGAATCTAAACTTTAAAACTGGTCTTATCCAAATTTTCGGTTTTGCCGCTCAAACCGTTCCGCATCCCACGAAGCATTATTTTACTCACCCACGATCGTACACGATATCCACTATACAGTACGTGGGTGACACATGTCGCGTGAAGGAGAAAGGGCAGGGGCACGTTCGTCCCAAATCTTCGGGCGAACAGTTTTTCACCTTGTCTATAAATACCCCTCTTCCCTTCCTCACTTCTTTTACCCCGTTCGAGCTCCTCAAACCCTAGCGCCGCCGCTACTCCATCATCGCTGGTGAGGAAGAGCTTCACTGCCTCGACCTCTTCACCGACGTACTCGCGCCGACCGCGCAATTCCTCACTCCGCCGCCGCCGTAGCTGTCTTCCTCCGCCAAGTTAGGGCGTGGAAGATCTGAATCGATTTAACTTCCCAACTGTTCTTCTTAGTTCGTCGTGTTCTTCACTTCGGTAATTCAAAGTTACTTTTATTACTCGCTTTGATTCTCAAACCTTCCCGAAAATCTTCAAAGGTGTTTATTCTTCAAATCTTCACACATATGAACACCTCAAACAAAATATGCTCTTGATTCGCTTCTCTAAGCAATGATTTTCTTCAAGATTCCTCAATTGTGTGGATCCTCGATCTGCATAACTCTGGAACCTAAGACAAAGAACGCTTAGTGAAATTCTTCAAGGCTCATCCGGTCAAAATCCTCAAAACTTGTTCTTTTGAAAACCTTCCGAGAACGCATATGACCTCTCCAAATTCCTCGCAACTATACTGTTCACAGGTACACATGTCCGCTGCTGAATCACTAGGTTCTCATCAACTTAACTCATTTGCAGCGTTCCTCGAAGAAAAACTGCATACTTCTTCAGAGAACTCAATTGTTCAAATTCCTCAACTGAAGAATATGGCAGACGGAAAGAAGCAACAGAAAGGAGGAAAGAAACCTGAGGTTATGACTGCTTTTGAGATCCCTGAGGAAATCTATGCTGACTATTGCACACCTGATGAAGAAAACAAAAATCAGCGCAAGGTGCGATTCGGAAGATTGAACGGAGATGGGCAAGGGAATGGAGGGAATACAAATATGTGACTCCAAAGTACATGAAGAAATTCGCTCTCAATCCTCCATGCCCAAGAGCTCCATTGGCACTGGCCAAGTAGTGACCCCACCAAAGATCAAGCGTGGTGAGGACTTTCTGAAGAGTGGGCTAAGCGCCAAGCTAAATTGGCAAGACAAGCCAAGGAGGCGTGAAGAAATTCAATGAGGATTACGCCATCGCATACCCATCGAGGCCTCGGTCAAACCGAGGAAATCCATGCCAAAGAAGCCTGCTCATAAGCCAAGTGCTTCCTCAGCAGCGCCCTCACGGCAAATTCCTCACACTGCTACAGCTCCACCAAAGTCCTCAACAGCTCCGTCAAAGTCCTCAGCTCCTGTGCATCTGGCTACATGTCAAAGGACTGCTGGTTTCTCGATTGCCTCTGGAGTTTCAGCACATTCCTCAAGAAGCACCAATTTCATCATCCGCCCGACTCAATTTGAAGACCAAAGCAACAGCTGGACGAGGTCCTCGACCAAGTCCAAAGAAACAAGTTGCATTCCATGTGCCTTCTGATGATGAAGCTTCTGATGATGAACTTGCGGAAATCATCAGAGATCGCCAAGAAAGGGCCGCTAGAGCCAAAGGTACATTTGTGCCACTGTTGTTGGATCCGAAGAAAGTCCTCGATTATATTGATCTCTGGCACAAGGATCCCAATACCCCTATGCCTGACTTTCATCTGACCCCTGGACAAAGTCATATGCTGACCCATTTCATCGCTGAAGAGAAATGGAAGTTTGAAAAGGCAAGAGAGATCAAGAAGGCTCAATACAGAAAGGAGAAGTTTCTGAAGAAAAACGTTGTCAAAATGACACCGAGGAACTTCTCAAGGTCCAGATCGAAATTCAAGACCTCAAAGAAAACTTCGATTCTTATTATGCTGATTGGCAAGGAGCCAAGGTCGATTCGTCAATCTCACGAAGAAATTCACAAATGTTGCTGCCCCAACGCAACATGAAATTCCTCAGTGAAGCCTCACCACCGATCAAGAACTTGCCAAAGACCACTGGCGATGAAGTTCAAAGGCTGATGAAAATGCTAGTTCGAGGTCGATGATTCCATTCCACCACCAAGAAATTGCTGTGGCATCCACTAGTGGTGCGCTGAAGAAATCGAAGAAGTCGTGGCAATCGCATCGGGCCATACCAAGAAATTCAACCAGATTCCTCGGCTCCTCCTGCGCCAACACCAACTCCAATTCTTCCATCTGCCTCTGAGGTGAAGAAAACCAAGGCTGCAGAACGAGCTGCAGTGAAGAAAAGGAAGGCATCAGCTGTGTCAAATTCTTCGGCTACGAAGAAAATGAAGCCAATGACCAGCTCATTCAAAAATCCAATTGATGATGTTCCGATTTCCTCCATGCCATCAAAGGACCTAGTTCCTTTTGGAGAAGACTATGAGATCCCAATCGGATCTGATGAAGAACATCGTTCTGCTGCTTCGTCAGAGCAGATTGATGAAGAAATTGACGTGGACGCAATCCCTTCAACCCCAGTCATTTCCTCACGTGCCTCAGTTCCACGGTGAAGAGGCTGGTGTTGAGGAAATTGAAGATGAAGATGTGGATATAGGGTGCACCACACCCGTGATGAATGATGACTTTTGGGAAAGTCTGCATCCCAATACTCCTCTCTTCACCCCGGCTCCAACAGATTCCTCGGCCCCTGCACAAACAGTCCAAATGGACTCAAGAAACTCAACCCACCTGCTCAGTGCATGAAGAAATTCCAGCCACTAGTGTCGATGAACTGCTTCACGATCCACAGATCGCACCTGTTGAGGAACAAGAAATTCCTCGGCTGAAGAACCTGAACTTGCGATTCCCGAGGTGGTGATGCAACTCATCGACACCCTCTCGCCCAAGCAAAAGAATCCGTTCTCAAGCAAACAAAAGTTCAAGGCTGATGATTTCTTTGCCGACCACGTATTCTTCACTAACTATAATCCATATGATTCTCGCTTCGCATAAGGAAGAGGCGCTTCGGACCGCCAACCAAGCCAACTTCTATTCCTCGGTGCTCTTCAACAAAGATAAAGTCTTCGATCATGCTCATATTCCTCATGTGGACATGGAGTCTCCGCCAGTGCTTTGAGCTACCCTCGGTGTTCTTCACGACGCAGGACTTCAATTTCTGACCGATATCTCGTGGATCGGAATGAAGAACTAATTCTTCAGTTCTATGCAACGCTGCACATCACCGGAGACGTCAAGACGTGAACTCATGGGTATTAGATCGATGTCCGAAAATACTCACTACAAGGCACCAAGAATCGAATTGCTCCGTGCTCTACCACTCAGTCCTCCACTTGATGGTGCACGTTGTATCTACAACGAACCCGAACTTTCAAATCACTATATGCAAGTGCTAATGAAGCCTTTGAAGCCAAGGCAGGCCCCAAGAACCAAATTCCTCGTCAAGGAATTATTGTATGTGCCTCGACTGTCTATCGGATTCTGACGAAGACAATGAGTCCTATCAAAGGCCACGACTCGAGTGATGAAGAAGTCGTTGGCATCATGAAGAATATGCTTTTCAACATCATCCATGGCGTTCCTGGCCAACTTCCATGATTTCTTCATGAGGACTCGGCAAACGTTGCTATGTCACCATTTGAGCTGAAGCCTTATGCGCCTTTGGATAATGAGATTCATCGGGACAAGGTCTTCACTCAATTACAAGGTTGATACTACGAACCACCGCAGCTACTTGCCCCGATTGAAGTCCTCAAACGGACATTTACCTCGAGATGATGACAAGGGCAAGGCTACTGTTGTGATCGATGAAGGCATTCGTCCATTGGATGGACAGCCGCAAAGCAGCATCCTACTCCACCAATGATGACTCGCCACCCATGACTCGCCGCAAATACCTCACCAAGCAAAGTCCTCAAGCTATCGCACCTGTGGTGATGACTGATCGTGAGTTACTCCTCGCCTTCATCGGAAGGTTGATCGCAATCATAAATGGGTCAAGCGCTTTGGTTCAATTCTTCACAACATGACCTCAACACACAATGCAGTGAAGAAAAACCACTACTACCTCCATGAAACCTTCAAACGCACTGGCTGTTCTTTCACATGTCTACAAAGTGAGGAAGAATCAAGACTATGGGACTCAAGGAAGAATTTGACCGGTCTGCACCTCCTCCAAGAAATACAAGAAGGTCAAAGTTCCTTCCTTGGTGGCCAGCTCCTATTCTTCATCGCTACGACAATCGATGAAAATGAAGACTTGGACGACACCGCGGCAGGTCCTACTACAACAACCGACCCCAACAACGTCAAGCGCTCCTTCTTCAACTTGAAATTCTTCAGAGCTTTAGTCCTCGCCGATCCTTTTCGTCATTTGATGACAAAGGGGAGAAATTTGAGTTAGTCTTCAAGCCGGGTCTAGTTTATTGCCTATATACAGTAATTTATTTTTGTTAAGTTACAACTCTCGCTCTTCCGAAACTTTTATTGGATCGAGTTGTAATCTTAAACCCGATGGTGCTTTGATACTTTTGATGCATTATGCTCTTGCACTACGCCCGATTCTCTTGAGCTCCTTGAAAATCTTCATAGCAAATCTATTTGAGCTCTGATACTCTTGATGCGTTATTTTGCATGCTTGTTCCTCACTAATGTTATCGCACGCATGCTGAATTACATCAAGCACCATATTTCATCATGCATTTCAAATTCTTCATACTATATGTCAAATGCGTGTATGAATTACAAGATATAGGGGGAGATCTCCATGATTTAACTCTTCAAATGTGCATTGCCTCAAAAGCAAATTCCTCACTATGCACATCTTCACGGGGAGTTCTTCTATATCTTGCAATCAAATTCCTCATTATCAGTATTTACACCTCATATGTTTATCCCCGTTGAAAACTAAACCTATATTGTCATCAATCACCAAAAAGGGGGAGATTGTAAGTGCATCTAGTGCCCTTAGTGATTTTGGTGTATTGAAGACTTATAGGTTAAGGAACTAATGCGTTTGTGAGTGTACACAGGTCTATAAGTCTATGAGGAGTTTGATATTTAGAGAGAAAGTCGACCCCTAAAAATGAAGTTCTTCGATCAAGACTTTGATATTCTCAAGACTTTCTCAAGACTTTGAAAGTGAAGAAATTGGTGTGACCTTGAAGACTTGGTATTCATTTGAGGAACATGAAGCGTGAAGACTTTTGTTTTCGTAGTTTCGCTTTTTCTCTTTCTTGAGTCATAGGAAACATCAGATCGTTAAAGGGGGTCGAGGAAATAGTAAGGAAAAATTTCCATGTGATGCTCAACTCAAAATCCTACACCTACCAATCCCTTCGAGTGAAGCCTTTGGAAATCTCATACGCTTCAGCCAATTTCTTCAAAGGATGTGGACGAAGTTCTTCCGGTCACGAGGAATTTGTTCGACCGAGGAGTTAGGAATTCGCCATGCGGATTGCCTACACATGAGGAACATGATAGCCCCGAGGAATTTGATACTCAAATTTCCGACCGTTGTTGTGCGCGCCACCTGTCCCAAAATATCTTATCCACCTAACGGTCATATCATTGAACGGCATTTATGTCTTATCATGTCGGGCTGCTCCCTAGGCTATAAATAGTCGCCCCTACAACCACTAGCTGGTTGGCTGCTCCGAGAGAAACTTGACACTTGTCATTTGAGAGGAACCCATCCTCCGAGGACTTTGAGCGAAAATCATCGAGTGAGGAAAACCCAAAAAACCAAACCCCCATAAACCCAAAGTGATTGAGCATCATCAAGAGATTGATCCTGCGTGGATCCGACGCTTGTTACCTTTGAAGACTGTGCTTCTTCCAGACGGTTAGGCGTCATGGTCTAGAGCATCCAAGAGGAATTGTGGATTGCCGAGTGACCAAGTCTATGAAGGTTTGGAAGTCGCTCGAAGACTTACCACGAGTGATTGGACGAGGTCTGTGTGACCTTAGTTCAAGGAGAATACAGTTGAGGATCGGGTGTCCCGAGCTGCGTGCTCAGCCGATCGGGTGTCCGGACTGTGTGTCCTCGAGTTTAAATACTCAGACGCTCCAACCCAGACGCATAACCGATACATAGCTTGGAACTGGTCTACCAAATCATTGTCTTCACCAACCTAAGTGGTTCTATTTCCTCAACCCTTCCATTTCCTCATTATTGTGTTGAGTGATTGTTCATATCTGTGTTTGAAGACTTTGACTGAAGACTTTCTCAATTTCCTTAGTTCAATTTCTTCACCGCTTTGTCTTCATCTTGTGCTATCCTGTGATTACGCTTTCTGTACTCTGTGTTTGTCTTTATTTCATCATGATGACCATGCGTGTATTCTGTTATGCTTACTTCTGAGTACTTATTCCGCTGCAAGTAGTTCTTCGCTAAGGAATTTCCTCACCGGCAAATTCGTCAGTGAAGAATTCATAAAAATCGCCTATTCACCCCCCCTCTAGTCGATATAACACACTTTCAAAAGGTGGCATGAATTTCGAGCACGCGCCAATATGCTCTCGGCGCGCAAGCGCACGAAAACACCGGCGGCGCCCACATGTCGGCCTAAGAGTCCTTATTCTTTCTTTTTTGGAGAGCCCGGCTTTTTTTTCAGGATCTTTTGAGAGCCCTGCCCGAGAGTCATAATTGACATGTTTGGCATTGCATTACTACTCGGCCCATATTCAACAACACCTCACTGGCCCAAACAAGTGTACATCATCTAAAAGATAGTGAGCTCAAATTATATAACTTGAGAAAAGGAGATATGCTCTGAACACTGGAGAATGGTGATGCCCTCATTTAGCCCACCAGTAGTTCGAGACAATAAACAGTTCGAAACAACGATATATACAACATTCAAACACTGACTGGTGACTAATACTAACATAAATAGCAAGACATGATAGTTCATAAGAATTCTTGCTACACCACCAAAACGTACCCATCTGCGGTAGCTTTCGGACTCTCGTGATCCGACGAGAATGACATTCTAAACAGAAGCAACTATTACATAGAAAGAGTGACATAGACGAGGATGACCAAATGACAAGGAATATGCATAACAAAAGAAAGAACTACCCATCCAGAACCAGCAGCAAAGACAATATAGTCATTCGAAGAGATGATCCAACACCATCATAATTTGCGGCCCTGCTTCAGCGACCAGTGATCCGATGACACCAGTACTCCACCCTTTCGATGCAACAGCCCAATTACCTATCAACCTGAAGGCTTGAACCACATCATCGCTGTCAGAATTGAGACATCCAAGGATCAAAGTTAATCCGGATGCCTTTGTCATTCTCACCTTCTTTGGCTGCAGCTGTATCATTGACAATCAGGGGAGTATGCTCCCGAACTCCTAGGGCTCACCGTGTAGACACAATTTTCCATAGCAAACAGAGCCTCTCTGCCATCAAGGTCCTTGCCAACGGTGATCTCCTGGTTAGTCAGATAATTGAGTCTGAGAAACAGAGAGTGTGAACCAAGACTGTTTACCCGCCTCCATGTCAAAAATCCTGAAGGCCCCAAGAAGTTGGTACCCTGCTCATAGACATAACAGCCACTGTCTGGATACTCACGTATTTCATGGTGCTTGTACACAATGGGGTTTTTGCAATATAACTTTTCCAGCTCATGTGTCCGAATGATCATCGCCTTTTTGCCGTCGTCTGATCGAGCGAGGAACCAGTTGTGCTTCCTTGTTTTTGGCAAAGGTGGTGTAATTACAAAGGGCAGTAACTGTAGGGACACTGCATCATATCAAAAAGGACAGGCATTGTTAATGTAAGATCAGCATTTGTCAGAGTATGAGTAGGATAATGCAAGAAACAGCATTGATATGTCCTGTTGAACCGGGAGGAAAATACAGGGAAATGTATACCGGGTTCGAAAATATAGAAGTGCCATGCATGGTTATACTCATGTTATGTCGTAATCGATTGTTCACAGGAAACAACCATGTCATGCATGATATGTAATCATGTACTATCCTCGCTAAAAAATTCTTCAAGGTAACTAACAGACCATGCATTGTTATATACTCGTGTGCTGTGGACAAAAATTTTGTGAGTATATTATTCTATCCATTGATTGTCAAGGGCGAATATAGGTATGTACACATGGTAAGCATTGCAGGATTTCACTACTTCCAAATATAGAGTTCTCCATATGCACATTTACTTCCCTAATGTATGGTTAGATGAAACCAACATTGTGGTGCGTGTTTCTACATCATGAAAATGAGGAAACTAACATGGCCATTGATACACACTCATATTTAGTAGTAGTATATAGATTACTGTAAAATAAGGATAATATCCATATATTCCTAACTGTTTGATTATTCAGGGTACAAATTGGCTGTAATGACATGGTCACAATCGCATGAATTAACTCATTCCAAATATAGCTGATTTACGGCGTCTCTAATATATTGCCATAGTTCTACTATAATTCTGCTCAAACAGGGATATGCCAATCATCACAAAAAGTTCAAACAGTGTCATGGCGTCATCATTAACATGAGATGGAAACAACTTACACGCGCCATCCCAGCAATACGTGGTGCCATCTGCTTTGTCGATCGCATAGATGATGCCATTGTGTTCAATAGCATCACGTATGTGTATCAGCTTTGACGATGATCCACATGAGCCGAGTTGTCTCCGGCTAAAAAAGGCACCGACGTAAAGATAGGCGAGTCCGTGGTCGAACAAGGCAATTAGCTTGAAGTCCGTGTAATTCGCATGTCGTGGTGGGTACTTGGTAGATTACAATCTTACGCAAAACAAGGTCCGTCGAATCGACGTAGTAATCTAGATGACTTGGACCGCGATGGTAATACTCTATATAATCCAACGGAGGAAGGATAATCTCATGGGAGGTCTGGAAGTTCACGAGCACCAACCTTTTCCCATCTTCTCTGAAGGCAGCCATCCAGTGGGAGTTGATGCCGACCCAGTACATACCTGCCAAGAAGTTTCAGGCGATGGTGATCGGATCGATGTCGAGGGAAATGATATACGGCGACACACTACATACCTGCAAAGAAGTTTCGGCTAATGGAGATCGGATTGAAGTCGAGGGGCATCATGCACGCCCCCATATCATGGTGAGCCAATCTCGCAAGACCAGATAGCAGCAAGAAGGGTGTCTTGAAAATCTTAGGCCTCGCTTCGACGATGACCGTGTGCATGTCCCTCGAGCATGCAGCCAGCCGCAGGGCGGTCAACATATCCATACACGAACAAAGGTCGAGGATGTCACTGGGGAGATTGCTCCAATAGCGGCTCATATGGATGCTGCGCAGTTCGCGTTTGGCCATGATGGAGTTTGGAAGGGGGCTTGATTTACGGGGGAGAAGGATGTCGTTGCTGGAGCGGCTAGCGAGGGAATAGTGGTACTGGGGGAGGCGAGTGAGGCGACGGTACATGGGGGCACAGTCAGATGGAGACGGAGACGGAGACGGAGAAGGGGATGGAGATGGAGTGGTGCTATGGGAGCGGAGAGGGATACAAAGCGAGGCGCCAATGTGCTGTACAACGGCGTGATGACCGCACAAAGGCATGTGGTGAGGCTGACTTTGGTAACCCGAACACGCCGCCTCGCCTGGACTAGTGTCAGGCGCAGGGTGTTGTCACTTCACTATGAGGACCGGATGAATAGTATTTTGACCATCAAGTGTACCACAGTTGTACTACTACTACTAGTAGTAGGAACATGAGTACTCCAGTATTGTATAGCGGAAATAGGTCTCCCGTGCTAGCATGCCTGTTCACTTCATCGTTCAGGTATCATCCATATTGCGAGCAGAACCAAATTCTCGTGCATGCCCAATCAACGCCCAGCCGCGATGCATGCAGTGGTTGTTCTGGCACATCAAGGACGGCATGCAGATCGTTCCACACTTGAGAAGAGGAAAAATGGAAAGGTAGAACGCGGCAGCAGAGGAAGAGAACGCTGGCTAACGAGGCTGGGAGGGGATCGACCAGGAAGTTAATGCTCCACGCCTAAAGGTTTTGGGAAAACCTGATTTTCATAAGGTGACTTATACTCACCTAAACGGAGGGAGTATTCCTTAACCAGAGAATGTTGTGTCTCCCACTCACGCGCTCAAAAAAAAGCTACGACACATTTTTTATCTGTTTGCATAGGTCCCACCTATCAGGAAGGATGGGCACGTACATGAAAAGGTAAGACTCCTTAGTCTACCCGCATAGCCTTTTCGTTTAGTCTACCTAGCCATCTAATCAACTGCCTGCACGCCACTTCTCCCATTTACTTCTCCATCGGGAACCGATTCGCCTCGGCTTCCTCACCTCCCCTTCGTCTTCATTTGCATCCAAACCCCACTGCAAGTTCACATTGTTTTAACCTCTTTAAATAATCATCTACTACTTCAGTTAGACTAGCCATCTAATCCTAATTCTCCAAACCATAGCCCTTCGTTCCAGCGGTTCCAAATGGCGAAAGAGATCGAGATGCAGGTTTTTAGCGTCCAACATGTCCTCGTCGAAGGCTCGATGCACATAGTTTCCACCGTCATCGTCCACCCAAGGGTTGTTCGGCAGTGGATCAACAATGTATCCAACTCCCTCAAAAAGTTAGAGACGAGGGTTATCGGTCTCGACGCAGAGTACACGGAGTGTGCCCCTGGGAAGATCCAGTGCGCCACCGTCCTTCAGCTGTGCCTCGAAGATGATGTTTTGGTGTACCACATCATACACTCGCCCTCCATACCAGGTGAGCTTCACGATTTCTTGTCTCGGGAGGACGTATACTTCTGTGGGGCAGCCATCGAAGGGGAAAAACGTAAGCTGGAGCCGTACAACCTTGATTTGAAAAGCATCACGACCTACAAACCGTAATCAAAATTCCTGTAGAAGATTGTGCTAAACAGACACCATCCCTATTCGACGTAGCAAATTTTGTGCTCGATACAAATCTTCAGAAGGGTGACGAGACGGTGGCATTAAGGTCGTCTGGATGGGAGAATTATCCCTTGACGTACGAGCGGATAAAATATGCTTCCCTCGATGCCCGTGTGAGTTCCGAGATAGCTGCAAGGTCCAAAGAGCTTGTTGCAAAGCCGTCTCCCACAGAGAATGAGAACAAGAAGAAGAAGAAGAAGAAGAAGAAAATGCTGCACCAAATAGGAGGGCATTATGGATGGATGAACTATTTCCTCTCTTGTAAAAAAATTAATCCCTCTCGGTGTATATTGATATAGATGGACTATTTCAATGGTGTGCATGTCTTTGGAACAGTAGTAGTAGCATGGGTCCACTTGACTATAAGGAACTATTTATCCGCATATATAGCTTTCTCTCGCTACTCCTTCCAAAGGATCGGTATGCAGTGCATGTGTCCTAGACATGACAGCTTGTCCATGGAAGTTCAACTACGGCGACCATCACATTTCATCTTGCGATTCCCACGATGCCTCTCCAACCCATGGCACCACGCCCCCCGACGTGCGCCTCACCCCACTCGGCCGCACCGCCCCTCTGCCTTTGTGTGCATGACATGTGGGCCACCTAAAATGCGGCGAGCATCAAGTTTCTACCACAGCCACCATGATTCCCACGACGCCGCTCGAACCCATGAAACCACACGCCCCGACCTGCGGCTCACCCCTCTTGGCCCCACCCCTCTTGCCCGGGAGCATTACATGTGGACCACCACCTATCGGGTCCACATGTTATTGACTCAAAGGTAGGTGTAGTAAGCATCAAGCTCAGTCCCGACGGCCCTGAGAGGGAAATGTAACTCCCGCGCCAGGGCTTGTGGTGCTCCCGCAGCACGAACTCGTGCCAAACTCGAGATTTGTTTCTTTACTATACATGCACGCAACGATTTAATGGACATTGTAATCTCAACATGTGATGGGGAGCTCTAAATTTGAATTTGAAACTTATAAAACGAAAATATTCAAAACAAATAAACTGGGAGAGAGGGAGTATATCGTAGGATGTGTCCCATACAAAATAAGTCCTCGGTTTGTCACCATGAAGATGCGGTTAGAAAGGAGCACAACGTCTTCCTACTCAGACGACAACAAATCGTCATGACAAAGATGGTCCGCCTTTGGCCCCCATGTGCAAGGTTCGTGTTATCTTTTATTCAATCTCACCATGGTTCCATCGTACCAATTCATGCGGTGGCCCGTTGCATGGCTGATCCCAATGTTGGAAAAAGGTTCTACAGGAACGGTGTCACCGTTGTAAATGTTGTGCAAATTGATGTTGGTACCCTCCCATACGTATGCAAGCCAATCTCCACTCAAGACCGATCCTAGCCTCGTGAAACAAGCAAGGTGGGGGAGAATTAGGAAATGGACACGGAAGTAGTCTTTAGAATGCATTTACTACGTGATCAAACTCATCTTACCTGCTCATCGTAGGAAATCCGAGTGCCCCTCAACGTCGGCATCTCAAGGGGAGTCAACTTGCAACTACAGCCATGCCGTGCTGGAGAGACCACCAAGGAAACATCCTCGTGCGTTCCATGGAACATCAAGATGCATTTGTATGAGTATTTTATCTTGTGAGAGAAAAGGATGAACGAGGGAAGGCCTCTAGAGATAGAGATGGACACTACTACTACCAACGTGCTGGCCCGTGCGTTGTAATGGATCCAAACTAGTAGAATAATACTTGTTCACGTGCTTGAAATATAAACACTCTAGTTTTGATATACATGTGTCAGCAGACACGACAGCTTGTCCTTGGAAGTTGAACCACGGCGACCATCACGTTTCTTGTTTCTACCACTGCCACACCGACACGCGATTCCCACGACGCCGCTCCAACCCACGGCACGACGTCCCACGACGTGGACATCGATCCTCTGACGTGGCTATCACTGCCTTGCCCTGCCTTTCCTTCGCTGACAGGTGGGACCCATGCTTATGGGTCCCACATGTCAGTGACAAAATGGTAGCATTGTTCGTGCCCCTCATCCCTCTCGGCCCCACCGCTCCTACGCCTTTGTGTGCATGACATGCGGCCACCTGAAGCGGCGACCATCAACTTTCTACCACAGACACACCCGATTGACGCGGTTTGCCTACTCATTGGCCAGGTTCGATCCATACTCCCGCACCATCGAATTTTCATCCAGCTGTGACACATTTCATCCCGGCATCAATCTTCACTGGAGTACTTATGTACTATAGGTAGTACCACGGTGTGGCCATCTACACCTCAGAACGCTTCGACGCCCGTTGTGGTACCCTCGCCACGGCCACGCCACGACCGCCGGTTCATCTCGAACGCAGTGAGTCGCGAACCACGCCACCACCATGAGAATGACATGTGGGCCAGCCGCATTTAAGGCCCGCATGTTATTGACTCATAGGCCGGCACTAAGCCACCGGGTTCGGTCCCGTGGTCCCCGAGAGGGAAATGTAACTCCGTGGCAGGCCTTGTGGTGCTCCCAGCAGACGAGCTCGTGCCAAAGCTGGAATTTGTTTCTTACTACTACCAACTAGTACTAGTAAGGTACACGTGCATTGCACGCATGAGATTCTGGTGGTTTGTGCATTATGCTTCTACATGTGGAGTTTTCTGGATTCTAACATGTGCCAAAATCTGGTGGAATGTAAGGTTAGGCAAGTTTGATTAACTCAGGTGAGTGTTTGGTTCAAGCCACACCTTAGGCAAGCCACACTGGCCCCACATGACATACACACAAAAAATGTGGCAAGATTTCCTTAGGCTTGCCAACTTGTGGCTCTCATTTTGAAGAACTTATTAATAACTTTGCCTGAGCTTAGTTGTGGCAAAGTAAGTCATGAATTAAGTTCAACCATGGAGTCTTCTAGATTATACATGTGGCAGAATCTGGTGGATGATATCCAATGGCCAGTAGTGTTCAGATTTGCCATCTTTGTACCATCGGATTGGCTTCATCCAACGACCAACTTTCAAAGTTTTTCACACACTATATAGGGGGTATAGATATAGATGTGTTGGTTCGTTGCAATGGATCCAAAGTATATCTATTTAGTGGAGTGCACTCTAAACACATTGAAAGTGCAACTATCCCTAGGTGGTTTTGGTAATTCATAACAACATATAGCTCATTGAGCTAATGCTATTCCAAGACAAATATTTCAGGAAAGCTCAATGAATGGCATGGCATGGATGATAAAAGTGGATCCCTCAAAATATTAAGACAAAGGATTGGCTCAAGCTCAAGACTCTACATTTTACATTTTAGTGATCCAAGATCACATTGAGTCTATAGGAAAAGCCAATACTATCAAGGAGGGATGAGGTGTTTCTTAATGAGCCTCTTGCTTCAAGTGCTTAGTGATATGCTCCAAAAACCCTCAATTACTTTCTCACATCCACATATGGCCTAAACCCAAAGTCAAAATCGGTCCTACCGATTCTTTCTATCCGGCGCCACCGAGTTCAAATGTCATAGCCACTGCCACAAACCCTAGGCAAATCGGTCTCACCGATAGGGACCTCGGTCTCACCGAGATGGGATTGTAATCTCTCTGTTTCCCTTCGTAACGTTTCGGTCTAACCGAAGTGAGCAATCAGTCCCACCAAGATTGCAATGTAAACTCTCTGTTTCCCTTTCGTAACATTTCGGTCTCACCGAAAAGAGTGAATCGGTCCCACTGAGTTTACCTGACCAACTCTCTGGTTAGCTAATTACCAAAATCGGTCTCACCGAGTTTGTGTAATCGGTCTCACCGAGATTACGTTATGCCCTAACCCTAACCATATCGGTCCTACCGAGTTGCATGTCGGTCCCACCGAAATCACTAACGGTCACTAGGTTTACTGAATCGGTCCGACCGAGTTTGTTGATTCGGTCCTACCGAGTTTGGTAAATTGTGTGTAACGGTTAGATTTTGTGTGGAGGCTATATATACCCATCCACCTCCTCTTCATTCGTGGAGAGAGCCATCAGAACAAACCTACACTTCCAACTTACCAGCCTCGAGAGAGAACCACCTACTCATGTGTTGAGGCCAAGATATTCCATTCCTACCACATGAATCTTGATCTCTAGCCTTCCCCAAGTTGCTTTCCACTCAAATCCTCTTTCCACCAGATCCAAATCCTATGAGAGAGAGTTGAGTGTTGGGGAGACAATCATTTGAAGCTCAAGAGCAAGGAGTTCATCATCAACACACCATTTGTTACTTATTGAGAGTGGTGTCTCCTAGATTGGCTAGGTGTCACTTGGGAGCCTCCGACAAGATAGTGGAGTTGAACCAAGGAGTTTGTAAGGGAAAGGAGATCGCCTACTTCGTGAAGATCTACCGCTAGTGAGGCAAGTCCTTCGTGGGCGACAGCCATGGTGGGATAGACAAGGTTGCTTCTTCGTGGACCCTTCGTGGGTGGAGCCCTCTGTGGATTCGCGCAACCGTTACCCTTCGTTGGTTGAAGTCTCCATCAACGTGGAGGTACGATAGCACCACCTATCGGAACCACGCCAAAAACATCCGTGTCTCCAATTGCGTTTGAATCCTCCAAACCCTTCCCTTTACATTCTTGCAAGTTGCATTCTTTAAATTCCGCTGCTCATATACTCTTTGCATGCTTGCTTGAATTGTGTGAAGATTGCTTGACTTGTGCAAAGATAGCTAAAATCTACCAAAGTCTAAAATTGGGAAAAGGTTAAGTTTTAAATTGGTCAAGTAGTCTAATCACCCCCCCCCTCTAGACATACTTCAAGGTCCTACAAGTGGTATAAGAGCTTTGGTCTCCATTTGCTTTGATTTCCATAGCTTTTGGTGGTCATAGGCTTGGTTTCACAACCTAGGAGAGTATGGCGTCTAGCGAGGGAAATTATCACCATAGAGGTCCTTACTTTGATGGCACTAATTTTGCTAGTTGAAATCATAAGATGAAAATGCATATTCTCAGACATAACCCCGACGTTTGGGCTATTGTGTGTATTGGCTTGCAAGGTGAATTCTTTGATGGGAGAGAACCGAACCGTGAAGCTAGTGCGGATGAATTGAAGATGTTGCAATACAACGCTCAAGCTTGTGATATCCTCTTCAATGGCTTGTGCCGTGAAGAATTCAACAAAATCAACCGTCTTGAGAATGCAAAGGAAATTTGGGATACTTTGATTGATATGCATGAAGGTACCGACTCCGTCAAGGAATCCAAGTTGGATGTGCTCCAAAGTCAGCTTGACAAGTTCAAAATGAAGGATGGTGAAGGTGTCACTTAAATGTACTCTAGGCTAGCTCTTATCACAAATTAGAGTGCCGGCTTAGGAAGTGAAGAGATGGTGATGATTCATCATCAAGAAGATCCTAAGAGCATTGGATGGAAAATATGATACCGTGTGCACATTGATCCAAATGATGCCAAATTACAAAGATCTCAAGCCAACGGAAGTCATTGGAAGAATTGTTGCTCATGAGATGTCACTCAAGGATAAGGAGGAACTTCACAACAAGTCAAGTGGTGCTTACAAAGCCTCATGTGAAGCCCCCACATCATCAAGTGAGAAACAAACCTTCAATGAAGAATTGAGCTTAATGGTGAAGAACTTCAACAAATTCTACAAGAGTAGAAGCAAAGAAAGAAGCTCTAAGTCAAGGTCCTACAATGACAAAAGATATTCTAGTCGAGAGCGCAATTGCTACGACACCCTACAAAAGAAGAGAAGATTCTCCAAAAAGAAGAAGTAGAAGAGAAGAATCACCACCAAGAGAGAGAAGTAGTAGAGATGATCATTACTAACGAAGACCCTCACGGAGAAGCAAGGATCCGGAAAGGAAGGACAAGTCATCAAAGAGCTACACAAAACAAAGACATCAAGCTCATGTTGGTGAATGGGTATCCGGCTCCAACTCTGACAATCACTTCGAGAGAAGCTATCACTCCGACTCCGAATATACTCAAGATGAAGGTGTTGCCGGTCTAGCACTTGTGTCAACCAACTCCTACGACATATTTGATTCACCAAATGAAGGAATTGGAAGATGCTTCATGGCCAAAGGTCCTAAGGTAACACACCCCGAGTATGTTGATTTTAATAGTGATGAAGATGACTTGTTAGGTGATGATGATTTACTTATTGACAACTCTAGTGATGAATACTATGATGAAACGTCAATTAATCATGCTAATCAAGATAAAACAAATGACAATGATAAGGAGAAGATTGAGCTTCTAACTAAAGAACTAAACACTCTTAAATTAGCTCATGAAACTATCTTCGAAGATCATCGAGAACTTTTAAGGGCTCATGAGAAGTTACGCTTTGAAAAGCTCAATCTTGAGCAAGAGCATGAGTTCTTAAAGGCAATCAATGATGATCTCCGTAAGAAAAGTTCTTCTTACATTGCCAAGCGTTTACTCTTATCTACTTACATGCCTCAAGTCAACTCTAGTAACAAGAACAAGAAAGATTCTTCCTCTAGTAGTAACAATAATAATGCTAAATCCAATACTGTTGCTTCTAGTAGTTCTCTTGATTCCACTAATGATTCTCTTAGCCAAGTTACACTTGAGCAATAAAACAGCTTATTGAAGGGAATTATAGAGAAAGGTGTATACAAGAGCCTTGCCGGGAGTAAGCTATTCGAGGAAATTGTATGCAAGCAAGGAAGGCACCGGAAGAATCAAGGTGTTGGTTTTGAACGAAAGTTCAATGCCAATGGAGTTGAGTGGGAAGAAGATCAATACCCCAAGACAAAGTTTGTTCCTCAACAAGAGAAGTATGATCCTACTTCCTTCAAGGGAACACAAGCACAAGATGATCTTCCACCACAAGACCACAAGAACAAAGGCAAGGACAAGCTTCAAGAGGAGATTGATGCATTTGAAGAAGCACCTAAGGCCTTGGTCAAGTGGGTTCCCAAGACTACGTCAAGTACTACTTCAACAAGTACAACTACAACTCCAAGGATTCCCATCAAGATGATGTGGATCCCGAAGAAGAAGAACTAGAGTGTTCTTGAGGGTGACTCCGCCAACATTCTTCACTCATATCATTATGGCAAGGACAAGTGCAATCAACTTCCATATCTTGCACTAGTTCAAGGAGTCACAAACCCTCATGTTGGTAAGGCAAGGGACAAGGTAACCTAATGTCTTCATGGACATCATCTTGTGTGTGCATCACTCTATGTCTATGGATATTCTTGTTTGTTCCTTGTGGGACTAACCCATGTAGGTATTGAAAGTGAAACTCACTCCAAAGGATTGCTCCAAATGATCTACATCAACATTGAGCATCCACATCTTCAACACCTACATGAAGTCATCATCGACAAAACCCAAGGTTAATTCATCCCTCTAAGGGGGGATCTCACATCTAGGGGGAGCTTAACTCTAAGAATTGAGTCAAAGCAACTATAATGATGTGAACACATCAATGCATTATGTAAAAGTGGTAACCCCACTTGAGCTTAAACGATGAGTATGACCTATGATCAAATGTTCTCATTTGACTCCTAAGTCAATATACTCATATATAGATGACCTAGTCATTGCCAATTGTTTGATAGATGCTAGAATTGTTTGTGCATGCTTTGTCACATATTTCATTTGTCATTTTATTGTGTGAGCATGTTGGTTGCATATTTTACTCATTCGAGGACATCCACTTGTTGTTTTGATTGATTGGTTTCTTTTTCTTTGGCCAAGTGGATGGACAAGAATGCCTAAGAACCTTCTCTAGCTATCTATGCTTTTCTCGTCTCAAACTCTATTCATGCTACATCACAAAATTTGATCAAGTCAGATTTGAACCACTCTGTGTGAGGAGCACTCGGAGTCCCCGATTCGTCATAGACTTAAACTTCCAAAACTTCTTTGTGCTTTTCGGTCTGACAGATTCCTCCATTGCAGTCATACCGAGATCACTAAGTTGATCTAGGTTTCATCTCGGTGCAACCGATTTGAACTTTCCGGTCACACCGAGTTGCTGTAACTGACAACAGTTATGCATCTCGGTGCCACTGAGTTGTTCCACTCGGTCACACCGACAGTGTCGGGCTATATATTAACACGGGCAAAAATTTGGAAAACTTTCTCCAAACCTCTTTGCCCGCACATAGCTCGCTCTGCCTTCTAGGTCTCCGGATCGTCGACTTTGTCGCCAGCCGCCTCCTGTCGCTGGTCTCCGCCACCGTCAACGGATTTCATCTCCGCCGTTGCCGCCGTAGCGAGTTCATCACCGAACTAGGGTATGAACTCGATCACAAGCATATCCTCGTCGATTCTCGGCACATTGTGTTCATTATGATTCTTGCCACGATTGAAACACCTCTATCCGGTCAAAACAATCCTTAGAATAGATGCGATTTGAAAGTTTAGGGTTAGGTTTCCGCGAAACTATCTCGCACCCACCGAGTTGAAAAACTCGGTCCCACCGATTCGCTAACGCCATTGCACTAGTAACTCTCCCCGACCGAGAATTGCTATCGGTGTGACCGATTTTAGAACTTTGTGAAACCCTAGCAGTCTCGGTGCCACTAAACTGCGTGACTCGGTCTCGACCGAGTTCACTAGTTTAGGTTCCAAAACTGCTTCGGTATCACCGAGTTTGAAAATCGGTTGATCCGAAATGCTTTTTGTGGAAAACTAAAACTAAGTTTTTGAATCATTCTTTTGCAAAAATCTCTGCATTTTGTGATGCTCATCCACTCTATCTCATCTATAACTATTCACAGGGTCAGTAGTCAGTATTTGCAGCATGTCAGACCAAAGTGACAACCAGAACAAGTCAGAGGAGCAGATTCAGATGAGTAAGGGCACTAGTCCCTCTAGCAGCTCAGATGAGGGAAGTAGAAGCACTCCCAGCAATTTGCCCAAAGCTGCCACCAGGACAAGGAAGAAGAGAACCTCAGAATCTGAGGATGAGGATTATGTGGCAATAGAAGATGAGGCCATTTCAAAGAAGAAAGTGATCAAGAAGGAGTATAGCTCAGGTTCAGTTAAGCCAGGGATGAAGATCAAAAGGCCAGCAGGAAGACAACCCATGTCTAAAGCCAGAGCCTCCACTCAAGCATCTTTGGAATCCCAACCCAAAGAGCCTGCTGCAGAAGGAAAGAAAAGGAAGGAAAGGGTCAAGAAGACCATGGCCAGAGTGATTGGAAAGCCTTCCATGATGGAACAAGAAGAAGAAGAAGAGGTTGCTGCACCAGCACCCAAGGTACAGAAGCTGATGGGTGATGCTATAAAGTCAGGGGCTACAACATCAAACCCAAAGAAGCACCCAAAGCTGCAAGCCCAAGAGTGCACCTAAGAGGAATACCAGGAGTATACCAGCTGCTGAGAAGAACAAGGCCCCAGTGCATGAAGTTGCTGCTAAGGAAGATGATGAAGGACAAGTCCTGAGGAAGCTCAAACCCAAGATTCCAGACCACAATGATGCTCATGCTGTGGCTGAGAACATGAAGATTAAGAGAGACTCAGGGTTGAGGCTATGGAGAGAGTCAGATCCATATGCCACCAGGAGAAGGACTGTTGTTGATTACAGGTTCCACACAAAGGAACAGCAGGATTTCTATGAGACAATCTTGTTGGACAAGAAGCCTATAGTGTGTGATATGAGGTGGGTCGACTGGACCTACATAAAGGAGAATGAAGAACATTATCCTGGAGTGTATTACAGCTTCAGTGCGTGTGGAGTTGCAGACTTTGTTGGGCAGAAGCTCACAAACTGGAATGATGAGCTCATTATGCAATTCTACTCCACATCACATTTCTATCCAGATGGCAGGATAGTTTGGATGTCTGAAGGAACGAGATACAAATCAACTATTGAGGAATGGGCCAATCTGATCAATGCCCCAACGGAGAGTGAAGATGACTTGGACGTTTATGCCAAGAAAAAGATGGATCACAATTCTATGTCACATATGTACAAGGAGATCCTGCATAAAGCTCTTGAGACTTTCAAGTTTGGGTCAGTCCATTTTCTTCTGTCAGGACTGCCAACGATCAACTGGATCCAAAGGCACACTCTCTTGCCCAAGTCAGGTGACCACGACATGATCAGAGGGCATGCAATTAATTTTCTACACATATTTGATGTGCCACAGAAATTCAAGGTCATGAGCCTCATGGTTGAGACTATCAAGAGGACAACAGCAGACCAAAAGAGAAGTTGTGGATATGCCCCACAAATTCAGGAGTTGATTAACTCAAAGATGGGCACAGGAAAATATCTGTTGGATAAGGAACACTTTGTTCTCTATCCAGACTTTGAGGACAATCAAGTTGTGATGAATGAGAATGAACCATCATCAGTACAAGCTCAAGAGAAGGAGAAAGCAAAGAAAGAGAAGGCTGCCAAGATGCCAACTCAAGAGGAGGCATCGAGTACTTTTGAAGAGCAAGCAGGACCAGCTTGGTTACTTGATAGCATCAACTCGAGGATTGAGAAGGGGTTGGCCACCCTAACTCAAAACCAGAGAGCCTCGGAAAGAATCATGGAACAAAAATTCTATGATTTAGATGTCAAAGTAACCGAGATTCGGGCCAGTTGTGGAGCAGCTACAGGATGACATGCAGGAGAGGAAGGGCAGGACAACCATCGATGCATTTGCCAGAGTGCCTCGAGCTCAGAGATCACCGCAGAGCCAGAATGAGACAGAGTCACTTCATCTCGCACCAGCTACAGCTCCAACAAGAACCAGCTCCAAAGCACCAACTCCTTCAGCTCCATCCACATCAATCAAGTCTTCGCCCAAGGAGCCATCTCTACGCCACCAATCAAGACCAAGTCCGAGAGACGATATAGTACTATGCATTTTCTAGGAACTTTTTGGTAACTTCTTGCCAAAGGGGAGAAAAATGTATAGATCATAGGCTTTAGAGAGAGAGTTTTCTTTTGTTCTCTCTTGTCTTCTTGGTTGAACTTTGTTTGCTTTTGATTGCTTGAGATACTATGCTATTATCTGTGAGACACTGATGATCATGTGTTTGATCATAAGCTACACTTATGCTTGTTAGATGATATTATCTTACTTATCCTTATATGATCATTCACTTTGCTTGGTGATGAGTGCATGTATTCAATCTTTCTTATTTTGAGCGCTCCACCAAGATGTATGTGACATGGAAGAGTAACCCATGAGCCTAATTCCTTGTGCATTTGCAGTCCAAAGCAAATCTTAAACTATGCACAAATTTAGGGGGAGCTCGTGCTTATCACATACTTCTCAAAGCGACGATGTTTTTCAATCTTATTATCTTTTGTCGAAGCTTTGATCTATATGTTGTCATCAATTACCAAAAAGGGGGAGATTGAAAGTGCAACTATCCCTAGGTGGTTTTGGTAATTCATAACAACATATAGCTCATTGAGCTAATGCTATTCCAAGACAAATATTTCAGGAAAGCTCAATGAATGGCATGGCATGGATGATGAAAGTGGATCCCTCAAAATATTAAGGACAAAGGATTGGCTCAAGCTCAAGACTCTACATTTTACATTTTAGTGATCCAAGATCACATTGAGTCTATAGGAAAAGACAATACTATCAAGGAGGGATGAGGTGTTGCTTAATGAGCCTCTTGCTTCAAGTGCTTAGTGATATGCTCCAAAAACCCTCAACTACTTTCTCACATCCACATATGACCTAAACCCAAAGACAAAATCGGTCCTACCGATTCTTTCTATCTGGCGCCACCGAGTTCAAATGTCATAGCCACTGCCAGAAACCCTAGGCAAATCGGTCTCACCGATAGGGATCTCGGTCTCACCGAGATGGGATTGTAATCTCTGTTTCCTTCAGAACGCTTCGGTTCAACCAAGTGAGCGATCGGTCCCACCGAGATTGCAATGGAAACTCTTTGTTTCCCTTTCGTAACATTTCGTTCTCACCGAAAAGAGCGAATCGGTTCCACCGAGTTTACCTGACCAACTCTCTGGTTAGCTAATTACCAAAATCGGTCTCACCGAGTTTGTGTAATCGGTCTCACCGAGATTACGTTATGCCCTAACCCTAACCATATCGGTCCTACCGAGTTGCATGTCGGTCCCACCGAAATCACTAACGCTCACTAGGTTTACTGAATCGGTCCGAGTTTGTTGGTTCGGTCCTACCGAGTTTGGTAAATTGTGTGTAACGGTTAGATTTTGTGTGGAGGCTATATATACCCCTCCACCTCCTCTTCATTCGTGGAGAGAGCCATCAGAACAAACCTACACTTCCAACTTACCAGCCTCGAGAGAGAACCACCTACTCATGTGTTGAGGCCAAGATATTCCATTCCTACCACATGAATCTTGATCTCTAGCCTTCCCCAAGTTGCTTTCCACTCAAATCCTCTTTCCACCAGATCCAAATCCTATGAGAGAGAGTTGAGTGTTGGGGAGACTATCATTTGAAGCACAAGAGCAAGGAGTTCATCATCAACACACCATTTGTTACTTCTTGGAGAGTGGTGTCTCCTAGATTGGCTAGGTGTCACTTGGGATCCTCCGACAAGATTGTGGAGTTGAACCAAGGAGTTTGTAAGGGCAAGGAGATCGCCCACTTCATGAAGATCTACCGCTAGTGAGGCAAGTCCTTCGTGGGCGACGACCATGGTGGGATAGACAAGGTTGCTTCTTCGTGGACCCTTCGTGGGTGGAGCCCTCCGTGGACTCGCGCAATCGTTACCCTTCATGGGTTGAAGTCTCCATCAACATGGATGTACGATAGCACCACCTATCGGAACCACGACAAAAACATCCGTGTCTCCAATTGCGTTTGAATCCTCCAAACCCTTTCCTTTACATTCTTGCAAGTTGCATGCTTTAAATTCCGCTGCTCATATACTCTTTGCATGCTTGCTTGAATTGTGTGAAGATTGCTTGACTTATGCAAAGATAGCTAAAATCTGCCAAAGTCTAAAATTGGGAAAAGGTTAAGTTTTTAATTGGTCAAGTAGTCTAATCACCCCCCTCTAGACATACTTCAAGGTCCTGCACACATTATCTATTTATTTTTCTCTAACCTTCCGTAGCCATGCAACCAAGCCACATAAGCTTCATGGGTGACCCCCACATCATATTATTCATACTACGTTGATTGAAAAAAAGATAAATCACCCAAAACAAGATCTTCCTGCTTTTTGTTACTACGATGTTGTGCCGATCACTTATCTACTAGTTGTATAGTGGTAGTACTAGTAATATAGTATTAGGAGTACAAACTTGGTAAGTACTAGTAGGAGTAGTACTAGTACGGAATGCTCCTACTCTATCAACGAGCCCCGTCTGACATAAAACTTCTTGGCTTCCGTATACAGCTAGATCTTCCCTTGTTTCGCTTTTCCAACCCGGCGGGCGGGTGTCGGTTTGCTCAACGGGCGGTCCCACATGAAAGTGGAAATGCTAGGCACAGGGCGGAGCTACGTGAGGGCCAACACGCGTCTCGCCCGCCCAACCTAGCAGGATTTTCGTAGTTGTACATCCAGTTTTGAGGCATGGAACGCCAACGCAAGGGTAATGTCTATATCCTGGCTAGATCGGCACGCCCAACGCTTTTGCTTCAAGCTCCGCCATCGCTAGGCAACACGCCTTCCCTAAGCTATGTGTCGTGTCGGACGGGCGTGTTGTACTCCGATTCCGGGCGTGTGGGGGTGCGAGCGTAACGTGGCAGGCCTTTTCCTTTTACTAGCAATGTGCCCGTGCTATGCATGCATCCAAAGTAGTAGAATAGTAGTATTTGTTCACAAACTTGAAAGAAATCACTATTGTTTTGATATACTCCTAATATATTACTCCATCCGTACCTAAATATTTGTCTTTTGAGATTTCAAATGGACTATCACATACGGATTATATAGACATATTCTAGTGTTTCTAGCAAGATGCCCGCTGTAACGAAGTTGATGGAAAAGGTAAGCACAACTTATAAATTGATGGATGGAGTACTAGTTACAGTGATGCATATAAATAAGCAAAGGGATCGCACGTGTCGGTATTGACTGGAGCGAGAATGCAACAGCACAATAAGAATTAAGGCCACGATGATGCAATCGCAGTGGTGGTTATAGAAGGCAAGAAGAAAGAAGGATCCACGAACGTATGACCTCCTCCTCCTCAACTTAATGCGCAGGGCCACCGACCGGCGGCTAAGGAGAGGCGGCTTTTGTGGCGAGGTCGAGGTGCTTCTCAACAAAGGCATCCAAGGCTTCTAGCCGGTTGAGGAAGGACAACGTCGTAGCGTCCTCACTGGCCTTGTAGATACCTATGTACACGATTTGCTCCTACGCGTGGATGTGTAGATCGACGAATTCTTGCAGGGCGAGGCGCCTCGCAGCGAGCGCGACCTCCAGGTGGACATTCTTCGTGGCGTCGGCGGGCAGTCACAGGGCCAACAGTGCTTGAAAGAGGTTCCGACCATGGAGGCCGATTAGGGTGGCAGGCAATGAGGAGCCCGGGCGCGCGGGCTGGAGGAGTACGGCGATGTCATCCGCGAGCTTCTTGAGGACGGTGAACTTGTTGCTGGTGGCAACGATCATCTGGTCCAACCGAGAGTCGTAGATGGCGTCAACGGCGGCCATCCACCAGCCGGTCTCCAACACCGTCTGGAGACGATCCTCGGCGCAGCCGCTGGCCGCTCACGCGCATCGCTGCCATGGGTCTGGAGCAAGCTCTTTTGCGCTTAATGTAGGTGATTAGGCAAGTGCTTAGGTGCGTACGATGTGGTAGATGCATTGGAATGGAGGAGGGGCACCTTTATATGAGGGCAATGAGGGCAAACTGCTTTGCATTCACATCGTGCAGCCTCTTTTCCCGGACCTCCTCCCATTACTTCCCTCATGCATTAAATGAAGGAGGATGCATTGGCCGTTCAACATATCAGGAACCGCTACTCCCTCCTCGTCTGCGCATTAAAGGCGACGGGAATCAAGCCTTATCGTCAAATTGAATACTCCCTCCGTCTAGGTGAGTATTAAGTCATCTTACAAAAACCAAATACTAGTGAACACATAGGCGTGGTGCATTAACTCTCACATTGTTTCTTATTTTAACATAAATAGAGGAATCAACCAAGAAGATATGTGGGGCTTGTATGCTTTTAATGACTTGAGACTATCAAACATGACATGCAAAGGGTCGATTCGTTGCACAAGAACAAATACAACCCACGCCAAAGACACACGCATCTTATAGCATCACATCCAATGGCTATAAAAGATGAATGAGACCAAATTATATCTCACCTAGATGAGTTCTAGCAAAACTGTATTAATAATACTTAGTACTCCCGTGCCATGTATCATATAAGTATCATGCAGTACTTTATTTATTGCCATGCATGACACATAGTTCACGAGCACTCTCTATATGTACCACCTTTTTTTAATTTCAAGTTTTGCTCCATGGCGCAATCCATCGATACTACTACTGTACAAAACTGGAGTATAGACATTTTTTAAAAGGCTAGAGGGCGGGGATGTATAGCTCGGTCGGTTTCATGAGAGGCGAGGGCCTTTGTGATTTGACGGCTCATTAATGTTGTCAAATCGAATAGTATCAAGACCGCCCATTGCACGCCTTGGCGCCCATTAAACCCCTCCGTTAAACCCGCATGCAAACCGAGAATCCTACTCCGGCCACATGTCCGTTCATGAGCGGGCTGGAATTAAACGCAACACCGGCCGGGCTCCTCCCGTCCGCCCTTAGTTTAAATGAGGCCAGACGCCGGCCAAGCTCCTACCGTCCGCCCTCTATTTACACGAGGCCAAACAGACAGGGTGCAAGAATCGCACCCCTCCGCCGCTCCCCCATCTCTCCTTCACCATTTTCTCCACCCTTCCGATGGCTTCCGATGAGCCGTTCTCCAGCATATTACCCGGCTGGGTGGCCCGCCGAGCCCTCCGGATACGGGTGAGGCCGCTCGGTGCTTCACCAACCTCGCTTGGCCCGACGGAGCCAGTTGCCGCCCCAAGCAGGCGCGTGGTTCAGCAACTCGCCGCTCCAGTTCAGCTCGATGAGGAGTGGCGAGTTGCTCCACGTCGGCACGGCGGCGAGCACGCCGGTACGGGCGCCGTCACTGCCCGTTGTACCGCGCCACCAGTGTCTGCGGTGGCCGCGCCTCCCGTGTCTGTGGGCGCGCCTCCCGTTACTGGCGGCGCCATGCAAAGCGTAAGCCGGGTGCGTGGAGAGCAACGAGTCGGTGGCCAGCTTCTCCGTGTCCGCCGCCATCATCGAGGAGAAGTAGAACACGGGAGGCCGCCGCCACTTGGGACTCCATGAAGGCCACCGCCCGGCGGCGATCATGATTCAGGTGGTTTCTTTGCTGCTTCATCTCTTCCGAGGACCTTCGTCGACCCCGCAAGTGTCTTACGGACATGAGGAAGACAAAGGGATCCGCGGGCGACCATTTAGAACTAAAATAAGTCTAGATATATCCATTTCTAGGACAAGTATTTCCAGACGGAGGGAGTATTAATTATACAAGAGAGCCGGATTGGCACCTCTTAGTTCATGTAAATGTAATGAAATCCATCATGTTTATATGAAGATCCGCTTTTTATACGAAATCCTTCATGCTTATATGAAATCAGTCCGTGTTTGCACGAATTTCATCTGGTTGGTTAGAGTTGTAAAATGTATGTCACCGGTGTTTGATGTCGCCCTCCGTGGAAGGAAGCGGGAGGAAATTTGCCGCTGCCGTTGGAGATGCTCTTTATGTTGAAATAATAGAGTGACATCCAATCCATTTGAGTTAATTGCTGTATGATTGTCCCTCTATAAAAGTTAATTGCATGTACAAAGGTGTACACGTGACTTTGAGGTGGTGGCTACTTAAATCTGCATGTAAAGTTAAAAAGAAACAAGTCCATCCTTAATATTATAAGTACTGTGGGTTCCAATCACAAGACAAGAGCGAAAGAAGTATATATTAAATAAGTAGAGTAATATATAATATACAAATCTAAAGTTAAAAGACAGAATTTGAACTCATGTCATCGCTATGAGCATCCGCGCTAAGCAGCTCAAAGACATTTTTGTTGTAGACCATGCCGAGATATATCTCCATGTCTACTCTTATATATACTCCATTCGTTCCTAAATATTTGTCTTTTTAAGATTTCAAATGGACTACCACATACGGATGTGTATGTAGACATATTTTAGAGTGTAATTCACTCATTTTGCTACGTATGTCTTTTCAGGAAGGGGTCAGATTTGTCCTTGATTTATTTATGAGGTATCCAGATGGCACTGCACCGCCAAGAAAAGAGGGTAACATCAAAATTATGGACTACTTTTTTTGAGTATGTTGGTAAGGTCCGGTCATAGTCACTTGTTGAAATCTCTAAAGACAAATATTTCTCCGTCCGGAAATACTTGTCATTAAAATGGATAAAAGGAAATGTATCTAGACGTATTTTAGTTTTAGATACATCTATTTTATCCATTTTGATGACAAGTATTTTCGGACAGGAGGGAGTAGAAAACAGAGTTGGTGATGATGGTGTGCGTGCCATCCTGCAATATAGCCCGTCGGATTTATATCAAATGGATAGGAAAGAAACTCTGGCAATTTTGCAAAAATATACCCACACGTCTCTCCACGTTCGCAAATAAGGCCTTCCCTCGTTCAGCCTTTTCTCTCACAAGATAAACTACTCATACAAATGCATCTTGATGTTCCGTGCAACGCACGGGCAGCTAGCTAATTTCTTTTAAAATAGTTGCTGCGATAATTGGGTTGAAGTGATATATTTTATGTCTGCCCCAAATGATTTCAGATTCACTAGTAGTAACAAAGAAAAGGTTGCCTTGTTAATTAACAGAAAACAGGGTGAAAACTATCACATGAGGCTGGTAAAAACAAGGCACACTGGGTTCAGCGTCATCATCACTACAGCTGTGCGCGCGCGAGAAGTCTACATATCGAGGGGGCTACCGAGCGAGGCACCGAGACACAATGTTTAAGAGAGAAACCAATTGATGATTATGATCGGATCGAGTTGTCACCCTTCCTGTCATTGTTGGGGGCGGAGGAGAGAAAGACATATCGAGAGTGTGCGCGGTAGGCACAGAGGCACAACTAGCGTGTGTGTGTGTGTGTGTTTGAAAGAGGAGTCGATAGATTATTATCAAGATCGATGTGCCACCCTACTCCTTCGGTGTCGGGTAGTGTGTGTGTGTGTGTATGTTTGAGAGAGAATCCAGTCAATAGATTAGTATCAAGATCGAGGTGTCACCCTACTCCTTCGGTGTCGGGTAGTGTGTGTGTGTATGTTTGAGAGAGAAGCCAGTCGATAGATTAGTATCAAGATCGAGGTGTCGCCTTACTCCTTCGGTGTTGGGAAGTGTGGGTGTGTGTGTGGGGGGGGGGGGGCAGTGACACTCACATATCTCTACTCTTATAAAAAAACAGAGTTGGTGATGATGGTGTTCCTTCCATCCTGCAATATAGGCCATCCGATTTATATCCGACGGACAGGAAGGAAAATATGGCAATTTTTGCAAAAAGATACACCCCTCTCCGCATTTGCAAATAAGGCATTCCCTCATTCATCCTTTTCTCCCACAAGATAAACTTCTCATACAAATGCATCTTGATGTTCCGTGCAACGCACATGGACATCTTGCTAGTAGGGAGAAGGAGTTTGTGTGACACATATCTAGCTATATTAAGGGATAGGTAGATAGCATATGTGCGAGAGGCATTATTATACTTTGAGACATTAGTGGTTGTGGGTGGGCAGAATTAAAGGGGTGGGCGTGTTAGGCATAGAGAGCGTGTGTGTTTCTGTGTGAGAGACTTATAGGACGGGGTAGAAAGACAAATTTAACCCTGACGGAGGGAGAGAAATACATGAGGTGCGCGTGTGTGATTCTGATGCCCACAGGGAAATGAGATATGTATGCGTGTGAGAGAGATTGCACAATTCATTGACGTATCACTATCTAGCGATCGTGGACGTGCATCGCTTGAACATAAGTCAATATCTACTTCATATCGTGGCCAAAGGTACAATATCGATTCAATGCTATAAAGATTGGACAATCACATATCACATTTTTTTTCTATTTAAATAAACCTTTTCAGTTGTGCATGCCAAAGTTACAGTGATGTTTCTTCAAACAACCAATGTAGCTATCATGCACATGCACCATTGTTACTCTTGCATTCAAATTCATTAGTCTTGGATGATTTAAGTTTCTATTTTGAAGTAATATATGTAATATTCATATATGAATTCAATGGGTACGCATAATTTATGAAGTGGAGGCTATGTAATCATATGAGGTAACACTTTTAAGTAGCTAACTACAATATCCATTTCTTTTTGTGCCTCTACACTAACACATCAATGCATTATGTTTAAAGTAAATAACCAATGGCACTAAATTATCTATTTACACGAGAAATACATAGGCTGAGCGTTTGATCCCTTTTTTGTGAACGCTCCACTACACCCGTACGATTGGCCGCGCCCGTGCGAACTGATACGTCTCCAACGTATCTATAATTTTTGATTGCTCCATGCTACTTTATCTTCTGTTTTGGACTATATCGGGCTTTATTTTCCACTTTTATATTATTTTTGGGACTAACCTATTAACCGGAGGCCCAGCCCAGAATTGTTGTTTTTGCCTATTTCAGTGTTTCGAAGAAACGGAATATCAAATGATGTCCAAACGGAATGAATCCTTCGGAAACGTGATTTTCTCACTGAACGTGATCCAGGAGACTCGGACCCTACTCCAAGAAGTAACAGAGGTGGTCACGACGGTGGGGGGCGCCCCCCCTAGGGCACGCCCCCTGCGTCGTGGGCCCCCTGTTGCTCCACCGACGTACTCCTTCCTCCTATATATACCTACGTACCCCAAAGCATCGTAACAGAGCCAAAACCTAATTCCACCGCCGCAACTTCCTGTATCCACGAGATCCCATCTTGGGGCCTGTTAGGAGCTCACGGAGGCATCCACCACAGAGGGCTTCTATATCAACACCATAGCCTCTTCGATGAAGTGTGAGTAGTTTACTTCAGACCTTCGGGTCCATAGCTAGTAGCTAGATGACTTCTTCTCTCTTTTTGGATCTCAATCCAATGTTCTCCCCCTCTCTCGTGGAGATCTATTCGATGTAATCTTCTTTTCGCGGTGTGTTTGTTGAGACCGATGAATTGTGGGTTTATGATCCAGCTTATCTATGAATAATATTTGAATCTTCTCTGAATTATTTTATGTATGATTGAGTTATCTTTGCAAGTCTCTTAGAATTATCCATTTGGTTTGGCCAACTAGATTGGTAGTTCTTGCAATGGGAGAAGTGCATAGCTTTGGGTTCAATCTTGCGGTGTGCTTACCCAGTGACAGAAAGGGTTGCAAGGCACGTATTGTATTGTTGCCATCGAGGATAACAAGATGGGGTATTTATCATATTGCATGAATTTATTCCTCTACATCATGTCATCTTGCTTAAGGCATTACTCTGTTTTTAACTTAATACTCTAGATGCATGTTGGATAGCGGTCGATGAGGTATTGTATTGTTGCCATCGAGGATAACAAGATGGGGTATTTATCATATTGCATGAATTTATTCCTCTACATCATGTCATCTTGCTTAAGGCGTTACTCTGTTTTTTAACTTAATACTCTAGATGCATCTTTGGATAGCGGTCGATGAGTGGAGTAATAGTAGTAGATGAGTAATCGTTTGGTCTACTTGTCTTGGACGTGATGCCTATATACATGATCATACCTAGATATACTCATAAGTATGCTCAATTCTGTCAATTGCTCAACAGTAATTTGTTCACCCACCATAGAATACTTCTGCTCTTGAAAGAATCCACTAGTGAAACCTACGCCCCCCGGGTCTATTCTCATCATATCAATCTCCATCACTTTGTTTTGTTTTTACTTTACTTTTTTACTTTGCATCTCTATACCAAAAATACCAAAAATATTATCTATCATCTTTTTGCCACTATCTTTTTGGCTCATGAATTCAGATTTATAATAAAAGAAGCCAAAGAAATCTTTGCGCATTATAGGGTGGACGCTGGACGTCCTCCCATAGAATCTATCCTTTTTGATCAAGAAGAAATAATGCTTTTTCAATCTATCGACTATGTTGCTTTCAATGAGAATATCAGAAAAAAAAGTGCCTACCAATATTTTAATTGATAGAATCTCTGAGCTTAATGATGATTTGGCTATTCAAAACAATGAGCTAGGATGCTCTCTTGAGTATAGGCTCACAAAGTTCTGTCAAAAGAACGCTTATAACGATGAATTGGTTGTGCAATACGAAGGGCCAAAAGAGGAACCTATACCTCCTAAAATTGATCTTGGGGACTTTTGTCCTATTAAATTTAGCCCTTTAGATTAATTTTGCTTGCCTCAAAGAAAACTTGCTGCCGAACGTAGAGAATATGAAATGAGTTTCACCGATCTATCTTATTACTACGGCACTACCTAGATCTATCCTTGCTTTTATGCCTAGCTAGGGGCGTTAAACGATAGCGCTTGTTGGGAGGCAACCCAATTTTATATTTAGTTTTTTTTGTTTTTGCTTCTGTTTAGGAATAAATAATACATCTAGTCTCTGTTTAGATGTGGTTTTATGTTTTAATTAGTGTTTGTGCCAAGCTAGACCTATTGGATCTTCTTGGAAGATAGTTATTTGATCTTGCTGTAATTTCCATAAACTTTGCGCTCAGTGCCCGAATTATTAAAAATCACCAGAATGTGATAAAATACTGATTCCAATTGCTGCTGGTCAATAAACAAATTGTCCAGGTCTTCTAATTTTGGTAGATTTTTTTTTAGTTCCAGAAGTTTGCGTTAGTTACAGATTACTACAGACTGTTCTGTTTTTGACAGATACTGTTTATCGTGTGTTGTTTGCTTATTTTGATGAATCTATGGCCAATAAAATAGTTTATAATCCATAGAGAAGTTGGAATACAGTAGGTTTAACACCAATATCAATAAATAATGAGTTCATTACAGTAAAGTAGTCTTTTGTTTTCTTTCTGTAACGGAGCTCACGAGATTTCTATTGAGTTTTGTGTTGTGAAGTTTTCAAGTTTTGGGTGAATTCTTTTGATGGATTATGGAACAAGGAGTGGCAAGAGCCTAAGCTTGTGGATGCCCATGGCACCCCCAAGATAATCCAAGGTCACCAAAAGTCAAAGCTTGGGGATGCCGGAAGGCATCCCCTCTTTAAATCCACTTCCATCGGTAATTTACTTGGAGCTATATTTTTATTCACCACATGATAAGTGTTTTGCTTGGAGCGTCTTGTATTATTTGCGTCTTTGCTTTTTAGTTTACCTTTTGAGAGAGCCATACATCAATTGGAATTTGATAAATACTCTATGTGCTTCACTTATATCTTTTGAGCTTGATAGTTTTGCTCATAGTGCTTCACTTATATCTTTTGAGCGTGATAATTTTTGCTCTAATGCTTCACTTAGATCTTTTAGAGCACGGTGGTGGATTTTTTGAAAGAAACTATTGATCTCTCATGCTTCACTTAGATTATTTTGAGAGTCGTTAATAGCATGGTAATTTGCTTAATGTTAATACACTTGGTATTCAAGATATGTGAAACTTTCTTTTGAGTGCGTTGAATACTAAGATAAGTTTGATGCTTGATAATTGTTTTGAGATATGAAGATGGTGATATTAGAGTCATGCTAGTTGAGTAGTTGTAAATTTAAAGAATACTTGTGTTGAAGTTTGTGATTCCCGTAGCATGCACGTATGGTGAACCGTTATGTGATGAATTCGGAGCATGATTTATTTATTGATTGTCTTCCTTATGAGTGGCGGTCGGGGATGAGCGATGGTCTTTTCCTACCAATCTATCCCCCTAGGAGCACGCGCGTAATACTTTGCTTTGATAACTTCTAGATTTTTGCAATAAGTATATGAGTTCTTTATGACTAATGTTGAGTCCATGGATTATACGCACTTTTTCCCATCTTTCCACCATTGCCAACCTCTCTAATACCGCACTTTTCACGGTATCATACACCCACCATATATCTTCCTCAAAACAGCCACCATACCTACCTATCATGGCATTTCCATAGCCATTCCGAGATATATTGCCATGCAACTTTCCTTTGATTACATTTATTATGACATGCTCCATCATTGTCATATTGCTAGCATGATCATGTAGTTGACATCGTATTTGTGGAAAATCCACCGTTCATAATTCTTTCATACATGTCACTCATGAATCATTGCATATCCCGGTACACTGCTGGAGGCATTCATATAGAGTCATAATTTGTTCTAGCCATGACTCCGTTTGATATTCCGTTTCTTCGAAACACTGAAATAGGCAAAAAAAACAATAATTCTGGGTTGGGCCTCCGGTTAATAGGTTAGTCCCAAAAATAATATAAAAGTGGAAAATAAAGCCCAATATAGTCCAAAACAGTAGATAAAGTAGCATGGAGCAATCAAAAATTATAGATACGTTGGAGACGTATCAGGCATCCCCAAGCTTAATTCCTGCTCGTCCTCGAGTAGGTAAATGATAAAAGAGAATTTTTGATGCGGAGTGATACTTTGGCATAATTTCAATGTAAATCCTCTTAATTGTGGTATGAATATCCAGATCCAAAAGATTCAAGACAAAAGTTCATATTGACATAAAAATAATAATACTTCAAGCATACTAACTAAGCAATTATGTCTTCTCAAAATAACATGGCCAAAGAAAGTTATCCCTACAAAATCATATAGTCTCGCTTATGCTCCATCTTCCCCACACAAAATATTTAAATCATGCACAACCCCGATGACAAGCCAAGCAATTGTTTCATACTTTAACATTTTCAAAACTTTTTCAATCTTCACGTAATACATGAGCGTGAGCCATGGATATAGCACTATATGTGGAATAGAATGGTGGTTGTGGAGAAGACAAAAAGGGGGAAGATAGTCTCACATCAACTAGGCGTATCAACGGGCTATGGAGATGCCCATCTATAGATATCAATGTGAGTGAGTAGGGATTTCTATGCAAGGGATGCACTAGAGCTATAAGTATATGAAAGCTCAACAAAAGAAACTAAGTGGGTGTGCATCCAACTCGCTTGCTCACGAAGACCTAGGGCATTTGAGGAAGCCCATCATTGGAATATACAAGCCAAGTTCTATAATGAAAAATTCCCACTAGTATATGAAAGTGACAAAATGAGAGACTCTCTATCATGAAGATCATGGTGCTACTTTGAAGCACAAGTGTGGTAAAAGGATAGTAACATTGTCCCTTCTCTCTTTCTCTCTCATTTTTTTATTTGGGCCTTTTCTCTTTTTTGGCCTCTTTTTTCCTTTTTTTCTCTTTTTTTTATTTTTCATTTTTCGTCCGGAGTCTCATCCCGACTTGTGGGGGAATCATAGTCTCCATCATCCTTTCCTCACTGGGACAATGGTCTAATAATGATGATCATCACACTTTTATTTACTTACAACTCAACAATTACAACTCGATTCTTAGAACAAATTATGACTCTATATGAATGCCTCCAGCAGTGTACCGGGATATGCAATGATTCATGAGTGACATGTATGAAAGAATTATGAACGGTGGATTTTCCACAAATACGATGTCAACTACATGATCATGCTAGCAATATGACAATGATGGAGCATGTCATAATAAACGGAACAGTGGAAAGTTGCATGGCAATATATCTCGGAATGGCTATGGAAATGCCATGATAGGTAGGTATGGTGGCTGTTTTGAGGAAGATATATGGTGGGTGTATGATACCGGTGAAAAGTGCGCGGTATTAGAGAGGTTGGCAATGGTGGAAAGATGGGAAAAAGTGCGTATAATCCATGGACTCAACATTAGTCATAAAGAACTCATATACTTATTGCAAAAATCTAGAAGTTATCAAAGCAAAGTATTACTGGCGTGCTCCTAGGGGATAGATTGGTAGGAAAAGACCATCGCTCATCCCCGACCGCCACTCATAAGGAAGACAATCAATAAATAAATCATGCTCCGAGTTCATCACATAACGGTTCACCATACGTGCATGCTACGGGAATCACAAACTTCAACACAAGTATTCTTTAAATTTACAACTACTCAACTAGCATGACTCTAATATCACCATCTTCATATCTCAAAACAATTATCAAGCATCAAACTTATCTTAGTATTCAACGCACTCAAAAGAAAGTTTCACATATCTTGAATACCAAGTGTATTAACATTAAGCAAATTACCATGCTATTAACGACTCTCAAAATAATCTAAGTGAAGCATGAGAGATCAATAGTTTCTTTCAAAAAATCCACCACCGTGCTCTAAAAGATCTAAGTGAAGCATTAGAGCAAAAATTATCACGCTCAAAAGATATAAGTGAAGCACTATGAGCAAAACTATCAAGCTCAAAAGATATAAGTGAAGCACATAGAGTATTTATCAAATTCCAATTCATGTATGGCTCTCTCAAAAGGTGTCCTTACCTAGTGACAGAAAGGGTTGCAAGGCACGTATTGTATTGTTTGCATCGAGGATAACAATATGGGGTATTTATCATATTGCATGAATTTATTCCTCTACATCATGTCATCTTGCTTAAGGCGTTACTCTGTTTTTAACTTAATACTCTAGATGCATCTTTGGATAGCGGTCGATGAGTGGAGTAATAGTAGTAGATGCAGAATCGTTTCGGTCTACTTGTCTTGGACGTGATGCCTATATACATGATCATACCTAGATATACTCATAAGTATGCTCAATTTTGTCAATTGCTCAACAGTAATTTGTTCACCCACCGTAGAATACTTATGCTCTTGAGAGAAGCCACTAGTGAAACCTATGCCCCCCGGGTCTATTCTCATCATATCAATCTCCATCACTTCAATACTTGTTTTGTTTTTACTTTGCATCTCTATACCAAAAATACCAAAAATATTATCTATCATCTCTATCAGATCTCACTCTCGTAATTTACCGTGAAGGGATTGACAACCCCTAATCGCGTTGGTTGCGAGTAGCTATTGTTTTGTGCAGGTACGAGGGACTTGTGCCTGGCCTCCTACTGTATTGATACCTTGGTTCTCAAAAACCGAGGGAAATACTTACGCTACTTTACTGCATCATCCTTTCCTCTTCAAGGGAAAACCAACGCAGTGCTCAAGAGGTAGCATGAACGTCCAAGTTATCGGCGCATCATCCCGAGTTATTGTCTTTTTTTCTGGGGTGCACTTCACACCAGTTATTAATCACTTGACGCGTGCCCGTGTACACGATCTAGCATGACCTTCCGCTTAGCACGGTCCAAAATTAGTTGAAACTGGATACAAAGCGATCCATGATGACAAAATCTACCGCCTCCTTCTAAAATTTCCGCCACCTTAGTCTTTAGCATCTGAAATACCCTTTTGTCCTTGGTGCATGGAGACCAACAGTTACAATACCGCCCTCATCTACATGATAGGTCGGGGCTGCTTTAGTAACTTCCGGTTCCCCACTACACGACACCACCATTTCCTCTCCCCTCCATAAAACGACTAACTCCACAAAGACCAGAGAATCTTACATCACGTCGTCCGTGCTTCATCGCCTCTTTCTCCCTCCCTCTCGAAACTCTAGACTGCTCATCCACGGCGTACCATAGCCCATTCCTTTGCCCGATGGCGTACACCTCGCCGGATCTGCCTGCGGCTGCATCTACCCTCCCACCTCCCTAGAAACAAGTAGACTGCTCATCCACCACTGTACCACAGCCCATTCAGTGCCGGCCTTGTCCACGGCATCGGATCTGCTTTGCCGGTACTCTCGTCAACCGCCGAGCATCTGCAGCGGCTCATTCGTACTCCCCACCAGAGACGCTTCATCCACACCCCCCGGAGCCGCCCCACCGACGCCCCCGTCAACGGCCTCTGATCCTCTTTACCGACACCTTCCTCAACCCTACCGGAGCCGTCACGACACCTTCCTCAACCCTACCGGAGCCGCCCGACACACCAGCGTCAACCCCTGGAGTAGCTTTGCCTATACCATTCTCAACCCTACCGGGGCCGCTTTGCCAACTCACAAGTCCACGGCCTCGAGATCCGCTTCCTCGCACCCTCATCCAACCTACCGGGCAACCCGATGCCCGTCCACGGCCGCATATCCGCATCGTCGACACCACCCTTAACCCAACCACCGGAGCAGCTTCTGACGCCCCGTCCACGGCCACAGATCCGCATCATCGACACCATCCTTAACCCAACCACCGGAGCAGCTTCTGACGCCCCGTCCACGACCGCAGATCCGCATCATCGACACCATCCTTAACCCAACCACCGGAGCAGCTTCACCTACGCCCTCGTCCACGGCCACAAATCCGCTTCGCCCACACTGTAGTCCACCCTACCGGAGCCGCTCCACAAACACCCTACGCGACGGTTCTAGATCTCCTTACCGAACCCCGACAGCCAGCGCAGCGTCATCACCCTCGACGTTTCTAACCTGATTCCCACCGTCTGGAGAGATGCCAAGAACCCTCCACGACCTAGGTACTTGTCACCTTTAAACCCGTCGGCATCACACCGATGTACTTCAAATATACTAACCGGTCGTTGTTACTGTTATGCGGTGGCATCACCTTCGATGTACTTCAAATATACTAACCGGTCATTTATTGTTATGCGGTGGAAAAAACTACAAGGACGATGTTTCTTCTAGATCTAACAGCTTGGCCAACCAAGATCCCGGACTGAGGCATTGCTATGATCTTGTAAGCGCATCTCTCTCTTTCGTTTTGTTCTGTGCCTGCCAGCGTGCTTTGCTAGGATTTTCGACCAGTAATTCCTTTGTGCAGGCAATGATTTCTACTACTGGCTGCTAAATTAGATATGTAGATGTCATACATAATACTACCTCGTCCCTCCGTTCCTAAATATAAGTCTTTCTAGAGATTCCACTATAGGCTACATACGGAGCAAAATGAGTGAATCTACACTCGAAAATGCATCTATATACATCTGTATGTGGTCCATCTTGGAATCTCTACAAAGACATATATTTAGGAGCAGGCGGTACATTCCACAAAATCGTAGGTGGCATGTAGGAATTCCAGTGCACTACATTAGGCTCCCTTAGAGTGCACCTTGATCCGACATCTGAGTCATGGCTAGTTTATGGTACGCACACAATCATTAATTGGTGGTTTAAATATGCGCAAGGGATATGCAATGTAGTATCATGTAGAGATGTCTGAAATTAGCCGTGTCAACTTGCAGATAGGGTTACACAATGAAAAAGTACAAGATAATGTGGCAATTTCATGGAACATCGCAAAAAAAAGGAGAGGTAGCGGTGAGCCTATACAGTGTGCTATGGTATGTCACTCCTCCATTGCAATCATCATGACATGTTATTTGTATGCCAGTTCTATTAGCCAAGTTTCTTAGGGACAGTTATTACGAGTTATCCTAAGAAAATAAGCACCTATGAATATAAGCTCCATGTAATACGCCAACCAGTTCTTTTCATTGCGTTTTCAGCTTATCTTTGGTATGATCAGTGGAAAGTCTAGATTGCATTATATATATTTTTCATTTTGCTGCCCATATGGAAATTAATTTGACTTGCAAACATCACAAACTGAACCCGGTCAGTAATTAATATGATAGGAAAACAGACCATCACTATTTGCTCAAAATGCAAATACAAAGATACCATCTACTTGGAACAATCTACTTTGGTCAATGTTTTCCATACAGATCCCATTGCCTAATTTAAACAAAGAACGCATGACCCACATTTAAATGAAGAACAATTATTTATTGAAATTCGATGGTCCAAGTGGCTGGTTATTATCATATAGCAGCACCACCTGAAAGCATCATATAGCGGCAGCAGACTCACAACAACTCATCATACAAAGAAAGACGATCTGCAATTCATCATATACCGCAGCAGCTCATAGCAATTCATCATATAGCAGCGAAGGAGCAACTCATAGCAATTCATCATATAGCGGCGAGGAGCAGCTCATAGCAATTCATCATATAGCGGCGGCGAGCAGCTTGTAGCAACTCATCATATAGCAAAGCAGCTCATAGCAATTCATCATATAGCGGCAGCAGCTCATAGCAACTCATCATACGATGGCAATGACTCATAGCAATTCATCATATAGCAGCGGCGGGAGCAGCTCATAGCAATGCATCATATAGCGGCAGCAGAAGCAGCTCATAGCAATTCATCGTATAGTGGATCGAGAATGAAAATTTGGCAAAAATTAGAGGAGATCCTCACCTTGTTGGATGAGCTCATCCTTCAACAGACACCTCAAGGCCATGGCCCGGGAGGAGGGAGGAACAAGGTGCCTTCTCGCCGCATGATGTGGCATCGATCGTGGTTGTGCGGCGCCCGGGACTAGTGCGTTGGACGAACCACAGTGGAGCATTCTTTGGAGACCATAAGAATGAGGCGGTGCGGAGGGAGGAGCAGCCGGGAGATTTTCCCCTACCCGCCGCCATGTAGCCTAGCTGGACATAGCATCGTCGAGGACCAGGCCATATGGGACCCGATGTGACGGCTCATTGGAGGAACCCTAGTGCAGCGGGGGATCGAGGTAGAGGGAAAGGGAGAGGAGATGCAAGCGGGCAGGGCAATGAATGCTTGCGTGTTTGTTTTTACTTGAGGGTTAGGTGTGACCTTTGGCGTCGTGATTGCATTTTGAGTGTAACATAGGCGGAACAATGAGTCATTTCACTATTCCCCTTCCCTTCAATTTTTAGTGAGGTTCTACAAAACACCCCCCTCCAAAGCGAAATTAGTTAAGCCCAAGCCCATAACTCAAAAATGACTTCTTTTCATCTTTTATGGCTTATTTTGACAATATGCCCTGAAAAGGCGGAATCGAACTGGCCCTTAACTTGGAATTCAATTGTGCGTGCAATGATGAATCACTCCTGCCTGCTATCTGTACATTTAGGCAGCATCATACATGGCATAACCTAATACATGTGCATTCCATTGTATAATCTGGAATATGCAATGTTTATGTTAGTTCATACGTTGCACATGATGTTTAAATGCCCTTAAATCTGGTCAGTCAAGTGATGGTCTTTAAGCCTCCTTCTTTGCTTCTTTTCTTGATATGTAAGATTTGCTCACATCTATTCAATTGCTTGTTTGCATCGACCAGCCATACTAGGACTGTTTGCTTTGATTACTTGATGTTCTTGACCTAACACTCTAACAGAGCTTGTTAACGGTTTAAACACTAAGGGCTGCTGTAGTGGGGCCTTGTCTAACTCATAGGTGACATAAAGGTTTGGTTGTACACTACAGTAGGCTCTCCAAGAGTACCTGGAGATCCAGTTTGAAGGTATGCCTAGTTTTTACATAGTGCAGAAATAGTAAATGCTCATTTCATTGTGTGCAAGTGCAAGAGATGCGGCATGTTTCATTATGTGGTGTTGTTTTGTTATAATCTCATCCTTTTGTGTTCACAGTGGAAAGTATGCATATTTATCTTCCAAGGAGACGAGTAACTAGTTTGTGTCACCTTGCGAGGGGGTGCAATGAAGATAAGATTGAGGATTTCCAAGTACAAGATGTTAGGAAGGAGCCTTGCAAGAGAAGTAGGAGCTACTGTTGAGCCTCTTCAACCTGCTAAGGTAAGTCCTTTGTATGCAACTCAATAGTTCAATTCCTTGTTTGTTTCAGGCATAGTTAATTTTCTCTTTTCAATTGCTTTATTTGTCCTCACTTAATGAGATGCCCAAATAATTATGCCTGATATTCGGTACTTGTATCACTATTAGTTGACATAATTAAAGGCCTTACCATTTAATTACTCTGCCGAAGTGTGCCTGAAGCTTTGAAGTCTATTAACCAACTATTATTGCATGAGGCTCACAATCTAGTTTGTACTACGCTAATGATTGCATAGTTTTGCCTGCTGTAGTATGTTTGTATGAAACCCTCTGCTATTCATTATGCTCCCTAAGACTTTAATTTAGGTATAGAATGGCCAACTGCTTGCTTACTTATACGCAACGTGCTGTCTAAATTTGTAACTTGTCTGTGTTTTCAATTGGGCCCCAACATCAAGCTCCTCTGGTGAGCTAAGAGGGATTTCTGTATGCAGGCTGCACAAACTATCTTTTTAAAATTTTTAAAATATCACATGCTTATGCTTCATGACGTGTAACATTTTTTGTGTGAAAGTGACGTGTAACATTATTGTTAGTCCTGTTTTGCCATGTAGTACAAAATAGTGTCTTGTTAAGCTTCCTTGTTGTAACTATATTTTTGCCCTAGTCATGTGTACTTACGAAACATTTCAGGGATGAAGTGACATCAACACAAAAATCTGTGGCTTGATGCGGCATGGCCGTTACCGAATGATTATGGATTGGAATTGGAATGTGCTGATGTTCTCGAGCATCAACTAGAGGTGGCAAGACAACGTGTACATGATTGTCAACGTATAATCAACAAGTTGAGACTGGACATGCGGGTATTAGATGCAGAGTCAAAAAATGAAACAAGAGACCGAGGTAACCATGAAGGAATTGGAGATTTTGCAGACTGAAATTTGTGCTATCTGAATCCGGCCAATCCTATTTTCTGAAGAGATTATAGTTCAAATGGAGTTAAGTTGATTCGCGTCCATGATGTATGAGCCGTATTTGCCCAGTGTATGTAATTTTACATTTGTGTATGCTTTATTATCACTGTCTTGGTACCATAATGCCCGGTGGGTATAATCGGCTGTAATTTTTTATTGTATAGTGTAGGATTATTCTATCTTTCTATGCCTTGATCTCTTTGTTGTATAGTGTATGCTTTTTAGAGGTGATAGTATTGAGTAGGATAATTCTTTGAATATGCTATATCGTTCAAACGGGGCCAACTTCGCCCGACCATGGGCCTTCTACGTCTCGTAGGACCCATGGGCCTTCTAAATCTCGTAGGATCCATGGGCCTTCTCGTCTCGCAGGATCCATGGGCCTTCTACGTCTAGCAGGATCCATGGGCCTTCTACGTCTCGCAGTGTCCAGGGGCCGTCTACTACTCGCAGGATCCATGGGCCTTCTACGTCACGTAGGATCCATGGGCGCCGACTCATTTATGGGTCTTGTCTTGGCCTTTAATGGGCCGTGAAGCGGTCCTATAATGGAAATCGTGACGTTTTATGGGCTGACCATAACGGGCCGTTAATAGGCCGTGTTGGTGATGCTATGAAAATGGCCCAACAGACTAACGGACCACAAACGGGCCGACTATAACGACGGGCTGAATTTGGCCCACAAGCAGAAAATGACAGTAACGGGCCGTAAGTAACCGAATGCTGCAAATGAGCCCAAGAATAAATAGGCCCTCAGAAGGCCGAAAGTTAACTTGGGTTGGAAACGGCCCGTTAATGGGTATAAAGTGTTACACTGTTCATTACGGGCCAGTTTCACCACGGGCGTTAATGGGTGTAAAGTAATACACTGTTCATCACGGGCCAGTTTCAGCACGGGCCGCTAATGGGCCAAGAGTTACAAAGGGCCTCATATGGGCCGAAAAACGTCATGGGCCATACATGGGCCAGAAGTGAAAACGGGCTGGAATCATATTGGATGGCCTAGATGACGCTACTGGGCCTAATTCACATAGGGCGTAACGGGCCTTGGGTTAGCGGGCTGTAAATGGGCTATATGCTAGCAGGCCGTTAACAGGCTTTCCATGGGTCGGCCCGCCAGCTTTTGACCAAGTCAAACATGCCGGCCTTTTCACAGGAATGGGCCACTGTTGGTCCGTGCCACGTGTCGAGGTATCATAGGCGCCTTTTGTCCAGTGAGTGGATGACATCTGTCCCAATGATGAGCCGACACGTGTTTCCTCCAGCCAATGATGATTTTACACGTGGAAAATCCCCATTGGTCGGGGCTGTTAACGAGTTATCGGATCCAAAACCCGACCCAATAGCTTAACGGCGTTCCGTTACAGTGGATGCCACGTGTCAGTCACCCTTGACGAAAGCACTTCTGTGACGCGCGATTTATCGTCATGGAAGTGGACACTTCCGTGATGACAATTTTGGTAATGTCATGGAACACTTCTATGACAGCACAGGTACGACTATCTTGATTCTCTCATAAATTTTTCATGGATGTACATGCATGACAAAAAACGCGACCTACTGTGACAAACACGTATCATCACGGAAGTGTATATTTTTTGTAGTGAATCCTTCTCTTCACCGCGGCTCTCCAAGTAGCCAGGGCCGTGCTCATCTTCGTGAGGGTGGCACTGTTCACTTTATTCCCTGAGAGGCGTGTATTTGCGAAGTCACCGGGGAACTTGTATCGTTCGTGCAGCTTCGTGAAGAGGAGGTTGCGAAAATTCCCTCGGTCACGATGCCTTAGGTTCTCGGTGTTGATCGAGACGGTGCTCGGAGAATGCACCGAGTTGTCCCGCTGTACTAATCGACTAATTCTTTGGGCACCGTTGGATGCCCACTAGAGGACACTTCAGTAAATTCCTCCTTGATGGTGCCAAGCACGTTCGGCGCCGGTCCTTCTGTTGCCTCTTCAATTGGCTGCCATCTATGCGTGCGCTGCCATCATTAGTGGTGGCATCCTCGGCGGCACCATCAGAGGTGTCATCCCCGACGCCACTAGGGGTTGTGTAGTTGGGATCGGTGTCTTCCGCGGCGTCCTCATAGCGGTGAGGTTCTTCCTCCATCTCCTGGGCAGCTCCTAGAATTGCTTGCCCGAACCGCCGGCCTCATCGTTGTTGGCCATGTTCGCTCTAAATAGGAAAAAGGCTACTAGAGTTATTTCTTAAATGCAGTCTAGTTTGTTAACTGAATACCTGCAGTATAATTCAGAATAAAGGCTACTAGCGTTGACCTACAGTATTCTCTTTTCTGGTTATATCTCCATGGTAACTTAGTTATGGTTACTTAGTTATGCCATCTATGTTATGTCTCCGTGATCTTCCATCTACTCCTATAGGTATTCTTCTACTTATTATTTCTCAGGGACAACTATTTCTTGTGGCATCTACTTATTAAACAAACATTTAAACTATGAGCTTACATTGTGAATCTGAACAACATGAGTAACTAGGCTGCATTTAACAGGAGTACACTACTAGAGTTAACAAATTGGGCATCTTCTAGGTCAAACTATAAATGTTGATTAATTTTTGTTTCGGTTGGGAATCGGGCACCTTCTAGGTCAAGAAAATTCGGCATGACCTTTGCTAATTTTCTTGACCTAGGAGTGCCCCATTCTCAACCAAAGCGAAATTAATCAACATTCGTGAGAAAGGGGTAACATGCGAGCACCATGCACCGTTGCCAAGGAAGTAGCAGATGTAACATTTAAATGCTCGCACCAAGCATTCAGTACCAAAAGTGCTTAACATACATTTTGTAACTATTAAGAACATTCAAGCTTCACAGGTGGATATTCATCTACCATAAAAACAGGTGGAAAATAATAACCAATAGCCAACTTCACTATGCAAGAGATATTAAGTTGTAGTCATTCTAAAGAGTAGAGGATGAAAGTTATCCTTGCTGTTGCATAAACATGTATCAGTTTAAGGCACAAACCAGAGAGACAATGCAGTTTGGACTGACAAGCCTCAACATAAGGTCAAAATGGGAAACATTTGGTACACAACAGCAACAAAAACAAGGCATGGGTTTCAGAAGCAGTTTCTTGGTTTATTTAAATGCCCATTGCAGTCTCAGAAGCAGTTTCTTGGTTTATTTAAATGTTACATAAACGGCATGTTGTGTTTCTAGGTAAGGTGCAAAGTAGAAAAGCTGGCTCCAGGATTTCTGGCAGCATGCAATCTGTACTGCCCTTGTCCGATTCCTTGTCCACTGCCTGGCCTTCCCTCTAACTGAAGAAAATCTGAAGGCAGTGTTTGCCAAGGAAAACATTGCTGCTGCTGTACACTAACCTGCCAATCTTGAGAACACAAGACGCGATACAGAATCAGGCATACGCTGCTACTGCTATGCGAGACATCCGTCTGCCTTACCTTGTTAGTTGTTACAAATGAGAGTATGAGATGAGGCCACGTCCTGCAGGATCTACGTGCGCTCCCCGGCCTCGTGGTGCACGATGTTGCGGTAGACGCAGTTGTCGCCGGCGACCTCCTGCACCAAGCAGACGGTAAATTCTTGCTCTGTTTCCAAGTCTTAACATATTTACCAAGACGCAAGTTGTATTGGTGAAACATTCTTCTTGTATTTACCAAGTTCTCACAGGTTGGTGAAAAATTCTTTCTGTTTCCAAGTCTTAACAGATTGGAAACAGAGGACTTATATTTACCAGTGTGGAGCATACTACACTAGAGGTTAATTTCAGAGGAGATGCACACATGACTCACTGTGGCTACCAATTTTGATCGATTGAGCCATGGAGGCCATGATTTCCAGAGCAAGAAAAGCAGGCTCTAGGGTTTGCAGGGGAGGGGATGGAGAAGTGGAGGACAGGGGAGGAATCACCTTGGGAATAACCGGCGGCGGAGGACGTTGACGCTCTGGCGGCGGCGGGGTGGACGCGCTGCTGCTCCTCGGCGAGGTGGATGCGCTGCTGCTTCTCCTTGTCGGTGGGTGTCAACAGCGTTGCTGCTCCTCGCGCGGCGGATGAAGCTGCAACTCCTGAAAGGGTGGTGCTTGTGATGGGCAGGTAGGCGATGGCGCGTGGGTGGAGTGCAGGCGGCCTTGGTAGGGGCGGCCTTGATGGGTCGGGCGGCGGCGCAGGTCGGGGGCTGAGAGAGGTGTGAGTTTGGGGATTGGGGATTTGGGATATTTTAGTGGGGGGAGGGTTAGCAATGGCGCACCTTCTAGGGGTGCGCCATAAACACCTTGATAGCAATGGCGCACCTTCCCTGGTGCGCCATTACTAACTTTTTTTTTGGATTTTTAGGTGCATGTAATAATTTTTAGCAAATGACCATAAATTTTAAAATGTTACGATATAAGTAGTTATTACTAATTTTCAAATACTGTGTTGCAAAACATTTGTGAATTGGTAAAACATTTATGAATATGAAAAAATATCATCAAATTTGAAAAAATATTCATGAATTCAAAAAGTGCCCATGAAATTTAAAAATATTCATGAGTTCAAAAAATATTAACAAATTCAATACTTTTTGTGAGTTAGAAAAATGTTCGCATTTTCAAAAAATGTTTGCAAATTTAAGGAGGGAAAGGAACACTAAAAAATAAAATACCAGAATAAACATAAATAAAAATTGGTATATCAATGGTGCACCTCCTAGGGGTGCACCATAAGTACTTTGATAGCAATGGCGCACCTTCTCCTGGTGCGCCATTAGTAACTTTTTTTACCAGAATAAACATAAATAAAAACAATTAAAATACCAGAAGAAAACACAAAGAAGCCCAAGGTGACTGTAAATGATGATTTGCAACAAAACAAGAGGGAGAAGAACAAAAATTCCAAATCCAAGAAGAAAGTGGTCGATACTTCAACTTGGTGATGGAGAAGTTACAAAATATTAAAGGAAGGTAAGTACAGACAACATTAATCCCCACTGTTTTGAACAAAACAGGTTACTGGATAGAGGACTAGAACAGAAGAAATGTCATTTCCATATGTCGAAATACAATCGAGAAATGAAGACTACAATTTAAATACAATCGATCTTAGCTATCTTTTCACAATCTTCTTGGCCTTCTTTTTCGCAAATGGAGTTCTTCTCTTGAACGGACGTCCTTTAGGGTAGGGTGGTCCTGCTTCTTCTTGTGGTGTATGGTAATTCATCGTCGTCGTCATGTCCCATCTTCGGGTCGCCGTACTTGTCGAAGTCTTGCTCATTGGCGACTCCATCCATTCCGATGATCTTCCTTTTGCCTCTCCTCATGACAACACGACTGGGCTTTGGCGGGTCGGTAATGAAGAAGCATTGGTCCACTTGGGAAGCCAGTACCCATGGCTCATTTTTCGCGGTAAAGTTTGCGCCCATGATCTTGGATTTGGCTTCGGGTATAACCATGGTGGTGAAATACCGGTCTTCTTTTAGGACGCTCTTGGCCCATCTGACACGGAACATCGGGACCTTCTCTCCAGCGTAGCTCAACTCCCAGATCTCCTCGATCCTTCCATAGTATCTGTCCTTGTCGTTACTAGTGTAGGATTCCATCGTTACCCCGGAGTTCTGATAATCATCGCTCTTCATGTCCTTTTCCTCGGTGTAGAATGTGTAGCCGTTGATATTGTTCGCCTCATAGGTCATCAGGTTGTGCTCGGCGCCCTGTGACAAGGCGAATATGAGTTTTTCTTCCGCGGAAGAATCCTCATGTAAAGGGTATGACAAAAGCTTCTCCTTGAACCAATGCGTGAAACATGAGTTGTGCTCTTTGATTATATCTCCGTCCGTCCTATGTTGGCCTTGGTCATTGTACGTCTTCTCAATAAAGGTTTTGTGCTCTACCACCCAAGGATCGACCACGTCTATGTGTTGTAGCGCGACTAGGTTTGCTCTTTCAAAGTCGGCGATTCGACCCTTGAAGTCGACATGCATTTCGCGGCGACCCTCGCGACCCCATCCAGCGAGCCTGCCGAGGTGCCTGTTGACGGGCAGACCAACGGGGTTCTCGATGCCTAGATAATTCGTGCAGTAGGAGATGCACTCTTCGGTCAGAAAGCCCTTGGCTATGCTTCATCTGGACGTGCCAAGTTGCGAACGTATCCTTTGATGACACCATTCATCCTTTCGAACGGCATCATGCTGTGCAGGAACGTCGGCCCGAGTTGGATGATATCCTCCATGATATGGACCAGTAGATGCACCATAACGTCGAAGAATGCAGGTGGGAAGTAGATCTCAAGCTCGCATAGTATCACCACGATCTCTTCCTGTAGCCTTCTGAGTTGCCTCACGCCAACCGACTTCCAAGAGATGACGTCGAAAAAGTCGCATAGGCCAAATAGCATTTCACGGACGTGCGCGTCCATGATCCCACGGATTGCAACTAGAAGTATCTGCGTCATCAGCACGTGACAGTCGTGAGACTTCATCCCGCTGAACTTCTGCTTCGCTGAGTCTAGGTATCTGCTTATCTTCCCCGCGTAACCATAAGGAAGTTTTACTCCTAAGAGGCAGGTGAAAAACTGCTCGATCTCCTCCTGACTTAGAGTGAAGCACGCGGGAGGGCAGTCATTTCCGATCTTCTTGGCCTTTTTGCCTTTGAGACGACTTTCTGTGTCCTTCGCCTCATCATCATCATCATCATTAGCGTGAAGATCCTCCCTGATGCCCATTGATTTCAAGTCTACCCTTGCTTTCGGCCCATCTTTGGTCCTCCCTGGCATGTTGAGCAGGGTACCAAGCAGACTCACGCACACGTTCTTCATGATATGCATGACATCAACGCTGTGAGGCACACGGAGGATCTTCTAGTACGGCAAGTCCCAGAAAACAGACCTCGTTTTCCATACCTTTAGCAGCGGCTCTGGCGCCTTTCGCTTCTTTCCCGACGGTGGGAACTCTTTCCAATTTTTCAACAGCTCGTCTATTTCCTCGCCGCTCCTCGTACGCGGGCGTCTTCGGGGTTCGGTTTCACCATCGAACAGATCCTTGCGTTTTCTCCATGCGCCATCATCGTGAAGCCACCTTCGATGTCCCATGAACACGGTTTTCGAAGACCCAGGATCTCTATCTAGCTGGCGATACGTTGTATCATCCATGCACTTGACGCATGCACAAAATCCGTGGACCACCTGCCCCGCAACATATCCGTAACCGAGATAGTCATGCACCCTCGTGAGTAGTGCGGATCTCATAGGGAAATATTCTTTCTCTACAGCGTCCCATGTATTGGCTGGCGTTTTCCACAGCGTGTCTAGCTCCTCTTTCAGCAGCCCCAGATACAGATTGATGTCGTTCCCTGGTTGTTTTGGCCCTTCAATTAGCATACTCATGTGAATGTACTTCCTCTTCATTCACAACCAGGGGGGAAGGTTGTACATCCACACAAACACATGCCAGGTGCTATGTGTGCTTCTCTGGCTGCCAAACGGATTGACTCCATCGGTGCTCGTGCCCAGCACGATGTTCCTTGGATCGGCCTCAAATTCTGGGTGTTCGAAGTTCAACGCTTGCCACTGGCTCGCATCCTTAGGGTGACTTAGCATCTTGTGTTTTTTATTTATCTCCGGATCATTTCTGTCATCTTCTCGCTTCTTCTCCTCCCTATCCGCGTGCCAACGCAGGAGCTTTGCTAGCTTAGGGTCCACGAAATACCGCTGCAGACGAGGAGTGATCGGAAAGTACCACACCAATTTTCGAAGAGCTTTCTTCCTCTTCTTGTATCGAGTGACGCCGCACACTGGACATATGGTAGACTCCGCGTGCTCGTCCCGATAAATAATGCAATCGTTCATGAACACATGGTATTTCACGTTCGGTAAATCCAGATGACACACAATTTTCTTCGCCTCCTCGAAACTGGTCGGGCACTTGTTCCCCTTGGGAAGACGTTCGTGCAAGAATGACATGTTTTCGTCGAAGCATGCGTCGGTCATTTTTTGTTTTACCTTCATCTCCAGAGCCATGAGCGTTACTTTCAGGCGGGTATCCTCGGGCCTGCATCCTTCATACAATGGAGTAACCGCGTCTATCTCCAGTTGATCCAGCTTGTCTTTCTCCCAGGCGGCAGCTCTTGCGTTACCCGTCTGCTTGAGAAGCAGCTCTTGAATATGAGGGTCTTGCACCCAGCCCATCGTCATCGTCTGCTCCGGCATCTTCATCTTCATGATCATGCCCTTCGTCTTGATCTTCCTCATCATCATGTCTGGCATCTTCTACATGATGAATGTGTCCTGCATCTACTTCGTGATCATGTCCTGGAGATTCTTCGTCTTCTCGCCCGCCCTCGCAGCGGTTGTCTTGCTGCCCTTCCTTATTTCTTGCCCGGCCGCCATGGACGACTTCATAATCATCTTCATCACCTTGCCACCGATAGCCATCCATGAAACCACGCAAGAGCAGGTGGTCCCGCACCTGTCCGAAATCTGGGTCCATAAGGCTCTTTAGCTTGCATCTTCGACACAGACATCTTATCTCCGTCTCGTTCTTTTGAAGCATCTCGGCCTTCGCGGAGCTCAAAAACCTATTCACGATGCCTTCGGTCATCGTGCAGACCTTGGTCGCTCAAGGGTAGAGCAAAACGATATTTTAGAACCAAGAAAAATTTGGCATGACTTTGCCTAAAAATAGGACCAAAAAGAATGCATAGTGCCAAATTCTCACCGAAACGGAAATGAATCAACATTCCGGCAAAATATTGGCAACTATCGCATTTCAAATACCGTACCTGCAAACACAAACATATGCAGCACCACAAACATATGCAACACCACAAACATACGTAGATCTAGGCCATAAAAAGTGTGTATGTTGTTGGAGGGAGAAAAAAGTAGATCTAGAACATAAAGAAAGCTTTCCCCTTACTTACCTATCAAAAAAAAAGGAAATTTAACCACTTAATTTATGTGAATCTATGGTGCAAATGAGGTGAGGAGGAGGAGGCAGACGAGACCAAGCTTGGTAAAGGTGGAGAGAATGAAGTGGGGAAAGTGAGTGTGGTAGGTGGCTGTCAAAAATATCTAGCTACTCCCAGGTTACCAATGGCGTACCACCTAAGAATGCGCCATTAGTAACCAGGGTTACTAATGGCGCACATGGTGTGTGGTGCGCCATTACTAGTTTTGAAAAAAAATATATATAAAAATGTTAGTAGTGGCGCACCAGGGGATAGTGCGCCATTACTAGTTAAAACTAGTAATGGGTCACTATCCCCTGGTGCGCCACTGCTAACAATTTTTTTATCTTTTTTTTTCAAAACTAGTAATGGGGCACCACACACTAGGTGCGCCATTAGTAATATGGCCAATAATGGCGTACCTATATCTGGTGTGCCACTGCTATATAGCAGTGGCGCACCACATACATGGTGCGCCATTAATGTCCATATTTGCTATAGCTGTTTTTCTAGTAGTGAAAGCTCAAACTGAAACTAAGTGGGTATGCATCCAACTTGCTTGCTCATGAAGACCTAGGGCATTTGAGGAAGCCCATCATTGGAATATATACAAGCCAAGTTCTATAATGAAAATTCCCACTAGTATATGAAAGTGATAACTCAAGAGACTCTCTATATGAAGAACATGGTGCTACTTTGAAGCACAAGTGTGGTAAAAGGATAGTAGCATTGCCCCTTCTCTCATTTTTTTGTTTTTTTGTTTTGGTGGGCTTCTATGGCCTCTTTTTTTATTTGAGCTTCTTTGGCCTCTTTTTTTTTTAAAGTCCGGAGTCTCATCCCGACTTGTGGGGGAATCATAGTCTCCGTCATCCTTTCCTCACTGGGGCAATGCTCTAATAATGATGATCATCACACTTTTATTTACTTACAACTCAATATTACAACTCGATATCTAGAACAAAGTATGACTCTATATGAATGCCTTCGGCGGTGTACCGGGATGTGCAATGATCAAGCATAGCAATGACATCATGAAAACACCATGCTAGCTATCTTACGATTATGCAAAGCAATATGACAATGAATGCTCAAGTCATGTATATGAAGATGATGGAAGTTGCATGGCAATATATCTCGGAATGGCTATGGAAATGCCATGATAGGTAGGTATGGTGGCTGTTTTGAGGAAGATATAAGGAGGCTTATGTGTGATAGAGCGTATCGTATCACGGGTTTGGATGCACCGTGAAGTTTGCACCAACTCTCGAGGTGAGAAAGGGCAATGCACAAGATCAAGAGGCTAGCAATGATGGAAGGGTGAGAGTGCGTATAATCCATGGACTCAACATTAGTCATAAAGAACTCACATACTTATTGCAAAAATCTATTAGTCATTGAAACAAAGTACTACGCGCATGCTCCTAGGGGGATAGATTGGTAGGAAAAGACCATTGCTTGTCCCCGACCGCCACTCATAAGGAAGACAATCAATAAATACCTCATGCTCCAACTTCGTTACATAACGGTTCACCATACGCGCATGCTACGGGAATCACAAACTTCAACACAAGTATTTCTACAATCCACAACTACCCACTAGCATGACTATAATATCACCATCTTTATATCGCAAAACTATTGCAAAGAATCAAACATATCATATTCAGTGATCTAAAAGTTTTATGTACGATTTTATGACTAACCATGTGAATGACCAGTTCCTGTCAACTCTCTAAATAGATATAAGTGAAGCAAGAGAGTTTAATTCTTTCTACAAAAGATATGCCCACGCTCTAACAAATATAAGTGAAGCAAAAGAGCATTCTACAAATGGCGGTTTTCTATGTGAAGAGAAACAGGCAATCCAAACTTCAAATGATATAAGCGAAGCACATGAAGCATTCTGTAAAGCCATACTCAAAAGATATAAGTGAAGTGCAAAGAGAATTCTATAAAGCCATACTCAAAATATATAAGTGAAGTGCAAAGAGCATTCTATAAATCAACCATGGACTTTCTCATACCAGCATATTGCATCAAAGAAAAGTGAAAACTAAATGCAAAAGACGCTCCAAGATTTGCACATATCACATGAGCGAAATGAAACTGAAAACATATCGATACTAGTTGAAGAAAGATGGGATGCCTTCCGGGGCATCCCCAAGCTTAGATGCTTGAGTCTCCTTGAATATTTACTTGGGGTGCCTTGGGTATCCCCAAGCTTGAGCTCTTGCCTCTCCTCCTTCTCCTCATATGGAGACCTCCTCGATCTTTGATCACTTCATCTGCACAAAACTCAACAGAAAGCTCAGTAAGATCCGTTAGTATAATAAAGCAAATCACTACTGAAAGTGCAACTATCCCTAGGTGGTTTTGGTAATTCATAACAACATATAGCTCATTGAGCTAATGCTATTCCAAGACTATTATTTCAGGAAAGCTCAATGAATGGCATGGCATGGATGTTGAAAGTGGACCCCTCAAAATACTAAGGACAAAGGATTGGCTCAAGCTCAAAAGCTCAAGACTCTTCATTTTACATTTTAGTGATCCAAGATCACATTGAGTCTATAGGAAAAGCCAATACTATCAAGAAGGGATGAGGTGTTGCTTAATGAGCCTTTTGCTTCATGTGCTTAGTGATATGCTCCAAAACCCTCAACTACTTTCCCACATCCACAAATGACCTAAACCTAAAGCCAAAATCGGTCACACCGATTCTTTCTATCCGCGCCACCGATTCCAAAAGTCATAGCCACTGCCACAAACCCTAAGCAAATCGGTCTTACCGATAAGGATCTCGGTCTCACCGAGATGGAGTTACAATCTCTCTGTTTCCCTTCGTAACGTTTCGGTCTAACTAAGTGAGCGTCGGTCCCACCGAGATTGCAATGTAAACTCTCTGTTTCCTTTTTGTAACATTTCGGTCTCACCGAAAAGAGCAAATCGGTCCCACCGAGTTTACCTGACCAACTCTCTGGTTAACTAATTACCAAAATCGGTCTCACCGAGTTTGTGTAAATGGTCTCACTGAGATTACGTTATGCCCTAACCCTAACCATATCGGTCTCACCGAGATGCAAGTCAGTCCCACCGAAAACCACTAACGGTCACTAGGTTTACTAAATCGGTCCGACCGAGTTTAACTATTCGGTCCCACCGAGTTTGGTAGATTGTGTGTAACGGTTAGATTTTCTGTGGAGGCTATATATACCCCTCCACCTCCTCTTCATTCGTGGAGAGAGCCATCAGACTAAACCTACACTTCCAACTTACCATTTCTGAGAGTGAACCACCTACCCTTGTGTTGAGACCAAGATATTCCATTCCTACCATATGAATCTTGATCTCTAGCCTTCCCAAGTTGCTTTCCACTCAAATCATCTTTCCACCAGATCCAAACCCTATGAGAGAGAGAGAGTTGAGTGTTGGGGAGACTATCATTTGAAGCACAAGAGCAAGGAGTTCATCATCAACACACCGTTTGTTACTTCTTGGAGAGTGGTGTCTCCTAGATTGGATAGGTGTCACTTGGGAGCCTCCAACAAGATTGTGGAGTTGAACCAAGGAGTTTGTAAGGGCAAGGAGATCGCCTACTTCGTGAAGATCTACCGCTAGTGAGGCAAGTCCTTCGTGGGCGACGGCCATGGTGGGATAGACAAGGTTGCTACTTCGTGGACCCTTCGTGGGTGGAGCCCTCCGTGGACTCGCACAACCGTTACCCTTCGTGGGTTGAAGTCTCCATCAACGTGGTTGTACGATAGCACCACCTATCGGAACCACGACAAAAACATTCATGTCTCCAATTGCGTTTGAATCCTCCAAACCCTTCCCCTTACTTTCTTGCAAGTTGCATGCTTTAATTTCCGCTGCTCATATACTATTTGCATGCTTGCTTGAATCGTGTGATGATTGCTTGACTTGTCCTACTATAGCTAAAATCTGCCAAACTATAAAATTGGGAAAAGGTTAAGTTTTTATTGGTCAAGTAGTCTAATAACCCCCCCTCTAGACATACTTCAAGGTCCTACAAGTGGTATCCAGACTTTGGTCTCCATTTGCTTTGATTTCCATAGCTTTTGGTGGTCATAGCCTTGGTTTCACAACCTAGGAGAGTATGGCGTCTAGCGAGGGAAATTATCACCATAGAAGTCCTTACTTTGATGGTACTAATTTTGCTAGTTGGAAGCATAAAATGAAAATGCATATTCTTGGACATAACCCCCCGTTTGGGAAATTATTTGTATTGGCTTGCAAGGTGAATTCTTCGATGGGAGAGAACCGAACCGTGAAGCTAATGCGGAAGAATTTAAGATGCTGCAGTACAACGCTCAAGTATGTGACATCATCTTCAACGGATTGTGCCCCGAAGAATTCAACAAAATCAGCCGTCTTGAGAATGCAAAGGAAATTTGGGATACTTTGATTGATATGCACGAAGGTACTGAATCCGTCAAGGAATCCAAGTTGGATGTGCTCCAAAGTCAGCTTGACAAGTTCAAAATGAAGGATGGTGAGCGATGTCGCTGAAATGTACTCTAGGCTTGCTCTTATCACAAATGAGATTGCCGGCTTAGGGAGTGAAGAGATGACAGACAAATTCATCATCAAGAAGATCCTAAGAGCATTGGATGGAAAGTATGATACCGTGTGCACATTGATCCAAATGATGCCAAATACAAAGATCTCAAGCCAACGGAAGTCATTGGAAGGATTGTTGCTCATGAGATGTCACTCAAGGAAAAGGAGGAACTTCACAACAAGTCAAGTGGTGCTTACAAAGCCTCAAGTGAAGCCCCCACATCATCAAGTGAGAAACCAACCTTCAATGAAGAATTGAGCTTAATGGTGAAGAACTTCAACAAATTCTACAAGAGTAGAAGCAAAGAAAGAAGCTCCAAGTCAAGGTCTTACAATGACAAGAGATCTTCTAGTCGAGTGCGCAATTGCTACAATTGTGGGAGGCACGGACACTACTCCAATGAGTGTACGACACCCTACAAGAAAAGAGAAGATTCTCCAAGAAGAAGAAGCAAAAAGGAAGAATCACCATCAAGAGAGAGGAGGAGTAGAGATGATCGTTATGAACGAAGACCCTCACGGAGAAGCAAGGATTCGGAAAGGAAGGACAAGTCATCAAGGAGCTACACAAAACAAAGACATCAAGCTCATGTTGGTGAATGGGTTTCCGGCTCCGACTCCGACCATCACTCCTAGAGAAGCTATCACTTCGACTCCGAATATACTCAAGATGAAGGTGTTGCCGGTCTAGCACTTGTGTCAACCAACTCCTACGACATATTTGATTCACCAAATGAAAGAATTGGAAGATGCTTCATGGCCAAAGGTCCAAAGGTAACACATCCCGAGTATGTTGATTCAATAGTGATGAAGATGACTTGCTAGGTGATGATGATTTACTTGTTGACAACTCTAGTGATGAATACTATGATGAAACATCAATTAATCATGCTAATCAAATGAATGACAATGATAAGGAGAAAATTGTGCTTCTAACTAAAGAACTAAACACTCTTAAGTTGGCTCATGAAACTATCTTCAAAGATCATCGAGAACTTTTAAGGGCTCATGAGAAGTTACGCTTTGAAAAACTCAATCTTGAGCAAGAGCATGAGTTCTTAAAGGCAATCAATGATGATCTCTGCAAGAAAAGTTCTTCTTACATTGCCAAGCGTTTACTCTTATCAACTTACATGCCTCAAGTCAAGTCTAGTAACAAGTACAAGAAAGATACTTCCTCTAGTAGTAACAATAATAATGTCAAATCCAATGTTGTTGCTTCTAGTAGTTCTCTTGATTCCACTAATGATTCTCTTAGCCAAGTTACTCTTGAGCAAGAAAATAGTTTATTGAAGGGAATTATAGAGAAAGGTGTTTACAAGAGCCTTGCCGGGAGTAAGCAATTCGAGGAAATTGTACGCAAGGAAGGAAGGCACCGGAAGTATCAAGGTGTTGGTTTTGAACGAAAGTTCAACGCCAATGGAGTTGAGTGGGAAGAAGATCAATACCCCAAGACCAAGTTTGTTCCTCAACAAGAGAAGTATGATCCTACTTCCTTTAAGGGGACACAAGCTCAAGATGATCTTCCACCACAAGACCACAAGAACAAAGGCAAGGACAAGCTTCAAGAAGAGATTGATGCATTTGAAGAAGCACCTAATGCCTCGTTCAAGTGGGTCCCCAAGACTACGTCAAGTTCTACTTCATCAAGTACAACTACAACTCCAAGGATTCCCATCAAGATGATGTGGATCCCGAAGAAGAAGAACTAGAGAGTTCTTGAGGGTGACTCCGCCAACATTGTTCACTCATATCATTTTGGCAAGTACAAGTGCAATCAACTTTCACATCTTGCACTAGTTCAAGGAGTCACAAACCCTCATGTTGTGTGGAGGCTATATATACCCCTCCACCTCCTCTTCATTCGTGGAGAGAGCCATCAGACTAAACCTACACTTCCAACTTACCATTTCTGAGAGAGAACCACCTACCCTTGTGTTGAGACCAAGATATTCCATTCCTACCATATGAATCTTGATCTCTAGCCTTCCCAGTTGCTTTCCACTCAAATCATCTTTCCACCAGATCCAAATCCTATGAGAGAGAGTTGAGTGTTGGGGAGACTATCATTTGAAGCACAAGAGCAAGGAGTTCATCATCAACACACCGTTTGTTACTTCTTGGAGAGTGGTGTCTCCTAGATTGGCTAGGTGTCACTTGGGAGCCTCAGACAAGATTGTGGAGTTGAACCAAGGAGTTTGTAAGGGCAAGGAGATCGCCTGCTTCGTGAAGATCTACCGCTAGTGAGGCAAGTCCTTGGTGGGCGACGGCCATGGTGGGATAGACAAGGTTGCTACTTCGTGGACCCTTTGTGGGTGGAGCCCTCCGTGGACTCACGCAACTGTTACCCTTCGTGGGTTGAAGTCTCCATCAACGTGGATGTACGATAGCACCACCTATCGGAACCACGACAAAAACATCCGTGTCTCCAATTGCGTTTGAATCCTCCAAACCCTTCCCCTTACTTTCTTGCAAGTTGCATGCTTTAATTTCTGCTGCTCATATACTCTTTGCATGCTTGCTTGAATCGTGTGATGATTTCTTGACTTGTCCTAATATAGCTAAAATCTGCCAAACTATAAAATTGGGAAAAGGTTAAGTTTTTATTGGTCAAGTAGTCTAATCACCCCCCCCCCCCTCTAGACATACTTCAAGGTCCTACAACTACTCTAAGTACTGTTGCAAACCAATTCATTTTTTTGTATTGTAGCTACTGTAATATAAATTTTCCATGGCTTAATCCACTGATAGAAATTGATAGTTTCATCAAAACAAGCAAACAATGCATCAAAAACAGAACCTGTCTTAAACAGGACAGTCTGTAGTAATCTGAACATTCACCATACTTCTGGTACTCCAAAAATTCTGAAAAATAGGAAAAATAAACAATTTGTATAGAAAGACAGTGCAAAAAGTTTCAGAACCGTTTGACGTTCCAAAGAAGAAATGTAAAATCACACACTACAGCCAAAGTTTCTGTTTTGCACCGCACAAACCAACAAGCAATGTAAACATCCTAAAGGAAAATCTTGGCACATTATTTTTATAATACAATGGAGTTGTACACGGGGATAATTATTTTTCTTGAAAAGTTTTTGTAATCAAGATTCACAAGGTTTCCTTGAGCATGAACAAAGTTCAAGGAGCTCCCCCACTTCAACAATGCTTGTCTCTCTCACTTTCACTTTTCTTTTTGAAAAGTTTTGGGTTCCCCTCTATATTTTTTTGTTTTTACACTTTATAAAAGCACGCAACAGAAATAAATGACTCTCTAAGACTTTCGGGTTGTTTCCCCGGCAACGCTTTCTTTAAAGCCATTAAGCTAGGCATATAGTGCTCAAGTAATGGATCCACCCGGATCCCAAGGTATATCAAAGACAATTTTAATTAACAATGATTTGTAATTTAGTAGTGAGCACAAAGTAACGTATATCATGTAATGACAGAGTCTAACTCTCTTCCTATGCATCGACATGTCATAAAATAACAATTCATGCACACAAAGTAAAGGCCAATACATAGCATAAGCAGTTTCTTGCAATTTTATCGTGTGGGAAACATAGAGAGGTGGAGATATAGTTCCTGTCTCATAATAATTGCAAGTAGGAGCAGCAAGCACATGCATATTATATCTATCAAAATCATCATGTGTAGTATTAAAACGCACCCCATCAATATAGTCCTTAATAAGGGCAAACTTCTCCGATATAATGTAGTCGGGAGAATTCAGAAAGATAATAGGACTATCATGCGTGGGTGCAATAGCAACAATTTCAGGTTTAACATAAGGAACTATAGAAAGTTCATCTCCATAAGCATAATTCATATTAGCATCTTGGCCACAAGCATAGCAAGCATCATCAAAAAGGGATATTTCAAAAGAATCAACGGGATCATAACAATCATCATAGCATTCATCCTTCGGTAAATTTGAAGGGAAATTGAACAATGTACGGGATAAAGAGTTACTCTCATTAGATGGTGGGAATGGGTGATCAATCCGCTCTTACTCCTTTTGTTCTTTGCTCTCATCCTCATCTTTCTCATCCAATGAGCTCACAATGTCATTAATTTCTTCTTCCATAGACTCCTGTAAAATATTAGTCTCTTCTTGGATAGCGAGGAGTCCTCAATATATGGTTTAACATTTAGAAGCATAATTATCATAACAATATTTAAGTATGGAAAAATTTTCAAATTTGTAAAGAGTAGCATCATATGTTTCAATCAAAGAAGAAATTTCATAAGCACCCTTAAAAGCAACAAATTCTTCAATTTGTTGAACATCATAGTAATTATAAACACCCTTAGCATACGAAGATACGATTCCATTATCACTAAACTCACATTGGTAGGGAAGGTGTTTCTTAGGGTTTTCAGAACAACAAGTAAAACCATATATTTCACATAAATTACAAGCATAGCACTGCAAACTATGAATTTGATCCAGTAAAAGTTTCCCTTTTTCAGATATGCGGTGTCGCACATAACAAGCATGCTCATCTAAAGATTCGCCCTCAACTAAGCCAGTTGGGGTTTCAGCCCGAGCACATAGGGATCGAAGATGATCCAAGTAAAAAGCTTCAGTAGTGTGATAGATTTTGAGTGGTTCTTCAACCATTGGTTCAGTAGGTACCACTAATTTTTTTTGGTATTTTACGTTTTCTACCCATAACTAAAGGTAGAAAACAAGAGCACAAAATTAAAAATACTTAGTGATAAAGAAAACAAGCACACATGAGAATATTCACCCCATGCTATAACTCCCTGGCAACGGCGCCAGGAAAAGGTCTTGATAACTCACAAGTATATAGGGGATCAATGTAGCCTCTTTCGATAAGTAAGAGTGTCGAACCCAACGAGGAGCTAAAGGTAGAACAAATATTCCCTCAAGTTTTATCGACCACCGATACAACTCTACGCATGCTTGACGTTCGCTTTACCTAGAACAAGTATAAAACTAGAAGTACTTTGTAGGTGTAACGGGATAGGTTTACAAGAATATAAAGAGCACATAAATAAAAACTAGGGGCTGTTTCGATAAAGAAACAATAAAGTTAGTATAGTGAGTGTGTAAAAGTGGTGGTAGGAGTTGCGAAATTGTCCCTAAGCAATTGACTACTTTACTAGACCGATAGTAAGTTTTATGTGGGAGAGGCCAGTGCTAGCATGTCATACCTGACTTGGAATTCTATGCACTTATGATTGGAACTATTAGCAAGCATCCGCAACTACTAACATTCATTAAGGTAAAACCCAACCATAGCATTAAGGTATATTGGTCCCCCTTCAATCCCATATGCATCAATTTCTATGCTAGGTTGAAGCTTCTGTCACTCTTGCCCTCCAATACATAGTCCTACAACTAACCCTATGGTGTGATCCACGCGCGCGCTCATATGATGGGCACCAAAGGACAACAACATAACCACGAGCAAATTAAACCAATCATAGCAATTCACCAATTACCGATAGGACAACGAAAATCTACTCAGACATCATAGGATGGCAACACATCATTGGATAATAATATGAAGCATAAAGCACCATGTTCAAGTAGAGGATACAGCGGGTTGCAGGAGAGTGGACCACTGTAGATAGATGGGGGAAGGTGATGAAGATGTTGGTGAATATGACGGAGGTGTTGGTGTAGATCGCCGTCACACGATGATGGCCCCGGTAGCGTTCCGGCGCCACCGGGAGAGAGGGGGAGAGAGCCCCCTTCTTATTCTTCTTCTTCCTTGACCTTCCCCCTAGATGGGAGAAGGGTTTCCCCTCTGGTTCATGGTCTCCATGGCGGCAGAGGGGCGAGAGCCCCTCCAAGATTGGATCTCTCTCTCTCTGTTTCCTTCTGTTTCTGCGCTCCCAGATTCTGCCCCTTCACCGTTTCTTAAATTCCTGGAGATCCGTAACTCCGATTGGGCTGAAATTTGGACACGATTTTTATCCGGATATTGGCTTTATTGCAGCAAAAGAAGGGCACCAACCGCCTTACGGGGTGGCCACGAGGGCCCGGGGCGCGCCTGACCCCCTGGGGTGGGCCCCTCACCCTCGTGGGCCCCTCGGGCATCGTCTCGCGTTGATTCCACTTCCCAAAATTCACATATATTCCAAAAACATCCGTCAGTTTTTATCCCGTTTGGACTCCATTTGATATGGATTTTCCAGGAAACAAAAAACATGCAACAAATAGGAACTGGCACTGGGCACTGGATCAATAGGTTAGTCCCAAAAATAGTATAAAAAGTTGCCAAAAGTATGTAAAAGTTGTAGAATATTGGCATGGAACAATCAAAAATTATAGATACGACGGAGACGTATCATCTGGCTATGCTCCTTCATCACACAAAATATTCAAATCATGCACAACCCCGATGACAAGCAATTGTTTCGTACTTTTGATGTTCTCAAACTTTTTCAATTTTCACGCAATACATGAGCGTGAGCCATGGACATAGCACTGTAGGTGGAATAGAATATGGTGGTTGTGGAGAACACAAAAAGAAGGAGATAGTCTCACATAAACTAGGTGTATCAACGGGCTATGGAGATGCCCATCAATAGATATCAATGTGAGTGAATAGGGATTGCCATGTAACAGATGCACTAGAGCTATAAGTTTATGAAAGCTCAAAAAGAAACTAACAGGGTGTGCATCCAAACCGCTTGCTCACGAAGACCTAGGGCAATTTGAGGAAGCTCATCATTGGAATATACAAGCCAAGTTCTATAATGAAAAATTCTCACTAGTATATGAAAGTGACAACATAGGAGACTCTCTATCATGAAGATCATGGGGATACTTTGAAGCACAAGTGTGGTAAAAGGATAGTAACATTGCCCCTTCTCTCTTTTCTCTTATATTTTTTTATTTTGGGACTTCTCTCTTTGTTTTTGGCCTCTTTTTTTTTGCCCGGAGTCTCATCTCGACTTGTGGGGGAATCATAGTCTCCATCATACTTTTCTCACATGGGACAATGCTCTAATAATGAAGAGTATCACACTTTTATTTACTTACAACTCAAGAATTACAACTCGATACTTAGAACAAAATATGACTCTATATGAATACGTTCGGCGGTGTACTGGGATATGCAATGAATCAAGAGTGACATGTATGAAAGAATCATGAATGGTGGCTTTGCCACAAATATGATGTCAACTACATGATCATGCAAAGCAATATGTCAATGATGAAGCGTGTCATAATAAGCGGAACGGTGGAAAGTTGCATGGCAATATATCTCGGAATGGCTATGGAAATGCCATAATAGGTAGGTATGGTTGCTGTTTTGAGGAAGGTATAAGGTGGGTGTATGGTACCGGCGAAAGTTGCGTTGTACTAGAGAGGCTAGCAATCGTGGAAGGGTGAGAGTGCATATAATCCGTGGACTCAATATTTGTCATGAAGAACTCACATACTTATTGCAAAAATCTATTAGTTATCAAAACAAAGTACTGTGCGCATGCTCCTAGGGGGATAGATTAGTAGGAAAAGACCATCGCTCATCCCCGACCACCACTCATAAGGAAGACAATCAATAAATAAATCATGCTCTGACTTCATCACATAACGGTTCATCATACGTGCATATTACGGGAATCACAAACTTTAACACAAGTATTTCTACAATCCACAATTACTCACTAGCATGACTCTATATCACCATCTTTATATCTCAAAACAATCATAAGGAACCAAACTTCTCATAGTATTCAATGCACTTTATATGATTTTTTTATTATACCCTCTTAGATGTCTATCATATTAGGACTAAATTTATAACTAAAGCAAATTACCATGATGTTTAGAGACTCTCAAAATAATATAAGTGAATCATGAGAGTTCAATAATTTCCATAAAATAAATCCACCGCCGTGCTCTAAAAAGATATAAGTGAAGCACAAAGAGTATTCTAATAAATCACGATTCATGCATGCCCCTATCAAAAGGTGTGTACAGCAAGGATGATTTTGGCAAACTAAAAATCAAAGACTCATATCATACAAGATGCTCCAAGCAAAACACATATCATGTGGTGAATAAAAATATAGCCTCAAGTAAAGTTACCGATAGAGCGAAGATTTAAAGAGGGGATGCCTTCCGGGGCATCCCCAAGCTTAGGCTCTTGGTTGTCATTGAATATTACCTTGGGGTGCCTTGGGCATCCCCAAGCTTAGGCTCTTGCCACTCCTTATTCCATAGTCCATCAAATCCTTACCCAAAACTTGAAAACTTCACAACACAAAACTCAACAGAAAATCTCGTAAGCTCTGTTAGTATAAGGAAATAAATCCCCACTTTTGGTACTGTTGTGAACTCATTATTTATTTATATTGGTTTATTATCTACTGTATTCCAACTTTTCCATGGTTCATACCCCCCGATACTACCCATATATTCATCAAAATAAGCAAACAACACATAGAAAACAGAATCTGTAAAAAACAGAACAGTCTGTAGTAATCTGCAACTCTCGGATACTTCTGTAACTCCAAACATTCTGAAAAATTAGGAAAACATAGGCAATTTTATATAAATCTTGTGTCAAAAATTCAGAATTTTATCATGCTACTGTGATTTTTAAAAATTCTGGGACTGGTCGCAAAAGTTTCTGTTTTTCAGCAAGATCAAATCAACTATCACCGTAAGCCATCCCAAAGGTCTTACTTGGCACAAAAACTAAATAAAACACAAAACCACATCTAACTAGAGGCTAGATGAATTATTCAAAGCAAAACAAGAACAAAAAGCAAAAATAAAAATAAAATTGGGTTGCCTCCCAACAAGCGCTACTGTTTAACGCCCTTAGCTAGGCATAAAAACACAAATAGATGTAGGTATTGTCATGTTTGGTATGAAATCCATAAGTATCTCTCATAATAGATTCATATGGCAACTTAATTTTATTTCTAGGAAAGTGTTCCATGCCCTTCCTTAACGAAAATTGAAATCTAATGTTTCCTTCTTTTATATCAATAATTGCACCAATCGTTCTAAGGAAAGGTCTGCCAAGAATAATAGGACATGTAGGATTACAATCTATATAAAGAACAATGAAATATATGGGCACATAATTACTATTTGCAACAATAAGAACATCATTAATCCTTCCCATAGGGTTCTTAATAGTGGAATCCACGAGATGCAAATTTAAAGAACAATCATCAAATTCACGGAAACCTAACACATCACATAAAGTTTTTGGAATAGTGGAAACGCTAGCACCCAAATCACATAAAGCATGGCACTCATAATATTTAATCTTAATCTTAATAGTAGGTTCCCACTCATCATAAAGTTTTCTAGGGATAGAAAACTTCCAATTCAAGCTTTTCTTCAAAAGATTGCATCATAGCATCAACGATATGTTTAGTAAAAGCTTTGTTTTGATAATAAGCATGAGGAGAATTCAACATGGATTGCAACAAGGAAATACAATCTAATAAAGAACAACTATCATAATTAAATTCCTTGAAATCCAAAAGAGTGGGTTCATCACTACTTAAAGTTTTGACCTCTCCGGTTCCACTTTTATCAATTTTTGCATCAAGATCTAAAAACTCTAAATCATTGGGATGATTTTTAACTAAAGTTGACTCATATCCAGTCCCATCTTTATCAAGATTTATATTGGCAAACAAATATTCAATAGGAGTCACATCAATCACTTTAATATCTTCATCATTATTTTCACGGAAACTAGAAGAACACGTTTTTACAAACCAATCTCGTTTAGCACGCATCTTAGCAGTTCTTTGTTTGCACTCATCAATGGAGATTCTCATAGCCTTTCGAGATTCATTGATATCATGCTTGGGTGGAATAGATCTAATTTTCAAAGAATCAACATCAAGAGAAATTCTATCCACGTTCCTAGCCAAATCATCAATCTTGAGCAATTTTTTCTTCAACCAAAGCAATGAAAAAATTCTTTTGCAAACTCATAAATTCTTCAACACTATTCTCAAAATCAGAGGGAATCTTATTATAATTTTCATAAGAATTGTTGTAGGAATTACCATAATCATTAGAGGAATTACTAGGAAACGACCTAGGATTAAAATTACCTCTATACGCGTTATTACCAAAATTGTTCCTACCAACAAAATTCACATCCATAAATTCATTATTATTTTCAATCAAAGTAGACAAAGGCATATTATTAGGATCAATAGAAGCAATCTTGCTAGCAAATAATTTCATAAGTTCATCCATTTTTCCAGTCAAAACATTAATCTCTTCAATCGCATGCACTTTTTTACTAGTGGAAGATCTTTCGGTGTGCCATTGAGAATAATTAACCATAATATTATCTAGGAGTTTAGTAGCTTCTCCTAAAGTAATTTCATAAAAGTACCTCCCGCGGCCGAATCTAAAAGATTTCTAGAACCAAAATTCAATCCGGCATAATTTTTTTGTATAATCATCCACAAATTCAAGCCATGAGTAGGGCAATTTCGTATCATCAATTTCATCCTCTCCCAAGATTGTGCAACATGTTCATGATCAAGTTGCTTAAAATTCATAATATCGTTCCTAAGCGAGATGATCTTAGCAGGAGGAAAATACTTGGAAATAAAAGCATTTTTACACTTATTCCATGAATCAAACTATTTTTAGGCAAAGATGAAAACCAAGTTTTAGCATGATCTCGAAGTGAGAACGGAAATAGCTTTAATTTAACAATATCATTATCCACATCTTTTTTCTTTTGCATATCACACAACTCAACGAAATTATTTAGATGGGATGCGGCATCTTCAGTAGGAAGGCCGGAAAATTGATCTTTCATAAGAAGATTCAGCAAAGCGGCATTAATTTATAAGATTCCGCACTAGTGGTGGGAGCAATCAGAGTACTAATAAAATCATTGTTATTAGTGTCAGAAAAGTCACACAATTTGGTATTCTCTTGATCCATCGTGAGAAAGCAAGCAATTTGGATTATTACTTGAACATAAGAAATCATATGACAATATCTATATATGTTGTTGTTATGAGAATAATCATGATGCCTTCATGTCCGTATTTTATTTTTTATCGACGCCTCTACCTCTAAACATGGGGACATATTTATCGTTATGGGCTTTCTCTTGAGGACAAGCGAGGTCTAAGCTTGGGGGAGTTGATACGTCCATTTTGCATCATGCTTTTATATCGTTATTTATTGCATTATGGGTTGTTATTACACGTTATGTTACAATACTTATGCCTATTCTCTCTTATTTTACAAGGTTTACATAAGGAGGGAGAATGGCGGCAGCTGGAATTCTGGGCTGGAAAAGGAGCAAATATTAGAGACCTATTCTGCCCAACTCCAAAAGTCCTGAAACTCCACGAAAGTCATTTTGGGAAATAATGAAAAATATCCAGTGGAAGAAGTTCACTAGAGGGGGCCCACCTGTCCACGAGGGTCGGGGGCGCGCCCCCCTACCTCGTGGGCCCCCTGTTGGCTCTCCGATGGCCATCTTCTGCTATATGAGGTCTTTCGTCGAGGAAAAAAAATCATAAGCAACCTTTCGGGACGAAACTCCGCCGCCACGAGGCGGAACCTTGGCGAAACCAATCTAGGGCTCCGGCAGAGCTGTTCTGCCGGGGACACTTCCCTCCGAGAGGGGGAAATCATCGTCAACGTCATCACCAACGCTCCTCTCATCGGGAGAGGGAAATCTCCATCAACATCTTCACCAGCACCATCTCCTCTCAAAACCCTAGTTCATCTCTTGTATTCAATTCTTGTCTCCAAGTCCGGGATTGGTACTAGTAGGTTGCTAGTAGTGTTGATTACTCCTTGTAGTTGATGCTAGTTGGTTTATTTGGTGGAATATCATATGTTCAGATCCTTTATGCATATTATTACCCCTCTGATTATGAACATGAATATGCTTTGTGAGTAGTTACGTTTGTTCACGAGGACATGGGAGAAGTCTTGCTATTAGTAGTCATGTGAATTTGGTATTCGATTCGATATTTTGATGAGATGTATGTTGTCTAGCCTCAAGTGGTGTTATGTGAACGTCGACTACATAACACTTCACCATTATTTGGGCCTAGAGGAAGGCATTGGGAAGTAATAAGTAGATGATGGGTTGCTAGAGTGACAGAAGCTTAAACCCTAGTTTATGCGTTGCTTCGTAAGGGGCTGTGGATCCGTATGTTTCATGCTATGGTTAGGTTTACCTTAATACTTTTGTTGTAGTTGAGGATGTTTGCAATAGAGGTTAATCATAAGTGGGATGCTTGTTCAAGTAAGAACAGCACCCAAGCACCGGTCCACCCACATATCAAATTATCAAAGTACCGAATGCGAATCATATGAACGTGATGAAAACTAGCTTGACGATATTCCCATGTGTCATCGGGAGTGCTTTTCTCCATATAAGAGTTTGTCCAGGCTTGTCCTTTGCTACAAAAAGGATTGGGCCACCTTGCTGCACTTTATTTACTTTTGTTACTTGTTGCACTTTACAAATTATCCTATCACAAACCTATCTGTCACCACTTATTTCAGTACTTGCAGAGAATACCTTGCTGAAAACCGCTTATCATTTCCTTCTTCTCCTCGTTGGGTTCGACACTCTTACTTATCGAAAGGACTACGATAGATCCCCTATACTTGTGGGTCATCAAGACTCTTTTCTGACGCCGTTGCCGGGGAGTGAAGCTCCTTTGGTAGGTGGAATTTGGTAAGGAAAAATTTATATAGTGTGCTGAAATTTACTGTCACTTTTTACTATGGAAAGTAATCCTCTGAGGGGCTTGTTCGAGGTATCTTCACCCCGACCAGTAGAGAAAAGAGTTGCTCCTCAACCTACTGAACCTACTGAATATGAAAATATTCCCTTTGAAGTTCCTTCGGGTATGATGGAAAAACTGCTACTCTATGTGGAACAAAGCATCCTGATGAACATCTACTCTATGTGGATGAAGTTTGTAGATTATTTAAGCTTGCAGTATACCCGATGTTGTTGTTAAGAAGAAGGTCTTACCTTTATCTTTGAAGGGAGATGCATCGACATGGTATAGGCTATGTGATGACACGGGATCATGGAACTATAAACGAGTGAAATTGGAATTTCATAAGAAGTATTGCCCTATGCATCTTGTTCATCGTGATCGCAATTATATATATAATTTTTGGCCTCGCGAAGGAGAAAGCATCGCTCAAGCTTGGGGGAGGCTTAAATCAATGTTATATTCATGCCCCAATCATGAGCTCTCAAGAGAAATAATTCTTCAAAAATCTTTATGCTCGGCTTTCTGAAAACAATCGCACCATGCTCGATACTTCTTGTGCTGGCTCTTTTATGATGAAGACTATTGAATTCAGATGGAATTTTTTGGATAGAATTAAACGCAACTCTGAAGATTGGGATCTCGACGAAGGTAAGGAGTCAGGTATGACACCTAAGTTTGATTATGTTAAGTCTTTTATGGATACTGATGTTTTCCGTAAGTTTAGCACTAAATATGGACTTGACTCTGAGATAGTAGCTTCTTTTTGTGAATCTTTTGCTACTTATGTTGATCTCCCCAAGGAGAAGTGGTTTAAATATCATCCTCTCATAGAAGTAAAAGTAGCTGCACAAGTTGAAGAAAAGATTGTCACTTATAATGATCCTGTTGTTCCTACTTCTTATGTTGAGAAACCACCTTTCCCTGTTAGAATAAAGGATCATGCTAAAGCTTCAACTGTTGTTCGTAAAAGTAATATTAGAACTTATACACCTCCTGAGCAAGTTAAAGTTGAACCTAATGTTGCTATTGTTAAAGATCTCTTAGCTGATAATATTGATGGGCATGTTATTCAATTCTGCGATGAAACTGCTAGAATTGCCAAACCCTGTGCTAAAGATAAACATAGACCTGTGGTAGGCGTGCCTGTTATTTCTGTTAAGATAGGAGATCATTGTTATCATGGCTTATGTGATATGGGTGCTAGTGCTAGTGTTATACCTCATACTTTATCTGAAGAAATTAAGCATGAAATTGCACTGCCGAGTTAGAAGGTATTGATGTCACAATTAAACTTGCCAATAGAGATACTATATCAGCATTGGGAATTGTTAGAGATGTTGAAGTCTTGTGTGGGAAAACTAAATATCCTGCTGACTTTCTTGTTCTTTGTTCCCCACAAGATAGCTTTTGTCCCATTATATTTGGTAGACCCTTCTTGAACACTGTCAATGCTAAGATAGACTGCGAAAAGAATGTTGTTACTATTGGCTTGGGTGATATGACTCATGAGGTTAATTTCTCTAAATTTAGTAGACAACACCGAGAAGAAGAATTGCCTAGCAAGGATGAAATTATTGGTCTTGCTTCTATTGCCGTACCTCCTAATGATCCTTTAGAACAATATTTGCTAGTCCATGAAAATGATATGTTTATGAATGAAAGAAGGGAAATGGATGAAGTATTGTTTAATCAGGAACCCATTCTGAAACACAATTTACCTGTTGAAATCTTAGGGGGTTCTCCTCCACCCAAGGGTGATCCCATGTTTGAGCTTTAACCGTTGCCTGATAATCTTAAATATGCTTATCTTGATGAAAAGAAGATATATCCTGTTATTATTAGTGCTAACCTTTCGAGCATGAAGAAGAGAGATTATTGAAAACTCGAAGAAGCACCGTCTTGCTATTGGATATACTCTTGATGATCTTAAGGGCATTAGTCCCACTCTATGTCAACATAAAATAAATTTGGAAGAAGATGCCAAACCGGTTCGTGATCATCAATGACGGCTGAATCCTAAGATGAAGGAAGTGGTAAGAAAAGAAATAGTAAGGCTTCTGGAGGCAGGTATAATTTATCCCGTTGCTGATAGTCAATGGGTAAGTCATGTCCATTGTGTCCCTAAGAAGGGAGGTGTTACTGTTGTTCCTAATGATAAAGATGAATTGATTCTGCAAAGAATTATTACAGGTTATAGGATGGTAATTGATTTCCGTAAATTAAATAAGGCCACTAAGAAAGATCATTACCCCTTACCTTTTATTGATGAAATTCTAGAAAGACTTTGCAAACATACACATTATTGCTTTCTAGATGGTTATTCTGGTTTCTCTCAAATACCTGTGTCAGCTAAAGATCAATCAAAGACCACTTTTACTTGCCCTTTTGGTACTTTTGCTTATAGACGTATGCCTTTTCTTTTATGTAACGCACCTGCTACCTTTCAAAGATGCATGATGGCTATATTCTCTGACTTTTGTGAAAAGATTTGTGAGGTTTTCATGGACGAATTTTCCGTCTATGGATTCTCTTTTGATGATTGCTTGAGCAATCTTGATCGAGTTTTGCAGAGATGTGAAGAAACTAATCTTGTCTTGAATTGGGAAAAGTGCCACTTTATGGTTAATGAAGGTATTGTCTTGGGGCATAAAGTTTCTGAAAGAGGTATTGAAGTTTATAAAGCCAAGGTTGATGCTATTGAAAAGATGCCATTTCCCAAGGACATCAAGGGTATAAGAAGTTTCCTTGGTCACGCCGGATTTTATATGAGGTTTCATTAAGGACTTCTCAAAAATTTCTCGGGCTCTGGCTAATTTATTACAAAAAGATATACCATTTGTCTTTGATGATGATTGTGTAGAAGCATTTGAAATACTTAAGAAAGCATTGATCTCTGCACCTATTGTTCAGCCACCTGATTGGAATTTACCCTTTGAAATTATGTGTGATGCTAGTGATTATCTTTGTAGGTGCTGTTCTAGGGCAAAGAGTTGATAAGAAATTAAATGTTATCCATTAAGCTAGTAAGACTCTAGACAATGCTCAAAGAAATTATGCTACTACTGAAAAGGAATTCTTAGCAGTTGTATTTGCTTGTGATAAGTTCAGACCTTATATTGTTGATTCTAATTAACTATTCACACTGATCATGCTGCTATTAAATATCTGATGGAAAAGAAAGATGCTAAACCTAGACTTATTAGATGGGTCCTCTTGCTACAAGAATTTGATTTGCATATTGTTGATAGAAAGGGAGCCGAGAACCCCGCTGCGCATAACTCGTCTAGGTTAGAAAATGTTCTTGATGACCCACTACCTATTGATGATAGCTTTCCTGATGAGCAATTAAATGTCATAAGTACTTCTCGTAGTACTCCATGGTATGCTGATTATGCTAATTACATTGTTGCTAAATTTATACCACCTAGTTTCACATACCAACAAAAGAAAAAGTTTTTCTATGATTTGAGACATTACTTTTGGGACGACCCACATCTTTATAAAGAAGGAGTAGATGGTGTTATTAGATGATGTGTACCTGAGCATGAACATGAACAGATCCTATGCAAGTGTCACTCTGAAGCTTATGGAGGACACCACGCTCGAGATAGAACTGCACATAAGGTATTGCAATCCAGTTTTTATTGGCCTACTCTCTTCAAGGATGCCCGTAAGTTTGTCTTGTCATGTGATGAATGTCAAAGAATTGGTAATATTAGTAGACGTCAAGAAATGCCTATGAATTATTCGCTTGTTATTGAACCATTTGATGTTTGGGGCTTTGATTATATGGGACCTTTTACTGCCTCTAATGGGTATACACATATTTTAGTTGCTGTTGATTACGTTACTAAGTGGGTGGAAGCTATTCCAACTAGTAGTGCTGATCATAACACTTCTATTAAAATGCTTAAAGAAGTCATTTTTCCGAGGTTTCGAGTCCCTAGATATTTAATGACTGATGGTGGTTCATATTTTATTCATGGTGCTTTCCATAAGATGCTTGCGAAGTATGATGTTAATCATAGAATTGCATCTCCATATCATCCACAGTCTAGTGGTCAAGTAGAATTGAGTAATAGGGAGCTCAAATTAATTTTGGAAAAGATTGTCAATAGGTCTAGAAAGAATTGGTCCAAGAAACTTGATGATGCATTATGGGCCTATAGAACTGCATATAAAAATCCTATGGGTATGTCTCCGTATAAAATGGTTCATGGAAAAGCATGTCATTTACCTCTCGAACTAGAACATAAGGCATATTGGGATATTAAAGAGCTCAACTATGATTTTAAACTTGCCGGTGAGAAGAGGTTATTTGATATTAGCTCACTTGATGAATGGAGAACCCAAGCTTATGAAAATGCCAAGTTGTTTAAAGAAAAAGTAAAAAGATGGCATGACAAAAGGATACAAAAGCGTGAGTTTAATGTAGGTGATTATGTATTGCTATACAACTTTAAGATTTTTTGCAGGAAATCTCTCTAAATGGGAAGGCCCCTACGTTATCGAGGAGGTCTATCGTTCGGGTGCCATAAAAATCAACAACTTCGAACGCACGAATCCGAAGGTGGTAAACGGTCAAAGAATCAAACACTATATCTCAGGTAATCCTATAAATGTTGAAACCAATGTTATTGAAACCGTAACCCCGGAGGAATACATAAGGGACACTTTCCGGAACGTTTCAGACTCCAAAAAGGAATAGGTATGTGGTACGGTAAGTAAACCGACTCCAAAACAGGTTTTAAGGCAATATTTCTCCGTTTTGGAATATTTAGAAAAATAGAAAAATAAGGAGCAGTCCGAGAAGGACACAAGGGCCCCATGAGGGTGGAGGGCGCGCCCTCCTACCTCGTGGGCACCTCGTGTGCCTTCCGGACTCCGTTTTCTTGCACGATACGTATTTTGGTCGGTAAAAATTCATTATATATTCTCCCGAAGGTTTTGACCCCTGTATCACACAATTATCCTCTGTTCTTGTTGCGAGCTGTTTTTCTGACAGATCTAGATTATCAATGACGTCCCCAAAAGCCTCCAAGGACAAGTTCTTCGAGAAGGTCATCAACCCTTACCTCGCGGAGGTGCTGCGACACCCTCAAACCATTGAGATGCGTGATGGGTTGCTGCATATCCACGATGTTGAGGGACCCAAGGGGACCAGAAGCATGGAGACGAGGCTCGAAGCAATGGAGCAACAAGTTTTCAAGTGCCAGGGGATGGTGGAACGTGGACTCAACTCCAACCACATGATGATCGCGAAATTTACCAACAAACACAAGTTGGATGCCGACAACATCGGGGAAACCATCTTCAAGCTTCATGAGAAGATCGAACACCTTCAAGCCCAAATCTATGACCTGCAAAATCAAAACTGTGAGTATGAATATAGATTCAAAAGGATGAGTTTGGCTGCAGATTTGAGGATTCCAGAGACTCGATCATCCTTCTATGATGGTGAGCCTATGCCCTGGAAGATTGACGACAAGCCCGCATCATCAACATCACCAGCACCTTCTTCCCCAGCAAAGGAGACATAATCACATGGGTATGGGCACTCCCCTTGGCAACTGCCAAGCTTGGGGGAGGTGCCCCGTGTATCATATCACAATCACATCTCCTATCTTTACCGTTTTTCTTAGTTCGATCCTATTAGTAGTATCTTGATCTAGTAGAATAAAGTTTATGACATGATCTGGTTTTGAGTTTTGCTTTATGATCTTTCTATGTAATCGAGTCAGTGAGTTATATAATAAAGATTAATGTTGAGTCAAGGGCTTGATTGTTTTGCCATGATCTTGAGCCAATAAAAGAAAAGAAAGAAAAAAATAAAAATAAACAAAGAGTTCATATTGATCTTGTTGAGAGTAATGACTTCACATAGAAAGAGTATGATGATTAAAAGTTGTTGGGAGTTGGCAGACATAGCTTTGGTCATCGTTGCAATTAATAGGAAGTTATAAGGAAAGAGAGGTTACACATATAAATATACTATTATTGACATCTTTCATGATTGGGAGCATTCATTAAAATATGACATGCTAAAGAGTTGATGTTGGACAAGGAAGACAACGTAATGGGTTATGTTTCCTTATATATGAGATAAAGTATGTTGTCATGGATCATCCAACATGTTGAGCTTGCCTTTCCCCTCATGTTAGCCAAATTCTCAGCACCAAGTAGAGATACTACTTGTGCTTCCAAAACCCTTAAACCAGTTTTGCCATGAGAGTCCACCATATCTACCTATGGATTGAGTAAGATCCTTCAAGTAAGTTGTCATCGGTGCAAGCAATAAAAATTGCTCTTTAAATATGTATGATTTATTAGTGAGGGAGAAAATAAGCTTTATACGATCTTGTGATGTAGAAGTAATAAAAGCGACGGACTGCATAATAAAGGTCTATATCACAAGTGGCAATATAAAGTGACGTTCTTTCGGATTAAGACTTTGTGCATCCAACCCTAAAGCGCATGACAACTTCTGCTTCCCTCTGCGAAGGGCCTATCTTCTATTATTATCCTCTATCTTATGCAAGAGTCATGGTGACCTTCACCTTTCCTTTTTACATTTTATCCTTTGGCAAGCATAGTATGTTGGAAAGATCCTGATAGATATATCTAATTGGATGTAGGGGGGCATGAGTTATTATTGTTGACATTACCCTTGAGGTAAACGGTTGGGAGGCGAAACTATAAGCCCCTATCTTTCTCTGTGTCCGATTAAAACTCCGTAACCACAAGTATTGCGTGAGAGTTAGCAATTATGAAAGACTAAATGATAGTTGAGTATGTGGACTTGCCATTATGCTCTGACATAGACTCTTTCTGATGTTATGATAAATTGCAATTTCTTCAATGACTGAGATTATAGTTTGTTGGTTCTCAATAAAGTTTATGATTCGTACTCTGCATTGTGAATGGATTATTACTTGAACATAAGAAATCATATGGCAATATCTATATATGTTGCTGTTATGAGAATAATAATGATGCCTTCATGTCCGTATTTTATTTTTTATCGACGCCTCTACCTCTAAACATGGGGACATATTTATCATTATCGGCTTTCTCTTGAGGACAAGCGAGGTCTAAGCTTGGGGGGAGTTGATACGTCCATTTTGTATCATGCTTTTATATCGATATTTATTGCATTATGGGTTGTTATTACATGTTATGTTACAATACTTATGCATATTCCCTCTTATTTTACAAGGTTTACATAAGGAGGAGAATGCAATTTGGAATGCAGAAATTTGGAAAAGGAGAAAATATTAGAGACCTATTCGCACAACTCCAAAAGTCCTGAAACTCCACGAAAGTCATTTTGGGAAATAATAAAAATATCCAGCAAAAGAAGTTCACCAGAGAGGGCCCACCTGTCCCACGAGGGTGGGGGGCGCGCCCTACCCCCCAGGGCGCGCCCCTGCCTTGTGGGCCCCCTGTTGGCTCTCTGGTGGCCATCTTCTGCTATATGAGGTCTTTCGTCGAGGGGAAAATCATAAGGAAGCTTTCAGGACGAAACTCCGCCGCCACGAGGCAGAACCTTGGCGGAACCAATCTAGGGCTCCGACAGAGCTGTTCTGCTGGGGACACTTCCCTCCGGGAGGGCGAAATCATCGCCAACGTCATCACCAACGCTCCTCTCATCAGGAGAGGGCAATCTCCATCAACATCTTCAGCAACACCATCTCCTCTCAAAACCCTAGTTCATCTCTTGTATCCAATTCTTGTCTCCAAGTCTGGGATTGGTACTAGTAGGTTGCTAGTAGTGTTGATTACTCCTTGTAGTTAACGTTGATGCTAGTTGGTTTATTTGGTGGAAGATCATATGTTCAAATCCTTTATGCATATTATTACCCCTCTGATTATGAACATGAATATGCTTTGTGAGTAGTTACGTTTGTTCCTGACGACATGGGAGAAGTCTTGCTATTAGTAGTCATGTGAATTTGGTATTCATTCGATATTTTGATGAGATGTATGTTGCCTAGCCTCTAGTGGTGTTATGTGAACATCGACTATATAACACTTCACCATTATTTGGGCCTAGAGGAAGGCATTGGGAAGTAATAAGTAGATGATGGGTTGCTAGAGTGATGTAAGCTTAAACCCTAGTTTATGCGTTGCTTCGTAAGGGCTTATTTGGATACGTATGTTTCATGCTGTGGTTAGGTTTACCTTAATACTTTTGTTGTAGTTGCGGATGCTTGCAATAGAGGTTAATCATAAGTGGGATGCTTGTTCAAGTAAGAACAACACCCAAGCACCGGTCCACCCACATGTCAAATTATCAAAGTACCGAACGCGAATCATATGAACGTGATGAAAACTAGCTTGACGATATTCCCATGTGTCCTCGGAGCGCTTTTCTCCATATAAGAGTTTGTCCAGGCTTGTCCTTTGCTACAAAAAGGATTGGGCCACCTTGCTGCACTTTATTTACTTTTGTTACTTGTTGCTCTTTACAAATTATCCTATCACAAACCTATCTCATCACCACTTATTTCGATTTGCAGAGAATACCTTGCTGAAAACCGCTTATCATTTCCTTCTGCTCCTCGTTGGGTTCGACACTCTTACTTATCAAAAGGACTACGATAGATCCCCTATACTTGTGGGTCATCAATCATGTCCGTGTCAAGTAGAACGAAACAATTCTGCATCTACTACTATTACTCCACACATCGACCGACTCCTGCCTGCATCTAGAGTATTAAGCTCATGAAAAACAGAGTAACACATTACGTAAGATGACATGATGTAGAGGAATAAAATCAAGCAATATGATGTAGAACCCATCTTTTTTTCCTCGATGGCAACAATACAATATGTGCCTTGCTGCCGCTAGTGTCATTGGGAAAGGACACCACAAGATTGAACCCAAAGCTAAGCACTTCTCCCATCGGAAGAAAAACCAATCTAGTTGGCCAAACCAAACCGATAGTTCGAAGAGAATTACGAAGATAACAAATCATGCATAAAAGAATTTAGGGAAGATTCATAATATTCATAGATAAGCTGATCATAAATCCACAATTCATCAGATCTCGACAAACACACGGCAAAAGAAGATTACATCGGATAGATCTCCAAGAACATCGAGGAGAACATGGTATTGAGAATCAAAGAGAGAGAAGAAGCCATCTGGCTACTAGCTATGGACCCGTAGGTTTGTGGTAAACTACTCACGGTTCATCGGAAGGGTAATAGAGTTGATGTAGAAGCCCTCCGTGATCGAATCCCCCTCCTGCAGGATGCCGAAAAAGGCCAGTAGATGGGATCTCACGGGAACAGAAGGTTGCGGTGGTGGAAAAGTGTTTTCGTGGATACTTCTGGTGATTTGGGAATATATGTGAATATATAGGCCGAAGAATTAGGTCAGGGGAGTCACGAGGGGCCCATAAGGCATGGGGGCGCCCTCCCCCCTTGTGGCCGCCTCGTGGCTCTTCCAACTTGATCTCCAAGTCTCTCGGGTGTCTTCTGGTCCAAGAAAAATCATCGCAAAGGTTTCATTTCGTTTGGACTCCATTTGTTATTCCTTTTCTATGAAACTCAAAAAACAAGGAAAAAACAAAAACTGGCACTGGGTTCTAGGTTAATAGGTTAGTCCCAAAATAATATAAAATAGCATATTAATGCATGTAAAACATCCAAAACAGATAATATAATAGTATGGAACAATACAAAAAATTTAGATACTTGGATACGTATTAGTTGTCTGGGAGATTGTTTCCAGAAAGGTTTCAGAGACGACAGAAAAGTTTCAGAGAGTAAAACATGAAACGTTTCGGAGACAAACTACATACCGGAAATGTTTCGGAATGAGTCAAGATTTATTTTAGTGGGTGCGGGAAATGTTCTGGACCATCGGGAATTTTTCTGGATTTGTCAGACACTAAAAATATTTCATGAAAAGTTGTCATGAATAGTATAGTGAATATTGTAACACTATTAGGGTACAATCCCCTTTTGGTGGCTTTTTGGAAAGCCACCTTTTGGGGTTTTGTCCTTAAAGTTTTGGAGCATAATGTGGGTAGGTGGGGGCCCCTTTGTGGCAGCCCAAAACGTCCTTGGTATGGGGGGTGTCGGTGTCAAAACCGGTGGATCTCGAGTAGGGGGGCCCGAACTATGCGTCTAAGGTCGATGGTAACAGGAGACAAGGGACACGATGTTTACCCAGGTTCGGGCCCTCTCTATGGAGGTAATACCCTACTTCCTGCTTGATTGATCTTGATGGATATGAGTAGTACAAGAGTTGATTTACCACGAGATCGTAATGGCTAAACCCTAGAAGTATAGCCTGTATGACTATGGTAATGAGTCTCTCTTTCCGGACTAAGTCCTCTGGATTATATAGACACCGGGAGGATCTAGGGTTACACAAGGTCGGTTACAAAGAAAGGAATCTACATATTCGGCCGCCAAGCTTGCCTTCCACGCCAAGGAGAGTCCCATCTGAACACGGGTGCAGTCTTTGGTCTTCGTGTCCTCGCAGCCCATCAGTCCATCCCATGGCTAACAGGCCGGACGCCCGAGGACCCCTTAGTCCAGGACTCCCTTAGTAGCCCCTGAACCTGGCTTCAATGATGAGGAGTCCGGCGCGCAGATTTGTCTTCGGCATTGCAATGCGGGTTCCCCTTTCTGAACTCCAGGATTGTCTTCGGACGTATCGACGTGTCGGGACCTGTAACACACACACCGCACACAACCGCAGAGAGAAGATAATTTTGCACGAGTCCAATCCGCTGACAACTTTTTTGTAACATGACATCACTTCTGTCCGGTCATAATTTCGAACCGTTTTTCGTCTGCCGCTCCATGTTTCGAGACGCGGTTGCCATTGGCACGTCTTGTCAAAGTGGAGAACGTGTCCCCTTATTGCGGGATTCTCATCAATACAGGCGTGGGTAACCCAACCGCACCATTTACACAGTCCTTGGGAATAGGGGAGTTTTGAGGCGAGTGGGGAGGCGTTCAATATTCACTGCCTTTATAAGGGGATAAGGGTTCCCCCTTCTTCTCCCACGCCTTCTCTCTTCCTCCGCCCCTCCAATCTTGAGCTCTAGCACCCAAGCTCCAGCTTTCCACGCCTGAGAAAGCACCCCAACCATGTCCGAATCCGGAGCTGGGGCAAGTGGCCTCCTCCATTAAGAAGAGAGATATCGAGGAGCTCCGAGAGGCCGGATACCTGGCCAAGGAGATCGTTCACCGACTCCCGGCCAAGGGACAAATCATCCCTACCCCCAAGCCTCATGAGAGGGTGGTGTTCCTTGCGCATTTCGTCCGCGGGCTGGGATTCCCTCTCCACCCATTTGTCTGTGGACTGATGTTTTACTATGGGCTGGACTTCCACGATCTGGCCGCCAACTTCATCCTCAACATCTCAGCATTTATAGTCGTATGCGAGGCCTTTCTCCGCATCCCGCCTCACTTTGGCCTATGGCTGAAGACCTTCAACGTGAAGCCGAAGGTGGTGAGCGGCAAGCAAGCAGAGTGCGGAGGTGCCATGGTGGGCAAGATGCCCAATGTCACTTGGCTCGAAGGCTCCTTTGTGGAGACGGTGAAGGGGTGGCAATCAGGGTGGTTCTACATCACAGAGCCGTGCGATACCAACTGGGTGGCAGCCCCCGAATTCCGATCCGGAGTTCCGATGCGGCTCACCTCCTGGCAAGAGAAGGTCCTGACCTAGGGATCTTCGAACGAGCTGACTGGGCTCCAAACGTGCATACAGAACATGATAACCAAGAAGATCAAACTTGTTAATGTGATCCAGGTTATGCTCATTCACCGGATCCTTTCGTGCCAACGCCGGACCTGCTATTTTGTGGGAGTTCGATCCGACCAAGCACCAGACGCTGCTAGAGCTCTTCGGCATGATGCACGAAGACATCTGGAAAATGCTCTTCAAGGCCGGCGAGACACCACCACCCACGACCGAGGATCATGGGCTTAGCTTAAAGCGCGAGGCTAATTCGGTAAGCTCTTTCATGTTTTCAAGGTATAGCCTTTACTGGCATATTTTGAGGGAGGAGTCTAAGCCTTCCTATCAATTTATTTTAGGCCTGGACCGACATAGCGGGGCGGATTAATTGTCCAGCTCCGCTACCCGAAGACGAGGAGACCCCACTCCTGACGAAGATGTTGTTTCCGACGCCTTATGATGTGCCGGAGAAGAAGGCAAAAAAGATGGCCAAAGGGACCAGGAGTGGCCTTCGCCGAAAGGGTGCTTCAGACATGTCGTCCATAGACGATACTGACTCTTCGGCCGCCGAAGACGACGGCGAGGAGGAGGAGGAAGGCGGCTCTCCCCCTGAGTGTGACACTCCAAAATTTGTGTTGTTTTTGTTTTCAGCAAAAGCCTTGCTTGGTTTGAAGAAGGTCATTCAAACCCTTCTTAAAAACCTCTCTTCTGAGTTTTCTTCTCTAAAAGCATTTATTGGATTTATTTTCTTCTAAAAAGAAACCTTTTTGGTATTGGGTTATTCTTTGGTTTTGATCCATCCTTGATTTTACCATGCCTCTTGTGGTCAATTTCTCCCAAAACCCTCCTTACACTTTGGTACCACTCAAACATTCTGTCCAAACTAGTAAAATCCATTTTTGGACTTTGTTCCAATTATTTCCTCTCCCAAAATAATTCTGTCTTTTCTTTTGAGCCTAAGTGATTTGCAAAGCAAGTACCCTAATGCTTTTGAGTTTTGACCTCAAACCAACTCCCTTGGATAGTCCTTGGTACCCACAACCCAGAACCATCTTGATCCACTCTCCTCCTTTTCAAATATTTCAAATTTCACTCACTGCAAGTTTGGACCAGATTTGCCAAATTTGTTGAAATTCATATCTACACTTCTCCAAAAATTCTACCAAAATTCAAGCAGCCCTCAGATGCAATGAGAGACCACCACACCAAAGATCAGCTCAAGAAAAATTTCCCACGTGCCAGAATCATTCTATCGAGCACCTTGCATGCCTTCGCTTACATGCATCTTGATTAAATTCAGAAAGTTCGTAGTTTGGTGTCAATCTTCGCCGATTAATTCAGTCACATGTTCACAGTGCCTTTGGCACGTTGCTCACGGCCCTAGCGTGCCTGTCCAGGAGCCTCACACGCGTGCTTGGCGCTGCCTCGGCGTCGGTGGCGCCTGCCCGCACAAGGCCGGGCGTGTCTTGCGGTGGCGAACCACCGTAGCGGCCGACCGGGAGCAGAACGGCGGGTAACGCCGTTCGGCGCCGCCTAATCCTCCGGGTGGCTCCAGCGTGGCCACTTCCTCGCCAAAGACACGCATGTAACACCGTCGCCGTGGCACGGCACGCACAGAGCATGCTCTCTGCCGCCGACGGACCCGCGCTGCCCCGTTCCGTCGAATCCACCCAGGGCTCCTAATCCAAGCTTGTTTAGCGTCAAAACGGCACGAGTGGAACTCCACGCTGACGCCCCACTCCCTAAACCTCCCGACCAAGCTCTGCGCACAGTAACCATCACCGGAGAGGTCCGTTCACGGCCACCGCCTCAATTGCCTATAAAAGGAGCCCCGAGCTCGCTCTCGTGCACACACCACCTGCACTTCACCAAGACCTCGCTTAGCCACCGGGAGGACCTCGAGGAGGTCTCCTCCCCAACTCCGGCCGCCTCGATCCGCCTCGGCCACCAGCTTGATTCAACTGCGGTGAGACCATCTCCGGCGCCCAAACCTCGTCTGCAGCCTTCTCTTACACCTAGTGCTCTAACCCCCACCTCAATTCGATCATTGCAGCCCTCCTCGGCGAGATCCACCATCGCCCGAGCCGCCGTCCGCCGGAGAAAGTGTCGCTGTCAACGTGGTGCTCCCCGACGCCCAAGTCCACCACCCACCGACGCGGAAGGACACACTGATACTCTTGGTACACTCCGATCTCCCTGACTCGCCGTGGTTCGACGCCGGCGACCACCGCAGCCTTCGGCGCCGGGCGAGGTCTTTTAAACTCGACATGTGGACCCCCATGTCGCCTCTCTTTCTTTTCCTCATGAACCGTTTTTCCGTTGGCGCCTTCGGGCAGAGTCACGTTTTCCATGTGGGCTTGCGGCGTTTCTATTCGAACCGTTTTATGTTTTCTCAGTTAAACCCCTGGAACTTTTCTGTTTTATTACAGATGAGTCCCTGGACAGAAACCCTTATAACTCTTTAATAAAAAGTGATTTTTGAGTGATTCTTTTTCTGACAGTCTTATAATTTTGTCTAGTTTTTTATGGGATTTATTTGGAAATTTTTTGGAACAACTTTCATGCACGCGTTGGTTTTCACGTTAGTACGCCTTTTCGCTATACCGTAGGTTCCGGAGGAGGTGACGGAACCGCGAACTTCGCCGAGCTAGACCCCGACTACTCTGAACCAGGCAAGCATGTTTGAACTTTTGATATGATGAGTGTTTTGGCAGGTTTGCATTAAGTAGTTTCATGGCATGTTTGTGAGCATACCGATGAAGGTGATTTTTCATGCAAATTTGAGGCAAGTGAGTTCGATAATCCATACGTGTTGGATGTGAATGTGCATGGCCATGTGTTGGCGTGAGGATGGGTAAGATGGCAGTGTTGTAGCATGCCAGTCTTATGCCATGCTATTTGACTTCAGTGTCAACCCGTATCGATTCGGTTCCCATCCATTTCCCTTCCGTACTACCACATGTTTTCCATAGGGATATGGCTTAGTAAGTTGCGAACCGCTTTCTGGTACACACCAAATGGAGAGGCTGTGATGATGGTTCCATGGCCTGGATTAAAGCCGATCATCCGGTCGGGGGCATGGGTGTTTCGGTTGGGACCGAGAGGGGGCACCCTTAGAGCTATGAATATAAATTTGATCCCTTGCTATTCGAGATTGTGATCTCCCGTCTCAAAAGTTTTTCTCGGACGATGTCTAGGGTGATTCCTGGCATTCGTGAGGTAGGATGGGTGTGTACTGGTTAGCTGTGTTTCTTCTGAAATACCATAAACGGAACTAGTCCTTCAGGACTACGGAAATCCGTTGGCTGTGAGTAATTTTAGTACAAACTCTGCAGAGTCCTAAAATCCTCGAATCACCTTATCCATGTCCAAGTTCTGTATTATCTTATCCTGACAAGTGTCAATTTTGGTGACAGATACTCCGGTGTTTCACATGAGTACTAAGTCCGGTTAAATGTTTATTCCTGTGGATGGACTAACCCGTTTATACTCCTGTGTTGAATATTTATTACGAGTGCTATTTTCTTGTGATGAAAGCCCTTTTTGTGTTGTCGCTCAGACGTCCGACTGCGGCATTGTTGTTATTTATTTTCATTATAAGCCCTTTCTGTGATGACGCTCAGACGTCCATCGCTGCATTGTTGTTATTTATTTTCATTATAAGCCCTTTACGTGATGTCGCTCAGACGTCCGGCGTGGCATTGTTTTTATTTATTTTCATTATAAGCCCTTTACGTGATGTCGCTCAGACGTCCGATCGTGGCATTGTTGTTATTTACTTTCATTATAAGCCCTTTACGTGATATCGCCAGACGTCCATCGTGGCATTGTTGTTATTTATTTTCATTATAAGCCCTTTCTGTGATGTCGCTCAGACGTCCGACTGTGGCATTGTTGTTATTTACTTTCATTATAAGCCCTTTCTATGATGTCGCTCAGACGTCCGACTGCGGCACGCATGTATCTTCATTTTCAATATAAGCTATTTATGAGGTGTCGCTCAGACGCCCGACTGTGGCATGTTTTGCTTATTTATTCACCCTTCGAGGCGTCGCTTCAGACACCCGATCGGTTTTGAGTTTATCTTCTTTGGGTTTTTGAGCGGACTACCGCCGATTCCCTTCTTGATTATTTTTGCTATGCTGTTTTAATTGAGAAATGTTGAGATTAACCATGTTGCATTCATGCATTCATTTGTTATATCTTTTGTCCGAACTGTCTTGCGAGTACTTTCATAGTACTCACCGGCTTGTTGATTTGGCGGAATCTTGTGAAGGCGATCTCATGGACGAAGAGTTCGATAGCGAGTCCGACGCCTAGAGGAATCGGTCGGTCTCGTCGACCCTGGATCGATCATTGTGATATATCCGCTTCCGCTACCCAAATAAATTCATCGAGCCTCACCTCGACGCCGATGAGCCGCCAATGCAAAGAGACTTATTAACCACCCCGCTGTGTTATTCCACCAACCACTCATAGTTCGAGTCAGTAGTATTTCCACCCCACACCTTTGAGTCACATCCGCCATTGTGTTTAATCATTGGCGTGTTGTAGTAATTGGTTGGGCATCTACAGTCCGACCATTGTAATATTGTAATGCTCTTGGCTTATTGTATCAAAGTTTTGTCAACGGTATGAAGGATTTTTCCTCATATTGGACTTCATAGGTCGGTTGTTCAATAAATATTTTATTGAAAAACCGGTCGTGACAAGCTTGGTACCAGAGCCAGCCGACTGTAGGGAAGCCACTAGGTACGATCGCTAATCGGTTATTAGCATAGTAGAGCTATTTGTTGTTTTTACAAATGTAGTCAAATTACGACGGTCGGCATAAATTTATGATTTGACTTCTCGTGAATTTTGCCTACTTTTGTAGATGGCCAGCAGCGATCGCGAGTCGCAGATGTTCGCCAACATGCCCGATGGGTTTGTCAAGCTTCTCTCCTTCATCGTCCAAGTCGCGATGGGGCGGATGCGCCCAGTCTTCTCTCTCTCTCAAGACAAGGTCAATGACCGTCTAACCATGCACCAAGCCGCGGTGGAATTCAAGAGAGGACGAGTTGAGCGTTACCGGTTCGTGGGGAGAGCCATGCCCACAGAGAAGCATGCGCCATGAGATGGCAGCCCGTGAGGCGATAGCCGTCTCGTGGATATCCCGCCTTCGATGAAGACTTCGTCGCTACCGCTACCTGCCATGTCACGTGCCATACACTTGCCACTACGCGTTCTCTTGCCCCAGAGGAGAACGGGATGAAGCTTTGAGATGCTCATCGAGTATCTTCGGGCTTTGGAGGCAGCCTTCGACAACCTGGTGGACGATTTTGTAGCTGCCCGCATGAACTGGATCCATGGCTGTACCGCCAACAGGAGGGAGCTCTGCGTGCTGCACCACCACCGACTTTCAGATCATCATCAGCATCGTTCGCTCCTACTGCTCGCACCGCTACTCGTCGCCTGCCTACCACGGAGGAATTCAACCACGTCATTGCGCCTACTCCGGTTCGTTACTGCACCACCCCTTGTGCCCTTCAGATTCGTGTTGTCCCAAGACAGGCACCTGCTCCACCAACTCCACGTAGCACCTCTCGTTTGGAGCCTATCTCTGAGGAGGAGGTTGAGTCCCCAGCCTCTCTACGCCTCACCCTTGGCAGGCCAAGGGAAATCCTTACCATCTCCGACTAAGTGCGCTTAGCCGCCATGCGATGTACCGACTTGTGCGATATGTTTATATGTAAATAGGCTGTGAGAAGTAGTCTGTTTGCGCATCATGTAGGATCCGGAGGAGTGCACTAGACTAAATAACATGTCAGGATTTATGTACGCATATCTTGAGTGATGTATTGTATAGTTACCGCTATGCGTGTAAGATATGTAATGAACAGTCATTCTCCGTGCATAAACGTATTTTTTCTCTTGAAAAATCTTGGAGCATTCGCAACTTTTGCATCTTCTTGAATTTATTGATTTTGCGACTCAATTCCTTTTTCTTATGAGTGTTCCAAAAATATATCCCCAGAGTGAACTATGTCTCGTCCTTGGACGCGCTTCCATGCCAACTCCGACAGAGGAAAATTATGGCACACCCCGTGCAACAATTTCACACGAGGATGCACAAATCAGCAGGACGGTGAAACGGCACTTTCCCAAATGTGCCGTCTTTATGAACAAAGTCAGCAGCAACATCAGGAAATACTGAACCAAGTCATTAATATGGGAAATCACCATTGGACCGTATCAGCAGACAATCCAAGTTATCTCGAGCTCTGAAGACGCGTCCCCAAACATTTTCTCACACTGACAAACCTCTGGAAGCCGAGGACTGGCTTCGAGACATGGAGAGAAAATTAATTATCGCCCAGTGTTCAGACCTTGAGAAAGTACTTTATGCTCCGCACTATCTCACTGGAGCAGCCGCATTGTGGTGGGAAAATTTCCTGCACATGCACCCCAACGAAAATAATATATCATGGGAAGAATTTAAAGAAGGTTTTCGTGGGGCACATATTCCTAAGAGCCTTATGAAGATCAAAAGAGAGAATTTGATGACCTCAAGCAAAGGACAATGATAGTGTCGAGAATACAACAGTCGATTTACCACCTGCTATCTCGCTACTCCAACGAGGAGCGTATGTCGAAAAACAAAAGATGGAGAAATTCCTAGGCGATTACGACACCCGGCTTAAATGTCAATTGGTCGTACACATTTCCAGATTTTAAGACGCTGGTGGATAAGGCCATTACATTGGAAAAAGAGAGACGCAGCTTAGAAGATTTCCGTAAGCGGAAGAGGGACCAGATTAAACACACCCGCAACCACCGCAGCAAGACAGATGTTCAGAAGAACTGGACACCCAAACCCACGACAAGCATCTCACGCCCAATCAAGAATTTCCACGCAAGGGACAAGGAGTTCACATACCGCCCAGGCGTTACATTACTCTTGTGGAGAAGAAGGACACTACGCCAAGCGATTGCCCCAAGCCAAGGAACTCGACCCCAAAGCCGAACAACGGAAGCAATAATTCGGCACCAAAGCGCAACAATTTCAACCCAAATAACAACCACAGGAAGGGTCATTTGAACCACGTGACCAAAGAGGAAGCACAAAATGCCCCAGATATCGTACTCGGTACGTTTCCTGTCAACACAATACCTGCCATGGTTTTGTTTGATTCTGGAGCTTCTCACTCGTTCATTTCGAAAAGTTTTGCTTTGCAAAATAATTTTTCGATGCTTCCCTTGGGAAAATCTATGATCGTCAAGTCCCCTGGAATTAAGCAAGTTACCCAGAATTATTGCTGTGGGGTGGTTATCGAGTTTGAAGGGTTGAAGTTTCACGCAAATCTTATCGTATTGGTAAATAAAGGACTGGATGTCATCTTAGGGATGGATTGGTTAACCACCAACAAAGGTTTTATTGACTGCTTCAACAGGACTGTAATTCTCACCCATCACCACGGGAAGACCATAAAAGTTTCAGCCAAGGAACGACAAATATCTGTGCAACCGAGATTGAACAAGGTAGATATTTCTGAATTGAGCAAAGTTCGATGGTGTGTGAATTTCAGATGTATTCCCGAAGAACTACCGGGCATGCCACGGATCGAGAGATAGAATTCAGCATTGAGCTAGCACCGGAACCGCTCCCATATACAAGAAACCATACAGAATGGCACCATCCGAATTGGTGGAGCTGAAGAAGCAAATAAAGGAACTGTTGGAAAAAGGGTACATACGAGCCAGTTCCTCACCATGGGGTTCATCAATTTTCTTCGCCAAAAAGAAGGATGGAACACTGAGATTGTGCATAGACTATCGAGCGCTAAACATGGTCACAATCAAGAATAAATATCCGATGCCGCAAATAAATGATTTATTCGATCAATCGCTAAGGCCAAGGTATTCTCAAAGATTGACTTGATATCGGGATATCATCAACTGAAAGTACGAACCGAGGATATTCCCAAGACCGCCTTCACCTCCAGATACGGATTGTACGAGTTCACCGTAATGCCATTCGGACTGACAAACGCCCCCGCATATTTTGTTCACCTCATGAACAAAGTATTCATGAAGTTTATAGATAAGTTTGTTGTGGTATTTATCGATGATATTCTGGTATACTCCAAAACACCAGAAGAACACGCTGAACATCTCCGGATTGTACTAGGAGAACTTCAGAAACATCAGTTATACGCCAAATTCAGCAAGTGTGAATTTTGGCTAAAGCAAGTAGGTTTTACGGGCCACGTACTAACTCAAGAAGGTATCGCCGTGAGACCGGAAAAATTCACGGCCGTGCCAGGCTGGAAGCCACCAGCGGTTGTAACGGATGTACGAAGTTTCTTGGGAATGGCAGGATACTACCGAAGATTTATTGAAGGATTCTCCACCATAAGCGAAGCCAATGACGCAACTACTCAAGAAAGACAGGAAGTTTGAATGGGCGGAAGCCTGCGAGAAAAGTTTCCAAGAACTAAAGAGGAAACCGACAACAGCACCGATACTAATTGTGCGGATATACACAAGAATTTTGAAGTATTTTGTGACGCATCTCGAAAGGGCCTCGGTGCGTATTAATGCAAGAAGGCAAGGTTGTCGCATATGTTTCCAGACAGCTCCGCAAGCATGAGGAAAATTACCCTACGCATGACCTGGAATTAGCAGCAGTGATACATGCACTCAAGGAATGGAGACACTTTCTACTTGGTAATCGCCGCGAAATATACACGGACCACAAAAGCCTCAAGTATATTTTCACACAACCAGAACTGAATTCTGGCAGCGACGCTGGTTGGAATTAGTAAAGGATTATGATGTTGGGATCCACTACCACCGGGAAAAGCAAATGTTGTAGCAGACGCTCTGAGTCGGAATCCCACCCAGATAACGACAAAGATGCCGGACTTAAGACCTGAATTCCGGCAGGAGTTCGCAAGGCTCAACACGATGGTGGTCACCAAAGGCGGTGTGTCAAACTTAGAAGTACTGACCTACCACGATAGAGAAGGTTAAAGAGGCTCAACGTGGACACCCCAGCATTGAAGGCATAAAGCGTAAGATGAAATTGGGCAAGGCCTCGAATTCAGTATTGATGAGCAAGGAATATTGTGAATGCAGGGAATAGGCTCTGCGTACCAAATATTCATGACCTTAAACAGCAAATCCTGGCTGAAAGCCACACCGCTCCATATTCAATCCATCCCGGGGGAACAAAAAAGTACAAAGATCTTCAAGAGACATTTTGGTGGCATGGTATAAAAAGAGATATAGCCACCTTTATTGCATGTTGTGACTCTTGTCAACGCATCAAGGCCGAGCACCAGAAACCGGCCAGACTATTGCAACCGAATAAGATACCCGAGTGGAAATGGGACGAAATTGGAATGGATTTTATTGTTGGACTACCTCGGTCACGACACGGACATGATGCCATATGGGTAATCACAGATAGACTGACTAAAGTAGCTCACTTCATCCCGTGAAGACAACACACACCACTCGAGAAGCTTGCTAGGCTCTACCTCTCCCGTATCGTTTGCCTACATGGAGTCCCAAAGAAAATAATCTCGGACAGAGGCACTCAATTCGTCTCCCGGTTTTGGGATCACTTACAACAAGCTCTGGGAACTCAGCTGGCATTCAGTACCACATACTATCGGTGTACTGAAGTAGGGGTACCTTAGTACCCCGAACTTGTGCACGGGCAGTCGCAGCGTCCCCGCGGCAAGCCTCGCCGGGCATCCGCCAAGACCCTCCGCGGCCGTTCTGAAGGCAAGACCCCGACAAGAGGAGCTTGTCGGAAAGGCCTCTCTAGGCAGACAAGGCCCCGACAAGAGGAGCTTGTCGGGAAGGCCACTCCAGGCACGCAGAAGGCAAGGCCCCGGCAAGAGGAGCTTGCCGGGAAGGCCCGGAGCGCGACAAGTCTCCGGGCGCGACAAGGATTCGGCCGCGGCAAGGCGCTTGCCGCGGCATGCAGCTCCTCCCCGTCTCTGCTCCATCTCACCCAGCAACGTGTCGCCACGGGGCCGCTCCATGGGCGCGTGTCGAGCAGCTGTGCAGCCAGCGGAGAGCAGCGATAATGGCTGACAGGCTTCGCCATCGTGGCGGCGGAGGCGCACTGACGGTCTCTGTTACACTTTGTTTGGGCGACAACGACAGGCATTTATTGCTTTTGTCCCTTGCCGTCGAGTTAGGTATTTTTGCACCTTGTACCTTTGTTCAAGTAGGTGTACCAACCTCTGTTTTACATTCGTACCCCGCCTATGTTGCCACCTGCCGGAGACCCCTTGAGCATATAAAAGGAGGCCCGAGTGCAGCAGAGGGGTTGGTTATTGGCCAGGGGGTTCGGTTCGCGTCTTTGGCAAGGTTCAGTTCATCTGACCGGCCATAGACTAGATACACTCACGCTAGGTTTTGTAGCGGGCATTGCTCCCTAGCAAGAACACAATAGATCAAACAGCAGTGAGGGAGTTTTATCTCTCCGGAGAGCTCCGGCGAGGTAAACCACTCGTGTGCATCGCCTCGATCCGCTTTTCGTGCTACCTCCGCCCCCCCCTCCGAACAACAAAGGGGCCTGATCCGCCGGGCCCCATAGGTGTCCATGAGCACGATCGGCATCCCGACATCTCTGGCGCGCGCCGGTAGAAGGCGTCGAGGCCGTGTGAATCCGATCCGGCGTTCACGCAGCGGCGGCGCCATCAACATCTTCCTCAACATGCCACCGAAGAAGAAGGCTTGGCGGCAGCAGAGCCGTCCGCGTCGTACCCACCCTCATCGCAGCAAACGGGTGGTGGTGCAGATGCGGGCGGAGGAACGGGCGCCGGCGAAGGTGCTCGCGACGTTGCCAAGTCCAAGGACAAGGCACCGCAAACCTCGGCGTCCGCGCATCCCCCGCGCCCATCTTAGGAGACGCGGGACCAACAACGTCATGGCGTTCACAACGCCATACGTTCGTTGGATCGAGACCCCCAAGACCAGCATACGCGCCAACATGCTGGCACGAGTGAGATACGGCCGCCCGGACGGGGCGCTGCTCCTTCTAACGAGGTTAGAAGTCCGAGCGCGTCCCGCTCCTCGCACCGTTCTCCAATGCCACCCACTACTCCAGCAGAAGCTCTGGCGAGAGCTCAACTGCTCCTCGACTACCCTCCAACGGCCGACAAGGTCGACGAGTGGAGGACCACTATCCAGAGCCTCATCGGCTTTGCCAGCGGCGATGCTCATGACAGCAGCGCCATCGTTACCTTGGCGAGACGACAAGGCACGAGCCGGTGGCGACGACACTGTCGGAGGTGCAACCACCGTGCACTCTCCGCCAAGAAGGCCAAGATCGCCGAGCCAGCGGATCCATCTCGACAGCGACTCCACTGCGTCATCGGATCCGCGCACTTGCCGTGATCAGCGCCAAGTTCTTCATGAGCGACAACAAGAGGACGCTCGAACTCGCATCGAGCGCCGAAGAGAAGCGCGACGTCAATCCGACAAGCGCGCTGGGCCTCCTGTTGACATGCACGCGCCCGGAGGGGCAGGCGACCTACCGTGCGGTAGGTTGCCCTGCGTTCACTCGTGAGCTGCGGCAAGTCGATGGCGGCTAGAAAAACTTCAAACCAGAGCGTGCGGAGAAGTATGATGGCAGGGCGCATCCGTCGAGTTCCTCGGCATCTACACCATCGCGGTGCAAGCTGCGGGGGGACGGACGACAAGATCCTCGCCAACTACTTCCCGCCGTGCTCAAACCCAACGTCGAGATCTTGGCTGATGCACTTGCCGGACAGCTCCATATCCTCCTGGCAGATCTGTGCCATCAGTTTGTTGGCGCCTTCACAGGTGGCCACAAACCTCATGGCCAAGAGAGTGACCTTCACTTGCTCGCCCTGAAGGAAGGAGAGTCCCTGCGCAAGTTCATTCAGAGATTCAGCCGTGTGCACTACAACATCCCAGACGTCCACCCTGCCGTGGTGATCAGCGCATTTCATCAGAATGTGCGGAACCGCGGGATGAGGGAGGAGATGGCGATGTGCAAAGTCAAGGACATCAGCGAGCTGTACGCCTTGGCCGACAAGTGTGCGCTACACGAGGAAGGAGGAGACTCGGGAGAGAATGCGAAGCAGGATCGGCGGTGATGACTCCGCCCCGGCAAAGAAGGGCCGGCGGCGAGGCAACAGGAAGAAGAAAAGCAGAGAAGTGCTAGCTGTCGAGAAGTCCGGCATCGGAGGCGGCGACAAGAACGCCAAGGCTGGTGGCTCCGGCAAGGAGGTTGCCGCTGACGCCAACCACCACCGGCGTGGCGGCCGCCGACAAGGTGACAGCTCCGGCAAGCGATCTTGCAAGATCCACCGCACCAAGGGCCATGATCTCCGGAGATGCAAGAAGGTCGAGCAGCTCGTCGAGCAACAAAGAGCTGAGTACTGGCGGCGCGACAAGGAGAAGGCCCAGGAAGGTGCTGGGGAGCAAGCAAGAAAGCGTCGGCAGGGGAGGACGCCTTGGCAAAGTCAAGCAGCGGCAAGGAGATCGACCTCCCAGCGGCGCGACAAGGATGAGGATGATGATGGCAGCGAAGATATGGAGGACGACGACGCCGACGAGCAGGAGTTTGAGAAAGCCACGGAGGTTCTGCGTTGACGGAGGTGCTTCCCGCATACCTCCCACCGCCAACTCAAGCAATGGATACGGGAGGTCAATGCGGTGGAACCATCCATAGAGTCACGCAAGCCTGCGAAGTGGTCCAAGACGCCTATCATTTTTGACATTGAGGACCACCACGATCGCGTAGCTGCGGTCGGGTGCTTGCCGATGTTGGTCTCTCCAACCATCCGCAACCTCAAGGTCACAAAATGTTAGTTGACGGCGGGCCGGCTTGAATCTGATCTCCTCCGCGGTGCTCCGAAGCTTCAAATCCACGACAGCGAGCTCGAAGAGACCGGAACCTTCAAGGAATCAATCCGGGAAGGAGCAAAAGCGAAGGGAAGATTACGTTGCCGATCACATTTGGCAGCGAGCTGAACTTCAGGCGAGAGGGTTATGTTTGGCGTCGCCGATTTCCCATTGCCTTACAATGGGATACTTGGCAAATCGGCCTTCGCCAAGTTCATGGCAGCCTCTCACTACGCCTATAACCTTCTCAAGATGCGAGGCCCGATAAGCGTCATCTCTGTCCATGGCGACAAGAAGGATGCCCTTATCTGTGCCGACAAGATCTTCCGGACGCAGCAGCCGCAGCAGATTGCCGGACACTTGCCGCTGAAGCTCCGGGGAAGAAGACCAAGTCCAAGTCCGGCAAAGGCTCTGATGCTCACTCCGGCAAGCGCGCCACTTCGGAGTGCTGCGCTACCGTCGAGGACGCACCATCGAGCTCCACCGGCAAGTGCAAGAAGATGGTGGCTCCGCCGAAGACCAAGAAGGTGCCCGCCGAGGAGGATGGCACTGGTGGTACCTTCACCATCAGTGCCTCTCTCGACGACAAATAGGAAGGCGCGCTCGTTGCTTTCCTGCGGGCGAATGTTGACGTGTTTGCATGGCAACCGTCTGATATCCCGGTGTTCCTGTGAAAGTGATTGAGCACCGCTGGCCGTTTGTCCTCATGTGCGGCCCGTCAAGCAAAAAGTCGAAAGCAAGCGGTGGAGCACCAAGAATTCATAGTCAAGAGATCAAGAACCGGAAGCAGCAGGCCTTGTCGGAGGAGTGCTCCATCCCACGTGGTTGGCCAATCACGTAGTCGTCGCAAGGCAAATGGGAAATGGAGGCTTTGTATTGACTTCACGGATGTTAATAAAGCTTGTCCCAAAGATCCATTTCCCTTGCGGCGCATTGACCAGATTGTTGACTCCACGGCCGGATGTGATTTGCTTTGGTTTCTTGATGCCTACTCGTGGTACCATCAAATCTTCATGGCTGAAGAAGATGAAGAGAAGACCGCATTCATCACACCATGTGGCACATCTTTATTTCATACGGATGCCTTTCGGTTTGAAGAATGCTGGTTCAACATTTGCAAGGGTAGTCCATGACACTTTTGAGCCGCAAATGCACGTAAATGTAGAAGCCTACATGGACGACATAGTGGTCAAGAGCAAGGACAAAGCACCTACGGTTCAAGATCTGGGCCGAGACCTTTGCAAATCTGCGCAAGATCAACCTCAAGCTCAACCCCGAGAAGTGCGTGTTTGGAGTCCCTTCCGGCAAGCTTCTCGGGTTCTTCATGTCTCGGCGAGGACTGAGGCAAATCCGACAAGATCAAGGCCATTGAGCAGATTGAAGCACCAAAGCGCGTCAAGGATGTACGAAGACTTGCGGTTGCGTGGCTGCTCTCGGCGGAGTTTATTTCTAGGTCTGCTTGGTAGCGCCCTGCCATTTTCAAGATTTTGAAAAAGCGGGTCCAGTAAAATGGACTCCCGAAGCGGAGGCTGCGCTGCAGGACTTAAAGAGATACCTGTCCTCCACTCCAACACTTGTCGCGCCTAAGCCACAAGAGAAGTTGCTGCTGTATATAGCGGCGACCAATCAAGTGGTTAGTGCTGCGTTAGTGGCGGAGAGGGAGGCAGATGACGAGCCGATAATCATGGCAAACACATCCAGCGACAAGCGGGGGGCTTCACCGACAAGCTCGCCCCGACAAGGACGAGTCAGCGAAGACGCATGAGCAGATCGAGAAAAGGATGGTGCGGCGCCCGGTCTACTTTGTCCGGTTCCCTTCTGCGAGGGGCTAGGTCAAGGTACTACGGTGTGCAAAATTGCTTTTCGGCCTCCTCATGGCCTCGAGAAAGCTGCGCCATTACTTCCAAGCACATGAGATCACAGCTTGTCACTCGCTTTCCCACAAGAGGATACTGGCAGAATCCGTAAGTGACAGGCGGGATTGTCGAGTGGGCCCGGAGCTGTCAAGCTTTGGTCTTAAGTTTGAAAGCACATCAACTATCCAAAGCGAGCATTGGCAGAATTCATAGCAGAATGGACGCCAACACTGCAGACGAAGAGATTCGGAGATGAGCATTCCCGTCAAAGAAGCAAGCGAAGAGTGGGTGATGTACTTTGATGGTGCCTTCTCGGCTGCAAAGCGCCCGGTGCGGCGTCTTGCTTATCGCACCCACGGAGAGCACCTCAAATCGTCGTCCGGATGCACTTTCCCAAGGAGCAGGCGACAAGCGATACTGCAGAGTATGAAGGATTGCTTGCGGTCTCGGGATCGCCGTGGACCTTGGGATCAAGAAGCTTATTGTCGGGGTGACTCGCAACTCGTCGTCCGACAAGTGAACAAAGATTACCGAGTCCGTTGATGGAAGCCTACGTTGATGAAGTGAGGAAGCTAGAAGAGCACTTTGACGGCTGCAAATGGAACATGTTCCAAGAGCTCGAGAATGATATTGCCGTGACTGTCAAAGTGCGCTGCACTTAAGTTACTGTGGAACCAGGGATTTTCGTGCTCAAGCCGACTCAGCCCAACCGTAACACCATCGACCGGACAAAGTAAGGAGAGGAAGTTGGCCTCTGGTGACTACTTTCCGGCGAGCTTCGAAGCCGTCGTTGCAAAAGGTCCCCAAGATCAACACCAGCAGTCTTTGAGGAGCGATCGGCTCCGGCGGACCCTGTGGTCTGTTCGTTGAAACAAGCGCTCCCGACAAGTCTTGCCCGGCAAGCTTGTCGGGAGCATCAAGCTTCCGGCGACGCAGGTCCTCGCCGTGGAAGCTGATGTTCCCGCAGCAGCAGATGTGCCTTTAGTCCTTGTTGTCGAGCCGCAAGCTCCAGCATGCGCAGCAGATTGTCCATTTCCTTGAGACAGGAGAACTTCCGAAGAGCAAGAAGAAGCGGAAAGAGTAGCCCGGCGGTCAAGTATGTACGGTTTGTCGACAAAGATAATTGCATGTAAGAAGACTTCAGCGGTGTGAAATTGAAGTGTATTGCGGGAAGATGGATGTGAAAGTTGGCGAGAGATACATGGAGGCATATGTGGTCACCACATTGGCGCAAGAGCACTTGCGGGCAAAGCTTTCCGGCAAGGTTTCTTACGCCGACAGCCCTCGAGGATGCAACTGCACAAGTAACAAAGTGTGAAGCGTGCGGTTCCATTCCAAGCAGATACACTGCCAGCTCAAGCTCTCCGGGCGATCCCTTTATCCTGGCCATTTTCGGTGCAGGGGCTTGACATCCTCGGCCCTTCCCCGAAGCTGTCGGGGCTTTGAGTACTTATGCGTCGCCATCGACAAGTTCACAAAGTGGCGGAAGTGGAAGCGATGAGGAAGGTGACGACACGGTCAAGATCAAGTTCTTGGTCGATTGTTTGCCGTTTGGAATCCCTAACAGGATCATCACCGACAACGGCACACAATTCCTGGTCGCACCTTCATGCAAGATCGTCCAAGACCTTGGCGCCAGGTCTGCCGCTTCCGTTGCTCACCCGAGAAGCAACGGTCAAGCGAAGAGGGCGGCTGAAGTGCTGCTGCGGACTCAAGACCAGAACTTTCGACGGGCTGCACAAGTCGCGGAAGAAAGCTGGATCGAGGAGCTGCCGGTGGTTCTTTGGTCGATCTGAACGACGCCAAATCGAGCCACTGGCCAGGCACCCTTTGCTCTAGTCTATGGAGCAGAGGCAGTTCTCCCCACGGAACTCGTATACGGGTCGCCTCGAGTGCTCGCTTATGATGAGTTTGAGCAAGAGCAGCTGCGACAAGATGACGCGCTGCTCCTTGAGGAGGATCGTCTTGATTTCTTTGTGCGAGCCGCTCGCTACCAGCCGAGCCTAACGTCGCTACCATGGCAGCTTGAGGTTAATGCCAGAAGTCTCGAGGAAGGCGACCTTGTTCTTGGCGCGTTCAATCCGCCAAGAATTCAAACAAGTTGTCGCCAAAGTGGGAAGGCCCTTATCGGGTGAAACGAGTCACTAGGCACAGGCGCTTTGTCCGCTTTGAGACCGAAGATGGCATTCGGTGAGCAACTCTGGAACATTGAGCATCTTCGTAAGTTTTACCCATAAAGAAGCGCGGTTGTCGGAACCCGTTCGGCAACCACCTTTATACAAGTCTTGCCGGCTGTTGCATGTAATCGCCATTACAAAGCGAGCGCGGACCCGTGCATCGATAAAGCCCATGTGTTGCGCACAACCCGTCAAGTTCATGCTTTCATCAATTTATTGCATGTTTTGGCTAACACTTTGTGCGACAACCACACCCGATAAGCAGAATCGAGCCACTTGGGCTCCATAACGTTATTTCTTCTTTTTTCTCTTGTCGCAAAGAAAGGGAGGCTCCCTCGCGCACAAGTTAACCAGGGGAGTAGGAGATACTATGGACGGTAGCGCTCGAAGAAGTTTCACCTCATCGGGAAGCAAGAAAGCAGAAAAGCTAAGTTGCCAAAGTTTGAGCAATCAATTTTTAAATTTTCGTTATCTTCCTCGAGCGATAGTACTTTGTATGGAAAACCTGTAGCGAGAGGAACCAAACCGTGACTGGTCGCCCTTACTTTGTTTCGAGTCCGCTCAACAACTTAAGTGAGCTGCGGCTAGTCCGCGACAAGGTTGCTTGTCGGTAGCGACCCCGCTTGAGGCTGCTGAAGTTCACTTTTCGGCGCTCGCGGCAAGGGTGCCTGCACCGGCAAGTTTCCCTGAATGCGTAAGGCAGAAACGTACAAAGGAAGAAATCAAGTAGAGGAAATAACGTTGCATCGATCGATTCAGATCAGTAATAAATTTTTAAAGTTATCTTCCTTGAACGACCGCACTTTGTATGAAAAGCCCGTGCGCGGAGGAACCGAATCGTGTTGGTCGCCCTTACTTTGTTTCGAGTCCGCTCAACAACTTAAGTGAGCTGCGGCTAGTCCGCGACAAGGTTTCTTGTCGGTAGCGACCCGCCAAAGAAGCTGCTGAAGTTCCGCACTCGGCGCTCGCGGCAAGGGTGCCTGCACCGGCAAGTTTCCCGAAAAAGCGTAGGGCAATAACATACAAAGCCAAGAGTCGAGTAAAGGAAGTAGCGTATCAAACGTTGCCCAGAATAAAGTTATGTTACAAAGATAACTTATTGCGGCACTGGCTAAATCGTCCTCAGAACTGAAATAACAGCGAAGAGGAGAAGAAGGGCGCGCCGGCACCCAAGCCCCGGCAAGCGAGAGTTGCGGGAGCTGCGGCAAGCTGTGGTTGCCGGGGGCGGCAAGCCCGGAGTTGTCGGGGGCTGAGATATCAGATAAGCCCTTCGTCCTTTTTCAAACATCCCTTTTTCATTAAAAACATTCTACTCGGATATAATCCGTGGGGAATGAAAAACGTGAAAGAGAGGATTACAAGCTTTAAATGCGGATAAGGCCCAAAGGCTTACAAGTTAAAAAGATAAGATGCCCATAATCCTTTTCCTGTCCCTCTTTCCAGGAGGTAGGTCAAGGAAGCGGGAAGGGCAAAAGAAACGCCTAGACGAGCTACGGGTGCCAGAAGACACCAAGAGAACATCCCGGGAGCTCCCCGGGGGCTTGACCGAGATGGCGGCACCGGAAGCGGGGTTCCAAGACGGGGCGGCAGGGCGTCAGCACGCTGTCGAGGGCACTACGCCCTCGTACTCCGACTTGACGGCCTTGTTGCCATCCCTCTTCCCCTTCCGCAGCCTCCCTCGCCCGGATCGCCCAAGGAGGCGACCCGGGGATTTCAGGGAGCCGGGGACACGGATGATGGGGCCGCCGGTGTCGCACGAAGCGGCGCCCGACAACTAATCGGGCCCGCCAACCTCGTCGTCGCTGTCGCTCCCCTCCTCGTCACTCTCGCTCGAAGGGGAATCTTCGCTGTCGGAGGAGCTGTCCACGCAGCACTTCGCCCGAGTGCCAAGATCCCCGAAGACCTTGACGGAGAGGAGATCGCCCTCCATTAACTTAAAATGGAGGGTAAACCCGCCCTCAAGCTGTGGATGCGGGTGAACATCTTCCACCCGCGGTCGAGATACATCACATTAGGGGCTGGGAATACAACGCGGACTCGCATGCCGCTGATTCCACAGCCCCTCATGTGCAATCTCGATGTCTCGGGCAGATCCGACTCCATCGCTTTCATGACGAGCTGGAAGCCGGAGGCGACGACGAGGCGCCAGCCTTTGACGACGAAAGAACTTCGCAAGGGTCGTCCCAGTATGGACCGCCCGAGGAGGAACCGCCCGGAGGCGGAGACGGCGCCGCCCGTCCGCCTCTTCCTCGACCTCGTCCTCGACCTCGTCTTCGACCTCGCCCCCTCCCTCTTCCTCTCGGGGCTGGCTCTCCCGCCCCGGGCGTAAGGTTGGGAGGGGAGCGCTGTCTAGCGGCGACCCTCGCCGCCACCGACGAAGAACCAAGGCTCTTATTCTCCATGGCGAATGAGAGAAAGGGGAGCAGAAACTGAAGAAAGGAGGAGATGGGAGAGTGCGGCCTTCTGCGCTCCCTTTCCGCCCTTTTTAAAGAAGCAAGGTGGGGGCTCAACCGCCCCGCTCGACCAATCAGAGCATAGGAAGAGCAGGGAATCGGGGCCGACCTGCTGCCCCTGCTCGTGACGGCCCAGTTTCCCACTCCCACCGTCCGTGACCCCAAGAGCATGGGAGCCACGTGGCGGGGATGCAGAACGGGGGCGACGGGTGGAGCGACCCCGCACGCCGCGCACTTCCCCCACGACGCCGCAATCGACGCGTGCCGTTCTGAGGGGACGGCGGATGCGGAGTGGGTTTAGTTTGGACCCAGGCAGCGTGCCCGTGCCTGTTTGGGCCTGGCCCAACAGGCGCTTCGGCACCGTGTATGGCCAGAACCGGGGGCTCCTGTCGATTATCTTGGTAAAGGGGTACCTTAGTACCCCGAACTTGTGCACGGGCAGTCGCGGCGTCCCAGCGGCAAGCCTCGCCGGGCATCCGCCAAGACCCTCATGGCCGTTGAAGGCAAGACCCGACAAGAGGAGCTTGTCGGAAGGCCTCTCTAGGCGAGACAAGGCCCCGACAAGAGGAGCTTGTCGGGAAGGCCCTCGAACGCCTTGAAGGCAAGGCCCGGCAAGAGGAGCTTCTTGGGGAAGGCCCGGGCGCGACAAGTCTCCGGCGCGACAAGGATTCGGCGCGGCAAAGGCGCTTGCCCGCGGCATGCAGCTCCTCCCGTCTGCTCCATCTCACCCAGCAGCGTGTCGCCACGGGCCGCTCCATGGCGCGTGTCGAGCGGCTGTGCAGCCAGCGGAGAGCAGCGATGGCGGCTGACAGGCTCGCCATCGTGGCGGCGGAGGCGCACTGACGGTCTCTGTTACACTGTTTGGGCGACAACGGCAGGCATTTATTGCTTTTGTCCCTTGCCGTCGAGTTAGGTATTTTTGCACTTTGTACCTTTGTTCAAGTAGGTGTACCAACCTCTGTTTTTACATTCGTGCCCCCGCCTATGTTGCCACTGCCGGAGACCCCTTGAGCATATAAAAGGAGGCCCGAGTGCAGCTTGAGAGGGGTTGGTTAATTGGGGGGGTTCGGTTCGGCGTCTTTGGCAAGGTTCAGTTCATTATTGGCCATAGACTAGATACACTCACGCTTAGGTTTTGTAGCGGGCATTGCTCCCTAGCAAGAACACAATAGATCAAGCGAGCAGCAGAGGAGTTTTATCTCTCGGAGAGCTCGAAGCAGGGTAAACCGCTCGTGTGCATCGCCTCGATCCGCTCTTCATGCGACCTCCGCCCCCCCTCCGAACCACAAAGGGACCTGCTCCGCCGGGCCCCATAGGTGTCCGCGGGCACGATCAGCATCCCCGACATCTCTGGCGCGCCAGGTAGGGGGCGTCGAGGCCGTGTGAACCCGATCCGGCGTTCACGCGAGCGGCGCCATCAACATCTTCCTCAACATGCCACCGAAGAAGAAGGCTTCGGCGGCAGCAGAGCCGTCCGCGTCGTACCCACCCTCACCGCAGCAAACGGGTGGCGGTGCAGACGCGGCGGAGGAACGGCGCGCCGGCGAAGGTGCTCGCGACGTTGCCAAGTCCAAGGACAAGGCACCGCAAACCTCGGCGTCCGTGCATCCCCGCGCCCATCTCAGAGGCGGGACCAACAACGTCATGGCGTTCTAGCGCCATACGTTCGTTGGATCGAGACCCCCAAGACCAGCATCTGGCGCCAACATGCCGGCACGAGTGAGATCTGACCCGCCCGGACGGGCGCTGCTCCTTCTAACGAGGTTAGAAGTCCGCGCGTCCGCTCCTCGCACCGTTCTCCAATGCCACCCACTACTCCAGCGAAGCTCTGGCGAGAGCTCAATCGCTCCTCGACTACCCTCCAACGGCCGACAAGGTCGACGGTGGAGGACCACTATCGAGCCTCATCGGCTTTGCCAGCGGCGCTCATGACAAGCAGCGCCATCGTTATCATGGCGAGACGACAAGGCACGAGCCGGTGGCGGCAGACTGTCGGAGGTGCAACCACCGTGCACTCTCCGCCAAGAAGGCCAAGATCGCCGAGCCAACGGATCCATCTCGACAGCGACTCCACTGCGTCGTCGGATGAGCGCACTCGCCGTGATCAGCGCCAAGTTCTTCATGAGCGACAACAAGAGGACGCTCGAACTTCGCATCGGCGCCCGAAGAAGCGCGGCGTCAATCCGACAAGCGCTGGGCCTCCTGTTGACATGCACGCGCCCGGAGGGCGAGGCGACTCATCAGACGTGCGCGGTAGGTTGCCCTGCGTTCACTCGTGAGCTGCGGCAAGTCGATGGCCCAGCTAGAAAAACTTCAAACCAGACGTCTTGGGAGAAGTATGATGGCGGGGCGCATCCGTCGAAGTTCTCAGCATCTACACCATCGCGGTGCAAGCTGCGGGGGGCCAGAGACGACAAGATCCTCGCCAACTACTTCCGCTTCGTGCTCGCGGACACCTATGGGGCCGGCGGAGCGGGTCCCTTGTGGTTCGGAGGCGGAGGTCGCACGAAAGAGCGGATCGAGGCGATGCACACGGCGGTTTACCCGGCTTGAGCTCTCCGGAGAGATAAAACTCCCTCTTCGCTGCCTGTTTGATCTATTGTGTTCTTGCTAGGGAGCAATGCCCGCTACAAAACCTAGCGTGAGTGTATCTAGTCTATGGCCAGTCGAATGAACTGAACCTTGCCAAAGACGCGAACCGAACCCTGGCCAACCAACCAACCCCCTCTCTGTTGCACTCGGGCCTCCTTTTATATGCTCAAGGGGTCTCCGACAGGTGGCAACATAGGCGGGGGTACGAATGTAAAAACAGAGGTTGGTACACCTACTTGAACAGTGTACAGTGCAAAAATACCTAACTCTGACGGCAAGGGACAAAAGCAATAAATGCACAGCCGTTGTCGCCCAAACATGTAACAGAGGCGTCAGTGCGCCTCTGCTTTCGCCACGATGGCGAGCCTGCCCAGCTGCTCATCACCGCTCTCCGCTGGCTGCCTGACCCGCCGACACGCGCCCATGGAACGGTCCCATGGCGACATCGTCAGCTGGGTGAGCTGGAGCGGAGGCGGAGAGAGGAGGCGCATGCCGCGGCAAGTGCCTTGCCGCATGCAGAACCCTTGTCGCTTCGGAGACTTGTCGCGCTCGAGGCCTTCCGGCAAGCTCCTCTTGCCGGGGCCTTGCCTTCTGTGCTGCACAGGTGGCCTTCCGACAAGCTCCTCTTGTCGGGCCTTGTCTTCTCAATCTAATACTTTGTTCTTGAATGGCTCCAAGGGAGCCATGGAGGAAGATGGCGGTGACGAGGCAAACCTTGCCGCTGAGGTCTTTGCAACCGTCCGTGGTGCAGTACGGGTACTAGGGTACCCCTACTCTAGTACACCGACAGAGCCCCGGCTGGGCCGTGCAGGTGCCGGCGCTTGTCGGGCCAGGCCCAGGCTGTCTGCGGACACGCGCCCTCGACCACGCCGCAACCCGCCCGGACCCACCACGATCCCCACTAGCAGCACGCCTTTGGGCGTGGCGTCGTGTGAGAGATCGTGGGCGCGGTCATGGGGGTTCTTTATTAATATAAGCGGAGCGTCCGCTCCCTCCTCCCTTTATAAGCGGAGGAAACAGAGGCGGGCCGACCACTCCTGCCATTGCCGTCTTGTCAAGAAACCACCGCCGCTCCCCTCGTCTTCTCCGGTGCGAAGAGAGTAACGCTCCGCCCCCTTTCGCCACAAGCACACTCACCGCCGCCGACCTCCTCCGCCCCCCCTCGCCATGGCCCCGAAGGCCGACAAGGAGAAGGGCGTCAAGTCGAGCGCAGCGGCTTTCATGGCGCTGCGCAAGGAGCGAACCGTGTTCCCTCCGCAGCTCGGCGCCGCGGGAGCTGCGGGGCGTCTACTATCTTTTACGGTCGACGGAGACTCGGGCGCATCCGCGACGAGGGTGCTCCCGCCTCGCCGCTGATCCGCCCCAACAGGTACCCTTTCTTCGCCCTTTTCTTCTTTTGCGGCCTTTGCCCGCCCGTATTCGAAGTTCTTTATGCGACATAATGAACACCTTCGGCCTCCACCTCCTTGATTTCACCCCCAGCGCCATCTTGACCATGGCCGTTTCGCACATTGTGCGAAAACTTTGTCGAGAATCCACCGAGCGTGGCACTCTTCCGCCATTTCTTTGTCCCCGCGCCGAGAGAGAGAGCCCCTTGGGAGGGATAGCACAGGTCTCTAGGATCGGCAAGAAAGAGGCCTACCTAGAGGGGGAGTTCCGGAACAAGTGGGAGGAGTGGAGAGCCAACTGGTGCTGGGTTGTAGAGGAGGACCCACAGCCCTTCACCGCCGTGCGCCAAACCCCAATTGCGCGCGGCACGGATTGGAGTAACTTGGCGCCGGAGGATGCGAGGCTGAAGATAGCCGTGACCCGGATTCTGCGCCTCAGGCTTGCCGGATTAACTATTGGCGCAGTTGGCGCAGACTTCATTCACCGCCGCATCGCTCCCTTGCAGGAAAGGAGGAGGCCTGCTTTGGAGTTCGAGTCTGGCGGACATCATGAGGCTGCGCCGGGCCTGAATTGGAACTTCACCGTCATGGAGCTGGATTCAGTCTTTGCTCGAGCTGTTCAAGAATGACCCGAACACCCAGAGTGGTTCAGGTTGCCGCGAGGGGTCGTCTCAGCGTGCAACAACTTCGGCGCTCGACCGCATCCAGCGCCATGATGCCACTGTGGCGACTCCACGGGATCGTCCCGACTGGCAGCGAGAGCCCCGACGAGGTCGTGCAGCAATTCTTCGACAACTTGCAAGAGGTGCCGATCCGCTCCGGCAAGCGAAGGGCTCACGAGACACCACCGAGCAGGAGATGGCGTGGATCGCCACCAGAGCGGGAGGAGGCGGCAAGAGCGGCCGCCGGCCGGAGTCTTCGGGTTCACCGTGGAGGAGGCGGACGGGCGAAGGCGGCAAGCGCTCTTGGCGAGGAGGTCGCCCGTCGAGGACGAGCTTGTCGAGCTCGGGGTCGGGACGAGTGGACCCGCCGAGGGCGCTTCTTCCCGCCGTAAGCGACTTGCCACCAATGGAGCCCAGCTCCGCCGAGGAGGCGTCTCGCAGGGCTGGAGACGAGCCGGGCGACAGTCGACTGCCAGCGCCGCTCGGCCCAGCGCTCCACCGCTGCAAGCGAGGTTGCTGAGGCGCTTCAAACTGCAGCGACAAGCTGGGCGGAATCTTCTCGGGCCGCCGCCCGGCGCCTCCGTAAGCGGCCAAGAAACCCTCCCCGCCTCATCGTGCGGGAGGCGGGCGAGTTTGACTTCTCGGCGCTCAGCTCTCAGGAGGAAAGGCGAAGAGTAAGCTTCTCGAGATTGTGCTTGTATGTCTTCAATTTTATTGCTTCATCTTGAACCTGATTTGCTTTGTTACGGACTCTTTCTTTTTCAGGAATGGCCCGAGAGCGGCGAAGAGGGCCAAGATCCCGGCCAGTCGTCGTTGAGGGCGATTCTCCCATGGCTGACGGGGACGCGTCCAGGCCGCCTTGCGGACCCGGCAACCCTTCCCAGAGCAGCCCATGACAGGCCCGAGTAAGTGTGCAGTTTTCTTCTTGCTATTGGGCGTGCGGGGTGCCCTTCTTTGTTGATATCGACCGTGTGCTTGTGCAGGAGGCGAGCGGTCTCATCGGGAGGGCTCGGGAAGCCGCCTCCGAGATCCTGCCCGCTGCCACTACGCCGCCGAGGGAGGACTCCCCGGTAAGGGAGCTCCCTCCGACAAGGGAGGCCACCCCGGCAAGGGAGGCCACTCCGGCAAGGGAGGCTACCCCGGCAAGGGAGGCTACCCCGGCAAGGGACGGCGCCAGCGACCCTCCAGTGGTTGAGGCCATGGCTGTGGATCCCGTTGCAGGTAACTCCCTTACGCGAAAATCTCCCTTGGGCTTGCTTTCTTTTGTTTCTCTTTTTTGAACATCTGCTGAGTGCCTTCTTCGTCGTCAGCAGACCCGATGGAGGTCGAGGCTGCCGGCGAGGAGGAGGCAGCGATAACACCGACAAGGCCGCCCGTCGAGGAAGAAGAGGTCATCGTCGTGGAAGAAGAGGCCGTCGCCGGCGAGCCTTGTTGGCGAGGAGGCCACCGAGCTGCCGACGCAGAGGCTGGCGAGGGTCGGACGGTCGTCTTGGCAGCCCCGAGGTCGCAGGAGCGGCAGCGCCGCCGACAACCGACTCCCGCTGCGCCCGTGGCGCCAGTTCGAGGAGCCCCCAGTGCCTACACGAAGGCGGCGGCGTCTTCATTAAGCTCCCACAGGAGCCGAGCTCAGGCGCCCGGTCGGCGAGACCTTGACGGCGAAGCTACTCGCGTCGGCCCCAGGTTGACGTGGTGGGCCGTAAGCAGCAAGCAAGCGGCGAAGTCCGAGGAGGAGCAAGCTCTTGAAGAAACTGCTGTCCCTCTATCGCTCCCGTCGAGCCAAGTTGAAGACCCGGAAGTCCTTGTCGCGAGGCGGGAGGCGGACATAGAAGCGCGCCGAGGAGCTCGGGCGCCAACAAAGAAGCGCTTCTGCGGCGTGGCGACGCAGCTGGCGCAGTTTCGCGGAAGAGCGCACGCCTTCATCCTTGAGAAGGCCGCGGTGATGAGGAGCAGCGGCTGGCTGCCGAGAAGCTTCGCCAGCAGAAAGCGAGTTGGCGCGGTGAAAGGTCAACTTGGACAGCCACGAGGAGGACCTTGCAGCGTGAGGAGTCGCTTGGCGGGCGCTTCAGAGGCGGCGAAGAATGCCGCAGCCGCCCGAGGCCGCCAAGGAAGAGCTGAAGGCGAAGGTGGCACAGCCGAGGCCACCCTCATGAAGAGCGGCGAAGAGCTTGCCGTGCTCAAGCGTGAGCCTTGAGAAGGCGCCCTCTGTGGGCGAGCTGCAGGCCGTCTCATCTGGCCGACAGGCCAAGGAGCTCGACGCCGCCAAGGACTCAAGGCAGATCTGGGCTGGCCGACCACTCAGCCTTGGGGCGTTGGATGGTGCGGAGAGCGGGAGGCGGGCTTGTTAGAGGCGATCACGGCCAAGGAGGAGCTGCTGGCGGATGCTTGTCTCCGTCGAGAACACCTTGAGGGAGGCGTGGAGCCTGGACCCGAAGGTCTTGTGGAACACCGCCGCCGACATCCTAGCAGTGATGAAGCTGGAGATGGGGGACCTCACGTACTCCTCCGACGAGCATCTCCAACCCAGCGTCAAGCTCAGCCTGTTCTTCAAAGGCGTGGTGACGGGTCTCCGGCGACTCCGGGAAGAGGTCCCGAAGCAGCTGGCCGAGGAATCACGCCAGATCTGCGCAGGGGCCCTCGAGAAGGTGTTCATGAAGGTGGCCTTCCGCAACCCGGGCCTCAACCTTAATGGCGTCCTCAGATCCTTGCCGGCCGAAGCCAATGTGGAGGAGCTCAAAGCCCTTGTCGCACCCATCGTGGACAAGGTGAACAAGATCAAGAGGATTGAGGCGACCCGCGTGGACTAGGCCGCCAACCTTATCTTTCCTTGTCGTTCTTGATCATGTTCAAAAACTTTGTTAGATCAGCGACAAGTTATTCTGTAATATACTCTATCTTAGGTGAATCGATCGATGCAATGTTATTTCCTCTACTTGATTTCTTCCTTTATGCGTTTACGCCTGCACATTTAGGGAAACTTGTCGGTCTGCGAGGCACCCTTGCCCTTGGCGCGCGAGTCGGAACTTCAGTCTCTTTGGCGGGGGTCGCTACCGACAAGCAACCTTGTCGCGGACTAGCCGCAGCTCACTTAAGTTGTTGAGCGGACTCGAAACAAAGTAAGCGCGACCGATCACGGTTTGGTTCCTCTGCGCAGGTTTTCCATACAAAGTACTATCGTTCGAGGAAGATAACGAAAATTTAAAAATTGATTGCTCAAACTTTGGCAACTTAGCTTTTCTGTTTCTTGCTTCTCGATGAGGTGAAACTTCTTCGAGCGGCGCCTGGTCCATAGAGGCGTCAGGTGCGCCTCCGCTCGCCACGATGGCGAGCTTGCCAGCGCTGCTCATCGCTGCTCTCCGCTGGCTGCCTGACCCGACAAACCGCGCCCATGGAGCGGTCCCATGGCGACACGTCGCTGGGTGAGCTGGAGGCGGAGGCGGGAGGAGCTGCATGCAGCGGCAAGCGACTTGCAGCGGCCGGATCATTGTCGCGCCCGGAGACTTGTCTCGCTCAGGGCCTTGCCGGCAAGCTCCTCTTCTTTGAGGCCTTGCCTTCTGCGTGCACAGGTGGCCTTCCGACAAGCTCCTCTTGTCGGGGCCTTGTCTGCCTAGAGAGGCCTTTCCGACAAGCTCCTCTTGTCGGGGTCTTGCCTTGAACGGCCGCGGAGGGTCTTGGCGGATGCCCGGCGAGGCTTGCAGCGAGGGGCCTTCTGTTGCCCGTGCACAAGTTCGGGGTACTAAGGTACCCCTACTTGATCAAGACAATCGACAGAGATGTCGGGATGCTGATCGTGCCGCGGACACCTATGGGGCCCGGCGGGCGGTCCCTTTGTGGTTCGGAGGCGGAGGTCGCCTGAAGAGCAGATCGAGGCGATGCACCTGGCGGTTTACCCAGCGGAGCTCTCGGGAGAGATAAAACTCCCTCTGCTGCTGTTTGATCTATTGTGTTCTTGCTAGGGAGCAATGCCCGCTTCTAAAACCTAAGCGTGAGTGTATCTAGTCTATGGCGGTGAGATGAGCTGAACCTTGCCAAAGACGCGAACCGAACTCCCTGCCAACCAACCAACCCCTCTCTGTTGCACTCGGGCCTCCTTTTATATGCTCAAGGGTCTCCGACAGGTGGCAACATAGGCGGAAGTCTGAATGTAAAAACAGAGGTTGGTACACCTACTTGAACAGTGTACAGTGCAAAAATACCTAACTCTGACGGCAAGGGACAAAAGTAATAAATGCCTGTCGTTGTCGCCCAAACAGTGTAACAGAGGCGTCAGGTGCGCCTCCGCTCGCCACGATGGCGAGCCTGCCAGCGCTGCTCATCGCTGCTCTCCGCTGGCTGCACAGCCGCTCGACACGCGCCCATGGAACGGTCCCATGGCGACACGTCGCTGGGTGAGCTGGAGCGGAGACGGAGAGAGGAGCTGCATGCATGACAGCAAGCGCCTTGCCGCGGCAGAACCCTTGTCGCGCTCGGAGACTTGTCGCGCTCCGAGCCTTCCCGGCAAGCTCCTCTTGCCGGGGCCTTGCCTTCTGTGTGCCTGGAGTGGCGTTCCCGACAAGCTCCTCTTGTCGGGTCCTTGTCTTCTCAATCTAATACTTTGTTCTTGAATGGCTCCAAGGGAGCCATGGAGGAGATTAGCGATGTGAGGCAAACCTTGCAGCGAGGTGTCTGCAACCGTCCGTCTGCAATCACGGGATACTAGGGTACCCCTACTCTAGTACACCGACACATACCATCCCTGCAGACGGATGGGCGGTGAGCAGAGTAAATCAAATTCTAGAAGATATCTTGAGAGCATGTGTCCTCACCTATGGGACCCGATTGGGAGGAGAGCTTACCATACGCAGAATTCGCATATAACAACAGCTATCAGTCCAGCCTGCAAGTGGCACCATTTGAAGCTCTGTACGGACGAAGATGTCGTACCCCACTAAATTGGTCGGAAACCGGAGACAGTCATATATTCGGCCCAGACCTGCTCAAGGAGGCTGAGGGTAAAGTCAAGGTAATTAAGGACCGGCTCAAGACAGCCCAAAGTCGACAAAAGAGTTATTACGATCGAAGCATCGTGGAGTCCATTTTGAACCGGTGAATTTGTGTACCTACGAGTATCACCCATGAGAGGCCTGCACCGATTCAAGATTAAAGGAAAACTAGCACCGAGATTCATCGGGCCTTTACGCATAGTAGCACGAAGAGGCACGGTGGCCTACCAACTAGACTTGCAGAAGAATTATCCGACATCCACAACGTATTCCACGTCTCCCAATTGAGGAAGTGCATAAGCAACCCAGAGAAACAAGTACCCCATAAAAACATTAACGTGCAACCAGATCTCACATATCGGGAGCATCCGATAAAAATCTTGGAAGAGTCAGAAAGGAGAACGCGACAGAAAACCACCAAGTTCTTCAAAGTTCAGTGGAGCAACCACACCGAAAATGAAGCCACTTGGGAAAGAGAGGATTTCCTTCGAGCAGAGCACCCGCAATTTTTTTGAAAATCAACTGGAATCTCGGGGACGAGATTTTTCCTAAGGGGGTAGGTGCTGTGACACTCCAAAATTTGTGTTGTTTTTGTTTTCAGCAAAAGCCTTGCTTGGTTTGAAGAAGGTCATTCAAACCCTTCTTAAAAACCTCTCTTCTGAGTTTTCTTCTCTAAAAGCATTTATTGGATTTATTTTCTTCTAAAAAGAAACCTTTTTGGTATTGGGTTATTCTTTGGTTTTGATCCATCCTTGATTTTACCATGCCTCTTGTGGTAAATTTCTCCCAAAACCCTCCTTCCACTTTGGTACCACTCAAACATTCTGTCCAAACTAGTAAAATCCATTTTGGACTTTGTTCCAATTATTTCCTCTCCCAAAATAATTTCGTCTTTTCTTTTGAGCCTAAGTGATTTGCAAAGCAAGTAACCTAATGCTTTTGAGTTTTGACCTCAAACCAACTCCCTTGGATAGTCCTTGGTACCCACAACCCAGAACCATCTTGATCCACTCTTCTCCTTTTCAAATATTTCAAATTTCACTCACTGCAAGTTTGGACCAGATTTGCCAAATTTGGTGAAATTCATATCTACACTTCTCCAAAAATTCTACCAAAATTCAGGCAGCCCTCGGATGCAATGAGAGACCACCACACCAAAGATCAGCTCAAGAAAAATTTCCCACGTGCAGAATCATTCTGCCGAGCACCTTGCATGCACTTGCTTACATGCATCTTGATTAAATTCAGAAAGTTCGAGTTTGAGTGTCAATCTTCGTCGATTAATTCAGTCACATGTTCACGATTGCCTTTTGGCACGTTGCTCCTGACTTCAGCGTGCCTGTCCGAGCCTCACACGCAGCTTGGTATCGCACGTCGGGCGTCCGGTGGCGCCTGCCCGCCCACGCCGGCGTGTCTTGCGGTGGCGAACCACCGTAGCGGCCGACCGGGAGCAGAACGGCGGCGTAACGCCGTTCGGCGCCGCCCAATCCCTCTGGTGGCTCCGCGTGGCCACTTCCTCGCCAGCACACGCATGCAGCACCGTCGCCGTGGCGCGGCACGCACAGAGCATGCTCTCTGCCGCCGACGGACCCGCGCCGCCCCGTTCCGTCGAATCCACCCAGGGCTCCTAATCCAAGCTTGTTTAGCGTCAAAACGGCACCAGTGGAACTCCACGCTGACGCCCCACTCCCTAAACCTCCCCGACCAAGCTCTGCGCCGCCGTAACCATCACCGGAGAGGTCCGTTCATGGCCACCGCCTCGAATTGCCTATAAAAAGGAGCACCGAGCTTGCTCTCGTGCACACACCACCCCTGCACTTCACCAAGACCTTGCCTAGCCACTGGGAGGACCTCGAAGAGGTCTCCTCCCCCAACTCCGGCCGCCTCGATCCGCCTCGGCCACCAGCTTGATTCGCTGCGGTGAGACCATCTCCGGCGCCCAAACCTCGTCCGCAGCCTTCTCTTACACCTAGTGCTCTAACCCGCACCTCAATTCGATCATTGCAGCCCTCCTCGGCGAGATCCACCATCGCCCGAGCCGCCGTCCGCCGGAGAAAGTGTCGCCGTCAACATGGTGCTCCCCGACGCCCAAGTCCACCACCCACCGACGCGGAAGGACACACTGATACTCTTGGTACCTCCGATCTCCACGACTCGCCGTGGTCCGGCGCTTGGCGACCACCGCAGCCTTCGGGCGCCGGGCGAGGTCTTTTAAACGACATGTGGACCCCCATGTCAGCCTCTCTTTCTTTTCCCGTGAACCGTTTTTCCGTTGGCGCCTTTGGGTAGAGTACGTTTTCCATGTGGGCTTGCGCGTTTCTATTCGAACCGTTTTCTGTTTTCTCAGTTAAACCCCTGGAACTTTTCTGTTTCATTACATATGAGTCCCTGGACAAAAACCCTTATAACTCTTTAATAAAAAGTGATTTTTGAGTGATTCTTTTTCTGACAGTCTTATAATTTTGTCTAATTTTTTATGGGATTTATTTGGAAATTTTTTGGAACAACTTTCATGCACGCGTTGGTTTTCACGTTAGTATGCCTTTTCGCTATACCGTAGGTTCCGGAGGAGGTGACGGAACCCTTGAACTTCGCCGAGCTAGACCCCGACTACTCTGAACCAGGCAAGCATGTTTGAACTTTTGATATGATGAGTGTTCTGGCAGGTTTGCATGAAGTAGTTTCATGGCATGTTTGTGAGCATACCGATGAAGGTGATTTTTCATGCAAATTTGAGGCAAGTGAGTTCGATAATCCATACGTGTTGGATGTGAATGTGCATGGCCGTGTGTTGGCATGAGGATGGGTAAGATGGCAGTGTTGTAGCATGCCAGTCTTATGCCATGCTATTTGACTTCAGTGTCAACCCGTATCAGTTCGGTTCCCATCCATTTCCCTTCCGTACTACCACATGTTTTCCGCATAGGGATATGGCTTAGTAAGTTGCGAACCGCTTTCCTGGTACACACCAAATGGAGAGGCCGTGATGATGGTTCCATGGCCCTGGATTAAAGCCAATCATCCGGTCAGGGGGCATGGGTGTTTCCGGTTGGGACCGAGAGGGGGGCACCCCTTAGAGCGAGCGAATATAAATTTGATCCCATGCTATTTGAGATTGTGATCTCCCCGTCTCAAAAGTTTTTCTCGGACGATGTCTAGGGTGATTCCTGGCATTCATGAGGTAGGATGGGTGTGTACTGGTTAGCTGTGTTTCTTCCGAATACCATAAACGGAACTAGTCCTTCAGGACTACGGAAATCCGTTGGCTGTGAGTAATTTTAGTACAAACTCCGCAGAGTCCTAAATTCCTCGAATCATCTTATCCATGTCCAAGTTCTGTATTATCTTATCCTGACAAGTGTCAGTTTTGGTGACAGATACTCCGGTGTTTCACATGAGTACTAAGTCCGGTTAAATGTTTATTCCTGTGGATGGACTAACCCGTTTATACTCTTGTGTTGAATATTTATTACGAGTGCTATTTTCTTGTGATGAAAGCCCTTTCTATGATGTCGCTCAGACGTCCAACTGCGGCATTGTTGTTATTTATTTTCATTATAAGCCCTTTCTGTGATGTCGCTTTCAGACGTCCGATCATGACATTGTTGTTATTTATTTTCATTATAAGCCCTTTACGTGATGTCGCTCAGACGTCCGACTGTGGCATTGTTGTTATTTATTTTCATTAGAAGCCCTTTCTGTGATGTCGCTCAGACGTCCGACTGTGGCATTGTTGTTATTTACTTTCATTATAAGCCCTTTCTGTGATATCGCTCAGACGTCCGACTATGGCATTGTTGTTATTTATTTTCATTATAAGCTCTTTCTGTGATGTCGCTCAGACGTTCGACTGTGGCATTGTTGTTATTTACTTTCATTATAAGCCCTTTCTATGATGTCGCTCAGACGTCCGACTGCGGCACACATGTATGTTCATTTTCAATATAAGCCCTTTATGAGGTGTCTCTCAGACGCCCGACTGTGGCATGTTTTGCTTATTTATTCACCCTTCGAGGCGTCGCTTCAGACACCCGATCGGTTTTGAGTTTATCTTCTTTGGGTTTTTGAGCGGACCACCGCCGATTCCCTTCTTGATTATTTTTGCTATGCTGTTTTAATTGAGAAATGTTGAGATTAACCATGTTGCATTCATGCATTCATTTGTTATATCTTTTGTCCGAACTGTCTTGCGTAGTACTTTCATAGTACTCACCTGGCTTGTTGATTTGGCGAGATCTTGTCGACGGCGATCTCATGGACGAAGAGTTCGATAGCGAGTCCGACGCCTAGAGGAATCCCGGTCGATCTCGTCGACCCTGGATCGATCATTGTGATATATCCGCTTCCGCTACCCAAATAAATTCATCGAGCCTCACCTCGACGCTCGATGAGCCGCCAATGCTGATGAGACTTATTAACCACCCGCTGTGTTATTCCACCAACCACTCATAGTTCGAGTCAGTAGTATTTCCACCCCACACCTTTGAGTCACATCCGCCATTGTGTTTAATCATTGGCGTGTTGTAGTAATTGGTTGGGCATCTACAGTCCGACCATTGTAATATTGTAATGCTACTGGCTTATTATATCAAAGTTTTGTCAACCGGTATGAAGGATTTTTCCTCATATTGGACTTCATAGGTCGGTTGTTCAATAAATATTTTTATGGAAAAACTAGTCGTGACACTGAGGGGGGAAGGATAAAAAGGGGGGCCTCCACGAATCTGGAGGCGCAGGCACCCAAGAAGGGGAAGGGCTACCTTGCGGATAACTCCGCATGGGATGTTGATAGCAGTCCGGAGCGAATGCCCCAGACCAAGCCTCGGGCCGCCTTGTGAGTCCCAAAAACCTTATGCATATCCAAATACCTGCCCTTTCCTCTTTATAATATGTTTAAATTATGCCATTGCAGTCCGACCTGCGACGGATCCCCGCGATCCTCGACAGAGGGTTCGCTGGACTCAAAGGAGATGTCTAGCATGTCTCCGCCGCCCGCTCACTCTGTCTCGCCCAAGGGTGATGACGAGATGGTGTCCCAAAGGACCTTCCCAGACAGGGGGGAGGTTCCGAAGATCGTCAGGGTGGCTCCCCAAGATGACTCCTCGGCCGCCGGACACATGGGGGAAAATCCCCCATGGGGACTGGCGATGGGGGCCAAGTTCTATTCGGCCCTCAGCCAGATACCATTCTGGAGACCTACATGGCTCCGGAGTCCAGCGAACGGCCCTCCCCGAAAGGAGGGGGTGTGCCTGTTCCGCCGGTGACCTCTGTCCAACCAGAGGCACCAGATAATCTACTAGAAGCGCTGCGAGGCGCCTCCATTGTGGATGAACACCGTACCCTTATGGGTACGGTGATCAAAAAGGTTCAGTCCGCCAAAAGCAGGCTGACCGAGGCCTGCGCTAGCCTTTTAACAAGCTTTGAGGTAATAATCGTAGAAAAAAATCATAGTGTAGACAGTAGCCCCTGATGCTCTGTTCGGTGTTCGAAAAGAAAAAGCCGAACAGAGGATCAAAACAATTTTTTGCAGGAGTCTAACATAATATGTCTATGTGAACAAGCAGGCGTCGCTGCTGGCTGCTACCACTCATACTGCAGGGGTCTCCGGCCTGAAGCAGAGCCTGGAGCGGGCCAACGAAGAGCTCGGCCTCGTAAAGAAGCAGCTGGAGGACAGCCGAGGTATGCAGTAACCTGCGCATATATTTTTGGAAGAACGAATGTGTTGTGCGGACTAAAGCGTCATGAACTTTTGTTAGGGGCCACGACCGAGGTGGCGGCCCTCAAGAAGGCGTTAGCCACGGCCAAGGACAAAGCGGCCAAGGAGCGTGCCGCACGCGAGAAGCACGAGGCCCGAGTCCACGAGGTCCAGCATGAGCTCCAGGACGCCGTCAAGAAGAATGAGTCATTGGAGCGTGATTCTAAGATGCAAGCGTCCGAACTTGCGAAGGCCCACCAGAGCGCACGAAATTCCCAGGCTGAAGCCCAGAGCGCCCTCCAGGAAATCCAGGCGGCCAAGAAGATCGCGGCGGGTAAGGCTTTCATTATGCAAAGCAAGTCTGTGAAGGAAACGTTCCTTGTGCTTACCCGAATTTGGAGCTCTCCAGGGGCGTTTACGGATTTGCCGCGCAGCATATCGGATGCTGCCGAGTTCTATCGAGCCGAAGAAGGGAGTTCTTCGGAGAAACTGTTCTGGTCTCAATACCTCAGACCAGAACATCCGGTACCCTTCAGTGACCAGCTGAAACAGTTGGTCGAGCTGCACAAGGCGGTCGAGCTAGCCATGAAGGACCTAATAGTCCGGCTATGGCCTACCGAGCCTATGCCCAGTAGCTACTTCGGACTTGTGAACGGGCTTGTTAGTGCCTTCTCGCGGCTTGAAGTCATAAAGCGGTTAGTCTGCATTGAGGGTGCCCGAATGGCCTTCGCCCGCATCAAGATGCACTAGGCGAAGATGGATGCCAAGAAACTGATGACCAAAGGGCCGCCTGAGGGCAAGGAGGATCGTCGACCCGAGCTATATTTTGATGGTGTCCTGGAGGGATCCCGCCTTGTGGCGGAGCAATGTGTGAAGGATGTTATATTCCCATGAAAACATTCATGTTATCCTGTCTTGTAATATAAAACAAGGTCGTTATGTAATATAATGCTTGTGACTCTTAAAATTTTACCTCCTTTGCGGCCGTTTATGTAATCTGAGGGTTAACCAGTCGTCGTCTTCTGCCTTAAAATTTTACCTCCTGTGCGGCCGTTTATGTAATCCGAGGTTAACGCGTCGTCTTACGCTTTACGTAGATACTACGGGGGTGTTCGGGATAAATCTAAACACTCTTTACTCCACATGCTGGTACTTAAAGGAGGTGTTTAGCGCAACAAACAAGGCAATCGTACTATACGGCTTTTATCGCCCTCACGTAGCCATAGGGGTTTGATAATAAGAATCTTGGCGAAGCCCCTAGTATTTGGAAGACCGAGCTAGGGGTGCTATACACGCCTGATCGGATTAAAACCGATTCCTTGCATAAAGCGGAAAAAATCTCTAAGGATTTGAAACCTCTCGAATAGCTGACCAGCTCTCGCTGCATCATGACAGTCAGTTTTCGGCTTTCTCTACTGAGGTGCTCGTCCGGAAGAACCGGGACACAATCGCAGTAGTTCTCCCTTTACTACCCTAGCCGATATAGCGGAACGTAAGGTAGTAAGCACAGGAGCCGGGCAACCCAACTATTGACCAAAGATATGATTCGGAGCCGATGCATATAATGCTATAAGTTCGGGGTGCCGATCCGTACTATAAAACGTGTTCGGACTTTATTGCCGTACTGCGGTGCGTGATGAAGCCCCAGGCGAAGTGACACATACCAGAGTGTACGGGTTCGATGAGTAATAAATACAAAGGCAAGGAGAAAATCAAGTAATAAGCTGCTGCTACCATTTATTTACCATTGTAATGTGACTAATACATCGAGGCGTACTTGTACAAGAAAAGCGATAAGCAAGTAAAGCTATTTAACATGCCATGAAGAGCGAGCTGCGTGCGGGTATGTAAAACAGGTATAGCAATCATTAGCAGAAACCACCTGGGGATTCCCTTGTACGCCAAAGCTCCTTGCCTACTTGGTGTTTTTATCCTTTGACAGGATCGGTGGTCGGGCCGTCAAAGAAGGCCTATGTAAAACAAACCTGGAAAGTGAAAAAGGAAATATTCATAGTATATGTGTGTCCGGGATCGGTCGAGCCGAACTGTGGACCAAAAGCTATCTGTGCCTCCGTCGATGCCCATGGGATTTCTAGTGTGTAATTGTGTACGCGTGGTACAAATGCCACTGCCAGATTGGGGCTGGGACGGAGGCCAAATTGCTAATCGAGCTCTTGGCGAGCTGAACTGTCCTGTTGCAGCGTAGTCTGGACCTTCTTAACAGTGTCTAGGGGCTCGGCAGCCGGATTATGGTTCTGCTTGAGAAGGCCATTCTGTACTTCTGCTGGTAGGGCGGCGGTGTGCTCCTCTGTACGGAGGGAGCGTTTTGTGTTTCCGTTAACTATGATGACGCCGTGTGGGCTGGGCATCTTGATCTTAAGATAGGCATAGTGCGGCACTGCATTGAATAGGACGAATGCAGTTCGTCCGAGTAGTGCATGATAGCCGCTGCGAAAGTGGACGATATCGAAGATTAACTCCTCGCTTCGGAAGTTATCCGGAGATCCGAAGACAACTTATAGTGTGATTGAGCCTGTACAGCAGGCCTCTACGCCTGGTATGACTCCCTTAAAGGTAGTCTTTGTAGGTTTGATTCGTGATGGGTTAATGCCCATTTTGCGTACTATGTCCTGATAGAGCAGATTGAGGCTGCTGCCACCGTCCATGAGGACTCGCTTTAGGTGAAATCCGTCGATGATTGGGTCTAGGACTAGTGCGGCTGAACCACCATGACGGATACTGGTTGGGTGGTCCCGACGATCGAAGGTGATCGAAAATGACGATCATGGATTGAATTTTGTGGCGACTGGCTCTATCGCGTAGACGTCCCTTAATGCGCGTTTGCGCTCCCTTTTGGGGATGTGTGTAACATATATCATGTTTACCGTTTTCACTTGAGGGGGAAACTTCTTCTGTACACCTGAGGTTGGCTGCAGGGGCTCCTCGTCATCGTCCTTGCTCTGCGATTCCTTGTCCTTATTCTCGGTGTCTAACTTGCCGGCTTTCTTAAAAACCCAGCAATCTCTGTTGGTATGATAGGATGGTTTATGCGGGGCGCCATGAATTTGGCACGGACGGTCAAGTATGCGGTCCATGCTAGATGGTCCCTGATTGTTTCTTTGATATGGCTTTTTCCGCTCACCGGACTTGGAGCCGCTGAATCCGGCGTTTACAGCGGTTTCCTCGGTGCTATCGCCATTGCTTCGGCGTTTGTGTCTGCTGCGTTGGGGCTTGCTGTTGCTATTTTTGGCCTCGGAGGGGCCTGCCTCGCTGGCCGTATTTTTACTATGAGCCAGCCAGCTATCCTCACCCGCACAAAAGCAGGTCATGAGGGCCGTGAGGGCAGCCATAGATTTCGGTTTTTCTTGGGCGAGGTGGCAGGCGAGCCATTCGTCGCGGATGCTATGCTTAAAGGCCGCTAGGGCTTCTGCATCTAGACAATCGACGATCCGGTTCTTTTTAGTTAGGAACCTAGTCCAGAATTTCCTGGCTGACTCCCCGGGCTGTTGGACTATGTGACTTAAGTCATCGGCGTCTGGCGGCCGGATGTATGTGCCTTGGAAGTTGTCAAGAAAGGCTTCTTCCAAGTCCTCCCAGCTACCGATGGAATTTTCAGGCAGGCTGTTTAACCAGTGCCGAGCTGGCCCTTTGAGTTTTAGTGGGAGGTATTTGATAGCATGGAGGTCATCTCCGCTGGCCATGTGGATGTGGTGAATAAAATCCTCGATCCATACCGCGGGATCGGTTGTTCTGTCGTATGATTCAATATTGACGGGTTTGAACCCTTAGGGGAATTCATGGTCGATTACTTCATCAGTGAAGCAAAGAGGTTGTGCGGCGCCTCTATATCGGGCCGCGACGCGACGTAGCTCCGATGGAGTCCGTCTATGGTTATCGGCTTGAGCGTGACTGGGTTTGTCAAGTCTGAATAGGTAGCCGTCATCGCGTGTCGAGGCACGTCCTCGCGATCCGTAGATCGATCTTGTATGTCCTGCTTTACTGCCCAGGGTTTGCCGGAGGTCGTATGTATAACCCCGAACTGTCTTGTCTCTATTTTTCCGTGGCGGTGGGGTGGGCTGTTCGGCTTGAATTGCCGCTCTATCCCGACCACGAGGTGGTCGATCCGCCGCACTGTCCTGAGCACATGGTTGTCGATCGGCCGCATTACGCGAGGGAGGTACGGGCCCCAGCGCCTCTTCATCGAACTGGGGTAGCAGCCTTCGCTTTGGATAACTCTTGGCTGGGCGTCTGAGACCGTATTCTTCGGCTGCCAGGACATCAGTCCATCTGTCGACGAGCAGATCTTGGTCAGCTTGAAGCTGCTGCTGTTTCTTTTTTAGGATCCTTGCCGTTGCTATTAGCTGGCGCTTGAAGCGCTCCTGGTTGAGAGGTTCCTCAGGCACGATGAAATATTCGTTGCCGAGGCTTTTCTCATCCTCGGAGAGCGGACGGTAACTACCATCCTCCGAGTCATTGGGTCTGGCCCGTTCGTCGGGGCTAGCTTGCCCGTTTTCTTGCTCCTCCTGTTCGGATGTTACCTCAACAAGGTCTTTATTGTTTTTGGCTTCCTCCGGAGTATTATCTTCACCGGTGCCAGTATTGCTGTCTTTTGAACGACGTGACTTAGAGCGGCGCCAGGGACGCCGACGTTTTTGTTGTGTCTCAGGAGGTTTATTCTCGAATGGATTTTCTTTGTCATCGTCATTGGTTGTTTTGGGTGTGTCCACCATGTACACATCGTACGAAGAAGTGGCCGTCCAGCGTCCAGTGTATGGCAGATTCTGGCCTTGCTCCTCGTCGGCACCATCGTTCATACCGTCGATGTCTTCGGAGTCGTAATCAAGCGTGTCAGTTAAGTCCTCGACAGTGGCTATGAAGTGGGTGGCGGGTGGGAAGCAAAATTCTCGATCCTCAGCCCCTAGTTCGAACCGGACATAGTTCGGTGGCGAGTCCCTCGCCAAGGACATGCTCTTTAATGCGTTTAGCACATCACCCAAAGGCGAGTGAAGATCAAATCTCAACGGATATCTGCAACGTAATTCAAACTCCCAAATCTGACCTGATGGCCAGGGACGTAGCTATCGATCTGGTCCAGGTGGCCAAACGAGTTGGCCCGCGGCACGAAGCCGCCAAACCCGGAGATCTGTCCGGGGAGGAAAGTTTCTCCTTGGACAGCGTCACTATCGACGATTTAAGGGGCCATCGAACCTTTCATCGACGGCACAGTGGAACTCTCAATGAAAGCACCAATGTCGGTGTCAAAACCGGCGGATCTCGGGTAGGGGATCCCGAACTATGCGTCTAAGGTCAATGGTAACAGGAGACAAGGGACACGATGTTTACCCAGGTTCGGGCCCTCTCTATGGAGGTAATACCCTACTTCCTGCTTGATTGATCTTGATGGATATGAGTATTACAAGAGTTGATCTACCACGAGATCGTAATGGCTAAACCCTAGAAGTCTAGCCTGTATGACTATGTGTCGGGGGAGGCTGATCTGACCCACAAACACCTATGGGACCGGTGGACCGAGCCCCTTTTGGTTCGGCGGGGGGTGGAGGTCGCACGAAGAGCAGATTGTGGCGAAGCACACGAGCGGTTTACCCAGCTTCGGAGCTCTCCGGAGAGATAACACTCCCTCTTGCTTTGCATGTAAAGTGTATTGAGTTCTTGCTCGGGGCGCTGAGTGCTCTGATACACACAAGCTCCTAACGAGACCCGGCGTGTCGGCTTGAACCTTCCGAACCCCCTCTACGCTATGCGCATGGCCTCCTTTTATATGCTAAAGGGATCTCCGGCGGTGGAAGCGTAGACAAGGGTAAAAATGGAAAAGGAGTGGTTGGTACAGCTACTTGTACGATTATGCGGTGTATCATACCTAACCACGGCGGCAGGGACAAAGGCATTAAATGCCGTCCTACGTCGCCCTAACGGTCAGAAAGGGACCGTCGGGCGCCACCGCTTTCCACGATGGCAATCTTGTCGGCGCCGCATGCCACCAGCGCTCCGGCTCACGCGGCCTCTTGCCACGCTGTACGCTGGAAAGGTCGAGGCGACACGTTAGTGGATGTCTTTGGAGCGCAGGTGTAGAGTGCTTTGGTCTGCGCGGCAAGCGCCTTTGCCGCGGTTGTTGTCTTGTCGCGTCCGGAAGCTTGTCGCTCACGGGCCTTCCCGCAAGCTCCTCTTGCCGGGCCTTGTCTCCTAGGTGCCTTGGGTGGCCTTCCGGCAAGCTCCTCTTGCCGGGCCTTGTCTCCTTGGCTTGAATACTTTGTTCTTGAATGGCTCGAAGGAACCACGGAGGACCTTGGTGGTCACACGGTAAGCCTTGCAGCGGAGGGCTGCTACTGCATCGTGCACAAGTTCGGGATACTAGGGTACCCTACTCTAGTACACCGACAGAGCCCCAGACTGGGCCACCTGCAGTGCGGCTGTTAGGCCGAGGCCCAAAAGCAGGGGCAGACACTTGGCACAGGTCCTGTTGTAACTCACCCCGGACCCACCACGCCCTCCACAGATGGCACGTCCGTCCAAATGCGGCCTCGTGTGAGAGATCGTGGGCGAGATCGTGGGTGGTTTCTTTATTCGGAAAAACAGAACGTCCGCCCCCTCCCTCTTTATAAGCAGGGGAAACAGGGGCAGTCCACCCATCTCGCCAGTTGATGTCCAATCTCGAAAAAACCTCCGCTGCTCCCCCCTTCTTCCCAAGGCTGAAAAGAGAGCAGCGCTCCACTTCATCGCCACCAGCATCACTAACGCCCGTCGATCTCCTCACCACCTCCGCCATGGCTCCGAAAGCCGACAAGGGGAAGGCTGTGAAGTCGGCTGAGGCGCTGCGAAAGGAGCGGGCCATCTTCCCCCCCCCAGCTCGCCGCGAGGGAGCTGAGGGAGTACTACTACCTCTTCTGGTCGACGGAGACGCGAGCGCATCCAGCTGCGAAGGTACTCCCAGTGCTGCCCGGGCCTGGCTCCGAATGGGTACCCCTTCTTGGCGCTGTTCTTCTCTGCGGGCTCTGCCCGCCTGTCTCTGAAGTGCTCTGCGAGATCAGGAACACCTACGGGTTCCGCCTCCATGACTTCACCCCCAATGCTGTTCTGACCATGGCAGTTTTCGCACATCTCTGCGAAAACTTTGTCGGAGTCCATCCAAATGTAGCCCTTTTCCGCCACTTCTTTATGCCCCGAGTTGAGAGAGGAGAGCCTCTTGCCGGCGGAATCGCTTGGATCTCAAGGATTGGCAAGAAGGAAGCTTATCTGGAGGGAGAGCTCCGCAACAAGTGGGAGGAGTGGAGGGCAGATTGGTGCTGGATTGTCGAGGAGAACGCGCAGCCATTTACCGCCCAGCGCCAAACCCCAATAGTCTTGCAACGATTGGAGCATCTTGGCCGCGGAAGACGCTAGGATGAAGTTTGCCGTCACCAGGATCCTGCGCCTCGGGCTTGCTTTGGGCTCCTTTAGAGGCACCGTTGGCACAGACTTTCTTCGCCGCCAGACGCCATCCCCTTGCAGGAGAGGAGGAGACCTGCACGAGAGTTCGAATGCGGCGGATATCATGAGGCTGCGCCCGGCCTAAATTTCAACTTCACCGTCTTGAACTGACGCGATGCTCTTGGAGCTGTTCAAGCCCGATCCTGATCATCCGAAATGTTTAGGTTTCCGAGGCGTCGTTCCGGCTGTGCAACAATTCCTCGCTTGACCGCATCCGTGCAATGATGCCGCGCAGCGACTTCGCATGGAATCGTTCCAACTGGCAAGAGCCTGCAGATGACGTCGTGCGAGTGTTCTTTGACAGCACGGTAGAAGTGCCGATCCGCCCGACGAAGCGAAGAGCCTCACCCGCGACACCACCGATGATGAGATGCAGCGCGCCACCAGCTGGAAGAGGCGGCAGCAGCTGCGGGGCGTAGTTCGGATTCACCATGGAGGAGGCAGAGAGGCAGAGGCGGCAAGCCTTGTCGGCGAAGGGAGTTTGCCGGCGAGGAGCTTGCCGAGCCTGAAGCCGAGTCGGCGAGCCCGGCCGAGGGCGCCTCCTCCCACCTTCAAACAGCTTGCATGGCGGAGCCCCAGCTCCACCAAGAAGGCGTCTTTGCAAGGCGGAGACGTGGCGGGCGGCAGACCCAACGGCCCTTGACCGGCAGCGCTCCACCGCGGCAAGCACTGTTGCCGCGGGAGCACCTCACGCCGCTGCGACAACTGGAGCGGGGCCCTCGCAGACCACCGGTTATGCTCCCGCCAAGCGGCCAAGGGAACCTACTCCTCCGCCTCGTCGTACTGGAGGCGGGCCAGAATTTGATCTCTCCGCGCTCAGCTCCGACGAGGAAGAAGAAGAGTAAGATTCTTTGTAGCATTTGTAATTCTTCGACTTGTTCCTTTGTCTTGTATCTGATTTGCTTCACTCTGAACCCATTCCTTTTCAGGACGCTGGCCCAGAGAGCGTCGAAGAGAGCCAAGGCCCCGGTGATTGTCATCGAGGATGAACCCACCGCGACAGCAGCTCTTCCTCAAAGCAGCCCCCAGCGCAGCCCCCAGCGTAAGTATATGGTTTACTTCCTGATGATAGGCGTGCACGGGTGCCCTTTCTTTGCTGATATCTGACTGCTGATTTGTGTAGGAGCAGAGCAGCCCTACCAGAGTGCCACTGCCGCTCGACATGCCTTCGCCGACTACACCGCCAAGGGAGGATTCCCCGGCAAGGGAGCGTTCTCCGGCAAGGGAGACTTCTCCAGCAAGGGGCAGCTCTCCGGCAAGGGACAGCGCCAGCGATCCCCTGGCGGCGGAGACCACGACTGCAGACCCTAGCACAGGTAATCCTCTTGCTTGAAAACTTTCCTTGTGTTCTTCTTCTTCTGATTTTCTTTTTGAATATTTGCTCGACTTTTCTTCATTTTCCGGTCGTCGACAGAGCCAATGGAGACCGAGGCCGCCGGCGAGGAGGACGCGCACGACAATACTGACGACGCCGCTGCCATCGAAGAAGACGCTGGCGCTGACGAGCCCGCCGGCGAAGAGGCCGCCAAGGCTGCCGCCGCAGAAGCTGGCGAGGAGTCCGCGATCGTGACCTTGACAGCACGAGGCCGCAGGAGCGCCAGCGCCACTCGACCGCCGATCCTCCACCACGCCGCCTGCAGCTGTCAGTTCAAGAGCCCCAGCCCGGCGCCCTATTTGAAGGCGGCGATGGCGTCTTCATCAAGCTCCATGGGCGTCGAGCTCAGGCGCCGGCCGAAGGAGAAACTTTTGATGAAGAGTTGCTCGCCTCCGCTGGACTGACGCTGGTCGACGCGCCAAGCAGCAGCAGCGGCGAGTCTGAGGAGGAGCAGCTGCTGCAGAAGCTGCTGTCGCTCTACCGCGCCTGACAAGCCAATCTGGAATCCCGGGAAGCGCTTGTCGCGAAGGCGGGAGCAGAAATCGAGAAGCGCGCGGAGGAGCTCCGGGGTCTCAACCAGGAAGCTCTCCGGTCCTTGGCAGCGGAGCGGGAGCAACTCGCCGAAGAGCGCAAAGCCTTCCTCCTCGAGAAGGTTTTGAAAATGAAGAGCAACAATGACTTGCTTGCCGAGAAGCTGTCTCTTGAGGAAGGCGAGTTGGCGCGGAAGGTTTATCTTGAAAGCCACGAGGAGGATCTTGCCATGCGCGAGCAAACATTTGACGGGCTCTCAAGGAAGCAAAGGATCTTTGCCGCAGCTGCCGAGGCCGCCAAGAAGGAGCTGGAGACGAAGGTGGCGCAGTTGGAGGCCAATCTCAAGGAGAGCGGCGAGGAGCTTGCTGCACTCAAGCCTGGCCGAGAAGGACGCCTACACTCTTGGCGAGCTGCAGGGCCGTCTCGCCGAGAGGAGCAAGGAGCTCAGCGCCGCCAAGGACTCCAATGCAGATCTTGAGTTGAAGCTGACCACCTTGACTCAGGCGCTGGACGGCGCCAGGGAGCAGGAGGTGGCCTTGAAGGAGAAGATCAAGGCCGACGAGGCGCTGCTGGTGAGTGCTGCTGCCGCCCAGAGTACCTTGAGGGAGAATGTGGAGGACTGGACCGAGGGTCTCGTGGATGTTGCTGCAGCCATCGACAGGGAGCTGGCGGAGCTGGGGATGGTGGATCTTGGATATTCCTCCAATGAGCACCTCCAACCCAGCGCCAAGCTCAGTTTGTTCTTCAAGGGCGTGGTGACGGCCCTCCAGCGACTCCGGGAAGAAGTCCCAAAGCAGCTGGCCGAGGAGTCGCGCCAGATCTGCGCGGGAGCTCTTCAGAAGGTGCTGATGAAGGTGGCCTTCCGCAATCCAGGCCTCAACCTCACCAACGTCCTCAAGTCCTTGCCGCCGGATCTTGATGTGGAGGCGCTCAAGACCCTTGTCGCACCCATCGTGGACAGGGTGAGCGGGATCAAGAGGGTTGAGGCGATCGCATAGATTAGGCCGCCCGCTTTCTCTTTTCTTGCCGCTGCTGGTCATGTTATGAGAACAATCTATTAGAGCTGCGACAAGCTATCTTGTAATATAACTCTATTTCGGTAGCAATTGCTATGTTATCTCCTTTACTCGGTTCCTTCCTTTGTATGTTTTGCCCTACGCTTTTAGGGAACTTGTCGTAGGCACTGGGCATGGCGCTGAGTCTTGAGACGTCGGCTGACTTCTTTGGCGGTGCCGCTTCCGACAAATAACCTTGTCGCAACTAGTTGCAGCTCACTTAAGTTGTTGAGCGGACTCGAAACAAAGTAAGGGCGCAACTAGCTACGAGTCGGTTCCTCCGCGACAGGTTTTCCATACAAAGTACGGTCGTTCGAGGAAGATAACTTAAAAATTTAAAACTGATTGCTTAAACTTTAGCAACTTAGCTTTTACGTCGTTTGCTTCCGGTAAGGCTAGACTTCCTTGAGCGACGCTTGGTCCACACCATTATCTTCTCCTTTCCCCCCGGCAAACTTGTGGGCGAGGGAACCTTCCTTTCTTTGAGAAAGAGAAAGAAGAGAAAATAAAGATATGGAGCCTTATGGATCGTTATTGCTTACCGGGGGTAGGTGCTGCACAAAGTGTCAGATAATGCATGCAAAATAGAAGTAGAAAGCATGAAACTGACAAGATGTGCGAAGCACATTAGGTTTGCTTATGCACGGGGTCTGCGCCCGGCTTTGTACAAAGGATTACATGCAACATCGGCAAGACTTGTACAAAAGGTGGTTGCCGGAACGGGTTCCGCAACCGCGCTTCTGAGTAAAACTTACGAAGATGCTCAATGTTCCAGAGTTGCTCACCGGAATGCCATCTTCGGTCTCAAAGCGAACAGCGCCAGGCCTAGTGACTCGTTTCACCCGGTAAGGGCCTTCCCACTTGGCGTCAACTTGTTGGAATTCTTGGCGAGACTGAACGCCCGAAGAACAAGGTCGCCTTCCTCGAGACTTCGGCATTAACTGCGGCTATGGTAGCGGCGCAAAGCTTTGGTATCGAGCAGCTCGTCTGACACGAAGGCGATCCTCCACAAGGAAGCAGCGTCATCTTGTCGCAGCTGCTCTTGCTCAAGCTCATCATAAGCAAGCACTCGAGGTGATCCGTATCACGAGTTCCGTGGGGAGAACTGCCTGCTCCATAGACTAGGAGCGAAAGGTGTGCGGCGGTGGCTCGATTTGGCGTCGTCTGATCGACCAAAGAACCACCGGTAGCTCCTCAATCCAGTTTCTTCCGCACTTGTGCAGCCTGCCGAAAGTTACGGTCTTGAGCCCGCAGCACTTCAGCATTGCCCTCTCCGCTTGACCGTTACTTCTTGGATGAGCAAGCGAAGCAAAGCAGACCTTGGCGCCAAGATCTTGGACGTCTGCATGAAGGTGCGGCTCGTGAATTGCGTGCCGTTGTCGGTGATGATCTGTTAGGGATTCAAAGCGGCAAACAATCGACTGAAGAACTTGATCACGATCTTTGTCACCTTCCTCACTGGTTCCATTTCCGCCACTTTGTGAACTTGTCGATTGCAACGTACAAGTACTCAAAGCCCCCGACAGCTCGGGAAAGGGGCCGAGGATGTCGAGCCCCCAGACCGAAAATGGCCAGGATAAAGGGATCGTCTGGAGAGCTTGAGCTGGCTGGTGTATCTGCTTGGAATGGAATTGGCACGCTTCACACTTGGTTACTTGTGCAGTTGCATCCTGGAGGGCTGTCGGCCAAAAGAAACCTTGCCGGAATGCTTTGCCGGCAAGTGCTCTAGCGCCAATGTGGTGACCACATATGCCTCCATGTATCTCTGCCAACAGCTTTTGTCCGTCTTCCCGGTGAATACACTTCAATTTCACACCGTTGAGTCTTCTTCTGTATAGTGTGTTGTCAACAAACTGGTACATACTTGACTGCCGGGCTACTCTTTCCGCTTCTTCTTGCTCTTCGGGAAGTTCTCCTGTCTGAAGGAAAAGGACAATCCAGCGTGCCCATCTTTGGAGCTTGCGGCTCGACAACAAGGACTAAAGGCACATCTGCTGCTGCGGGAACATCTGCTTCCACGGCGAGAACCTGCGCCTCAGCCGGAGCTTGACGTTCCCCGGCAAGCTTGCCGGAGAAAAACTTGTCGGGAGCGTCTGCTTCAACGAAACAAACCCTAGGGCTTGCCGGAGCAGACTGCTCCTCAGCACTGTTGGTGTTGATCTTGGGGACCTTCTTGGCGGCGGCTTCGGGAAGCTCTTCTTGCTTTGTCCAGTTGATGGCGTTACAGACGGTTGAGTCAGCTTCAGCACAAAAATCCCTGGATCCACAGGCAACTTAAGTGCAGCGCACTTCGACAGGCCATCGGCAATGTCGTTCTGAGCTCTTGGAACATGTTCCATTTGCAGGTCGTCAAAGTGCTCTTCTAGCTTTCTCACTTCATCAACATAAGCTTCCATCAACGAACTCTGATAACTCTTGTTCACTTGGCGGATGACAAGCTGTGAGTCACCCCTGACAATGAGCTTCTTGATCCCAAGGTCTCTGCGATCTCGAGACCGGCAAGCAAACCTTCATACTCTGCGGTATTGTTTGTTGCTTGCTCCTTGGGAAAGTGCATCTGGACTACGTGCTTGAGGTGCTCTCCGTGGGTGCAACAAGTAGCACGCCAAGACCGGGCGCCTTTGCAGCGAGAAGGCACCGTCAAAGTACATCAACCACTCTTTGCTTGCCTCCTTGACGGGGATGCTCGTTTCTGGAATTTCTTCATCTTGTGTTGGCGTCCATTCTGCTATGAACTCCGCCAATGCTCTGCTTTGGATAGTTGAAGTGCTCTCAAACTTGAGGCCAAAGCTCGACAGTTCCAAAGTGCCCACTCGACAATCCTGCACTGTTGCCTCTGGATTTTGCAGTATCCTCTTCAGGAAAAGCAGTGACGACTGTGATCTCATGTGCTGGAAGTAATGGCGCAGCTTTCTCGAGGCCATGAGGAGGCCGAAAAGCAATTTCGCACACCGAGTACCTTGACCTAGCCCCTGCAAAGGGAACCGATAAAGTAAACTGGCGCTGCACCATTTTTTCTGCATCTTCTCATGCGTCTGCGCAGATCCATCCTTGTCGGGACCAGAGCTTGCCGGTGAAGCCCCCGCTTGTCGCGGATGCATCCGCCATGGTTGCTAGCTCATCATCCGCCTCCCTCTCCGCTACTAACGCAGCACTAACCACTTGATTGGTTGCCGCTATATACAGCAGCAACTTCTCTTGTGGCTTAGGTGCGACAAGTGTTGGAGTGGAGGATGTATCTCTTCAAGTCTGCGGCGCAGCCTCCGCTTCCGGAGTCCATTTCATCGGACCTGCCTTTTTCAAAATTTTGAAAAATGGCACTGCGCGCTCAGCAGACCTAGAGATAAACCTGCTGAGAGGAGCTACGCAACCGGCAAGCCTTCGTACATCCTTGACACGCTTTGGTGCTTCAATCTGCTCAATGGCCTTGATCTTGTCGGGATTGGCTTCAATTCCCCGCTGAGACACGAAGAACCCGAGAAGCTTGCCGGAGGGGACTCCAAACACGCACTTCTCGGGGTTGAGCTTGAGGTTGATCTTGCGCAGATTTGCAAAGGTTTTGTCTAAATCTTGAATCAGAGTCGCCTTGTCCTTGCTTTTGACCACTATATCATCCATGTAGGCTTCCACATTTTTGTGCATTTGCGGCTCAAAAGCGTAATGGACTACTCTTGCAAATGTTGAACCAGCATTCTTTAATCCGAAAGGCATCCGCACGAAACAGTATGTGCCACATGGGGTGATGAATGCGGTCTTCTCCTCATCCTCTTCTGCCATGAAGATCTGATGATATCCTGAGTATGCATCCAGAAATGAAAGCAAATCACATCCGGCCGTGGAGTCAACAATCTGGTCGATGCGCGGCAAGGAAATGGGTCTTTGGGACAAGCTTTATTGACATCGGTAAAGTCAATACAAAGCCTCCATTTCCCGTTAGCCTTGTGTACAACTACAGGATTGGCCAACCACGTAGGGATGGAGCACTCCTCTGACAAGGCCTGCTGCTTCCAATTTCTTGATTTCTTCTGCGATGAATTCTTGGCGCTCCACTGTCTGCTTCCTGACTTTCTGCTTGACGGGCTGCGCATGAGGACAAACGGCAAGACGGTGCTCAATTACTTTCCTGGGAACACTGGGGATGTCAGATGGTTGCCACGCAAACACGTCGACGTTCGCCCGCAGGAAAGCAACGAGCGCGCCTTCCTATTTAGGGTCGAGAGAGGCACTGATGGTGAAGGTACCACCAGTGCCGTCCTCCTTGGCGGACACCTTCTTGGTCTCTGGTGGAGCTGCCATCGTCTTCTTACACTTGCCGGTGGAGCTGCCATCGTCTTCTTACACTTGCCGGTGGAGCTCGATGGTGCGTCCTCGACGGTAGCGCAGCACTCCGAAGAGGTGCGCTTGCTGGAGTGGGCATCAGAGCTCTTGCCAGACTTGATCTTCTTCTTCGCCCCGGGAGCTTCAGCGGCAAGTGGCTTGCAATCTGCTACAACTGCTGCTTCCTGGTAGGTCTTGTCGGCGCAGATAAGAGCATCCTTCTTGTCGCCAGGGACAGAGATGACACTTATCGGGCCTGGCATCTTCAGCATGTTGTATGCATAGTGAGAGGCTGCCATGAATTTGGCGAAGGCCGATTTGCCAAGTATCCCATTGTAAGGCAATGGAAAGTCAAGAACGTCAAAAGTGACCCTCTCGATCCTGAAGTTCAACTTCATTGTCCAAATGTCACCGCAACGTGATCTTTCCTTCGCTTGCTCCTTCCCGGATTGATTCCTTGGAATGTGCCGGTCTCTTCGAGCTCGCCATCAGGGATCTGGAGTTTCTGGAGCACCGCGGAGGAGATCAGGTTCAAGCCGGCCCCGCCGTCAACTAGCATCTTAGTGACATTGAGGTTGTGGATAGTTGGTGAAACCAACATCGGCAAGCACCGACCGCATGATTACACGATCAGGGTGGTCCTCAATATCAAAGATGATAGGCGTCTTGGACCATTTTAGAGGCTTGCGTGACTCGGCGGATGGTTACGCCAAGCATTGACTTCCCGCATCCACTGCTTGAGCTGGCGGTGTGAAGTATGCAGAGAAGCACCGCCGTCAATGCACAGGACCTCTGTGGCTTTCTGGAACTCCTGCTCATCGTTCTCGTCATCATCCATGTCTTCATCATCGTCGTCATCTTCATCCTTGTGGCGGCCGCGGGGAGGTCTGTCTCCTTGCCGCTGCTTGGCCTTGCCGTGGCGTCCTCCTCGGCCGGGACATTTCTTGCTAGCTCCTCCAGCACCTTCCTGGGCCTTCTCCTTGTCGCATCGTCAGATTCAGCCTTCGCTGCTCGACAAGCCGGTCGACCTTTTGCAGCTTTGGAGGTCATGGCCCTTGGTGCGGTGGATCTTGCAGTACTGTTTGTTGGAGCCGTCCTGCTTGTCGGCGACCGGCACAGCCTGGCAGTTGGTGCCCGCGGCAACCTCCTTGGCGGAGCTACCAGCTTTGGCTTTCTTGGCGCCACCTCCGTTGCCGGACTGCTCAACAACTAGCACATCTTTGCCTTTCTTCTTCCTGTTGTTCTGCCGCTGGTTTTTCTTTGCCGGGCGGTCTCCTCACTATCGAGATCCTCCGCTTCAGTTGTTCTCTCCGGGAGTCTCCTCCCTTCCTCAAAGACGCGCACACTTGTCGGCGGGGCATATAGCTCATCGACGTCTTCGATCTTGCACATCGCCATCTCCTCCGCATCCTGCGGTTTCAAGACGTTCGATGGAACGCGCTGAATACTGTGGCGGGTGGACATCTGGGATGTTGTGTCAGACGCCGATTGAATCTCTGAATGTACTTGCGCAGGGCTCTCCTTCCTTACAGGCGGCAGATGAAGGTCGCTTTCTTGGCCATGGGGCTTGTGGCCGCCTATAAAGGCGCCGACAAACTGATGGCATAGATCTGCCAAGAAGATATGGAGTTGTCCGGCAAGTGCATGAGCCAGGATCTGACATTGGGCTTGAGCACCAGCGGGAAGTAGTTGGCCAGGATCTTGTCGTCTCGCCCCCCGGCAGCATGCACCGCGATGGTGTAGATGCTAAGGAACTCCGACGGATGCGTCTTGCCGTCGTACTTCTCCGGTACGTCTGGCTTGAAATTCTTCTTGCTGGGCCACTGGACTTGCCGCAGCTCACGAGTGAACGCAGGGCAACCTCATCACAGACGGCAAGTCGCTGGTTCCCTCGGGCGCATGCATGTCGACAGAGGGCCCAGCGCGCTGGTCTGATTGACGCCGCGCTTCTCTTCGGCGCTCGATGCGAGTTCGAGCGTCTTCTTGTTGTCGTTCGTGAAGAACTTGGCGCTGATCGTGACGAGCTCGTGGATCCGACGATGTGGTGGAGTCACTGTCGAGGTGGATCCGGCGAGTCGGCGATCTTGGCCTTCGGGGTGGAGAGTGCATGGTGGTTGCACCTCCACGGTTTGCCGCCACCGGATCGTGTTTTGCAGTCCTGCCGCGGCAGCGATGCACTCGGTTGCCGCGGAGCGTCGCCGTTGGCAAAGCCGATGAGACTCTGAATGGTGGCCCTCCATTCATCGACCTTGTCGGCTGTTGGAGGGTAATCCAGGAGCAGTTGAGCTCTCGCCAAAGCTTACGCGAGTGGTCGGTGGTAGTGGCGAGCGGCGAGGAGCGGATATGCTCGGACTTCTAACTATGTTAGAAGGAGCAGATCCCGCCCAGCGACCGATGCCTCGCTCGCGCCAGCATGTTGGCGTGCATGCTGGTCTTGAGCATCCCGAGATCCACTAGCTCGATCTTGGTACAACGAGCGTATGGCATTGTGAATACCATGACACTGTCGGTCCCGCGCCTCCTGAGGCGGGCGCGGTGCATGCACGGACACCGAGGTCTGCGCAGCCTTGTCCTTGGACTTGGCAGCACCGTGGGCTCCCCCGTCGACGTCCATTCTTCTGCCGGCGTCTACCCCACCACCCGTTTGCTTCGATGGTGGTGGGTTTGACTTGGACGGAGCATCTGCCGCCGAAGCCTTCTTCTTCGGTGGCATGTCGATGAAGATGATGAAGATCTAGCTCGTGTGGACGCCGGATCAGGTTCACACAACCTCGATGCCCCCTACCTGGCGCGCCAAAGATGTCGGGGAAGGCTGATCTGGCCCACGAACACCTATGGGACCGGCGGACCGAGCCCCTTTTGGTTCGGCGGGGGGCGGAGGTCGCACGAAGAGCAGATCGAGGCGAAGCACACGAGCGGTTTACCCAGCTTCTGAGCTCTCCGGAGAGATAACACTCCTACTGCTGCATGTCTGAATGTATTGAGTTCTTGCTCGGGAGCGCTGAGTGCTACAGTACACACAAGCTGCTAACCAGACCGGCGTGTCCGCTTCAACCTTCGAACCCCCCTCTACGCTATGCGCATGGGCCTCCTTTTATATGCTAAAGGGGTCTCCGACAGGTGGCAACGTAGACAAGGGTAAAAATGGAAAAGGAGTGGTTGGTACAGCTACTTGTACAGTGTACAGTGTACAGTGTATCATACCTAACCCTGACGGCAGGGGACAAAGGCATTAAATGCCCGTCTACGCCGCCCTAACAAAGGCGAAAGGGACCGTCGTGGGCGCCACCGCTTGCACACGATGGCAATCTTGTCGGCGCCGCATGCCACCGCTCCGGGCCGCTCAAGACCTCTTGCCACGCTGCGCTACCGGAAAGGTCGAGGCGACACGTTAGTGGATGTGCTTTGGAGCGCAGTGCAGAGTGGTGGTCTGCCTTGGCAAGCGCCTTTGCCGTGGTTGTTGTCTTGTCGCGTCCGGAAGCTTGTCGCTCATCGGGCCTTCCGGCAAGCTCCTCTTGCCGGGCCTTGTCTCCTAGGTGCCTTGGGTGGCCTTCCCGCAAGCTCCTCTTGCCGGGCCTTATCTCCTTGGCTTGAATACTTTGTTCTTGAATGGCTCCAAAGGAACCACGGAGGACCTTGGCGGTCACCCGGTAAGCCTTGCCGCGGAGGGCTGCTACTGCCCGTGCACAAGTTCGGGATACTAGGGTACCCCTACTCTAGTACACCGACACTATGGTAATGAGTCTCTCTTTCCGGACTATGTCCTCTGGTTTATATAGACACCGGGAGGATCTAGGGTTACACAAGGTTGGTTACAAAGAAAGGAATCTACATATTCGGCCGCCAAGCTTGCCTTCCACGCCAAGGAGAGTCCCATCCGGACACGGGTGCAGTCTTCGGTCTTCGTGTCCTCGCAGCCCATCAGTCCGACCCATGGCTAACAGGCCGGACGCCCGAGGACCCCTGAGTCCAGGACTCCCTCAGGGGCCCACCCAAGGGGTTTCCTCCCACTTTTGGTGGCTTTTGGGTGGAAAATATCCAAGGGCATTTCGGTATTTTCAATTGCCCTCTACCCCTTGCCTCCCACTATAAATAGAGGTGGAGAGAGCTCTGCATTTCACTCAATCTCTCTGAAACAGATGCCATGCAATGATCTGGCTCTATCTCCCTCTCTGTGAAATAGTTTCGACCGTCGAAATGTTGTCTAGTCTCCGGCAGGGCCTAGTTCTAGACAGAGAAGCCCTGTTGGATAGTTGACATCGTATGTGTGAAACCTAGTAGAGAGGTCATAGTTTCGATCTTAGTTCGAGAGATAGCCTGAGGTTCTGTCCGAGGATCTGACCATGTGCCTCCCGAAGGGCTATCCGAGGGATTGATCGAGTTTCTGTCCGAGGGCCTCCCGGAGGGCTATTCGAGGGACCGCCTAAGGAGCTGTCCGGGGAGTACATCCTCGTGGTTACGAGGTTGTAAAATCCTATGACGAAGTTCAGTATGGGGCTCGAGATTTTTATGTCGTGTTTCATACGCCCCGGAAAGTTAATCTAGTGACTTGAATAATCATACTTGATGATGGACGTTGGTATCTGCGCTTTAAGACAAAACCTTAGAAGCCACATAAAATAATTTTTTGCATAAACCGGTTAGAGGTGTCTAACTTGGTTTTGCAGGATGACATGTGATGTGCATATGATGTGATATAGTCTTTGTCATATTTAATTTGATTATGTTTGAGATGACTATATAATGTAAATTAATTAACATGACCTACTGATGACCCACAAGTATATGGGATCTATCATAGTCCTTTCGATAAGTAAGAGTGTCGAACCCAATGAGGAGCAGGAGGAAATGACAAGCGGTTTTCAGCAAGGTATTCTCTGCAAGCACTGAAATTATCGGTGACAGATAGTTGTATGATGAGATAATTCGTAACAGGAAACAAGTAACAAAAGTAAACAAGGTGCAACAAGGTGGCCCAATCCTTTTTGTAGCAAAGGACAAGCCTAAACGAACTCTTATATAAAGCAAAGCGCTCTCGAGGACACATGGGAATTGTTGTCAAGTTAGTTTTCATCATGCTCATATGATTCACATTCGTTACTTTGATAATTTGATATGTGAGTGGACCAGTGCTTGGGTGCTACCCTTCCTTCGACAAGCCCCCCACTTATGATGAACCCCTCTCGCAAGCATCTGCAACTACGAAAGAAGAATTAAGATAAATCTAACCATAGCATGAAACATATGGATCCAAATCCGCCCCTTATGAAGCAACGCATAAACTAGGGTTTAAGCTTCTATCACTCTAGCAACCCATCATCTACTTATTACCTCCCAATGCCTTCCCCTAGGCCCAAATATTGGTGAAGTTTCATGTATTCAATGTTCACATAACACCACTAGAGGAAAAACAACATACATCTCATCAAAATATCGAACGAATACCAAATTCACATGATTACTTATAACAAGACTTCTCCCATGTCCTCAGGAACAAACGTAACTACTCACAAAGCATATTCATGTTAATAATCAGAGGAGTATTATTTATCATTAAGGATCTGAACATATGATCTTCCACCGAATAAAGCAACAAGCCTCAACTACAAGGAGTAATCAACACTACTAGCAACCCATAGGTACCAATCTGAGGTTTTGAGACAAAGCTCGGATACAAGAGATGAACTAGGGTTTGAGAGGAGATGGTGCTAGTGAAGATTTTGATGGAGATTGAAGCCCTCTCGATGAGACGATCATTGGTGATGACGATGGCGATGATTTCCCCCTCTCAGAGGGAAGTTTCCTCGGCAGAACAGCTCCGCCAGAGCCCTAGATTTGTTCTGCCCAAGTTCCGCCTCGAGACGGCGGCGGTTCGTCTTGAAAGATTCCTTCTTATTTTTTCCAGGTCAAAACACACCATATAGCAGAAGATGGGCATTGGGGGCCTGCCAGGGGGCCCATAAGGCAGAGGACGCGCCTAGGAGGGTAGGGCATGGCCTCCACCCTTGTGGATGGCATGTGGCCCCCTCTGGTGCTTCAGTGCTATTCTTATTTGAACAAACCTGCCACTTATGATTAACCCCCTCGCAAGCATCCGCAACTACGAGAAAAGTATTAAGATTGAAACTAACCATAGCATTAAACTTTTGGATCCAAATCGGTCCCTTACGAAGTAGCGCATAAACTAGGGTTTAAGCTTCTGTCACTCTAGCAACCCATCATCTAATAACTACTCCACAATGCATTCCCTTAGGCCCAAATATGGTGAAGTGTCATGTAGTCAACATTCACATGACACCACTAAGGGAATCACAGCATAAATATTATCAAAATATCGAGCACATATCAAGTTCACATGATTACTTGCAACATGACTTCTCCCGTGATCTCAAGAACAAAAGTAACTACTCACAAGTGATAAACATGTTCATGACCAGAGGGGTATTAAATAGTATAATGGATCTGAACATATAATCTTCCACCAAATAAACCATATAGTGATCAACTACAAGATGTAATCAACACTATTAGTCACCCACAGGTACCAATCTGAGGTTTTGAGACAAAGATCAGATACAAGAGATGAACTAGGGTTTGAGAGGAGATGGTGCTGGTGAAGATGTTGATGGAGATTGACCCCCTCTCGATGAGAGGATCGTTGGTGATGACGATGGTGATGATTTCCCTCTCCCAGAGGAAAGTTTCCTCGGCAGAACAGCTCCGCCAGAGCCCTAGATTGGTTCTGCCAAAGTTCCGCTTCGAGATGGCGGCACTTCGTCCCTTAAGTTTCCTTCTTATTTTTTCGAGGTCAAAATACGCCATATAGCAGAATCGAGGGCCTACCATGGGGCCCACAAGACCGGAGGGCTCGCCCAGGGGGGTAGGGCGCATCCTCCACCCTTGTGGATGGCAGGTGGTGAGAGAGTCCTCACTACAAAAAAATACACTTCCGTGATGATACATGTTTGTCGGCGTTCTGGAAACGGGGGTCTCCAGACTTGCCTGCCTGCGGCCCACAGCGTGGCCAGCAGGCCGTACGGCCCATCTTCGTCAACAAGGCACCCAAGACCCTCGCGAGGCGAACGATGCAAGACCTCCTCTGGGGTGGCCTAGCCAGGCAGGCTCACGAGGAGCGGAGATATCAAGGCGAGGCAAACCTCACGAGGCTCTCGTGGCGTGAGCCATGACGAACGGCACCAGGCAGGCGCCAGTGCACACAGCGTCTCTATTTCCTATTTGGTGCTAAGGAGGCCAGCGTAGGCGAAGAGTACCGAGGCATTAGGAAAAGGTTGCCATATTGGTGCAACGAGACCAAGACCAGAGGACGGCAAGGCGGAGGTCATCGTGGAGCCCAAGACGGTGTCACCCCAGAGCTTTTCACAGGCGAAGACCGCTTTTGTCAGGATAGCTTGTACTAGCTGTCCCCCTTCAAATTTGCCCGCCGTTGTTGGCTCCCTTCCCGCTCGATATTTGGGAAGAGGACCATGGCCTCTATAAATAGGGCTAGCCACCACAGTAGGAGGAAAATGATCCCGAACTAGTTCAGAATATCCTCAACTACACAAGCACAAGAACACCTCAACCTCAGGAGGCCGTTCTTCCCTTGTACTGTTCATCATCAGCCCAAGAGTCAATCCACCACCACCACACTGGAGTAGGGTATTACACCACAACGGTGGCCCGAACCAGTATAAACCCCGTGTCTCTCCGTGTTGCAAGTTCGTCGAGTTCATCCGCGAGATCTTAGCGAGCTAGAGCGTAGATCGGTAGGAGGGAGAGACTTCGCGTGCACCCCAGTGTTCGAACCTTGAGGGTTAGTTGGAACCCCACATCCGGCAGCGAGGCGTTTGACCATCGCCTAGCACCTAGGCATGCCTAAGCTCCTCCTAGGCACCGCCTTTTCCAACAGAGTGCGCTGCCGACGTGTCCCCTTGCTTTATCGGGGACCGCAAGGAAGCTAGTCTCGTCTGTCGCTGCCTCGCCTCACTTTGACGCACGTCCAAGCTGACGAGGCATGCAGCGCCATGCTGGCTAGCTGGCTGCTGCGCTGGTGCGGTGGCAGGGGCTTCACGAAGATACGCATGCCACCACGCAGGTGCTTGCTTGGTTGGCCTAGAAGCTGCATGCTGCCACATAGGTGCGTGCCTAGTTGGCAGGCTGCTTTCTTGTCCGGGACGGCCATGGGGTAGCGAAACCTTGGCAAGTGCGGCCTGGTTGTGGCTCATAGATGTCCCCGGCAAGAGTCTTGCCGGGTCTTGTCAAGCGTCCGGCAAGGGTTTTGCCGGGAGGGGCCTTCGTCTTCTGGTTCTCATCCGGTCTTGCAGGCCTTCAGTCTTCACAAAGATCTGCATGCCACCATGCAGGCGCCTCCCGAGCCTTGGCTCCAATGTTGTCAATGGTGTCGGAACTCTCAGGCTCAACGGTGGCGGTCTTGCTGGTGTTGGGTAAGTTGCCCCGGCGAGGCCCTTGCCGAGGCAGCATAGGTCGTCCCCGGCAAGGCTCTTGCTGGGGGAAACCCACCTTGCCCCTTTGCTCTTCACGCCCCTGGTCTTAGCTAGCCCTGGTAGTCTTGTTCTTCACTTCCTTTGCTCCGCCAAGCGTGGCCACAGGTGCGGCTACAACTGCCCATGCAAAAGTAAAGGGGTACAAAAGACCCCTATTTTTGTACACCGACAGTGCATGTAGTTCAAATTTGAATTATGCACATAAAATGTCTGGAAAACCCAGTTAATGTATTATTATGTCCAAACGAACCCCGAAAAATTCCAAAATTGAACACAACACTCCTGTTGTTCTATGTTAACACTCGAAAAAATTTCAAAGCAATAAGAGGCAACGAATATCGTTTCGTCCCCAAAGGTGGCACGTTCCCTACCGAAACCATCACGCTTGTTGTGAGAAGCTTATACCTAAACCTGCCCCAAATGGGACAAAAAATTTACCACGTCATGTTGATGCTGCTCCATGATAGCATGCCAAGTTTCATGAATTTCAGATGAGTTTTGGATTTACTAGAATTTAAAAACCAGGTATCTCAATGTTTGCGGCCGAGTGACGGTGGCAGGGTGTTTGAAATTCATTCCCATTTCTTGCATGGGGCCTAAGCATGCAACCAAGGACACACATTTGATTTTTCAACCAGTTTATATGCACTGGAGAATGTGCATGTAGTTCATATTTGAATTATGCGCATAAAATGCCTACAAAACCAAGTTAATGTATAAAAACGTCCAAACGAACCCTGAATAATTCCAATTTTTTTGACGACACACCTATAGTTGCATGTTGACTACAGATAAAAGTTCTAGCAATTCAAACACCATCCTTTGTAGCCGTGACCCCATTACGTAATTCAAATCAAGATGATAAATCAAGTAGATCGCACATAGTTTATTATCACCAACCATGTGAGATGCAGCACAAAATATCTTGGAGCATCGTCGGTGTATAGTACGCCTATGGCTTACGCCAGAACGTGTGTCGGCTACAGTCCACAACTGGTGTGTCAAGCACACTAGCTCACTCCCCAAATATCATTTCACTGTTCATTCATCGCCGGTGAAAGATGGGGACGTGGACCCACGTTGTGAGGGCAACTTCGGCGGCCCACTCCGGCGAGAGCGCGGCCGCTGACGCCAGGCACGTGCTAACAAGCTTCATGAAGGCGACCGCAGTCTGCGTCCGGGCGGCCAAGGCAGCCCAAACGGCCGCTGTTGCTTCTCAGGCGGCGGCAACAACATATTCCTCCGGGATAGCAACTGGCGAGAGCGGCACATCAGTTGTCCATTCCGTAGTGGTGACCTTAGCCCTGATGGAGGCTGCCCACTACCATGTCGAGGCCGTTCACGCCCAGCTCGTGGCGCTCACCGCACAAATCGAACGAAGCTTCTCCGACAACGGTCGGCAACCCACGGCCGAAGAGTTGGCAATCGCCGAGAGAGTTCGAGCAGTCGTCCGTTCCTGCGCGGCATACCTTGCCACGACGGAGCCTGCCAAAGCCCAGACCGCGGCCGCCCATGCCCAGCTCGTGGCGGCCTATTCCAAAGATATGGCGGACGTGGATGGAGAGATGCTTGCCGAGTATGGTGCAATTGATGCCATGGAGCCCCTTCCCCAGGAGACCATCGGGTGCGAGCTGGACATGGAGGCGGCAGCGGAGATCGACAAGCACTAGCCGTAGTAGTATTCTTTGTTTTGATTAATTAAGAGCGCCGGTCTTTAATTTGTTAGCGTAATGTTTAGGTTAGCTAGCTCTGTTTAATTGCTAAACTTGCTCGATTAAGAAGATAGTCTCCTTTGGGTACCCAAATTATGCAATGACGTGGATGACCACTGTAACCAGGGAAATTCGAACCAAATTTTTGACGTTCAAACTCAACCCACACGGGTTAAGCTATCTGAATCATTTGTGATGTTTACATATCGTACACAGTTCTGAATAAGGGACCGTGTCTGATGACACTTCGCGCCAGTTTTTTCGCTGAAGCGATTCCAAATTTTCGGCTTCCGCGAAAATATCTATCTCCCCGCCCCTCCCCCTTACCAAAAGCCACATTTCCCCTGTTTCTGCCTTCCTTTCCAAGTTGAAACCTTCACCCTTGCTTGCAGCGCTGCCTCCTCGCCGGCGACCGTCCTTCACGTTGCTCGGCCTCGTCTATCCAGGCAGGTAATCCACACCCGACCCCCATCCTCCTCCTCCTTCCACATCCCACATGCCTCGACCGCCGGCGCGACACCTTCCACCCAAATCACCGACCCCTCCACCAAATAAGCGCCGCCCTAAGCCATGGTGCATGCAGTATAGCAATGATCTCAAGGAGCATTTGGCAGCGGAGAAGCAAATCGTGGCCGCATGTGCGGATGAGGTCGCGATGGCTGCCATTTTTGCCGACCCCGAGATCTTGGAGGAGCACCTCGCCGTCGAGGCACCGTTGATGCCTCGCGTGCCGATGCCGCGATGTGGTTGGCTGCTTTAAATTACAATTCGTGGCGTTTTCTCGAGGCCACCGTTGGTGCCTTCAATGAAGACTTTTCTCAGCGTGCACATGCTTACCTCATCTCGAGAGCCAGCAGGTTGGTGCCCGGGGCTCAGGCAACTCACCACTACAACGAGGGCACCCAAGATGCGGACACCTCGCCCTCTTCCATGTCCAAGGAGCCAATCGTCATTGATATCTCCGACAATGAGGAGAAGCTTGTATTATTAGCTCACTATAAGGACCCATGTTCAGTTTTCTAGCTACTGCCTTTCCTTAACAAATTCTAGTGAATTGTGCTATCTACTTTTACCATGCAATCTTCTGCTATAGTGTATATGTTCTATATGTCTTGCAATGTGGTGTTCAGTTAACTGCTTGGTTCAATTCTGCAAATGTGATGTTCAATTCTTCAGGGTGCAATATTAACAAGTTGTTAAGAATTCTTGGTTTGGTTAACTATCTGATCTTCTATTACGAGTATGTTATATTGTGCAATGTGGTGCTTAGTTAACATTTGGTTCATTTGTTGTGGTGTTTAGTTAACTACTTGGTTCGATTCTGCAATGCGATGTTCAATTGTTGTGGATGCATTATGTAATTGTATACCTTGTGAGAAATAAATCAAATTTGGCTATACTAAATACATGAGAAACAAATATAATTGCTATGTTTCCATGTTGTTAAGCATGCTTGTTTTGGTTAACTGTCTGATCTTCTATTAGGAGTATGTTATATTGTGAAATGTGGTGCTTTCGATTAACGTTTGGTTCATTTGTTGTGGTGTTTAGTTAACTGTTTTGTTTGGTTCAATTCTGCAATGTGATGTTCAATAGTTGTGGGTGCATTCTGTTATTGTATACCATGTGAGGAATAAGTTAAATTTGGCTGTAATAACTACATGACAAAAAAATACATTTTTTATATTTCCAAGTTGTTAAGCATGCTTGGTTTGGTTAACTGTCTGATCTTCTATTTGGAGTATGTTATATTGTGCAATGTGGTGCTCAGTTAATAGTTGGTTCATTTGTTGTGGTGTCTAGCTAACTGCTTGGTTCAATTCTACACTGCGATGTCCAATTGTCGTGGGTAGAATTTTGTATTATTGTGCATGTGAGGAATAAATCGAATTTGGCTGCACTTAATACATGAGAAACATATACAAGTGCTATATTTCCTAGTTCTTAATCATGATTGGTTTGGATAAGTGGGTTTTCCATGTGGCTTGAATTATCTGATGAATCTGCAATGTGCTTATTTTTCATCAACATATTTTACTGATAGCATGCGAACCCTTACTTAACCTGATGACTAACTACCTTATATGTGTTGCAGGGAAACAATGGGAAGCACTGAGGTTTACAATCGAGGTTAGCACGTGCATGGTCCGTTGTCTAATAGCACATTATTGTGCAATTGCAAGAACCATTCTAATATTTAGGTTTTTAACAATTTGGTCTTGCACATGTAGGTCCCATCTTGTCGAGGTTTTGACCTTTATTCGACCCTTTTTGCATATGGGGAAATGAGTTGTCCATGAATATCAGTCAGGTCAAGAAACTCAGAAAGATTGTTTGGATAAAGAAATTAGCAAAAAAATAACAACAAGATCTTTGTCTGCACAGTGAAGACGACATCAGTTCACTACAGGATGGTACTAACTATTATACCTTGCCTATTTTATTCATTTGCCCCATTTCCAATATAGAGAAGATATTTATGCACATCCTTGTTTTCAGGCCTTTCCAAAGCAGTTCACTGATGATTACCTCTCAAACCACCTGTATGGTCAGGAGGCGAGGAAGGTATTCATACAACACCCATGGTTCAATATTCAAGTGTTCCTAAAGAGGACGAAGGATGGATCAGTCATCCACAGGCACTGGCCTAAAGTTACAAAGACCTTCAACATCAATGAAGGCTCAATATTCACCTTCTGCTTCAGCAGTTTTCCAGATGAGATACATTTTTCTATGTACCGTCTATGATGCTAATTTCGAAGGGTTATAGATGTTACGTGTGAAACTTGGTCCTGGTGTAGTTGTGTAATGGGGTAGCTGAGTGCTGAAGCTATATGATGTTGTACTGTGATGTATTTCAATTATGAAAATGAAATATATTGTGTCCTTAATATGAAATGTCAATTAGATTAACAAAATGGATTACGAATAATCAGTTAATTAGCCTGCTAATTGGGTTTTTCCTATTGCAAACGGTTATTGAGAAAACGCAGTGTGCGATGCATTCAATAACGCACACTGTTTCTAGGAATAAACTGTGTTAGATTAATGAACAATCCCACACGACATCCACTTGAAAACTGTTTGCGTTAGGCTACCTGGCGCAAACGTTTACTATAAAAAGCGTGCGTGATGGACAACCCTTGACACACAATTTCTTCTAGGCACCATGTGTGATGAATCCAATAACGCAAACGATAAAATTGTTAATACCATGTGCAATGGAAATGCTATCACAAACGATTTAACCGGGAAAATTGTGTGTCATGTACTTGCGAACAGAAACGTTTTCCTTGGAGCGACTATGTGGGATGTATATACGAACGGAAACGTTTAACGTTGGCTGACTGTGTGGGATGTACCTACGATCGGAAATGATTTCACCTGTATAATTGTATTTTTTAGCACTACTGTACGTATTTCTGTATTTGAGTGCTCGCCGAGCGCACACAACCTCATTTTGCCGAGCGTGTGTGCCAGGAGGGCATATACCCGATGGTTTCTGGGTCGTGTGGGAAGGACCCCCTTATCGCCCACACTCACTTGGCGACGGTTCCAAATGCCGTCACGGAAAGGGGTTAAAAACCATTTGTTTAGCACCTCGCTGTACTAGTGATACCATCAAAATATCAAACACATATAAAATTCTCATGATTACTTGCAACAAGATTTCTCCTGTGACCTCAAGAACGAAAGTAACTACTCACAAATGATAATCATGCTCAAGATCAGAGGGGTATTAAATAGCATAACGGATCTGAACATATAATCTTCCACCAAATAAACCACATAGTTGTCACATCCTAGCTAGTCCATGCATTAGAGTGTTGCATCATGTCTACTTTTCATCAGAAACTTGAATTGGGGAAGACAGAACCCCCAGAACCCCTCTGAATTCAACTAAGGTTTACCAAAAATATTTTCAATGAATCTGAATTGCCCTTCTAAAAGTTCACCCTCTTTGTCTTGGGTTAGAACCTCTGGCAAAATTGGTGCACAATTTTCTAGGTCAACAGAAGGTCATTGAATTAAATCATATGTAAATTGCATTTGGGCATTTAAATGCTAGTAAATATTTTGAATGCTCAAATAATTCTGAAAATAAGTGTGGGCTGTTGGAGATTTTCTAAACAGAGCCTCTGATTATTTTCAGGATTTTTAGAAGTGCCTAACTATTTTTAGTAAGTCCACAAACTGACAGGAAAATAGAAAAAGAAAACCAAAGCAAAGCAGAGGCTTACCTGGCGCCCATCTGGCAAGCCCACCTGCCGGCCCAGCCCAGCCACCGCTCCAGCGAGTTGCTTGGCTCGGCCAGGCAGGCAGCCAGGTGCTCGACGGCAGCACCAGCGCGCGCCACGCAGCTGCCCACCGCCCTGCTCCCTCTCCTCACCGTTCTGCCGCCCTGGGTCGGTCACCCACTCCTCCCCCGAGCTCGCAGACACGCCCCTTTCTCCCCAGCTCCTCTCCCTCGCTCACCCGCACCATGGCCGACGCTGCCGCGCCCGCGCCACCGTGATAACCGCGCTCTCCGTCGTCACTGCGCCGCGCCACCGTGTCCAGAAGCTCCGCCTCCCTCCTCTCCTTCGAGCAAGCCGAGCCCCGAGCGCTCGCTTGCCTCAAAGCCTATGCACCGACCTCGCCCGACTCCGCCACCGCCGGAGATCCCTTTTGCCGTCACCGCCGCACCATCTCGTCCCCGACTGCATCGTCTGCACCGTGGTGACAGCCGTGAGCTCAGCTACCTCCTCCCCCTTCTCGTTCTCGCTCTCGAGCCCTACATCGACTGCATGAAGCTTCATCGCACGCACCACCCCCGAGCTCGTCGCCGACGTGTCTCCGGCCAACCACCGGCCGCACCACCGTGTCTAACACACTCACCGCATCGCGAGGAGTCCAACGCACCTCACCACGTGCCTTGTCGTGCCCCGTAGCCTCGGGTCCATCTTCACCCGACTCCGGCGACCGCCAAGGTTGTCGCCGGCGATGTTTCCGGCCACCCCGAGCTCAACCACCGCCACCAAACGCTGCGGCTTGTTCCCAGCTACGCGTAGATGCCCACCGCCGCTCTTTTGGTCGTCGGAACGCACTAATGCACTCTCACCGCCGCGTCTGGCCTCGCCGGCGGCTAAACGCCGGCGTGTTTGACCTTTGACTTTGGTGGGCCCAGGTTGACTCCCCTGAGTCTATGACAAGTGGGGCCCCCTCGCTAATTAACTCAGATTAGTTTTAACTAAATTTAGTTAGTTTAAATAACTGCTCACATCGCGGGACCTTTGGTCAGGTTGACCTGGGCGTCCCCTTTGACCACTTTGGCGTCACCTCGACGCCTTCTTGTATAATAACTAATTTCTGGATTTATTTTTATATAGAAAATTCCAGAAATTGTTGCAAACTTCAAAAATTTATAGAAATTAATCTGTAACTCCAAATTCAAAGATTTATATATGAATTTTGATCAGAAAAATTCGATCTATCCATTGGTAATGGTTTCATGCATGACAGAACAAGCTAACCTTGCTGTTTAAGCAGAATAAGATAATGCACTAATATGGCCATGTTAAATGAACTAACATTTGAATCTTTGATTCAAATGAGTTCATTCCTTTCTGTTCTAGCTTGCATTAGGCCAAGACACATTCATATTGCCATGTCATAGCATGCATCATATTGTTGCATATCGTCATGTGTTGATTATGTTCGGTGTGTCTTTCGTGGTACGTTACGCCTCAGGATAACCCGAATATCCGTGCGAAGGCGTTACCCTACTACCACTACATCAGGCAAGCAACCCATTGATCATTCTGATACAAACCCATGATCTCGCTTCTGCTCTTGTTTACTGCATTAAGACATTGCGATTCAAACTGTTGTGTGTTGCGGTAGTTGAACCCACTTCCTTTGCATGACCTGTCATTGCCACAGTAACTAGATGAAACCCACTAGCATGTGTAGGAGTTGATTGAGCCATATTTGTGTTTCCTACCACGCTATGCTTGCTATGCTTAGAGTTGTGTCAGCTATGGCTCATCGGGATGATGAACTAGAGTGAAAGGTTGTGTCGATGCTTGAGTGAAGTGTTGAACACGATTTGGTAAAGGTATTGATGAGAGGCCATGTAGGAGTACATGGTGGGTTGTTTCATTGAGGCCGTCCTTAAGAACTGAGATACGTGTGTGTGATTTAAGATTCAGCTACTACCACGCATTGGGCCGAAACCAATGGACCCTCTCGACTTATTAACCACTCTTGTCCTTTGTCCGGGAGTTGCAAAGTAGTTTCTGGTGTTTGTAGCATGCTGGGGGCCGCACGCAGTGCTGACCTTAGGGGTGGGCTGTGTTGAGGTAGGCACGTGGCCGGTGTACCGATTCGCCCTTTTGGTGTCTCAGGAACCCTGCACACATCGTTCGGGGCCGTTAGTGGAAACCTCGGCCGGACTCCCTGCGGATGGAACCCGAATAGGCGATAAACCTGGACTGGGGACTCGTGTGTTTAGTCAGTCAGGTCGTGGCCGACACCCTCGCTGGGCTTCCGCTTGAAGGTTGCCGAGTACATGTCATGTAGCGGCGATAAGTGGTGAGAGCATGTGTGAAGAAGTACACCCCTGCAGGGTATAAAACTATTCGAATAGCCGCGTCCACGGTAAAGTACTACTTGGTCAGCTATACAGTTCATAGACAAGTAAATGGATACTACTAAAAGCCTCAAGATAAGTGTGAGTACCGCGGATGGCCCTCTCGTAGGTTGACGAGAGAGGATCCACGATGGAGTATCATGTTGGTGATTAGTGGAATCGTGTGCGACAAATGCTTTTCAAGTGGTGTCACGTAGGATAGCTTAGCCAAGAGTCAAAGCTGGCTTGCTGCAATAACTCCACTACCTTCTTGAGAATGTGCATGTATAGTAGGATTACATTGTAAGACTTGTTGAGTACCTCCGTACTCATGTTGCTTTAGTTAATGTTTTGAGACGACAACACCGCCCCTCCGATGGGTTCTATGTAGACCTTGGCGTCGACGAGTGACTAGCCACCCGGTGGTGGTCCAAGACTTGTGAAGGGCCGATGTAGATAGAAGGGCTTCGTCAAGCCTTCTTTGTTTTTAGTGTACGTACTCAGACTAGTTTGCTTCCGCATGTGCTTGTATGTTTGTATGACTTGAGTGTCGGGTCATGTGACCCCTATCTGTATGAACATGTTATGTATGGCTCCTGAGCCTTTTAAATAAAGTACTTTGAGTTGTAGAGTTTTGTTGTGATGCCATGTTGTATGTACTCATATCGGGCATATTGTGTGTATGATTGAAATGCTTGGTATGAGTGGGATCCGACAATCTAGTTGTTTATCCTTGGTAGCCTCTCATATGGGGAAATGTAGTCTAGTGCTTCACGGCGATAGTAGTCCGCTACTGACCAGTTCACGTAGTCCTGCTAGCCCAAAGACTCACGCTTCTTGACACTTGACTGGCCGGCATGTGTTTCACTTCGTTCCTGTGTCTGTCCCTTCGGGGAAATGTCATGCGGTGACATCCGGAGTCCTGCCTAGCCTGCTACAGCCCGGGTTACCGGAGTCCTGTTAGCCCAGTGCTACAGCCCGGATTCATACGTTGATGACCGACATGCTTGATGTGATTCATGTATGCCTGTCCCCATGGGTTAGTGCCGCTTTGGGTTCATGACTAGCCATGTCGGCCCGGGTTCTCTGTCATGTAGATGCTAGCGACACTATCATATACGTGAGCCAAAAGGCGCAAACGGTCTCGGGCCATGGTAAGGCGACACCCGTGGGAATACCGTGCGTGAGGCCGCAAAGTGATATGAGGTGTTACCGGCTAGATCGATGTGACTTGGAATTGGGGTCCTGACAGCGTTGGCATTAGAGGCGGACTGCTTGTAGGTTCGCTAAGCCAAACTGGTCGATGTCGAGTCTAGAAATGCTTTAGTTATATGTAGGGGAATTGATTGTGGGAGGGACGTAAGGCTCTTTTTACTCCTTTACCTTATGCCCTCACGATGCATGTCATTCTCTTCTCATTCTACGTGGGTTAAGGACTAGGCTCTCTTGTCTCTATCAGGTTCACGTGTTACTAATCCGTAGTAACTTATAGGATTGTTGGTTACCAGCCTCAGTTCAGTTTCTACTACTTTTAGTATGTTATCAGTTGAACCAGAACCTTGATATGATGTTGTTGAGTGGTTTTGCAATCTGTTGTGAATGTCTCAAATCTGTTCCTGAGCATTTACAGCTGTTATGCTGTCCGATTTTCCCTAGAAATTCTAATGTCTTTGCATTGTGGTTGTGCTTTCAGATGGCCACTCGTGCTCAAAACCAAGTGGTTCGCCTGACCCGGTGCCTCGATGTGCCCGGTCATACGGCTATGTTAGTCCGGGTAATGATTGAGACGGGTTACCGTTGGTATCCCGAATACACTATCGAAGAGCAATTCCAAGACTTTAATCAAAGCCAATACCTCTACACTGTCAGGATATTTCCTTCTTATCCTGGATCGACCGAGCCCCTCCACTATTCCTATGGACTCGGTGTTACTATTGAGATGGCTGTGCAGGATGCTGCCTATTCTATGATGACCATCATGCGAGTCAGGACTGGCCTGCTTCGGAACACCGACTTCCGTTATATGCGAGCTTCACTCCCGGGGGCGCAAAGGTATCTCCAGGCTATCTATGCTGACTCCACTCAGGACGACTCACTAACTCGCACCTTGCTTTGAGATGCTCGAGGATAAGGACCGAGAGAATCGGGCCTTGAGACTGGAGCTGTTCAACACCCGTGCTGATCATTGGGCCACATTGACTCGGTTTGCACCGGCTGTGCAAGCTGGATGTATGGATACTAGGGATCTGTACCCTGTGAGATCTGCTCTGCCGGACATGGTGGATTGGTGTGATGTGGGAGGCATCACCCCACCCCGTGGTCCCCATGAGGCCACCGTTTGTTGGTCCAAGACCTCATCCTAGCCCCTATGGTCCACAAGCTCCTCAGGACCGTCAGTTTCCGGATAATCACGTTGAGCTTCCAGGCTATGGAGGTGACTTCTATGAGGACTACTACGGGTATGCGAGTTAGTAGTAGTATCACTAGCATTGTAATAGTTGTATTTCCACCGTCCTGCATGACCTGTGGAATATGACTTAGTGTGTATCAATTTCGGAGGTGTAGAAAAATAATGTATAGGAGCTTGGAATGCTTCCGATGAGATGTAACGTCTTCCACCGTAGTTGTACTCTAGCCGGGCTTGTACTAAACTATGAATGGTGTGTGTGCCCGTTGGTATATAGATGGCAGTTTCTATATTACCATGTCATACGGATGAACATCTCTGCATTCCGTGTTATCCATTACATTCCGCACTTCCTTGCCAAAATTTTGCCATCCTTGTCTAAACTGTTGTCTTGTTTCCTAGGATGGTCAACACCATAACAACCCTGCTGCTCCGGAGCAGGGTGAAGCCAGCGCAGCTAGGAATGTAAATCTGCCTCAACCGCCTTCTCTGGCCGAAGTTATGCTGGAGGTAGAATGAAACAAGCGTGATACCAATCGCTTGCTGGTGCGGATTGAGCAGAATACTGCACGCCAGCCGAGGAACGACCTGGTGTCAATCAATGACTTTGTCAAGCTGTATCCACCGAAGTTTAAACACTCCGTCGAGCCTCTCGATGCGGATGGTAACTTCGCAGCATCACCCACAAGCTATGTTCTGCCAACGTAGCCGAAGCTGATAAGGTTACCTTTGCTGCCTATCACCTCGAAGGCCCTACTAGCCTTTGGTGGGAAAATTTTGAGGCTATGCGCCCGGTCGGCCAAATCACTACCTGGGCTGAATTCTGTGCGGCTTTCCATGAGCATCACATCCCGGAAGGTCTCATGGATCGTAAGAGGGAAGAGTTCTGCAATTTCACCCAAGGTAGACTGCCTGTGGATGCATACAGTCGTGAGTTTGGAAATCTAGCTCTTATGCTCCTGAAGAGGTATCCACCGACGCCAAGAAGTAGGCAAGGTTCTGCAAGGGACTTAGCCCCGAGCTTCGCCGTGATCTTCGTTTGCACGAGTGCACCTCCTTCCAGAAGTTAGTCAACAAGGCCATCAGTGCTGAGACGGGACAATCTGACTTTGAAGCTTCATGCAAGCACTCCCGTGACTTTGGTTCTTCATCCAGCTCTGGATCTCAGAAGCGTTGGGTGTAGATTCCAAGCACCACTCTGCCACCCAGATTCACTCTGAGGCCATCCTTTGAGGCACCTCGCCCCAACCAACAGTATGCACCGCCCAAGGCCTATGGTGGCCCCGCTGCTAATGTTGCTCCACGCCCCAATGTGATAACTTGTTTCAAGTGTGGGGAGACGGGTCACTACATCCGTGAGTGTCCCTAGAACAACCCCAACTAGATCAAAAAGTCTGTTGGCCGTGGAAAGCCAGCAGGAAAGGTGCTTTATGCCAAACCAGCCACCACTGCTCGTGGCCATGTCAATTACGTCTCAGCCGAGGAGACCCATGAGGATCCCAACGTTGTTCTCGGTACGCTCCTTGTTAATTGCCATCCAGCAACAGTTCTCTTTGATACTGGAGCATCTCATTCATTTATTTCTAAGAGCTATGCTCGATTGCACAACACCACATTTAGTGACATGCCCACCTCCATGGAAATTCAGACTCCTGGTTCTAGATGGCAAACCTCTAGAATAAGTCATGGGAATGAAATCCTTGTCGATGATTAGTCTTCCTTGCATCACTAATAGCTCTCAAGTCCTCGGACATTAACATCATCTTGGGTATGGGTGGATGTCGACCCATTATGCTAAGATTGATTGCTCCACTAGAACTGTTCAACTCACCCATCCATCGGGCAAGACAGTCAATGTTTCGACCCGAGTGTCTAAGCGTCAGCTCTACTCCTTAAATGCCAACCCCCTTCCAGACCTTGAAGATATTCCGGTAGTCCGTGACTTCCCGGATGTCTTTCCAGAGGAACTGCCAGGTGTTCCACCTGACAGAGATGTCGAGTTTGTGATAGACCTTGTTCCAGGAACCGTCCCAATCTCTAGAAGACCTTATAAGATGGCAGCCCTAGAATTAGCCGAGCTTAAGAAACAACTCGATGAGTCCTTGCAAAAGGGTTTCATCCGTCCTAGTTCTTCTCCATGGGCTTGCCCCGTCCTCTTCGTCAAGAAGAAGGGTGGAACGGATCGGATGGTTGTAGATTACCGACACATCAACTTGGTCACTATCAAGAACAAGTATCCGCTCCCTCAGGATCAACGATCGTATGATCAGCTTCGCTGGATCCTCGATCTTTTCAAGATGGATTTGAGGTTGGGCTACCATCAAATCAAAATCAAGAACGGGGACATTCCTAAAACAGCCTTTGTTACTCGTTATGGCCAATCTGAGTACACCGTCATGTCCTTACATCTAACCAATGCTCCATCCACCTTCTCTCGGTTAATGAACTCGATCTTCATGGAGTATTTGGATAAATTAAATGTGGTTTAACTCGATGATATACTCATCTACTCCAAGAATGAGGAAGAACATGCCGAACATCTAAGGCTAGTATTGATGAAACTTCGAGAGCATCGCCTTTATGCCAAATTCTCTAAGTGTGAGTTTTGGTAGCCAGAAGTAACCTATCTAGGCCATGTAATCTCTGGTAAGGGCATTCTTTGTCAATCCCGGCGAGTTCAAGCCGTTCTTGGTGGACTCCACCTGAAACGGTCAAGCAAGTTCGGAGTTTCCTTGGTTTAGAGAGCTATTGCCTCCGCTTCGTCGAGAATTTCTCCAAGGTTGCTAAGCCTCTAACCGAACTCCTCAAGAAAGATAAAAGTTCGAGTGGACCCCACAGTGCGAGTTCAGCTTTCAGGAACTGAAAAGACGCCTGACATCTGCTCCCGTACTTGTTCCACCAGATTTTTCTAAGGACTTTATTATCTATTGCGACGCCTCGCGATAAGGACTAGGTTGCATACTCATGCAAGATCGTCATGTGATTGCCTACGCTTCTCGACAGTTGCATCCACATGAGTATAACTATCCCACACATGATCTAGAGCTTGCGGCGATGGTCCATGCACTCAAAACATGGCGACATTACCTTCTTGGTAATCGCTATAAATTTACACCGATCACCAAAGTCTGAAATACATCTTCACCCAACCGGATTGAATCTCAGGCAAAGACGTTGGGTCGAGTTGATTACGGATTACGACTTAGGAATATCTTACACCCCAGGCAAAGCCAATGTCATGGCTGATGCACTAAGTCGTAAATCTTATTGTAACAACCTGATGTTACAACAAAGTCAGCCACTTCTCCACGAGGAATTTCGTAAGCTTAACCTTCACATTGTTCCTCGAGGATTCCTTTCCACCCTGGTGGCGAAACCAACCCTTACAGATCAGATCATCAAGGCACAGAAGGTAGATCCGGGAATCTCCCGTATCAAGAGAAACATCAAGAAAGGAGTCGCGGGTTGTTTCTCCATTGATGATCAAGGTGTCGTGTTCTTTGGAGACCGTCTAGTGGTTCCCAAAATTACGCATAACTTTGAGGTGATCCTTAAGGAAGCTCATGAATCCCCTCTTACCATTCATCCCGGTAGTACTAAAATGTATCAAGACCTACGCTAGAGGTTTTGGTGGACTAGGATGAAGAGAGAAATCGCTCAATACATTGCTAATTGCGGCGATACGTAAATCGAGTTAAGCGAACATCAACGGCCTGCTGGCACCCTTCAACCTTTGGAAATTCCTGAATGGAAATGGGATAAAATCGGTATGGATTTCATTACCGGGTTTCAGGACCAAGAGAGGGAATAATGCTATCTTCGTTGTTGTCGATCGTCTTTCCAAAGTAGCCCACTTCCTACCCGTTCGTGAGAGTATAACCACTAGCCAGCTAGCTGATTTGTACATCTCCCGAATAGTGTCTCTTCATGGTGTTCCATTGGAGATTAACTCAGACCATGGAAGTCTCTTCACCTCTCGATTTTGGGAAAGTTTCCAAAATGCTATGGGAACTCGTCTCTCCTTTAGCACCGCCTTCCATCCTCAATCAAGTGGTCAAGTAGAACGAGTCAATCAAATTCTGGAGGATATGCTTGAGCTTCTATCATCTCTTCGGTATGAATTGGGAGAAATGCCTTCCGTTCACGAATTCGCTTATAACAATAGTTATCAAGCTAGCTTGGGCAAAGCTCCTTTCGAAGTTCTCTATGGACGAAAATGTCGAACGCCTCTTAACTGGTCAGAAACCGGGGAAAGACAACTCTTTGGCCCGGATATGATCCAAGAAGCAGAAGAGCAGGTTCGCGTTATTCGTGAGAAATTGAAAACAGCCCAATCTCGTCAAAAGAGTCAATATGACCGCAAGCATAAGCCTATGTCTTATGAAGTTGGCGAGAAGGCTTACCTTGAGTTACACCTTTAAAGGGAACCCATCGATTCGGTATCAAAGGCAAATTGGCTCCTCGTTACATTGGACCCTTTCGCATTCTTGCCAAACGGGGAGAAGTTGCCTACCAATTGGAACTACCTCCGCATCTTTCCAGAGTTCATGATGTCTTCCAAGTTTCACAACTCAGGCGTTGCTTCTCGGATCCTATCCGTGGAGTGGACCACGAAACGCTTGATCTCCAAGATAATCTCACATATCGAGAATATCCCGTTCGTATCCTTGATCAAGCCGAGCGTACCACTCGGCCTTGAGAATATCAAGTTTCTCAAAGTTCAATGGTCACACCATTCCGAGCAAGAAGCTACACAGGAAAGGGAGGATCGCCTTCGACTTGAGTACCCCACCTTCTTCCCGACGGATCCTAAATCTCGGACGAGATTCTTTGAGTGGGGTGAGTTGTCACATCCTAGCTAGTCCATGCATTAGAGTGTTGCATCATGTCTACTTTTCATCGAAACTTGAATTGGGAAGACAGAACCCCCAGAACCCCTCTGAATTCAACTAAGGCTTACTAAAAATATTTTCAATGAACCTGAAATGCCCTTCTAAAGAGTTCACCCTCTTTGTCTTGGGTTAGAACCTCTGGCAAAATTGGTGCACAATTTTCTAGGTCAACATAAGGTCATTGAACTAAATCATATGTAAATTGCATTTGGGCATTTAAATGCTAGTAAATATTTTGAATGCTCAAATAATTACGAAAATAAGTGTGGGCTGTTGGAGATTTTCTAAATAGAGCCTCTGATTATTTTCAGGATTTTTAGAAGTGCCTAACTATTTTTAATAAGTCCACAAACTTACAGGAAAATAGAAAAAGAAAACCAAATCAAAGCAGAGGCTTACCTGGCGCCCATCTAGCAAGCCCACCTGCCGGCCCAGCCCAGCCACCGCTCTAGCGAGCTGCTTGGCTCGGTCAGGCAGGCAGCAAGGTGCTCGACGGCGGCACCAGCGCGCGCCACGCAGCTGCCCACCGCCCTGCTCCCTCTCCTCACCGTTCTGCAGCCCTGGGTCGGTCACCCACTCCACCCCTGAGCTTGCAGACACGCCCCTTTCTCCCCAGCTCCTCTCCCTCGCTCGCCCGCAGCATGGCTGACGCTGCCGCACCCGCGCCACCGTGATAACCGCGCTCTCCGTCGTCACTGCGCCGCGCCACCGTGTCCAGAAGCTCTACGTCCCTCCTCTCCTTCGAGCAAGCCGAGCCCCGAGCGCTCGCTTGCCTATAAGCCTCTGCACCGACCTCGCCCGACTCCGCCACCGCCGGAGATCCCTTTTGTCGTCACCGCCGCACCATCTCGTCCTCGACCGCATCGTCTACACCGTCGTGACCGCCGTGAGCTCAGCTACCTCCTCCCCCTTCTCGTTCTCGCTCTCGAGCCCTACATCGACTGCATGAAGCTTCATCGCACGCACCACCGCCGAGCTCGTCGCCGACGTGTCTCCGGCCAACCACCGGCCACACCACCGTGTCTAACACACTCACCGCATCGCGAGGAGTCCAACGCACCTCACCACGTGCCTTGCCGTGCCCCATAGCCTCGGGTCCATCTTCACCCGACTCCGGCGACCGCCAAGGTTGTCGTCGGCGATGTTTCCGGCCACCCCGAGCTCAACCACCGCCACCAAACGCTGCGGCTTGTTCCCAGCTACGCGTAGATGCCCTCCGCCGCTCTTTTGGTCGCCGGAACGCACTAATGCACTCTCACCGCCGCGTCTGGCCTCGCCGGCGGCTAAACGCCGGCGTGTTTGACCTTTGACTTTGGTGGGCCCAGGTTGACTCCCCTGAGTCTATGACAAGTGGGGCCCCCCTCTGCTAATTAACTCAGATTAGTTTTAGCTAAATTTAGTTAGTTTAAATAACTGCTGACATGCGGGACCCACTTGTCAGGTTGACCTGGACGTCCCCTTTGACCCTTTGGCGTCACCTGACGCCTTGCTTGTATAATAACTAATTTCTGGATTTATTTTTATACAGAAAATTCCATAAATTGTTGCAAACTTCAAAAGTTCATAGAAATTAATCTGTAACTCCAAATGCAAAGATTTATATATGAATTTTGATCAGAAAAATTCAATCTATCCATTGGTAATGGTTTCATGCATGACAGAACAAGTTAACCTTGCTGTTTAAGCAGAATAAGATAATGCACTAATATGGCTATGTTAAATGAACTAACATTTGAATCTTTGATTCAAATGAGTTCATTCCTTTCTGTTCTAGCTTGCATTAGGCCAAGACACATTCATATTGCCATGTCATAGCATGCATCATATTGTTGCATATCGTCATGTGTTTATTATGTTCGGTGTGTCTTTCGTGGTAGGTTACGCCTCGAGGATAACCCCGAATATCCGTGCGAAGGCGTTACCCTACTACCACTACATCAGGCAAGCAACCCATTGATCATTCCGATACAAACCCATGATCTCGCTTCTGCTCTTGTTTACTGCATTAAGACAACTTGTGTTCAAACTGCTATGTGTTGCGGTAGTTGAACCCACTTCCTTTGCATGACCTATCATTGCCACAGTAACTAGATGAAACCCACTAGCATGTGTAGGAGTTGATTGAGCCATGTTTGTGTTTCCTACCATGCTATGCTTGCTATGCTTAGAGTTGTGTGCAGTGCGGCTCATCGGGATGATGAAATAGAGTGAAAGGTTGTGTCGGTAACGAGAGTGAAGTGTTGAACACGATTTGGTAAAGGTATCGATGAGAGGCCATGTAGGAGTACATGGTGGGTTGTTTCATTGAGGCCGTCCTTAAGAACTGAGATATGTGTGTGTGATTTAAGATTCAGCTACTACCACGCATTGGGCCCGAAACCAATGGACCCTCTTGACATATTAACCACTCTTGTCCTCTGTCTAGGAGTTGCAAAGTAGTTTCTCGTGTTTGTAGCATGCTGGGGGCCGCACGCAGCGCTGACCTTAGGGGTGGGCTGTGTTGCGGTTGGCACGTGGCCCGGTGTACTGATTCGCCCGTTTGGTGTCTCGGGAACCCTACACACATCGTTCGGGGCCGTTAGTGGAAACCTCGGCCGGACTCCCTGCGGATGGAACCCGAATAGGCGATAAACCTGGACTAGGGACTCGTGTGTTTAGTTAGGTCGTGGCCGACACCCTCGTTGGGCTTCCGCTTGAAGGTTGCCGAGTACATGTCGTGTAGCGGCGATAAGTGGTGAGAGCGTGTGTGAAGAAGTACACCCCTGCAGGGTATAAAACTATTCGAATAGCCGCGTCCGCGGTGAAGTACTACTTGGTCACCTGTACCGTTCATAGACAAGTAAATGGATACTACTAAAAGCCTCAAGATAAGTGCGAGTACCGCGGATGGCCCTCTCGTAGGTTGACGAGAGAGGATCCACGGTGGAGTATTGTGTTGGTGATTAGTGGACTCGTGTGCGACAAATGCTTTTCAAGTGGTGTCACGTAGGATAGCTTAGCCAAGAGTCAAAGCTGGCTTGCTGCAATAACTCCACTACCTTCTTGAGAATGTGCATGTATAGTAGGATTCTGTTGTAAGACTTGCTGAGTACCTCCGTACTCATGTTGCTTTAGTTAATGTTTTCAGACGACAACACCGCCCCCTCTGATGGGTTCTATGTAGACCTTGATGTCGACAAGTGACTAGCCACCCAGGTGGTGGTCCAAGACTTGTGAAGGGCCGATGTAGATAGAAGGGCTTCGTCAAGCCTTCTTTCTTTTTAGTGTCTGTACTCAGACTAGTTTGGTTCCGCATGTGCTTGTATGTTTGTATGACTTGAGTGTCGGGTCATGTGACCCCTATCTGTATGAACATGTTATGTATGGCTCCTCGGAGCCTTTTAAATAAAGTACTTTGAGTTGTAGAGTTTTGTTGTGATGCCATGTTGTATGTACTCATATCGGGCATATTGTGTGTATGATTGAAATGTTTGTATGAGTGGGATCCGATAATCTAGTTGCTTATCCTTGGGCAGCCTCTCATATGGGGAAATGTAGTCTAGTGCTTCCTGAGCGATAGTAGTCCGCTACAGCCCGGTTCACCGGAGTCCTGCTAGCCCAGCACTACTGCTCTGGACACTTGACTGGCCGGCATGTGTTTCACTTCCTTCATGTGTCTGTCCCTTCGGGGAAATGTCACGCGGTGACATCCAGAGTCCTGCCTAGCCTGCTACAGCCCGGGTTTCCGGAGTCCTGATAGCCCAGTGCTACAGCCCGGATTCATACGTTGATGACCGACATGCTCGATGTTATTCATGTATGCCTGTCCCCATGGGTTAGTGCCGCTTTGGGTTCACGACTAGCCAAGTCGGCCCGGGTTCTCTGTCATGTGGATGCTAGCGACACTATCATATACGTGAGCCAAAAGGCGCAAACGGTCCCGGGCCATGGTAAGGCGACACCCGTGGGAATACCGTGCGTGAGGCCGAAAAGTGATATGAGGTGTTACCGGCTAGATCGATGTGACTTGGAATCGGGGTCCTGACAATAGTAATCAAGTACAAGATGTAATCAACACTACTAGTCACCCAAAGTACCAATCTATAGTTCCGGTACATAGATTGAACGCAAGAGATGAACTAGGGTTTGAGAGGAGATGGTGCTGTTGAAGATGTTGCTGGTGATTGCCCTCCCCAAGATGGGAGAGTTGTTGGTGATGATCATGACGATGATTTCCCCCTCTGGGAGGGAAGTTCCACCGGCGCCATTGCTCCGTCGGAGGGAAAAAGTGCTCCTACCCAAGTTCCGCCTTGAGACGGCGGTGCTTTGTCCCGAAAGTCCTCTCCTTATTTTATCTAGGTCAAAATGACTTATATACCAGAGGAGGGGCACCGGTGGTGGGCCGAGGAGGGCACAACCCACCAGGGCGCGCCTGGGCCTCCTAGCACGCCCAGGTGGGTTAGGCCCAACAGGTGCCCCCCTCTAGTACTTATTGGCTCCAATATTTCTTATATATTCCATAAAATTTCCCAGTAAAGTTTCAGCGCATTTGGAGTTGTGAAGAATAGGTAGCCTGACGTAGCTTTTTTAGGTCCGGAATTCCAGCTGCCAGTATTCTCCCTCTTTGTGTGTACCTTGCATATTATGAGAGAAAAGGCATTAGAAATACTCCAAAAGGCATTATTATACATAAAAACAACATAAATAACAGTAGGTAAACATGATGCAAAATGGACGTATCAAGTGGCACCACGCTTAACATGAGAATGCAGAATATTAGAGAACTCTAGGAAAATCCTTTGTATGCAAGGATGCATATGAACAAATTGTCTTTCAAGTTCAATAATGAGAAAAGTTATATCATCCGCAAGACTATTAGTTTTATTAAGAATAGATCCTCCTAGCATAGGTACCGTGCCAGCACAAGTAAAGAAATCTTGAATAACACCTTTTCCAATAATATTACAAGTAAAGAAATCTTGAATAACACCTTTTCCAATAATATTACCGTTGCCTATGCGGATTTTTTTTGTATGCACGATAGTAGGTTCTTCATGAGGATCATTATTAGCAAAGTCATCATAATTTTCCTCAAGATTACTACTATCTTTTCTTTAAAAAACCACCCCAGATTTAGATATGGTGGCAACAAACCAATCTAGCAAACGAGTGAAAAAAAAGCTAACAAGAAGACGAATGGAAGAAGGGTGGATAAAAAGGCAAATCTTTTCGAAAATCGTTTTAGAAGTGGGGGAGAGGAAAAGGAGAGGCAAATGGCGAATAATGTAATGCAAGAGATGATATTTTATGATGGGTACTTGGTAGGCTTGACGTAGATCTCCCAGGCAACGGCGCCAGAAATTCTTCCTGCTACTTCTTGAGCTTGTGTTGGTTTTTCCCTTGAAGAGGAAAGGGTGATGCAACATAGTAGATATAAGTATTTCCGTCAGTTAAGAACCAAGGTATCAATCTAGTAGGAGAAACGCGCAAGTCCCCAATAGATGCACCTACACAAACAATCAAACACTTGCACCCAACACGATAAGAGGTTGTCAATCCCTTCATGGTCACTTGCAAAGGTGAGATCTGATAGAGGTAGATAGAACTAAATAGAAGATAAAATATTTTTGGGTTTTTTGGTTTATAGATCTGAAAATAAAAGATTGCAAAATAGTAGATCGGAAACTAATATGATGGAAAATAGACCCAGGGGCCATAGGTTTCACTAGAGGCTTCTCTCATGATGGCAAATAATACGGTGGATGAACAAATTACTGTCGAACAATTGATAGAAAAGCGCAAAGTTATGATGATATCCAAGGCAATGATTATGCATATAGGCATCATGTCTGTGTCAAGTAGACCGACTCCTGCCTGCATCTACTTACTATTACTCCACACATCGACCGCTATTCAGCATGCATCTAGAGTATTAAGTTCATAAAGAACGGAGTAACGCCTTAAGTAAGATGACATGATATATAGGAATAAACTCAAGAAATATGATGAAAACCCCATATTTTTATCCTCGATGGCAACAATTCAATACGTGTCTCGCTACCCCTACTTTGTCACTGGGTGAAATCATGCAAGATTGAACCAAAAGCTAAGCACCTCTCCCATTGCAAGAAAAACCAATCTAGTTGGCCAAACCAAACCGATAATTCGAAGAGAAATACAAACATATCAAATCACGCACATAAGAATTCAGAGAAGATTCAAATAATATTCATAGATAAGCTGTGGTCATAAATCCACAATTCATTGGATCTCGACAAACACACCCCAAAAGGAGATTACATCGGATAGATCTCTAAGAACATCGAGGAGAACATGGTATTGAGAATCAAAGAGAGAGAAGAAGCCATCTAGCTACTAGCTATGGACCCGTAGGTCTGTGGTAAACTACTCACGCTTCATCGGAAGGGCAATAGGGTTGATGTAGATGACCTCTGCGATTGAACCCCCCCCCCCTCCGACAAGATGCCGAAAAAGGCCCCAAGATGGGATCTCATGGGAACAGAAGGTTGCCGCCGTGGAAAAGTGTTTTCGTGAATGCTTCTGAGGGTTTTGGAATATATGTGAATATATAGAACGAAGGGCTAGCTCAGGGAGTCACCAAGGGGCCCACAAGGTAGGGGTCGCCCCCCTAGGGCGCGCCCTCCACCCTTGCTGCCGCCTCGTGGCTCTTCTAGCTTGGAATCCAAGTCCCCTGGTGTCTTCTGGTCCAAGAAAAATCATCGTGAAGTTTTATTCCGTTTGGACTCTGTTCGGTATTCCTTTTCTGCAAAGCTCAAAAACAAGGAAAAAACAGAAACTGGCACTGGGCTCTAGGTTAATAAGTTAGTCCCAAGAATAATATAAAATAGCATATTAATTCATATAAAACATCCAAAACAGATAATATAATAGCATGGAACAATAAAAAATTATAGATACGTTGAAGACGTATCATCCCCCACTTCTAAAACGTTTTCAGAAAAACACAAAAAGATTGCCTTTTTATTTGCCTTCTTTTTGTTTGCCTTTATGTCTTACTTGGTTTTTTTGCTCGTTTGCTTGGTATAATTGTGTGTTTATTGAAAATCAAAAAGCAAAAGGTTTATGGATCCACTTAAATTTTTCTACTTGGATCATCACTGGTGCAACGAGGTGCTATACAAACGGTTTTTAACCCCTTTCAGTGACGGTGTTTTGAACCATCGCCAAGTGAGTGACTGCGATACATGGGTCCTTCCCACACGACCCAGAAACCGTCAGGGATAGGGAGCCTTGATGCATCCAGTTGTCCCTACTCGTTTGTGCTCACATTGCCATCGCAGTCGGTATTCTGTGGTGCTACGTTTATGATGCGCAGCCCATCATAAACAGTTCACGATTATAGAACGTGTATGATAAGAAGATAATCACACACATTCACTTTTCCCAAACTATGTGCGATAACTAATTATGAAGATTAGATAATCGTCATACGAGTGTCGTATAGGATTACGAAACGTCGGACCGTCATAACATCATCGTACATGATAATTATCGCACACACTATTATGTGGTGCAATGCTTATGATGCATAACACATCAGAAACAATTCATGATTTGCAAATCGTGTATGATAAGGCAAATATCACAAAGGTTTAGTTTGCCCGCACCGTTTGTGATATTGTCTGACATCACGCACGTTTTGCAAACGGCAATTATGTGCATGCTCGCACACGTTTCCACTTCGTGAACCGGGTCAGATTATGGTTTATATCACAAACGTTTGTGCTTTACCGACCGTGTGCGCCGTAACGGCATGCGGAGCATAATTTCACTGTAATTTAATTGCTGACCGTGTGCGTCGTAATGACCTGCGGAGCTTAATTTCACATTAATTTAATTGCTGCTATTTCAAATTGTACCCGATTTGAATTTTAAAGTATGCTATAGCTTTATTCATATCCATCAGGTTCAAACAACCAATGCATTATTCAATTCACAGGTACATATGTTTAAGAATTACATAAGCACCAAATAAAGAATGATGAACCACAGTTGTATACTTGTACTATTAAAGACGGTAAAGAAAGAGGCGAAATACATTCTGGTTGCTGAACAATGTGAAGCGGAATGCTCATATTGTGCCCTCGTCCATGCAAAAGGCACACATGACTCTAGACCAACCCCTTGTGATGGCCGACCGCCCATCCTTCAATTCTTCATGAACACATCTAGATAATCATTGTGTTCTAGTATAAATACTTTAACCTTTGCATGCCCACCAATCATGTAGTTTGAGAGGTAACCTTGAGTAAACTTCCTTGGGAACCACTGCAAAGGAAAAAGATTCAGACATTGTCATCTAACACAACTCATTATGGGCAGTAAAAAGAAGGTTGCAGGGTTCTTACTTACCATCCTGTAGTTCGCTGTTGTCTTGGATAAAGTGTAAACAAATAGTTTAATTACCATCTTTTGACCCATTTTACTAACAATCTTTATCAGCTTCCTCGCTTGATGCTGGTTCATCAATATCTCATTGCCCCATACACAGAAAGGGTCGAAGCCCGGATCTTTACCAATGACATATGTACCTAAAAGCACCAAGTTAATATTAGAAGCTAAACAACAATTGCACAATGATGTAGTACAACATCCCCTCTCCCTCGGTCACATATTAGATGAATTAACATCTTATATTATGGGGCGCAGGGAGTTTATGGCATTCTTACAAATTATTAGCTGATTAACTACTGTTTTTTCCATGGGTTAGAGTTATTTTGAGCTAGTTTGGGCTCAAATAGCCCTAAAGTATATCCAAACATTAGGGCTAGTTTGAGCTAGTTGGATCTAACCCACCCAAAAAAACTATCCCACCCAAGAGGTGCTAATTGGAGCTAGTTCTCCTAGTGCATTTATTGTCAATCTAACCCTGTCATCTAAACACCTCTTTGCTAGAGTTAGTTCAGGGTTAGTCATGAGCTAGAAACTAACTCTAACCTCTAGTTTAGTTAGAGTATCCAACTAGGGTTGTGTCATTATTGTTGTTGCTGCTGCTCTTCTGCGTATATCTAGACATCACCAGAACATTAAGGTAACACTCTTCCTTGTTGCTATGTAGCCTAGGATTACATATTTAGACATTCAATAGAGTGCATGTTGCTATGTAGCCTCAGATATATTACATATGGCCCTAGTTAACATAAGGATAAATGAGTTAGAAATATATTCGGTTATTCACCGATTAGTCCCTTATCAGCCCCCGGCCTATATGGTATCAGCTACTGATATCGTAAACAGTGAGTATATATTAGCATGGGATGAAACTAACCTCGATGAAAAACAGCAGTCGTTCCCAAAATTGTCCTGTGTAAGTATGTCGAGAGGCATGTTAAGCACAACAGGCAAAACATGAACCAAATATATCCATGTCAGACAAAATAATCTCCAAAATATAGCTTCAGTGTGTAGGTTTAAGCACGCTAGTAAATCAAAACAAGTGGAAAGGTGTGTTAACTGCAACAGGCCTAACATTTAACAACAAGCAAACATAGTCATTCAAATTGGTATTGTGCCGGTCTAAGTACACTGGTTATAGTTAAATAAAACTGGAAAGACATCTTAACTATAAAATGCAGCAACCAAATGTAGTCATTCATAGTGGTATTGTTGAAACTGGTATTGACGAAATTGAATTGCACAGTTCATACTTGCACATATAGAACATCACGTTGTGAATAACTGGAATAAACAAGGCATACTATGAACAACCAAAGATTGTTGGAAATATGCCCTAGAGGCAATAATAAATTGGTTATTGTTATATTTCCTTGTTCATGATAATTGTCTATAGTTCATGCTATAATTGTATTAACCGAAAACCGTAATACATGTGTGAATACATATATTGTAATATGTCCCTAGTAAGCCTCTAGTTGACTAGCTCGTTGATCAATAGATGTTCATGGTTTCCTGACCATGGACATTGGATGTCATTGATAACGGGATCACATCATTGGGAGAATGATGTGATGGACAAGACCCAATCCTAAGCATAGCAAAAGATCATGTAGTTCGTTTGCTGAAGCTTTTCTAATGTCAAGTATCATTTCCTTAGGCCATGAGATTGTGCAACTCCCATATACCGTAGGAATGCTTTGGGTGTACCAAATGTCACAACGTAACTGGGTGGCTATAAAGGTGCACTACAGGTATCTTCGAAAGTATCTGTTGAGTTGGCATGAATCGAGACTGGGATTTGTCACTCCGTATGACGGAGAGGTATCTCTGGGCACACTCGGTAATACATCATCATAATGAGCTCAATGTGACTAAGGAGTTGGTAATGGGATCATGTGTTGCAGAACAAGTAAAGAGACTTGTCGGTAACGAGATTGAACGAGGTATGGGGATACCGGCGATCGAATCTCGGGCAAGTAACATACTGATAGGCAAAGAGAATTGCATACGAGATTGATTGAATCCCCAACATCGTGGTTCATCCGATAAGATCATCGAGGAACATGTGGGAGCCAACATGGGTATCCAGATCCCGCTGTTGGTTATTGACCAGAGAGATGTCTCGGTCATGTCTACATGTCTCCTGAACCCGTAGGGTCTACACACTTAAGGTTCAATGACGCTAGGGTTATAGGGAAAGTATGTACGTGGTTACCGAATGTTGTTCGGAGTCCTATATGAGATCTTGGATGCCATGAAGAGTTCCGGAATGGTCCGAGGGTAAAGAATGATATATAGGAAATGAGGATTTGGACACCGGAAGTGTTTGGGGCATCACCGGTAATGTACCGGGGCCACAGGAAGGCTTTCGGGGTTCACCTGGAGGGGCCACCAGCCCCGGAGGCTTTCATGGGCCAATAGTGGGAAGGGACCAGCCCCTGAGTGGGCTGGTGCGCCTCCCACCAAGGCCTAAGGCGCAGCAAAACGGGAGAAGGGGGAAACCCTAGGCGCAGATGGGCCTAAGGCCCACCCTAGGGCGCGCCCCCCTCTCTCCCCCTATTGGCTACCCCCCTCCATCCCATCTAGGGATGCCGCCCCCCTTAGGGTGGGAACCCTAGAGGGGGCGCAGCCCCCTCCCTTCCTCCTATATATAGTGGGGGTTTTGGGGCTACCATACACGAAAGTCTCTCTCTCTCTCGGCGCATCCCTACCTCTCCACCTCCTCGTCTTTCGTAGTGCTTAGCGAAGCCCTCCTGGAGAACCATGAAGCTCCACCACCACCACACCGTCGTGTTGCTGCTGGAGTTGTCTTCCCCAACCTCTGCCTCCTCCTTGCTGGATCAAGGCGCGGGAGACGTCACCGGGCTGCACGTGTGTTGAACGAGGAGGCGCCGTTATTCGGCGCTTAGATCGGAATCGACTGCGATCTGAATCGCTGCGTGTACGACTCCACCAACTGCGTTCTTGTAACCCTTCCACTTAGCGATCTTCAATGGTATGAAGATGCTCGCCTCTCACTCGTTGCTAGCATCTCCTAGATTGATCTTGGTGATTAAGTAGGAAATTTTTTGATTTACTACTACGTTCCCCAACAGTGGCATCATGAGCTAGGTCTATGCGTACATTCTATGCACGAGTAGAACACAAAGTAGTTGTGGGTGATGATTTGTTCAATTTGCTTACCTTTACTAGTCTTATCTTGATTCGACAGCATTGTGGGATGAAGCGGCCCGAACCGACCTTACGACGCTTACGTGAGACCGGTTCCACCGGTGACATGCACTTGATGCATAAGGTGGCTAGCGGGTGTCTGTCTCTCCCACTTTAGTCGGATCGGATTCAATGAAAAGGGTCCTTATGAAGGGTAAATAGCAATTGGCATATCACCGTTGTGGATATTGCGTAGGTAAGAAACATTCTTGCTAGAAACCCATAGCAGCCACGTAAAACATGCAACAACAATTAGAGGACATCTAACTTGTTTTTGCAGGATATGCTATGTGATGTGATATGGCCAAAAGGATGTGATGAATGATAGATGTGATGTATGAGATTGATCATGTTCTTGTAATAGGAATCACGACTTGCATGTCGATGAGTATGACAACCGGCAGGAGCCATAGGAGTTGTCTTAATTCATTGTATGACATGTGTGTCATTGAAAACGCCATGTAATTACTTTACTTTATTGTTAACCGTTAGCCATAGTAGTAGAAGTAATAGTTGGCGAGACAACTTCATGAAGACACGATGATGGAGATCATGGTGTCATGCCGGTGTGATTTAAGGTGATCATGCCGCCTCAAAGATGGAGATCAAAGGCGCAAGATGATATTGGCCATATCATGTCACTTTATGATTTGCATGTGATGTTTGTCATGTTTACATCTTATTTGCTTAGAACGATGGTAGCATAAATAAGATGGTCCCTCACTAAAATTTCAAGAAATGTGTTCCCCCTAACTGTGCACCGTTGTGAAGGTTCTTTGTTTCGAAGCACCACGTGGTGATCGGGTGTGATAGATTCTAACGTTCGCATACAACGGGTGTAAGCCAGATTTACACATGCGAAACACTTAGGTTGACTTGACGAGCCTAGCATGTACAGACATGGCCTCGGAACACAAGAGACCAGAAGGTCAAACATGAGCAGTATACTAGATACGATCAACATGGAGATGTTCACCGTTGATGACTAGTCCGTCTCACGTGATGATCGGACACGACCTACTCGATTCGGATCATGTATCACTTAGATGACTAGAGGGATGTCTATCTGAGTGGGATTTCATTAAATAATTTGATTAGATGAACTTAATTATCATGAAATTAGTCTAAAATATCTTTACAATATGTCTTGTAGATCAAATGGCCCACGCTAATGTTGCCCTCAACTTCAACGCGTTACTAGAGAAAACCAAGCTGAAAGACGATGGTAGCAACTATACGGATTGGGTCCGTAACTTGAGGGTCATCCTCATAGCTGCCAAGAAAGCATATGTCCTTGAAGCACCGCTAGGTGAAGCACCCATTTTCCCAGCAACTCAAGACGTTATGAACGCACTTTGGCGATCAGCGTAGTGATGATTACTCCCTGGTTTAGTGCGGCATGCTTTACATCTTAGAACTGGGGCTCCAAAAGCGCTTATGCAACCTGAGCACATGAGATGTTCCAAGAGCTGAAAATGGTTTTCCAAGCTCATGCCCCGGTCGAGAGATATGAAGTCTCCTACAAGTTCTAAAGTTGTAATATGGAGGAAAACAGTTCTGTCAGCGAGCATATACTCAAAATGGCTGGGTTGCACAACCGCTTGTCTCAGCTGGGAGTTAATCTCCCGGATGACTCAGTCATTGGCAGGATCCTCCAGTCGCTTCCACCTACCTACAAGAGCTTTGTGATGAACTACAGTATGCAAGGGATGGAAAAGTCCATTCCTGAGTTATATTCAATGCTGGAATCAGCGGAGGTGGAGATCAAAAAGGAACATCAAGTGTTGATGGTGAATAAGACCACTAGTTTCAAGAAGGGCAAGGGTAAGAAGAACTTCAAGAAGGACGGCAAGGGAGTTGCCGCACCCGGTAAATCAGTTGCCGGGAAGAAGACAAAGAATGGACCCAAGCCCGAGACTCAGTGCTTTTATTGCGAGGGAAATGGTCACTGGAAGCGGAACTGTCCCAAGTAGTTAGCGAATAAGAAGGCCGGCAATACCAAAGGTATATATGATATACATGTTATTGATGTGTACCTTACCAGCACTCGTAGTAGCTCACAGGTATTTGAATCTTTAGTGCGATTGCTCATATTTGTAACTCAAAACAGGAGCTGCGGAATAAGCGGAGATTGGCGAAGGACGAGGTGACGATGCGTGTCGGGAATGGTTCCAAGGTCGATGTGATTGCCCTCGGCATGCTACCTCTACATTTACCTACGGGATTAGTTTTAAACCTCAATATTTGTTATTTAGTGCCAGCTTTGAGCATGAACATTGTATCTGGATCTCGTTTAATGTGAGATGGCTACTCATTTAAATCTGAGAATAATGGTTGTTATATTTATATGAGAGATATGTTTTATGGTCATGCCCTGCTGGTCAATGGTTTATTCTTATTGAATCTCGAACGTGATGTTACACATATTCATAGTGTGAGTGCCAAAAGATGTAAGGTTGATAATGATAGTCCCACATACTTGTGGCATCGCCGCTTGGTCACATTGGTGTCAAACGCATGAAGAAACTCCATGCAGATGGACTTTTGGAGTCTCTTGATTATGAATAATTTGACACGTGTGAACCATGCCTCATGGGCAAGATGACCAAGACTCCGTTCTCCGGAAAAATGGAGCGAGCAACCAACTTATTGGAAATCATACATACTGATGTGTGCAGTCCAATGGGCGTTGAGGCTCGTGGTGGCTATCGTTATGTTCTCACCCTCACTGATGACTTAAGTAGATATGGGTATGTCTACTTAATGAAGCACAAGTTCGAGACCTTTGAAAAGTTCAAGGAATTTCAGAGTGAGGTAGAGAATCAACATGACAGGAAAATAAAGTTCCTAGATCAGATCATGGAGGAGAATATTTGAGTCACGAGTTTGGCACGCACCTAAGGAAATGTGGAATTGTTTCACAATTCACACCGCCTGGAACACCTCAGCGTAATGGTGTGTCCGAATGTCGTAATCGCACTCTATTAGATATGGTCCGATCTATGATGTCTCTTACCGATCTACCGCTATCATTTTCGGCTTATGCTTTAGAGACTGCCGCATTCACTTTAAATAGGGCTCCGTCGAAATCCGTTGAGACAACACTGTATTTATTATGGTTTGGGAAGAAACCTAAGCTGTCATTTCTGAAAGTTTGGGGATGCGATGCTTATGTCCAGAAACTTCAACCTGAAAAGCTCGAACCCAAGTCGGAAAAATCGCCTTCATAGGATACCCTAAGGAAACTGTCGGGTATACGTTCTACCTCAGATCCGAAGGCAAGATCTTTGTTGCCAAGAATGGATCCTTTCTAGAGAAATAGTTTCTCTCGAAAGAAGTAAGTGGGAGGAAAGTAGAACTTGATGAGATACTGCCTCTTGAATCAGAGAGTAGCGCAGCTCAGGAAGATGTTTATGTGGTGCCTGCACCGACTAAAGAGGAAGTTAATGATGATGATCATGAGACTTCGGATCAAGTTGCTACTGAACTTCGTAGGTCCACAACGACACGTTCCGCACCAAAGTGGTACGGCAACCATGTCCTGGAAATCATGTTATTAGACAATGGTGAACCTTCGAACTATGAAGAAGCGATGGTGGGCCCGAATTCCAACAAATGGCTTGAAGCCATGAATCCGAGATAGGATTCATGTATGAAAACGAAGTATGGACTTTGACAGACTTGCCCGATGATCGGCAAGCCATAGAGAATAAATGGATCTTTAAGAAGAAGACTGACGCTGATGGTAATGTGACCATCTATAAGGCTCGGCTTGTCACTAAGGGTTATTGACAAGTTCAAGGGGTTGACTACGATGAGACCTTCTCACCCATAGCGAAGCTGAAGTCCTTCCAAATCATGTTAGCAATTTCCGCATTCTATGATTATGAGATATGGCAAATGGACGTCAAAACAACATTCCTTAATGGTTTCCTTAAGGAAGAATTGTATATGATGCAGCCAGAAGGTTTTGTCAATCCTAAGAATGCTGATAAGGTATGCAAGCTCCAGCACTCAATCTATGGGATGGTGCAAGCATCTCGGAGTTAGAACATTCGCTTTGATGAGATGATCAAAGCGTTTGGGTTTACACAGACTTCTGGAGAAGCCTGCGTTTACAAGAAAGTGAGTGGGAGCTCTGTAGCATTTCTCATATTATATGTGGATGACATACTATTGTTGGGAAATGATATAGAATTTTTGGAAAGCATAAAGGCCTACTTGAATAAGTGTTTTTCAATGAAGGACCTTGGAGAAGCTGCTTACATATTAGGCATCAAGATCTATAGAGATAGATCGAGACGCCTCATTGGTCTTCATAAAGCACATACCTTGACAAGATATTGAAGAAGTTCAATATGGATCAGTCCAAGAAGGGGTTCTTGCCTGTATTGCAAGGTGTGAGATTGAGCACGGCTCAATGCCCGACCACGGTAGAAGATAGAGAAAAGATGAATGTCATCCGCTATGCCTCAGCCATAGGGTCTATTATGTATGCCCTGCTGTGTACCAGACCTGATGTGAACCTTGCTGTAAGTTTGATAGGGAATTACCAAAGTAATTCCGGCATGGAACACAGGACAGCGGTCAAGAATATTCTGAAGTACCTAAAAAGGACTAAGGATATGTTTCTCGTTTATGGAGGTGACAGAGAGCTCGTCGTAAAGGGTTACGTCGATGCTAGCTTCGACACAGATCTGGATGACTCCAAGTCACAAACCGGATACGTGTACATTTTGAATGGAGGGGCAGTCAGCTGGTGCAGTTGCAAGCAAAGCGTCGTGGCGGGATCTACATGTGAAGCGGAGTACATAGCAGCCTCGAAGGTAGCATAAGAAGCAGTCTGGATGAAGGAGTTCATCACCGACCTAGGAGTTATTCCCAATGCGTCAGGCCCGATGACTCTCTTCTGTGACAACACTGGAGCTATTGCCCATGCCAAGGAGCCCAGGTTTCACAAAAATACCAGCCATATCAAGCGTTGCTTCAACTCCATTCATGAATAAATTCAGGATGGAGACATAGATATTTGTAAAGTGCATACGGATCTGAATGTCGCGGATCCATTGACTAAACCTCTTCCACGAGGAAAACATGATCAACACCAGAACTCTATGGGTGTTTGATTAATCACGGTGTAACTAGATTATTGTCTCTAGTGCAAGTGGGAGACTGTTGGAAATATGCCCTAGAGGCAATAATAAATTGGTTATTATTATATTTACTTGTTCATGATAATTGTCTATTGTTCATGCTATAATTGTATTAACCAAAAACCGTAATACATGTGTGAATACATAGATCGTAATATGTCCCTAGTAAGCCTCTAGTTGACTAGCTCGTTGATCAATAGATGGTCGTGGTTTCCTGACCATGGATATTGGATGTCATTGATAACGTGATCACATCATTGGGAGAATGGTCGTGTAGTTCGTTTGCTAAAGCTTTTCTAATGTCAAGTATCATTTCCTTAGACCATGAGATTGTGAAACTCCCGGATACCGTAGGAATGCTTTGGGTGTAACAAACGTCACAACTTAACTGGGTGGCTATAAAGGTGCACTACAGGTATCTCCGAAAGTGTCTGTTGAGTTGGCATGAATCGAGACTGGGATTTGTCACTCCGTATGAAGGAGAGGTATCTCTGGCCTCACTCGGTAACGCATCATCATAATGAGCTCAATGTGAATAACGAGTTGGTCATGGGATCATGCGTTGCGGAACGAGTAAAGAGACTTGCCGGTAACGAGATTGAACGAGGTATGGGGATACCGGCGATCGAATCTCGGGCAAGTAACATAGCGATAGGCAAAGGGAATTGCATACGGGATTTATTGAATCCCAGACATCATGTTTCATTCGATAAGATCATCGAGGAATATGTGGGAGCCAAAATGGGTATCCAGATCCCGCTATTGGTTATTGACCGGAGAGATGTCTCGGTCATGTCTACATGTCTCCCAAACCCGTAGGGTCTACACACTTAAGGTTCGATGATGCTAGGGTTATAGGGAAAGTATGTACGTGGTTATCGAATGTTGTTCAGAGTCCCGGATGAGATCTTGGACGTCACGAGGAGTTCTGGAATGGTCCAGAGGTAAAGTATGATATGTAGGAAGTGAGGATTTGGACACCGGAAGTGTTCGGGGCATCACCGGTAATGTACCGGGACCACCGGAAGGGTTTTGGGGTCCACCGGGTGGGGCCACCAGCCCCGGAGGCTTGCATGGGCCAAGAGTGGGAAGGGACCAGCCCCTGAGTGGGCTGGTGCGCCTCCCACCAAGGCCTAAGGCGCAGCAAAAGGGGAGAAGGGGGAAACCCTAGGCGCAGATGGGCCTAAGGACCACCCTAGGGCGCGCCCCCCTCTCTCCCCCTCTTGGCCGCCCCCTCCGTCCCATCTAGGGCTGCCGCCACCCTTAGGGTGGGAACCATAGAGGGGGCGCAGCTCCCTCCCCTCCTCCTATATATAGTGGGGGTTTTGGGGCTCCCATACACGAAAGTTGTCGGCGTTCTGGGAACGGGGGTCCCAGACTTGCCTGCCTCTGGCCCACGGCATGGCTGTGCTGCAGGCATGTACGGCCCATCTTCGTCAACAAGGCATTCAAGACCCTCACGAGGGGCCAAGCCTTGCGAGGCGGACGACGCAAGACCTACTCAGGAGCGGCCTCACAAGGCTGCCTCGCGAGGAGCGGAGAAATCAAGGCAGGGCAAATCTCGCGAGGCTCTCGTGACGTGAGCCATGATGATCAAGATCAGGCGGGCGCCAGCGCGCGCAGCGTCCTTGATTCCTCTTCGGTGCTAAGGAGGCAAGCGCAGGCACGGAGTACCGAGGCATCAAGCAAAGGTTTCCATATCGGTGCAGTGAGACCAAGACCAGTAGGATGGCAGGACGGAGGTCACCGTGGAGCCCAAGACGATATCATCATCAGAGCCTTTCGCAGGCGAAGACCGCTTTTGTCAGGCTAAGCTGTACTAGTTGTCCCCTTTCAAATTGGCTGTTGTTGGCTTCCTTCCCGCTCAATATTTGAGGAGAGGACCAAGGCCGATATAAGTAGAACTAGCCACCACTGGGAAGGGGATCCATTCCACCTCCCATCCACTACAAAAAATACACATCCGTGACATTTTGGGCCGAACGAATTTTTTTCCTGTCATACATATGACACTTCTATGACGATAATTGTGACAAAACCCGGTATCATCATAGATGTGGTGGGCTCCTACTTCTATGACAAAAAATCATGACAGAAAATGGGCTTTTCGTCCTAGGCGGGCCGGAGACGCAGCTGCATGACATTCTTTGGGCCATCCATGATGGAAAAAACCGTGGTAGAAGCAAGGGGGAGGAAAATTTCGGGGAGTTCCCTGTTACGGTGGGAGGTCGGGGGCCGAGCGATGCGCATTTCTCTCGTACACGTACGCACGTGTGTGTGAGGCGTTGTCTCTAACTGAACCCGAGCGAGGCGTTGGGCTCTTACTGAACCCGGCGATTACCGCAGCTACGCATGACATCGAACCCGGCGATCGATCGATGGTCATTAAGTGAACCCAATCGAGCGATTCCTTCGCCATCGCTGCTAATCAAGCCGATCGATTGGATGAACAGTGAGTGTTGCGCGGGGGGGGGGGGGGGGTGGATTAACAGTGAGCGGGGGAGTTGCCACAAGATGAACATTACCCCGTGGTGTGGAGGGCTGGATGAACAGTAAATGGTGGAGGAGTGCCCGAGGAGGGGTGGTTGAACAGGACCCGTGGTGTGGAGGGCTGGATGAGCGATGAGACGGTGGAGGGTGGTTGAACAGTAGCCGGTGGAGTAGCGCGCGGTGGAGGCTGGATGAACAGGAGCTCGTGGAGGCTGGAGGAGGTCGACGGTAGCCCGTGGAGGCTGGAGGAGGTCGATGGTGGAGATGAACAGTATCTCATGGAGTCCCGTTTTGCGGTATGCCACACCCCTCCCGATGAACAGGACCCCTGTTTCGACCGTAGCGCTCCAACACAAGTCCGTTTTGTCTGTTTTACGGTACGCCAGACCCCTCCCAATCAACAGGACCCCCGTTTCGACCATAGGAGGTCCGTTTTGTCCGTTTTGCGGTATGCCATACCCCTCCCGATCAACAGGACTCCCGTTTCGACCGTAGGAGGTCCGTTTCCTCCGTTTTTCGGAACGCCACACCCCTCCCGATCAACAGGACCCCGTTCCGAATGTAGGAGGTCCGTTTCCTCCGTTCTGCGGTACGCCAAGCCTCGTTTCCATCGCTAGTTCCATCCAAGCCCTCCCGATGAACACGACCACACATTCTATTTCGACCCAGCCGGTTGGCTCCCCATGAACACGATGACGCCGCTGTTTCTCCGTTCCGACCCAGCCATGTACGTATGCGCGAGTAGGCGTTCAAGACCCTGCCCGTATGTACGTACGTGGCCGTATTTTCTTTCTTGCACCCTGGCCGCTGTACGTACGTGTACATGCTATGTGCGCGCCTCTACTACGACACGACTGGCGCCTCTACTACGACACGCGGCGCGCCTCTACATCGACCAGTATATATGTACGTACACGTTCGCGACCAGAATGACAACGCTACGTACGCTTCGACCAGGTGGGTCCCGAATGCTAGGCACTTCCTTGTGTGCGAAGATGTAGCTGGTGGGTCCCAACAGTCAAGGGGGCGAATCGTTTTTTTTTGCCCGGACGCACTTCCTTGTGTGCGAAGATGTAGCTGGTGGGTCCCAGCGGTTAGGGGGGTGAATCGTTTTTTTTTCCCGGACGCACTTCCTTGAGTTCGAAGGTGTAGCTGGTGGGTCCCAGCAGTCAGGGGGGGAAATGTTTTTTTCGCGAAATTCGGTGGCCCGTCCGGTGGGTCCCGGCTGTCAGGTGGAGGCATAATTATTTTGCACGTAATAAGGAGGAACTTCCTTGCTGCGGCTGTGGACCGAGCTGTCAGCCTCTCCACGTACAGTCCACGTCCGATGGAAGCCGTTCCTTGACCATGTTGACCACGCCGCGCCGAGAGCACCAGGGCAGTGGACGACGGCGAGGCCTAGGAAGGGGACGACGCGAGCCGGGAAGAAGTGGCAGTGGATGCCCACGCGAGAGAAGCACGAGGGTTCACTGGTTCGCTGCGGTGTGAGGCTACCGTCGCTGCAGAATAACAGGGGGTGTGGGTGAGTAGAGGGATGGCCTAGCCAGCGGTGGGAGTAGTAGGGGGCGGTGAGGCCTCCGCCAAATCGCAGCCGGCCACGGGAGGCAAGAGCACGAGGCACGACTGGCTGGTTTGGGCGGCTGGAGCAAGAAGACCAGAGGTTGAAGAAGCACTATGGCCGTTGGATGGACATCGTACGGTCACCGGAGCTAGAATCGTGCATATTGACTAAGTTGACAAAGCCCTCCGTCATCGTCAACTTAGTAGGCCCACAAGTCAGCCTGCCACTATACTGGGTCCCACCTAACAGGGGGAGTATTCATCTTTTTGCGTAATAAGGAGCCACTTCCTTGCGTGTGAAGATATAGCTGGTGGGTCCGAGCTGTCAGCGGCGGTAACGTTTTTTTCACGAAATAGAGAGGCCCTTTCGGTGGGTCCCTGATGTCAGGTGGAGGAATCATTATTTTGCGTGTAATAAGGAGGTGTTTCCTTGGGTGCGGCCGTGGACCCAGCTGTCGGCCTCTTGTGACGCCCCCGATTCAATCGTACACTAATCATGCACGCAAATGTGTACGATCAAGATCAAGGACTCACGGGAAGATATGACAACACAACTCTAAAACATAAATAAGTCATACAAGCATCATAATACAAGCCAGAGGCCTCGAGGGCTCGAATACAAGTGCTCGATCATAGACGAGTCGTGAAGCAACAATATCTGAGTACGGACATAAGTTAAACAAGTTTGCCTTAAGAAGGCTAGCACAAATCGGGATACAGATCGAAGAGGCATAGGCCTCCTTCCTCGGGATCCTCCTAACTACTCCCGGTCGCCGCCGCCGGGCTGCACGTAGTAGTAGGCACCTCCGGTGTAGTAGTAAGTCATCGACGGTGGCGTCACAGGCTCTGGGCTCCATCATCTGGTCGCAGCAATCGAGTAGAGATAGGGGGAAAAGGGGGAACAAGGCAACCGTGAGTACTCATCCAAAGTACTCTCAAGCAAGGAGCTACACTACATGTGCATGGATATATGTGTAAAGGCCATATCAGTGGACTGAACTGCAGAATGCCGAATAATAGGGGATAGCTAATCACGCCGAAGACTACGCTCGGCAGCCTCCGCCGGCAAAGATGTTGCGTAGAGTAGATCAAGTCCTCCAAGTAACATCACATAGCAATAATCCTACCCGGCGATCCCCTCCTCATTGCCCTGAGAGAGAGCGACCACTGGTTGTATCTGGCACTTGGAAGGTTGTGTTTTATTAAGTATCCGATTCTAGTTGTCATAAGGTCAAGGTACAACTCCAAGTCGTCATGTTACCGAAGATCACGGCTATTCGAATAGATTAAACTTCCCTGCAGGGGTGCACCACATAACCAAACACTCTTGATCCCATTTGGCCGGACACACTTTTCTGGGTCGTGCCCGGCCGCGGAAGATCAACACGTCGCAGCCCCACCTAGGCACAACAGAGGCCAGCACGCCGGTCTAAACCTAAGCGCACATGGGTCTGGGCCCATCGCCCAATGCACACCTGCATGTTGCGAGGGCGGCCGAAAGCAGAACTAGCCCCCTTAATACAAGAGCAGGCTTATGTTCCAATCCGGTAGCAGCGCCGCTCGATCGGGCGTCACGAAGTGCTGGGCGATACCACGACGCCGGATACCCATAACTACTCCCACGTAGATGGTTAGTGCGTATAGACCAAATGGCGGACTCGGATCAAATACCCAGATCTCGTTAAACGTGTTAAGTATCATGAACGCCGACCAGGGCCAGGCCCACCTCTCACCTGTAGTCTCAACCTGCCATGTCGCTCCGCCTCAAAGATCCACTCATGGTGCCCCACAAGCCGACCCGACTTTAGTCACCACATGTACCATGTATAAGTATATAGTATATACCCGTGATCACCTCCCGAGTGATCACGGCCCGATAGTATAGCACAACAGATGGACAAGAATGTAGGGCCACAGATGGAAATACTAGCATCCTATACGAGGCAAGTAGGAATGCAGGTAAGGTATCAACAGAAGTAGCAAAAACAGGCTATGCATCAGGATAGGAATAACGGAAAGCAGTAACATCCTACACTACTCTAATGCAAGCAGTACAGAGGAGAGTAGGCGATATCTGGTGATCAAGGGGCGGGGGGGCTTGCCTGGTTGCTCTGGCAAGAGAGAGTGGTCGTCAACTCCGTAGTCGAACTGGGCAGCAGTAGCGTCTGTCTCGAAGTCTACCGGAGAGGAGAGGGGGAAGAAACAATGAATACCATGTAAACATATGCATATCGATGCATGACATGACAAGTAACGATGCTAGGCGTGCCTTAACGTGGTATGAGGTGGTACCGGTTAAGGGGGGAAACATCCGGGAAAGTATTCCCGGTGTTTCGGGCAGAGGAGCCGGAGGGGGAAAGTTGCGAGTTCGGTAGGTTAGGGGGGTGTGGCGGACGAACGGGTTGCTATCCGGAATCGTCTCGTCATTCTGAGCAACTTTCATGTTGAAAAATATTTAATCCGAGTTACGGATTAAAAGACATGATTTTCTAAAGATTTTATTAATTTCTGGAATTTAATTAATTATTTAATTTAATCTGAAAATGGAATTATGACATCAGCATGATGTCATCTTGACGTCGGCGATCAGCGGGGTTATTTGGGTCAATCTGATGGTGGGACCCGGTCGTCATTGTCTAAGACTAACTAATGAGGTTTAGTTAGTCTAACTAAAAACGATTAGGTTTATTAACTACAATTAATTAGGTTAACTAATCAGGATTAGTTAAGTTAATTAATTCTGTAATTAATTAATTAATGTTTTAGTTATTTTATTTATTTATTTATTTTTTTAAACCCTTTTTTTAAATCCTTTTTTTCTTATTAAAAGCGTTCGGGCGGGCCCTTATCGATGTTGGGCGCCTTAGCGGGCATGTGGCGGTCTTGAGGGCGTGAGCCCGACTGACCGGGCGCCCAGGTTCGAGGCCACTGCAATGAGGGCGCGAGGCCCAGCTGCCGGGCGGCCTCGCTCGACAATGGCAGGAGGCGAGGCGAGGAGGCCCCGGACCTGACGACCTGGCGCGGCCAGAGCCGCGGAAGGAGGCGGTGGTGGCAGGGCAGGCAGCAAGGGGGAGCGGGGACCCTCCATGGCCGGGCTTGGTCGAGGGGGCGTGGCATGGCCTTGGCCGCCGGCCAGTCGGGCGGAGGGAGTGGAGCCGGCGCAGGGGAGCAAAACTCCGGGCGCGGCCACGGGAGGTCGCGGGTGTGGCGAGCGCGTCCTCTAAGTGAGGCTTGGCGCGGCCCTGGGTGGCCGCGTACGGCGAGGCGACGGCGGGGGACGGCTCGGGCGCGATGGCCATCCAGAGGGGGCGCGGCGAGCGCGGGGAGGCCGCGAGCGAGCACGGCCTCAGGCGCGCGGTGACAGGGGGAGAGGGGAGAGGAGCACGGGGAGGCGCTCACAGTGGCCGTAGGGGTTCGGGCAGCGGGGCTCGAGGGGGAGGTCGGCGACGTGCGCCGGAGGAGAGGCAGGCGTGGAAGCGCCCGGCGGTGGTGGTGGCCAACGGCGACGGGCGATGGAGTCGGGGTCGAGGCTGCCCGGCAGGGAGGAGATGAGGAGGAGGATGGCGAAGCGGCGACGGGGTCGACGATGAGGTGGCGTCGACGCGACGACGGCGGGACGGGCGCGGGCGGCGTGGCGAAGGGGGAGTCCGGCGACGGAGTAGGGGCGCCGGCGTCGGGCGTCGAGGGCGCGGTCACCCCGATCCCGATCTGGATCGGGGGAGTGAGGGGGAGAGCGAGTGGGGGGGGGAGTGGGGCAACGGTTGGTTACGGCTAGGGTTTCGGGGGGGTTAAGGAGAGGGAGTGGGCCGGCCGGTTGGTTGGGCCGGTGGGTTGGCCCAATTGGGCCTGTGGTCTGCTGGGCCGGAGCCCAGTGGGTGGGGGGGTTGCTGTCTCTCCTTTTTTAGCTTTGTTTTCTGTTTTCTTTTCCATATCTATTTTCTTTTTATTTTATTCTTTTAATTTCTATTTTATAAAATATAAATGCTACTCCTAAATCAATGTTATAATTTATTCTACTGCCCCAAAATGTTTGACACCTAATTAAAATAGTTTGCGTTATAATTATTTTTAAAAGGTATTTAATTAATTGTCATAGCTGCTGTTTTAATTACTTTAGAGCCTTTAAACATTTTATAAAAGTGTCGTTTCTCCACAATAATTACCTATGCATCATTTGGCAACACCCCAACATTTTGGTTTTAATATTTGAAAATCTTTACCGTTTGACTTTATTTTAAGTTTGTTTTTAACGCTGTTTGAGCTAACGGAAGTTTAGCAACAGTAATCGAGGTGATGTGGCAAGATTAGCGTGGGATTACTGTAGCAAGATTATCCGGGCGTCACAAATATCCTCCACTACAAAAAATCTCGTCCCGAGATTTAGGAGGGGAGTAAGGGGGGAGGGATTGGGTTATGGAAAATCTAACGGATCTTCTCGGTCTTGGTTGCTCTTCTCGAAGAGGTTGAACCCTCTTGTTGATGTCTTCATTTCTCTGCTTTAGGTCATCATGATGAAGTCTTCATCCTTTCTTCGGGGGGTTCCTTCATGCTTACGAATAGGTAAGGGGTAGCTCGGCTACGACAGAAGGCTTAAGGGGTAATCGTCTGGGGTTTATCCCGTGAATGAATAGATGAGTATCTCTCGAGTTGAACAAATCGAGAGTAAGGTAAGAAGGTACAATAAGGAGTTCCAAGTGGATAGACAGTTGCTCGAAGTCTGAACCAGAGTGAGAAAGGGGTTCAGAGCAGCGAGAGTAAGTATTGCGTCTGATACCAGAATAGAGCACTAGGAATATGGCCCGTGAATTAAATACGAAGCCAAGCGCGAGGAATAACCTTGGAAACACGGGGTATAGGAGAGTCAGGTTTCGATCCTGGGACCTGTGGGTTATGGGCCCACCATGTGGTTAAAAGTAGGAAGGGCGTTGACATCTTGCACGGTCATGATAGAAAGGCATGTCAGAGATTACCATGCCAGTTATGTCGGCAACAACGTTGGTACCAAGGGCGAGGGACGAAGAGAACCATTTTCCTGCTCGTTGAACGAGGCGGACCAATAGGCAAAGTTCTCGTCCATCGGTGGTTACCGGAATGCTATCGACAAATGCAATAGGGTCTTAGTGACACGGTTGTACACCAAGGTGTTTACATAAGCAGAAGAATATTACTGCTTAGATCATATGGATCAGAAGGAAGGTTAAACAAATCAATGGAAAGGAAAAGGTGATCATCAGACTAATAGAACAATGGAAGGGAAAATGTGTTTAAACACATATTTCAGGGATATATCCTTCCCAAGGACAAGCGGAGCATGATATCCATGACAGGATATGATGTAGAAAACCCTTTAGGTGAGGGGAGAGAAATTTTCATGACATTATCCATACAGCGGTGTTTGGATAATTGAGCAAGAAACGTTTAGCATTGGGCTTCAAATGTTCTTGTTGAAACATCGAGTACCATAGACATGCTTGAGATAGCATTGACATGGTCTTCAAGCAAAGGTCGGACTTTGGAGACACAAGCATCCATCAGGAACAGCTTATAGAATAAGCCTTACTATTTCCTAATGGAAGAATGGCTACCCTTGCTAAAAAGGGAACTATAACAATAGGGCCTCCGGCCAGGGGTGCTAGGCATGGCATCACCTTACCGGGTCATATAAAGGCCAATGTTATATCTCATGGAAATATGTTCCAACCGTCATATCGGCCGAGATTCAGATCTGATTGGTGTTAAGATAACTTTCAGACTCGGGATGCCTGAGAAGAAAGGTGCAACACAAATTGTCGAGATGACAGTATAAGATTCTCGGAATTGAACTATGGAAGCGAGTTCCGAAACAAGAGTTCATCATTAAATCAAGGAGAGGACAAGGAGGTGACTGAGGGACTCAGCGACAATTCATCAAAATTTCCGACAAGATGGATTTCCACAATTATGTGAACAAGGAGATAACATTTGTCGGATCAAATGGTATAATGATGTATGCTCGAGGAAAACATACACAATTAAACATTGGTCGAAAGGTGCACCCGAAATATGGGTTGGGTTGCACGACCAATGTCAGATTGGTGATTCAATAATCAATAGTCTAAGAATAAACGGCCGACCATTAACTTCACGAAATAGGGTTGCTAGAAGTGCGGAATCCAAACATCACTGTTCACTTATTGGTACCTGGTTGGAATCAACACGAGGACCAAGAAAGAATGGTGATAGTGAGAAGTATCACTATACTAAGAATTCTTAAGAGGTGGTGAAATTCCCATGACATTCTTGACATAAAATGTGGTAATACTCCAAGGTAAAGAAGAACAATGCTGGGTAGCAAGGAACTCAAGGTATAACACAAAACATGAGCAAGTTTGCCTCGGAGGGAAGGCAATAATGTTGGCAAGGATAACACAAATCAACGAGGGGAAAGGAAGGTATTTGTCATCATGAGTTCACACGATATCCTAGAAGAGCTCAGAACGGTCATGATGATCACGACACATTTGTCGAGAGATTCCATGAAGATGTAATCAATCAGCAACGACATTAAGTCAAAGGAATGAGGTAGCGGAAGGTTATTGGAACCACGGGTAGGACACAAACTTGAAATCAGGATTGTTGTCCAAGGCGAACTAATATGACGAGGAAGATCGACGTAAGCTTAGCTCATCGTCAAAATTTTGGTGCTCCGGGAAGAAGGACCAGGTAGCACACTTAAAATTTAGCACGACAGGGATATAGTCGATCAGGCTAGGAATCACATGATCGGGTACAAACTCGTACTTAAAGAAGATTACTAAGAGTTTTTGAACCATAGTGCGGACTCGGTTCAGTTATCGGTGTCTTTGAGTGTTTAATAACTCAGAGCCCGTGAAAAATTGGAATCAGTGGGAAGGGAGTACTTGATGAACTCATAAAAAGTTATGCAGTTCCATGATAATCTCGAGATACCAGGGGTATTACTCACCTGACAGATCAAAGTAGAGGTTGTACCGGGTATTGATCCACGAAGGCAAGTGCTTACACTTGCATCGAAAATGGTATTTAAAGGAGAACATGGTCGGAACCACGATTGTAAAGGTTGGACCCGGATATAAGATGAACTTATATCAAGGGAATAATTAATTTTAAAAGAAGCTTCGATGAGAAGATGTACATCGTGTCCATGGGCATGAACATAAAGTTCAAGGTTGACTCCCACTTCTCCAATGCATAACCTTTCATCCACTTCTCGCGTTCGATGAAGTTGTATTGTTGAAATTTTATCTGGCAAAATACCAGAAGAGTATGACTCGTGGGAACTTCCGAGTTCACAAATATTAAGGAAGGCATAGGTTTAACCCATCGGGGCATCATGGAAACATATACCCCAAGCTTCAATAGTAGATACCACCAGCTCGAAAGTAGAGCAAGGTTGAGCAAGTAGATGATACAATTTACCAAAGGCATTATGTATCCAAGGGAAATCTCACAAGGTTATTGAATATGGAGGACGATGTCGGATAAAATCCATTAAAGGATCTGCCAGTCCATAACAGAGCTAATGTGAGCATCGGCACACAACCAGAGGAAGTAACAATGCAAAGGCATTGGATTATGGAAACAACTAACTAATCCAGAGCTCAAATGCAAAGGAATTATGATTTTCAAATCAAGGGATCAGAAACAATGCTCTGATTAGGGATGGATAAGTTGAATAGCCTTAGGGGTACAATCGATGGCATTTTGATTAGTCGAGATCCAGCTCATGTTCGAAATGACGCCCGAGCGAAGGATGAATTATAGGATTTGATTGAGGATCGCGAGCATTCGCAACTTATTGAATCAATGGACTCAAAATGATAGTGACAAGGATGCCAATAAGATTACTTATGGGATTAACCATAATGCAGCAAGCAAGAATTCCAAGGGCAATAAGCTGCTGAGGATTCTCGGAAGATCGAATAGTATTTTGAAGACTTTTGTGTAACACATGAACAACTTGGGGATGAGCGGATACTCGATAAGTGCGAGAATTAACCGTAGGGGTATTCAGGTGACAAGGAACAGCACGGCAGTAAGCTCAAAGGATTATCTAAACAACGCATTTAGTTTTTCAGGGTATCTTGTAATAACAAGACCAATCGGGATGAGGGTAAGAATAACAAGCGCAAGTAGTTAGCCATAAGGGTTTACGGTGGAAGGGGAATTGCAAACGCGATGAACACAAGTTCTCGAGTTAACGGCAGAGAGTATCTTCGTGGTCTTACAGTGCAGCATTTATCATCGGTAATAAGGGCTCTCCGAGTGAAAGTGATAACGAGATCCTAATGTTAGATTTAGTAAAATTCATTTAACCCGAATAGAGGAGAGATCAGAGTCCCAGAGTAAAGGTCGAGGAGTAAAAGATCCTAATACCACCCAATGGCGACGTGGGCCCGCAAGGCACACAGCCATGTTAGTAAAAGTTTTTGCAATGTCTAGACTCGACTTCGGCCAAGGAGTGTGGAAGGGGGATTCCTACAGGCAGTCGACTCTGATACCAACTTGTGATGCCCCCGATTCAATCGTACACTAATCATGCACGCAAATGTGTACGATCAAGATCAAGGACTCACGGGAAGATATCACAACACAACTCTAAAACATAAATAAGTCATACAAGCATCATAATACAAGCCGGGGGCCTCGAGGGCTCGAATACAAGTGCTCAATCATAGATGAGTCGGTGGAAGCAACAATATCTGAGTACGAGACATAAGTTCAACAAGTTTTCCTTAAGAAGGCTAGCACAAACCGGGATACAGATCGAAGAGGCGCAGGCCTCCTGCTCAGGATCCTCCTAACTACTCCCGGTCGCCGCCGGGCTGCACGTAGTAGTAGGCACCTCCGGTGTAGTATTCGTCATCGACGCGGTGGCGTCGCTCCTGGGCTCCATCTGCAGTCGCAGCAATCGGGTAGAGATAGGGGGAAAAGGGGGAACAAGGCAACCGTGAGTACTCATCCAAAGTACTCGCAAGCAAGGAGCTACACTACATATGCATGGATATATGTGTAAAGGCCATATCAGTGGACTGAACTGCAGAATGCCAGAATAATAGGGGAATAGCTAATCCTGTCGAAGACTATGCTTCTGGCAGCCTCCGCCTTGCAGCATGTTGCAGAGAGTAGAGTGAAGTCCTCCAAGTAACATCACATAGCAATAATCCTACCCGGCGATCCCCTCCTCATTGCCCTGAGAGAGAGCGACCACCGGTTGTATCTGGCACTTGGAAGGGTGTGTTTTATTAAGTATCCGATTCTAGTTGTCATAAGGTCAAGGTACAACTCGAAGTCGCCCCATTATCAAGATCACGGCTATTGAATAGATTAAACTTCCTGCAGGGTGCACCACATAACCCAACACGCTTGATCCCATTTGGCGGACACACTTTTTAGGGTCATGTCCGGCCGGAAGATCAACACGCCGCAGCCCCACCTAGGCATAACAGAGAGGCCAAGACGCCGGTCTAAACCTAAGCGCACAGTGCGGGACCATCGCCCAATGCACACCAAGACGTTGCGTAGGGCGGCCGAAAGCGTAACTAGCCCCTTAATACAAGAGCAGGCTTACGTTTCAATCCGCGCGGCCGCCAATGGCGTCACGAAGTGCTTCGGCTGATACCACGACGCCGGGATACCCATAACTACTCCCACGTAGATGGTTAGTGCGTATAGACCAAATGGCCAGACTCAGATCAAATACCCAGATCTCGTTAAACGTGTTATGTATCCGCGGACGCCGACCAGGGCCAGGCCCACCTCTCACCCAGGTAGTCTCAACCTGCCCTATCGCTCCGCCTCAAAGATCCACTCGCGGGTGCTCCACAAGTTTAATTCGACTTTAGTCACCATATGTACCATGTATAAGTATATAGTATATACCCGTGATCACCTCCCGAGTGATCACGGCCCGATAGTATAGCACATCAGACGGACAAGAATGTAGGGCCACAGATGGAAATACTAGCATCCTATACTAGGCAAGTAGGAATGCAGGTAAGGTATCAACAGAAGTAGCAAAAACAGGCTATGCATCAGGATAGGAATAACGGAAAGCAGTAACATCCTACACTAGTCTAATGCAAGCGATAGAGGAGAGTAGGCGATATATCCGTGATCAAGGGGGGGCTTGCCCGGTTGCTCGGGCAAGAGAGAGGTCGCCAACTCCGTAGTCGAACCGGGCAAAGCTGCGTCGGTCTCGAAGTCTACCGGAGAGGAGAGGGGGAAGAAACAATGAATACCATGTAAACATATGCATATCGATGCATGACATGACAAGTAACGATGCTAGGCGTGCCCTAACGTGGTATGAGGTGGTACCGGTTAAGGGGGAAAACATCCGGGAAAGTATTCCCGGTGTTTCGCGTTTTCGGGCAGAGGAGCCGGAGGGGGAAAGTTGCGAGTTCGATAGGTTAGGTGGGTGTGAAGGACGAACGAGTTGCGTATTCGGAATCTTCTCGTTGTTCTGAGCAACTTTCATGTTGAAAAATATTTAATCCGAGTTACGGATTAAAAGATATGATTTTCTAAAGATTTTATTAATTTCTGGAATTTAATTAATTATTTAATTTAATCTGAAAATGGAATTATGACATCAGCATGATGTCATGCTGACGTCAGCAGTCAACTGGGGTTGACTGGGTCAATCTGATGGTGGGACCCGGTCGTCATTGTCTAAGACTAACTAATCAGGTTTAGTTAGTCTAACTAAAAACGATTAGGTTTATTAACTACAATTAATTAGGTTAACTAATCAGGATTAGTTAAGTTAATTAATTCTTTAATTAATTAATTAATGTTTTAATTATTTTAATTAATTAATTATTAATTAATTTATTTATTTATTCAAACCCTTTTTTTAAATCCTTTTTTTCTTATTAAAAGCGTTGCAGGCGGGCCCCTAGTGGTCTGGGGGCCTTAGCGGGCCTGAGGCGGTGCTGGCGTGAGCCCGGCTGAGCAGGCGCCAGGTTCGAGGCCACTGCAGCGAGGGCGCGAGGCCCACTGGCCGGGCGGCCTCGCCGACAATGATAGGAGGCGGGGAAGGGGGAGGCCCAGACGGCGAGCCTGGCGGGCGCGCCGAGCCACGGGAAGGAGGCGGTGGTGGCCGGGCGGGCAGCAGCAAGGGGGAGCGGGGACCCTCCCTGGTCGGGCTTGGTCGGAGGCGGGCGTGGCGCGGCCGCCTGATCGCCACGGTCGGGCGGAGGGAGTGGAGCCGGGCGAGGAGCAAAACTCGGGCGCGGCCACGGGAGGTCGCGGGCGCGGGAAGCGTCCTCGAAGTGAGGCATGGCGCTTCGGGTGGCAGCAGACGGCGAGGCGACGGCGGGGACGGCTCGGGCGCGATGGCCATCCAGAGGGGGCGGAGGTCATGGCGACAGCACGGCCTCGGTAGCAGGATGGGGGGAGGGGAGAGGAGCACGGGGAGGCGCTCACAGTGGCCGTAGGGGTTCGGGCAGCGGGGCTCGAGGGGGGGGGGGTCGGCGATGTGCGCCGAGGAAAGGCAAAGGGCAGGAAGCGCCCGGGCGGCGGTGGCTAACGGCGACGGGCGATGGAGTCATGATCGAGGCTGCCCGGCAAGGAGGAGATGAGGAGGAGGACGAAGCGGCGACGGGTCGACGATGAGGTGGCGTCGGCTGACGACAATGGGACGGGCGCGTGGCGGCGTGGCGAAGGGGAGTCCGGCGACGGAGTAGGGCGCCGGGCGTCGAGGCGTGGTCACCCGATCCCGATCAGGATCCGGGGAGTGAGGGGGAGAGCGAGTGGGGGGGAGTGGGGCGACGGTTGGTTACGGCTAGGGTTTCGAGGGGGTTAAGGAGAGGGAGTGGGCCGGCCGGTTAGTTGGGCCGGGTGGGTTGGCCCAATTGGGCCTATGGTCTGCTGGGCCGGAGCCCAGTGGGGGGGGGGGGGTTGCTTTCTCTCCTTTTTTTAGCTTTGTTTTCTATTTTCTTTTCCTTATCTATTTTCTTTTCTATTTTATTCTTTTAATTTCTATTTTATAAAATATAAATGCTACTCCTAAATCAATGTTATGATTTATTCTACTGCCCCAAAAAGTTTGACACCTAATTAAAATATTTTGCGTTATAATTATTTTTTAAAGGTATTTAATTAATTGTCATAGCTGCTGTTTTAATTACTTTAGAGCCTTTAAACATTTTATAAAAGTGTCGTTTCTCCACAATAATTACCTATGCATCATTTGGCAACACCCCAACATTTTGGTTTTAATATTTGAAAATCTTTACCGTTTGACTTTATTTTAAGTCTGTTTTTAACGCGGTTTGAGATAACGGAAGTTTAGCAACAGTAATCGAGGTGATGTGTCAAGATTAGCATGGGATTACTGTAGCAAGATTATCCGGGCGTCACACCTCTCCACGTACAGTCCACTTAAGATGCATGTCGGTCGTTGACCACGTTGACCAGGCCGTGCCGAGAGCACCAGGGCGGTGGACGACGGCAAGGCCTAGGAAGGGAACGACATGGAGGCAGGGAAGACTCGGCAGTTGTTTCCCATGCGGAGGGGAGTACGACTGTACGAGGGTTTATTGGTTCGTCCGCCGTCTCCAGAGAATAACAGCAGGTGTGGGTGAGTAGTGGGATGGCTAGGCCAGCGATGGGAGTATGGTGGGGCGGTGAGGCATCTTGGCAAGACAATGCGACATGAGGAGGAGGGAGCAGGCAGTCCCGCCGTCGCTTGTTTGAGCGGATGGAGCAGGAAAAGCAGAGGTTGAAGAAGCACAACGACCGTTCGATGGACATCCAACAGTCAGTGCTTGTGCGTCAACCTTTTTTTAGGAAAGCCTCAAATCTGTGGAAAACAGCATACTGCCCATCTGCCATTATTTCTAATAATTTACAGCCCATTTGCTAATTCTTAAGGTTTTTTTGGAGCACATATTCTTTTTGGTAGCATTGCATCGCATATTGTGGCCACGGTTAAAAAATTATACGAAATTTTGCATATTTCGGTGCAGTCCGAACTGTTTTTAATTCCAAAATTTCGACTCACATTCAAACTGCTTTTAAAAATAAATGTAAATCAATATGAAATCCAACAAATTATCCATGCATAAAAATTAATGTAATTTAAAATCTCAAAATGAAAAAAAAATATTTGAAACTAATTGCCGGTTTGATGTGTTCTAAAAATGTACAACCCATTTCTCATTACTGATAGGCCATTTTCTGGGCCAGCCGAATGAAGCTCTCCTTGTCTTGAAAGATTTGCAGCCCAACAGGCTTGACAAAGCGACTTACTTGGCAAATCACAAAAAAACTGGGTTGTGGCCATGGACCCAAATTGTCACCTCTCCACGACAAAGATTTTTCGATGGAAGTCGGTCGTTGACCACATTCACCACGCCACGCCGAGAGCACCAAGGCGGTGGACAACGGCGAGGCCTAGGAAGGGGACGACGCGAGCCGGGAAGACGCAGTGGATGCCCACGGAGAGGAGTACGAGGGTTCACTTGGTTCACCATGCGTGAGGCTGCCGTCGGTGAGAATAACAGGGGTGTGGGTGAGTAGAGGGATACTGGCCAGCAGTGGGAACAGTAGGGGGCGGTGAGGCCTCCGTGGCAGCACAGCCGGCCACGGGAGGCAGGAGCATGCCGCACGACCGGCGCTGCTTTGGGCGGCTGGAGCAAGAAGACCAGAGGTTGAAGAAGCACTATGGCCGTTGGATGGACATCGTACGGTCACTGGAGCTAGAATCGTTCATATTGACTAAGTTGACAAAGCCCTCCGTCATCGTCAACTTAGTAGGCCCACAAGTCAGCCACCCACTATGGTGGGTCCCAGCTAGCAGGGGGTATTCATTTTTTGGTGCGTAATAAGGAGGCACTTCCTTGCGTGCGAAGATATAGCTGGTGGGTCCGACCTGTCAGCGGGGGGAACATTTTTTTCGCGAAATACAGAAGCCCTTCCCATGTATAATGCACATACAGTGCGTAATAAGGAGGAACTTTCCTTGCGTGCGACCATGGAGCTCATGTGTCCCAGCCGTTAGGCTCTCCACGTACAGTCCTCTTCTGATGACTCTCGTATGTTGACCATGCCGCGCCGAGCGCACCGAGGCGGTGGACGACGGTGAGGCCCCAGAATGGAACGACCCGGAGATGGGGAAGACGCGGCAGTGGAGTCACAGACGGAGGAGGGAAACTTGACTGGTTGGTGCGGGTGGGCCTACACTCGGCAGAGAATAACAGAGGCGCGGAGTGGAGCGATGGCCTGTTTGTCGGTGGAGTAGCGTTACCGAGGAGCATAAAAACAACACCGCTGGACGCCAAGAGCCAAAGGCCGGAGCAAAGCGGTTCCGCAATACTGGGGAAGAAGACGAGAGATTGAAGAAGAATGTCGGCCGTTGGATGTAAATCCAACACCTTCTTAGGCTTCGACCTACTGGCCCACATGTCAGCCAGTCCATTTGTTTGTTTAGTCCATTTGGTGGGCTGGGTGAAACAATGATGTGTAGCGACCCGACCCGAATTGGTCAAGTCTCTGTGCTTCCGTGTCATCCCTGGATCGGTATGCTAACACACACAGTACTCGAAGGATTTATAACAGAGGTAAATCACATGTATAAATAACGTAAATACTATTACCTCAATCCAAATATAGCGGAAGCAACAAGGTTGTGGATTCCCATCAACACCAACGGCAAAGTTGAGTATAGGAAATCGTAACCCTAACGTATCACTTACTCGTAAATGCGAAAAGTCTGCAACATGAAAAGTTGCAGCCCAAAACGGTCAAGACATGGAATATCTTTGGCAATGTAACACATAGCGAGTAATGAAAGAATAAGCTATACTACATGCATATATGGCTGGTGGAAAGCTCTATGGTTACAGCTTTTATGAAAAAGCCAAATTTTCCCTATTTCAAAGGAATAAATTTATTTAACTATCATGGTGGTTGTTAAACATTGAGAATGGTTGATGACATTCTCAATCCCAATTAAAAGTACTCATTAAACCCAAACAAATTATATTAAGTAACGTGATGAGATCAACAGGATAATCCAAGAACTAGATACTCAAGATTGTCCATAACCGGGGACACGGCTAATCATGATTAGTTTATACACTCTGCAGAGGTTTCATGACTTTTCCCCACATGACTCGATCTCCTCCGTTGGTTTTCTCGCACTACATGGTGTTTGAGAAATGAATGGTGAGACATAGTCTTTCGTAAGCGCTAGCACCTTACGATGGGTAGACCGGTACACCTACTTTCCCCTACATCTCGCTAGTCTACCACTGTAAGAGTTCGCACGACTTAATCAACTATGCTAGAGCCCATAATAGCATGTGGCTGCACACGGAAGTTTCTAGCATGAATAATTTTATGATCCCTTTGAGCCTGGGTGGCGGTCCGAAGAAATACAGGCAAGTCCTGATAGAAACCAGGTGCCTCAATCCACCCAGGATGTGTGTTTAAGTTGCCACCTTAAATAAACCATTAAATAACAATCTCACATCATCATGGATACACTCACCCAATCCACGTCTACTAGCATAGCATGGCATAATAAGCAAACGTAGAAGTAACTCCCAAAGGTTTGATAATAAAACAGGTAATAGGTACTACCTCATCTACTTCTCATCCCACAATTTAATTAGATCCTAATCATGCAGGTGTTTGAGGAATAGATCTAATGCATAAAACTGGGTAGTAGAAAAAGTATGATCAAGTGTTACTTGCCTGCAATGTTGATGAAGATGAATCGCACTCAAAACTCTTGATAGTTCTACTCGTCACACTCCGGTCAATCTATCGTAAGCAATCAACGGTAGCCACACATAAGCAATCACTCAAAACATCAGAAAGAACGAAGAAACAATTCGGAAAACATCAAAACCAATCAAATAACTCTTGCAACATAAAACAATTTCTAACAGTACCAAAATTATATGGATTTGGCCTTATCAGAAAGTTTAGGTCAAGAGCTTCGATTTGCAAAAAAGAATCAACTAAATCGGAGTTACGAAACTCAAGTTACGATCAAACGAAGTTTGAATACAAATCTGTTTGAATTCAAATTTTAAAACTTTCAAAAACATGTTTGAGTTGGATTACTGGATAGAGGGGATCATAACGAAGACGTGGGTGTTGGTTTCGTCGGATTTGGATAAACGAGTAAAAAGTTATGAGGGTTTGAAGATCGAGGCTAATCTGCAAAAAAAGTATTCACAGATAGGTCCCTGGCCGAAAATTAAATAAAAAGAAAAAACTAAATAGCGAACGTTCGTTACAGAACGCTAACGAACGAAAACCGTTCGCTACCGGACCCTAACTAACGAACGACCACTAAATAGACCTAACTAAAAGGGAAAACTGGTTTTAAGATAAACCGAGTAAAACCAAAAGATTAGACCGGTCCGGGGCGGTTTTTACCGGCTAAATGGGGTTGGCCGGCAGCGTCAACGGCAGGCGGCAGCGGCTCCAAGGCCGATGCGAACGGGCGGTGGCGACGGCCGCCTCGGACGGCGGGGCACACGGCGGACGGCGGCGAACTCGGCGAGGGGCACGGTGGCGTGGATCGGGCGACGCGGGCAGCGAGGCGAAAAGCGACGGCGCTAAGTGCGGGCGGCGAGGCGATCTAGCCGGGCGGCGATGCGTGGGAGAGGGAGAGAGAGGCGGCGGAGTCGGGGCCCGGGGCTCCGGCTTATATAGAGGGGCCGGGGAGGAGGTGGCGTGGGGAAGGGGCAGAGGTGCCCGGCTTCGGCACGGACGCCGAGGTCGGTGGCGGCAGTCGTGGCGGCGGCGGTCTCCCTCTGGAGATCGGGGACGGGTGCCAGGCTTGATGGGCCACGGATGGGCCTGGCTTTGGCCGGGCTATCGGGCCCAGAGAGAGAGAGAGAAGGCGATCTTGGGCTTGACACGCCTTTATTAAGCGCTTTTTTTTAAACAAAATTTCACAAAACTAAAATAAAAAAAAATAATTAAAACTTTTATATAGGCATATAATATATCAAAATTTGCAGAAAAATATTTCCTACAAGATGAACATTATTCTAATGTCAAATGAAATCCAAACAAATTCAAATAAAGCAAAGAGTGCTTCTGGTCCAATAAAATCCAACAAAAATCATTTTAAAAATATCAAAATGAATTCAAATTTATTTCTCTCCATTTTTCTGATGTAGGGAATCATGTCCCTATTTTCCATATATTTTATTTTTGGAGAAGAATAATTTGAATAAAACTCAAATAACTCCAAATTGAAAATAAATTCAAAAGAACCTTGAATTTTAAATTCTTTGAAACTCCCAACTCATATTTCATATGTTTTGAAGAAGTCATTTTATCTTCGCTCTTGAAAATCATTGAGTTGCATAAAGTTACAGAATTGGAAATATTTTCCAAATGAAATTCAAATATTTTCAACACCCCTTGTCATTTAAGTAAATGGAAGAAGTCATGTCATCTTCTCTCCAGGGTTTTGTGATGAAAAGAATTTGAATTCCTGAAGGTCATAAAATGCAAAAATGAAAGTTTGGGAAAGTCCTTTTATTCCCTCTCATTTAACTTTCAAAAGTTTCGAATTCACTCACTTTCAGTCAGCCAATCAAACAATCAAATCAAATCTATCTATTTGTTTATAACATTCCAAAATTTAAAAAATTTGGGATGTTACATGATGTAGCATCTATGCAGCCCGTTTAAATCCCGTTTGCATTTTTCTCGAAATCCGCGGACTTGCTGGGCTGGGTGAAAATATCATGTTGGGCTAGACGGAGAAATGTTATAAAAACATAAACACATGATTGCACGTCAGTAAAATCTTTGCAAGCTTATGTACGCAATCACTAGGAGTTAGCTTGCCAAGTTATATATAAACAATTATTACTATTATTTTGTAAGAACTTTCAACTTACAAAATAAAATATCATTTTAATTTGATGAGTTAATAGTACGTGGGGTATTATTATTTTTTAGGCTAGACGTGGGACAGTTGAGTTGGTTCTAGGGGAAAGTACTGGGAGAAAACTTAGTTTACATCGAAAAAGAAAGTGGGAGAAAATTCAGAGACCTGCTGGGTCCACCTGAGGAGGGGAATATGTTGGGAGGAAGGAGATTCAAAGCACAGCAGCCGAGTGAACTAGTTTTTTAACGGACAAGTGAAATAGCCACTAAAAAAGCAATCAGGTTAATGGGTTGTAAGTGCATCTAGTGCCCCTTAGTGATTTTGGTGTATTGAAGACTTATAGGTTAAGGACTAATGTGTTTATGAGTGTACACAGGTCTATAAGTCTATGAGGAGTTTTATATTTACAGAGAAAGTCGACCCTAAAAATGAAGTTCTTCGATCAAGACTTTGATATTATGAAGACTTTCTGAAGACTTTGAAAGTGAAGAAATTGGTGTGACCTTGAAGACTTGGTATTCATTTGAGGAACATGAAGCGTGAAGACTTTTGTTTTCGTAGTTTCATTTTTCTCTTTCTTGAGTCATAGGAAACACCGTCTTTGTTAAAGGGGGTCGAGGAAATACTAAGGAAAAATTTCCATGTGATGCTCAACTCAAAATCCTACACCTACCAATCCCTTCGAGTGAAGCCTTTGGAAATCTCATACAGCTCAGTCAATTTCTTAAGTGATGAGACGAAGTTCTTCACGTCACGAGGAATTTGTTCTAACCGAGGAGTTAGGAATTCGCCATGGCGGATTGCCTACACAAAGTGAGGAACATGATAGCCCCGAGGAATTTGAGAGTCAAATTTCTGTCGATTCTTTGTCTTCTTGGCTGTTGTCCCAAAATATCTATCCACCTAAGGGTCATATCATTGAAGGGCATTTATGTCTTATCATGTCGGGATGCTCCCTAGGCTATAAATAGCCGCCCCCTACAACCACTAGCTGGTTGGCTGCTCCGAGAGAAACTTGACCTTGTCATTTGAGAGGAACCCATCCTCTGAGGACTTTGAGCGAAAATCATCGAGTGAGGAAAAACCCAAAAACCAAACCCCTACAAACCCAAAGTGATTGAGCATCACTAAAGAGATTGATCCTGCGTGGATCCCACGCTTGTTACCTTTGAAGACTGTGCTTCTTCCAGACGGTTAGGCGTCATGGTCTAGAGCATCCAAGAGGAATTGTGGATCGCCGAGTGACCAAGTCTGTGAAGGTTTGGAAGTACTCAAGACTTACCACGAGTGATTGGACGAGGTCTGTGTGACCTTAGTTCAAGGAGAATACGGTGAGGACTTGGTGTCCCGAGGTGCGTGCTCAAAGAATCGGGTGTCCGGACTGTGTGTCCTCGAGTTTAAATACTCAGCCGCTCCAACTAGACGTACAATCGAGACAAAGTAGCTTGAACTGGTCTACCAAATCATTGTCTTCACCAACCTAATCGGTTCTATTTCCTCATCTCTTTCATTTCCTCATTCTTTGTGTTGAGTGTTCATTCATATCTGTGTTTGAAGACTTTGATCAAGACTTTCTCAATTTCCTCAGTTCAATTTCTTGATCTGTTTGTCTTCATCTTGTGTTATCCTGTGTTTATGCTTTCTGTCTGTTTGATTGTCTTCATTTCATCATGATGACCATGCCCGAATTCTCTTGTGCTTACTTACGAGTACTTATTCATTGCAAGTAGTTCTTCACTTAGGAATTTCCTCACCGCAAATTCCTCATTGAAGAATTCATAAAATCGCCTATTCACCCCCCTCTAGTCGATATAATGCACTTTCAATTGGTATCGAGCAAGGTACTCCCTTGTTACGTGTGATTTTGGTTTAACCACCTGGAGTTTTAGTTATGTCGACCGCAGTATGATCAAGGTCTCACCTGGGTGTCCTACCTTTGATGGGACGGACTACCCCTTATCGGAAGAACAAGATGCGAATGCATCTTGAGGCAATTAACAACGATCTACTGATGCGTTGTGGAAAATGGTGTTCCCTCAGTCACACCTTCTCTGAATGCTGTTGATGTGAAGAGATTCAAACAACTCGATTCTCAAGCGAAGAATATCATATGTGGCCATCTGAGTAAAGGAAGTATGGAAGAGTGAGTGCTTTGGAAACAGCTAAGCTTATCAGGGATAGGCTGTCCAAAGTAAATGAAGGAGTCTCAACTCAGCGTGACTCCCGAGTTGATGTTCTTCGGAATCTCTTCAACCGCTTCAAAAGACTCGACAATGAAAATGTTCAACAAACCTTCGATCGCCTCATCGACATCTCAAATGAGATTCAAGCGCTTGGTGCCACTGACATCACCGACCATGAGGTGGTGAAGAAATTGTTGAGATCGCTTGATTCCTCATTTGATACTATGGCACTGATGATACAAGAGCGTGCTGACTACAAGTCACTTGATCCCGCTGATATCCTCGAGAGGCTAAATATTCATGAGTTGCAGCTTCTTTGAAAGAGAGATCTCTATGGTTCTAGCTATGGAAAATCACGTGCCTCAAGGCCAAGGTCAGGTCTGCGAATCTGATTGTGAAGACTCTGGTAGTAGCCTTGGAGATCATGAAGAATTGAGCCAGGAGCTAGCACTGCTCGTGAAGAAATTCCAGAAGTTCTCAAGACGTGGTCGCTTTGGAAAGTCCTAAAGGAGTAGTGATTCCTCATCCAGTGACTATAAGAGAAGACTTTGCCACAAATGCAAGAAACCTGGTCACTACATTCAAGATTGTCCTCAGTGGGAAAAGGAATTAAAGAAGAAGAAATACAAGGATTACAGTTCTGATGACGCTAAGAAGAAGAAGAAATCATCAAAATCCTCAAAGCCTTCTTCTCACAAGAAGAGCAGCTCCAAGAAGGCTCGGGCATTCATTGGCAAGGAAATGGACTCTGAAGCTGAATCTGAGGAACATGAGGAAGAGGAGGCATCAGAAGAATCCGAGTCCGGTGTGGCGAGTCCGGCTCGCCATCGCTTTCGCCAAGAAGTCCATCTTCTACTCTGAAGAAAATGACCTCACCAACAAACCTGATGAAGATAGTGATGACTACGCTCCCACCTATTGCTTCATGGCGAAGGGTGCCAAGGTACTCAAATATACCTCCTCTGAATCTAGTGAAAATGAATCTGATGAAGATCTCAAGCCCAGCTACTCAAAACTTGCTAAGATTGTTGTAAAACAACAAAGGGATTTTGAACAGGTTCAGAACATGCTAAACAAAAGTGATGATATGTTGGGTGAAGAAATGGATCGCACTAAAGCCCTGACTGAAAATCTTCAGAGACTTCAGTCTAGGCTTGACAGTCTTCAAGGTCATCATAACACTCTCTTGTGTGATCATGAGAAACTTTCTTATGAATTTCTTCAAAGAAAGCAAGATCTGGAGAAGCTAAGAGTGAGTTATGAAGATCTTCAGAAGGAGCGCGATTCATTGCTAGCTCAACAAATCAGCGCTTCTCAGGAAGAATTTGTTCCTCCATGCTTAAAGTGCATTTAACTTGAATCGCTAATTCTTCACCAATGTTCAAATGCTTCAACTCACATAAATTCTTCACATGTCCCTGTTTTCACTAATTCCTCATCTGAGGACATTGCTAGTATCACTGATGATGCAGGGCTGAAGGAATTGTACATGACAGGCATGTACAAAAGCCTCAAAGGGCATCGGACTCTTTGTGATGTGCTTAAAAGCAGATCCTCAACAGGAATCCTAGGAAAGAGGGTATTGCCTTTGAGAGGAAACTCAATGTCGACGGAACATATTGGAAGCCCGAAAGCAAGACCCCAAAACCTCATGGGTTCTTTGCAAAGGGACTTCCAGTTGATCCATCTAACCTATCTGGCTTTACATGTGAATCTCCTCATTCTTCTGATGAGTCATTTGACTCCAACTATAAACTATTCAAAAATCAGAATGGTGAAGTATTTGCTAGATATGTTGGCACTAACTGTAGGAACGGTTCCCCTATGAAGAAAATCTGGGTTCCTAAGAAGTGCCTTGAAAGTCTTAAGGTGAATGTCCTCATGACACCACCTGTGAAGAATAGGAACTCCAGATCAAACTCCTCATACGGACCAAATTCCTCACGTGGATCAAATTCCTCAAAAGGATCAAAGTCCTCATATGATTATGATCGTGCTAACAACTCTGTTCCGCAGGGTAGAGCTAAGGGCTATGAATATGTGCATTATTCTTCAAACCAATATGTTCATAAGTCCTCGAAGAATTTCTCTGCTTATTCATATGCTTACCCTAACCCCTCTTATGTGAAACGAAATGGATTGGCCTCTATGCCACCATTCTCATATGGAGCTCGAAGAGTGATGAACTCTTTGCCACCCCTCCAGATGTGGGTGGTGAAGAAAAATAACTAATCTCTTCTGCAGGGTCAGGCCTCCAGACGTGATTTAACGTCTGAAGAATTCGCTGGGGGCCTGACAAACATGCCTGAAAGGACGCAGGCAAATCATGAAGAAATGAACTTTCATTTCACACGTCCTCATACTGCTTATCTCGTTATAATCGCTCGATGAAATTCATCTGATGAAATTGATATCATATTCTTCACTGATGAAGTATATGAGATCGTAAGTTGCACTAATTCATTTGCAGGATGATCAACCCAAAGCCAATGAGCGGGTCCTCGATAGTGGATGTACAAATCACATGACTGGTGACAAGAATCTACTGATGGATGCTCCCTTATCACCGTCACATCTGAAGCATATCATCTTTGCTGACAAAGGCAAAAGTCAGGTATTGGGTCTTGGTAAGGTTGCGATTTCTAAGGACATACACATGAACAAAGTCATGCTTGTTGAGTCCTTAGGATACAACCTCATGTCAGTCTCAATGCTTTGTGATCTTGATATGGTTGTTGTCTTTGGCAAGTATCGTTGTGTTGTGATCATGGAAGTCGACAATTCCAAAGTCTTCAAGGCTTTAGGAGAGGAGACTTGTATATTGTTGATTTCTCTACGTGACCACAACCAGCCGTGTGTCTACTTGCAAAAGCTTCGAAGGCTGGCTATGGCATCGACGACTTGGTCACGCAGGCATGAGGAATTTGCACACGCCATGCGAAGAAGAAGCATGTCATTGGCATTGAAAATGTCAAATTCCTCAAGGATCACTTGTGTGGAGCCCGTGAAGCTGGAAAAATGACCAAGGCCAAGCATCCAAATAAGACTATCATGACCACTACTCGTCCATTCGAATTGCTTCACATGGACCTCTTTTGTCCTAATCATTACTCAGCAGTCACTAATGATGCATCTCTATATGGCTTTGTTATTGTTGATGATTACTCTCGTTACACATGGGTACACATTGTTACTTACAAAAATGAAGTGCAGGAAGTCTTCAAACGATTTTCCTCGAGGGCCTCAACCAACTTTGGTGTGAAGATCAGACACATCAGGAGTGACAATGAAACTGAGTTCAAGAATTCCGGTCTTGATGACTTTCTTGATGAACTTGGTATTACTCATGAGTTATCTGCTCCCTATACTCCTCAAAGAAATGGCGTCGTGGAGCGCAAGAATGTAACTCTTGTTGAGATGGCTTGCACTATGCTTGATGAATACAAAACGCCTTCGTCGCTTTTTGGATTGATGCAATTGATACCGTGTGCCACATCATCAACATAGTATATCTTCACAAATTCTTCAAGAAGACTGCTTATGAACTCCTCAACGACAAGAAACCCAATGTGAGTTATTTCAAAGTCTTGATTGCTAAATGCTGGATTAGAGATTCTCATCACAATTCTAAATTTGCACCGAAAGCACATGAAAGTTTTATGCTTGGTTACGGAAAGGACTCGCACACCTCTGAGTCTTCAACATCGCTCTTCACAAGATTGTTGACACTTTGTAGATGTGCGGTTCGATGAAACTAATGGCTCGCAAAGAGAGCACCTACCTTCCGTGTTAGATGAACCAGCACCGAGGAATCTATCAAGTTCAAGGCAACCGAGGATGTCATTCCCTCTTGAAGAATCTGCGAAGAATTCATTCACAGACGTGAAGAACGTCGAAATGATGCACTGAGGATAATGCTAAAGAAAATGGAATCAAGAAAATGCTGATCAAATTCCTCGACGACAACCAGCTCATCCTCGCGTTGCAAAAAGAAGTGCAAGTTGACAAGATCATCGATGACATTGAAGCGCCAGTCCTCTCACACGCTCAAAAGCTTCACATCTATCTAACTTTTGTGGGCACTATGCTTTTGTCTCTATCACAGAGCCCACTAAGGTAGATGAAGCATTTCGAGCCCGAGTGGATTCAGGCCATGCAAGAAGAATTACATCAGTTCGAGCTCAACAATGTCTCGAACCGGTCAAACGTCCAGATCCTCGCAAGCATAATATAATTGGCACAAAGTGGATCTACCGCAACAAGCAAGATGAAAATGGCCTTGTGGTTTTGAAGATCCAAAGAATCCCGACAAAGTCTTCAGACTCAACAAGGCCCTCTATGGCCTCAAACAGGCCCCACGGGCGTGGTATGATACATTGAAGGAATTCTTCATGAAGAATGGCTTCACACCAGGTTCACTCGACCCTACTCTCTTTACTAAATCATATGATGGTGAACTGTTTGTGTGCCAAATATATGTTGATGATATTATCTTTGGCTGTCTTGACCCGGCGTTATAGTGATGAATTTGCCTATATGATGAGTGAAGAATATCAAATGTCTATGATGGGAGAGTTCAAATTCTTCTTAGGTCTTCAAATTAACAACAACACAATGGCATATTCATATATCAGGAGAAATACCTCAAAGATGTCCTGAAGAAATTCGGCATGCAAGATTGCAAAGGCGTCAAAATTCCTATGCCCACAAATGGCCATCTATGCGCTGATGAAAATGGTATTGACTTCGATCACAAGGTATACCGCTCCATGATTGGTTCTATATTGTACTTATGTGCATCTAGGCCAGATATAATGCTTAGTGTTTGCATGTGTGCCCGATTTCAAGCTACACCGAAGGAATCACACCATAAGGCTGTGAAGCATATTCTTCGATATCTAGTTCACACACCAACACTAGGATTATGGTACCCCAAGGGCTCTACTTTTGATCTCATTGGATATTCTGACTCTGACTACACTGGTGATCGTGTGGACCGCAAGTCAACATCTGGTACTTGTCATTTCCTCGGACGATCTTTGGTCTATTGGTCCTCGAAGAAACAGAACTGCGTATCACATCTCATCGGAAGCTGAATACATTGCTGCTGGCTCTTGTTGTGCTCAATTGCCGTGGATGAAGCAAACTCTCAAGGACTACGGCATCAACGTGAAGAATGTGCCTCTCATCGTGTGACAATGAGAGTGCCATCAAGATTGCTCACAACCCAGTTCAGCACTTCGAAGACAAAGCACATTCAAATTCGTCATCATTTTCTTCGTGATCATGTGTTGAAGGGCGACATCTCCATCGAAAGCACGTGAAGATCAAGAAGAACAGCTAGCTGATATCTTCACAAAGCCCTTGGATGAGAAGATATTTAGCAAGTTGTGGTGTGAGCTAAATATCTTAGAATCTTCGAATGTTCTTTGAAAAGGACACACATCCTGACACTTATGCAAAATTGATGACTTAGATGTGCAACACATGAAGAAACGTTTTTCTTCAATCAATGAAGAATAACACTCTAAGTGTGAAGAAATTAATGAAGAATTTGATTCTCGTAACCCTACGACAATTGTACGCTGTGTCTGAAATCATCATTCTTATACGGTGGGTCACGCCACCACCAAAATTGAAAATCTTCAATTTGAGTTTTTCCTCGCTTTTGAAATTCTTCGCTTTTCAAATTCTTCAACTTTGCAAAATCTTCACTGCTTTCCGCTGCTTTTTCTTCATTGGCTATATATATATATATATATATATATATATATATATATATATATATATATATATATATATATGGGTTTATGTCCTCTACAAAGATTCACTTATGGCTATTTCTTCAAGTTGCTTTTTTCTCGCTAAGTGAATGTGATCGGACCCTTCCCTCTATGCTATACTCAACCCAATCTATTCACAAATTCTTCATGTGCGTTCTATTTGAAACTCGTTCAAAATCTTCACTGTGTCCTTGTCAGCAGAAGAAATTGCGAACGGAACTTTTAACTTATCTTATCCAAACTTTCATTTTTGCCGCTCAAACCGTTCCGCATCCCACGATAAACTTATCTATTCACCCACGATCTAACACAATCTCCACTTTTCAGTACGTGGGTGACACATGTCAAGCGAATGAGAAGGGTCAGGGGCACGTTCGTCCAAAATCTTCGGGCGATCGGTTTTCACCGTGGCTATATATACCCCTCTCCCTTCCTCACTTCCTTTACTCCGCCGACCGCTCTCTCTCTCTCGCTCGAGCTTCTCAAACCCTAGCGCCGCCGCTACTCCATCATCGCCGGTGAGGAAGAGCTTCACTGCCTCGACCTCATTGCCGTCGTACTCGCGCCGACCGTGGAAATCTTCACTCCGTCGCCGCCGTAGCTGTCTTCCTCCGCCAAGTTAGGGCGCGGAAGATCTAACCTGACGAACTTCCCATCTGTTCTCCTCAGTTCATCGTGTTCTTCACTTCGGGTAATTAAAAGTTACTTTTATTACTCGCTTTGATTCTCAAACCTTCCTTAAAATCTTCAAAGGTGTTTATTCTTCAAATCTTCACACATATGAACACCTCAAACGAAATATGCTCTTGATTCTTTTCTCTAAGCAATGATTTTTCTTCAAGATTCCTCAATTGTGTGGATCCTTGATCTATACAACTCTGGAACCTAAGACAAAGATCTCTTAGTGAAATTCTTCAAGGCTCATCTGGTCAAATTCCTCAAACTAGTTCTTTTTGAAAAACCTTCTGAGAACGCATATGACCTCTCCAAATTCCTCGCAACTATACTGCTCACAGTACTCATGTCATTCTTTGAATCACTAGGTTCTCATCAACTTAACCCATTTGTAGCGTTCCTCGAAGAAAAGTTGCATACTTCTTCAGAGAATTCGATTGTTCAAATTCCTCAGCTGAAGAATATGGAAGAAGGAAAGAGGCCACAGAAAGGAGGAAAGAGGCCTGAGGTCATGACTGCGTTTGAGATTCCCGAGGACATCTATGCTGACATCGCACACTGATGAAGCCGAGTTCGGAAAGGAAAACAAAAATCAGCGCAAGGTGCGCATTCAAAGGATTGAAAGGAGATGGGCAAGGGAATGGAGGGAGTACAGATATGTTACTCCAAAGTACATGAAGAAATTCGCACTGAATCCTCCATGCCCAAGAGCTCCATTGGCACATGGCCAAGAAGCTGACCCCACCATCATCAAGCGTGGTGAGGACTTTCCTGAAGAATGGGCCAAGCGCCAAGCCAAGTTGGCGAGGCAAGCCAACGAGGCATTGAGGAAATTTAATGAGGACTCTGCTACTGCTGCTGCCACTGAGGCCTCTGTCAAGCCAAGAAAATCTATGGCAAAGAAGCCCGCACACAAGCCAAGTGCTTCACCAACAGTGCCCTCACGGCCAAGTTCCTCAGCTGTGCCCTCACGGCAAATTCCTCATGCTGCTCCTGCTCCTCCCAAATCCTCAGCTCCTTCAAAGTCCTCAGCAGCTCCTCCAAAGTCCTCAGCAGTTCCGACAAAGTCCTCAGCACCTGTGCATCTGGCCACGTGCCAAAGGACTACAGGCATCTCAATTGCCTCTGGTGTTTCAGCAAGTTCCTCAGCTGCACCAAATTCTTCATCTGGCTAACTTCTCGAAGACTAAGGCCACAACTGACGAGGTCCTCGGCCAAGTCCCAAGAAGAAACAGTCGCCTTCCAAGAGCCACACGAAGATGATGAGGCTAATGATGATGAACTTGCGGAAATCATCGAGACCGACAAGAAAGGGCCGCTAGAGCCAAAGGCACACCTGCAAGCATCGCCGTTGGATCCAAGAGCGATCCTAGACTACATTGATCTCTGGCACAAGGACCCAAACACTCCTATGCCTGACTTCAAGTTGACGCCTGGCCAAAGTCACATGCTGACTCATTTCATCCAAGAGGAGAAATGGAAATTTGATACGGCCAGAGAGATCAAGAAATCACAGTACAGAAAAGAGAAACTGCTGAAGAAAAATGTTGTCAAGATGACAACTGAAGAACTTATCAAGATGCAGGCTGACATCAAAGCCCTCAGCGACAAATTTGACTCATATTATGCTGATTGGCAAGGAGCCAAAGTCAGATTTGTCAATCTGACAAAGAAGTTCTCAAATGTTGCAGCCCCAACGCAACAAGAAATTCCTCAGGCTGGAGCCTTTGCTCAGCCGATTGAAGAACATGCCAGCACCGCTGATGAAGTTCCGGCTGCTGAAGACAATGCTAGTTCCAAGGCTGATGATTCCATTCCAGGCCATTGAAGAAATTGCCGTGGCATCCACTAGTGGTGCGCTGTAGTAATCGAAGAAGTCAGGCAATCGCATCGATTGCGCCTGAGGAAATTCAACCAGATTCCTCAGCTCCTCCTGCGCCTACATCAACTCCAATCCTTCCATCTGCATCTGATGTGAAGAAGACCAAGGCTGCAGAATGTGCTGCAGTGAAGAAAAGGAAAGCATCTGCTGCTTCAAATTCTTCAGCCCCGAAGAAGATGAAAACAATGACCAGCTCTTTTGAAAATCCCATTGATGTTGTTCCAATTTCCTCCATGCCATCAAAGGACCTTGTTCCTTTTGGTGAAGATTATGAGATCCCAAGCGGATCTGATGAAGAAAATCATTCTGCTGCTTCGTCAGAGCAGATTGATGAAGAAATTGAAGTGGAAGCAATCCTTCAACCCCAATCATTTCCTCGCCTATGCCTCAGTTCACAGCTGAAGAGGCTGGTGTTGAGGAAATTGAAGAAGATGTGGATATTGGAAGCACAACGCTAGTGATGAACGATGACTTTTGGGAAAGTCAGCATCCCAATTCTCCACTCTTCACCCCAATCCAACAGATTCCTCAGTCCCCTGCTCTAACAGTTCAACTGGGCTCTGAAGAAACTCATCCCACTTCATCTGTACATGAAGAAATTCCAGCCACTAGCGCTTATGAACCTGCTGCTGCTGATCCTCAGACTGCACATGTAGAGGAACCAGAAATTCCTCAGCCTGAAGAACCTGAGATTGCTATTCCAGAGGTCGTGATGCAAGTCACTAACACTCCATTGCCAAAGCCAAAGAATCCATTCTCAACTAAGCAAAAGTTCAAGGCTGAAGACTTCTTTGGCGAGCACGTTTTGTTCACGGATTACAACCCATACGACTCTGCTCGCATAAGGAAGAGGCGTTTCTGGACTGCTAGTCAAGCCAACTTCTATTCCTCTGTGCTCTTCAACAAAGACAAAGTCTTCGATCATGCACATATTCCTCATGTGGACATGGAATCTCCGCCAGGCTTGAGCCGGTCCTCGGTGTTCTTCACGATGCGGGACTTACGAACTTCAGACCGACATCTGTGATTGGAATGAAGAACTCATTCTTCAATTCTATGAGACGCTGCACATCACCGGAGACGCTGAAGATGTGAACTCATGGGTGTTGGACTGGATGTCTGAAAATACTCACTACAAGGCACCAGCAACTAAATTGCTTCGTGCCCTACCACTCAGTCCTCCCCTTGATGGTGCTCGTTCTATCTACAACGAACCTGAGCTCTCAAATCACTACATGCAAGTGCTAATGAAGCCTTTGAAGCCAGGACAGGCACCTCGAACCAAATTCCTCATCAAGGAATTACTATATGTGCCTCGGACTGTCTATCGGATTCTGACGAAGAAAATGAGTCCTATCAAAGGCCACGACTCAAATGATGAAGAAGTCGTTGGCATCATGAATAATATGCTTTTCAATATCATTCATGGCGTTCCCGTCAACTTCCATGATTTCTTCATGAGGACTCTGGCAAACATTGCTATGTCACCTTTTGACATGAAGCCTTATGCACCATGGATTATGAGGTTCATCAGGACAAGGTTTTCACTCAATTACAAGGCTGATACTCTGAACCACTGCAGCTACTTGCCTCCAATTGAATTCCTCAAACGGACATTTTCCTCAGCTGATGACAAGGGCAAGGCAAGCTGCTGTGATAGATGAAGGCATTCGTCCATTGGATGGTCAATTTCGCAAAGCTGCATCCTACTCCACCAATGATGACTCGCCACACATGACTCTGCCGCCAATACCTCAGCCAAGCAAAATCCTCAAGCCACAAAGCACCTGTGGTGATGACCGATCGTGAGTTACTCCTCGCCTTCATCGGAAGGTTGATCACAATCATAAATGGGTCAAGCGTCGCTTTGGTTCAATTCTTCACAACATGACTTCAACACACAATGCAGTGAAGAAAAACCAATACTACCTCCATGAAACCTTCAACCGCACCTGGGCCGTTCTTTCTAATGTCTACAATGCAGAAGAACTGAAGACAATGGGTCTCAAGGAAGAATTTGACTGGTCTGTACCTCCACCGAAGAAATTCAAGCAGGTCAAAGTTCCTTCCTTGGTGGCCAGCTCCTATTCTTCATCGCGAGACATTGATGAAAATGAAGACTTGGACGACACTGCGGCAGGCCCTACTACGACAAACGACCCCGACAACGCTGGCGCTCCGTCATCAACTTGAAATTCTTCAGGGGCGTTAGTCCTCAGTTTCAACCCTTTTGGTCATTTGATGACAAAGGGGGAGAAATTTGAGTTAGTCTTCAAGCGGGTCTATTATATGGGCATTTTTTGTTAAGTTACAACTCTCATTCCTATGAAACTTTTATTGGATCGAGTTGTAATCTTAAACCCGATGGTGCTCTGATACTTTTGATGTGTTCCTCTACATGCTTATTCCTCATTATTTGTTAATACACGCATGCTGAACTACATCGGTCACCATATTTCATCATGCATTTCAAATTCTTCATATTATATGTCAAATGCGTGTATGAATTACAGGCTATAGGGGGAGATCTCCATGATTCAACTCTTCAAATGTGCAATACCTCAAAAGCAAATTCCTCACTATGCACATCTTCAGGGGGAGTTCTTCTATATCTTGCAATCAAATTCCTCAATATCAGTACTTACACTTCATATGTTTATCCCCGTTGAAAACTTAACCTATATTGTCATCAATCACCAAAAGGGGAGATTGTATGTGCTTCTAGTGCCCCTTTGTGATTTTGGTGTATTGAAGACTTATAGGTTAAGGGACTAATGTGTTTATGAGTGTACACAGGTCTATAAGTCTATGAGGAGTTTTATATTTACAGAGAAAGTCGACCCCTAAAAATGAAGTTCTTCGACTAAAGACATTGATATTCTGAAGACTTTCTGAAGACATTGAAAGTGAAGAAATTGGTGCGACCTTGAAGACTTGGTATTCATTTGAGGAACATGAAGCGTGAAGACTTTTGTTTTCGTAGTTTCATTTTTCTCTTTCTTGAGTCATAGGAAACACCGCATCGTTAAAGGGGGTCGAGGAAATACTAAGGAAAAATTTCCATGTGATGCTCAACTCAAAATCCTACACCTACCAATCCCTTCGAGTGAAGCCTTTGGAAATCTCATACAGCTGATCCAATTTCTTCAAAGGATGTAGACGAAGTTCTTCCGGTCATTTGAGGAATTTGTTCGACCGAGGAGTTAGGAATTCGCCAAAGGCGGATTGCCTACAGTGAGGAACATGATAGCCCCGAGGAATTTGAGAGTCAAATTTCCGACTGCTGTCTTCAAGGCGCTAGCTGTCCCAAAATATCTTATCCACCTAACGGTCATATCATTGAAGGGCATTTATGTCTTATCATGTCGGGATGCTCCCTAGGCTATAAATAGCCGCCCCTACAACCACTAGCTGGTTGGCTGCTCCGAGAGAAACTTTACACTTGTCATTTGAGAGCAGCCCATCCTCTGAGGACTTTGAGCGAAAATCATCGAGTGTGGAAAAACCCAAAAACCAAACCCCTACAAACCCAAAGTGATTGAGCATCACTGAAGAGATTGATCCTGCGTGGATCCGATGCTTGTTACCTTTGAAGACTGTGCTTCTTCCAGACGGTTAGGCGTCATGGTCTAGAGCATCCAAGAGGAATTGTGGATCGCCGAGTGACCAAGTCTGTGAAGGTTTGGAAGTCGCTCAAGACTTACCACGAGTGATTGGACGAGGTCTCATGTGACCTTAGTTCAAGGAGAATACGGTGAGGACTTGGTGTCCCGAGCTGCGTGCTCACCGATCGGGTGTCCGGGACTGTGTGTCCTCGAGTTTAAATACTCACCGCTCCAACTGCATCGCATAACCGAGACAGTAGTTGGAACTGGTCTACTAAATCATTGTCTTCACCAACCTAACTGGTTCTATTTCCTCATCTCTTTCATTTCCTCATTACTGTGTTGAGTGTTCATTCATATCTGTGTTTGAAGATTTTGACTGAAGGCTTTCTCAATTTCCTCAGTTCAATTTCTTCAGTCTGTTTGTCTTCATCTTGTGTTATCCTGTGTTTATGCTTTCTGTACTCTTTGATTGTCTTCATTTCATCATGATGACCATGCCCGACTTCTCTTGTGCTTACTTCTCAAAGATTTATTCCGCTGCACGTAGTTCTTCACTTAGGAATTTCCTCACCGGCAAATTCCTCATTGAAGAATTCATAAAAATCGCCTATTTACCCCCCCCCCCCCCTCTAGTCGATATAACGCACTTTCATGGGTTCTTAAAAGAAATATTTCGGACAAAACAGATAATTACGACACATAGGCTAATGCATGAAACACTCAGATGATAAAGGTGCTTATAAATAGATAAAGTACAACATCTAGACCTTCATGGCACGCTTGATCATGACGCTGACTATCTCGTGTACTGCCGGTTACGGGAAGCAGACACGCCCTCATGTCCAAGATCTACCTGTACATGTCGTAGCATGCGTATGCGTCCTTGGCCGCGTAGGTTATGTAGGCTAGATTCAGAGGTACCTCCCACGTGTTCAGGTCATCTTCTTTCATGTTGGGGTATTAGGGGTTGATGATGGTCTCAGCGAGGTCAACCACGGAGTCCTTCTCCTGCCCGTTGCTGATGATCTTGTATTGCTTCTAGATGTCAACAAGCTTGTTGCACCAGATGGCTGAATCGTCGCGTTCTTCCTTCTCTCCACCGTAGCGAAGGTGCAGTCGGCGCTACCGATGAAATGGGCGAATGCTCCAGAACATGGTGCAGCCATAGGATTGAGGCGAGGCAGAGCTTCACCGAGTCCGTATCGTTGGTGTACATCACATTCAACTTGGTGCAGCCATAGGACTGAATGGCAAACTCAAAGGGGAACTCCTTGCTGAAGTCCATATCCAGCAGGCTCACTCCTCGGATCGCCATTGGAGTCTCTTCGAGTGAATGAGTGTGTAGGCGGCGGCAGCAGTTCGTTTTTCAGCTCTTGGGGAACTGGATTCAACAAGATGGTGAGTGTGTACAGCGACAACAAGCATTACCCCTCCTCATCCGCTGCACGCCCGCAGAAGATGCACCCTCGGCGCATTCAAACGCCTCCATTAAGAAACCTACTCCGGCCGCACACGTCGGTTCACGAGCGGGTCAGTATTGGTACTGTAATAACAGGAGTTAGTGGTCACTTTACTTAAATTTAATTAGCTTTAATAGAAATTTATACTTAAAACAAGCAATGCATTCGCTCATTCTATCAGTGCCACAGGATCAACATGCACAACAATTAGAATTATTATTCTGAGGTCGCACACGATCAAAACATTTGTCGCACTTTCACAAAGATAATACTACCAAGTTTGAACTGTTTGGTATGGTTGTTGTCCTCTGCATCATCATGCTGTGTTTCCCAGCTTGCAAGATTCAGAACCAGCAAATAAGATCCAAATAATAAGTACAACAAAGATGCCTACACACCTCATTGATTCCCAGCTTGCAAGATTCAGAACCAACAAATAAGATCCAAATAATAAGTACAACAAAGATGCCTACACATCTCATTGATTCCCACTTGCAAGATTCGTAACCAACAAATAAGATTCAAATAATAAGTACAACAAAGATGCCTACACATCTAATCGATTCCCAGCTTGCAAGATTCAGAACCAACCCATTAGAGCCTTTTGATAAAGTGAATATTGGGATTAAATCCATCTTGGCTAGCCATGTCATACAATTGAAGAACTTGGCGAATGCTCTTGACCGTCACAACATCTGTAGTAGAGTATTCTTGTTTGCACAGCACAAACAAGGAGACAGGAGAGCATGATTTCGCTTTAATAGCGGCCTCCTTGAACTCAACCTCTAGCTATACTTGGATGAGGTCTGCCTGGAGTTCCATGATTCAATTCATGCGCCTTATTTCATAGCTTCACGAAATGAAGCAAAGATTGCATCATTCAGCTAGCAAGAAGTACTTGCTCTTGTGAGTGGCAAGGTTCTTCTTTAGTAGTTGCACTAAAATTGAGGAACATTAAGGTTGGCTATCCGCTCATGTAAGGTGCAACTATAATTTTCTTATCCTTTGTGCAGTTCCACTAAAATAAAGTGCCATTGTGGTGACAAAGGATTTACTCCATCTTGCAAAGGCTAATAAAATGTTGCACGAGATTATCAGCAGAACTTGACGGAGATTTTGGAAACTCCAATCACCATTTTGTGCAGTTCCACCAAAATTGAGAAATGTTGCCCACGTGACATTATAGTTGAACTGCACAAGACACTCATTCCAAAAAAAGTGTTTTATGCAGTTCACCAAAAGGTCACAATAGCAACAAGGTGAAATGGATATCCCTATCTGCACAAAAAGATAGAAAGTAAACGATTCTTTGGTCAATAAGAATATACGAAACATATACAAAATGAAAAGAAGCATCTTAATTATGTTCATGGCAATCACGCAAGGACGGTAGAAATTTTAAAACATCAACAATGCTTCATGTTACCAGAAGCATTACGATCAACAATGAGATTCCGTAGATATGGGATTACTTTAATGGTGGCATTGCTTGTTTACCAGACACTGTAAATCCATAGCAGCTAAAGAGTTGGTTTAAGGGCATGGGACCATGGGGACACCAGGACACTCAGCAGCGTAAAGGAGCAACTTACTTATCATTCCGGGGAAAACAGCAGGAGTGCCATTTGTAACACAGTTTAATTGCATCTTATCCTTTGGAGGCATTAGATTAACAATAACACTGGTTAGACATGTCCCTAAGGTAACAGCAGTGATTGCTTCATTTTACATGCGCCTCTTACATTAACAACAGCAAAAGGTTGGTATAAGGACATGCGACAAAGGACGCATCAAGACAATGTACCTACAAGGAGGCATAAAGTGGTGATGCCGAGTTTGTTCATGCTATGTGAGGGAAGCAAACCTAATCCTGGAGACCTTGTACTATGTGAGGGCAACAAATCTAATCCTAGAGACCTTTTACTATGTGAGGGCAGCAAATCTAATCCTGGAGACCTTTTACTATGTGAGGGCAGCAAATCTAATCCTGAGACCTTTTACTATGTGAGGGCAGCAAATCTAATCCTGAGACCTTTTATTATGTGAGGGCAGCAAATCTAATCCTGGAGACCTTTTACTATGTGATGGCAGCAAATCTAATCCTGAACATACTCTGTTGACTTGTCCACCAGCCGCCACTTTCTATCCTTTTTTTCAACCAATAATAGACCTGTTACTTATCCAGTTTGTACTGCATTTTCCCATTATTTCCCTTTTCAACCAAGAGACCGGTTGGGTATCCGGTCTCTACTACTTTCACCATATTATTTCCTCTTTGAATCAAGTCCTAGATTCATGCTACAACTTTCCCTTTCTTCGTTGTTTGAACAAAGCCCTAGATTCGAATGCATGAAGTAGCTTTACCTCTAGTAATACTAAAAATTTAGGTGGCTTTGGAAGAGCTGATGGGAGTAGAAAAAGATGCACATGCAGACACGTGGGGAGCTGGGGTAGTAGAGCAAGGCCGCTTTCAAATAACTTATACCTGAGGGTCGCCGGATGTCGGCGTGGCAGTCGGATCTGGACAATACGGGCAGGGAGGAAGAAGGGTCGGAGGACCTCCCGAGCCGGCGCTGTGTTGGAGAGAACGACACTGACAGAGGATCGGGCGCCTCCGATAGCTGTGGGTTTCCTCCCTCGGCGGCAATGACCGCGTGAACGATGCACCTTTTAGTCCTGTACACACACCGGCCGAAGGGATCCGGCCGGATCTATGACCAGCGGTGAGCAGAGAGAAAATGTCGCTACCGCTATCTTGTTTATATCTGGACAGGATGAGAGAATGAAGATAGCAACCCTAGTAAAGCAAGCGCTCGTGCCCTCAAGCGTCCATATATAGTGGAGTGATTATCTTTTTTATCTCCACAACAAGCGTTTCAATTTGTGTAAGTGGCATTAAAGAAAAGAAACTCTCTATTTAAGGTGACTACTGTACGACTCCTACTTACTACTAGTAGTACTACAGTATTGTTCACTTGTGCTCCCCGCCCCTCCATTCATTGAACAACCCCACGGGTGAATAAACATACAGTAAGCACTACAAAAAAAATACACTTCCGTGATGATACGTGTTTGTCACAGTAGGTCGCGTTTTTTGTCATGCATGTACATCCATGACAAATTTATGACAGAATCAAGATAGTCATACTTGTGCTGTCGTACAAGTGTTCCATGACATTACCAAAATTATCATCACGGAAGTGTCCACTTCCATGATGATAAATCGCGCGTCACAGAAGTGCTTTCGTCAAGGGTGACCGACACGTGGCATCCACCATAACGGAATGCTGTTAAGCTATCGGGTCGGGTTTTGGATCCGATAACCCGTTAACAGCTCCGATCAATGGGGATTTTCCACGTGTAAAATCATCATTGGCTGGAGGAAACACGTGTCGGTTCACCGTTGGGACAGATGTCATCCGTTCATTGGACCAAAGTCCCCTATGATATGGCGACACGTGGCACATCCCAACAGAGGCCCATTCCTGTGAAAAGGCCGGCCCGTTTGACTTGGTCAAAAGGTGGCGGCCCGCCCACCTGAAAGCTCGTTAACGGCTTGTTCGCATATAGCCCATTTACGTACCGCTAACCTGTGGCTCGTTACGCCCTATCCGAATTAGGCCCAAAGAGCATCATCCGGGCCATCCCATATGATTCAGCCTGCTTTAACTTCCGGCCCATGTGTGGCCCATGACTTCTTCGGCCCATATGAGGACCTTTGTAACTCTTGGCCCATTAATGGCCCGTGGTGAAACCGGCCCGTAATGAACAAAGTGTATCACTTTATACCCATTAACGGCCCGTTATTCCATTGTCGCTTCAGCCCAAGTTATCTTTCGCCTTCTCAGGCCCATTGATTCTGGGCTCATTTGCAACGATTCGGTTACATACGGCCCGTTCATGTCTATTTTACGCTTGTGGGCCAAATTCAGCCCGTCGTTACAGTCGGCCCGTTTGCGGGCCATTAATACGTTGGGCCGTTTTCATGTCGAAAAAACCCATTGGGCTGTTTTCATAGAGTTATCAAATACGGCCTATTAACGGCCCGCTATGGTCCACGAATAGTACGGCCCATGATTGGCGAAATGATGATACGCCCCGTAGAAGGCCCATGGATCCTACGGCCCATATGAGACCCATGGATAGTACGGCTCGTAGAAGGCCCATGGATCGTACGGCCCGTAGATGGCCCATGGACCCTACGGCCCGTAGAAGACCCATGGACCCTAAGGCCCGTATAGAAGGCCGATGGATCCTACGGCCCGTATAGAAGGCCAATGGATCCCATCACGAACGAAGGCCCATGGATCATCTGACTGCAGGAGGCCCATGGTTACAACAGTCCGTGTTGCCATGATTATTTTGGCCTAGTTACCAAAAATAGGCTATTGTGGCCACTAGAAAAACAAAAAAAGAACTGCAGTGACTACAAGCAAACAACTAAACAAGACAATAAGGAAATAAATAAGCAAGCAATTAACGCTAGACTATTACCGCTATTACACATATTACATCCACTGGGCATCAAAGTTCGCCACTAGTGCAAATATAGGGAACAAAGCAGCATATTACATACATGGCCGTCAAAATTGGCCACCAAAGGCAAATAAACGCTGCAGCAAAACAAGAGCATAATCAAACAACTTCAAGATCTCAAGAAACATTATCCTCGGTATCCACCATGCCGGCAATAAGCTTAGCAAGCTGATTAGCTTTGTCCTGCTTTGGCGCTTAAAATCCTCCAACGCTTGTCGTTTCACCGTAAAGTATGCATCTGAATGCTCGAGGACTTCCACAGTCCTTCCGCTTCTTGTCGCATGACAGGTGATCGATGTCTTTCAGCTTGTAGTTGAGACTCCGTAAAGCTTAACTAATTCAGACAGTGAGTTTGAATAGCTTGTGCAAGTGGTAGTGGCCAGTAACTCAAACACTAAACCAAGACAGGACTTTGGGGTTGTCTCACTGTCTTCAAGATAGTCTTCCTTAGCTGTTTTATCAGCTTTGTTGGAGACCAACAAGGATGTGTCACTATCCTGAACCTTATCTGCATTACTTCCTTTACCACTGCTTAATAAGGCACTCTTCCCAATATTCTATCAGCATTCTAAAATAAGAAACAAGCAGACACATAACAAGTTTAGCATGTACTAGTATATGAAACTCATTTCGGTGAACCAGTTCATTAGTAAGGTGGACAGGATTAAACTACCAAGTCTTCTATTGCCAAGTACTAGTACATAATAAAAGCATCAAACAAACATATATCTATGTCCTATGGTCAATGCATTGTCTTGCCAAATCAAAATAGAGACACGGTTCAAATCATATCAGTTCAAGACAAAGCAGCAGTGAAAGAATACAAAGCGTGGGAAACTACACGGCACAACAAGATTTCAGATCGGTACCATGGGTCTACATGTACAACAACACTATTGGCTCTGTTGTGATGCTAGTAATGTGCATGATATGAAAGTCAACTGTATACACAATTGAAATTGAAATCAAAAGAGCTATTGATAAGAGCAAACCTGTTAAAGAAACATGCGTGAACATACCTGTTGTGCCATTGGAGTTTTGATTGGATCCTTCAATTTAAAAATAAGTTTGTATCAGTAAATACAGTGATACAATAGCAAAGCAATCATAGTTAAAAAAAAGGCGCGCCAAGGCTCTAGGCGTTGGCAAAACGCATTACGCATAACTACGCTTAATCTGTGCATAACTGCGCATAAGCATGCGCTTTGGTCAAGAAGCGCATATGTGGCAAAACGCACAATTAATGTCTAGCTTTTTTGAACTATGATAGCAATGGAATCTTAAATTAGAACAGTTGTTCTTGAGGTTTAGGCACTTGTTCTACATGAACAGTACTGAAGAGGCAAGAATATAATACTTAAAATAGAAAATAAGCTCAGAGACCTTACCACATTCTTGGTTCGGGACCAAGACAGAACAAGGCGTTCTCATCATCGCCCAAAGAATGTGTCTCAGAGAACGTAAGGGAATTTGATGAGTTTCTTTGCCGGTGAAGTACGCTTTTCTTCTGTAATTCGACATCGCCACCAAGCATTCTTGAAGATAGCAGAGGTATTAGGACAGGTTACCTCATCCTGAGTTTCCAAATCGGCCCTTCTCTATAGAGAAAAATGGGAAAATTTGTTGTATTATAACCATCATGGAGGTAGGATGTATAGGACGAAGCAAAGTAATTGCCATGAATAACATTACTTACACATAACTCCTGGACAAACACCTGCAACTGGCATTTTCTTCATCTTCAGTATAATATTTCCAAGATGGGAAGGTACGCACATACGATTTAACAACATCAAATGCCATAGATACTAAACTACGACTAGCTGGTTGTGCTTTCTCCACAGGAATAGGCGCATTAACCGTGGAGTTGGGGTTCGCTGTGATAGTATCGGCCCTTTGGGCACCGGAGCTGCCTTACTAATCGCTCTTGTTTGGGAGCTCTGTGGTGGAGATGGTGTTGTGTCAACAGGAACTGGGTTACTATCTACTGGGGTTGGGGTTAGATTGGGTGAAGCTGGTTCTCTGTCCATCGCAGTAGGGGTACAATCTGCGAGAGTTTGGGTTATGTGTGGTAGGGCTGGTTCTTGTGCATGTACAACCGAGGTGCTATCTCCACCAAGAGGTAGCACTGTTTTATTTGAAGACCGTGTTTTTAGTCCGCTAGATACTGGCATCACCCGCTCCAATTCAAATGGCTGATAAACAGGAAACATAGTTGAATGTACAGACATTGAATGAGAGATGATGCAATAGATAGTGTGGAAAAAAGAGGGCATGCAATAGTTGACATGTATATTGTTTAACTAAAATGGATAGCATGACATAATTTCACATATATGATGTCTACCTAAACTGGATAGCATAGCATAACATAATTCAAAGATATGATGAATAACTAAATAGGATCGCATGACATAATTCACCTACATGTTATCTAAGTAATCAGGAGATCTAAGTAATCAGGATCGCATCATTTAATTCACATATGTGATTTATATGCTAAACAGAGGGCATTCGGTATGATGTTTGAACTAAGAACATGGTGTTGAATATTATGTATATGATGTCTAAACTATGCAATGCAAGACACCGTATGCATGATATGAGCAGTATAACCATGCCAAGTTAGAGCATACACCTCAGTGGGGGAATAGTACTGGTCATCTGTCTCTGAATCCATCTCTGAGGAGCTATCGGGACCCAACAAAAGATCTGCTCGGCTGTGTAGCATATGCTCGCTCAAGGCCTTGTTTTCACTCCAGATTTTATCATCTCCCACCCAAATGGCTGATTCACAGGAAGAGTAGTTTAATGTACAAACATTGTCGATAAATGGAAATGTAATGAAGAAAAGGATGGGTAAGATATCATTCAAATATATGAGGCATTGCACATTTCACATATATTATGGCTGGCTAAAAGACATGAGACTGCATAATTCCCATATATGATATAGAAACTAAACAGGTGGCATTACAGAACATGTCTAAACTAAGCAGATGACATATATGATGTCAAAAGTAGGCACCGTGCAAGGCAACATATGCATGATATGACTAACATCATCATGCCAAGGTAGAGCAAACACCTTGGGGGTAAATAGGAGTGGTCACGCGTGCGAATCCGCCTCGTAATAGATATCTTCCTCTCGATTACAACTGGAGAGGGGTGGGGAGGGTTTGCCATTGAACCCACCATGGAGCGATGTCTGCATGACATTGTATTGTCAGCGCAAAACTCTTCTCTTTTTCTCTACATGTTCAAGATGACTGTGTACAATATCTGACATGCATACGAAAAAATATGGTGAGATTATGTAAGGAGAGCATGCAGAAATTTAGAGTGATGGTAACAACCAGTGGATGGATCCAAAAATAATGATAGCGGGCTGATGATTGCTTTAAATTAATAAAAAGACAGATGATGATTGCTTTACTATTTGTTTCCCACCCAAGATGAACAACATAGGCATACCCTAGGTGAACCAGATATTAGACAGACATACTATTCATTGATGCCTTGATATGTGCCCCACAACTAATTTAGAACTCAAGTTTGAACATTTTTGGACCTGACTTGGGAGTCCAAGAGCTGAACAGGACGATAAAGTAGCAGGTAAGTTTAAGCAATGCATAACATAGGAAGAAACAAAAGAGCGCGACCTCTCTTGTGGACCCGTGTACTCCTCGTGTTCATCTGCTAAGTCGATGATGGTGATGTTGCTATGTGGTGCGGCGGCAGGGAAGGAGATCTCGAGACGGCGAAAGACGGTCGAGTCGTGATGTCCGGTTTGGTGGATGCTTCGCCGATGGAGCAGCTCAGGTGAGGTGGACGACGTCGCGGCAGGAGCAGGACAAACCACACAAAGTTCCCTTCGACACGTACCTTTAACTGAAGTAATTCTGTAAGGGCTCATTTGGCTTGCATGATTCTTATAATGTAGGGATAGGAAAAACACCGGAATAGGATAGGAAAATGCACATGGTAAACAGAGCATTTGTAAACACATGATTTCTGTCAACTTGGGTGTTTGCTTTACAGGAATTGGAAGAGCAGAGGAATGCAAAGAAACATGGCCAAAATAAAGTGAAACCATATGAAAGCGTGTACAGTTAGAATATTATTCTGGCACTAATGCACATGGTCTTGTTTTCATGCATAGGATTCTGAAAAGTAGGTCCAGGTGGATGTTTTGCTTGATTCCTTTCAACAAAATGCATGAATAATTGAATAGTAGAGTGCCATTGGAAAATTCCCTATTGCTATGTTTTTCCGTTGAACCAAAATAGCCCTAATGGATCGACGCGAATGTATAGTAATAAGTGATGCAACAAGTGTACAACCTCTTTGTCAGAGTCGTGTTTAAACCTCGGCATCATTGGGTTGGTCAAGCAGCTTGAGGCAGAGGTGGCTGTCGGAGGTGTGGAGGAAGATCTGAGGAATCAGTAGCGGCGCCTGTGGCATCGCCCGGTGAGTCAGAAGACGTCCAAGGTCAAGCAAAGACAAGACAGACATCGTCAATCTCAAGTGGGATTCTAATAGCATCTCCAATAGATGATGTAAAATGGATGTAAAATTAGCATCACCAAAAACCACCTGACTACAACAGATGAGGTAAAAACTTTTGACTCTGAACTTAACTGTCGAAACTGAAATTTACTGTGGAAGCTGAATGCTACTGCCGAAACTGAACGCAATGGTAGCAGAGAGGCACTTGACATGTAGTTTAGGGAGGGCCTGCAGTTCATCTTCAACCTGCACTTCTCGAGCCGCCAGCCACCACCGGCCAAACCGCCAGCCCTGCGCCGCCTTGGCGCTTCAAACAACTCACCACCGCTGCCCGGCCAGCCCTATAGGCCCCCCGCACCACGAACCCTAAGATAGATAGTGGGGTACCTTCTCCGTGAGCCCCCGTCCTCGCTGCGGGTGGTTCTTCCTTAACTCCGGCGAGCCCCCCAACCCCTGAAAATCGACTGACCCAAAAGTCAATTCAGTCGACTGAAGTGTGGCTTAATCAGAGCAGAGTAGCAGCACAAGCGAGGGGGAGAGCAGCAGCAGCAGCTGGGCGAGCGAGCGATCAAGCGAGAGCCAGAGCAGCAGTAGCAGATCCGACTAGTATGGACACTGCCGCCGAAGGGGCCTCGCACTGGGGGAGAGCCGCCGTGGAGATATCGCCCGCGGCGCCAGCTTCAAGGTAGCCGCTCCATGGCGGTGCGGGATGGAGCACCGTCGGTGCCGAGAGGTCGAGTTAAGGAGAAGGTGTGATGCGATGAGTGTACAACCTCTTTGGTGGCGCCGAGTAGGCCTCGGCTTCGTCCGAGGAGTCGGTGAGGATGCTGCGGTTCCGGTGGAGCAGGTTAAGGCAACGTTGTGGGGATGGAGCGTCCGCGATAGACGAGGCGATTGTCGGAGCAGCTTCTTGGAGGTGGAGCACGGGGCGGCTGAACTGGCGGGACGACGAGATGGACGACGGATCCTCATCCGGAGAGGTGCACGAGGGACGTCGAGCTGTTGCGGTGGACGACATCGTCGGGGAATAGGATCCAGCTGTGTAGTGGTGATGTGGCAGACGGAGGAGGGTGGGGTTTCGCAGCTGGAGCGGAGAGGTTCTGGCGGCCTGGGATTTTGAAAGGCGAAAAGGGGGCGATGGGAGGGGGTGAAGCATGACTTAGGGACGCGCTTGTCCAAAATGTAGGGTGTGTTACAAAAGTACCCCCCACCGATTTGAACTAGCGGCCCTTTTAGCTCAGGGTTAGAAGGGGGATTTCGCGTGTCGGGGTTTGGCAGCTGGAGGGAGTTTTCGCGTGCGCTGTAATTTCGGGATAGCAAGGCGCGGGTTGTGAAGGCGCCAGTTTTGGGAGCACGATATCTGAATTTTCGGGATATAACAAGACACGGATTGAATTTTAGGGGCAAGCCTAACGCGTAGTAATATTGTACTTGTACGTACCAAATCAATTCACACTTCCCTCAACCAAAAAGAAAACGAAAAAAATAAAACTATTCACACCACACAAATAGAGAGTCTTGCCCGGTTTTACTATACAAATGCTATTCAAAGCTACTCCCTCCTTCCATCTATATAGGGCCTAATGCGTTTTTCGATGCTAACTTTGACCAAATATTAGAGCAATGATATATGATGCAACTTACACAAAGCACACCGTTAACTTCGTCTGTGAAATGTTCTTTCAATGATATAATTTTCACATTGTGCATGTCATGTACTATTAATCTTGTCAATAGTCAAAGGCAGTCTTAAAAATATCATTACGCCCTATATAGATGGAAGGAGGGAGTATGAATCCATGTTATGTCCGATTAAATTTTTTCGCTTGCTGTATAATGCATGTAACCTACTCATACCAACATTTTAGTGCATTCCAAATGTCTATACTACTGCTGCAATTCGAACTAAATTTGAATACATTTCTCTCTTTCAATAAGAATCTACAATCATGATTGTTGCCAACTTCAACCATCATTCGTGTATTACCTTAATAACACACCACATGATTGCTATAGAGATAGATATGAACTATGTGTACTACATGAACTCGAATTCTATTTTTTGAATACACTTGATGTTGATTCCAAATAATAGTACATTTGATGTACTAACTATATATTCATAATCTAAACCATGTTCCATACGTACATCGTGTTTATCACACAAAGTATAGTGCCCCGCCCCTACATTATGACAAGTATTTAGACCTGAGTTGCAAAAGCCACACACTAGCCCAGATTATAATCAATGTTCTACATTATGATATCTTCTTTCAAGTATCTGTATCCACTTTTTTATAATGAATTATGATCTTTGTTCGTCTTCTACACCTTCACGATCCTCTTCTATTTGTAGCTAGCTAGCGCTTAACTTTCTATCGTGCATGCACACGCCCGCCTCACACACCCTTAGTGTCCCTCCATCACGCACGTTCATTATTTCTCTTTAGGTCGCCCACCAGTGTGTGTGTAGGCACTGCTCCTTCTTTTCCGGCACACACCGGTCGATATACCTCTCTAGCCAAGTGTGCCTACAACAAACACATATATACTTCCCCTCTTCTCTTCTCACCGTCCATGCCCCCATATGTCCAATACGATTCCACGCAGGTGCACACTCCCGCCCCTCTTTTCATTAATCACATGCTCGCACACTCCTCCCCCCTCGACATGGTAGGCCTCTCGCACCACCTCCTAGCCACACCCTCTTCCCCTGTCTGCCTCTTCGGACCTTATTTGCTTCTAACACATGCAGGCGTGTATATAAACTGATCTCCCTACATATAGCTAGTCGACTATAATTCGTTTTCACCAAGCACCAATACACTTACCTCGCTAGTTATGTCTCTCCTTTTCTCGGACACATGACGGTTGATCTTCCTATGTAGTTACGCATGCTTACCACAACCATATCTTCTCCCCTCATCATCCTTGAATACTTATTGACCCGTCTCTCACACGCACGTGCATAGACAGACAGACATCCCCCGCCCTCTCTTATTGATATTGCGCTCATACCCTCCGTTTGTCTAGCAGGCCTCTCCCACCATTTGTGAGACGCCACTCCACCACCAACCCTCCGACGATCTACCTTTGTCTTTTCCCCAACCTTATTCCTCTGCTACACATATCCATGGATGTCGATCGATCTCCCTCAATACATAGCTAGGTCTCTCTCCTTCCCCACACATATACTAGTCGACCGGTCTCTACCCCCCCCCCTCCCACACACAAACCGATAGTCGAACGTTGTAGGTAGGTATCCAAGCCACGGAGAAGAACTGCACCTCTGCCCTCTCAAATTCCAGTAGGCCAGCCGCCCTGTATCTTTGACGTGGGAAAACACAAATTCGATGGCACTCTTTATCGATCGCGCAACCACACACTTCATCCCTGTTTGAAATTCTATCAATATCTCACGTCCATGACTCCATTTCACACACATTGCATATGTAATGTTTTTCTGATTGAGATATCATCAACACATTGCCTCTGTTTCGCACAAACCATCTCTCTCACACCCACCCAATGCACGTACCGCACCTAAAGAAGAACTGCACGCATGACGCACGTACTCACGCCTCGTTCGGCCACACCTGCAAGGGTACACGGTGGAGTTCGTTTCTGTATGAAAAGGTAGCCCACATGATAATTTGACGCGTGTAGCGGTTGTTTACTCGAAGGAGGGTCGGGTACCACGCCTAGAATATAAAACGATTGCCGTGGGGAAAATGGAAAAATGGGTTTGTCTCTCGTCACACCATCTCACACAAGGCCGTCGTGGCCTCTCTCTCTCTCTCTCAGCGTTGGTCAGTGATCCGGCCGCATTCCGTCAGCCGGCGGAAAGGGAGGATGTGCATCGTCTCTCCGTTCGACGGTGTTGAGGCGGCTCGTCCCGATCTGCGGTACCCGCCGTTCTCTCTGACCAAGCTCCGGCACGGTAGGGCCTTCGCCACTTGCTCGCCGCCGTAGTATGGGCAGATCCCGGCCGCCGGCGCCCTCCTAGTAACATCCTGACGACCCTCAGGTACAACTTCCTCCGACCTTGCTCCACTGCACATCTTCCCACGTTGCTGCATGTGGATCTTCTTTAGTTGTTTGCTTAAATCGTATCTCGGCCGGCGTACTTTCCATCTTGCAATATCGTCCTCAAACCATTTTTGATAAACCACCATGTGCTATCTTTCCCTTTTTACATGGAACATGCTTCTTTTTTGTCGGCATTTGTGTCTTCAACTCGTGTTATTGGGCAGTAATTGTTTCCTTTCGACCTCCTTTTGCAAACAGGGCTATCCATTTTCACCTCGTTGCTATTGCGACCTTTTGGTGAACTGCACAAATCACTTTCCTGAAGAGTGTTTTGTGCAGTTCTGCCAAAATGTCACACGGGCAACGTTTTTACATTTCTATGGGACTGGGAAAGGGAGATTGGTTTTGCTATCCTCCTCATCCAACTCCGTGCCTAATCTTTCTCCAACAAGAAGTTAGTCCTAAAGAGAGATCGTAGAGGTGATCGGCTTCTATTTATGTGTGTTATGTTTCATCATCTAGTTCCACTATTATTGTAATCACACTGACTGGATATCTTTGCAAACAGGGATGGTCCGCTCGATTTTAGTGGAGCTGCACAAAATGATCGGATTGTGGTGTCCTTCATACACCTCTTTTTGGCTACAGAGCTGGGTGAAACTAGCTGCCAAGCAATGAACATTGTGCCAAGGAAATGGAGCCATGCCTACGAACAGCATTGATCAATTATATATTTTTTCTTTATTTGTACACCTTCTCACAACTTTGTCTTCAGTTGTGATGTGAATATTGGTGCTGATCTGCGAACCATTGAGATGCATTAGCCATGGTAGTTTCATTTGTATTTGATGGAATGTTGTAACGAGATAATCTCGAGGCAAGACACATGAATCCCAAGTTGAAACCTTTTTTTCCTCAAGGGAACCGAAGTTGAAACCTTCATAGCATCACAGTACAATTTCATCAAAATTATGCGTACATATAAACAAATCCTGAAGGATTGATAGAAATGCCAGAAACAATTCAACTTCGTTTCACCGACATGTTGGACATCCTTCATCCGGCTCCACCTACCATGCAGCAATATTGAGTGCACAACACAACTTCAGGGAAAGATTCACCCCGGTCGTTGCGCCACAGTAGTAATGACTAGTGAGCAGTCAAATTACAGAGCCCCACCTTCGCCACAGTAAGTTGCTCGAACGAAGCAACCATCATTTCTCTGTTCCTTGAATCCACTGGTACTCCCATATTCCCACAGTAATAAGTTGCTCGGGCGAATCAACCATCACTATATCCGGCCACGTGTGATGACCACAGGAGCTATCCATTCAGATTGCATGTTAAAAAATAAAGGTCGATAACTAATGCGGCAAACTTTCAAAAAAACTAATGCGGCACCTCGGGCCAACGCGGCCAGATCGCATTTTGCACGAGAAATTACACACCATGTTTCGTTGACATGTGGTCCCGTTCCAACATATCAGTGAGACGACGACGAGTAGTAGGAGTATTTCCGAACCGACGTGTAGGCCGGGGCGCCCCTTCGTGAACCGTGGCAAACTGGCAACCGTCCACCGACTCTTCGCCTTTCTGTCTCAATTTGGAACTGTTGTCGCACGCTCTTCCTCTCCCTCCTCCATAATTGTACATGCATTGCAACAGGTTATCGGATGAGGCCAATCAACAATAGTACTCCCTCCGTTCCTAAATGTAAGTCTTTGTAGAGATTTCACTATGAACCATATACGGATGTATATAGATGCATATTAAGTGTAGATTCATTCATTTTGCTCTATATGTAGTCCACCTAGTGAAATCTCTGCAAAGACTTATATTTAGGAACGGAGGAAGTACTACACTATTTGTACTAGCTTCACATGCTTCGTGCATCGTGCAGGTGTTTTTACTGTAGCCATATTGTACTACATAACCAGCACCTTGAATCCTCGATACTAGTACTATATAGTAAGTAGTAGGAGTAGTAGGGTGGCATGGGCCAGAAAAAGCATTCACGTCCAGGAGTACGGCACACGCCACCAGCACGACTTCCATCTGACACCATATTTCTTGGAGTCCGTGCTAGAGCAATCTCTTCAACCTCATCGTTTCTCTAACTGAGCCATCGCGCGGCGGGCGAGGTGGGGGTTTGCCGATAATCGGTTTCCTCAACTGTTGTCCCACTTGTAAGGCCAACTCCAACGCTCTATCAATATATGGATGTACTCTTCTTCGCAATACAAAAACTTGCATCCATTCTACTCCCTCCGTAGCACAATACATGCCTTCTATTGGTCAAAATATATATGTATCTAGACATGTTTTAGTATATACGTACATCCATTTTTGGACAAATGGAAGTCAAGTATTTTGGAACGGAGGAGTACCTAATAAATTTTTAAGTTAGCACAACTAGTCTAATCCGAGAGCACAACCGAAGATTTGGTCGGGTTCTTCCTCCTTTGTCGACACGTGGGACATCCAAAGCATCCGTGCCGTGTCATGAAAAGAAAATAGAGTGGTAGTTGAAGCCACGAGATGTGCATCTTGGGTTAAAGCTGTAAATAGAAACTTACAACACTTGAGAAACTCCAAAAGCGGCCACCAAAGATCTAAATTGGGTATGTTAATCATCACCAGCACTACCAGGGGAAACATGTGCAGGTTCAGTGGGTCCTCTTGCGTTTTCACTGACATGTGGGGCCGCATGTGAGCAAGCAGACGATGGGCTCCGCACGTCCGCTGGCTGGCTGAGGAGAGAGATAGAGGAGTGCTGAGCATGGACTGCAGGAAATTTGTTCTACGTAACCAGCACCTTGATATTCGCGTGTGGTTGTTTCTAGAATAAAAAGGAGGTACCCCTACTTATGTTACTCCCACTACGCCTAGCCTAAGGTTAGTAGGCGACCTTGCGCTTGGCTCTTCGCCTCTTCCTAAGTCGATGGTTCTACAAGAGTGCTTCCGCAATCGACACCAAATGAACTGCTGCACGTCCACCGCTTGTAAGCAAAAGTTTCTCCTCGTGCTGCGAGCCACCGCGCACGCGTTGGCGAGGGAGAAGGCGTAATCTAGCTTCTCGTCATTCTGCAAGTTAACGGGACAGATGAAAGTTATTTACTAGTAGTACGTACTCTCTCCAAAAAAGGGTTGACCATGTCATTGCTACCATCCCGTGCTCCGTCGTTGAGTACGTGCACTATTCATGTGCCATCGAGGAGAAAAATATATTGCGTAGGTGCCATCAAAGTGCACGACTCACTTACGAAAAAGGGTTTCCCCCCGCTTCCCCCCCTCCCCCACACGACTCACTTACGCACTGCTTATCTGATTATCTCCATTTTCTTGCATGACACGTGCACCTTGATGCTAGATGTCTTGCGTGTTGGGAAAAGGATGAACAAAGCTCACGTAAAAGAAAAGAGTTGAAGAGCATAGATTCCCGACGACCGAGGAGGAGCAAGGAACCTCGCGGTGGAGCGTCTGCAAGGAACCTTGCGCGTTTCCCCTGTTTTTTGCCGCCTACCCACCTATAAACAACTAAAAGAACATTAACTTTTCGCTAACCACTAGAAATGGTACATCGATGCTAAGTTGAAGATGTTTTATACTCCCTCCGTTCCCAAATATAAGTCTTTTTAGATATTTCAATAAGGGACTACATACGAAACAAAATGAGTGTATCTACACTCTAAAATATGTCTACATACATCCGTATGTGGTAGTCTATTTGAAATGGCTAGAAAGACTTATATTTAGGAATGGAGGGAGTAGTTTATATTGAATTATTGATAACCATGCAACAAGCCACACATGTACAGGACGCATGCAGCCACGCATGTACACAAGCCAACGCACTAACTCCATCCGATCCAACTCATGCACATACGCCAAGACAGCATGGAGCACACAACGCACGTACACAAGACGTGCATGCACACACGCTCGGCCGCAGAATGCACGTGAATAACACATGCATGCGCACACATTCGGCTGCATGGAGGCATGCGCCATCCGCGGCGACGTCCGGTTCATCGTGATACGGCGAAGCTCGCACGCAACGGCGCGTACGCATCTCTTGCGGCACCTCTTTGCCGTCGTTGCTCAACTACTAGTCAGAGACGAAGACGACCGCAGCCTCGGCCTTAGAGCTAGCACCGATGGAAAAACACGCACGCTGCACGCACACGAGCACATACGGAGTGCCCACGACGTGGTGGTGGTGCGTCCCCAGTCGCCTCTACTCCTTTTGTGCATGTTGTCTATCAAGGCGGCTGCATGCTAATAATGATGTGGGTGAGATCTTCTAGGACTCAGATGATGACGAGGAAAATTATGAGACACAAGGTGACGTACACCGTCAAGGTCCACGGTCAAGGGGGTGCTAGTAAGTGCTTAGATGTGCTTAGAGCAAGTACAATAGAGCTGAGTCGGCGGGCTATAAGGAATAAATTATAGTATATTTCTGCTTAGTTGGAGGAAAGAGAAGAGGAGAGAGAAGGTAAGCGGGCTCTTCGTGAAGAGCCAGCTATACCACGTGCTCCTAGGCACTTTGTGAGAATGAAAGGTGGGCCACAGAACAAAAAAGTAGTAGTACACTCTTTTGATCTACTATTGTACATGTTGACTATAAGATGGGCTGTAGATGACATGGCACTGGCTTATAGCCAGCAGCTGGCTATACTATTAATGCTCTTTAGATGAGGTGCTAAGTGCATTAAATGGCTTAGTAACTCAAGTCTTCAAGGCATAGGTGCTTAGTTTATTGGTGCCACATCATATTTTATGCCTACATGGCAGGCTTAGCAGCTATACATGGTGGAGCACTGGGAAAGGCCAAGGCTGTTCATAGTGGGGAGTAACTTGTACTGTAACATATTACTATGTTACTCTAAACATCTCTATAAACCGGAAAGGAGGGAGTAGTAACATACTAGACTAGTGTCATATGCAGAGTATGGGAGCACATGATATTTCCCCGTCCGGACCGATCCCAAGTTGGCTTCTCACCTTCTTGGCCCAACAAAAACCCCTCCCCCCTCCCGCGCGCGCTTCCCGCCCGGTGCCAGCTGAGCCCGCCGCTCCACATTGATGGCAAGTCAGGGCGACGCGACCTCTCACTGCTTCCGCCGTTGAAGCGGCGCGCCAACCGAGGGCACCGCCCGCTGCACACCTGGCATTTCAGACTACACAGTGGATAGTAACTTTAGAGCAAGTACTACAATTAGATGACATAAGCAGGCTATAAGGATTTAAATATAGTATTTTTGCTTAGTTGAAGGAGAGAGAAGACGAGAGAGAAGAGAAGCGGATTGTAAACGTAGCCGGGTTGTACTCCAACATACTTTGTGAGACAAAAGGTGGGGCCATTATTAATGATATTGTATTTATACTAAAGGGACTAACGGACGCCTTTAATTACTCCGGGTTTTTGAGACAAACCTTGGTGGGGCTATTATTGACTTTTTGAGCTATTATTGACTTGGACGAGGGGTTTGGGGGCCAAAGGCCTACTATTATACTCTTCACGACCGACTGACATGCTCTACCCTAGTCATCAGATCATATGGTTTCAAGACTGCTCAGCATCTTAGCGCTGCCACGTTAATTCTTCTCCAGCCCTCCTTCCGGCGTGCACCATGAGAAGGGACAACAGTCCCCACGGACCCCGCCTTTCGTGATCCTGCACGGGAGAGGGGCGATCAGGTTTTGGGGAGCACACTTCGCGGATCGCTGCTAGCGATGACTTCCTCAATGACAGCCTTCTTCCCGACCTCGGTAACCTCTTCATCAAGACATGAGTGACAACATCAACCACATCGGTTCTGCTCCCAACAGACAAAGATGTGATTCTGTCCTCCTGGTTTAGTCCGCATCATTCCTTTGATGTTTGCAATTGTTGGCATGATCTATTTACTGCTGTTTCGGATTAAATCTCATACTAAATTGCTCATATATTCAACAATCCAATCCAAAAACCTGATCATAGGCAATTTACTCCCAGTGGTTTTGCTGCGCTTTTGAAGCCGCCTACTTTTAAGGGGGTGCAATATAAAAGGTGGCGCACAAGAGCGATATATTGGTTTCAGATCATGTACCGCTATGACACCACTAAGGGTAAGCCCGAGGGCGATCTTAATCCTACACAGCAGGAAGCTTTTGTAACATGGATACCCTCTTCAAAGCCGCCTGCTGAAAGTGTTCTTGACGATTCCATTGTGGATTCATATATGTCGTTTGACAAATGGCAAAGACATGTGGGCTGCGCTCGAGGCCACGTTTGGGCCCTCGGGTGCTGGCAACGAGTTGTACGTCATGGAGCAATTCTATGACTACAAGATGACTGATTAGCGCTCTGTTGTTCAGCAGACTCATGAGATACAGTCACTCTCTAAGGAACTTGAGTATTTTAAGTGTGTGTTGCCGGAAAAATTTGTTGCTTGGACCATCATTGCCAAGCTTCCACCTTCATGGAACGATTTTGCTACTTCTCTGAAAAACAAGAGACATGCGTTTTCTGTTTTGGATCTCATTAGCACTCTTGATTTTGAGGAGAAGGCGAGAGCAAAAGACACACGTGCTCGGGTCGTTGAGGGAGCTTCTAGTGCCCACATGGTACACGAGAAGAACTTCCAGCCCAACCAGCCCCAAAACAACAAGAACAAATCTCAGGGGAAAGGCAAGTTTGATGCAAAGAACAAGTCGTCACATTCTACCAACTTCAAGAAGAATTCTCATAACAGGAAGGGATACAAACCTCAATTTTGGTAGCACCGCACAAAATCTATATGGCTGCATCTACCTGCTGTCAGCTAACCTCATGGTGCTCCAGGTATTCCTACATTCGTAACTAGGTACAATGACCACCGCAAGATGAAATTAGCTTATTCATACGTTGACTTGCTGAATGCAGTGCGGGAACGATCCTGTCATGTGTGGAGGAGCAAACAAGCAAAGGCAGCCGAAGGTGGAAATCAACCAAGGACTTATGAAATTATATGTAATCTTCCTCGGGCAGGTCAAGATTCCCTTAAATCAGATGATCGTGTTTTGTCATGCTGAGCTATTGATATGTGCTACTGTTTTGCAACACCGTTTAAGTATAGCTACTGTTTTCCTATCTTTTCAGATTCAGGACAATGAATATGATATCAGGGGAACTGCACAATATGGACCCATGTTGAGTCGTCTCTATTACCTCATGTGTTTGCAGCAAATGTGTTAGCATCAATTGCAAGATGAGGCAGGTAGCTAGCTGTGGAGTTGCCAACATGCTCAAAGTGCTCGCAACATTAAGAAGAAACAAGCATGCCCAGGAAATTAATGCGCGTATGAGGAGGCCCTTTGCTCAGAGAAGCATCGACCGATTTTCTTTATTTCCACACCTTCTCACAACTTTGTATATTGGTTATAGTATGGTGAATCATTGAGGTGCATAAACATGCTGAACTTTTGTTCTTCTGAATGTTAGTTTAATGTGAGTGTTCTGCAGATCCAATATCTGCATCCTCTAATTTGGTGGATGCACACAGAAAATAAATCTCCTTAATTTACTCCATAACCACCCTATTAAATAGGCCTAGTAACAAACCAGGCGCATGCGATGGTCGTGGCACATGCATCCTGCATGCATGGCCAGTCAGCCAAGCCCATGAGCCAACTCCAATGCAGCAACCCGAAAGAAGAGAGCGGTTCTTGGGAAAAAAGCGAGTAGTTAGTGCAGCGGGCCTTATAAACACGAACAGCTCGCTCTCCCGCTTCCATCTCCCCACCCAATTCCCCCCGCTCCCCAATCTTCCTCACTCGTCCAGAAAACCCAGCTCACCTTCTTCCTCACTCGTACAGAAAACGCCTGCTCCTCTTCTTCCACTCCTACAGAAATCCCCAGCCCTCCTTCTTCCCCACTCGCACTGCCACTAGGCTCGTCTCTGGCTACTTTGCTTAAACCCGTGAGCTCGGCGCGACGCCCACAAGGAAAATGGAGTCGGCTTGCCCCAGCGCCAAGAAGATGAGGCTCCCGCCGGGCGACGCCTTGATTGTAGATCCCAAGACTTTGTATGGCGCTGGGAGAAGCGGGCGGGCCCCCACCCGGATCTCGAGGAACAGGTAGAATCTCCAATGGACCGCATCAGCGATCTCCCAAGGCGTCATCCTTGAGGAGATCATCTCGCTTCTCCCCACCAAGGATTGCTGCCGCACACAGGTCCTCTCAATTCGGTGGCGCCCTCTATGGCGCACCGCGCCCCTCAATCTCGACTGTCGTCAGATATCTGTCCTTCCTGAATTTGATCTCATTAGAGCCATCGTCTCTTCTCACCAGCAGGGCCCCGTTCAATGCTTCTGCATCCCAACAAGCTACCTGCTGTCCATACCCGGCAAGGTGGTCGCTTGGCTGACATCCCCTGAATTCGGAGAACTCCAGTAGTTTGAGTTCTACCATTACCACAAAAGTTTCATACCACGAACATACCAAGAATTCGTGCCCACACCACCGTTGTCCATCTTGCGGTTTTCCTCCTCTCTCCACACCGCCACCTTCGCCCGGTGCCATCTACCAGACGATCTGGTACAAATGCTTCGACTCCAATCGCTAAAAATACTTTCGCTTATGGTGGTTTATCCGTCGGAGGCCTCATCTGACAGCATCATCCACTCCGGTTGCCCTGCCTCGAGCGCGCTTGCTGATTGTTTTGGGAATAGAAATCGGTATCGCTTGTCTCCAAATAAAGTCGCCTCACCTTAAAAGCATTGGAATTTGTTTTAAAGGACAGCAGGTCATCATTGAAGATGCCCTTCACTTGAAAGGTTGCTCCTTCATAGTTGTTATACACCTTCAGAAATAATTGTCGCCTCTGCTACCAAACTGGAGACCTTGGGTTTAATTTGTGACCCTTTTAATATTAATAAGGAGTTGGTGTTTGGCTCCTCACTTTTTCAGGTACCGTATATTATCATCTACACATTTGTAATCATATGCTGCATTTTTCATTTGTGCGCATAAGTTTTATATCATCTTGGAGTACACTTTGGGTACTAATATTATGTTATATGCTCAATGAAGAGTTCGTCCATTGATAGCCTATCAATGCTGCTGGATTCTGTCAAGATCATATATATCAGAATGTATAGTTTTGATCTGTACATAATTATTGGCTTGCTGCGATGGTTTCGATCTCTGGAGAATTTAAACATAGAGGTGATGATTTCATGCACATTGAAAGCCCGTATATATTGTACTAGAATTAACTGCTCAGCCGTTCTTTTCGACATACTCTTTTTCAGACCTTAACTGTTTTCAATCTTCATGTCTACTTAGGGAGAACCACATGGAGAAAAACATATAACCAATCGTTGGCGTAATAAGCACAAGGATTTTCTCAGTTCTCATGACATTCGTTTGAGGACGATAACGATGGGACGATATGAATCCAACCGTGCAAATGTAAGCTTTGTCACATTCTTCTGTTGAACGCGAGGTTACTATTGTCCATGAGGCTTAATTTTTACAGCAAGAGATTTCTCACAGACGAACATGTTGAACAGCAAAAAAAAGAAGTTTCAGGTGGACAAATGGGCTTCTAAACATGCTCGGCTTATATTTACAATAAGTTGTAGACATCCTGAAATAAATTTTTTTGCACAGGATGTTGATTTTATGGATCAGACCGATCCATTTGTTTGTGACTGCAAAAAAGAGTGGTTGGGTTAGATGTTACTGTCATGTTCAATATGGGTTTTGTCTAAAAATTTGATGAACAATTAATCCTTGGGCTTTTTGTACCATTTGTATGCTTGACTTGCATGTTGTTGCCCTCAGATTCTCCCTCCACCCGCCACTACACTGCCGCATCTTCCATGGCTGTTGTTCGTTCCCGTCCGAGGCCTTGTCGCCGCCCTCCGCCTTGGTTAGCTCAGCTGTGCCATTGCCGTCTGACGTTGTCAACATGGTCAACAACCAAGAGGAATCAGGAGATGACTGTACGTGGAGGAGGCTGACAGTAGGGACCCACCAGGGTCATTGCATTTCGCAAGCAGGTGCCTCGTTATTACAAGCCAAAAAAATACTTCCTCCTAATTGTTTGACAACTAGGTTCCACGCCATTGTCAATGTAGTCAATAAACGAGAAAATTACACAACAAGCGGATAACACTGGGACCCAAAGAGCCCAGCTTGTTTTTCAGTTTAGAGACGGAGCTCAACTACAAGTCTTGGGGGTGGTCTGCCTAGCCCACGCCACGCTTTTATTAAGCACATGACGAGCCCAGTTGATATATTTTTTCTTTCTGAAATTGGCTAGCCCAGTTTTTTTTTGGAGAATACCAAAACCGAGGCCTACTTGCTTTTCTCAGCCTCTTTACTGCAAATCTTTCAAGACAAGGAGGGATGTAAGTAGTAAGAAATGGGCTTCCCCAGAAAATGGGCTATAAGTTGTAGGAAATGGGCTGTAAATTTTTAAACCAAAGCCAACCGGCAATTGCATTAAAATATCATTTTTTTTCCAGGATTTTCTACTCTCTACTCTTATAAAAACCAAAGCCAACTAGCAATTACATTAAAATATCATCTTTTCTCCCACAAGATAAACTACTCATACAAATGCATCTTCATGTTCCGTGCAACGAACGGGCATCTTGCTAGTTAAGATTCTAAATTTCATTCATTTTTTTTGCGGAGAATTATTTTTGGAATTTTATTTTGATATAAATTTTTGAAAATTATTTTTAACGTGACTCAAAATTTCGTGATTAAAAGAGTTCGGACCCCACCGAAATATGCAAAATTACGTTGAATTTTTTAGCAGTGCCCAGAATATATGTTCTGTAATGCTAATAAAAAGAATATGGGATTCAAATATCCTTTAGAATTAGCCAATGGGCTATAAATTATTGAAAATAATGGCTAATGGGTTGTATGATGTTTTCCATAGATTTGGAGTCTGACTTCTGGGCCTACTAGGTTGACGATGACGCTGTCCTAAATTTTTTTTTTGACGCGTAGGCAAGGCTTTGTCAACTTAGTCAACACACAGAAGTGACTGTTGGATGTCCATCCAACGGCCGTCGTGCTTCTTCAATCTCTGATCTTCCTACTCCAGCCACCCAAACCAGCGCCGGCGGGACTGCCTGCTCCCTCCTCCCATGGTTGGCTGTGCTGCCGCCAGGCCATCCCCGATTGCAGTTTGATTTAGGGAGTCCCGACCCTGTGAAGCTTAACAGACAAAGAAAACGATAGAGACTTCCGGGTATAGGGTGACGACCTTAATGTATTTGGGAATTCTAATAGCATCTCCAATAGATGACGTAAAATACATAACCACAAAGTGCGAGATGTAAAATACATCAGCCGCTCATCTCTGAACTTAACTGTTAAACATCCTGTTATTTTCTGGCGACGTCAGCCTCACCCCGCAGCCGACCAGTCAGCGCTGGTTCTCCCCTCAGCGCGGGCATCTGCTGTGGTGGCTTCACGGCCCGGTGGTTCTCTTCCTGGGCCTCGCCCTCGTCCACAGCGTTTGTGCTCTCGGTAGCGGTGAGGTCAACATGGTCAACAAACAACAGCCATCGGAAGAGGTGATGAGGGGCTCACACAGGAAAATGCCTCCTTATTACGCGCAAAATAATGATTCGTCCACCTGATAGCTGGGACCCACCGGAAGGGTCTCTGTATTTTGCGAAAAAACGTTCCCCCCGCTGTCAGCTCGGACCTACCTTATAAAGCCTTTATGAGGGCAAAGATTTACGGCAAACAAGGCAATCCGACCATACGGTTTTATAAACAAAGGTACGCGGAGAGATATGTTATATTACTTTTTAACGTAAGAAACATCTTCCAAAGAAAATAGTCCCACTATCGGTCCCTTTCTTTGGGTTGTCATGCTAAGCATGATCATGAAACCTCAGCTCCAATCAATGCGGGAGGAAAACATTGAGGATTTAGTTCGGGGAAAGTTCCCGAATTTTGTGGTATTAATGAACCAAAAATTTTACTTCTGTTGTTGCCGACCAATGTGATCCTTTAAGATTGCGAGCTTTCGGCTTCACCCAGTCTAAGGTACTTAACTCGGATGACCCGGTAGTAACAATCACAGATGTGCTCCCTTTACCGCCTAGCCGAACAATCGGGAACGTAGGGGTAAGCACAGGAGCCAGGCAACCCAGTTGGGTCAAAAATCCTAAGTCAAATTGATTCATATTTATGGCTTAATAACAATAATTACGGAAGGCAACGCTTGTGTAATAAATACAAATGATGATGATATATACTTATTTTGACCCCATTGCGACCGTTTATGAGTTGAAAGTGGCCCATCGTCGGCTTCTACCCCTTTGTAGATAATACGCAGGTTGTTTCTGCAATAACCGGACAACCCTTAGCCGACGCGTCTCGGTGAGGCGGTTGTGTTAGCGGAAGCGAGGCAATCAGATATCTTGGTTTTATAACTTTCACTTAGTCATAGGAGCTTTAAACTGGGGAAGCTAGCTACGAGCCCCCGGTTAGTGTTCGGCGACAGCTGAGGTCAAGCCGTAAACTCTTCGGCCAATGTTATGAACGGCTCATCATTTAACACGGTCATCGGATCGCTGACCAGTTTGCGCTTACTGTGACAGTCAGTTTTCGGCTTTCTCCACTGAGGTGCTTAACCATGCGAGCTGGAAGCACAATCGCAGTGGTTCTCCTTTTGCACACCTAGCCGAACAAGGCGGAACATAAGAGGTAGGCAAAGGAGCCGGGCAACTCAACTATTGACCGAAGACACAATTCGAAACTGATGCTTATATAGCAATATCCGAGAATTTTTGCCGAATCCCTAAAGGTGTTCGGCGTTACACTGCGAGACTAATGCTGGAAATGCACAAATAGTTTGAAAGTGCCATAGGCTCAAAAAGCCAAAAAACTTATTCAAAACTTTAATATCCGAACTAGATCAAGTGTTTGGTGCCAATCCAAAAATTGGACTGTAAAAAAAAGGTGCTTCTGTCGTGCTTTAACATGACACATCCTATCTCAAGACTCCAAACGGGTCAGCCTATGGCCTCAACCTCCTTATCCCGAAGGCGGCGTGCTTCTCCGAGGATAATTTAGCAAACTGCACTCGAGCGGATTTACAGAGAAGCAATGCTATCCGGCTATTGACCACACACTTGCATCGAGAAAGGAGTGAAAAAAAAGACTTTGCAATGACCAAGAATAAAAACAGCTCATACTAATTTAAGAGCCCCCGAGTGACTTGGGTAAAAGAATTCGATGTATAATGATTGTATGTACCAAAATACTTATATCATATATGTGTTCACCCGAACTTTATACGCGTCTTAACCAACCGTTGGCTTCACCCTCTTCGGTCAAGGACCGAAAAGTGTTATGTACTCCACCTGTCGAGAATATCGACGGTGTTTCCGAAAACCAGGCAATCAGGCCATAAGGTTGTAATGCATAAAGCACGCCAGGGAACTTATGCTATATTATCGACGAGCGTAAGAAGCATCTTCGAAGAAAATAGTACCCCCACCGATACCTTTCTTCGGTGCTCATTGTTACTATGAGACTTGTGCAGTAGATTTTTTGTACTCATGAGTTCCGTTGTGTGCCGACCATAATTGAAAACAATAAGAGCGCTAGCTTACGGCTTCACCCAGTCTGAGGTCCGGCTCAGATGAACCGATCGTGACAATCGTAGAGATGCTCCCTTTACTCCCTAGCCGAACAATCGGGAACGTAGGGGTAAACACAGGAGCAAGGCAACCCAGCTTGCAAATCACTTAGGTCAATATGGTGCATATTGTGGCGTAATACACGAACAAGGAACGAAGCCGTACAAGTATAATCATTTGCAAGTGGAAAGGCTTCATAAAGGAAGCCCCCAAGTAAACGGGGTATTTGAATTTGTGTGTCACAAGCAAAGTTTGGACAAGGAAGTTTTTCGCAAACAACCTTTTGTCAAAAAAGGTATAATGCTTGGTCGGACCGGACAAAATTTAAAACTGAATGTTTTTAGCATGAAAGCGACTTAGCTGGTTAATGTGCTCGGTGTTGATGACGCGGTCCTAGCTTGATGCGGGACAAGGTCCCAGCCCCCAAGCCGGTCTCGAGGTGGCGGAGCGAAGAGCTCGGCAATCCGAAGTGGCGACGTAGCACGGCCAATGTAGGCCGGCAGAGTGACGCCAAAGAGACCATGCGATGCAGTCAAAGTCCATTACCTGCACATGTAAAATAGTGCAGTCCAAGGAATAATAATAATATATATAATCCTTGCATAATTGCTTTGCGCAAAAATAATTTATTTAAAGAGATGTGGCCTGCGTCTTTGAAGCCAATGTCGATGCAGTAGCCGGCGTGACGCAGATGACAAAGCCTGAATTTGCAGGCGGTCAAGACTCCGGATGCGGCGTCAGCGAACTATGTAATGGAAACTGACCGAACCACCACGCGACCGTTTTTAATGTGGCCACCATTTGATAGACCTGTGTACGGATGATGGAACAAACCAAAGTAATAATTCCTTAAGAAAAATAAACCCAACAAGCAAAAAAAATTGTTAGGATTAATATCACCTGGTTTATTCATTGTAGCAGTCCGAAGAAAAGCGACTCCCAAAATTGGGACTCAATCCGCATACCCATCTCCTGATGGGCGTTGAAGCGATGGCATGGCGATGCTGGTAAAGGTTGACTCGCCGAGGCAAAGTCCCCGGTCCAGCTGACGTGACGAAGCTGGTCGGCTGGTGTCGCCGAAGTTACCGGAGTGTGCTGATGGAGGGATGACGAAGCCCCCGATCCGGACGAGGAGACGGAGCAGATCGATGAGGAGATGTTGCAGCTGCCATGTCAGCTGAGTTGTTGAAGTAGTTCGGCGTTGGTGGACATTGGCTCGATGAAGCAACAGTTTGGCCATGCCGATGTAGGTCGTAACTTGTGAGTGGTCAATACTGGCTTGCTGAAGTGGCCGTGCGGCGATGCCGGTGTGCCCGCTCCGTGTAATCCGTGGGGCGGTGATGTTGGTGATGATTTATCTTTGGCGATTCCGAACTCTTGTTCGGCTCGCCCAGGTGAGTATCCGAAGAAGTTGAGCTCGGCTCAAAAAGCGACGACATGTCTAGCGCAGGTCGGCAGCCGTGGAGCTATATTACCGGACTGGTTTGACACCAGCGTGATGGCGCAGATTACCTCAGAGGAGGATTAAAATTTTATGGGCGCATGTTAAAAACAATGCGCAATACGTTAGAAGAAAATTCCTTTTAAAAAGGTTGTCAAATATCACGTTCATAAAGAAACATGAATTCGGGTCGGATCCGTATTCGCGTAGGAAACAGATCTGAAAAGTGATGCACTAATCGGGAGGTTCCCGGAGTTTCGACAGTCGGATCGAGCTGAATGTTTGACAGGTGGTAGATATAGGAATTCCACAGCCGATCAATGGTTTGGATCTTCCGAAGGACATCCGAGCTAGATGCTGGACACCACGCTCCAAACTCGTCCGGATTCTCGTCCAGATTCAATGTGGCTCCGATATATCGGAGATTGTCGGAGATTCCTCCATCGGAACTCGACGAAATTTTCCAGGGTCATTGTAGACTCAATTCTGCACAATTCCACCGAAGCAATCGTTAAAGCGACACTCGAGGGGGCGGTGGTGGCGGATACAAGTTCGTTGTCCAGAAAAACAGCACGGTCGCCCGAGGGCAATGTTGACGTTGAGCCCCTGAGCGCCATGGATGGTTTCTCCATGATCTTGATAGAGATCGGAGTTGATGTTGATGAAGGCCCTTGTCCGATCATGACGATCGGAGGCAGGGCACGGTATTCGGTCGAGCCGGTGACGAAGAAGTCGACGTCGCAGTTGATCTGCTGACGAGCCATTGATCCTTTTGCCGATCACACAACGGAACTCTCAATGAAAGCACCAATGTCGGTGTTAAAACCATCGGATCTCGGGTAGGGGGTCCCGAACTGTGCGTCTAAGGATGATGGTAACAGGAGACAGGGGACACGATGTTTACCCAGGTTCGGGCCCTCACGATGGAGGTAATACCCTACTTCCTGCTTGATTGATCTTGATGAATATGAGTATTACAAGATTTGATCTACCACGAGATGTAGAGGCTAAACCCTAGAAGCTAGCCTATGGTGTGATTGTTGTTGTATATCTCTGTCGACTAGCCTGGCCTCGGTTTATATAATGCACCAGAGGCCTAGGATAACAAGAGTCCTAGCCGAATACGCCGGTGGGGAGGAGTCCTTGTCTTGATCGCCAAGTCTTGTGGAATCTTCCTTGTATGCGGCAGCTGTCTGGACTGGCCCATGAGTATACGGCCATGGGGGTCCTCGGCCCAATCTAACAGATCGGGAGTTGACGTGGTGAGTACCCCCTAGTCCAGGACACGGTCAAGGACCGCCGCGTGTTTTTCTTGGTCGGCGGCGTGCTCGACATCAGCGCGCCTATCGCCGTGTCGGTCGTCTGCATCAGAGCGGGGGCGTCCCCACTACCGCACTATGTGGCCAAGTTGTGGGCGAACGGCCTGCCGGGGGAGCCCAAAGGCACGACCAACACCGTCAAGGTGGAAATGGAGGTGACAAGCAGCAAGGATCCCGGCGACGTCAACGTGCAAGAGTTGATCTTCTTGACAGTTCCGCCCAAGCTGCTGGCCAGGGCTAAGCTTGTGTCCCTCCACATTCAGATTGACAAGATCATGTCCTAAATGTTTCTACAGTGCCTTCTGTTTATCTTAGTAATATGCTAATATAGGGATTACCTTGGTCTACTTTAGCTTAAGAAATGGTGGATTTTGGTGGCGATGCAGCAATTACTTCGACATCTGATCAGTAATTTCAAATAGTCGAATGGATATTTTGTGTCTGTTGGATATAAAGTTCCTTTGGGTAAGAAGTACTACTTGTCATCAAAATGGATAAAAGGAGATGTATGTAGACGTATTTTAGTTCCAGATACGTCCCTTTTATCCATTTTGATGACAAGCACTCCCTCCGTTCCACAATACATGTCTTCCATTTGTCAAAATACAGATATATCTAGACATGTTTTGGTATATAGGTACATCCATGACAGAGCCAATCGGATGGTTGAGAACACTACAATTCGTAGCTACAGATGCGTGTGTGACTCCCAGATGTAGAGGTCGGGGGTCATCATCCTCCTTTTCGAGAAAAACAGACGCGTGTGTGAGAGGACGAGTGCGTGCGTGCACCTCTTCTCTTCCTGTATAACGTACTCCCTCCGTCCCATAATATAAGAATGTTTTTGACACTACATTAGTGTCAAAATCGTTTTTATATTATGGGACGGAGGGAGTACTTACTAAACTCAGAGTACAAGTTTTTGTGGGTGGCACGATGGTGCGTGCGAGAAGTCCCGAGAGATAGGTTTAATGCGTCTGAAAAAAAGACTAGCCTAGAGCTCGCCACGCGGCTATTCCTGTCGAACGCCCCATTAACCGTAAGATATGTATACGATGGTGCGATTATTGCACGCATTACACAGATACTCCCTCCTTTCCGGCTTAGAGGGCTTAATTCAAAAATCTCACCAACCAAGATGGTGAGTGGTGGAATATTTTTTGTAGTTTGCAAAAGCACCTAATTAATGCTCTTGTTTTCCTCAAAAAATTATGTTTATCAATGCATTAATTGCAATGCATGCATGCATAAAGTACATGCATTGGTCAATTTTCTCTTAATACTTGCATGCAATGATTTAATGCACCTTGGAATCTGAACATGTGTTGGGGAACAACCAAATTGAGCCTTATAAAATGGAAAAACTAAAATTTGAGATAAGCCCTATAAAACCGGAAAGGAGGGAGTAGGAAAAGAAGTACTCCATCCGGGAATAGTGCCGCACTTCGAAACTAGAACCGTCAATAAATTTTGAGCTTGCGTCTCGTCACATTCCAAATTACTCCACGCTATATTGAATTGCAAACTTGTTCACACCGATCACAACCTAAACGGTTTCCCACTTAGGAGCATATTAGTACTCGGTTATAAATTCTAGTATGCCAAGATGACTGCACATTCCTCCTCAACTCCTCATCCACAAAAAAAACAGGTCATTCAGCATCCTTCCCTTGCGTCTGCCATGGCCAGCGTGAGTTCCGGGTCGAGAGATTGCCACCAGGGAGAGGCGAGCATGGAAGCGGAAGCACGAGAGATGTCCAGCCTCGCTGCGAGAGCAGCCGACATGTCTCGCCGCGCGGAAGTAGCAACACAAAGGTCCCGCCATGCCGTTGAAGCAGCACAGAGGTCCCGGCCTCGCTGCGAGGGCATCCGACATGTCCTGCCGCACGGAAGTAGCAGCACAGAGGTCCCGCCGCGCCGATGAAGCAGCACGGAGGTCCCGCCGCGCCGTCGATGTAGCAGACTGGTCCGGCCGCGCCGCGGAAGCAGCAGAGATGTCCCGCCATGCCACGTATGCAGTAGAGATGTCCCGCCGCGCCACGACGGCCTGGGAAAATTTCTCGCGGGCAGGCGACGACTGTTACAGGCGCATGCATGCGATCGTCCATAGCCAGATGGATCAGATCTCCGGCTGGGCGAGGTTGCAGGACGACATGAAAGCCTCGTTTGAACAGGCTACCGACGTCATCCGGCAACTAAGGGAGGGCAATGAGAGGCTCTGGGCCGAGCGCGACCTGCTGAGGGAGAAGATCGTCCGAAGTGCAGACCAGCAAGAGGAGACCAGTGCCTTGTTGAGGAGGACCGGCGTCATCGTCAAGAAACTTATGGACGAGAATGGCATGCTCCGCAACGAGCGCCAAAGGCTGGTGGAGGAATCTGTGGATGTTCTCAAGCAGCGTCTTGAGGACACGAAAGAGCTCATCGTCGCTCGCTGCAGAGACTAGTTCATGACCTGCAAAGAATGCATCAAGAAAGTAGAGATCAGTGAGCAGATCCTTGTCTTCCTTCTTCTTTTGCCCTTGTGTATTTCGGGCGTAGCCGCATGTGGCTTTTTTCATTATCTTTCTAATTATGTAAGACAATTAATCGTCCTTATATTTCTGTGGAAGATCAATGTTGCAAGGCTGGAATGAAGAAAACTCTTGTTGTGGTGACCCTGGCGTTGCTGTTCTTCTAGTTGTTGCTGGGCTTCCTTCAGTTTCCTGGTTTCTTTTGATGTAATAATCGGTTTAGGATGTGGATTGCGTCGTCGGTTGTGAAATGTTGGGTTCTATCGCGGATGTTTGGCCTTTGTTGGCCTCTTGGGATGTTACGATTTCAATCTGATAGCTTTTAGTCCTTTGTGTTAGGCTGGAGTTGTGTTGAACTTCTTGTGAATTGTGGTGGTTTTCAGTAATGAAAATCGGAAGGGGCAAGCCCTTCATTGATCAAAAAAAAATTAATCGTCCTTATATATTCATTAGTCTTGCTATAAGTCACAGTAGATGCTATATAGGTCCGTCGGATCTTACATCAAGATCCGTGCTTTCAGATTTTATTTTTTCTCTCTTAAATCTCAGTCGAGTGAGACATAGCCACACCATTAAACAGAGGCTCGGGCGCCATTAATGGAGAACTTGGGAGAGAGGTGGACGGCAGATGGAGGTCAAAGGGCTCTCCTCCCGATAAGCACGCGTAGGGGTCTGATCGCACGCCTCTCATACTCAAATAGCTACCCTGCACGGCGCCTCCAAGCTAATAAAAAATGGGGACGCGTGGTGGCACGTAAATGGTACTAGTAAGTAGAACGCCCACGGTTTCAATAATACTTGCGTTTCCGATTGTAACGTGACACTTGTTCCAAAATGACTTTGTTGATTGTTAATGTGTGCGCCTTCGCAAATCGGACTTCAAATTTACCACAGCATGTTGGTGCCATGTCATGGCACCAAGCCAAGTTTCATTATTTTCATGCGTGTTTTGGATTTACAGGAATTAAAAACTAAGTTTCTCAATGTTTCCAACCCAGCCACGACGCCAGAATTTTGAATTTCATTCCCATTTCTTGCATGGAACCTAGAAATTTACCCGAGGACACACATGTGATTTTTCAACCAACTTTGGTGCCTTTGGAACATGTGCTTGTATTTCAAATTTGAATTCTGCGCACAAAGGTGACACGTTCCCTCCCAGAACCACGAGCCTTCTTGAGAGAAGCTCCGATTTGCAAGAAGCTTATACCAAAATTTGTTCCTATTCGGCCAATTTTTTTACCATGGCATGGTACTACCATGACATGACACCATGCCAAGTTTCATGATTTTAAAACCAAGTTTCTCAATGTTCTCGACCGAGCCATGATGCCCAGATGTTTGAATTTTATTCTCATTTTTGCATGGGACCTACTCCCTCCTTCCATCTATATAGGGCCTAATGTGTTTTTCAAGACAGCCTTTGACTATTGACAAGATTAATAGCACATGAGATGTATACTATGAAAATTATATTATTGGAAGCTCCTTTAACATACAAATTTGAAGGTATGCTTTATGTAAGTTGCATGTCATATATTATTGCTCTAACGTTTGGTCAAAGTTAGCCTCAAAAATGCATTAGGACCTATATAGATGGAAGGAGGGAGTAGAAATTCACCTGAGGACACAAATGTGATTTTTCAACCAACTTTGGTGCACGGGAGCATGCGCTTGTAGTTGAAATTTGAATTATGCACATTAAATGACCAAAAACTCAATTAATGTGTAAATAAGGCCAAATGAAGCCAGAATAATTCCAAAATTTAACAGGGCACTCATGTAGTTATATGTTGCCTTTGTAAATAAACTCAAGGGGGACAACGTATATCGTTTCGCACTCAAAGGTGGCACGTTCCCTCGTAACCACGAGCCTTCTTGGATGTAAGCTTGGTTTGCAAGAAGCTTATACCAAAATATGTTCCTATTCGCCAATTTTTTACCACAACATGGTAGTACCATGACATGACATCCATGCCAAGTTTCATGATTTTGGGGCGTCTTTTGGATTTAAAAGAATTTTAAAACCAAGTTTCTCAATTCTCGGCCGAGCCACAATGCCCAGATGTTTTAATTTTATTATCATTTGTTGCATGGGACCTAGAAATTCACCTGAGGACACAAATGTGATTTTTCAACCAACTTTGGTGCACGAGAGCATGTGCTTGTTGTTCAAATTTGACTTATGCACATTAAATGACCAGAAACTCAATTAATGTATAAAAACGACAAACGAACCGGAATAATTCCAAAATTTAACAGGGCACTAATGTAGTTCTATGTTTCGTATATCGTTTCACACTCAAAGGTGGCACGTTCCCTCTTAGAACCACGAGCTTCCAAATCGGCCCAATTTTTTACCACAACATGTTAGTTCCATGACATGACACCATGCCAAGTTTCATGATTTCCAGGCGAGTTTTGGATTTACATGAATTTAAAATCTAAGTTTCTCGATATTCTCGGCCGAGTCATGACGCCCAGATGTTTGAATTTCATTCTCATTTCTTCCATGGGACCTAGAAATTCAACCAAGGACACACATGTGATTTTTCAACCCACTTTGGTGCACCGGAGCATGTGCATGCAATTCATATTTAGATTATGCACATTAAAAGTCCAGAAACTCAATTAATGTATAAAAAGGCCAAATGAACCCGAAATAATTCCAAAATTTAACAGGGCACTCATATAGTTCTATGTTGCCTCTGTAAATAAAATCAGGGGGAGGCAGCGTATATCGTCAGCAGACACAAAGGTCACACGTTCCCTCTCGGAACCATGAGGCTTGTTGAGAGAATCTCCGGTTTTGCAAGAGGCTTATACCAAAACTTGTTTCAATTCAGCCAAAAATTATATGTATGAAAACAGGGTTTAGATTATCCCGAACATCTCGCTACCTAGACCAATAATGTACTATGATTTGAATTCAACATAAAATGGATACAAATATTTGAATTGGAGAGCGTATGGTACATGTAGTTCATAGTGAAATATGATTACTGCTATATGCATGTTTATTGTTATCAAGATAATATTTAAATTATTGTATAACTTGACAACAATCGTATTCAAATAAGGAAAATTGATTCAAATTTAGTCCATATGGTAGATGACAATATATATGTTCACATGGTGGAGTAAAATGTTCATATATGATGGAAGACCAAAATGTACGACTACATCAATTATAAACCGCAAGGTCACCTAACGATATATTCGAATTCAACATAACATGGATTCAAAAATTGAAATTCGAGATCATGGCATCTGTAATCATATAAAAAGGGACATTACTCTTTCTTTGGTGCGAATTGATTTGTTTTTTGTTGTTATTGAGGGAAGTGTGAATCGATTTGGTACTGTGCAGGGTAATCTTGTTCTCCCGATTTTTTAACATTTTTCTTGTAGTTTTTTCAATGGCATCTATAGCAATATAGTAAAAGGGGACATGACTCTCTTGTGTCTTGTATGAATTGTTTTTTTACACGTTAAGTTTGTTCTGCGAACAAGGAATCCGCACCTTGTTATCCCGAAATTTTCAAGCTCGAGTATCTTTTGTCTCACCTGCTTTGAAACTCCCGCTTCTTCAACCCGCGCCGCCTTTGTTATCCTAAAATTTGACGCCATGAGAACTCCCTCCTCATCCAAAATCGCTCCCGCAGCCCAGACACGCGAAATCCCCCTTCTACCCCTCAGCCGGAAATGAAGCTCCATGTCGCGGTGTGAAAACGGGTAGGGGTACGCTGGTAACTTACCCTAAATTTCGTACAAGCGCATCCCTAAGCTTGGCTCCCCCTCCCCCATCGCCCCCCCCCCATTCGTACACCGAGGCCGCCAAAACCCGCGAAACCCCACGCTCCTCCGTCGGCCTCCAAACCGCCGCCCAGTCGGAGACTCTTCCCCGACTACTCGTCCACCGCAACAGCTCGCCGTCCCTCATCCACCGCACCGGATGAGGATCCATTGTCGATCTCGTCATCCCGCCGGATCAGCCGCCCCGTCCTCCACCTCCAAGGAGCTGCCCCGATGTTCGCCTCGTCTATCGCGCCACCTCAATCCCCACAGCGCCATCTTGACCTGCCCCACCGGAACCGCAACACCCTCACCAATTCCTTCGATGAAGCCGAGGCCAACTCGGCGCCACCAAGGAAGTTTTGCACTCACCGCTGCATTTTATCTTTTATTCGATCTCACGGGGCTGCCGGTGCTCGATACCGAGCAGACATGACGTGTCTCCATCGATGGCGCCGTCGCCGGCCACATCATCCACGGCGTCTCTCCCCCATGTCGTTTCTTCCTTGGCGGCAACTTCCACAACGACACTAGCTGCAGCTGCTCCGGCTCTCGCTCGCGCTACGGCTCTGTTCTTGTTGTCGGTCGCGCAGCTGCACTGCTCCTTCTTTCGTTCGTGCTACTGCTCTGCTCTTGCTTCGCTTGCGCTGCTGCTGCTGCACGACCTCCGGCAGCTACAAGAGTTGCTGCTTCAGCACTCGCTCGCGGTGCTACTGCACGACTTGCTCTCTACTAGTGTGTTCCCTGTTCGAGCGTCTGCTGATTTAGATCACGGCTTCTCTGCTACTAGTGCTCGAACGCCCTAAACATCTATTGCAATGCTCTGTTACTAGTTCAATCAGTTTCGACAGTAAAATTCAGTTTCGACTGTGAAGTTCATTTTCTTCAATTAAGTTCAGAGTGAACATTACTTACAGCATCTGTCGGAGCGGCCGTGGAGCGGCTGATGCGTTTTACATCTAGCACTTTTTGGTGATGTATTTTACATCATCTATTGCAGATGATATTAGGGTCCCACTTCAGATTAATGTTGTCTGTCTTGTCATGCTTCAGCCTCGTCGTCGTACACCTTAGCGGAGCTGCTCCAACGACGGAACCGTTCATCACAGCGGAGCAGTACCCTCGGCGTTGTTTCCAGAGGCCTCGGATCTTCTTCCCCGCCTCCGACAGTCACACCAGCATCATCACCATCCTACACGTCCAACGCAATGATGCTGAGGTCCACAAGGCTATGCCAAAGAGGTTGTACACTCGTCGCATCACTTTGTTTCTCCATTCCTCTGTTCTTCCATTTCATGTGAGCCAAACACCCAGGTTGACTGAAATCCTATGTTTCCAAATGCTCTGTTTCGCACGTGCATTCCTATCCTATTCTGTGTTTTTCCTGTCCTGCATTTATAGAATCCTCCAATTCTAAGGAGCCCTTACAGATTTACTTCATTTTCGAGATAGGCGTCAAAGAAAACTATGTGTGTTATGTGCTGCTCCTGTCGTGCCGTCATCCACCCCACCTGAGGTGCACCATCGACAGAAGCGTTCACTGCAGCAGAGATCCCCCCTGCAGACTTTCTTTTGCCGCCTCAGATCATCTTCCCCATTGCCGGCAGCCACGCCAACTGCATTACCATCATCGACTGAGCAGATGAACCTGAGGACTACACAGTTCCGGAAGAGAGGTCGCAATCTTTCGTGTTTGCTTACGTTATACATCGGTTATTATTACCTGCTACTTTATCGTTCAATCTTGAGTTTTGAATTGCCCATGGGTCTCATATCGAGCCAGCAACGAATAGTATCTGTCTACTATCTGGTTCATCTGGGGTATTCTATGTGGTTCATGTTGGGTGGGCAACAAACAATAAATGACCCATTGTCTATCTTTTTAAACTGAAGCTATAATCTACATGCCATCATTAGTTTTGGATCCATCCACTCATTTGCTACCATCAGTCTTGATTTTTGCATGGACCCCTTAGGCCTTACAAAATCTAACTATTTTTTTTATTATGCATGTCAGATATTGTACACAATCATACTGAACATGTAGAGAAAAAGAGAAGACCATTGCGTGCGAATATAATGTCATGCAGACGCCGCTCCATGGTGGGCGAAGTGCCCCCCCCCCCGCCGGCAGTACCAGATTGTATTCCAGAGGAAGATAACTATTCAGATGGAGATTCAGAAGGAGCCAACCACGCCTGTTTACCACCTGAGGTGTTTGCTCTAACCTGGCATGCTGATGTTGGTCATATCATGCATATGGCGCCTTGCATTGGTTACATAATACATCTTATATGTCATCAGCTTAGTTTATGCTTTGTGTGAATGCCACCTGTTTGGTTTCTATATCATACTCCCACCATTCCTAAATATTTGTCTTTTTAGAGATTTCAACAAGTGACTACATACGGAACAAAATGAGTGAATCTACACTCTCAAATATGTCTATATACATCCGTATGTGGTAGTCCATTTCAAATCTCTAAAAAGACAAATATTTAGGAACAGAGGGAGTATATGGGAATTATGCAATGCCATCTTCTTTAGCCAGGCATCATATACGTGAATCATGCAATGCCATCCTGTTTAGCCACCATCGATATGTGAATTGTACTGCACATATTTTTTCCATAATGTATTCCATTTGTCAACAATGTTTATACATTCATCTACTCTTCTGTGCATCAGCCATTTGAGTCGGTCATGGGAAAATCTGGAGTGAAAACAAGGTCTTCTCGAAAGCAGTGCTACCCGTCGATGCAGATTTCTTGTCGGTTCTGAGATAGCTCCTCGGAGGATGATTAAGAGACAGATGACCAGTCGTATCCCCCCCCCCCGAGGTGCATGCTCTAACTTGGCTGGGTTATATTGCTCATATCATGCATATGATGTCTTGCATTGGCATGCCATCTGCTTAGATTAGACTTGCTTTGTGTGAATGCCTCCTGTTTGCTTTCTATATCAGATATGTGAATTACGCAATGCCATGTTTTTCAGCCAGTTATCATATATGTGAATTATGCACCACCATGGAGCCAGGCATCATATATGTGAATTATCTCATGCCATCTTTTTTTCATTACGTATTCCATTTGTCGACAATCTGTGTATATTGAACTACTCTTCATGTGTATCAGCCATTTGATGGAAAAATCTGGAGTGAAAACAAGGTCTTTAGAGCAGGCAATGGTACCTGTTGAAGCATAGATGTCGATGGTTACAGGGAGCTCCTCAGAGGAGGATTTAGAGACAGATGACCAGTCCTATATCCCACATGAGGTGTATGCTCTAAGTTGCAATGTTTATATTTCTCATATGATGCATATGGTGTCTTGCATTGCTTAGTTTAGACATCATATGCACAATATTGAATTCTATCTCGCTTAGTTTAGAGATCATACATGCAGTGTCATTTGCTTAGTATATGAATCAATTATGTCAATTATATCATGCCATCATGTATACTTAGACAACATGTATGTGAATTATTTCATCCCAACCTATTTTAGAAAGACATCATATAGTTTTGTCATGTCATCCTGTTTAGGTACTCATCATATGTTGAATTATGCCATTATATCCTGTTAAGTTATCCATCATATATCTAAAATTGTGTCATGCTATCCTGTTTAGTTAGGCATCATATATGTGAAATTGTGTCATGCTATCCTGTTTGGTTAGACAACATATATGTGAATTACCACATTTGTCTATCATACAACTATACGTTCAATTTCTTTTCTTGTTTATCAGCCATTTGAATTGGAGGGGGTGATGGCAGTATCTAAGGGAGCAAAAACCCGTTCTTCACAAAAGACAGTGCTACCCGTCGATGCAGATAGAACCATGGTTGTACAGGCCCACAAACTAGCCCCGCCACACATAATCGAGACTCTTCCCGATTGCACACTTACGCCGTTGGGCAGACAACCAGCTACAACCCATCTAACCACAACCCCAACGGATAGTAACCCACTTATAGTTGACAAAGCACCATGTCCACCACAGAGTACCCCCACACGAGCAGTTTGTAAAGCTACTGCAGTGCCCAAAGCACGAAGACCACCACAATTTAACCCAAACTCCACGTTTAAAGCGGAAGAGCAACTGTTCTCATGTCGATTCGTAGCTATGGTCCATACTCCTTTCTTTGTTGCATCCTTGTATTTACTCATACCAACTACTTTCAATTTCAAGGATCCAATTGAAACTCCAATGGCGCAATGGTATGTTTTAAACCTATTTCTTTAACTAGATTGCTGTTCTAGCTTCTTGCTCTATGTTGATTTCAGTTTAAGTTGTATAAACAGTTATGTTCTCATGTGATGCACATTACAAGTGCTGCCAATGCTGTGTAGTTTCTCACACTTATATTCTGTCTATGCTGTTGTGTCTTAAAAATATATGAGTTGAACTATGTCTCTGTCTTGATTAGGGAACATAAACTAGAATGATATGGACAATACAGTGAACATAGTACATAGATATATGTTTGTTTCATGTTGTTATCCTGTCCACCTTACTCTTGAACCGGTTTACCAAAATGAGTTTCAGATACTACAAGCTAAACCTGTGATGTGTCTCGCTTGTTTCTCTTGTAGTATGCAAACAGAATATTGGAGAAGAGCACCCCACTATGCAATGGTAGAGAAAGTAATGCAGATAAGGTTCAAGATAGTGAGACAACCCTGTTGGTCTCCAAGAAAGGTGATAAAAGCGATATTTTAGGCGGTGAGAAAACCCCACAGTCCTGCGTTGATGTAGTGTTCGATTCTTGGCGATCACTGGCACAAGCACTTCGAACTCACGCTGAATCACTTCGCTTCTTCTGGCCTCAAGCTGAAAGGCATCGATCGTGTCTTTGCGGCAAGAAGTCAAGGACTAAGGAAGTCCTTGCGAGAATCCAGATCGTACTTTCTTGTGCAACAATAAGTGTGGAGGATTTAAGCGCCAAACAAGAGAAAGTTAATAAGCTTGCTAAGCATCTTGCCAGCATTATGGGTACCCAGGATATTGTTTCTTAAACTCTTCTAAAGTGGTTTCAGTTCTGGACTTGTTTTGCTGCGGCATTTATATGCTGCTTTGTTCCCTATATTTGCATTGGTGGTGAACTTTGATGCCCAGTGGATGTAATATGTGTAGTAGCCGTGATAGCCTAGCATAAGTTGCTTGCTTATTTATTTCCTTGTTGTCTTGTTTATTTGTTTGCTTGTAGTCAATGCAGATCTTTTTCCGCGGTTTGCTAGTGGCTGCATTAACCTATTTTTTAAAACTAGGCCACAATAACCATGGGCTAATATTTACTGTAGTGACACTGGGCCTCCTACGAGCCGTAGAAACAGTGGGCCTTCTACGGGACGTAGAAATAGTAGGCCTTCTACGGGCCTTAGAAACAATGGGCCTTCTACGGGCCGTATCATCAATGGGCCTTATACGGGCCGTATGATCGTTTGGCCAAACATGGGCCAATAACAGGCCGCATTATGGCCGTAAACGGGCTAGAGTTGCAATCGTCCGTTCATGGGCCGACCATAACCGGCCATCATTAATAGGCCATATTTGATGACGCTATGAAAACGGCCCAACGTATTAACGAACCATAAACAGGCCGACTGTAACCATGGGCTGAATTTGGCCCACAAGCAGAAAATGACAGTAACGGGCCGTAAGTAACCGCATGCTGCAAATGAGCCCAAGAATAAATGGGCCCTCAGAAGGCCGAAAGTTAACTTGGGTTGGAAACGACCCAACGGAATAACGGGCCATTAATGGGTATAAAGTGATACACTGTTCATTACGGGCCAGTTTAACCACGGGCCGTTAATGGGTGTAAAGTGATACCTTTGTTCATACGGGCCAGTTTCACCACGGGCCGTTAATAGGCCAAGAGTTACATAGGGCCTCATATGGGCCGAAAAACGTCATGGGCCATACATGGGCCAGAAGTGAAAACGGGATGGAATCATATTGGATGACCCGGATGACGCTACTGGGCCTAATTCGGATAGAGCGTAACGGGCCTTGGGTTAGCGGGCTGTAAATGGGCTATATGCGAACATGCCATTAACATGCTTTCCATGGGCCGGCCCGCCACCTTTTGCCAAGTCAAACGGGCCAGCCTTTCACAGGAATGGGCCTCTGTTGGGCCGTGCCACGTGTCGACGTAGCATAGGCGCCTTCTGTCCAATGAGTGGATGACATCTGTCCCAACGATGAGCCGACATGTGTTTCCTCCAGCCAATGATGATTTTACACGTGGAAAATCCTCATTGGTCGGGGCTGTTAACGGGTTATCGGATCCAAAACCCGACCCGATAGCTTAACGGTGTTCCATTATGGTGGATGCCATGTGTCGGTCACCCTTGACGAAAGCACTTTTGTGACGCGTGAATTATCGTCATGGAAGTGGACACTTCCGTGATGATAATTTTGGTAATGTCATGGAACACTTCTACGACAGCACAAGTATGACTATCTTGATTCTGTCATAAAATCATCATGGATGTACATGCATGACAAAAAAACGCGACCTACTGTGACAAACACGTATCATCATGGAAATGTATTTTTTGTAGTGATACTCACATCCACAAGCTGGCAGAGCACAAGAACACCTCAACCTTAGGAGGATGTTCTTCCCCTTGTATTGTTCATCATCAGCCCAAGAGGCAATCCACCACCACCACACCGGAGTAGGGTATTACACCACAACGGTGGCCCGAACTAGTATAAATCTTGTGTCTTTGTGTTGTGAGTTCGTCGAGTTCGGCCGCGAGATCTTAGCGAGCTAGGGCGTAGATCGGTAGGGAGGAAATCTCCGCGCACACCCTAGTGTTTGAACCTTGAGGGTTTTGCCGGAACCCGTGATCCGACAAAAGTCTCTCTCTCTCTCTCTCTCTCTCGGCGCAGCCCGACCTCTCCACCTCCTCGTCTTTTGTAGTGCTTGGCGAAGCCCTGCTGGAGAACCACGCTGAGCCACCACCACCACGTCGTCGTGCTGTTGCTGGAGTTGTCTTCCCCAACCTCTCCCTCCTCCTTGCTGGCAAGGCGCGGGAGACGTCACCGGGCTTCACGTGTGTTGAACGCGGAGGCGCCATTGTTCGGCGCTTAGATCGGAATCGACTGCGATCTGAATCGCTGCGTGTACGACTCCACCAACCGCGTTCTTGTTACGCTTCCGCTTAGCGATCTTCAAGGGTATGAAGATGATCTCCCTTTCACTCATTGCTAGCATCTCCTAGATTGATCTTGGTGATTCGTAGGAAAAAAATTTATTTACTACTACGTTCCCCAACAAAGATAGCATTTGAAACTGGACATGTGCTAACTACAAACAACCGAACAACCAAAAAACTTTAGAAGAGGCATATGCTAGCTACAAAAGGCTTAATAGCAAGGAAATATATGCATTCCTATCAGTATGTTTAAAACTGGTATTGATAAAAAATATACTGCACAGTAAATAGTTGCACATATAGAGCATCACAATGTGGACAACTGAAATAAACAAGGCATACTACAAACAACCAAATATAGCAATTAAAATTGGACATATTCTCACTACACTACAAAAGGGGCAAAACAACTCATGGGTTCCCCCCTATAGTAACACCCCAAAAATTAAATCAAAATTTTATTAATTAAAATTTGGCCAGTAATAAAATTTTGAATTATACCAGGTCATTTATTAATTTCAGAGCTTTTTTTTGTTTTCTGTTTTACAAACTTTCTTCCCTCCATAGAAGATTATTTTGTAGAATGTGGTGGTCCTTGGCTGTTTTCCAAATCATTTCATTTATACCGTAAATAACAGTAGGAAATATTTTCATAATAAAATTTTCCACAAATAATTCTTTTACTAGCATTTTCAATCCTTCAAATGCTTTTGTTGCACTACAAGTATTCTAAATAATTGTTTTAAAATCCCACAAAAATTATGAGAGGTCATGTGATGCCTACAGGTCACTTTTATGCAAAAACCTAACTATGTCTTTTGAAAATTTTGAGTAAAACAACCTCATTTCATTTCTGGCCCATTCTGGAGTTATAACTGCAACCCTCATTTTCTTAGCTCCATTAATTCTGAAACTTTGCCATATTGTAGTCCTTCGAACTAGTACCTTAAATCCAGATGGGCAGCTCTAGTTTTAACTTTTAAGTCCACCAAACACTCCTCTGAAGTTTCTGTCCAGAACTGAATTCTGGTAAAACTTGCACTATCAAGTTTCTCATCTTACCAAACTAACTCCACTACCATCTCTGTCATCTAAAGAGACCTCATCCTACAAAGTTTCACCATCAACAAAATTTTCTAGCTTGCCCTGGTATTTTGTCGAACACCTCATGTGCATGACAGAATTCTGCAAGTTCATAAACTTGCATTGGACACCAGCTCATCTGATCACACCACCATGTCTACTAGCTCTATCATACCCTAATTAAACTCTCTGGAAAGTTTAATTAGCATCAAAGGCTCCTAGACCACCAAGGCATTTTGTCGAGAACTTTGTGCACGTGCTCTGGGCACGGCCAGAGCGTGCTTTTTGCACACGTCGGCACCGAGCACCAGCCGTGTCTCTGCTGCCTCCCCCTCTCATCTTGATCCTTCTCTAGATAGGCTCGACCACCTAGAAGCTCACCTACACCCTCCCTTGGCCCCTAGCGCCGTCCACTGTCGCCCACGACGACCAGGACCGCCGCCCGATGAGTCACACACGGCCACGTCTCTGTCCAACCCGCATGGCACGTCTCGAGCAGCCCAGCTCCTCCCAGGAGTAACTGCGGGCGGCCACTGCCCTCGCCTAACTCCATCGGCCATGCCTACCACCGTAATGGACACTGCCGCCATGCTTATCCTCTGGACACCGCGGGAACCAGCCTCGACGGGCTATAAAAGCCACCCCAGGCCCTCGAACAGCATCATCTCACTCTCCCTCTCCCTCACTGCCCACCTGTAGCAGCAACACGACCAGAGGAAGTCACCTTCTCTCGATTACGCAACTACTACCGCCGCCACTGTTCGGATGGTTCCGGCGCCGTCCGGCCCTCCCTCTCCCAAATTTCTCCACCACTAGCCTCCTTAAGCACCCACTGACCCATCCCCGTTCTCAATTCTGATCGGGAGCCACCGTGGGCGAAACGCCAATTCGCCCTGCTGGAGCTCTTTGGCTGAGCTCGCCACCGGCGACTCCCTTCACTCCGACAACCAAGGAGGGCACCCCCGTGTGCACCTCGACCTCCTGAGCTCGCGGATGGCCTCGGTTTTCCATGCGGAGCCGCCAATCACCGGCGAGCATCGCCGGAGCACCGCCTCTATTCGGCGGAGCACCGCGCCAGCTCGTCTTAAGTGGAGAGGGGTTCCATTGAAGTTGCTTTCCCGCGATGTTGGGGATATAACTATTTGCGTAAGCCACCCGTGAGGGGCCGGGTTACGCAAAGAAGGATTCATCAGAAGAAGCCCAAGACCAGGCATGAAGATGGCGGTTCAATAAAGGGTCTAAAAGCCCACAGACGACTTAAGGCCCGTAGTAGTAAACCGCCGTAATGGCATGACTTGTATCATAAGGTAGAGTTAACTAGTCGCCGAGCCGGACACTGTTTATGAGCCATCCAGGACTCTGTAGGCCGCAGGGCGTATCCCCGTGTATATAAGGGGACGACCCGCTGGCGGCTTAGGGCAAGAAAAAAGTCCTCGAGAACCGGGCATACGTATCTCTCTCCCTGGTCATCGAAACCCTAGCAATATCAACCCAACTAGACATAGGCCTTACCTTCACCGTAAGGGGCCGAACTAGTATAACTCTCTCGTGTCCTTTGTCCCGATTAACCCCATTAAGCTTCCTAGTTGTGATGGCTCCACAACTAAGTCCTTGCAAGAGGACATCTGTCGTGACAATTCCACGACATTTGGCGCCCACCGTGGGGCCAGCGCACGGTGGATTTGAGTTCTTGAAGGGCAACTTCGAAGGGATCAAGGGATACGCAGTCGGCCGGATGACCAAAAGTCGTCGTGGCAAGATCTACATCGACGATGAAAGCTGGGGCCCCGAGGCCGGCTCAATTGAGTACGGGTACCGGGTCCCCTTTGGCGGAATTCACGTCTTCATCGGTCGGATTGGTGAGCCGGGCCTCGAGCGGACAATCGCACCGATCTCGTCGACACGGCTCAGCGTGCAAGACCCGCCCGAGCTCAACCCGTCGTGAAGCGTGCCTTCGTGGGTTGCATCCACGGAGGGGAATTTTCTGAAGGATCTGTAGATGGTGGTGAGACGGCCATCCACTCTGATGGTGACTCGTCCACTGGTGAAACAGATTCGATGTATCAACTGCAAGACGGCAGGCTTGGGGGTTGTTCCGATGGCAGCAGTATTCCGGACCCCTTTGAGCCGTCGAGCTGCGTAGGGGTCTTCATGGCTGGTACTCAACCCGGTCAAAACTCTCTGACGCGGCAGCAATAGCGTCCGGGTCGAGCGGCCGGGGCGAGGAGGCCATGTCGCCCGCCCGACTCGGTGCTAAGGCGACGGCCATTAACCACCACGATTATTCCTGCGAACCAAGATGAACATAATGCAGAGGTGGCACAGGTGCGTGAGGAAATAGCTCGGGCCAAGGAGGCCTTAGCAGCTGAGGACACCAGGTTGGCCATAGAACGGGCGGCTTTGGATGCACGGGCGCAGCAGCTCCAATCTGTGGCTTTCCAGCTTACGATGAACCTGAACGCATCTAACGAAGTGACGAGGAGGAGACACCAGAAAACTCAATCCCGTTTGCCTCCGATTTATGATCCTCAGAACCTCTTTGCTACACCCGGAGCCGGCCCTAGTAACCCGCCAGAAGCAAATCAGTTCATGACATCCGGAGCAGGGGGGACGGTTCAGCCTCGGGTGATGGCACCTCCTCATGGGAACATGGCCCCGCCCCGATACGTACCAACACCACCGGGTCAATTTTCTAATCCCATGGAGAACTTCATTACAACATCAACACGTATGGCGGCTCTCCCAGTGGACGGTGATGATCCAACAGCGGTGGAGACGCGAAGGATCAGAGAACTTGTCCAGACGGCTCTGGCTCAGCAGGAGGCTTATTCCTACAGTCGGGACAGGATTCATTCAACTCCTCGCCCAAGCTGAAGCCCGAGTTACAGCAGGCACATGGAATCAGAAGCCTTGTCAAGCAACGCCCAACTCCGTAACCAGCCCGGCGATTATAACCCGGTACAGGACCGGATACGTCAGGAGGACGAACGGGCGGCTCAACTGGCGGCTCAGCTGACGGCTCATCAGGCCCTCCCGGATTATCCGATGACTTCCATTGAGGCAGGAGTAGCCACCAGAACCGGCGGTGTTCCTTGTTTGGTGACGGCTCTACATAATGTACGTCTGCCCAAGGACTTCAAAGGACCCAGAAAGGTGCCAAATTATACGGCCGACTTACAGCCCGGGGCATGGATCGAAAGTTATGAGATGGCGATGGAGCTGTTGGAGGTCAGTGATGCGGCAATGGCTAAGTACTTCACCATGATGTTGGATGGAACGGCCCGGTCTTGGTTAAAGGGCCTGCCACCTAATTCCATCGGCTCATGGGCGGAGTTAAAGGCCCGGTTCATTCAGAACTTTAAGGACACACCGCAAGCAGTCCATGTCGATTGTGGACTTAACCAATTGTAAACAATAAGAGGGTGAATCCACCACTCATTGGGTGCGCCGGGTCAAGGAGATAATACATTCGTCTGACAAGATGGATGCCGGCTCTGCAGTCCTCATGTTGGAGAAAAATTGCCGATTTGAACCGCTGAGGCAGAAGCTAGGGTGTCTCAAGCGTGATTGTAATGATATGGGTACACTGATGGCGGCTTTAGTCAAATACGCCGATTCTGATAGTACCAAGGATCCCGCATCTGATGAGGAAAAGACAGGGAAGGGAAAGAAGAACGGCAATGGAAAGGGTCAACAACATAACCCGTTGAATCAAGGAGGCAATAAGCGTAAGGCCGAGGGTAACCCGGAGTTTTTGGCTAACGCCAATGCACAGGGTAATAATCAGATACGCAAGGGAAAACCGCCCCCTCGATCTGGCGGGTCAGGTCCATCTCTTGAGCAGTTACTCAATGAGCCCTGCCCAAGACACGTTACCCGGGAGAGGCCAGCCACTCACTTATGGAAGGATTGCGCGATCATGAAGGCTTTCAAGAATTCCAACATGTTCGACGGTAATCACGGGTCAGGTGGCGGCTCAGGTGCCGGCGGCTTTCATGGCCTGGGCGGTGGTTCAAATTCCGGCTTTCAGGGGAATCAAGGTGGCTATAATCAGCAGCAATCTGGTCAAGGAGGACAACAGCAGCAGTCGGGTTATCAAAGTAACCCATAGCAACTGAATAGTGGACAATATCATGTGTTCACCACTAGCTTATGCAAACGTGACCAGAAGATTCACAAGAGGGCGGTGAATTACATTGAACCGCGATCTCCGTTATTTGAGGTGGTCGAGAGCAGCCAATTATGCAGAGTAGGGAGGATCACCCTCCCCGGGTTGACAATCCGGGTCAGTTAGCTTTGGTGGTGGCACCTCAGGCCGGTGGATATAAATTCACCAAGATACTCATGGACGGAGGTAGCAGCATCAACATCCTCTATTACGAGACCTTTTGACGCATGGGTTTGACTGACAAAATTTTAAAGACATCCAACAACGTTTTCCATGGAGTGGTGCCTGGTAAGTCGGCGTACCCAGTCGGTAAGATTGAGTTGGAGGTGGCCTTTGGAGATGAGTACGATTCTAGGGCTGAGAAACTAACCTTTGAGGTGGTCAAAATTAAGAGTCCATATCATGCTCTGTTTGGGCGGCCGGCTTATGCCAAGTTCATGGCTCGGCCGTGTTATATTTATTTGGAGCTTAAGATGCCGGGTCACAAGGGCACCATCACTATGCATGGGAGCCGAAAGATAGCCCTGGAATGTGAAGAAGGTGATGCGGCTTATGCTGAGTCTATTTGTGTAGAAGAGGAGCTGAAGTTTTATCAAGATAATGTTGACCCGGTGGATATGACCTCCCTGAATAAGCCAACCACAGAGCATGAACCGGCGATGAAGTTTAAGTCAACTGCTGAAACCAAGCTTGTTGATTTCACTCCAGGCGATTCATCTAAGCAGTTCAGTATCAGTACCAATTTGGATCCTAAATAGGAAAGCGCGCTCATTGAGTTCATCCGTGAGAACCGGGACATCTTTGCATGGAAGCCTTCTGACATGTCGGGTGTACCGAGAGAACTCGCTGAGCATACTCTTAATATTGATCCAAAATATAAGCCGGTCAGACAGTTTCTTCGATGATTCAACGAAGAGAGACGGAAAGATATTGGTGAGGAGGTGGCCCGGCTCTTGCGGCTGGGTTTATTGTTGAAGTTTTTCACCCTGAGTGGTTGGCTAACCCGGTGCTTGTGCTTAAGAAGAACGGTACCTGGCGGATGTGTGTGGATTACACGGACTTAAATAAGGCTTGTCCGGCTGATCCCTTTGCTCTCCCCCGTATTGATCAAATCATTGATGCTACGGCGGGTTGTGAGCGTTTGAGCTTTTTGGATGCTTATTCTGGCTATCATCATATCAAGATGGCAGTTAAGGACCAGGAGAAGACGGCCTTCATCACTCCGTTTGGAGCCTTCTGCTATGTATCTATGTCATTTGGGCTCAAGAGTGCCCAGGCGACTTACCAAATGGGTGTGTCTGAAGCTGTCTCCACGATCAGATTGGACGCAATGTTCATGCTTATGTGGATGATATAGTGGTTAAATCCAGAGAGAAGGAAACCTTGATAGTTGATCTAAAGGAGACCTTTGACAATCTCCGGGTTTACAAGATGATGCTTAACCCGGACAAGTGTGTGTTTGCGTGCCAGCGGACAAGCTTTTGGGTTTTATGGTTTCCAACAGAGGTATTGAAGCTAATGCGGAGAAGATCAAGGCGATTACCTCTTTGGCTAAGCCGGCGTGCATCAATGATGTTCAGCGATTGGCGGGTCGTGTTGCTGCCTTAAGCCGTTTCATAAGCCGGTTAGGGGAGAAGGCCTTGCCACTGTATCAGATGATGAAGAAAACATACACTTTTTTCTGGAGTGAGGCTGCTAATGCTGCCTTTGAAGATTTAAAGAGACAGCTATCTGAGCAGCCGGTCCTTGCGGCTCCCATTGATAGAGAGCCCTTGCTGTTATATGTGGCTGCTAACTCACATGCTGTCAGTGTTGCAATCGTGGTGGAGCGCAAGGAGGCCGACAAGGAGCATCCGGTTCAACGGACGGTTTACTACATCAGTGAGGTGCTCATTGAGTCTAAGCAAAGGTATCCCCATTGGCAGAAGCTTGTTTACGGGGTGTTCATGGCAAGCCGGAAGCTGAAGCAATACTTCCAAGGTCACCCTATCACTGTGGTAAGTTCTGCCCCCTTGTGAGACATCATCCAGAATAGAGAGGCCACAAGACGAGTCGTGTAACACCCCCGGTGTAATGATGCTACAGTAACCCCTGGGGTTAAGTTAATCATTTTGCTAAACAAGTGTTCGATCATCATTGTCTCCTTTCTCTTTTAAATTCCAGTTGAATTCAATTTAAAGTTATGAGTGAAATTCTAAATGCTCAGACATGAACACAAAAATGTTCATCATGTGTCAAATAGTCCACAACTAATATTGGTGGTGGACCAACATTTTTGCAAAAGGTTTAAGTGGCCTAAGCTACTTAAAGCAGTGACCTAAGCAATAAATTAAATGCCCTTTTTAATTTATAAAATTGGCAACTATTCCAAAAGCCTCCCACCCTTTTGTGGCAGTGCAATATACTTCTTTGAAATTATTTTGGCCAATGGCATAATTTTTGCAAAATCTTTATTGGCTAAAAGGAAAAGGCAAAAGCTGCTGGAAAAAGAGAAAGGGAAAGCAAAAAAAAGAAAAGAAAAAGGCCAGGCTGCACTGTGCACTTGGCCCAGCCGCACAACAGTGCAGCCCAGCCCACCTAACCCTGCCGTCCCCTACCTCTGTTCATCGGGGGCTGGGTGGACGCGCGCGCGCCGTCCGTGGCTGCCGATGGCCACGAGGCGGCCATCCGGCGGCTCCCCGGCGACTACTAGGTCGCCCCGACCTGGACGAACCCTAGCTGCCCCCCTCACCCACTTGCCCCACGCACCTCGCCTCTCTCTTTTCCCCGCCTTGCCCGAGAGCCCGCCGCCGTCGCCACGTCGATCCCGCGGCCACCGTCTTCGCCTCGCGTCGCCAACATGCCGTAGGCGTCCGCCGCCGTCCTCCACGTCGAACGGTGCCCACCGTTGGAGCCGGAAGGCTCCGCAGCGCCGGATTCACCCCATCTTCCTCCTCGGGACGCCCGAGCTCGCCGCCGTCGATTCGCTCCGAGCCTCCCCCGAGCCCACGTTTGCACACCTACGGGCGCCCTGTGAGCTCCTCTCCTTCTCCCCTCACTCCCTGATCATCCCCGCGCTCGTAGCCGCCGACCACGTCATGGCCGTACTCGTCGCCGTAGATGAGCTCACCGCTGTGACCACCGTAGCCCGAGCTCGCGTCCGAGCTCGTAGACGAGCTCCTGGAGCTCGTGCGAGTCCACCGAGACCCCTAGCGCGCTTTCCCGTGGCATGCAGCACCGTATCCGACGACGCCCGAAGTCCGGCGTCCGCCGTGGTGCTTGCCGCCGTCACCTCCATCCAATTCCGGCCTCGTAATCACCTCGGTTGGACGCGGCATCTTCTCCCCGTTCGAACGCACCCGCCCGCGGCCATTTTGGCCACCGGACGGCGAATTCCGGCGAGGTCCGGCGCCCCTCCGCCGCGGGAACGCTCACCGGAGCTCCCCAACGCCGGCGCCGACGTGGACGTCCGGGTCCACCTCGCCAGGTCACTGCCCCGTGGCCCCAGTGGCCCGGCTGGCCTTGTTGACCAAGTCAACGGCTGACTGGGCATTGCCGGCCATCGCCGATGGGTCCCCCGTGGGCCCTGTTGACTAGTCAACTAGTCTGTTGACCGCTGATGCAACAATGACGCCATGATGACGTCATATTCCTTTTCTGTTATTTCTTAAATAATTCCAGAATATGTTTAAAACTTAGAAAATTCATATAAAATAATATGTAACTCGGATGAAAATGTTTTCTATATGAAAGTTGCTCAGAAAAATCCAACGAATCAGAATACGTGGTCCGTTCATCTGTCACATGCCCCTAGCATGCTGAACATGGAACTTTCCCCCTCTTTTCCTTGTCCGAAATCCACCTGACGTCGGGAATTCACCATCGGATGTTTCCCCCTTAAATGCAAGCGTGTAGTACCGCGTTAGAGCACGCCCTAGCGCCACGTATCGTCATGTCATGCTTAGTGTTACCTCTGTTTGCTTTGTGTATTTACTTGTTTCTTCCACCTCTTCTCTCCGGTAGCCCCGAGGTCGGCTGATGCCCGGTGATCGACTACGTCACCGACGACTCCTCCTTGCCGAGCAACCAGGCAAGCCCCCTTTGATCATCCCGATATCGCCCATTCCATTCTCTCATGCTTGCATTAGATTTTGCTACTGTTATTGTTTGCTCCTATTACGATGCATAGCCTGCTTTTGTACCCTCTTGTTGTACCTTACCGCTTATCCTAAACTGCTTAGTATAGGTTGGATAGTGATCCATCGCTGACCCCCACCTTGTCCTTGTTGCCCCTGCTTCATCATTGAAGACCCGATCAACGGGATCGAAGACCAGGCCCCGACACCGCACATCACTTTCCCCTTAGTTGCTCGACAATACTAGGTTACTATCGAGTACCGAGGGTGAACCTCTTCAGCACTTCTGATGTTAACCCGGTAGTGCAGTCATTCAGTCGTGGTCATCGAGGGTGATTTCCTCCTTAACCACTTCCGATACGACTGTCAGTGCAACCCCTCAAGTGTGAACCTCGAGGGTGATTCCTCTTACGTTCACCCTGATGATTACATCTAGTGGAATTCATCGGGGGTGATTCCTCGGGTTTTCCCCTTGATGCTTGGACACACGTTACTTGGACTTTTACCACTGTTACTTGGAAAGATGGGTCGAACTTGAGCGGTACCCGCGCGTGCTTAATTACGAGTGATGTGGAGACGGGTTGACCTGGAGGGTGCCCGCGAGATAATTACGAGGCGTGGCCGGGCATTCCTAGCCCTTTCCGCAATTCCTCGAGACGGGGCAACGGGGTCACATCTTTCGTGAGTCTCTGCTTGTTACCGGGCGTTCCTAATCCACTACGATTTGGATATTTGATCCAAGGGCCTCTGGCCCGATAGCACTAACCATCACGTGGGCATAGTATGGGCGTTCTCGCGTCAGATACATCAGCCGAAGCTTAATAGGCGCTGGCCGATCGAGCGGCGCGCCGGGTTGGACTGCCTAAGCGCCCGCCTTGTTGAAGGAGGTAGCTAGGTCTGCTCACCGGCCGCCCTCGCAACGCAGGAGTTCCCGGGGAGATGGCCCATGACCCCTGGGGGCATAGGTTTAGTCCGGCGTGCTGGCCTCTATTAAGCCTAGGTCGGGTTGCGGCGTATTGTTTGGCCGAGGCCGGGCATGACCACTGGAAAGTGTGTCGGCCGGAGTTGAGCGAGCATGGTGGGTAAGTTGGTGCACCCCTGCAGGGAAGAAAACATCTATCGATAGCCTGTCCTACGGTAACGGACACTTGGAGTTGTATCCCGATCGATACAACTAGAACTGGATACCTGAGATGAGAGTTGGACTATGATGAGACCTGGATATGAGAAATGGATTGTGATGATAACTGGATAGTATGGCTCTCGGATATCTTTCTCGCAGGGAGTCGAGAAAGGATCTCCGGCCGAGGTTGATAGCACTACTACTTTACTTTATGCTACTCTACTCCTTTCGGTTGCTGCAAGATGGTGGTTTCCAGAAGATGCTAGTCTTCGATAGGACTAGGCCTTCTCTCTATTCTGGCATTTCTGTGAGCCCACCACATATCTGACCTTCCTTTGATAATGTTGCATATGTAGTGTAGATCCTTGCTTGCAAGTACTTTGGATGAGTACTCACGGTTGCTTTGCTCCCCTTTTCCCCTTTCTTCTTCTTTCCGGTTGATGCAACCGGATGACGGAGCCAGGAGCAGATGCCACCGCCGAGGCTTGCTACTACGTGGAGGCCGCCGATGACCAGGAGTAGTTAGGAGGCTCCCAGGCGGAGGCCTTGCCTTTTCGATCGTTGCTTGCTTTTTGGTGCTAGCCTTCTTAAGGCAAACTTGTCTAACTCATGTCTGTACTCGGATATTGTTGCTTCACGACTCTTGTGTTTTCGAGCTTATGTATTCGAGCCCTCGAGGCCCTCGGCTTGTAACATAAAGCTTGTATTATTTTAATTTGTGTCTAGAGTTGTGTTGTGATATCTTCCTGTGAGTCCTTGATCTTGATCGTACACATTTGCGTGTATGATTAGTGTATGATTGAATCGAGGGCGTCACAAGTTGGTATCAGAGCCGACTGCCTGTAGGTAGCCCCCTTTCCAACTCCTTGGCCGAAGTGGAGTCTAGTCACCGAAAAACTTTTACTAACATTGGTTGTGTGCTTACGGTCCCACGTCGCCATTGGGTGGTATTAGCATCTTTTACTCCTCGTCTATACTCTGGGACTCTGAACTCTCTTCTACTCGGGTTAAACGAATTTACTAACATTAGGATCCCGTGACCACATTCACCCCGAAGTTGGATAAAGCCATAGTTATTCCTTAGAATAGCCTCTTGAATAGTACACACACCTGTCGTGTTGACTACGAAGTGGAATCCATCGTACATCTTTCCTTATGCATGTTTCATCATGAATGATCCTTGTCTTTGCAAATGCTCAATGCTGAACTACTCCCTGTTACATGTCGCCAGGATGGTTAGACCAGCTGGTCGTGGCCGTGGTGCCAATGATCCACCACCGCCCGATTTCTTTCTTTGGAATGATGCAACAATTTGAGCTGAACCGCCAGTTCATGGAAGGAATGATGGCTCGGTTTCCTCGTCCAACATGAATCAACAGCCAACCCCAAAGTAACTCTGCAGGACTTCATGCGCCTCAACCCAACTATTTACCGCAGCTCAACTCAACCCCTTGATGTCGATGGATCGGCTCGCGACATCACATATGAAATGGAGTCTGCTAGTGTTGCCCTGCCACTATGTCACCTTTGCATCCTTCTTCCTCAAGGGTCCTCGCTGCTCAATGGTGGGACAGCCACAGGCGTACCCTACCTGTTTGGAACGGTCATTACTTGGCGGATTTCCAAGCTGCCTTCCGTGTCTGCTTTCATTCCTCGGGAACCATGGATGGGAAGAAGCGGGAGTTCCATAACCTCACCCAAGGCAACAAGTCTCAGATGCTTATCAACGGGAATTTACGGACTTGTCACGTTATCTTGAAGAAGACATTGCAACCGATGCTCGTAAGCAAGAGAAGTTTTGTGATGGACTTCACCACGATATCAAGCTAGCATTGCTCGTTCATGACTTTGCCGACTTTTGCCACCTTGGTGAACAAGGCTATTCGAGTTGAGACTGGTCTTCGGGAACACCAGGGATCCCTTTAGGCGTAGTCGCGACGTTGGCTCATCTTCGGCCCGTCGGTAGCAGAAGCGTCGGATATGGATTCCCCACGGCATGTATCGTCCAACCGCACTCGCACCAACACAGTCCTATGTTGCACCTCGCCCGCCTCCTCCACCGTAGAGGCAGCCCCTTTCACGGCTGTACCACCCCAAGCTTCGCTCCCAATCCCAATGATGGTCTATGCTTCAAGTGTGGCCTTCCGTGTCACCGCTCGAGAAATGCCCTCGTAATCAGGATCACCGGCTACGCCTTCAACTGGTCGTAACAATCAGCCCCATAACAACAATGCCAGACCTTATGGTCGTGGTCAGGCTAATCATGTTGATCTGAATGAAGCTCAAGACCAGCCTACCACTGTGATGGGTACTCTCCTTGTTAATTCAGTACCGGCTTCTGTTTTATTCGATTCAGGAGCATCACATTCATTCATGTTAGAAGATTTTGCATTCAGGCATGGCATTAAATACGAAGAGATGCACATTCCATTTGTGGTAAACACCCCCGCGGGCCAATGTCGAACCACCATGGTTAGCCACAACGTCCTCATTGAGATTGAATGATTAGAGTTCCATACCTCTCCCATTATTCTGAAGTCTTCCAATATTGACCTCATTCTAGGAATGGATTGGTTGAAAGCACATACGGCTTCTATCGTTTGTGCCACTAAAACCGTCCACCTTCTGCACCCTTCAGATGAGATAGTAAGCTACAATGCTCGTCTGGTTCAAAATGCTGAAGCTCGACTTTATGCTTTGAATGCGTTGAACGCGGCACCTCTTGAGGGAATTGAAAAGATTCCAGTTGTTCGCGACTTCCAAGACGTATTTCCAGAAGAACTTCCAGGAATACCCCCTGCCCGGGCTGTTGAGTTCGTCATCGATTTGAAACCAGGCACCGTTCCTATCGCCAAACGGCCCTACAAGATGCCGCCTCATGAGCTCCTAGAACTTAAGGAGGAAATCGACAAATCTCTTTGCAAGGGTTTCATTCGTCCAAGTTCCTCTGCTTGGGGAGCACCTTCTCTCTTCGTCAAGAAGAAGGACGGTACGAACCGTTTGGTCCAAGACTATCGTCCTATCAACCAAGCTACAATTCAGAACAAATATCCCCTTCCTCGGATCAATGATCTGTATGATCAACTTGCTGGTTCATCGATATTCTCTAAACTCGACTTGAGGTTGGGTTACCACCAGATCCGTGTTCGTGAAGAGGATATTCCAAAGACCGCCTTCGTCACTCGTTATGGTTCTTACGAGTACACCGTCATGTCATTCGGTTTAACCAATGCTCCAGCTACATTCTCTCGTCTGATGAACTATATATTCATGGATTACCTCGACAAGTTCGTCGTAGTCTATCTGGATGGTATCCTGGTATATTCGAAGAATAAGGAAGAACATGTTGAACATCTTCGTCTTGTTCTGGAGAAGCTTCGAGAGCATCAACTTTATGCCAAGTATTCCAAGTGTGAATTCTGGTTGCCCGAAGTCACCTACCTTGGTCATGTCATCTCCAAGGATGGTATTGCCGTCAACCCAGAGCGCGTTCAGGCTATTCTTGACTGGACCCCTCCAAGACATCAAGCAAGTCAGAAGCTTTCTTGGACTAGCCAGCTATTGTCGCCGCTTTGTTGAGAATTTCTCCAAGATCGCCAAGCCACTGACTAATCTGCTTCACAAAGGCGTTAAGTTCGACCGATGCATAAAATGTCGAAAGTTTCCGGTACTCAAGGACAAGTCGACTTCTGCCCGATGCTTGCTCCTCCCGATTCTCGCAAGGACTTCGTCATCTATTGTGACGCTTCACGTCAAGGATTAGGCTGTGTTCTAATGCAAGAGCGCAGGGTGATTGCTTATGCTTCCCGTCAAGTGCGTCCTCATGAGGAAAACTACCCGGTTCATGACCTTGAGCTTGCAGCGGTTATCTTTGCACTGAAGCTATGGCGACAGTACCTTCTCGGTAATCGTTGTGAGATCTTCACTGATCATCAGAGTCTGAAGTACCTGTTTACTCAACCAGATCTGAACCTCCGTCAGCAGCGGTGGATGAAGCTATTGCGGACTACAACTGCGGTATATCTTATACCCCTGGTAAGGCTAATGTAATGGCTGATGCCCTGAGCCGCAAGTCTTATTGCAATAATCACATGGTCTACAAAGCTCAACCCCGCCTTTATGAAGAGCTATGCAAGCTAAACCTTCAACTAGTTCCACAGGGTTCTCTGAATAACCTTGTATTGGAACCAACTCTTCTAAAAGCAATTAAGTCTGCTCAAGCCAAAGATGCTCACATTGATTTGATGAAAAGGGATCTTGCCTTAGAGAAATCTAGAGAATTCTCACTTGGTGAAGATGGAACCTTATACTTCAGAGATCGCATTGTAGTACCCCGGTACGAGCTTATGACAGAGAAGGTGATGAAAGAAGCGCATGACACCCCTCTCTCTATTCATCCGGGAAGTACCAAGATGTATCTAGACATCCGTCAGAAGTACTGGTGGTCTAAAATGAAGCAAGACATTGCTCGATATATCAAAGAATGTGACGTTTGCCGTCGCGTCAAAGAAAAACATCATAAACCGGCTGGACTTCTACAACCGCTTCGGATTCCTGAATGGAAGTGCGATAAGATCCAAATGGATTTCGTCACAGGCCTTCCCAAGTCTCAGAAAGGTAACGATGCTATCTTTGTTGTCATCGACCAATTCTCGAAAGTTGCTCACTTTCTGCCAGTCAAGGAGACAATCACTGCTAGTCAATTAGCAAACTTGTATATCTCCAGAATTGTGTCACTCCATGGCATTCCGAAGGAGATCAGTTCAGACCGTGGCAGTTTATTCACTTCAAAGTTCCGGGATAGTTTCCAAGAGGCAATGGGAACTCATATTACCTGGAGCACTGCTTATCATCCCCAATCCCAAGGCCAAGTCGAGCGAGTCAATCAAATTCTTGAAGACATGCTTCGAGCTTGTGTTTTTTTTTCGGCAAGAAGTGGGAAGAATCTCTCCCTTATGCGGAGTTCTCTTATAACAACAGCTATCAAGCCAGCTTGAAGATGGCACCCTTTGAAGTGCTTTATGGACGTAAGTGCCGAACCCCTCTGAATTGGTCAGAAACTGGGGAACGGGCACTCATTGGTCCAGACATTATTCAACAAGCTGAAGAGCAGGTTCGCATTGTCCGGGATAATCTCAAGTCGCCCAAGTCCCGCCAGAAGAGCAACTATGACCGGAAACACTGGGGTTCAACTTATCAACCTGGTGAACAAGCTTATCTGCGTGTCACTCCTTTGAGAGGCACTCATCGGTTCGAGTCAAGGGCAAGCTAGCTCCGCTACATTGGTCCTTTCCGCATTACGGCCCGTCGTGGGCTGGTGGCTTATCAACTTGAGTTGCCACCTCAGTTCTCTCATGTTCATGACGTCTTCCACGTGTCGCAACTTCGTCGATGCTTCAAGGATCCGGAACGTGAAGTGGATCCGGAATTGATTGAAATTGAAGATGGTCTCACATACAAAGAGCATCCGATCTGCATTCTTGAAGAAGCTGAACATCGAATACGCCAGAAGGTTACCAAGTTCCTCAAGGTGCAATGGTCAAATCATTCTAAGGATGAAGCCACTTGGGAACACGAGGATAACCTCCGTGCTGAATACCCCGACCTGTTCCCTTCTACCTCTTAATTCTCGGGACGAGAATTTCTTTTAGAGGAGGAGAGTTGTAACAACCCGGTGTAATGATGCTACAGTAACCCCTGGGGTTAAGTTAATCATTTTGCTAAACAAGTGTTCGATCATCATTGTCTCCTTTCTCTTTTAAATTCCAGTTGAATTCAATTTAAAGTTATGAGTGAAATTCTAAATGCTCAGACATGAACACAAAAATGTTCATCATGTGCCAAATAATCCACAACTAATATTGGTGGTGGACCAACATTTTTGCAAAAGGTTTAAGTGGCCTAAGCTACTTAAAGCAGTGACCTAAGGAATAAATTAAATGCCCTTTTTAATTTATAAAATTGGCAACTATTCCAAAAGCCTCCCACCCTTTTTGTGGCAATGCAATATACTTCTTTGAAATTATTTTGGCCAATGGCATAATTTTTGCAAAATCTTTATTGGCTAAAAGGAAAAGGCAAAAGCTGCCAGAAAAAGAAAAAGGGAAAGCAAAAAAAAGAAGAAAAGAAAAAGGCCAGGCTGCACTGTGCACTTGGCCCAGCCGCGCAACAGTGCAGCCCAGCCCACCTAACCCTGCCGTCCCCTACCTCTGTTCATCAGGGGCTGGGTGGACGCGCGCGCGCCATCCGTGGCTGCCGATGGCCATGAGGCGGCCATCCGGCGGCTCCCCGGTGACTACTAGGTCGCCCCGACCCGGACGAACCCTAGCTGCCCCCCCCCCCACTTGCCCCACGCACCTCGCCTCTCTCTTTTCCCCACCTTGCCCGAGAGCCCGCCGCCGTCGCCGCGTCGATCCCGCGGCCACCGTCTTCGCCTCGCGTCGCCAACATGCCGTAGGCGTCCGCCGCCGTCATCCACGTCGAACGGTGCCCATCGTTGGAGCCGAAAGGCTCCGCAGCGCCGGATCCAACCCATCTTCCTCCTCGGGACGCCCGAGCTCGCCGCCGTCGATTCGCTCCGCCGACCCTCCCCCGAGCCCACGTTTGCACACATACGGGCGCCCTGTGAGCTCCTCTCCTTCTCCCCTCACTCCCTGCTCATCCCCGCGCTCGTAGCCGCCGACCACGTCATGGCCGTACTCGTCGCCGTAGATGAGCTCGCCGCCGGGACCACCGTAGCCCGAGCTCGCGTTCGAGCTCGTAGACGAGCTCCTGGAGCTCGTGCGAGTCCAACGAGACCCCTAGCGCGCTTTCCCATGCCATGCAGCGCCGTATCCGACGACGCCCGAAGTCCGGCGTCCGCCGTGGTGCTTGCCGCCGTCACCTCCATCCAGCTCCGGCCTCGTAATCACCTCGGTTGGACGCGGCATCTTCTCCCCGTTCGAACGCACCCGCCCGCGGCCATTTTGGCCGCCGGACGGCGAATTCCGGCGAGGTCCGCGCCTCCACCGCAGAACGCTCACGGAGCTCCCTAACGCCGGGCGCCGGCGTGGACGTCTGGGTCCACCTCGCCAGTCACTGCCCGTGGCCCCGGGTGGCGGTGGCCTTATTGACCAAGTCAGCGGCCGACCGGCATTGCCGATCCATCGCCAGTGGGTCCCCGTGGGCCTGTTGACTAGTCAACTAGTCTGTTGACCGCTGATGCAACAATGACGCCATGATGACGTCATATTCCTTTTCTGTTATTTCTTAAATAATTCCAGAATATGTTTAAAACTTAGAAAATTCATATAAAATAATCTGTACCTCGGATGAAAATGTTTTCTATATGAAAGTTGCTCAGAAAAATCCAATGAATCCGAATACGTGGTCCGTTCATCTGTCACATGCCCCTAGCATGCTGAACATGGAACTTTCCCCCTCTTTTCCTTGTCCGGAATCCACCTACCGTCGGGAATTCACCCTCGGATGTTTCCCCCCTTCGTCTACAACGTGTAGTACCGCGTTAGAGCACGCCTAAGCGCCACGATATCGTCATGTCATGCTTAGTGTTACCTTTGTTTGCTATGTATTTACTGTTTCTTCCCCCTCTTCTCTCCGGTAGCCCCCGAGGTCGCTGATGCCCCGGTGATCGACTACGTCACCGACGACTCCTCCTTGCTAGAGCAACCAGGCAAGCCCCCCCTTTGATCATCCCGATATCGCCCTTTCCATTCTCTCATGCTTGCATTACATTTTGCTACTGTTATTGTTTGCTCCTATTCTGATGCATAGCCTGCTTTTGTACCTACTGTTGTACCTTACCTGCTTATCCTAAACTGCTTAGTATAGGTTGGATAGTGATCCATCAGTGACCCCCACCTTGTCCTTGTTGCCCTTGCTTCATCATTGAAGACCCGATCAACGGGATCGAAGACCAGGCCCCGACACCGCACATCACTTTCCCCTTAGTTGCTCGACAATACTAGGTTACTATCGAGTACCGAGGGTGAACCTCTTCAGCACTTCTGATGTTAACCCGGTAGTGCAGTCATTCAGTCGTGGTCATCGAGGGTGATTTCCTCCTTAACCACTTCCGATACGACTCTATCGTGCAACCCCTCAAGTGTGAACCTCGAGGGTGATTCCTCTTACGTTCACCCTGATGATTACATCTAGTGGAATTCATCGGGGGTGATTCCTCGGGTTTTCCTCTTGATGTTTGGACACACGGTTACTTGGACTTTTACCACTGTTACTTGGAAAGACGGGTCGACCCTGAGGGGTACCCGCGTGTGCTTAATTGCGAGTGATGTGGAGACGGGTTGACATGGAGGGTGCCCGCGGGATAATTACGAGGCGTGGCCGGGCATTCCTAGCCCTTGCCGCAAGTCCTCGAGACGGGGCAACGGGGTCACATCTTTCGTGAGTCTCTGCTTGTTACCGCGTGTTCCTAGTCCACTACGATTTGGATAATTGATCCGAGGGGCCTCTAGCCTGATAGCACTAACCATCATGTAGGCATAGTATGGGCGTTACTGCGTCAGATACATCGGTAGAAGCTTAATAGATGTCGAGCGGGCGCTGGGCCGGGTTGGACTAAAGCGCCTGCCTTTGTTGAAGGAGGTAGCTAGGTCTGCTCACCACCGGCCGCCCTTGCAATGTGCTTGAGTTCCGGGGAGATGGCCCATGACCGGGGCATAGGTTTAGTCCGGCGTGCTGGCCTCTCTATTAAGCCTAGGTCGGGTTGCGGCGTATTGTTTGGCCGAGGCCGGGCATGACCCTGGAAAGTGTGTCTGGCCGGAGTTAAGCGAGCGTGGTGGGTAAGTTGGTGCACCCCTGCAGGGAAGAAAACATCTATCGATAGCCTGTCCTACGGTAACGGACACTTGGAGTTGGATCCCGATCGATACAACTAGAACTGGATACCTGAGAAGAGAGTTGGACTATGATGAGACCTGGATATGAGAAATGGATTGTGATGATAACTGGATAGTATGGCTCTGGGATATCTTTCTCGCAAGGAGTCGAGAAAGGATCTCCGGCCGAGGTTGATAGCACTACTACTTTACTTTATGCTACTCTACTCCTTCCGGTTGCTTTGCAAGATGGTGGTTTCCGAGAAGATGCTAGTCTTCGATAGGACTAGGCCTTCTCTCTATTACGGCATTGCAGCCAGTCCACATATACAGCCTTCCTTTGATAATGTTGCATATGTAGTGTAGATCCTTGCTTGCGAGTACTTTGGATGAGTACTCACGGTTGCTTTGCTCCCCATTTTCCCCCTTTCTTCTTCTTTTCGGTTGATGCAACCAGATGACGGAGCCCAGGAGCCAGATGCCACCGCCGAGGCTTGCTACTACGTGGAGGCCGCCGATGACCAGGAGTAGTTAGGAGGCTCCCAGGCATGAGGCCTTGCCTTTTCGATCGTTGCTGCTTTTGGTGCTAGCCTTCTTAAGGCAAACTTGTCTAACTCATGTCTGTACTCAGATATTGTTGCTTCACGACTCTTGTGTTTTCGAGCTTATGTATTCGAGCCCTCGAGGCCCCGGCTTGTAACATAAAGCTTGTATTATTTTAATTTGTGTCTAGAGTTGTGTTGTGATATCTTCCCGTGAGTCCTTGATCTTGATCGTACGCATTTGCGTGTATGATTAGTGTACGATTGAATCGAGGGCGTCACAAGTCACCAAGTGGGCCATCGAGCTTGGGCCTCATGGCTTGAAGTACATGTCGCGTACTGCTATTAAGTCTCAAGCCCTGGTGGACTTTATCAACGACTGGACAGAGCTGCAGACACCTGAGGAGAAGCCGGATAACACATATTGGACTATTCACTTTGATGGGTCCAGGCAATTGGAAGGCTTTGGAGTCGCTTTTAACTTCCCTCGAGGTGACAAATTTTGTTATGTGCTCGGCTCATGTTTCCTTGTACTAATAATGCAGTTGAATATGAGGCCTTGCTCCATGGTCTTCGGATGGCCAAAGAGATGAATCTGAGCCGGGTAAGGTGCTTGGGCGACTCAGATCTCGTGGCTCAACAGGTGTCAGGCAAGTGGGACTCCAAGGATCCCCTCATGGCGGCTTACCGTCGTGAAGTTGATGATGTGGCTGGGCACTTCAAGGTTTATCAAGTGGAGCACTTTGATCGAAGGAAGAATGAGGCGGCTGATGCTTTAAGCCGGCTGTGGTCTCAGCGTAAGCCGGTGCCACCTAACACCTTTTTGGATGTTTTGCATAATCCTTCGGTTAAGTTACCCACAGAGGAAGATTTAGCTGTTCCATACCCAGAAGCACAGTTGGTGGCGGCTCTTCACGTCATCCCGGATTGGACAGTGCCATATTTGGCTTACATGACCCGGGGAGAGTTGCCTGAGGATGAGACCTCGGCGAGACAAATCATCCGGCGATCTAAATCCATGACAATTGTTCATGGGGAGTTGCATCATCGGAGTGTCCTTTGGGCGTTTCAACGTTGTGTGTCACTGCGAGGGTCGAAATACTTCGTGAGATCCATGAAGGGATTGCGGTCATCATGCCGGGTCAAAATCTCTCGTGGCCAAAGCTTTCCGTCACGGTTTCTATTGGTCGACTCCACGCCGACGCTGGAGGATCTGGTCAAGAAATGTGATGGTTGTCGAAATTCTCTAACGAAGCTCATATGCCGCTCAAGAATTGAGGATGATTCCAATTACTTGGCCGTTTGCGGTCTAGGGGCTTGATATGGTCGGGCCCTTCAAAAGGTCTAAGGATAAAAAGACACACCTCCTGGTGGCAGTGGATAAATTTACAAAGTGGGTTGAGGCGAGCCGGTCAGTAAGTGTGATGCAACCATGGCGGTTCAGTTCATGAAAAAAGTTATCTTTCGTTTTGGTTTTCCACACAGCATCATAACTGATAATGGCACTAATCTCTCCAAAGGTGCCATAGAAGAGTTCTGTCAACGAGAACATATCCGGCTTGATGTTTCAGCAGTTGCTCACCCTCAATCCAATGGTCAAGCAGAAAGAGCCAATCAGGAGATCTTGAAAGGTATAAAACCCCGGATCTTGGTCCCCTTATAGCGGACGCCGGGTTGTTTGGTAGAGGAATTACCTTCTGTGATTTGGAGTATCAACACTACACCTAACAGATCTACGGGTTATACACCTTTTTTCATGGTGTACGGAGCAAAGGCGGTCCTGCCAAGTGACATCCGTCATGACTCGCCCCGAGTGGCGGCTACGTTGAGACTGACAATGAACAAGCTCGTCAGGATGCACTTGACTTGTTGGATGAAGAGCGGGACTTGGCAATAGCCCGCTCGGCGATTTATTGACAAGACTCGCGCCGCTACCACACCCGCCGGGTTAGAGCGAACCTTTCAGAAGGCGACTTAGTGCTCCGCTCATCCAGGATCACCGATATGCACAAGCTATCCCTCCTTGGGAAGGACCCTTTGTGGTCGATGAAGAATCTGAACAACGGGTCATACTACCTTATCGATGTTCGAGAGCACAAAGACTCACGTAAGTCGGAGGAGGAGACCCGCCGGCCGTGGAATATCGCTCATCTTCGGCCTTATTATACTTGAGCCACCGGCTCTCAGGATGTACATATTTCGACGACGTATATATTATGAAAAGCAATAAAGAAGGACCTCTGTCCTTTTTTCTACCCACAAAAGTTTACATGTCTTTCTTCTCATGTTGTTGAAACAACCAACAGGGAGCGGATCATGTGTGAATCCGGCTTTCCCTTTGGTCCGGCTTATGATCATATCTGAGTTTAGCCATGGTCACTTGGGGGCTTCCTATTCAAACATAGGTCGTATTCGAACCAAAGAGAACATAGCTGTCGATACCCACTTGATCGGCATACTGCCAAACCCACTAGGGGGCTTCTTGATCATATCTGAATCATAGCTTAACCCCTTTGGGTCTGACGTGGATCGTATTCGAATCAGAGTCATTAAACAACTCTTATGGTCACTTGGAGGCTTCCTGTTCAAACATAGGTCATATTCAAACCAAAGAGAACATAGCTGTCGGTACCCACTTGATCGGCATCGCCAAAGCCACTGGGGGCTATATGATCGTATATGAATCTTAGCTTAACCCCTCTGGAACGGTTTTCTGATCGTATTCGAATCAGAAGCCTTTAAATTGTGTCTATTGTTCATCACCCTTTGCAATCACAAGTATTTGATTATTGTGAGATCATTTTGAAAGCTCTTTTGGGGTGGTCTGTATTCCACCGGTTTAATATTGATCAAGCGAAACTGTTAGTGCATAAACAAGCATTATATGTGCCAGGTTTCAGGATTAATAAGGTTTATCCTCATTGTCCGGGTCACATAAGCCGGAAAGGTAATAAAAGGATCACAGGTATGCTGTTACGATTGTATCTCAAGGATATAATCGAGAACCAGCTTTTATGATTTTTTGATTCATAGTACGGGTTATCAACACATTATGTGACCCCCTATGCGGTAAGTCGCCAAGGGACTTGTGTTTGTTCTGTATGCAGAGTGATGCAAGCAATTTCTTTTAAACATAAAGGAAGTAGAAGACTGATATGAGTCGGAAGCATATAATGACGGCAGCTTAAGGAAGTGTTGAGTACCGCAAACATGCGCGAAGGCATGGCAAAAATCAAGTGTTTTTTCTACCCTGTTACAAGACTCTCTGAGTCTGAATAATGAAGCATTGTTTTTCCACAAGATATAAACATACGACACCTGATGGTTCACTCCATTGGTTGACCTGATGTGTCCGGGTTATCCTTCTCCGCTCCTCCGTCGGCTGCCCTGTCCTGGATGGTTGATGATGTCCAGTCAATGCCACTCAAAGCTTCAAACTCAACTTCATCATCTATTAACCCGGGTGGGTCGACTTCAGGGGCAAAAGTATGCTTACGAATTGGAGGGATCAGGCTGACTTCAACGTAGTGAGGCATTGGGAGTTTCCGGTTCTCGCTGTCATAACCCGGCTGATATTTGGTAAGGTCAGTGTCATTCCCAATAAGCGTGGCCACATGGCGTATCTCCTTCACGCAGGTGGTGAAATCTTTCTCATCAAACACGGTACCATCCTCCTTTAAACTTGGGTATCCAAGAGCAATGTTAGCCGGGTCTAGTTCTGGCATAAATGCTTTGGCACGGCTCAATGCAGCTACGGCTCCGGCTCTTGCAGACGCCCGCCTTAGCTCTTGGATCCGTTGAGGTAGCACAACAAGCCGCTTTAACATGTCAGCCAGGAGATGGGGAACGTCATTTGACAAAGCCACAACGGCCAAAGCATCGCCAGACCTCGCATAGAGTTGCTCCACTAGAGTATAAACCGCCTTTAACTTGATCAACATGCTCTGATTAAGGTTTGAGCTCCTGGGGCCTGCGTTAACAAGTATCAGGTGAGCCGGAGGTAACAATTGCAATAGTCATCGAAAGAAGGTTTGCAGTATTCAATGTTTGCACAAGTAGCTTACCGAAGATTGCTGAGACCATTTGGGATATTTGGCGCTTTAAGCCGGATAGCTCGGCTGTTGCTTCTGCAAGCGACGCCTCTGCTTTCTCGGCCCGAGTGACCAAAGAGGCCTTTTCATCAGCCCAGGTTTTCTTGTCTGCTTCAAAGCTTTTCTTCAGCTTTTCTTGTTCAGACACGCTGAACTCAAACTTGGAGTTGGCCTTTTGGATTTCAATTTCTTGAGCTGCCAGGCGGTTCTTCAGGTCAGCAATCTCCGACTCAAATTGGCTTATGGTGGCCTGCGTCAATACCGGGTTATAATCAGAATTATTATCAGATGACATTAAGTCCCAAGCACTTTGCAAGCAAAGATACTTGACACTTGGGGGCTAATGTATACTGAAGAACTCTAAATTACTACTCCAGTTCATGAAACTTAAGTCCCAAGCACTTTGCAAGCAAAGATACTTGGCACTTGTTGGCTAATGCGTATTGCAAGTTTAAAAGTATTATATTACACCGGGTTAAATATCTTGTTCTATACCCGGCCTTTGAGATAAGCCGGATGTTTGATAATGATAAGCAAACTCTAAGTCTACAACATATTTTCTTATAAGCAGTAGACTTGGGGGATGGTACAGTAAGTATGAACAAGGAAAAGTAACAAAAGTGATACCTCAGATTTTTTATGGTCACCATGTCAATCTCCAGGTCACGACTGCTGTGCACTTGGCGTATGTAGCCGGAGACAATCTCTCCAATGCTCAGATGAGTGTAATCGGTAATGTCCAGCTTGGCCTTTCGGCGCTCCAAAAGTTCCTCTTTGGCAGAGCACTTGGCAAGAACAGTGGGCTGTCCCGGTTCAATAAACTGAGTCTTGGTGATCTCAACTTCCGGGTCATCTGCCTTGGCCGGGCTAGGAATCTCCGGGTTGACAGAGCCGTCGAGGGCTTGTTCGGCAGGCGGGTCAGAGGTAGGCGCTGGAACGTCATGAGATGGTTCAGACGGCGGCTCATGGGCAGAGACATCGGGAGCGGCCGTTCCAAGCTCCGGTTCAGTTACAACCGTTTCTTTGGACGGTTTAGTCTTTTTGCCCTCTTACTGGGCTTTACTTGTGCAATCGTGGACAAGTCGAGGAATTAATACAAGAGTATGAGTAAGGTAAACATAAGGTAAGTAAGTGGTCATTACCACAGTGCGGTTTTGAAAGCCGGCATATTTGATTGCATAGACTCGCCAGAGGAAGGTGAAGTATCCCGATAGTTGGAGTCTCGATGAATTGAGAGGTTGACGAATGAAACCCGCCAAAGGTAAAAGAGGACGTAAGTCGAGATAACCTCAGCCTGCTTCTGGTCACATCAGGTAAGCCGGAGGAGAGTTCCACGTCTTTGCTTGTCCGGGTCTGCCTCCGGCTCTCATAAATCTGTCGCTTCAAAAGAAATTGAGGATCTTGGTAAGCTAAAGGATGTGAAATTCTTACTTTCCGGGTCACTCTTCGGTTTTTCTGCCACGGCAAAGGCTCGGAGTCGGAGGAGATTATAGTTACCTCTTCCTCAACGGCTTGGCTGTTTCCCGTGTCCTCCTGAAAGGAATTAATGTCAATAAGGTGATGATAAAAGAGCCAGTGGAGTTAAGAGTTACCTCTTCTTCATCATCATCAGTATCATCCAGTTTTAACATATCTGAAGTGCTTGGCTTCTTCTTCGTTGAAGTTCCTGTCTTGGCGGCTTTTCTCTCGGCTCTCTTGGCTGCTCTGGCTTGTTTGGCAGCCTCATGGTCATATTTGACCTTCCAGAAGTTGTCATCTGCCTGTAAATATTGACACAGGGTTATGAGTAAAAAAACAGGATATAATACAATAAAGGTAATTTTTGAGGATAATGACTTACTGTAGGGGTCGGGTTCTTCTTGCAGAAAGGAAGTAAGTTGAAGGCATTACTAACCACCGAGCCCTCTTTCAATAAAGATTGAGTCGTGGCTTCAACCCTATCATCTGGTAAGTCGTCAGGACTATGACGCAGTGGGTCATCCTTCTCTCCTGAGTAAGTGCACATTAAGCTGGGGCAGCGGCTTAACGGAATCACCCGCCAAGAAACCCAGACTCAGACCAAGTCGATTCCATCTAAGCCGTTCCCCAAGGGAGCTTTGATTTTCTTGATAGTGGGAGCAAGTGGTAGACGTTCAACAGCAATTAGCTTGTCTGGCAGCGGATGATTGGATTCAAGGCGCAGAGCACGAAAGCCGGGCAGCGGGTTTTCATCAGCCGGAGAAGTGTCCTAGCAGTAGAACCACGTCTGGTTCCAATCCTTTGGGTGGCTTGGCAGTTCAGCATAAGGGAAAAGGCAGTCTCTCCGCCGCTGAATTGAGATGCCGCCAAGTTCCAAACTAGGCCTGTTGGCACGTCCATTCTGCCGGTTTAAGTAAAACAATTCTCTGAACAAAAGTAATTTGGACTCTTCTCCAAGGTACACCTTGCAGAAGACTTGGAAGTTGCAAATATTTGACACGGAATTGTGCCCGATGTCTTGAGGTCTGAGGTCAAAAAATTGCAAAACATCCCTGAAGAATTTTGAACCGGGTGGAGCAATTCCCTGGCTTATATGATCAGTAAAAATGATCACTCCCCCCTCCTTGGGTTGAGGTTTCTCCTCTGACGCGTCAGGAGCACGATAAGACATGACCTCCTTCTCGGGTAGATGGTCGGTCTTAACGAACTCAGACAAAGTGCTTTCCGTAACAGTGGACTTGACCCAGTTACAGGTCACAGGAGCTTTGGGAGCCTTAGGCGCCATTATGCAAGTGGAAGCCTACGACAAAATAAGAATTTCCGGTTCAACTTTAACCCGGAAGAAAATATTTTTAAGTCTATTCAGGATGGCGGCTTAAGATGGGGCCTAATGACATATGGCTAATTGTGAAGTGATGCTTAAACCGTTACAGGTATCAGAAGCAGTTTAATTATCTTAAGTCGCCGGAAGCAAGCAAGGCTGACAATCAGTGTTGTCTTTTTAAACTGGTTATACAGACTGTCGTGATTAAAACAGATCTAACAGATGCAGTTTTTTGGCTAAGTATGGAACAAATAGGTTTCGCAAACTGCAGTTATTGTTTTGGATCAAATGGTCGCTCTGAAAAGAAAATTTTCTAGACCTAAAATTGGTGCAGAGAAGCTCATACGCTTGAAGGAAGCCCTGGAACAAAGGAAAAGGGACCTATTTGCATTCGAAATGGGTGCGAAATAGTCGCTGCAGCAGTTCTACACTATTTGACGATCAGAAAAAGGCGTCGGAGGTGAAATCTATCAAGGGTTTGCAACGGGCGGCGACGAACACTGACGAACTCGAGAAGCTGTAATGCAGATCTAAGGCAGGAAAGGAAAGGGACTTACAGATGCAGGACTGCGGCAGAGGTTCGTCGCGTTTCTCTGGTCAAGACAGGTTGATGCAGCGGCCTGAGTTGGAGAAGACGAGGAGCTCGGCGGCGGCGGCGGCGGCGGAGCTCGTGCGGCGGCGAAACAGTGAAAGGAGGAAGACGGTCAAAGGAGGGAGAATGGAAAGACCTAGGTTGTGCCTATTTATAAGGAGAGGTTGACTGGGAAGGCGCGAGAAACAAGGAGGCAAGGTATCATTATCCAACGGCTCCGACGCCTTGGTTTTCGGGATGGTCAGTAAAGAAAGAGATCTGTTCAAGACATGACAAAAAAATAAGAATTTAATGGAAGATGACGTCACGATGGGTTATCACGGATCCAGAAGATGACATCACGGCGGGTTATAACCTTTGCACAGACAGGAGACAGAAAGGCTTGTTTGTTAAGATATTTTAAGATTGACATGAACCGGTTCAAATCAATCTAGGGCCTAATGTTGGGGATATAACTATTTGCGTAAGCCGCCCGTGAGGGGCCGGGTTACGCAAAGAAGGATTCATCAGAAGAAGCCCAAGACCAAGCATGAAGATGGCGGTTCAATAAAGGGTCTAAAAGCCCACAGGCGACTTAAGGCCCGTAGTAGTAAACCGCCGTAATGGCATGACTTGTATCATAAGGTAGAGTTAACTAGTCACTGAGCCGGACACTGTTTATGAGCCGGCCGGGACTCTGTAGGCCGCAGGGCGTATCCCCGTGTATATAAGGGGACGACCCACTGGCGGCTTAGGGCAAGAAACAACTCCTCGAGAACCGGGCATAGCGTATCTCTCTCCCTAGTCATCGAAACCCTAGCAATATCAACCCAACTAGACGTAGGCCTTACCTTCACCGTAAGGGGCCGAACTAGTATAACTCTCTCGTGTCCTTTGTCCCGATTAACCCCTTTAAGCTTCCTAGTTGCGATGGCTCCACAACTAAGTCCTTGCAAGAGGACATCTGCCGTGACAATTCCATGACACGCGAGGAAAGCGTATTCTAGCCAGTATGCCTTCGATGTCGCAGCCCTCCCGCACGGTCGAGCGATTGGGCTTGGCCCAGTAGCGCCAGGCGGCTATACCGCGCTTAGGGCGCGTTTCTGCTCAGCCCATCATAGTAATATTTGTTTCCTTTTTCTTTTCCAGCAGATTTCAAATAATTCCATAGCAGCCATTTCACATCCAAATTTGATGATTCAAATTTCTACCTACTTATAAATTCATGTTCTATTTATCCATATAGGGTGAACATTTTTCCTAGGCCTGATTTTTGCTAGATCTACAAAATACTCCATTTCCTTGATTATCTCAGCTTAGTAAATCCGTAGGAAAATCTTCTGAACTCCAAATGACTTGATTCTCTCTCTGTTGTTTCTCAAATTTCATCTAGTTTATTTTAGTATTTATTTCAAAATTTTCCAAACAACTTTTATGTACTGTTTTGGATTTATGTGGTAATTATAATATTTTGAAAATAGGAAATGAAGGGGAGATATAATTTTCAATGTTTTGGAATGCACCCAACATTTCTGCATGCAAAAGGCAAGCATCTTGAACACATGATATGGTGAATGCATGGTGTTTGTTGCATGAACAATTGAATTATGAATATGTTGAAATCATATGAAATTTGCATACTATTGGTCATACATGCATGATACCCTTTGATGGTATTCTATCTTCAATTAAACATGAAGTATAAGTGAGTATGGTTATTTTCATGTGCCATATGTGCCTGTGTTGGTCCAGGCTAATTTGCAGAAAGAATCAGTCACGAGAAAAGTGACCGTGAGACTGAAATCTCATTGTGAAGAGAATGATTAGTGAGGGTATGTTGGGACATACCAGGTGGTGACCCTGTTGGCTACTCCCAAGGAGTTATATTGTGACAACCATTGCAGGTAAACTTAAACCTCCTGAGTCGACCGTTGATCGAGTCTTGTTCGGGTAACCCCCATACTGGTTTTGTGCTACCACTTGTCCCTGCCACAGACAGGGTACGGTTCAGTAAGTTGTTAACCCCTTTCCCTGCACACACCATACAGAGAGGCCACGATGAGGGTTTTCAGGCACCGGCTGTAATGCCAGTCATCGGGTCAGGGGGCATGGCTGTATCTGGCTGGGCTGAGAGGGGGCACCCCTTGTAATCCGTGCATGTTAATAACGATCCCATGCTACTCGAGACGATGGTCTCCCCACCTTAGAGTTTCTCTTGAACGATGCTTTGGGTGATTCTAGGCATCCGGAAAGTTAATCTTGGTGTGTGTTGGTCAGGCGTTTTTTCAACCCAAAGGTCGTGACGGGAATTAGTCAGCATCTCGGTGTTGGCTAAAGAAATCCTTTACTTGTGGGTAAAGAGTACACCCTCTGCAGAGTTATATCTACTCGAATAGCCATGTCCATGGTTAAGGGCTACAGTCTGGGTTGGCCAAGTGTCGGTCTTAGTGTCAGTCTCCGGAGGAAATAATTAAAGTGATCATGGTTCCTTTTGCAGGATAATGATTATCACTACTGGTGCTATTATGAATATTATTGTTGATATGGATATTGTTGTGGACTAACCTTTTCCTCTTATGTTTAACATTGAGTATCTCTTGGGATGGCTAGACTACCAGGGATACTCAAGTTTATTTTCGTTTCTGAGTATCACTTGGGATGGCTAGTCCACCTGAATATTCATGTTGTTTTCTTATAAGCCCTTTATGAGGCGTCGCTTCAGACATCCGACTGTGGCATGTATTTTCAAGACCTCTCGTGGCGTCGCTTGAGTTCTCGGGCGGTCCTGTCTCGCCTGATTCTCTTTTAGACACCCGCTTGGCATTTTTCTTGGAATTCTTCAGGCGGTCCAACGCCCAATGTTCCATTTCATTTCCTTGATTTACTACTAACATGATTTATTCATCCTTCCGTCGTATGAATATTTATTATGACATGCCTTAATTTTAGTCAAGACTTGGCAGATAATTTAATTCATCATGAGCATATGCATTCAAGATATCTTTTGTTCATCATGTTTGCGAGTACATTCAAACGTACTCACTGGCTTGTCCCTGGCTATTGTCTTGGCCAGATCATGACTCAGAGAGGAGCACTACGAAGACACCCCGCAACCTAGGATTCGAAGATAGCATCCACGCGAGATAAGGGTTATCCAGGTCAGTTGTTCATGTGGGAATGGAGTTCCATCAACATTGGAGATCCACGAGTTGCTTCCATCATCTGCCACTAGAAATCATTGTTTCACTCAATGGACCTATAAGGTCTTATACTCAAATCCTTGTAATTGCTTGGAATTCTGTATGAAGGAAATGTCCACCAGCAACAGTAATCCTGGGGCTGGTTGGGACATAAGGGTCATTTGCTAGGAATTTATGTCCCGGAAAACTAGCCCCGACAACCTTGGTATCAGAGCCAGGCTAACCATTGGCTAATCCTATCTTAGCCTGGTCACTATCCCTAGGTTTCCACATCGTCCATATCCTTTCTTATCCACAATCAAGCTCATCCTATCCAATAGCCTGCACAGTGGCCAGCCGACATCTTTTTGACAGTCGGTGGCCAACCTATCATCCTAGGCCATAGGTCGTGCGCCTGTGGTCGACACTTGAGTTGTCCCATCCACAAGCGTGCCATGGAAGACTCTGCTGGCTTATAAAGGAAGCCTTGCCCCAACTCAGCACCTCACAGCTTTCACTCATAGTCTGATTTCCAAACCACCAAGATGCCTGGTCCCATCTTCCGCAACAAGACCACCACATCTGATCTTGGAGATTTTGTAGCCATCCTCGCCAATCCCACTCCTCTGCTTTTGGCATAGATGAACCCCCAGAATATGTTGTGTACCAGGAACACACAAGTGATGCCATCCATCACTTCTGGGCCACGGTGCACATCTACGGGAGGGGCACCACATTAGAGCGTCCCTACCGTTTCACCGGGAGGAGGACCTCCGACGAGCCCCTAGCCATCCAACTTGCAGCCCGAGAGGGTATAGTTCATCTCTGGCATTTGTCACCAAGGGTTAACACTCGCCCTTTCTTATACTACCCTAGTCGTGAAATCTATGGTAGCCGGACCCAGGTCGCCAACGGTGACCATGAGTCGGATCCTGCTCTAGTGCATCTGGTGGGCTACCTGAGGGCGCAAGAGGCACTATTCGATCAGGTCACTAAAGCAGGACACTTTCTCTTCTAACGCCGGTGAGAAGCAAAGCTGCAACCAATACCGACACCACGATAATGCTGCTTGGGAGGCCAGTTGCGCCCCCAAGGTCTGCTCCTGTCATCTACCCCGGCAATGCCTTCGCCTCCCCAGGGGAACTCCGTCATCTCTTGGAAACCTACTCCAATAGGATTGTGACCACGAGACCCCACAAGGGGCATCATCGCAATTCCAGAGTTGTAGCTCCCCATCCTACCCCGAACAACTCCGATACTAAAGCTCACGGAGAAGCCTCGACATCTGCAAGACACGCTCAGCTAGATGTCAACGAGGTGGACTGAGTCCACCAGTAGTGTTGTCAAATCTTAGTAGTACTGTTGTCTTGTATTTTCAACATAGCAGTCGCATGGTGTAGTGAGCTTGTAAATTACTCGTGTGCCATTGTTTAATGGTACTATGTGTGATCCAGCGTAAATTGTTGGCATATGGTGACAGAGTAAATGCTAGACGTGACTGCCGACATGCATCGTAATACATTACACTCCTTTTGGGAAGTAATGTCCGAGAATTTTACTTGGACAACCCTATGTGGGAACCGATGCACAAGTCGTATCAGCGCTGCATCATGTTTCCAGACCCAGGCACCTTATAAGGGGTCGTATCCATACACCACACCAGCCACCACCACACTTAAGCACCGCTCTTCTCCATTCACCCTTCCATGTCTCACTCCGGAGCCAACCTGAGAACTCTAGATGCAAGCCCTGGTAGTTTCATTAAGGTTTTGTGGGATCTGACCCGCAATACCCTTGGTTACAGCCACCCACCCCAGTACGAGTTGTTCAAAATGATGATCACCCCTGATTCCTCAAAATACTGGCAGTTGTGCACATCCCACCACAGGATTTAAATCAAGGCCCTCCATATGTTGTCTTCATCGGGAGATCCATGCCAACCTCAGGCATGGCTATTGAGGCTGCTGCTTATGAAGCAGTTACCCGTCTTTGATTCACAGTACCCATTGCCAGTGAAAGGAAATACTACTATTTCCCGAGCCACGCAACTTCTGGAGCAGAAGCCACGTTCCGTTGTGAACGTGTAGAGAGAGATCCAGCTCTGGCCAATCTCATTCAGTATGTGATGGCCCAGGAGCATCTAACCCAGCAACTAATGGATTATCTCCATTATCTTATTGTCCTGAGTCCCCACATCGCCGTTGGTGGACCACCCTGGCCAACTCCGAAAGGGTGTGTTCTTCGTTTACTTCCCGCTTCCCTCGGAAGAAGAATGTGCTCCAGCACCGGGAATCCTTCCAGGACCCTAAAGATCTCACCTTCGGACCGTAGACGGTCATTATTGCAGTACCTAGCACTGGTTTACATGATGCAACCATTGTATTGTATTTTAGGGCATATGTCATAAGTGCATTGCCATGACTGCATTCTGCATATGATCATTTGATGTGATTTACATTCAGTGCTTCCGCCCTTAACAAATCTCGAGGACGAGATTTTCTTAAGGGGGATAGAGTTTGTAACACCCCAAAAATTTAATCATTTTTTATTAATTAAAATTTGGCCAATAATAAAATTTTGAATTATACCACGTCATTTATTAATATCAGAGCTTTTTTTGTTTTCTGTTTTACAAAATTTCTTCCCTCCATAGAAGATTATTTTGTAGAATGTGGTGGTCCAGGTTATTTTCTAAATCATTTCATTTATATCATAAATAACAGTAGGAAATATTTTCATAATAAAATTTTCCACAAATAATTCTTTTGATAGCACTTTCAATCCTTAAAATGCTTCTGTTGCACTACAAGTATTATAAATAATTGTTTTAAAATCCCACAAAAATTATGAGAGGTCATGTGATGCCTACAGGTCACTTTATGCAAAAACCTAACTATGTCTTTTGAAAATTTTGAGTGAAACGTCCTCTTTTCATTTCTGCCCCATTCTTGAGTTATAAGCGCAACCCTAATTTTCCTAGCTCCATCAATTCTGAAACTTTGCCATATTGTAGTCCTTCCAACTAGTACCTTAAGTCCAGAAGGGCAACTCTAGTTTTAACTTTTAAGTCCATCAAACACTCCTCTGAAGTTTCTGTCCAGAACTAAATTCTGGTAAAACTTGCACTAGCAAGTTTCTCATCTTACCAAACTAACTCCACTACCCTCTCTATCATCTAAAGATACCTCATCTTGCCAAGTTTCATCATCAACAAAATTTTCTAGCCTGCCCTGGTATTCTATCGAACACCTCATGTGCATGATAGAATTTTGCAAGTTCATAAACTTGCATTGGGAACCTGCTCATCTGATCACACCACCATGTCTACTAGCTCTATCATACCCTAATTCAACTCTCTGGAAAGTTTCATTAGCATCACAGGCTCCTAGACCACCAAGGCATTTCGTCGAGCACTTTTTGCATGTGCTCTAGGCACGGCCGGAGCATGTGTTTTGCACACGTCGGCACCGAGCTCCTGTCGTGTCTCTGCTACTTCCACCTCTCATCCTGATCCTTCTCTGGATCGTCTCGACCACCTGGAAGCTCGCTGACACCCTCGCTTGGCCCCTAGCGCCGTCCACCGCCATCCACGATGACCAGGACTGCCGCCCGACGAGTCCCGCACGGCCACGTCTTTGTCCAACCCGCATGGCGTGTCCCGAGCAGCCCAGCTCCTCCCAGGAGTAACTGCGGGCAGCCACCGCCCTCGCCTACCTCCACCGGCCACGCCTACCGCCGTAATGGACGCCGCCGCCGTGCTTATCCTCTAGACACCGCGGGAACGGCCTCGACGGGCTATAAAAGCCACCCCAGGCCCTCAAACAGCATCATCTCACTCTCTCTCTCCCTCACTGACCCAGCTATAGAAGCAACACGACCGGAGGAGGTCGTCTTCTCTGATTCCGGCAACTACTGCCGCCGCCACTGTTCGGATGGTTCCGACGTCGTCCGGCCCTCCCTCTCCCAAATTTCTCCACCACTAGCCTCCTTGAGCACCCTTGACCCATCTGTCGGTGTCGAAACCGACGGATCTCGGGTAGGGGGTCCCGAACTGTGCGTCTAAGGTCGATGGTAAAAGGAGACGGGGGACACGATGTTTATCCAGGTTCGACCCCTCTCTATGGAGGTAATACCCTACTTCCTGCTTGATTGATCTTGATGAATATGAGTATTACAAGAGTTGATCTACCACGAGATCGTAATGGCTAAACCCTAGAGGTCTAGCTTGTATGACTATGGTAATGAGTCTCTCCCTCCAGACTAAGTCCTCCGGTTTATATAGACACCGGGACGATCTAGGGTTACACAAGGTTGGTTAAAGGGAAGGGAATCTACATATTTGGTCACCAAGCTTGCCTTCCACGCCAAGGAAAGTCCCATCCGGACACGGGTGCAGTCTTCGGTCTTCGTATCTTCACAACCCATCAGTCCGGCCCATGGCCAACAGGCCGGACACCCGAGGAACCCTTAGTCCAGGACTCCTTCAGTAGCCCCCGAACCAGGCTTCAATGATGAGGTGTTCGGCGCGCAGATTGTCTTCGGCATTGCAAGGCGGGTTCCTCCTCCGACGGCTTCCAAGTAATATATTCGGCTTTTAATTCAATGCCGCACCCCTCGGCTTATGTGCATCAATGACTTCAGCCTCCACGTGTTCGGGCGAATGCGGACAGTCAGGGTATTTTTTGCAAATAACACCCCAGCCATGCAAGAAAGAGTGTCTATTTAAAGAGATTGGGTCTCAGATCCATTCGGCACCACGCGGAGAAAATCCTCAGAGATTGCCAAGAAAGACCATTCCTATATGGCTAGCATTCCCAGTTCCTCCTCCCGTTCCGACCCAGAGAAAGGCGAGTGGGAGAGGTGCTCTATGTCCCACAGTCAATTGGCGAAGTTGCAAATGCAGGGATTTCTCCGCCCTGCGGATCTGGTCCCTGTTCGGGCAGGGTTGGCTTCCTTCAAAGGCAAAACCTAGGCGGAGGATTTCCCCAATCCATCTACGGGGGAACGAGTGTGCTTAGTCCCCTATCTGTTGAGGGGCGTGGGATTTCCAATTCACCCATTCCTCCGAGGGCTTCTGGAGTATTATGGCCTCCAGCTGCACAATTTTACCCCAACCTCCATCCTGCACATTGCGGGTTATGTCGCTTTATGCGAACTATTCCTAGGTTGTGAGGCCCATTTTGATCTGTGGAGAACGTTGTTTTTTCTTGTCCCGCGCAACCACGAGGGATCAATATTTGAAGTGGGCAGGGCCGAAATATGGCACATTGCTGAGACCGGATACCTATCCGGTACACCGAAGAAAGCTTTCGAAGAGTGGACCTCTGAATGGTTTTACATTGAGGACGTCGTACTTCCAGATCCAGTCTGGAGGGGTCTCCCCGAGTTTACAAGTGTCCCTCTGAAGAAATGCCATAGCTGGCGCCCTCGGAGCCTCGAGGAGGAAGATAATGCGGAAGTCTGTCAACTCCTGAGCAAGATCAGGACGCTTGCCCAGTCCAGATATACGATAGTCGAACTGATGGCGACCTCCATAGTGCGGGGGGTCCAGCCGCTCCAATACAGAGGACTCCCCATGTGGAACTACAATGGGGAAGATGACGCTTCCCGCTGTGGTAGGAAAGTTCCGGACACCCCTGCCGCCCTAGCCAAAATACTGGCCGAACTATTTAAGGGTGAGGAAGAGGAGTTCCTGCGCATCACGCACAGAGAAGGATATTCCATGTACAGTCCTCCTAGCTGGGTAAGCCCCCAACTCTTCTGCTCTACTCATTCCACTCCCTGAGCTTCGTTCAATGAATATTAACCCGTCCATTTATAACAGCACTGGCGAAAGATTTCCGAGGGGCTTCACAACCCCGCCCCGCAGCCCGAGGGCCACAATCGGGACCTTGACCCCGGATTCGAAGAGGATCCGGATATATTTGTGGTGCTTGAGAATGGGAAGTTTTATCGAACGAGCTATGACGGCATAGAGGTGGCCATCATCGCCGACTATCCCGGTCTTCTCCCTGCTTCTCACGTAAGTAATTAGGAGACACTTTGTCGGAGAGGGTTTTCTCATTGTTCCTCACTCACCGCACCATCCTGTGCTTAGAAGGAGAGGCGTTTTGGTGCGTCGTGGTGCCCCAGGGGCATCTCCAGAGAGAGCGGCTCCCGCGTTGGGCAGGCCTTGGAAGAGGAAGGCAATCAGAGATACGGTTGGGCCTTCCTTGAAGAGGTATTGGTTCGCAACTATGCTCTTTTTAGCAGTCGCGTCCAACTGTGACTCATATGTTCATTTTGTATCAGGAAAAAGGTTCGACGGACTGTGTCCGGGGACCCGACCAGTTGTACTCCTAATAACTAAGATTCGGTCCCAGCCAAAGAGACGGGGCCCGATATCGGAGTAGTGCCAGACTGTCCTTCTGTCGAGGGTTCGGAAAATATGTTTGTCACCAATTCGGAAGTGGAGAGCGCCATGAATCACCGGCGCCGGAGGGCCGTTTTACAAAATCCCCGCTTCTCAAAAGAGGCGTTCGGTGCCTTTAGCTCAGCTGATGCATACATCCGAGCTGCTCGAGATGGGCTTAACAGAGCCACCGAGCAACATTTGAAAGATGTGCAGGTAAGTTTACCTTGTCCGAATTTGATAACCATGTGCCCGTAGCCCCCGAGACTTGAAGCAGTTGGGAGAAATGTTTTAAGGATCGTTGTATAACCAGGTTCTTACAGAGAAGAACGACCTGCTAGCCCAAGAGCTGGAGCAGTGCCGAGCACAGCTAACTGCCGCTACCACCGAACTGGAAAAGTTCAAGAAGGCGTCTTCTGGTAATATTTCCCTCCATCGAGAAACAAAAATGATACGCCAGCTGTATTGAAACTGCTGCTTGTCTCATAACAGGGTCATCGGACCAACTGGAAGAGGAACTGAAGGCCGCTCAAACGAGTGAAAAAGAGGCGAAGAGACAACATGCAGCGGCGTGTTCGACCCGAGTCTGAGAGTAGAAAAACAAACTCGTGATTCAAACACCAAACCGGGCGAAGAACTGAAAGATGTGCGAGCCCGACTAGCCGACTTTTGTGAAGGAGAACAAAAAAGCTGCGGCGGCATATTCAGTATGTGGCCGAATTTATCTTATAATAGTTTGGAGGTAAAATTAGTTGATATAGCTATGATTGCAGGTATGTTGATGGGCCGTCCCGAAGAGGAGGTGTCCGGATCATCAAGTGATCTTCTGCAAGGGCTGTTGCAGTTGCACGAGCAAGCTCGGCAGGCATTGCGGAGTGTGGCCAAGGCCTTATGGCCATCCGCCTCCCCTCCAGGGAGTATGGAGAAGCTTGTAGAGCTGTTCAAGGGAGCGCGGAGGCGTATCCGACTATGGAAGATATCGGCCTGCCGAGAGGGTGCGCGAGAGGCCTAGGCCATGGTAAAAATGCAGTATAGCAAGCTGGTTCCGAATCACATGGCCCGGGTTAGACCGCTAGGGTCAAATGGGGAAGAAATTCCCGTTAGTTTAGTATATGACCAAGTAGAGGTAGCTGCTAGATATTCCCAACAGGATTGTAAGTTAGACCGCCTGTTGGACGATATAGAGGAGGAAGTTTTTAAGTCCTAAGTGACTATGTACTTTCCTTCTAGGTGGATTGTAAAACGATTGTCATGGCCGACCTTTTCTCTTCGACCTCTCGACCCGAAGGTGCGGAGTGTTCTCCGAATACTTGAGTGGCAAAATAGACCGGGGTATGCGTGAATACCAGGCGTAGGGCTCATAGTTGCTTGAACAGAAAAGTTGTATCTGGCTAGTTATGTTATATTACATTAAAATTGTAAGAAACATCTTCCAGAGAGAATAGTTTCGTTAAGGGTTCCTTTCCTGGGTGTGCATGTCCGGACTGTGATGAAGAAATCACAATGTATAGCTTCTGGGGTTCACGATGGAACGAATTCGAAAACACCTTTAGTTCACCGACCGAATATTCCCTTAATAACGCTAGCTTTCGGCTTCACCCAGTCTGAGGTACACATCTGGATGACCAGGCAGTAACAATTGCAGAGGTGCTCCCTTTATGCACTAGCCGAACTAACATGAACGTAGGGCATAAGCACAGGAGCCAGGCAACCCAGCTTGGCCAAAACTTAAGTCATATCGATGCATATAATGGTGAAGAAAATGTACATATGGGAGAAAACGCATGTGTGATGAGCTTGATGGTCGGAAAATAATAATAGCAAGCTTCTTCCAAGAAGCCCCCAGGTATAATAGACGTACATACTTGAAGATGTATGCGTCGGGGGTGTACGGTCGAACCGCACCAAAGCTTTTAATGCTAAAGAGAAAAAACGAAAAGAGAGAAAAATGATGGAAACAATAGGGGAGAGGAAACGAACAAAGGGTTCTGCACTAGGCATAGAATCCCCGGAGTCTGGCCACGTTCCAGGGGTTCGGCTCTAGTCGGTTATCTGACGCATCACGCAAACGGTATGCCCCTCCGGTGAGAACTTCGTCGATGATGAAGGGACCCTCCCATTTGGGCTTGAGTTTTTCCTTTTTCTTCTTCGGCAGGCGTAGAACGAGTTCGCCGACGTTATAAGTTTTGGCCTGCACTTCTCTGCTTTGATACCTTCGAGCCTACTATTGATAAAATGCGGAATGGGCTTTTGCGACGTCACACTCCTCCTCCAGGGCATCTAGGCTGTCCTGCCGATCGAGCTCGGCCTCTCTCTCTCTCTCTCTCTCTCTCTCTCTCTCTCTCTTTGTACATGCGCACTTGAGGTGAGTCATGAATAATGTCGCATGGTAGCACTACCTCTACGTCGTACACCATGAAGAAAGGTGTGTATCCGGTAGTTCGATTGGGCGTGGTCCGCAGCCCCCAGAGTACGGAGTTGAGCTCCTCAACCCAGTGCTTGTCTGATTCTTTTAAAGACCGCACTAGTCTAGGCTTAATGCCGCTCATAATAAGACCATCGGCTCTTTCGACTTGACCATTTTTCTATGGATGATAGACAGAGGCGTAGTCGAGCTTAATGCCCAGATTAGCACACCAGGTTTTTACTTCGTCGGCTGTGAAGTTGGAGCCGTTATCGGTGATGATACTGTGCGGAACACCATAACGGTGTACGACGCTGGATATGAATTCTATCACCGGCCCGGACTCGGCCGTTTTAACTGGTTTGGCTTCTATCCACTTGGTGAATTTATCCACCATGACCAGCAGATATTTTTTCTTATGGCTTCCTCCTTGAAGCGGTCCAACCATATCCAGTCCCCAAACCGCAAAAGGCCAACTGATGGGGATTGTTTGTAGGGTAGTGGGGGCATGTGGCTTTGGTTGGTGAAGAGTTGGCATCCGACGCAACGTTGGACAAGGTCCTGTGCATCTGCTCGGGCCGTCGGCCAATAGAATCCTGTACGGAAGGCCTTGCTAACAAGGGCCCGAGCTGCGGCGTGGTGCCCGCCGAGACCAGCATGGACCTTGGCCAGGAGCTGCCGCCCCTCCTCCTCGGAGATACACCTTTGAAGGACTTCGGTAGCGCTTTTCTTATAGAGCTCTCCGTCGTGAACCTTGTAGGCCTTCGAACGCCGGACAATGCGGCGGGCCTCATTCTGATCCTCAGGAAGTTCTTTCCTATTAAGGTAGGCCAGGAAGGGTTCGGTCCATGGGGCAATGACTGCCATAATGAGATGGGCCGACGGTATTATTTCGGTGGCTGAGCCGCCGATGATATCTGTGTGTTCGGCATCTGGGGTTGTGCTCAGATCCGGACTAGTGTTGCCGCTTTCCCCCTGCCACACCACGGATGGCTTAAAAATCCTTTCCAGAAATATATTAGGTGGGACGGGGTCGCGCTTGGCGTCAATACAAGCAAGAACGTCCGCCGCTTGATTACTTTCACGGGCCACATGATGGAACTCGAGCCCCTCGAACTGAGCCGACATTTTTAGAACGGCATTACGATAAGCCGCCATCTTTGGGTCTTTGGCATCAAAATCTCCATTTATTTGAGATATTGCCAGGTTTGAGTCCCCACGCACCTCTAGGCGTTGTATGCCCATGGAGACAGCCATCCGGAGACCATGCAACAAGGCCTCGTATTCGGCTGCATTGTTGGAATCTGTGTATAGTATTTGGAGTACGTACCGAACGACGTCTCCAGTAGGAGATGTTAACACGACGCCCGCTCCTAGTCCTGCCAGCATTTTGGAGCCATCGAAATACATACCCCAATTGGAGTATGTGCCGTACTCTTTAGGGAGTTCGGCCTCTGTCCATTCGGCGACGAAGTCAGACAGCACTTGGCATTTAATAGCTCGACATGGTTTGTATGTAATATCAAATGGAAGGAGCTCAGTGGCCCATTTGGTGATCCGGCCTGTGGCATCACGGTTGTTTATTATGTCGTTGAGTGGTACTTCGGAAGCCACCGTGATCGAACACTCCTGGAAGTAGTGTCGTAGCTTTCGGGATGCCATGAAGACCGCGTATGCTATCTTTTGATAATGGGGGTACCGGGATTTGCATGGTGTAAGGACAGTGGATACGTAGTATACTAGCTTCTGAAGCGGGAATTTGTGTCCGTCCTGTTCTCGTTCAACGACGAGCACAACGCTCACCACCTGATGTGTTGCCGATATGTATAGTAACATGGGTTCGCCGACATTTGGCGCGGCCAGGATTGGGTTGCTCGCTAGAAGGGTTTTTATTTCTTCCAGTCCAGTTGTTGCTGCGTCCGTCCACTCGAAGTGATCGGTTCCTCGTAGAAGGAGATAGAGTGGCAGCGCCTTTTCTCCCAATCTGGAGATAAAGTGGCTTAGAGCTGCCACGCAACCCACGAGCTTTTGGACTTGTTTAAGGTCTGTTGGCGTAGCCAATTGTGACAGAGCTCGGATTTTGGCTGGATTTGCTTCAATTCCTCTGTTGGAAACGATGAAGCCCAAAGTAGCTTTCCAATGAGGACGCCAAAACGCACTTTTCCGGATTGAGCTTAATGTCATACGCGCAGAGGTTGTCAAATGTGAGACGTAAATCGTCTATTAGCGTTTCGACGTGCCTAGTCTTGATGACGACATCGTCCACATAAGCTTCAACTGTCTTGCCGATCTATTTCTCCAGGCATGTTTGAATCATGCGTTGGTATGTGGCGCCAGCGTTCTTGAGCCCGAAGGGCATGGTGTTGAAGCAGAATGGCCCACATTGGGTAATGAATGCTGTTGCAGCTTGATCGGACTCCTTCATTTTGATTTGATGGTATCCGGAATATGCATCAAGGAAACACAGTGAGTCGTGTCCTGCGGTAGCATCAATGATTTGATCAATGCGGGGGAGGGGGAAGGGATCCTTAGGGCAAGCCTTATTGAGGTCTTTGAAATCGGCCTTACAGCGCCAGGATTTGTCCTTCTTTGGTACCATCACCAAGTTTGCCAACCAGTCCGGATGTTTTATTTCTCTAATGAATCCGGCCTCAATTAGCTGGGCTAACTCCTCCCCCATAGCTTGGCGTTTGGGTTCGGAAAAGCGCCGCAGTGCTTGTTTGACTAGTTTATATCCCTTTAATATACTGAGACTATGTTCGGCTAGCTTGCGTGAGATTCCATGCATATCAGAAGGGTTCCAGGCGAATATATCCCAGTTTTCGCGAAGGAAATCCCGTAGTGCAGCGTCGACCATTGGGTCTAGTTGTGCTCCAATAGATGTTGTCTTCTTGGGGTCCGTTGGGTGGACCAGGAATTTGACTATTTCTTCTGTCGGTTTGAAGGAGGTGGATTTGGGTCGTTTGTCTAGGATCGCATCGTCCCTATCCACCGTGGAGCGCAGTGCGGTTAATTCTTCGGACGCGAGGGCTTCAGATCATTATGGGCCATATGGGCATGCTGTTGAAGCAGAATGGCCCATATGGGGATGGCGAGATTCTTCGGCCGCTTCGAGCAAAGCAGAATGGCCCATATGGGCATGGCGAGATGATTTTACACGCTTCCAAGCTATACCTCATTACGGTACATGAAACTCAAAATGCCCGGACCAAACGGCATAATCACTCTTGTCAGTGATCCGGACATAGCACTCCGCGCTGAAAACAAAACCGCATCCCTGGCCCTTGATCTGAAGGTCGTGCTGCTTTGCTCGATGCGGCTTCTGTTTATTTCCATCTTGTGGAGTGTATCCTCATAGATGAGGTTTAGTCTACTGCCGCCATCCATGAGGACCTTGGTGAGTCGAAAGCCATCCACGATGGAACTGAGGACTAATGCAGCTGGTGCTCGGACTGTCCTGCATTTTGGTTCGTCACCGGCATTAAAGTTTATAGCAGTGTCGTTCCAAGGGTTTATCGCGGCGATTTGACAGACTTCGGCAAGGTCGCGGAGTGCCCTTTTGCGCTTATTGTTTGAAGCGAATGTCTCGAAGACCGTCAATAATCTGGGATCGTTGTCTTCTGGAGGGTGTTGCTCTGGGGTGTTTTTGGTAAGGATGTCCTCACCGCTCTTGGCTACCTGCCGGAGTATCCAACATGCTCTAAGGCTGTGGGTTGGTATGGTGTCCGGTGTTGTGTGTATTTTGCATGGGCCATCGAGCCATCCCTCGTAACGGTTCCATGCCGCGTAATGGGTTTATTTTTCTTGGCTATTGGACTGGGCGTGTCACGGGGATGCGCCCTTTTCGCCTGGACCAGCGGTTGAGTTGGGACCGATGGCTCCCAACAAGCTGCCTGACCTTTCCAGACGCTTTCCATTGTGTTGTACTTCTGTACGATAGTTGCCAAGTCAACGAAGTGTTGTATGCGGCGGCGATTAATGCCGTTGAGGATTCCTTCATTCATGCAATTTGTTGCGAGCGCCGATATCGCGTCCTCGTCGCGGCAATCTTTAACCTTGTCCTTGACAAGGAGGAATCTGGCCCAGAAGTGGTGGACCGTTTCCTGAGACTATTGTTGTATGCTCATGAGAGCACTTATGTCTGGGTGGGTGGGTGGAATTGGATCCGAACCCTGACCCGATCAATGATCCGGAGTCTGAAGGTTTTCCAGACTTAACAGTCCGGGCTCCGAAGTATCTTCTAGTTGCTTATGCCCGCCATCCGATCCTATGTTCGGAAGGCTGGTCACCTCCTCTTGCTGGTGGGTATCCGGCTCTGCGGGGTCGGCGATCCGGACATAGTCCGTTTTCAGAATAGGGGAAGAGACGCTGTCTTGCTCCTTGACTACCGCTATCTGGTGGGTGACCGGTGGAGATTTGATTTCTCTTTGGTCGGGTTTAAGCCTGATCCGATCGTAATCTGTGGTGATTCCCAGGGCGGTGATGCAATCAAGGAGCTCATTTAAAGATGAAAACTCCACCGGATCCATCTGCTTGGAGTATTTGGAGTCGATACGAAGGGGATTTTCGATGGCCCGAGAGGTCATCGTCGGCTTAACTATGACGAGCAGGCGGTCATGGTAAGCCGCCCACCGGAGGGTTTGGCCTGGGGCCAATTCTCCTCTAGCGGTGATATTGTCTTTAAGGACAAGGCGAGTGATCGATCCTGTCGTCGACGGCATAGTGGAACTCTCAATGAAAGCACCAATGTCGGTGTCATAACTGGCGGATCTCGGGTAGGGGGTCCCGAATTGTGCGTCTAAGGTCGATGGTAACAGGAGACGGGGGACATGATGTTTACCCAGGTTCCGGCCCTCTCTATGGAGGTAATACCCTACTTCCTGCTTGATTGATCTTGATGAATATGAGTATTACAAGAGTTGATCTACCACGAGATCGTCATGGCTAAACCCTAGAGGTCTAGCTTGTATGACTATGGTAATGAGTCTCTCCCTCCGAACTAAGTCCTCCGGTTTATATAGACAACGGGAGGATCTAGGGTTACACAAGGTCAGTTACAAAGAAGGGAATCTACATATTTGGTCGCCAACCTTGCCTTCCACACCAAGGAAAGTCCCATCCGGACACGGGTGCAGTCTTCGGTCTTTGTATCTTCATAGCCCATCAGTCCGGCCCATGGCCAACAGGCCGGACGCCCGAGGACCCCTTAGTCCAGGACTCCTTCACCATCCCCGCACTCAATTCTGCTCGGGAGCCACCGTGGGCGAAACGCCCAATTCACCCCGCCGGAGCTCTTCGACCGAGCTCACCGTCGGCGACTCCCTTCACTCCAGCGACCAAGGAGGGCACCCTAGTGTTCACCTCGACCTCATGAGCTCACGGATGGCCTCGGTTTTCCAAATGGAGCCGCCAATCACTGACGAGCATCACTGGAGCGCCGCCTCTGTTCGGCCAGAGGAGATGGCGGGTGCGTGGACTGGTCAAACCTGACCAGTGGGCCAGGCGGGCCCACTGTCAGTGACCCAGCGCCGCGCCAGCTCGTCTTAGGTGGAGACGGGTTCCGTTGAAGTTGCTTTCCCGCGAGGAAAGCGTATTCTAGCTAGTACGCCTTCGACATCGCAGCCCTCCCACATGGTTGAGCGATTGGGCTTGGCCTAGTAGCGTCAGCTAGCTATACCGCGCCTAGGGCGTGTTTCTGCTCATCCCATCACAGTAATATTTGTTTCCTTTTTTCTTTTCCAGCAGATTTCAAATAATTCCATAGCAGCCATTTCACATCCAAATTTGATGATTCAAATTTCTACCTGGGTTAAGGGCTATAGTCTGGGTTGGCCAAGTGTCGGTCTTAGAGTCAGTCTCCGAAGGAAATAATTAAAGTGATCATGGTTCCTTTTGCAGGATAATGATTATCACTACTGGTGCTATTATGAATATTATTGTTGATATGGATATTGTTGTGGACTATCATTTTCCTCTTATGTTTAACCTTGAGTATCTCTTGGGATGGCTAGACTACCAGGGATAATCAAGTTTATTTTCGTTTCTGAGTATCACTTGGGATGGCTAGTCCACCTGAATACTCATGTTGTTTTTTTATAAGCCCTTTATGAGGTGTCGCTTCAGACACCCGACTGCGGCATGTATTTTCAAGACCTCTTGTGGCGTCGCTTGAGTTCTCGGGCGGTCCTGTCTCGCTTGGTTCTCTTTTAGACACCCGCTTGGCATTTTTCTTGGAATTCTTCGGGCGGTCCAACGCCCGATGTTCCATTTCATTTCCTTGATTTACTACTAAAATGATTTATTCATCCTTCTGCGTCGTATGAATATTTATTATGCCATGCCTTAATTTTCAGTCAGCACTTGTAGATAATTTAATTCATCATGAGCATATGCATTCGGTATATCTTTTGTTCATCATGTTTGCGAGTACATTCAAAAATACTCACTGGCTTGTCCCAGGCTATTGTCTTGGCCAGATCATGACTCAGAGAGGAGCACTACGAAGACACCCCGCAACCTAGGATTCGGAGATAGCATCCACGCGAGATAAGGGTTATCCAGATCAGCTATTCCCGTGGGAATGGGGTTCCATCAACGTTGGAGATCCACGAGTTGCTTCCATCATCTGCCACTAGAAATCACTGTTGTACTCAATGGACCTATAAGGTCTTGTACTCAAATCCTTGTAATTCCTTGGAATTCTGTATGAAGGAAATGTCCACCAGCAACAGTAATCCTGGGGCTGGTTGTGACATAAGGGTCATTTGCTGGGAATTTATGTCCCGGAAACTGGCCCCGACACCTGTGAAGAGGCACGGCAAAACAAATCATGGGTTTCCTCGGTATTCATAGATGGGCTCGTTCCCGTGGGAAGAGCACGGTGTCGGTGTCAAAACCGGCGGATCTCGGGTAGGGGGTCCCGAACTGTGCGTCTAAGGCGGATGGTAACAGGAGGCGGGGGACACAATGTTTACCCAGGTCGGGCCCTCTCGATGGAGGTAATACCATGCTTCCTTCTTGATTGATCTTGATGATATGAGTATTAAAAGAGTTGATCTACCATGAGATCGTAGAGGCTAAACCCTAGAAGCTAGCCTATGGTATGATTGTTATTGTCCTACGGACTAAACCCTCCGGTTTATATAGACACCGGAGGGGGCTAGGGTTACATAGAGTCGGTTACAAGGGGGAAGATCTACATATCCGTGTCACCAAGCTTGCCTTCCACGCCAAGGAGAGTCCCGCCCAGACACGGGACGAAGTCCTCAATCTTGTATCTTCATAGTCCAGTCTGGCCAAAGGATATAGTCCGGCTATCCGAGGACCCCCTAATCCAGGACTCCCTCAGTAGCCCCTGAACAGGCTTCAATGACGATGAGTCTGGCGTGCAGATTGTCTTTGGCATTGCAAGGTGGGTTCCTCCTCCGAATATTCCATAGTAGATTTTGAACACAAGGATAGTGTCCGGATCTGCAAAACAAATTCCACATACCACCGTTGAGAGAATAATATTTCCACAAATCCAATCTGCCGACCGCTTTTCATAATGTGACGTATTGTCGTGGTTTGGTCACGACGAACCGTTTTTCCGAGCCTGCCACTACACGTGTTGTGAGGCGGTATTTATTGGCACGTCCTGTCGAAGCAGAGATCGTGTCCCTTTTTTCATGGGATTCTCATCAATACGGGTATAGGTAACCCAATCGTGCCCGTTGGTACGACTCCTCGATTTAGGCAAGTCCCAAACGGCCACGCGGAGGACGCTTGATATTCATCCCCTTTATAAATAGGCCTAGGCCTATCTCCTTCCTCTTGCGCTCAATCGAATCCTCCCCCCACCTCGAGTTCCAACACCCAAGGCTCAGGCTAGGCGCTTCGGACCTACAATCATGTCTGGATCCAACCTTCAAGGTCGGTGGGTGCCCTCCTCCGTCACAGAGGAGGACATGAAGAAGCTAAGAGAGGCTAGGTATTTGACCAGCGGAATCTCGCACAGGCTGCCTGCTCGAGGGCAGGTCATTCCCACTCCCGAACCTTGCGAGAGTGTCGTATTCGTCTCCCACTTCCTCCGAGGGCTAGGTTTCAGTCTAGATCCCTTTGTCAGAGGGCTCATGTTCTACTACGGGCTCGATTTCCATGATCTGGCTCCGGATTCTATCCTTCACATTTCGTCGTTCATCGTCGTGTGTGAAGCCTTCCTCCGCATTACCCCACACTTCGGCCTATGGCTCAAGACCTTCAATGTGAAGCCGAATATGATTGAGGGGCGACATGCAGAGTGCAAAGGTGTCGTAATAAGCAAAGGCGCCAATGTTCCATGGCCAAAGGGTTCCTTCCCGGAGGTGTCCAGTTTATGGCAACGGGAGTAGTTTTATATCATAGCTCCCCGGGGTACCAAGTGGGTAGCCACCCCTGCCTTCCGCTCGGGCCCCCCGCCACAAATGGCATCATGGGTCAACAAGGGGCTGACTGGGGGCCAGTAAATGACGTGCCGACATTGCAGAGTCGCATCCGAGATCTCCACGAGAGAGATATCAGCCTTGTTAAGGTAATGCAAGTTATACTAGTTCTTCAAGCCCTGCCTTGCAAACGTCGACCTCTCCATATGTGGGAGTTCAACCCGGAAGGACCGCGAACTATTCAGCACTTCTTCGGCGTGACGCTCGAAGAGATGTACAGATCGTTCTTCGGATCACAAATAGAGTGTCCGGACACCTCCGAGGATGCGGGTCTGAACTGCAATCGTCCAGACACTCAAGTAAGTAATTACCAAACACGTTGTCTTTTAATTTATCACAACATCATTCTGAAAAGTTGCCTTTTTACCAGGACTGGATAAAAAAGGCGAGGATGATCAGGTGTCCGGCCCCCTTCCCGAGGGCTCACCGGATCCTGTACTAGCCAGGATGCTTGAGCTTGCGCCTTATCAAGCGCCATCAGGGGAAGGTAAAGGGAGGAACAAAGAGGTCGAGAGTGAGCCTCACTCACTATTCATCCAAACCGGGGGAATTAGTGCCTCCTCGAAGGAGGATAACCGAGGGGAAGAATCTAAAATTCCCTCTCCCCAGGGAAGGAAGAGGACCGCCTCTGAAGACTTGGAAGTAATGGTCTCCAAGCGAGGGAAGAATCCTTTGTCGGAGGGTCCTACCCCGGAGGGCATCCTTACCGCACAGTACCCGCAAGGGGACCAGCCCTCTACCGAGCTGTAAGTAAACGAAAGTACTTTATAGTAAATATATCCTGCTTCATTTCCGAGAACGATAACCGAAGCGTGCATCTTGTAGTTCGGATCGTAGCCCTTCTCGACGATGGAGAGCGAAACACCTTCCCGTGCCTCCCCGCCTCGTGAAGCGGGTGACCCTGAGGTGTTGTCATGGAGGATTTCTCCTGATCCGCCAAGGCCAGGGGGTAACCCTTCGTCCCCCCAAAGTCCGGAGTATTTGGCTCCTAAGCAGAGCCACAGAAAGAGTCCGAAACCGTCCGGTGTGCGATCGGACGCACTGATGAATCTTCTGGAGCAAGCGGCTGTCTCGAAAACGCATCGTGCTCTAATCGGCACGGTGGTTGAGAGGATTTCATCCGCCGAAAGCGGGTTGCATGAAGCTTTTATGAGTCTGCTGAAAGGCTTTGAGGTACGTGAAATAGTATATGTTTTTTATGGTAGCGCACACGCTAGGTGTGCCCTATGCAGGTAGTAGCCCCTGAGACTCTGGTTGCTGTCGAGAACGGCGGCAAACAGAGGATCATAGTCCCAGGTAATAATCAGTTCGCCTTTCATGTGCAGGTGGCTAGAGGTCTGGTGGCTAGCCGGACTGGTGAGTTTGCCGAGCTGAAGCGGCAACTTGATGCGGCAGATGCCGACATCGTGCTTGTAAACAAGCGGCTTGACGAGGCACAGGGTATGTGTTTTCTTCAGTGGTCAACACCTATTAAGAGGAGCATAATGCTAGTATCGTTAATATGTTGTGACTGCAGATGGGGCTGCCGCCGTGGAGACCCTTCGGGCGGAACTTGCCCGAGCCAAGGAACAAGCCAGGAAGAGTGATGCGGCCGCTCTAAAGGCGGTCAAGAGCTGAGAGCGAATAGGCTGCGCATTGCCAAAGCAAGGATAAAATAGCCAAGATGGCTGTTGAGTTGAAAGATGCCGCCGACCGTTACGAGCTTCTTGAAAAGGAAAACCGAACGAAGATGACGGACCTGGAGAAGGCCATGGTAGTGGCCAAGGACGCCCGCTCTAAAATCAGAGCGGCGAAGGAGGAGCTACGTCAAGTCGGGGATATCGCGGCTGGGAAGCCCTTTTTGTTGCAGACGAAGTTCGGAGATCCTAAGTATGCCCCTCTTGATCAACTATGGAGTTCTGCAGACGCATACATGGATTTCATAGCGAGTGCTGCTGATGCAGCCGAGTTTTTCAAAGATCAGAAAGATCGTGAAGTGGAAAAGTTGTTCTGGTCACAGTTCAATGTTCCAGTGCATCCGCTGCTATTGAATGAGCGAATGGCCGAGTGGGCCGAGCTCCATAGGTTGTCCGGGCTTGCCATGAGGTCTGTTGTGGATCATCTTTGGCCGGAAGGGCCAAGGCCGAATAGTTATTTTAGTTTAGTGCAACAGTTCCTTGATGTTGTGTCGTGCATCGACGCTATGAAGAGGTCGGCGTGCATAGAGGGTGCACAGATGGCACTTGCCCGTGTCAAGACATACTGGGCAGAGATGGAGGCCACCGCTATTGCAACCCAGAGTTCGGCCGTGGGCCGAGTATCGGCCGAGCACTACTTTGAAGAAGTCCTTGAAGGCGCTCGTTTAATAGAGGCTCAGTGCCTGAAGAATGTTATGTTCTAGTGACATGTATTCCCATTGTAAGACCAATGTTTATTAAATTATAAAGGTTGTGTTTATACTTTTGCCTGAAAGTATTATGATGCCTCATGTGCGGCCGTTTATGTATATATGTATATAACCTGAAAGTTTGCAGTCGTCGGCTTCAGCCCCCACGCATATGATGCAGGTGTGTTCGCAAAAACGCGTATTCACACTTGATCCAGCGGCTTGGTCCATTAAGGAGGTGATAGCGCAGCGAACGAGGCAATCGGACTATATTGCTTTAACACTTTCACTTAGCCATTGGAGTTTGACGGTGGGACTACTATATAGCCCCTGGTACCTCCGCGCTCATCCGAATACGGGGCGCGTACATACATGACCGGGAAACGGCCCTTCGTTAATGCGGAGGAATCCCGAAGATTCCGCTAAGTCATCGAGTGGTTGACCAGTCTCGCGCTTTATCATGACAGTCAGTTTTCGGCTTTCTCTACTGAGGTGCTCATCCGGATGAACCAGGGCACAATCGCATTAGTTCTCCCGGTGCCACCGTAGCCGATAGAGCGGAAGTAAGGCAGCAAAACACGGGAGCCGGGCAAACCCAACATTTGACCAAAGACATGATTCGGAGCTGATGCATATAAGGCCAAACTCGTGATGCCGAACACGCCCTAAGGTATTCGGTCTTTACAACATATGCCGGGCTGAATAACACCCTTGATGATGATCCCTGAGTGTCCAGGTACGTGCATCTCTCTGACGTGGCGAAATGCCAATAACGTCAGCATCGCTCTCGGTTATACTGAGTATCCAGAGGATGTGAACAACAAAAGACAGTAAAAAAGGTTTACACAGGGTCTTAATCTAAAAAGAAACCTTTGAGCGGGTCCCTGTTGCACGTCTGCGCATGTGTCTCCGTTGTGCCGTATCCTGGAAGGGTGTAGCACGATTGTCGTCTGTAAAAGAGAAGAACTTAGGTGAACGTTGTCGTGCGAAAAATTGGTTATTCTCGCTAAACCATGAAAATTCCAGATAAGTAAAGTTGAGCCGAACTAGCCCTGTTTACACACGGGAAGCCCCTGGTACCGCCTATGGGGGTATAGTCATCAAACCAATCTCGGGTTTATCTAAGCTGTTATAGCTTGTAATGCGCCGGACTCGTCTAGCCGGTCCGCGGTCTTGACGACCGATCATTTATTCTGGTTGGAGGGGCCGTTTAGTGTTCGGCTGTTAAAGTCGTCGCACATTCTTCCGCTCGTAAAGAAAGTTCAATATTTCCGCTAATTGTGATGATGCCACGTGGACCGGGCATCTTGAGCTTGAGAGAAGCGCAATGCGGTACTGCATTAAAACGAGCAAAATCTGCTCTTCCGAGTAGTGCTAGGCACTTCGAAATGGAGCGATGTCGAAGGTTAACTTTTTTCTTCGGAAGTTGTTGAGAGAACCGAATACAACCTCTAGTATTAGAGAGCCAGTGCAACGAGCCTCTGGGCCTGGTATTACTCCCTTGAAGGTAGTATTACTATGGCTGATTTTTGTCGGTTCTATCCTCATTTTGCGGATTGTGTCCTGATATATCATATTAAGACTACTGCCATCGTCCATAAGGACTCATGTGAGATGGTATCCGTTTATTATTGGGTCTAACATCAAGGTAGCCAATCCTTCGTGCTGGATGCTTGTCAGGTGATCCCTGCGATCAAAAGTGATCGGGCAGGCTAACCAGGGGTTGAACTTAGGGGTGACGGGCTCTACGGCGCGTGTGTCTCGGAGTGCATGTTTGCTTCTCCTCTTCGTTACGTGGATCATGTTCACTGTTTTGACCTCTGGTGGGAATTTTTTCTGTCCCAGTGCTTTGCTGCCGAGGCTCGTCCTCGTCTTCACTTGGTGTCTCCCTCCCCTTGTGTTTGGCGTTTAGCTTACCGGCCTGCTTGAAGACCCAGCATTCTCTGTGGGTGTGATTTGCAGGTTTATTGGCGGTGCCATGAATCTGACATAGTTTGTCTAGAATCTTGTTTAGGCTGGATGGTCCATCTCTGCTGCCTTTGGAAGGCTTTTTCCGCTGACCCGGTCGAGAGCCCCTGAATCCGGCATTTACCGTCGTGTTATCTGGGCTGTCTTCTTTATTTCGATGCTTGGTTTTACTGCGTCGTGGTTTTCCATTGCCATCCCTGACTTCAGATGTGCCTGGGTCGCTGGTGCTACTACGGGCCATCCAGCTATCTTCGCCCACGCAAAAGCGGGTCATGAGGCTTGTCAGGGCTGCCATTGTTCTCGGTTTTTCTTGGCCGAGGTGTCTGGCGAGCCATTCGTCTCGGATTGTGTTTGAAAGCTGCTAAGGCTTGGCGTCCGGCAAATGACGATTTGGTTTTTCTTAGTGAGAAATATGTTCCAAAGCTTTCGGGCTGACTCTCCGAGCTGTTGAATTATATGACTTAAATCGTCTGCATCCGGAGGTCGGACATAGGTCCCTTGAAAATTAGCCCGAAAAGCATCCTCAAGCTCCTCCCAACTTCCAATTGAGTTTTCGGGGAGGCTCTTAAGCCAGTGCCGAGCTGGTCCTTTCAGCTTGAGGGGCAAGTACTTGATGGCATGGAGATCGTCTCCGCGAGCCATATGGATATGGAGGATAAAGTCCTCAATCCAGACCCCAGGATCTGTGGTTCCGTCGTACGCCTCTATGTTCACTGGTTTGAATCCTTCTGGAAATTCGTGGTCCAACACCTCATCGGTGAAACATAGGGGGTGTGCAGCACCCCTGTATTTGGATGTGTCGTGGCGTTCTGACGGTTGTAGTGTTCGGTTTTGGTTGTGCGCTGGAGCGTGTTTCCTTGATCCGTAGATGGATCTGGTCGCGCTGGTCTTCTGATGCAAGTCCTCACGTGAATCGTGTGCTGACTTATGTGCGGCCTTGTTAGCCGCTCTATCGCGGCCACAAGGTGGTTGATCTGACCGGTCGGCCGTTTTAGTTTTCGGCTGTATGGGCTCTAAGGCCTCATCATCAAATTCGGGCAACAGCTTGCGCTTTGGATAGCTCTTTGTGTGGTAACTACCACCATACTTTTCTTCATTGTCGAGCACTTTGTTCCATCTACTATTGAGCATATTCTGCGCGGCCTTAAGCCTTTGCTTCTGCTTCTTCAGACTCCTCGCGGTGGCAATAAGCCTTCTGCGGGGGTTCTCTTGTTCCAAGTGCCTTTTCGGGATGATGTGTGCATCCTCGTACGGACTATTTTCCTCTCCGGAGGGAGGTTTATGAGCTTTATCCTTGGCGCCGCCGTGTTCGGACAGCCGATCCGTACTATGTTTGTCGTTTGCTGGTTCATCATGCTCTGCCGCTGGGTCAATGTGGTCGTCGTTTCCTCTGGAGTCGACTGGGGTGTTATTTTCTCTTTCGTTGTTAACGTTGCTTTTGCCGAGGCGGGATTTGGAGCGGCGCCTACCCCGACGCTTTGGTTGCTTCTCGAGGGAGCTATCCTTCGCTGCATCCTTCCGTTCCTCGTCATTGTTTTCTTTGGGTGTATCCACCATGTATATGTCATGTGATGAAGTGGATGTTCAGCGCCCAGTGGGCGATGGTTCCTGTTCCTCTCCTGCATCGTCGTCCATGTCGTCGATGTCTTTAGAGTCGAAATCGAGCATGTCGGTTAAATCATCGACGGTGGCTACTACGTGGGTGGTGGGTGGGTCGCGAATTTGTTCATCGTCTGCATCCCATTCTAGCCGGACATAGTTCGGCCAAGGGTCTCCTGACAGGGAGAGAGACCTTAATGAATTTAGCACATCGCCAAAAGGCGAGTGCTGGAAGATATCCGCGGAGATAAACTCCATGATCGGCGCCCAATCAGATTCGATGGGCATGGACACAAGCGGCTCGGAGTCCGTGGCCGGGGACAAATCCAACGGTTCGGCAACACGGGTCTCGTAGGAGGTGAAGTCAGTATTCGGCGCTATCGCCACTGAGTGTGCGGCCTCCATGGCAGGGTCCATCCACCCGTCCACAGATGGCACAATTTGTTCCGGATTGAGGGCCGGAGTAGTTGCAGGTGTGATCTCCCGAACACAGTCCGATGGCAGAGCTAAATCATGCTCGTCGTGATTGAGCAGCGCACCTGACATGGGCTCGAATCCGTTGAAGATCAAGTCTCCGCGGATGTCGGCAGTATAGTTCAAGTTTCCAAACCTGACCTGATGGCCAGGGGCGTAGCTATCGATCTGCTCCAGATGGCCAAGCAAGTTAGCCCGCAGTATGAAGCCGCTGAACATGAAGATCTATCCGGGGAGGAAAACCTCACCCTGGATTGCATCGTTGCCGATGATCGAAGGAGCCATCAAGCCATACGGTGACGGCACAGTGGAACTCTCAATGAAAGCACCAATGTCGGTGTCAAAACCGGTGGATCTCGGGTAGGGGTGTCGGTGTCAAAACCGGCGGATCTCGGGTAGGGGGTCCCGAACTGTGCGTCTAAGGATCGATGGTAACATGAGGCAAGGGACACGATGTTTACCCAGGTTCGGGCCCTCTCTATGGAGGTAATACCCTACTTCCTGCTTGATTGATCTTAATGATATGAGTATTACAAGAGTTGATCTACCACGAGATCATAGAGGCTAAACCCTAGAAGCTAGCCTATGGTATGATTGTTGTATATCTCTATCGACTAGCCCAGCCTCGGTTTATATAATGCACCAGAGGCCTAGGATAACAAGAGTCCTAGCCGAATACGCTGGTGGGGGAGAAGTCCTTGTCTTGATCGCCAAGTCTTGTGGAATCTTCCTTGTATGCAGCAGCTGTCCGGACTGGCCCATGAGTATACGGCCATGGGGGTCCTCGGCCCAATCCAACTGATCGGGAGATGACGTGGTGAGTACCCCCTAGTCCAGGACACCGTTAGTAGCCCCCTGAACCGATCTTCAAGTTGGGGACGCTCCTTGATTCTTCCAAACTATTCTTCATCTTCGGTCGTCAGCCTTGAAAACTGGTTCAAAAAATCTTGTCGTCTTCGATCTTGAGGATCGCCGAAGTGCATCCGAAGAGTTTACACGTTGGGTATCCGAGGAGCCCCTTTTAAGTTTCCGGCCTTTATTAATGCCTTGTTATTTTTATGCCACACCTTGGGTTTGAAGTTGTTCCCGGGAGGCAGTGTCCTCTTGCGTCTGAGCTTCCAACGCCGGACTGCATTCGAGGTATCCTTTGCAGTCGAGCACCAATGTTGGACTGCTTCCGAGCTCCAACGTCGGACTATGTCCAAGCTCCAACGCCGGACTATACCCGAGCTCCAACGCCGGATTATATTCGAGGTGTCATAGATCACCTTGATTCAAAAAGTTGAAAGAGTTCAGCTAAGCCTAATACTGGAAATGCCCTCTATGGAGCCAGCCACTGGCGCTCGAGCTTTATGTCGGACTGCTTCCGAGGTGGTGCACCACCTTGGCCATGGGACTGATTTTTATGAATTTAATTCCGAATTGTGCAATGTAATATCTGACAAGATGTATAGCCAGTATCCCTCAAGGTGCGTGTTGGCCTAATATCTGAGATGCACCTGAAGGAAAACATGAAACCGCCGATACTAGCATCCCCTGAGACTCAGGTCGATGCGCGAAATCGTCCTGAGGATCAACTCCTAGCTCGGCAGCATATGTAGGAATAGAAACGCGATATAATATATTGGGGAAATAGTGATCGGCGAATAGGCCCTTGATAGAGGGTCTCGAGAAGTCGCCGTAATATATTAGCTTGATGCCGTATAGGTCCAGATGGTACCCATTGTTGTCCGAAGACGCGTTTGCGCATATTTCGGTCAAGCCGAACACTGAGCACTTTGAATTTTCTGCATTGAATAGGCAATGCAGTAGCCCCCGAGACACTGGTCGGGTGGCAACACCAGATCAGAGGATCGATGTACCCCTTTAATATTTATGAATAATGAGTGCAAATCCCAGTAGCCCCCGAGCCTTAATGTGGGCACGGGTGGCCAAATTAAGGATCGATATCCAGAGTAAAATCACAAAGGATGTGTAATGATTCTATGTATCCAACTACTCTACATCATTAATGCGTGGATCCGCATTGTACAAAACTTTGTTGACCGACCATCGGCTTCAACCTCCTCAGCCAGTAGCCGAGGAGTGTTTGTCCTACCTTATAAAGCCTTTATGAGGGCAAAGATTTATGGCAAACAAGGCAATCCGGCCATACGGTTTTATAAACAAAGGTACGCGCAGAGATATGTTATATTACTTTTTAACGTAAGAAACATCTTTCAAAGAAAATAGTCCCACTATCGGTTCCTTTCTTTGGGTTATCATGCTAAGCATGATCATGAAACCTCAGCTCCGATCAATGTGGGAGGAAAATATTGAGGATTTAGTTCGGGGAAAGTTCCCGAATTTTGTGGTATTAATGAACCAAAAAATTTACTTCCGTTTTTGCCGACCAATGTGATCCTTTAAGATTGCTAGCTTTCGGCTTCACCCAGTCTGAGGTACTTAACTCGGATGACCCGGTAGTAACAATCACAGAGATGCTCCCTTTACCGCCTAGCCGAACAATCGGGAACGTAGGGGTAAGCACAGGAGCCAGGCAACCCAGCTTGGCCAAAAATCCTAAGTCAAATTGATGCATATTTATGGCGTTATATAACAATAATTAAGGAAGGCAACGCTTGTGTAATGAATACAAATGCTAATGATATATACTTATTTTGACCCCATTGCAACCGTTTATGAGTTGAAAGTGGCCCATCGTCGGCTTCTACCCCTTTGTAGATACTATGCAGGGTGTTTTTGCAATAACCAGACAACCCTTAGCCAACGTCTCGGTGCCTGGAGGCGGTTGTGTTAGCAGAAATGAGGCAATCAGATATCTTGGCTTTATAACTTTCACTTAGTCATAGGAGCTTTAAACTGGGGAAGCTAGCTACGAGCCCCCGGTTAGTGTTCGGCGATAGCTGAGGTCAAGCCGTAAACACTTCGGTCAATGTTATGAACGCCTCATCATTTAACACGGTCATCGGATCGCTGACCAGTTTGCGCTTACTGTGAGAGTCAGTTTCCGGCTTTCTCCACTAAGGTGCTTAACCATGCGAGCTGGAAGCACAATCGCAGTGGTTCTCCTTTTGTGCACCTAGCCGAACAAAGCGTAACATATAGAGGCAGGCAAAGGAGTCGGGCAACCCAACTATTGACCGAAGACACAATTCGAAACTGATGCATATATAGCAATATCCGAGAATTTTTACCGAATCCCTAAAGGTGTCCGGCGTTGCACTGCGAGACTAATGCTGGAAACGCACAAATAGTTTGAAAGTGCCATAGGCTCGAAAAGCCAAAAAACTTATTCAAAAGTTTAATGTCCGAACTAGATCAAGTGTTCGGTGCCAATCCGAAAATTGGACTGTAAAAAAAGGTGCTTCTGTCGTGATTTAACATGACACATCCTATCTCAAGACTCCAAGAGGGTTAGCCTATGGCCTCAACCTCCTTATCCTGAAGGCGGCGTGCTTCTCCGAGGCTAGTTTAGCAAACTGCACTCGAGCGGATTTAGAGAGAAGCAAGGCTATTCGGCTATTGACCACATGCTTGCATCGAGAAAGGAGTGATAGAAAAAAGACTTTGCAACGACCAAGAAGAAAAACAGCTCATACTAATTTAAGAGCCCCCAAGTGACTTGGGTAAAAGAATTTTATGTATAATGATTGTATGTACCGAAGTACTAGTATCATATCTTTGCTCACCCGAACTTTAAACGTGTCTTAACCGACCGTCGGCTTCTCCCTCTTCGGTCAAGGACCGAAAAGTGTTATGTACTCCACCTGTCGAGAATATCACGGTGTTTAGATAACCGTGCAATCAGGCCATAAGGCTATAACATACAAAGCACGCTCAGGGAACTTATGCTATATTACTAACAAAGTGTAAGAAGCATCTTCGAAGAAAATAGTACCCCCACCGATACCTTTCTTCGGTGCTCATTGTTACTATGAGACTTTGTACTCATGAGTTCCATTGTGTGCCGACCATAATTGAAAACAGTAAGAGCGCTAGCTTTCGGCTTCATCCAGTCTGAGGTCCGGCTCGGATGAACCGATCGTGACAATCGCAGAGGTGCTCCTTGTACTCCCTAGCCGAACAATCGGGAACGTAGGGGTAAACACAGGAGCCAGGCAACCCAGCTCGCAAATCGCTTAAGTAAATATGGTGCATATTGTGGCCTAATACACGAACAAGGAACGAAGCCGTACAAATATAATCATATGCAAGAGGAAAGGCTTCATAAAGGAAGCCCCCAAGTAAACGGGGAATTTGAATTTGTGTGTCACAAACAAAGTTTTGACAAGGAAGTTTTTTGCAAATAACCTTTTGTCAAAAAAGGTATAGTGCTTGGTCGGACTAAACTAAATTAGAAACTGAAAGTTTTTGAGCATGAAAGCGACTTAGCTGGTTAATGTGCTCGGTGTTGATGACGCGGTCCTAGCTTGATGCGGGACAAGGTCCCAGCTCCCAAGCCGGTCTCGAGGTGGCGGAGCGAAGAGCTCGGCAATCCGAAGTGGCGACGTAGCATGGCCAATGTAGGTCGGCAGAGTGATGCCGAGGAGACCACGCGACGCAGTCAAAGTCCATTACCTGCACATGTAAAATAGTGCGGTCCAGGAAATAATAATAATAATAATATATAATCCTTGCGTAATTGTTTTGCGCAAAAATAATTTATTTAAAGAGATGTGGCCTGGTGCTGAAGCCAATGTCGATGCAGGGCGTCAGCGTGATGCAGTGACAAAGCCTGAATTTGCAGGGCGGTCCGAGCTCCGGATGCGGCGTTCGCCGAACTATGTACGGAAACTGGCCGAACCACCACGCGACCGTTTTTAATGTGGCCGCCATTTGATAGACCTGTGTACAGATGATGGAACAAACCAGAGTAATAATTCCTTAAGAAAAATAAATCCAACAAGCAAAAATTGTTAGGATTAATAGCACCTGGTTTATTTGTTGTAGTAGTCCAAAGAAAAGCGACTCCCAAAATTGGGACTCGATACGTATACCCATTGCCTGGTGGGCGATGAAGCGATGGCATGGCGACGCTGGTAAAGGTTGACTCACCGAGGCAAAGCCCAGTCCACCGACGTGATTTAAGCCGGGTCGGCCGGTGTCGCCAAGTCACCGGAGTGTCTTGATGAAGGATGACGAAGTCCCGGTCCAGACGAGGAGACAGAGCAGATCGATGAGGAGACATTGCAGCTGCCATGTCAGCCGAGTTGTTGAAGTAGTTCGGCGTTGGTGGACATTGGCTCGATGAAGCAACAGTTCGGCCATGCTGATGCAGGTCATAACTTGTGACATGGTCAATACTGGCTTGCTGAAGTGGCCGTGCGGCGATGCCGGTGTGCCCGCTCCGTGTAATCCGTGGGGCGGTGATGTTTTATCTTTGGCGATTCCGTACTCTTGTTTGACTCGCCGAGTTGAGTATCCGAAGAAGTTGAGCTCGGCTCAAAAAGTGACGACATGTCTAGCGCAGGTCGGCAGCCGTGGAGCTATATTGCCGGACTGGTTTGACACCAGTGTGATGGCGAAGATTACCTCAGAGGAGGATTAAAATTTTATGAGCGCGTGTTAAAAACAATGCGCAATACCTTAGAAGAAAATTCCTTTTAAAAAGGTTTTCAAATATCATGTTCATAAAGAAACATGAATTCCGGTCAGATCCATATTCGCATAGGAAACAGATCTGAAAAGTGATGCCCTAATCGGGAGGTTCCCGGAGTTTGGACAGTCGGATCGAGCTGAATGTTCGATAGGTGGTAGATATAGGAATTCCACAGCCGATCAACGGTTGGATCTTCCAAAGGACGTCCGAGCTAGATGCTGGACACCACGCTCCAAACTCGTCCGGATTCTCGTCCAGATTCAATGCGGCTCCGGTATATCGGAGATTGCCAGAGATTCCTCCATCGGAACTCCACGAAATTTTCCAGGGTCGTTGTAGACTCAATTCCACACAATTCCACCGAAGCAATCGTTAAAGCGACACTGGAGGAGGCGGTGCTGGCGGATACAAGTTCGCTGTCCAGAAAAACAGCACGGTCGCCCGAGGGCAATGTTGACGTTGAGCCCCTGAGCGCCATGGATGATTCCTCCATGATCTTGATAGAGATCGGAGTTGATGTTGATGAAGGCCCTTGTCCGAACATGACGATCGGAGGCAGGGCACAGTATTCGGTCGAGCCGAGGTGACCGGTCGAGCCGGTGAAGAAGAAGTCGACGTCGCAGTTGATCTGCTGACGAGCCATTGATCCTTTTGCCGATCACACAGAGGAACTCTCAACGAAAGCACCAATGTCGGTGTCAAAACCAGCGGATCTCGCGTAGGGGGTCCCGAACTGTGCGTCTAAGGATCGATGGTAACAGGAGGCAAGGGACACGATGTTTACCTAGGTTCGGGCCCTCTCTATGGAGGTAATACCCTACTTCCTGCTTGATTAATCTTTGTTGATATGAGTATTACAAGAGTTGATCTACCACGAGATCATAGAGGCTAAACCGTAGAAGCTAGCCTATGGTATGATTGTTGTATATCTCTATCGACTAGCCCGGCCTCGGTTTATATAATGCACCAGAGGCCTAGGATAACAAGAGTCCTAGCCGAATACGCCGGTGGGGGAGAAGTCCTTGTCTTGATTGCCAAGTCTTGTGGAATCTTCCTTGTATGCGGCAGCTGTCCGGACTGGCCCATGAGTATACGGCCATGGGGGTCCTCGGCCCAATCCAACTGATTGGGAGATGACGTGGTGAGTACCCCCTAGTCCAGGACACCGTCAAGGGGGTCCCGAACTGTGCGTCTAAAGCGGATGGTAACAGGAGGCGGGGCACACAATGTTTACCTAGGTTCGGACCCTCTCAATGGAGGTAATACCCTACTTCCTGCTTGATTGATCTTGATGATATGAGTATTACAAGAGTTGATCTACCACGAGATCGTAGAGGCTAAACCCTAGAAGCTAGCCTATGGTATGATTGTTATTGTCCTACAGACTAAATCCTCCAGTTTATATAGACACAGGAGGGGGCTAGGGTTACACAGAGTCGGTTACAAGGGACGAGATCTACATATCCGTATCGCCAAGCTTTCCTTCCACGCCAATGAGAGTCCCGCCCGGACACTGGACGAAGTCTTCAATCTTGTATCTTCATAGTCCAACGGTCCGGCCAAAGGATATAGTCCGGCTGTCCGAGGACCCCCTAATCCAGGACTCCCTCACACGGACCCTGGGTGCGCTCCATGTTGTCGCAGATGGGCTCCTTCCCCTTGGAAGAGCATGACTATAGGGTGCCCTCCCTGATGGCAGACAAGCTCTTTCCCCTTGGAAGAGCAGATGGGCTCTTTCCCCTTGGAAGAGCCGGAGAGGGTGCCCTCCTCGTGGTCGCTGTCGATGAGGTCTGACTTGGAAGCTGTGGATCCCAAGCCAGCATCGCAGAACTTGTCCTTCAAAAATGACAAAAGGGCCTCGATGGCGATGTAGGATGGCAAATTCTTGACAGCGAGCCAGAGGAGATCAGCAGTGGGGCAATGGATGATATCGACGGCGGTTGAACCCGGGGGGTTGGGGGTGGGCCACTTAACCTGTGACATAGCCCGCGCCAGGCCATCGCTGCCAATGACCTCGATGTCATAGCCGTCGTCTGCGACATACCCGCATACTCTAGCCCGCTGATTGAGTGCCTACGGCCAGTAATGATCGCCAACTTCCTCGGTGGCCACCTCGATGACGTCGGGTAAAGAGGTCGCGATACACCTCTTTTGGGCCAGTCGCTCCTCGAGCTCCACGGGAAGCGTAGCCAGGCTTAGGTTGCGATGCTCTGGAGTGGAGGATAGGGATCTGTGGGAAAGGGGTCATTTGGCAGGTGCTACGTCTTGAGCTTGCGTTGGTTTTCCCCGAAGAGGAGAGGATGATGCAGCACAGTAGCGTAAGTATTTCCCTCAGTTTTTGAGAACCAAGGTATCAATCCAAAGAGGAGGCCATGCAAGTCCCTCGTACCTGCACAAAAGCGATAGCTACTCGCAACCAACGCGATTAGGGGTTGTCAATCCTTCACGGTCACTTACGAGAGTGAGATCCGATAGAGATAATATTTTGGTGTTTTTGGTATAAAGATGCAAAGTAAAAGTAAAAGCAAAGCAAGTAAATAAAGTGATGGAGATTGATATGATGAGAATAGACCGGGGCCATAGGTTTCACTAGTGGCTTCTCTCAAGAGCATAAGTATTCTACGGTGGGTGAACAAATTCTTGTTGAGCAATTGATGAATTGAGCATAGTTATGAGGTTATCCAGGCAATGATCATATATATAGGAATCACGTCCGTGACAAGTAGACCGAAACGATTCTGCATCTACTACTATTACTCCACTCATCGACCACTATCCAGCATACATCTAGAGTATTAAGTTAAAAACAGAGTAACGCCTTAAGCAAGATGACATGATGTAGAGGAATAAATTCATGCAATATGATAAATACCCCATATTGTTATCCTCGATGGCAACAATACAATACGTGCCTTGCAACCCTTTCTGTCACTTGGTAAGGTCACCGCAAGATTGAACCCAAAGCTAAGCATTTCTCTCATTGGAAGAACTACCAATCTAGTTGGCCAAACCAAACGGATAATTCGAAGAGACTTGCAAAGATAACTTAATCATACATAAAAGAATTCAGAGAAGAATCAAATATTTTCCATACATAAGCTGGATCATAAACCCACAATTCATCGGTCTCAACAAACACACCGCATAAAAAGAAGATTACATCGAATAGATCTCCACGAGAGAGGGGGAGAACATTGTATTGAGATCCAAAAGAGAGAAGAAGCCATCTAGCTACTAACTATGGACCGAAGGTGCAAGTAAACTACTCACACTTCATCGGAGGGGCTATGGTGTTGATGTAGAAGCCCTCCGTGGTAGATGCCCCCTCCGGCGGAGCTCCGGAACAGGCCCCAAGATGGGATCTCGTGGATACAGGAAGGTACGGCGGTGGAATTAGGTTTTTGGCTCCGTCCCTGATCTGTTGAAGTGCGAGGTATATATAGGAGGAAGGAGTACGTCGGTGGAGCATCGGGGCCCACGAGGCAGGGGGCACGCCTGTGGGAGGGGCGCGCCCCCCACCCTCGTGACCGCCTCTGGCACTCCTTGGAGTAGGGTCCAAGTCTCCTGGATCACGTTCGGTGAGAAAATCACGTTCCTGCAGGTTTCATTACATTTAGACTCCGTTTGATATTCCGTTTCTTCGAAACACTGAAATAGGCAAAAAAGCGACAGTGCAAATTTGGGCCTCTGGTTAATAGGTTAGTCCCAAAAATAATATAAATGTGGAAAATAAAGTCCATTATAGTCCAAAACAATAGATAAAGCAGCATGGAGCAATCAAAATTTATAGATACGTTGGAGACGTATCAGGCATCCCCAAGCTTAATTCCTCCTCGTCCTCGAGTAGGTAAATGATAAAAAGAGAATTTTTGATGCGGAGTGATACTTTGGCATAATTTCAATGTACATCTTCTTAATTGTGGTATGAATATTCAGATCCGAAAGATTCAAGACAAAAGTTCATATTGACATAAAAATAATAATACTTCAAGCATACTAATCAAAATAATTATGTCATCTCAAAATCACATGGCCAAAGAAAGTTCATCCCTACAAAATCATATAGTTAGGCTATGCTTCATTTTCGTCACACAAAGATGTTCCCAACTTCTATACCCGATGACAAGCCAAGCAATTGTTTCATACTTAAATAATCTCAAACTTTTTCAACCTTCACGCAATACATGAGCGTGAGCCATGGATATAGCACTATGGGTGGAATAGAATATGATGATGGGGATTGTGTGGAGAAGACAAAAGGAGAAAGTCTCACATTGACGAGGCTAATCAACGGGCTATGGAGATGCCCATCAATTGATGTCAACATGAGGAGTAGGGATTGCCATGCAACGGATGCACTAGAGCTATGAATGCTCAACAAAAGAAAACTAGTGGGTGTGCATCCAACTTGCTTGCTCATGAAGACCTAGGGCATTTGAGGAAGCCCATCGTAGGAATATACAAGCCAAGTTCTATACTGAAAAATTCCCACTAGTATATGAAAGTGATAACATATGAGACTCACTATATGAAAAACGTGGTGCTACTTTGAAGCACAAGTGTGGAAAAAGAGATAGTAGCATTGCCTTTTTCTTTTTCTTTTTTTTTGGCCTTTCCTTTTTTTATTTTGCCTTTCTCTTTTTTTTGGGCAATGCTCTAATAATGATGATCATCACACTTCCATTGATTACAACATGAGGATTACAACTCGCAACTAGAACAAGGTATGACTCTATATGAATGCCTCCGGCGGTGTACCGGGATGGTGCAATGAATCAAGAGTGACATGTATGAAAATAATGCATGGTGGCTTTGCCACAAATACGATGTCAACTACATGATCATGCAATGGCAATATGACAAAAGTAATGTATGTCATAATAATGATGAACGGAACGGTGGAAAGTTGCATGGCAATATATCTCGGAATGGCTATGGAAATGGCATAATAGGTAGGTATGGTGGCTGTTTTGAGGAAGATATAGGGAGGTTTATGTGTGATAGAGCGTATCATATCACGGGGTTTGGATGCATCGGCGAAGTTTGCGCCAACTCTCAATGTGAGAAAGGGCAATGCAGTGCATCAAGTGGCTAGCAATGGCGGAAAGGTAAAAGTGCGTATAATCCATGGACTCAACATTAGTCAAAAGAACTCATATACTTATTGCAAAAATTTAGAAGTCATCAAAAATCAAGTACTACGCGCATGCTCCTAGGGGGATAGATTGGTAGGAAAATACCATCGCTCGTCCCCGACCGCCACTCATAAGGATGCACAAGCCAGGTACACTTCATGCTTCAAATTTGTTACACAACTTTAACCATACGTGCATGCTACGGGACTTACAAACCTCAACACAAGCATTTCTCAAATTCACAACTACTCAACTAGCATGAATTTGATATTATTACCTCCATATCTCAAAACAATTATCAAGCATCAAACTTATCTTAGTATTCAACGCACTCAAAAGAAAGTTTCACATATCTTGAACACCAAGTATATTAACATTAAGCAAATTACCATGCTATTAAAGACTCTTAAAATAATCTAAGTGAAGCATGAGAGATCAAGTTTCTTTAAAACAAATCCACCACCGTGCTCTAAAAGATTTAAGTGAAGCACTAGAGCAAAAATTATCACGCTCAAAAGATATAAGTGAAGCACATAGAGTATTCTATCAAATTCTAATTCATATATGGCTCTCTCAAAAGGTTTGTACAGCAAGGATGATTGTGGTAACTAACAATAAAATACTCAAATAATACAAGACGCTCCAAGCAAAACACATATCATGTTGGTGAATAAAAATATAGCTCCAAGTAAATTACCGATGGAAGTGGACGGAAGAGGGCATGCCTTCCGGGGCATCCCCAAGCTTTGACTTTTTGGTGTACTTGGATTATCTTGGGGGTTCCATGGGCATCCCCAAGCTTAGGCTCTTGCCACTCCTTGTTCCATAATCCATCAAAAGAATTCACCCAAAACTTGAAAAACTTCACAACACAAAACTCAATAGAAATCTCGTGAGCTCCGTTAGAGAAAGAAAACAAAAGACTACTTTAAAGTACTGTAATGAACTCATTATTTATTAATATTGGTGTTAAACCTACTGTATTCCAAATTCTCTATGGACCATAAACTATTTTACTAGCCATAGATTCATCAAGATAAGCGAACAACACACGCAAAACAGAATCTGTCAAAAACAGAACAGTCTGTAGTAATCTGTAACTAACGCAAACTTTTGGAACTCAAAAAATTCTACCAAAATTAGACGACCTGGACAATTTTTTTATTGATCATCAGCAATTGGAATCAGTATTTTATCACGTTCTGGTGATTTTTAACAATTCGGGCACTGAGCACAAAGATTCTGGAAATTACAGCAAGATCAAATAACTATCATCCAAGAAGATCCAATAGGTCCAACTTGGCACAAACACTAATTAAGAGATAAAACCACATCTAAACAGAGGCTAGATGGATTATTTATTACTAAGCAGCAAGGAAAAAATTGGGTTGTCTTCCAACAAGCGCTTTTCTTTAAAGCCTTTTTAGCTAGGCATTGAGATTTCAATGATGCTCACATGAAAGACAAGAATTGAAGCACAAATAGAGCATCATATAGCATGTGACAAACACATCTAAGTCTAACATACTTCCTATGCATTGGCATATTATAGGCAAACAAATTTGCAAGACAAGCAAAAACTAGCATATGCAAGGAAAAAGAAGGTAACGATAGCAATCTCAACGTGAAGAGAGGTTATTTAGTAACATGAAAACTTCTACAACCATATTTTCCTCTCTCATAATAATTACATGTAGGATCATAAGCAAATTCAACAAAATAGCTATCACATAACATATTCTTAACATGATCCACATGTATGCAAAGTTGACACTCTTCCAAAATAGTGGGATTATCATTAACTAAAGACATGATTTCTCCAAGCCCACTTTTATCAAAAATTTCATAAGATTGAATGTTATCCAAATATGTGGGATCTAAAGTTGAAACTCTTCCAAACCCACTTTCAATATTATTGCAAACAATATTATCAATCTCATATTCATCATGGGGCTTAAATAAATTTTCAAGATCATAAGAAGAATCACCCCAATCATGATCATTGCAACGAGTAGTAGACATAGCAAAACTAGCATCCCCAAGCTTAGGGTTTTGCATCTTATTAGCACAATTGACATCAAAAGAATTTATAATAAAATCATTGCAATCATGCTTTTTATTCAAAGATCTATCGTGAGTCACTTCACGGATTTCAGGCAAAACCTTATAAAGATAATCTAGTGCATCCAAATTACTAGGAATAGGTTCATCATAATTGGATCTCTTAAAAGATCGGCAAGCGGATCAGGATCCATAGATATTGGCTTCTTTGTTTAGGAATAAATAAGCATCTAATCCAACCAAACGAGAAACAAAAGGGCAAGCAAAAGAGAGGAGGATATTGGGAAAGATAGGGCAAATAAAACGGCAAGGGTGAAGTGGGGGAGAGGAAAACGAGAGGCAAATGGCAAATAATGTAATGCGAGAGATAGGGATTGTGATGGGTACTTGTTATGTTGACTTTTGCGTAGACCTCCTCGACAACGGCGCCAGAAATTCTTCTTGCTACGTCTTGAGCTTGCGTTGGTTTTCCCCGAAGAGGAGAGGATGATGCAGCACAGTAGCGTAAGTATTTCCCTCAGTTTTTGAGAACCAAAGTATTAATCCAGTAGGAGGCCACGCGCAAGTCCCTCGTACCTGCACAAAACGATAGCTACTCGCAACCAACGCGATTAGGGGTTGTCAATCCCTTCACGATCACTTACGAGAGTGAGATCTGATAGAGATAATATTTTTGGTATTTTTGGTATAAAGATGCAAAGTAAAAGTAAAATCAAAGCAAGTAAATAAAGTGATGGAGATTGATATGATGAGAATAGACCCGGGGGCCATAGGTTTCACTAGTGGCTTCTCTCAAGAGCATAAGTATTCTACGGTGGGTGAACAAATTAATGTTGAGCAATTGACAAGAATTGAGCATAGTTATGAGGTTATCCAGGAAATGATCATGTATATAGGCATCATGTCCGTGACAAGTAGACCGAAACGATTCTGCATCTACTACTATTACTCCACTCATCAACCGCTATCCAGCATGCATCTAGAGTATTAAGTTGAAAACAGAGTAACGCCTTAAGCAAGATGACATGATGTAGAGGAATAAATTCATGCAATATGATAAATACCCCATCTTGGTATCCTCGATGGCAACAATACGATACGTGCCTTGCAACCCTTTACATCCTTGGGTAAGGTCACCGCAAGATTGAACCCAAATCTAAGCACTTCTCCCATTGCAAGAACTACCAATCTAGTTGGCCAAACCAAACGGATAATTCGAAGAGACTTGCAAAGATAACTTAATCATACATAAAAGAATTCAGAGAAGAATCAAATATTTCCATAGACAAGCTGCATCATAAACCCACAATTCATCGGTCTCAACAAACACACCGCAAAAAGAAGATTACATCGAATAGATCTCCACGAGAGAGGGGAGAACATTGTATTGAGATCCAAAAAGAGAGAAGAAGCCATCTAGCTACTAACTATGGACCCGAAGGTCTGAAGCAAACTACTCACACTTCATCGGAGGGGCTATGGTGTTGATGTAGAAGCCCTCTGTGGTAGATGCCCCCTCTGGCGGAGCTCCGGAATAGGCCCCAAGATGGGATCTCATGGATACAGGAAGGTACGGCGGTGGAATTAGGTTTTTGGCTCCGTCCCCGATCTGTTGGGGGTATGTAGGTATATATAGGAGGAAGGAGTACGCTGGAGCGTCGGGGGCCCACGAGGCGGGGCGCGCCGAGGAGGCGCGCCCCCACCCTCGTGACCGCCGGCACTCCTTGGAGTAGGGTCCAAGTCTCCTGGATCACGTTCGGTGAGAAAATCACGTTCCCGAAGGTTTCATTCCGTTTGGACTCCGTTTGATATTCCGTTTCTTGAAACACCGAAATAGGCAAAAACAGCAATTACGGCTGGGCCTCCGGTTAATAGGTTAGTCCCCAAAATAATATAAAAGTGGAAAATAAAGCCCATTATAGTCCAAAACAATAGATAAAGTAGCATGGAGCAATCAAAAATTATAGATACGTTGGAGACGTATCAGCAGGCGTCATCTAAGAAACTCAGGGTGGCCTGGGTATGGAGATCGGCGGGTAAGCTGCACGGGCAAACCGGCAGATGTTGACAATGGAGGCCTTGCAGCGGCGGCGGCGGCGACCTTGCCATTGTTTTGAGCAAGGGAGGGGTTAGTGGGTGTGTGTGCGTGTGTGTGCGTGCGCGCATGCTCGAGGAGGTTTTGGGGTGTGTGTGTGTGTGTGGAGGGGGGTGTTTTTAGAAATGACGCGGCTACTGAAAATTTTAATACGCGGGAGTGAAATGCCAGTGCTATTGAAAATTTGGATGATGGTGCATCGCACACGGTCCGGAAATAACAACCGTGTGTTATGAAACAGAAAAACCCTCGAGCCGGGCAGATATTTTCGAGGGATGCAGGCGGGAGCAGGAACAACAAACATCACACACGGTCGAAACATAGTAACCATGAGTTATCAAACAGAAAAAACCTGCAGGCGGGTAGATATTTTTGAGAGGGGAAGCCTCGTGGAGCACCGGCATGGCACATGGTTAGTGTGAGTGAACCGTGTCTGTTGCGTCATCCAACTTGTCTAATGTTCATAAATTTGGTGAAAATGACGCGGGAAAGGGTCAGAACACGAACACACTTGCATGTGGACCAAATATATGCATGAAAAGGGTGGTTTGATGTTCAAATACCAAATGCAACTTCGATGTGGCACCTATCTCGCAAAGCGCACTGTATTGCTCCCCCTCGTGTCGGCAGGAGGGGAATCCTAAGCTATGAACGCATGCCCGCACCCATGGAGGTTCACCTAGCAAAGTGCGAAGTAGCAGTCCCGCCCCCATCACACACACACACACACACACACACACACACACACACACACACACACACACACACACACGTGCGCGCTCACACACACGTGCGCGCGCGCACACACACACACACGCATGCACGCACGCACGCGTGCACACACACACTTTCAGTCATCGGGAGAGGGCATCTTAGCAAGATGTATCATAAAACGGACCAATAATAATCCAGCTTGGCCGTACAACCTCTCTATTGTTGTTGGTCAAAGTGATGGTCGTCCATGCGACCCAGAGATGGGCTAGCTCGCCAATAATCACGCAAGTAGCTAATACCCAAAGACAAGCACTGCCTGCGTGTGGCCCAAACTTATGTATGGTGGTGTTGATGTCTGAATACACAATGGAACAACTTTGATGTGCCACCATGCTTTTTGGAACCAAAAATCCCCACAAAGAGTGAGGGTTAGTTGACGATGCATATGTATGTCACACCTGGCTTCGAGCCGATGACGGGGATTCATGCATGCATGAATAGTATGCGCTCAAACTTAATTAGGTCTGAATCTCACCATGACCTACTACGATAACACGAACCAAAGGAAGAATCCGCCATGGTAACCTATCTTGTTGACGGTCAAAGTGATCATGGATGTCCACGCAGGCCCACAAATATATAGGCTTGTCGTCGATAACCATGCGAGGGAGTGTACCGTTCGAAGACAACCACTACATGCATATGTATGTATGGAGGTGATGCGTGCATGCATGTTTGAATACTGTTCACAACATTGATGTGGCGCGTGCATCGAAAATCGTATTGTCCCCACACAGAGCGAGATCGGTCCCTGACATGTCGTGGTACTAGTCACTTTGACTCGATGGAAGAGGGATCCATGCGTACACATGCATGTATAGTGCTCAAATTGTATCATGTCATCGCAGAGCACGACCTATATACCGTAATACAAACAAAAAATAATCCTCTCCTAAGTCAATTTGACTCTCATTGTCAGGCAAAGTAGTGATGGACCAAATGGGCCCAGAGATGGAAAGCATCGATATCACTGATAATTGCATGAGTGGGTGCGAGAGGACAACCGCCATTGCTTTGCATGTGGGCCAAACATATGTTGAATACCAATAATGCACAACTTTGATGCGGCACATGCCTCAAAAACCGTAAAGTCCCCACATAGAGCGAGGTTCATGAAGCGTACTACAAATGCTGGTCCCCTTCCCCCTCTTCGACGCATACTATATGCTCCTACCATAATGCAACCCAAAAGAATCATCCTTGATGGTGAAATTAATTAACCTCTCCCGATGTAGGTCAAAGTGATGCATGCATCGATGATGACCTCGCGGGCCCGCAGATGAAAGCGTTGATAACCCACAAGTATAGGGGATCGCAACAGTTTTCGAGGGTAGAGTATTCAACACAAATTTATTGATTCGACACAAGGGGAGCCAAAGAACATCTCAAGTATTAGAAGTTGAGTTGTCAATTCAACCACACCTGGATAACTTAGTATCTGCAGCAAAGTATTTAGTAGCAAAGTAGTATGGAAGTAACGGTAACGGTAGCAAAAGTAATATTTTTGAGTTTTGTAGTGATTTTAACAGTAGCAACGGAAACATAAATAAGCGAAGAACAATATGTGAAAAGCTCGTAGGCATTGGATCGGTGATGGAGAATTATGCCGGATGTGGTTCATCATGTAATAGTCATAACATAGGGTGACACAGAACTAGCTCAAATTCATCAATGTAATGTAGGCATGTATTCCGAATATTGTCATACGTGCTTATGGAAAAGAACTTGCATGACATCTTTTGTCCTACCCTCCCGTGGCAGTGGGGTCCTATCGGAAACTAAGGGATATTAAGGCCTCCTTTTAATAGAGTACCGGACCAAAGCATTAACACATAGTGAATACATGAACTCCTCAAACTATGGTCATCACCGGGAGTGGTCCCGATTATTGTCACTTCGGGTTCTTTGGATCATAACACATAGTAGGTGACTATAGACTTGCAAGATAGGATCAAGAACTCACATATATTCATGAAAACATAATAGGTTCAGATCTGAAATCATGGCACTCGGGCCCTAGTGACAAGCATTAAGCATAGCAAAGTCATAGAAACATCAATCTCAGAACATAGTGGATACTAGGGATCAAACCCTAACCAAACTAACTCGATTACATGATAAATCTCATCCAACCCATCACTGTCCAGCAAGCCTACGATGGAATTACTCACGCACGGCGGTGAGCATCATGGAATTGGTGATGGAGGATGGTTGATGATGACGGCGACGGATTCCCCTCTCCGGAGCCCCGAACGAACTCCAGATCAGCCCTCCCGAGAGAGTTTAGGGCTTGGCAACGGCTCCGTATCGTAAAACGCGATGAATCTTTCTCTCTGATTTTTTTCTACCCGAACACGAATATATGGAGTTGGAGTTGAGGTCGGTGGAGCTCCAGGGGGCCCACGAGGCAAGGCGCCAGGCAGGCGCCCCCACCCTCATGGAAAGGGTGTGGGCCCCGGCCTTGATTCTTTCGCCAAGATTTTTATTATTTCCAAAAATAATCTCCTTGAAGTTTCAGGTCATTCCGAGAACTTTTGTTTCTGCACAAAGATAACACCATGGCAATTCTGCTGAAAACAGCGTCAGTCCGGGTTAGTTCTATTCAAATCATGCAAGTTAGAGTCCAAAACAAGGGCAAAAGTGTTTGGAAAAGTAGATCCGATGGAGAGATATCAACTCCCCCAAGCTTAAACCTTTGCTTGTCCTCAAGCAATTCAGTTGATAAACTGAAAGTGATAAAGAAAAACTTTTACAAACTCTATTTGCTCTTGTTGTTGTAAATATGTAAAGCCAGCATTCAAGTTTTCAACAAAGATTATGAACTAACCATATTCACAATAACTCTTAGGTCTCATGTTTACTCATATCAATGCCATAATCAACTAGCGAGCAATAATAATAAATCTCGGATGACAACACTTTCTCAAAAAAATCATGATATGCTATACCAAGATGGTATCTCGCTAGCCCTTTCTGAGACCGCAAAACATAAATGTAGAGCACCTTTAAAGATCAAGGACTGACTAAACATTATAATTCATGGTAAAAGAGATCCAGTCATAGCCATACTCAATATAAATTAATAGTAATGGATGCAAATGACAGCAGTGCTCCCCAGCTGGTGCTTTTTGATAAGAGGGTGATGACTCAACATAAAAGTAAATAGATAGGCCCTTTGCAGAGGGAAGCAGGGATTTGTAGAGGTGCCAGAGCTCGGTTTTGAAATAGAGATAAATAATATTTTGAGCGGCATACGTTCATTGTCAACATAACAACCAAGAGATGGCGATATCTTCCATGCTACACACATTATAGGCGGTTCCCAACAGAATGGTAAAGTTTATACTCCCCCTCCACCAACAAGCATCAATCCATGGCTTGCTCGAAACAACGAGTGCCTCCAACTAACAACTGTCCCCGGGGAGTTTTGTTTGCAATTATTTTGATTTGATTTGCATAAAGCATGGGACTGGGTATCCCGGTGACCATCCATTTTCTCGTGAGTGAGGAGCGGAGTCCACTCCTCTTGAGAATAACCCGCCTAACATGGAAGATACGGACAGCCCTAGTTGATACATGAGCTATTCGAGCATACAAAACAGAATTTCATTTGAAGGTTTAGAGTTTGGCACATACAAATTTACTTGGAACGGCAGGTAGATACTGCATATAGGAAGGTATGGTGGACTCATATGGAATAACTTTGGGGTTTAAGGAATTGGATGCACAAGCGTATTCCCGCTTAGTACAAGTGAAGGCTAGAAAAGACTGGGAAGCGACCAACTAGAGAGCGACAACAGTCATGAACATGCATTAAAATTAATGAACATTCAGTGCAAGCATGAGTAGGATATAATCCACCATGAACATAAATATCGTGAAGGCTATGTTGATTTGTTTCAACTACATGTGTGAACATGTGCCAAGTCAAGTCACTTGAATCATTCAAAGGAGGATACCACCCCATCATACCACATCACAACCATTTTAATAGCATGTTGGCACGCAATGTAAATCATTATAAGCTCCTAGCTAATTAAGCATGGCATAAGTAACTATAATCTCTAATTGTCATTGCAAACATGTTTATTCATAATAGGCTGAATCAGGAACGATGAACTAATCATATTTACAAAAACAAGAGAGGTCGAGTTCATACCAGCTTCTCTCATCTCAATCAGTCCATCATATATCGTCATAATTGCCTTTCACTTGCACGACCGAACGATGTGAATAATAATAATAGTGCACGTGCATTGGACTAAGCTGGAATCTGCGAGCATTCAATAAAACAGGAGAAGACAAGGCAATATGGGCTCTTGGTTAAATCAACAATAATGCATATAAGAGCCACTTCAAGATTTTCATCATGGTCTTCTCCTATCGACCCCCAAAGAAAAGAAAAGAAATAAAACTATTTACACGGGAAAGCTCCCAACAAGCAAAAGAAGAATAAGAAATCTTTTTGGGTTTTCTTTTAGTTACTACTACTGCAGCAAGAAAAGTAAACTAGCTAAAGGCTTCTACTATTTTTTTGGTTTTTTTTTAGATTTTTCAAACACACAAGAAGAAAGCATAAAAAGGAAAATAAACTAGCATGGATATTACAATGAAAAAGTATGAGCACCGACAACTAGCAATGAGTGTGCGAACATAAATGTAATGTCGGTGAGAAATACGTACTCCCCCAAGCTTAGGCTTTTGGCCTAAGTTGGTCTATTGCCACGGCTGGCCTGGTGGATATCCAAAGCTGTAGCTGGGGTCGTACTGAGATGAAGCCTCGGATTGCCACTGGTTGGCAATCACCTCCGGGTCCCACTGGTAATCATACTGTCGTGGAGGATCAAATTGTGGTTCTGACTCTAGCTCTATAGCTGATGTAGGGTTCCGGTAGGCGTGGATGGCCGCCAACGGAACGAGATACTTGCCTGCAGATAAATCAAACAAGGAAGGAGCAGGCAAGGTAATAGTCTCACGGTGATTTTATCAAATAACATTTGTTATTTAAGCGCCCTTTCCCTATTCTTAACAATAAAATCATGCGCTACCATACTCTTATAGTCTAGAAAAACAGTAGGCAACAATTTTTCTTCTTTCTCATAATGCCTAATAGGTATGTTATAGTATGCAGAGAGGCGCGAGGCGAAGATGCCTCCCAAGATAGGGCCTTTAGTACGGTTAAGATTTAACCTCTTTTCAACAATAGCACCCATACTAGATGTGTCATCACGAAACAAGGCATGGAACAAAATAATAATATCAGGGACACTCAGGTTTCCATAGTTTCCGCGACTAATTAAGCACCTACTAGAAAATATAGCAAAGTAACGTAGAACAGGAAAGTGTATGCTAGTGATTCGTGCGTCGGAAACCTTCCTCATTTCCCCTACAGCAATTGTATCAATAAACCCCTCCACGTCGTTAAGATGTGGCTCCTCTATGAAACCCGGAAAAGGTAACTTGCAAACCTCACAGAATTCGCGAAGGGTCATCTCCTTATACTCATCATATAAATAAAAATCCACCATAGGTGGTGACCTCCTAGAATGGAAATGAAAATTTTGCACAAAGGTATTGGTGAGTAAGAGATACTATTCGCGTTGGTCACGGAGGAAGTCGGTGAGGCCTGCATTCTCAGGCAATTCATAAAAATCATCATAAATCCCGACTGCTCTCAAGAAATCATCACAAGGCCATTCACACGGCCGAACCTCCGCGGTGCGAGGCAGATTATATTTGGGCCTCTCTTCTTCTTCACTTTGCTTATCCTTCGAGCCTCGGCTCGAAGAGCCCCTCAAAAATCTCTTCATTATTTTCTGAAAATTTCTGAAATTTTTAGTAACTTCAAATAAAAGTGAACCAAGCTCAACAAAATTGATAGCAACTACTCCTACAAGTGCCTAGAGACTATATCATGCATTAGAACTACTTGGAACCATATAAATTTGACATGCAATCTCAAGAACATGGTCACCTAGGCAGCACAAATTTGCAATGAATAAAGCACTAGAACAAAAACTAATTGGACCATTGGAGGAATCACATACCAAGAAACAATCCCCAAAGAAGTTTTGTGAGAGGTGCTTTGAGCAAGGAGATCGAAAATCATAGCAAAATGAGATAGAACTCGTGCTTGAGCTGGTTGGTGATTTTTTCTGGGAGGAAGAAGAAGTGTGTGGGTGCAGGAATAAGTGGAGGGCAGCCACCGTGGGCCCACGAGGCAGGGGGCGCGCCCAGGGGGTGGGCACACCCTGGACCCTCGTGGCCAGGTGCCAGCTCCCCCTGATGTGTTCTCAGTGCCAAATATTCTCAAATATTCCATAAAAAATCATATTAAATTGGCAGGGCATTTGGAGAACTTTTATTTTTGGGGTATTTTTTTATTGCACGGATAAATGAGAAAACAGACAGAAAAATACTATTTTACTTTATTTCAACTAAATAACAGAAAGTAAAAAGAGGGTACAGAAGGTTGTGCCTTCTAACTTCATCCATCTCATGCTCATAAAAAGGAATCCACTAACAAGGTTGATCAAGTCTTGTTAACAAACTCATTCTGAATAACATGGAACCGGAGAAATTTCGAATAACACTATGTTACCTCAACGGGATATGCACATCCCCAATAATAAGAATATCGTATTTCTTCTTGACAAGAGGGAAGAGGAAATTCAAAACCTCCAAAAATAATCGATGGAATTTTTCCAATAGAATTGATATCGTGGACTTGAGGTTGTTTCCTCGGAAAGTGTACCGTATGCTCATTACCATTAACATGAAAAGTGACATTGCCTTTGTTGCAATCAATAACAGCCCTGCAGTATTCAAAAAGGGTCTTCCAAGAATAATAGACATACTATCGCCCTCGGGAATATCAAGAATAACAAAGTCATTAAAATAGTAACATTTGCAACCACAACAGGCACATCCTCACAAATACCTACAGGTATAGCAGTTGATTTATCGGCCATTTGCAAAGATATTTCAGTAGGTGTCAACGTATTCAAATCAAGTCTACGATATAAAGAGAGAGGCATAACACTAACACCAGCTCCAAGATCACATAAAGCAGTTCTAACATAGTTTCATTTAATGGAGCATGGTATAGTTGGTACTCCTGGATCTCCTAGTTTCTTAGGTATTCCACCCTTAAAAGTGTAATTAGCAAGCATGGTGGAAATTTCAGCTTCCGGTGCCTTTCTTTTATTAGTAACAATTTCTTTCATGTACTTAGCATAAGGATTCATCTTGAGCATATCAGTTAAACGCATACGCAAAAAGATAGGTCTAGTCATTTCGGCAAAGCGCTCGGAATCCTCATCATCCTTTTTCTTGGATGGTTTGGGAGGAAAAGGCATGGGTTTATGAACCCATGGTTCTCTTTCTTTACCGTGCTTCCTAGCAACAAAGTCTCTCTTATCATAATGTTGATTCTTTGATTATGGGTTATCAAGATCAACAGCAGGTTCAATTTATACATCATTGGTATTACTAGGTTGAGCATCAACATGAACATCATCATTAACATTATCACTAGGTTCATGTTCATTACCAGATTGTGTCTCAGCATCAGAAATAGAAATATCATTAAGATTCTCAGGTGTGTCAACAACAGGTTCACTTGAAGCATGCAAAGTCCTATCATTTTTCTTTTTCTTCTTCTTAGAAGGACTAGGTGCATCAGTATTATTTCTCTGAGAATCCTCCTCAATTATCTTAGGATGGCCTTCAGGATACAAAGGTTCCTGAGTCATTTTACTAGTTCTAGTAGCCACTCTAACAGCAAAATCATTATTCTTATTATTCAATTCATTGAGAAAATCATTTTGAGCTTTAAGTACTTGTTCTACTTGAGTGGTAACCATAGAAGCATGTTTACTAATGAGTTTAAGTTCACCTTTAACTCTAGACATATAATCACCCAAGTGTTCAATCATATAAGCATGTTTTTTAGTTGTCTACCAAAATAAGCATTAAATCTTCTTGCTCAACCATAAAGTTATCAAACTCATCTAATCATTGGCTAGCAAACTTAGTAGGAGGGATTTCAGCTTTATCATATCTATAGAGAGAATTTACCTTCACTACCTGTGTCAGATTATCAAGACCGTGTACTTCTTCAATAGGTGATGCATTAAGACCATGTATTTCTTCAACAGGAGGTAAATTAAGACCATGTATTTCTTCAACAAGAGGTAAATTCTTAACATCTTCAGCTTTTATACCTTTTTCTTTCATAGATTTCTTTGCCTCTTGCATATCTTCAGGACTGAGAAATAGAACACCCCTTTTCTTCGGAGTTGGCTTAGGAGTTGGTTCAGGAAGTGTCCAATTATTTTCGTTGGTCAACATATTATTCAATAGAATTTCAGCTTCATCTGGTGTTCTTTCCCTGAAAATAGAACCAGCACAACTATCCAGGTGGTCTCTGGAAGCATCGGTTAGTCCATTATAAAAGATATCAAGTATTTCATTTTTCTTAAGTAATTGGAGAAGCCTCCCCCAAGCTTGTGGGAGACTCTCTTCTTCAATTTGCACAAAATTATATATTTACCTTAAAGCAGATTGTTTCTTATGAGCAAGGAAATATTTAGCAGAGAAGTAATAAATCATATCCTGGGACTACGCACAACCATGATCAAGAGAATTAAACCATATCTTAGCATCACCCTTTAATGAGAACATTTTAAGGATATAATAGTAGCGAGTTTTGTCATCATTAGTGAACACGGTGGCTATATCATTTAATTTAGTAAGATGTGCCACAACAGTTTCAGATTCATAGCCATAAAAAGGATCAGATTCAACCAAAGTAATTATATCGTGGTCGACAGAGAATTCATAATCCTTATCAAGAATAAAGATAGGTGAAGTAGCATAAGCAGGATCATATTTCATTTTAGCATTCGTAGTTTTTGTTTCAAATTAGCTAATAATTTCTTAAGATCACTTCTATCATTGCAAGCAAGAAAGTCTCTAGCAGTTTCTTCATCCATAACATAGCCCTCAGGCACAACATGCAATTCATATCTAGGGGGAGAATCTTCATCATCACTTTCATCAATATTATCAGTTTCAATAATTTCATTCTCTCTAGCACTATCAAGTTGTTCATCAAGAAATTCACCAAGTGGCATAGTAGTATCAAGCATAGAAGTAGTTTCATCATAAGTATCATGCATAGGAGAAGTGGCATCATCAATAACATGCGACATATCAGAATTAATAGCAGAAGCAGGTTTAGGTGTCGCAAGCTTACTCAAAACAGAAGGTGAATCAAGTGTAGAGCTAGATGGCAGCTCCTTACCCCCCCCCCCCCCTCGTAGTTGAGGGGTAAATTTTTGTTTTTGCGTCTTTCAAGTTCTTCAGAGTGACCAGCATATATAAATCCCAAGTGACTCAAAGAATAGAGCTATGCTAACCGGCAACGGCGCCAGAAAATAGTCTTAATAACCCACAAGTATAGGGGATCACAACAGTTTTCGAGGGTAGAGTATTCAACCCAAATTTATTGATTCGACACAAGGGGAGCCAAAGAATATTCTCAAGTATTAGCAGTTGAGTTGTCAATTCAACCACACCTGGATAACTTAGTATCTGCAGCAAAGTATTTAGTAGCAAAGTAGTATGGAAGTAAAGGTAACGGTAGCAAAAGTAATATTTTTGGGTTTTGTAGTGATTGTAAAGTAGCAACGAAAAAGTAAATAAGCGAAGAACAATATGTGAAAAGCTCGTAGGCATTGGATCGGTGATGGAGAATTATGCCGGATGTGGTTCATCATGTAACATTCATAACATAGGGTGACACAGAACTAGCTCCAATTCATCAATGTAATGTAGGCATGTATTCCGAATATTGTCATACGTGCTTATGGAAAAGAACTTGCATGACATCTTTTGTCCTACCCTCCCGTGGCAGCGGGGTCCTATCGGAAACTAAGGGATATTAAGGCCTCCTTTTAATAGAGTACCGGACCAAAGCATTAACACATAGTGAATACATGAACTCCTCAAACTATGGTCATCACCGGAGTGGTCCCGATTATTGTCACTTCGGGTTGCTGGATCATAACACATAGTAGGTGACTATAGACTTGCAAGATAGGATCAAGAACTCACATATATTCATGAAAACATAATAGGTTCAGATCTGAAATCATGGCACTTCGGGCCCTAGTGACAAGCATTAAGCATAGCAAAGTCATAGCAACATCAATCTCGTAACATAGTGGATACTAGGGATCAAACCCTAACCAAACTAACTCGATTACATGATAAATATCATCCAACCCATCACCGTCCAGCAAGCCTATGATGGAATTACTCACGCACGGCGGTGAGCATCATGAAATTGGTGATGGAGGATGGTTGATGATGACGACGGCGACGGATTCCTCTCTCCAGAGCCCCGAACGAACTCCAGATCAGCCCTCCTGAGAGAGTTTAGGGCTTGGCGGCGGCTCCGTATCGTAAAACATGATGAATCTTTCTCTCTGATTGTTTTCTCCCCGAACACGAATATATGGAGTTGGAGTTGAGGTCGGTGGAGCTCCAGGGGGCTCACGAGGCAGGGGGCACCCAGGGGGGCAGGCGCGCCCCCCACCCTCGTGGAAAGGGTGTGGACCCCTGGCCTTGATTATTTCGCCAATACTTTTTATTATTTCCAACAATAATCTCCGTGAAGTTTCAGGTCAGTCCGAGAACTTTTGTTTCTGCACAAAGATAACACCATGGAAATTCTGCTGAAAACAGCGTCAGTCCGGGTTAGTTCTATTCAAATCATGCAAGTTAGAGTCCAAAACAAGGGCAAAAGTGTTTGGAAAAGTAGATACGACGGAGACGTATCAAGCGTCACACATGAGTGTCCTAGGATAACCACCGCATGCATGCATGTGGCCCAAAGAGGTGTTGTGTGATCTTTGAATAGCCAAATGCACAACTTTGATGTGGCACATGCCTCGGAAACCAAAAAGTCCTGACACTGAGCACAGGCGCATATGTAGTATATATGGTAGTCCCCTCCCACCTCTTCGACGCATACTATATACTCCCACCATAACACAAACAAAAAAGATTCTACCTTGCTGGTCAAATTAACCTCTTTGCTAGCTGTTGGTCAAAGTGATGGACGAGGACCTCACGGGCCCACAGAAAGCATAACACGCGAGTGAGGTGTCGTGTAGGACAACCACCGACAGCATGTGGCCAAAACATGTATGTATGAAAGGGTTGTGTAATGTTTTAAATAACGAATTCATGACTCTAATGTGGCTCCTGACTCACAAAACGGCCAACCCACACGATGGCTCACAGCTCGTAGTACTACCAGCCACCCTCTCCCAGACGCACGTGCGCACGCGCACACACACACACACACACATGCTACATCTTGAGCTTGCGTTGGTTTTCCTCAAAGAGGAGAGGGTGATGCAGCAAAGTGTAGCGTAAGTATTTCCCTCAGTTTTGAGAACCAAGGTATCAATCCAGTAGGAGGCTCCTCAAAAGTCCCACGCACCTACACAAACAACCGAGAACTCGCAACCAACGCAATAAAGGGGTTGTCAATCCCTTCACTGACCACTTGCAAAAGTGAGATCTAATAAAGATAGTATGATAAGATAAATATATTTTTGGTATTTTATAATATAGATGCAAAAAGTAAAGATGCCAATAAAAGTAAATTGGAAGCAAATATGATAAGAGATAGACCCGGGGGCCATAGGTTTCACTAGTGGCTTCTCTCAAGAGCATAAGTATTACGGTGGGTGAACAAATTACTGTCGAGCAATTGATAGAAAAGCGCATAGTTATGAGATTATCTAGGCATGATCATGTATATAGGCATCACGTCCATAACAAGTAGATCGACTCCTGCCTCGCATCTACTACTATTACTCCACACATCGACCGCTATCCAAAGCATGCATCTAGAGTATTAAGTTCATAAGAACAGTAGCGCTTTAAGCAAGATGACATGATGTAGAGGGATAAACTCATGCAATATGATATAAACCCCATCTTGTTATCCTCGATGGCAACAATACAATACGTGCCTTGCAACCCTTCACATCCTTTGGTAAGGACACCGCAAGATTGAACCCAAAGCTAAGCACTTCTCCCATGGCAAGAAAGATCAATCTAGTAGGCTGAACCAAACTGATAATTCGAAGATACTTGCAAAGATAACTTAATCATACATAAAAGAATTCCGAGAAGATTCAAATATTATTCATAGATAAACTTGATCATAAACCCACAATTCATCGGATCTCGACAAACACACCGCAAAAAGAGATTACATCGAATAGATCTCCACAAGAGAGGGGGAGAACATTGTATTGAGATCCAAAAAGAGATAAGAAGCCATCTAGCTAATAACTATGGACCCGAGGGTCTATGGTAAACTACTCACATCTCATCGGAGGGGCAAGGATGTCGATGTAGAGGCCCCCATGCTTGATTCCTCCCGTGAGTGCTTGAAAGGCTCCAAGATGGGATCTCGCGGATACATAAGGTTACGGTGGTGGAAATTGTGTTTCGTGGTGCCCCTGGATGTTTTCGGGGTACGTAGGTATATATAGGAAGAAGAAGTACGTCCTATAGGGGGGGCATGCCCTATAGGGGGGCGCCCTCCTATCTCGTGGAGGCTCAGGTTGCTTCTTGACTTGCACTCCAAGTTCTCTGGATCACGTTCGGCGAGAAAATCACGTTCCCGAAGGTTTCATTCCATTTGGACTCCATTTGATATTCCTTTTCTTTGAAATACTGAAATAGGCAAAAAACAGCAATTACAATTTGGGCCTCCGGTTAATAGGTTAGTCCCAAAAATAATATAAAAGTGGAAAATAAAGCCCAATAAAGCCTAAAACAGTAGATATAGTAGCATGGAGCAATCAAAATTATAGATACGTTGGAGACGTATCGTGCATCCCCAAGCTTAATTCATGTTCGTCCTCGAGTAGGTAAATGATAAAAAGAGAATTTTTGATGCGGAGTGATACTTTGGCATAATTTCAATGTAAATCTTCTTAATTGTGGTATGAATATTCAGATCCGAAAGATTCAAGACAAAGGTTCATATTGACATAAAAATAATAATACTTCAAGCATACTAACTAAGCAATTATGTCTTCTCAAAATAACATGGTCAAAGAAAGTTATCCCTACAAAATCATATAGTCTGGCTATGCTCCATCTTCCCCACACAAAATATTTAAATCATGCACAACCCCGATGACAAGCCAAGCAATTGTTTCATACTTTAGTTTTCAAAACTTTTCCAATCTTCACGCAATACATGAGCGTTAGCCATGGATATAGCACTATATGTGGAATAGAATGGTGGTTGTGGAGAAGACAAAAAGAGGGAAGATAGTCTCACATCAACTAGGCGTATCAACGGGCTATGGAGATGCCCATCAATAGATATCGATGTGAGTGAGTAGGGATTGCCATGCAACGGATGCACTAGAGCTATAAGTATATGAAAGCTCAACAAAAGAAACTAAGTGGTTTTGCATCCAACTCGCTTGCTCACGAAGACCTAGGGCATTTGAGGAAGCCCATCATTGGAATATACAAGCCAAGTTCTATAATGAAAAATTCCCACTAGTATATGAAAGTGACAAAATAGGAGACTCTCTATCATGAAGATCTTGGTGCTACTTTGAAGCACAAGTGTGGTAAAAGGATAGTAACATTGCCCCTTCTCTCTTATTCTCTCTTTTTTTTCTTTGGGCCTTTTCTCTTTTTTTATGGCCTCTTTTCTGTCTTTCTTTTTTTCTTTTCTTTTTTATTTTTCTCCGGAGTCTCATCCCGACTTGTGGGGGAATCATAGTCTCCATCATCCTTTCCTCACTGGGACAATGCTCTAATAAATGATGATCATCACACTTTTATTTACTTACAACTCAACAATTACAACTCGATACTTAAAACAAAATATGACTCTATATGAATGCCTCCGGCGGTGTACCAGGATATGCAATGATTCATGAGTTACATGTATGAAAGAATTATAAATGGTGGCTTTGCCACAAATACGATGTCAACTACATGATCATGCTAGCAATATGACAATGATGGAGCGTGTCATAATAAACGGAACGGTGGAAAGTTGCATGGCAATATATCTCGTAATGGCTATGGAAATGCCATAATAGGTAGGTATGGTGGCTGTTTTGAGGAAGATATATGGTGGGTGTATGATACCGACGAAAAGTGCATGGTATTAGAGAGGCTAGCAATGGTGGAAGTATGGGAAAAGTGCGTATAATCCATGGACTCAACATTAGTCATAAAGAACTCATATACTTATTGCAAAAATCTAGAAGTTATCAAAGTAAAGTACTACGCGCATGCTCCTAGGGGGGTAGATTGGTAGGAAAAGACCATCGCTCGTCCCCGACCGCCACTCATAAGGAAAACAATCAATAAATAAATCATGCTCCGAGTTCATCACATAACGGTTCACCATACGTGCATGCTACGGGAATCACAAACTTCAACACAAGTATTCTTTAAATTCACAACTACTCAACTAGCATTACTCTAATATCACCATCTTCATATCTCAAAACAATTATCAAGGATCAAACTTTTCTTAGTATTCAACACACTCAAAAGAAAGTTTCACATATCATGAATACCAAGTATATTAACATTAAGCAAATTACCATGCTATTAACGACTCTCAAAATAATCTAAGTGAAGCATGAGAGATCAATATACCACCATGCTCTAAAGGATCTAAGTGAAGCACTAGAGAAAAAATTATCACGCTCAAAAGATGTAAGTGAAGAACTATGAGCAAAACTATCAAGCTCAAAAGATATAAGTGAAGCACATAGAGTATTCTATCAAATTCCAATTTATGTATGGCTCTCTCAAAAGGTGTGTACAGAAAGGATGATTGTGGTAAACTAAAAAGCAAAGACTAATATAACACACGACGCTCCAAGCAAAACACTTATCATGTGGTGAATAAAAATATAGCCCCAAGTAAAGTTACCAATGAACGAAGACGAAAGAGGGGATGCCTTCCCGGGGCATCCCCAAGCTTAGGCTTTTGGCTATTCTTGAATATATTGGGGTGCCATGGGCATCCCCAAGCTTAGGCTCTTGCCACCCTTTATTCCATAGTCCATAAAAGCTTTACCCAAAACTTGAAAACTTCACAACACAAAACTCAATAGAAATCTCATGAGCTCCGTTAGAGAAAGAAAACAAAAGACTACTTTAAGGTACTGTAATTAACTCATTATTTATTTATATTGGTGTTAAACCTACTGTATTCCAACTTATCTATGGATTAGAAACTATTCTATTGGCCATAGATTCATCAAAATAAGCAAACAACACACGAAAAACAGAATCTGTCAAAAACAGAACAGTCTGTAGTAATCTGTAACTAAAGCAACCTTATGGAACTCCAAAACATCTACCAAAATTAGACGACCTAGAAAATTTGTTTATTGATCAGCAGCAATTGGAATCACTATTTTATTACGTTCTGGTGATTTTTAACAATTCAGGAACTGAGCGCAAAGTTTCTGGAAATTACAGCAAGATCAAATAACTATCATCCAAGAAGATCCAATAGGTTTAACTTGGCACAAACACTAACTAAAAGATAAAACCACATATAAACAGAAGGTAGATGGATTATTTATTCCTAAACAGAAACAAAAACAAAAAGCATAAAGAAAATTGGGTTGCCTCCCAACTAGCGCTATCGTTTAACGCCCCTAGCTAGGCATTAAAATTTCAATGATGCTCACGTGAAAGACAAGAATTGAAGCATAAAGAGAGAATCATAAAACATGTGACAAACACACTTAAGTCTAACATACTTCCTATGCATAGGCATCTTATAGGCAAACAAATTATCAAGGAAAGCAAAAACTAGCATATGCAAGGAAGCGGAAAGAAACAATAGCAATCTCAACATACCGAGAGGTAGTTTAGCAACATGAAAATTTCTACAACCATATTTTCCTCTCTCATAATAATTACATGTAGGATCATAAGCAAATTCAACAATATAGCTATCAAAAAACATATTCTCAACACAATCCACATGCATGCAAAGTTGACACTCTTCCGAAATAGTGGGATTAATATTAACTAAAGTCATGACCTCTCCAAACCCACTTTTATCAAAAACTTCATAAGGTTGAACATTATCCAAATATGTGGGATCTAAAGTTAACACTCTGCCAAACCCACTTTCAATATTATTGCAAACAATATTATCAATCTCATATTCATCATGAGGATTAAATAAATTTTCAAGATCATAAGAAGAATCACCCCAATCATGATCATTGCAACAAGTAGTAGACATAGCAAAACTAGCATCCCCAAGCTTAGGGTTTTGCATATTATTAGCACAATTTACATCGATAGAATTTATAATAAAATCATTGCAATCATGCTTTTTATTCAAACACCTATCGTGAATCGTTTCATAAAGTACTTTATGACAATTTTTAGATTCACGAAATTCAGGCAAAACCTCATAAAGATAATCTAGTGCACTCAACTCACTAGCAATAGGTTCATCATAATTGGATCTATTAAAGAGATTAGCAAGTGGATGAGGATCCATAAACTCTTAGCAAGCGAAGATGCAAGCAAGAAGAAGGCACATGGTAACACAAGATTGAACGGAGGAAGGGCGAATAAAACGGCAAGGGTGAAGTGGGGGAGAGGAAAATGAGAGGCAAATGGCAAATAATGTAAATGCGAGGGAGATGGGTTTGTGATGGGTACTTGGTATGTCTTGACTTGAGCGAAGACCTCCCCGGCAACGGCGCCAGAAATCCTTCTTGCTACGCCTTGAGCTTGCGTTGGTTTTCCTCGAAGAGGAGAGAGTGATGCAGCAAAGTGTAGCGTAAGTATTTCCCTCGGTTTTGAGAACCAAGGTATCAATCCAGTAGGAGGCTCCTCAAAAGTCCCACGCACCTACACAAACAAACTGAGAACTCGCAACCAACGCAATAAAGGGGTTGTCAATCCCTTCACGGCCAATTGCAAAAGTGAGATCTAATAAAGATAGTATGATAAGATAAATATATTTTTGGTATTTTATAATATAGATGCAAAAAGTAAAGATGCCAATAAAAGTAAATTGGAAGCAAATATGATAAGAGATAGACCCGGGGGCCATAGGTTTCACTAGTGGCTTCTCTCAAGAGCATAAGTATTACGGTGGGTGAACAAATTACTATCGAGCAATTGATAGAAAAGCGCATAGTTATGAGATTATCTAGGCATGATCATGTATATAGGCATCACGTCCATAACAAGTAGACCGACTCCTGCCTGCATCTACTACTATTACTCCATACATCGACCGCTATCCAGTATGCATCTAGAGTATTAAGTTCATAAGAACAGAGTAGCGCTTTAAGCAAGATGACATGATGTACAGGGATAAACTCATGCAATATGATATAAACCCCATCTTGTTATCCTCGATGGCAACAATACAATACGTGCCTTGCAACCCTTTACATCCTTTGGGTAAGGACACCGCAAGATTGAACCCAAAGCTAAGCACTTCTCCCATGGCAAGAAAGATCAATCTAGTAGGCCGAACCAAACTGATAATTCGAAGATACTTCCAAAGATAACTTAATCATACATAAAAGAATTCCGAGAAGATTCAAATATTATTCATAGATAAACTTGATCATAAACCCACAATTCATCGGATCTCGACAAACACACCGCAAAAAGAGATTACATCGAATAGATCTCCACAAGAGAGGGGGAGAACATTGTATTGAGATCCAAAAAGAGATAAGAAGCCATCTAGCTAATAACTATGGACCCGTAGGTCTATGGTAAACTACTCACATCTCATCGGAGGGGCAAGGATGTCGATGTAGAGGCCCCCCATGCTTGATTCCCCTCCGGCAGAGTGCCGGCGAAGGCTCCAAGATGGGATCTCGCGGATACATAAGGTTACGGTGGTGGAAATTGTGTTTCGTGGTGCCCCTGGATGTTTTCGGGGTACGTAGGCATATATAGGAAGAAGAAGTACGTCGGCGGCCGCCCGAGGGGCCCACGAGACAGGGGGGCATGCCCTATAGGGGGGGCGCCCTCCTATCTCGTGGAGGCTCAGGTTGCTTCTTGACTTGCACTCCAAGTTCTCTAGATCACGTTCGGCGAGAAAATCACGTTCCCGAAGGTTTCATTCCATTTGGACTCCGTTTGATATTCCTTTTCTTTGAAATACTGAAATAGGCAAAAAAACAGCAATTCTGGGCTGGGCCTCCGGTTAATAGGTTAGTCCCAAAAATAATATAAATGTGAAAAATAAAGCCTAAAATAGTAGATAAAGTAGTATGGAGCAATAAAAAATTATTGATACGTTGGAGACGTATCAACACACACACACACACACACACACACACACACACACACACACACAGACACACACACACACATCGCGCATCCACCGCAACTATGATGCATGTTAAATTTCCCAGCGGTGAATATATGTTACCAAAGGAGGGACGTTTTAATTTTGAAAAAAAAACATAGATCATTAAGACGTTTTAGGACATTGATTAATTTTCTAGGGGTATAATGTGCAAAAATCAAATTTGAGCTACATGCACACGTGAAAGTGCACCTAAATGGATAGGAAAACGCATGTGTCTCACTGGGTGCATATGTTTACTCCCCGTGCAAGAAATTTCACACATTGAGAATTTTGATTTATAAAATCTAGTATATCCAAAACTTATTTGAAATTCACGAAACTTATCGTGTTGTCATATGGACACCAATACACAGTGGCATTGTACATTTTTGTTGTCAAATTTGAGACAAGTTTTGATGTAATCTTTATCTTCTTACAAACGGGATATTATTATAATTGGTAACTAAAATCACAAACGGATTATTTATTCGAACCGTGGGCGTTAGACCAACAATGGATACGTGCCATGTTTCGGTTCAGTAATAAAGCGGCAGCATTAATCATCAAAATAGAAAAACAATATACGTGCCGCCACGCGACCCGTGTGCCGTGCGAGCAGGCGTGAGTTGACGGGATGCATTCGAGCAGTCTGCCGCGCAGGTAGACCGGGAGGCACGCGTGCAGGTGTATGAATTGACGGGAGGCATGCTCGGTGCGCTGTGTGATTGGGAGGCGTGCGAGTAGCTGTGTGAAATGACGGTAAGCATGGCGACAGTCTGATGTGCAGGCTTAGCGGGAGGCGAGCCAGCGGTTTGACCGCCACCCGCCTCTCTCCCACTACTCCATATTAATGGCGCGCCCGAGCGGCCGCACCCCTCATCCTCGCCACACACACAATCCTCTCTCTCTGCTTGCATCCTCGATGTCGCTCTCAGTCCTCAAAGTCGTCAGTGTATGAGGATGCCGCTAAAGCGCCCCATCGGAGGGAGTGGCGACGCCGGGGCTGCTGAAGCACCGGAGCACGGCGTGGAGATGGAGAGAGAGGTTGCCGTCGCCACCGGCGAGGCATCGCTGCATCCTGACATCATCAACGGCGTCGTGCTTCCACAGTCGGAGCCGGAGGTCCACACCGACTCCAGTGACGACTCCGGCGACGACTCCGACAACGACGGAGAACCGGTTAGTCATCTATACCCATTTATGTGTCAAATAGATCATAGGGTTTCTCTGGTTACTCCTACGTCGTGCCTCCCCCTTTTTGGAATAGAAATCCTATGGTTATGTTCTCCCAATCCATGAAATCTGAGTAAGTTTTGTTAGATCCGTGTAGTGTATTGATTGTTTGAATGATACAAGCGATAAGTGATTAGTTGTTTCATCTGTGCAAATGATTTCTGCTAATAATCCGACTAGGGTTAGTGTTCATGCTAATAATTCCTAGCCAGGTCTTGACAATTGATTTTGATTGACCTACATATATGTTCGTGCCATTACTTTCTTCAAGATTGGTCTGTACATAGACGATTGTGCTTAAAAATCGAACCATAATCTCTGGACATGTCTAAAAAATAGTCATAAATTCCTAATCCGACTTTACGGCATGTAAACATTGATTTGATGCCAAATTCTGGCAACTGCCAAATGTTCGCTAGAGATTAGTTTGTATTCCAAATTTGACGCTACATTTTTTTACTATATGTATAGATGATGTCTGACGATGTCGACAACGAGGATGAAGATGGCCAGAGGAGGTATAAGAGGCAAATCCTGAGGGAGCTTTATGCGGGAATGCATGACATGCGTATTAGGACCTGGGACGGTGGCTTTCGATGCCCATGTTGCAACCAAAAGCTTCATCACGCGTATGAAAGTGTTTTGGTGCATGTAAGAGGACGAGTTGTTGGCTCCTTCAAGCAGAAGTATTCTCGCAGGAACGGTGTACCCCGTGTACCTGGAGAAGCTTCAGGATCGTGCCAGCAGATAAGATGAGATGTGGGATCGAACTACGTATGACTATGTATTGTCTTAATGACGGTTGAACTATGTAGTTATGGTTGAACTATAATTGTGTACGCTTATTAAATCTGTCTGAGTATGTCTAATCTATGTTTACATATGTCTAAATGTGGGATATGGATGCAATCAGTTCAGTTGATGTAATCTACCTCCATCCTGGTTTATTGGTCCTCTTTATAATTTGTGTTAAGTTTTAACCAAAGATTTAACTCATAAAATGTGAGTGCACACCAGCAAAAATTATATCGTTGGATGCATATTTGAACATAGTGTTCAATGATGTAATTTTTGTGACATGTATAAACATTTATTAGTTAAATATTTGGTCAAAATTTGACACAAATTACAAACGGGACCAATAAACCAGGATGCAGATAGTACGTCAATCGCACACGGTTCCTAAAATTGGAACCGTGTGCAATGACTTTCATTTTCCCTGTTACGTCCATCACACAGGATTGGCTCTAGCAAACCGTCGCCTCCGAAACTCTTTGTGGGACAGAAAAACCTCACCATCCAATTCAAAAAATAAAAAGGAAAACCCGCACCATCCCCACGTCGCAAAAACCTTCACCCCACCCGCCACCCCCTCCGGTCCCCATTCACACCTGCATCAGCTTATCCATGTCTATGCATGGCACCGCCTATCTCCACAGCAACCACTTAGATCGACGCATGTCACCGCCGCCAGGCTGCCGGCAAACCCCACCGCATTTCACCACTTCCGCTTGCCGCCGCCTATCGTCATGGACTTTCTCGACGCTGCTTGTGGCCGACCAGCTCTGCCCGGTTGGGGAATTCGCCGTACTGAGGGTTTTTTCTCATGGACAACAAAATATAACTAATTTAATGAGATATGATCTCATCTCCTATCCCAATTCATCTGTCTCCTTTAATCACCTGTCCAAAATCACCGTGAATTCATTTTTATTCGAGCTGATTTGAGGATTTTCTTTCATTCATAGAGTGTATAGTACACAGACACATCGGGATTTTGCGGCCTCAGCCAGACGTCCATGAAGTTCCGTCTCACCATACCAGATGACTTGAGGATGCGCATGGTATGTTCAATCTCACCCTAAATTTGTTGGCATGGCCTACTTTCCTGAACATATACTATATATTGATGCATTTGGATAAAAGGTGCCACATGCAAAGATATACGCCAAAGGGGATTTTTTCCTCTTCTTTCTATATTAGGCAAATTAATGATGTATTGTTCTTTCGATTACTCTCATATTTCCATGACATTATGGTTACCCTATATGTTCAATTATAGAATTTTGTCCTTTGATTTCAACTACTATATAGTTCTTTCAATTTCGCCCCATATTTTCATGTTACCATATTATTTAACAACCCTACCATTTTTTGCAGCGCGTCCCTTGCTATGCAATAGAACCTGTAGTACACAATCTTTCCCTTTACATAAATCAAGACTGCAGGGATGTCATACTGAACACAAACCATGGATTTACAATTGTTGCTTCTGTAAGACTTGATGACTGTGGTCACTCCTATTTTTCCAAGGGCCTTTGGATAGAAATTTCTAAGTTTTATGTACTGAAAGCTTGCACTAAAATTGCACTGCACATAAAAGACCCTAGTCAAGAGATATATGCTAACTTCCCCAATGATATCATCTATCCAGACTTTGTTCGAAGTAAGTGTTCTTTTCAATTATCTGCATGTTGACTTACTAATATCAAAGGAATTGTGTATCATTTAAGCAACCAATTGTTATTCTATTTTCTTACTCTATTCCTACCTACTAACTTCTAGTTACCGATACACTTTTCTATTGCCCTGTTTTAACTAAATATTTCCTATACTCCCACTTCTATCAGAAAGCGCCGCTGATGAGGAGACTCCGGAGGTGGAGAACGGGACTACCAATAAGCGGAGGCGGGTTGAGAAAGAACCGCAAGCGACTCCAGCAGGCCCAGGCTTCATCAGCAGCCTCCCCGATGATATGTTGATAGTCATCATCTCCCTCCTCCCAATCAAATAAGGGGTGCGGACAACCGTCCTTTCCCGGCGGTGGTGCCTCCTATGGAACTCCACCCCTCTCAACCTCATCGACACCCACGAGATCTGCCATGGCTATCGCAAAAGCTTGGATGCGTTCTCCAAGATCCCCGGCAGTCACCCTGGCCGAACCAGAGGCCTTAGTGTAACATCCCAAATTTCCAATTTGGAATGTTATACATAGAGCATCATTGCATATCATTTTTTTCATTGCATTTTCCTCGATCCTAGATATTCTACACAACTCAAGGACCCACGGAGAGAGTTGGGGATTTTCGTTATTTTCATATTTGAGTTTTCTCAAATTTTGAAAATAGGATCATTTGATTTTAATTATTTTATCTTCAATTATTTCTACTACCAAAATATGAGATAGGGAATAAAATAACTTTCCCAAAATAAAGAAATAATCAAGATTTAAAAATAAAATCAAATAAGATTTTCTTTTGGAGTTTTCCGCCTTTTTATTTGAATTTAGGAAAAATGCGCGTTTTTCAAAATTGCTTTTAGGCCCCAAATAAATGTTCATTAAATCCGGCTTGATTTTAGAAGCCGGGGAAAATTTGTTTCGGGATTTTTGGAGTCCGGTTTGTATTTTTTTTTTCTGCGTGTAATTATTTAAAAAAAACGCGCCCGACCTACGGGCCGTGTCCGCCTAGGACTCCCGGCCCGTGAGGCTTTATAAGCCGGCCCACCCCGGGGCCAAACCCTAGCCCCGCCTCGCCGACCACAAGACGCCGGGCCGCCGCCGCCGGATCCTGCCATTACCGCCACCTGACCACGCCGGATCTCGCCGTGCTGACCTCGCCGGATCTCACCGCCGCCCGCCGACCCCCGGGACCGCCGTCGCCGGATCCCGTCGGCCGAGGTTCGCCGCCGCCTCGATCCGCGTGCCGCCAGTTTTTCTAAAAACCGGGCGGTTTTCTTTCGTTTTTTTTTATTTTTGTTTTTTATTAGTTTCGATTTTTTTCGGTTTAGGCTAATTAGCGGACATTCTTCCGTTAGTTCGTTTAAACGAACGCGTTCGTCAGATTAGTTTAGTTAACGAACGTCTGTTCGTTAACCCATTTGTCGTTTTTCTTTTTCTCGGATTTAATCCGCGATTTTTCTGATCGCGATTCCTGATACGATTTTCGTTTTAGTATAACTTTTCGCTCGTTTATCGGAATCAGGCGATTCAAGCGCCTAGAGTTTCGTCTCGAAACCCTATCTCCGAATAATCTACTTAAACAAGTTTTTGCTTCTGTAAAATTTGACTTAGATCCAGATTAGTAAAACGGAGCTGTTTTCTTCCGTCTTTTGACTTTCGTTGCTTCGTTTGATTTGATTCTTTTTGCAAACCGGAGTTCTTAAGTTGAACTATCTGGTTAGATCTATTTGAGTTTTACCTGTGCATTAGATGAGTACTTATTGTATGTTTGTTTGTTTGTCTGCGATAGAATACCCGTGAGTGCGCATGACTTGTTACTTCGAGTCTCTAGGTTTCATGGATCATCAGCAAGGCATGTAACACTTTGATCATACCTTTTCTACTACCCAGTTTTTATGCATTAGATCTATCCTCATACATTGCATGATTAGGATCTAATTAAATTGTGGGATTTTGGGAAGTAGATGAGGTAGTACCTATTACCTGTTTTATTATCAAACCCTTGGGAGTTACTTCTACGTTTGCTTATTATGCCATGCTATGCTAGTAGACGTGGATTGGGTGTGTGAATCCATGATGATGTGAGATTGTTATTTAATGGTTTATTTAAGGTGGCAACTTAAACATCCATCCGGGTGGATTGAGGCACCTGGTTTCTATCAGACTTGCCTGTTTTTCTTGGACCGCCACCCGTGCTCAAAGGGATCATGAGATTATTCAAACTAGAAACTTACGTGTGCAGCCACAAGCCATTATGGGCTCTGGCGTAGTTGACTAAGTTGTGCGAACTCTTACGGGTAGGCTAGCAGATGTAGGGAATGTAGGTTGGTATGGTCTACCCACATGTAAGGTGCTAGCGCTTCTGAAAGACTATGTCTCGGTCATCCGTTTCTCAAACATCATGTAGTGCGAGAAATCAAACAGAGGCGATCGAGTCTTGTGGGGAGAAGTGCGCAAACCTCTGCATAGTGTATAAACTAATCATGGTTAGCCGTGTCCCCGGTTATGGACATCTTGAGTGTTGGAAATATGCCCTAGAGGCAATAATAAATTAGTTGTTATTATTATATTTCCTTGTTCATGATAATCGTTTATTATCCATGCTATAATTGTATTGATGGGAAACTCAGATACATGTGTGGATACATAGACAACACCATGTCCCTAGTAAGCCTCTAGTAGACTAGCTCGTTGATCAATAGATGGTTACGTTTCACGATCATGGACATTGGATGTCGTTGATAACGGGATCACATCATTAGGAGAATGATGTGATGGACAAGACCCAATCCTAAGCCTAGCACAAAGATCGTGTAGTTCGTATGCTAAAGCTTTTCTAATGTCAAGTATCATTTCCTTAGACCATGAGATTGTGCAACTCCCGGATACCGTAGGAATGCTTTCGGTGCACCAAACATCACAACGTAACTGGGTTGCTATAAAGGTGCACTACAGGTATCTCCGAAAGTGTCTGTTGGGTTGGCACGAATCGAGACTGGGATTTGTCACTCTGTGTAAATGGAGAGATATCTCTTGGCCCACTCGGTAGGACATCATCATAATGTGCACAATGTGACCAAGGGGTTGATCACGGGATGATGTGTTATGGAACGAGTAAAGAGACTTGCCCGTAACGACATTGAACAAGGTATCGGTATACCGACGATCGAATCTCGGGCAAGTAAAATGCCATTAGACAAAGGGAATTGTATACGGGATCGATTGAGTCCTTGACATCGTGGTTCATCCGATGAGATCATCGTGGAACATGTGGGAGCCAACATGGGTATCCAGATCCCGCTGTTGGTTATTGACTGGAGAACGTCTCGGTCATGTACGCATGGTTCCCGAACCCGTAGGGTCTACACACTTAAGGTTCGATGGCGACGCTTAGGGTTATAGGGAATAGATATAAGTGGTTACCGAATGTTGTTCGAGTCCGGATGAGATCACGGACGTCAAGAGGAGTTCGAGAATGGTCCGGAGGTAAAGATTTATATATGGGAAGTCCTATTTTGGCCACCGGAAAATGTTCGGGATTTTTCGGTATTGTACCGGAAGGTTCTAGAAGGTTCTGGAGTGGGGCCCACCTGCATGGGGGGACCCACATGAACGTGGGTAGTGGGGGCAAGGCCCCACAGCCCTGGTCAAGGCGCACCAAGATCCCCCCTTAGAAGGAATAAGATCATATCCCGGAGGGATAAGATCAAGATCCTAAAAAGGGGGGATAACAATCGGTGGGGAAAGGAAAGGATGGGATTTCTTTCCTCCCACCTTTGCCAACGCCCCAATGGACTTGGAGGGCAAGAAATAATCCCCCTCCACCCCTATATATAGTGGGAGGTGCATGGGAGCTGCACCTTGCCTCGGCGCAGCCCCTCGCCTCTCCCAAGTCCTCCTCCTCTCCATGGTGCTTGGCGAAGCCTGCAGATTGCCACGCTCCTCCATCACCACCACACCGTCGTGCTGCTGCTGGATGGAGTCTTCCCCAGCCTCTCCCTCTCTCCTTGCTGGATCAAGGCATGGGAGACGTCACCGGGTTGTACGTGTGTTGAACGCGGAGGTGTCGTCCGTTCGGCACTAGGATCTCCGGTGATTTGGATCACGACGAGTATGACTCCTTCAACCCTGTTCTCTTGAACGCTTCCGCTTAGCAATCTACAAGGGTATGTAGATGCACTCTCCTTCCCCTCGTTGCTAGTTTCTCCATAGATAGATCTTGGTGACACGTAAGAAAATTTAGAATTTCGCCACGCTCCCCAACAGTGGCATCATGAGCTAGATCTATTGCGTAGATTCTTTGCACGAGTAGAACACAAAGTAGTTGTGGGCGTGGATTTTGTTCAATATGCTTACCGTTACTAGTCCAATCTTGATTCGGCGGCATTGTGGGATGAAGTGGCCCGGACCGACCTTACACGTACACTTACGTGAGACAGGTTCCACCGACTGACATGCACTTGTTGCATAAGGTGGCTAGCGGGTGCCGCCTCCCACTTTATTCGGATCGGATTCGATGAAAAGGGTCCTTATGAAGGGTAAATAGCAATTGACATATCACGTTGTGGTTTTGCTTAGGTAAGAAACGTTCTTGCTAGAAACCCATAGCAGCCACGTAAAACATGCAAACAACAATTAGAGGACGTCTAACTTGTTTTTGCGGTATGCTATGTGATGTGATATGGCCAAGAAGAATGTGATGAATTATATGTGATGTATGAGATTGATCATGTTGTTGTAATAGGAATCACGACTTGCATGTCGATGAGTATGACAACCGGCAGGAGCCATAGGAGTTGTCTTCATTTATTGTATGACCTGCGTGTCATTGAACAACGCCATGTAATTACTTTACTTTATTGCTAACCGGTAGCCATAGTAGTAGAAGTAATAAGTTGGCGAGACAACTTCATGGAGACACGATGATGGAGATCATGATGATGGAGATCATGGTGTCATGCGGTGACGATGATGATCGTGGAGCCCCGAAGATGGAGATCAAAAGGAGCAATATGATATTGGCCATATCATGTCACTATTTGATTGCATGCGATGTTTGTCATGTTTATACATCTTATTTGCTTAGTACGACGGTAGTAAATAAGATGATCCCTCATTAAAAATTCAAGAAAGTGTTCCCCCTAACTGCGTGTCGTTGCGAAAGTTCGTCGTTTCGAAGCACCACGTGATGATCGGGTGTGATAGATTCTTACGTTCACATACAACGGGTGTAAGCCAGATTTACACACGCGAAACACTTAGGTTAACTTGACGAGCCTAGCATGTACAGACATGGCCTTGGAACACAAGAGACCGAAAGGTCGAGCATGAGTCGTATGGAGGATACGATCAACATGAAGATGTTCACCGGTGATGACTAGTCCGTCTCACGTGATGATCGGACACGGCCTAGTTAGCTCGGATCATGTAATCACTTAGATGACTAGAGGGATGTCTATCTGAGTGGGAGTTCATGAGATGAACTTAATTATCCTGAATATAGTCAAAAGATCTTTGCAAATTATGTCGTAAGCTCGCGCTTTAGTTCCACTGTTTAGATATGTTCCTAGAGAAAATATAGTTGAAAGTTGATAGTAGCGATTATGCGGACAGAAAAAAGCTTATGTCCTTAATGCACCGCTCAGTGTGCTGAACCCCAAACGTCCTCTGTGGATGTTGCGAACATTGGACATACACGTTTTGATAACTATGTGATAGTTCAGTTAAACGGTTTAGAGTTGAGGCACCAAAGACGTTTTTCGAAACGTCGTGGAACATATGAGATGTTTCGAGGGCTGAAATTGGAATTTTAGGCTCGTGCCCACGTCAATAGGTATAAGACCTCCGACGATTTTCTTAGCCTGCAAACTAAGGGAGAAAAGCTCAATCGTTGAGCTTGTGCTCAGATTGTCTGAGTGCAACAATCACTTGAATCGAGTGGGAGTTGATCTTCCAGAGATAGTGATGTTTCTCCAAAGTCATTGCCACCAAGTTGCTAGACCTTCGTGATGAACTATAACAAATCAGGGATAAATATGATGATCCTTGAGATATTCACGATGTTTGACACCGCGAAAGTAGGAATCTAGAAGGAGCATCAATTGTTGATGGTTGGTGAAACCACTAGTTTCAAGAAGGGCAAGGGCAAGAAGGGATACTTCATGAAATAGCAAATCAGCTGCTGCTCTAATGAAGAAACCCAAGGTTGAACCCAAACCCGAGACTAAGTGCTTACGTAATAAGGGGAACAGCCACCGGAGCGTAATTACCCTAGATACTTGGTAGATGAGAAGGCTGGCAAGGTTGATAGAAGTATATTGGATATACATTAAGTTATTGTGTACTTTACTAGTACTCCTAGTAGCACCAGGGTATTAGATACCCGTTCGGTTGCTAAGTGTTAGTAACTCGAAATAAAAGGCTACGGAATAAACGGAGACTAGCTAAAGGTGAGCTGATGATATGTGTATGAAGTGTTTCCAAGTTTGATGTGATCAAACATCGCACGCTCCCTCTACCATCAAGATTAGTATTAAACCAGAATAATTGTCATTTGGTGTTTGCGTTGAGCATAGACATGATTGGATTATGTCTATCGCAATACGGTTATTCATTTAAGGAGAATAATGGTTACTCTATTTATTTCAATAATACCTTCAATGGTCTTGCACCTAAAGGAATGGTTTATTGAATCTCGATCATAGTAATACACATTGTCAAGCCAAAAGATCTAAGATAGTCATGATGGTACCACTTACTTGTGGTAATCGCCATGTAAGTCATATTGGTATAAACGCATGAAGAAGCTCCATGTTGATGGATCTTTGGACTCACTCGTTTTTGAAAAGTTTGAGACATGCGAACCATGTCTATTGGTGTATACGCATGAAGAAACTCCATGCAGATGCATCGTTTGGACTCACTTGCTTTTGAATCACTTGAGATATGCAAATCATACCACATGGGCAAAATGACTGAAAAGCCTCGGTTTCAAAGAAGATGGAACAAGATAGCAACTTGTTGGAAGTAACACATTTTGATGTGTGCAGTCCAATGAGTGCCGAGGCATGCAAAGTGAATATCGTTATGTTCTTACTTCACGGATGATTTGAGTAGATATCTTGAGTGTATTTACTTGATGAAACACAAGTCTGAATTATTGAATGGTTCAAGTAATTTCAAGTGAAGTTGAAGATCATCGTGACAAGAGGATAAAATGTCTATGATATGATCATAGAGATGAGTATCTGAGTTACGAGCTTTGGCACGCAATTAAGACATTGTGGAAATTGTTTCACAATAAATACCGCTGGAACACCATAGTGTGATGGTGTGTCCAAACATCATAGTTGCACCCTATTGGATATGATGCGTACCATGATGTCTCTTATCGAATTACCACTATCGTTCATGGGTTAGGCATTAGAGACAACCACACTCACTTTAATAGGGCACCACGTAATTCCGTTGAGACGACACCGTTTGAACTATGGTTTGGAGAAACCTAAATTGTCGTTTCTTAAAAGTTTGGGGCTGCGACGCTTATGTGAAAAAGTTTCAGGTTGATAAGCTCGAACCCAAAGCGGATAAAATGCTTCTTCATAGGACACCCAAAACAGTTGGGTATACCTCCGATCTCAGTTCGGAAGCAAAAGGATTGTTTCTAGAATTAGGTCCTTTCCGAGAAAAGTTTCTCTCGAAAGAATTGAGTGGGAGGATGGTGGAGACTTGATGAGGTTATTGAACCGTCACTTCAACAAGTGCGTGGCGAGGGCACGTGAAGTTGTTCTTGTGGCGCCTACACCAATTGAAGTAGAAGCTTATGATAGTGATCATGAAGTTTTGGATCAAGTCACTATCGTACCTCGTAGGGTGACAAGGATGCGTACTACTTCTGAGTGGTACGGTAATCCTGTCTTGAAGGTCATGTTGCTAGACAACAATGAACCTACGAGCTATGAAGAAGCGATGGTGGGCCCGGATTCCGATTTAATGGCTCAAGGCCATAACATCCAAGAGAGGATCCATGACTTTGGAAGAAATACTTGATGGTCGTAAGGACGTTGGGTAAAGATGGATTTTAAAAGGAAGATGACAATGATGGTAAGTATCACCATTAGGAAAGCTCGACTTGTCGTTAAAGATGTTTTCCGACAAGTTCAAGGAGTTGACTACGGTGAGGCTTTCTCACTCGTAGCGATGCTAAGAGTCTATTGGAATTGGATTAGCAATTACTGCATGATTGATGAAATCTTGCAGATATGATGTCAAAACATTGTTTCCTCGACGTTATACTTGAGTAAAGGTTGTATGTGATACAACCGTAAGGTTTTGTCAATCTGAAAGATGCTAACAAGTATGCAAAGCTCCAAAGCAATCCTTCTAAGGACTGGAGTAAGCATTTCGGAGTTGGAATGTACGCTTTGATGAGATGATCAAAGATTTTGGGTTTATACAAAGTTTATGTGAAACTTGTATTTCCAAAGAAGTGAGTGGGAGCACTATAGAATTTCTGATGAGTATATGTTGTTGACATATCGTTGATCGTAAATGATGTATAATTTCTGGAAAGCATATAGGGTTATTTGAAAAGTGTTTTCAATAGAAAACCTGGATTAAGCTGCTTGAACATTGAGCATCAAGATCTATGAGGATAGATCAAAAACCGCTAAATGGTACTTTCAAATGAGCACATACCTTGACATGATCTTGAAGGTGTTCAAGATGGATCAGTCAAAGAAGGAGTTCTTGCCTGAGTTATAAAGTATGAAGTTAAGAGTTAAAGCTCGACCACGGCAGAAGAGAGAGAAAGGACGAAGGTTGTCCCCTATGCTTTAGACATAGGCTCTATAGTATGCTATGTTGTGTACCACACTGGAAGTGTGCCTTGCCATGAGTCAGTCAAGGGGTACAAGAATGATCCAGGAATGGATCATTGGACAGTGGTCAAAATTGTCCTTGCAGTAAATAAGGACATGTTTCTCGATCATGGAGGTGATAAAGAGTTCGGCGTAAAGGGTTACGTCGATGCAAGCTTTAACACCTATCCGAGTGACTCGAGTAGCGAACCGGACACGTATAGTGGAGCAACCATTTGGAATAGCTCCAAGTGGAGCGTGGAAGCAGCATTTACAATATGACCTAGAGATTTGCAAAGTACATACGGATCTGAATGTTGCGGACTGCTGACTCAAACCTCTCTCACAAGCAAAACATGATCAAACCCCAGAACTCATTGAGTCTTAATCACATGATGATGTGAACTAGTTTAGTGACACTAGTAAACTCTTTGGATGTTGGTCACATGGCGATGTGACTCGTGAGTGTTAATCACATGGCGATGTGAACTAGATTATTGACTCTAGTGCAAGTGGGAGACTATTGGAAATATGCCCTAGAGGCAATAATAAATTAGTTGTTATTATTATATTTCCTTGTTCATGATAATCGTTTATTATCCATGCTATAATTGTATTGATGGGAAACTCAGATACATGTGTGGATACATAGACAACACCATGTCCCTAGTAAGCCTCTAGTAGACTAGCTCATTGATCAATAGATGGTTACGATTTCCTGACCATGGACATTGGATGTCGTTGATAACGGGATCACATCATTAGGAGAATGATGTGATGGACAAGACCCAATCCTAAGCCTAGCACAAAGATCGTGTAGTTCGTATGCTAAAGCTTTTCTAATGTCAAGTATCATTTCCTTAGACCATGAGATTGTGCAACTCCACGGATACCGTAGGAATGCTTTGGGTGTACCAAACGTCACAACATAACTGGGTGGCTATAAAGGTGCATTACGGTATCTCCGAAAGTGTCATTGGGTTGGCACGAATCGAGACTGGATTTGTCACTCTGTAAACGGAGAGGTATCTCTGGCCCACTCGGTAGGACATCATCATAATGTGCACAATGTGACCAAGGGGTTGATCACGGGATGATGTGTTACGGAACGAGTAAAGAGACTTGCCGGTAACGAGATTGAACAAGGTATCGGTATACCGACGATCGATTCTCGGGCAAGTAAAATACCGTTAGACAAAGGGAATTGTATACGGGATCGATTGAGTCCTTGACATCATGGTTCATCCGATGAGATCATCATGGAACATGTGGGAGCCAACATGGGTATCCAGATCCCGCTGTTGGTTATTGACTGGAGAACGTCTCGGTCATGTCTGCATGGTTCCCGAACCCGTAGGGTCTACACACTTAAGGTTCGATGACGCTAGGGTTATAGGGAATAGATATACGTGGTTACCAAATGTTGTTCGGAGTCCCGGATGAGATCCCGGACGTCACGAGGAGTTAGGAATGGTCCGGAGGTAAAGATTTATATATGGGAAGTCCTATTTTGGCCAACGGAAAATGTTCGGGATTTTTGGTATTGTACCGGGAAGGTTCTAGAAGGTTCCGGAGTGGGGCCCACCTGCATGGGGGACCCACATGAACGTGGGTAGTGGGGGCAAGGCCCCACACCCCTGGTCAGGCGCACCAAGATCCCCCTTAGAAGGAATAAGTTCATATCCCAAGGGATAAGATCAAGATCCCTAAAAAGGGGGGGATAACAATCAATGGGGAAAGGAAAGGATGGGATTTCTTTCCTCCCACCTTTGCCAACGCCCTAATGGACTTGGAGGGCAAGAAATAATCCCCCTCCACCCCTATATATAGTGGGGAGGCGCATGGGAGCTGCACCCTTGCCCCTGGCGCAGCCCTCCCTCTCCCAAGTCCTCCTCCTCTCCGCGGTGCTTGGCGAAGCCTGCAGATTGCCACGCTCCTCCATCACCACCACACCGTCGTGCTGCTGCTGGATGGAGTCTTCCCCAACCTCTCCCTCTCTCCTTGTTGGATCAAGGCATGGGAGACGCCACCGGGTTGTGCGTGTGTTGAACGCGGAGGTGCCGTCTGCTCGGCACTAGGATCTCCGGTGATTTGGATCACGACAGTATGACTCCTTCAACCCCGTTCTCTTGAACGCTTCATTAGCAATCTACAAGGGTATGTAGATGCACTCTCCTTCCCCTTGTTGCTAGTTTCTCCATAGATAGATCTTGGTGACACGTAAGAAAATTTTGAATTTCTGCTACGTTCCCCAACATTGAGTGTCTAGTACTTGGATATCATGTGAATCTCATCATGTTACTTCTAATTAATATTGTTGGGTTTTTAATGAGTACTTTTAATTGGGATTGAGAATGCTGTCAACCATTCTTAATGTTTAACAACCACCATGATAGTTAAATAAATATTATTCCTTTGCAGTAGGGAAAAATTGGCTTTACGTAAAATTGTAACCATAGAGCTTTCCACCAGCCATATATGCATGTAGTATAGCTTATCATTCCATTATTCTCTATGTGTTACATTGCGGATATTCCATGTGCTGACCCGTTTTCGGGCTGCAACGTTTCATGTTGCAGAATTTTCAGACGACGAGTAAGGTGCTTAGGTCGTGGTTCTATACTCAGTGATGCCGTTGGAGTTGATGGACTCGCTTTTTCTTCCAAGCCTTCCGCTGTTATCGTATTTAGATGGCCTTAAGCCATTTTTATTTTATTAAGTTCTCTCTTGAGACATTCGATTGTAATAAGTGTGTGATTGCTACTATGTTATAAATCCTCCGAGTACTGTGTGGTGTCAGCATTACTTATCCAGGGATGACACTGAGCATAGAGATCAGACTGTTTGAGGTCTGGTCGCTACAAAGATGGTATCAGAGCCAGTTGATCAGAGGACACGACCATTAAGCTAAAGCCCTAGATCACTACTCTCTCTTCTCATTTCTAACTCCTCATCTTTTCTACTCTTTTAGGATGACGGAAGCGAGGATCAAGTTCACCCCCGGATGAAGATACACCCTTTGGACGACACTGAAGGAAGTCACTAAGTACCTAAACATCGGATTACCAAGCTTCACCGGACCTACAATTCCACTTTACCCAAGAAGAGCTACTGGAAGATTCAAGCTCAAGTTCCGGGAAGGACGTTTGCCAATCACGGAGCCCATAGAGTGTGTTTTCAATGCACCAACCTCGAGTGCAGGAAAGAGTATGGCAGCTCACATAACCATGGGACGCATTGGAGAAGTTTACAAAGAAGACCTCAAGGATACTATCTACCAGATTTGCGGCGCCGAGATGAACAATGGGAGATAGTTGGCACTAAGAAGGACCGATCCATTGCAGCTTTCATCTAGGAGTTAAACCAGCACATTCGGCGCCGGAGAACCAGATGTCTTGCGCAGACATGATAGAGTTGAAGACAAAGAAAAGCCAAGATTATCGAACTAGAAGGAGAACTGAAGGCCACTCGCAAGGACTACATGGAGGAGATTGTAGCTCTAGTGGGACAAAACGGCGATCTCAAGGAGAAGATTGAAGAACTCATGGGAAATTCAGCACCCAGAGGAGAAGATGAAGATAGCACCTGTCCAGAGAACTACATCATCATCGATTTACACCGATTCCGATCCTAGTGATGATGATTTCAAAGATGAAGCTGGAGCAGATATCATGGAGTCTTCATCGGAGCAGTTTTTCTAGTTGACCACCATAACAGTAGTAGATTTCCCCCATTTTAGATTAGTTTTAGTTCCAAGCACTTTGTAACGATAGATAGACCATTGTATGCCCTTGTTTGATTTGATTGGAGTGATATTGTGTGATTTGTCTCATGTGCATATGGGTAGTGTATTCTCTCTAGACCTCATTCTACTCTTAACTCTCGTCTTTTCTTAAAACCCTCATATGCCTCCGAGACGTGACCCCGGATTTGTTTTCCCGCCAGAGATCACTCAGTTGATCCAGCAGCAGAATGCCTTGATTCAAACATTGGTACAGAACCAAGGCAACAACAACAACAACCCACCGCCACCACCACCAGTTGACCATTTGACCCGTTTCTTAAGGCTGAATCCGCGGTGTTTTCAAAAGAGCACCGAGCCGATTGTTGCGTATGATTGGCTCGTAAGATAGGGAGGGAGTTGACCACCGCAGGATGTATGAGATGGAGAAAGGGTTAAATTTGTCGCACATCAGCTTGAAGGACCCGCAAGAAAGATGGTGGGAGAATTTTGACCACTTACCATGTAGACACCTTTGTCACATGGGATCGATTTCAACAAGCTTTCAGACGCCCATGTTTCAGCAGGAGCTATGGCCATGAAGAAGCGTGAGTTTCACAACTTGCGCCAAGGAGGACGGACGGTTGGCAAGATGTAGATGATTTGAAGTTAGCACGTTATGCCCCGGATGACGTTACTACTGATGCCTAAGCGGAGAAGTTTCTAGAAGGACTGAATGATGAGCTGAGCATGCAGTTGATGGTAGCCACCTTCAATAACTACCAGGAGTTGGTAGATCGTGCTCTTACGATTGAAGGGAAGCAGCAGCAGATTGACTATCGCAAGAGGAAGTATGGAAAAGGGAAGAATAACTCTGGAGCTCAGCAGAAACTTCGATTTACCCCAAAGACAGGAGGACAGTTTCAGCATACCCATGGAGGAGGTAGCTCGCACAACCATAATGGCACCAAGAATGGAAACGGGAATGGAGGAAGCAATGGACAGAACCGCACCAACCCGTCAACACCATCCAAGGTAGACTGAGCCACATCACTTGCTTTAAGTGCCGTAAGACTGGGCATTATGCAAATGATTGTCCGGAAGGCCAAAATGGAAATGGCAATGGAAGCTCAGGAAAGAAGCCGAACCCTTTCAACAAAGGACAAGTGAACCACGTTATTGTGGAGGAGGTTGAAGCTCAGCCAGACGCAGTAATAGGTAAGTTTTTGGTTAAGACATTTACTGCAATTGTTCTTTTTGATACTGGTGCATCGCATTCATACATATCAAGGGGATTTGTGGATAAGTATAAACTACCAACCCAAGCCCTTAGGTCACCCATGCTAGTAACCTAACCCGGAGCAGAATACAAGGCTAGTATATGGTGCGACCGACTGCCATTAAGGATTGGACACTATGTTTTTCCCTCGGACCTAATAGTTCTGGAATCGCAAGGGTT